>CP136062.1:198433557-199890482 GCA_032622095.1 Siphonodentalium dalli
GGTCGACTCGCATATATAAGAGAATGCATTGGCGCAGGGCATAACTGTAACTATCACAATGTGGTCAAGGAGCCGGTTCCAATGATATCCATATTTGTATGGTTCTATTGAGACAGACCGAAGATATTTTAGGCTGTTGAATCTTTATTTGGCCGGTTTTGGCCGGTTTGTTGGGTAAAGGGTTAATACTTTCATAAGGCACCACAAACTGTTTAACTGAGAACTTTCACTCCGGTGCAAGCCTGAGTTTATTAGCTAGCGGGCTAGCGTCACCAAATTCACCCTCTTGGGACCTCATTCTACATGGCTCATCTGCTATGGGAGACATAGACTCAGAATGAAGTTCCCAAATGGTGAATATTGTAATGTACACCCATTGGGAAGCTCGATTATGCAATGTGTCGTCTGCCAATTTGGGGATATAGAGAAACTAAACTATAGAAATTTGATAATAAAGAAACCTTCCAGAGAAGATGGGGCCTAAGCAGAATGAGGTCCCAGAGGGTGAATTTAGTGATGCTAGCCCACTATGTGGGATGCGTCACTAAATTCACCCTATGGGGTCTCATTCTGCAAATGACAGACACGCTATAATCAGGCTGGCCCCGGTGCACCAGGAAACAGCCAGCACCAGCAGTAAGAAACTGGCAAACATGCATGAATTATTCACATATACCCAGTGGATATAAGAAAGACTCTCATCCGCTTCTGCGACAATAGTGCATGGATGTGAGAACTGACAGGAAAGACAATAAAATCATAGTCAGAAATGGTAACGCATCAAGATCATATATTGTATACCCATGATTGTAATTATAGAATATAAAATATATTGGTTTCACGAATGATCAACTCATAGCATTAATCGCCTTGCACTTCTTGGCATCCGAATAACAATTGAAATTGAAATTCCCAACTACACCTTTTACCGGACTCGGCCTCCGGGTCGCAGTTCGACTTTTAATCCGTCCAAAAATTCCCATTTCTATAAATAAAACGCCCATGCTCCCACTCTATACCAAGAATCAGCGACTCATTATACACACGGAGCGCTAAATAAGCATCAACTTGTGATTCTGGACGACTGATGTGCAAAACTTTAAAGTTCAGTTATCCGCAAAACAAATGTGATGCCACAACCACTTACAGCATATGTTCCACAAATACTGTACATCAATCTTAAACTCAGAGTTCAACGTATTAAAGTCCATGTCATCTAACGTGACAAGGAATCTGTGGCACTCCCTACAATAAATACATCATAACAATCAGCAGCCGTGCCAAGAGCCGCTCTTACAATTGAAGACATATCATGTGCTCATTTTTAGTGAATCAAACTGCATGGTAAGTGAGCACGCGTGCCCTTTGTTCACCGCCAGAATGTAGCATTGAACTTATATGAACGACAATACCAACCACATCGTTCGTACCATTTCAGAGAACTGAATGACGCACAATTGTAAAAAAAATAGTCCTTAACCCTTTACCCAACAAACCGGCCAAAAACGCCCAAATAAAGCTTCAACAGCCTAAAATATCTTCGGTCTGTCTCAATAACACCATACAAATATGGATATCATTGGAACCGGTTCATTGACCACATTGTGATGGTTACAGTTATGCCCTGTGCCAATGCATTCTCTTATATATGCGAGTCGACCATAGGTCGCCTCGCATATATAAGAGAATGCATTGGCCTAACACTTTTTACCATTTTTTCTTACATTCTTTAACAATTTTATAATTTTTTCTTACATTTTTTAACAATTTTTATAATATTTTTCTACATTCTTTGACAATTTTATCATTTTTAATATGTGTTAAGCCAATGAATTCTCTTATATATGCGAGGCGACCTATGGTCAACTCGCATATATAAGAGAATGCATTGGCACAGGGCCGTTCTGTTGGGTAAAGGGTTAATCAAACGAGCAAAGTTCACGTCACGTTTTTAGTATCTGCCAATATGGATCTGACTTGACATATACACCTTCACAAACTGGCAAGTTTCACTGCATTTTTTGCAAAGCATTTCTCCATAGAGACCCATATGGTACTAGAATGTAAACGGCAACATGTGCACATATAATACATCTTTACCAAAGCTTACGTCGTGAGAAGTAGAACTTCTGTAGTTCCACATGTAAACTAATGGTGCACTAACATAGACTTCAAATACATGTATGATTGATTCTTGTGAGAAAATTGCATGCCCTATATATACAGGCAAATATCGGTTTCATCGCTATACATGGGGAGGGGGGAGGACCACAGAGTGTTTATTTTATTTCTAACGTAGTTAGTAGCTGTGGTACAGATAGCTTTTATCATCATCATATATTTCACGGATCGAGTCTGACCTACTCTTAGTTTGATACTTTAAACTGGTGAAATGATAGTCCACCAATTCATTAAATTGGTCCAAGTATTAAACGCTAACTATTTGGTTAGGAGGAGCATTCCACACAGGTCTGATTCTCTGGGTGAAAAAAATAGGTATTTTTGCGTTCGTTTTCTGGCACATTATGGTTTTCGATATCGAAATGCAAGCAAAATATACCACGGAGCGTGTAAACGTACTCTAATAAAACAGGACCAGTAATCGATGGTCAGACTTTTTTGTTTATTTGTTTATATTTTTATTGAAATATAGAAGATGTTGAATGATATGGTATACAACAAAAACTAGAGGTGTGACTGTCCCAATGGGACTAAGGATACCCCGTGTTTTTAAAATACTAAGATATATCACATGTCAGTAAACATTTAGTTAAAATAATACAATAACAGTTCCCATTGCAGGTGCACAACCCGAACCCTAATCTTAAACATATTGACCGAAAAATGTAGGAATGCATGTTGCGAAAATGTTCTAAGTCGAAAAAGGGGAATAACTCCACAGTCGGACAGACGTCATAATCGCAGGTGCACATGTTCCCATGGTACTAAATATCAGTGCCAAGATTAAAAAACATTGACCTAAAAATGTAGGAATAAAAGCTCGGACAAAATTATGCATGTTGCAAACAAAATTCTAAGTCGTCGAAAAAGGGGGGATAACTCCACCAAAAAAAGTCCGACATACGTCATAATCGCAGGTGCACAAGTACCCATAGTGGTTGATGTCTGTGCCAAGTTTCACGGAAAATGATCATAAAACGACTGAGAAAAACTCCGGACAAATTTGAGTCCACGGACGGACGGACGACGGACGGACAAGCTGAATCCAGTATCCCCCCCCCCCACAACTTCGTTGCGGGGGTATAATAAATGGTAAATTGTTCTAGGTTTCTATGTGTGTGTGTGTGTGTGAGAGAGAGAGAGAGAGAGAGGGCGAGAGAGAGAGAGAGAGAGAGAGAGAGAGAGAGAGAGAGAGAGAGAGAGAGAGAGAGAGAGAGAGAGAGAGAGAGAGAGAGAGAGAGAGAGAGAGAGAGATAGATAGAGTTTTAGACCGAATAAAGAAGAGGGAAGAGAAAGTTACAGAAGATGAAATGGAGTGAATGAAGCATGTGGGTAATTGTTATAAGAAAAACGATATTCTATGGGGTGGTGTCTATTCAGAAACGAATATTAGTTTGTTCGGTGTTTTTTTCCCCCGACGTTCAGACTTCATCGTTTGTACAATTATCTGGTTCTTTTGTAAATAATTATGTAATATACTTCATTTGTCGAAATATAAAGATAATCGTGAAAAAAGGTAATTCAAGTACGTGTATGTATAGTGAGTTGGAATATCAGGGGTCGCTAAGTCCGTATGGTAATAAGCGTTAATGCATGTGCAGACCATCAGCCGAAGAGTTAGGAGATGAATTCCACGTTATTTGAAGTGTGAAAAATTAAAGGGTTTGAGAGTAATATACATCAAACCATACTTTTTCGACACTTTGAAGTTGAACCAATTGTTCAATCAAAATATAGCGAACGCAAAACAAAAAACCTTTCGATATTTATTAAACAGATTTGGGAACTTTTCAGAAACTCCTGAGGCTTACGCACATGACTGATTGACCGTATGCGCGCTCACATCTGTAAGTGCACGAGTAAACACTTGTATACATAAGTCAATATAAATCCGTTGATACACACCATAGACCATAGATTAGTAAATATATTATCTGATTAGGATGAGTAAACAAGTATACATCTATTAAACGCGACATCGATGTATATACTATAGAATACCACCCCATTCACACTCAGCTTAATGATTTGTTGCGTATGTACATGTACATGTATTGATGATTCGTAATTGTGTCTATTGTCTCTGTAATGTCTTTTATGATTAACAGAGTTACTATTAAATTGAATTGAAATATAGCAATTGATTTAAGGACTTTGCTAACCCAATTTTCCCCAAATTTAATGGAGTCCAAAATAAAGGTTTATGTTCACTTTTATTACTAATCACAGCAACCAATCCCATGGATGCAACATTTTAAGAGTATAATTCATGGTGGATTATGTTAGAAATTCAAAATGTGAAATTTATAGAAGTTTTTAAAATTTATTTTTTCGAACCCAAAATCAACAAAAACAAAGGTCATATCTAAGAAAAAAATATGGGTATGTGTACTGAACACTGTGAAGAATGATGAACAATAAAGATATACTCACATTTCTTCAGTTTTATTAAGATTTTTGGCTTGGAAGCAGTTGTTTACAAATGGTAGCTTTCATTGCTCAGAAAAGCTATTTGGGAACTGAATTTGATGGGTTAAGATAATGTTCACTCAAATCTGCAGGGATTATGACCAGCCAGTGCTGTACTTTATCCTGACTCAGGATGATTGATGACCTAGATTCTGGGTTATGGGGTACACCAGATTGGGGATTACACAGTTCTTTTGTCAAGAGATTCACAACACACCACTGTCCACATATATTAACATTTAAATGCCAGCTCACTACAAGTGATGTCAGGTAACTTACGCAATTATTTGTAAACAATTGGTTCTTAGTAATTTTATCAAAGAATGCTTGATAAATATGAATATTATTTTATTGTTCATCATTCTTCACAGTGTTCAGTAGACATTGCCATATTTTTTTCTTTGATATGGAATTTGTGTTTATTGATTTTGGGTTCGAAAAAATAGATTTTAAAAACCTCTATAAATTTCACATTTAGTATTTCTAACATATTCCACCATTAATAACGCTCTTAAAATGTTGCATGCATGAGTTTGGTTACTGTGATTACTAACACAAGTGAACATAAACCTTTATTTTGACTCCATCAAATTTGGGGAAAATTGGGTTAGCAAAGTCCTTAATATGCATAGCTGTATTAAATGTGAAAATCTATGGATAAGAAAATATATACCGATGGTCAGACTTGATTTTGTGCTATGGAAAATTTACTGACCTCACCTGCTGACCCAAAAATCAGCCAATTAATTGTCATTCAATGAAGTGTTTAATTAGTCGAGATGCTCTACAATACTAATGAACCCATGCAGGCAAAACGTTGAAACGCTCTCGAGATAGTATATAGGATCTATAATACTATCAAGTGATTAAATGTCACACAGGTATGTCCACTACATAATCGCAGCACACCTCCTGGTCGGAACGGCTTATTAGCATTCACAAAATGACTGAGTACAAGTGGCAAAGTAGTCTTACTGATTCGGTTGGAAGAATCACCAAAAGGTCTTGATGGGAATTACAGTCAAACAAGCGTGAACTAATTGTGCTATTGAAACTTGTTGTCGAATATCTAAGAGTCGATATAATAATAAAGCTACCCCGTAGGTATAAAACAGCTATTGTGTGGGTCGCAACATAAATGAGCCTTTCGGTACTACCGGTTTTAGTTGTTCCTAGGGTGTAGTCAGTGGAAAGGTGTCGTCCGATAGAGACGAACTGAACATGTGGTCCGCAGAGGCATGTGGCCTCTTGGTCGTATTTTTTATTTTCGCACAAAATACTGATGGAAGGAATTTGAACAGATTCAAACGACAAGGTTTGTCAATTTTTTTAATTTGTTTTATATATATATATTTTTATTATTATTATTATTATTTTTTGGTAAATATTTGGATGAACCGCATATATAAGAAAGTACATTGGCACATTGAATTTAATTGAATTTAATTGGGTTTTCGCAATATTTCAGAAGCTCCAGTTAAGGAAGGGGTAAAAATGGTGTATCTCTTCCTTGAACTTTCTGTATGGATTCAGGGTATAAAATTATATTTTGAGTTAGAGAGACCAGTAAACAGGAGCTTCATTAGAAATATTTTTGCCTCCAAATACTTTCTATGAATTGGGTCAGAAAATGTGGCTACTTTTCTAACATGACAACATTTGTTATTGGAAATATATCTCTTGAAACACTAGTAAGTGAAATATGTGCAACACCTGTTGTTTCTTGAAATGGGGTTCCATTGAGATTTATTCGTTGCTGTCGGGAAGAGATAGAGCATCTTTAAGTATATATTCGGCATATTTTCAGACAATATGTGACCCGCCATATCAAATCCAGTCGTAAGTCGGGATTTTTTTTACCCTGTGCCAATGCATTCTCTTATATATGCGAGTCGACCATAGGTCGCCTCGCATATATAAGAGAATGCATTGGCCTAACAATTTTTTACAATTTTAATAATATTTTCTTGTATATTCTTTAACAATTTTATAATTTCACCCATACAGAGCCCCAGACAAACATGAGCAGACGACACTATTCTATATGCTTCTATATATGTGTGGGGCTCCCTGCGGGGTAATGGATGTTTTTTATTTTATGTCCTAAAAATTGTAAGAAACATTTATTTAAAAAAAATGATAAAAAATTGTTAGGCCAATGCATTCTCTTATATATGCGAGGCGACCTATGGTCGACTCGCATATATAAGAGAATGCATTGACACAGGGTAAAAAAAATCCCGACTTTACGACAGGATTTGATATGGCGGGTCACAATATGAACATCCAGCTTTACTAACTTATGTATTTATTTCAATCGTCGACCAAACATGCAAACCTTTGAGTGTATACGTACTTCGTAAGAAACAAGAGTTTGTGTAGTATATATTCACTGTATTTTCCACGTGGATATACAGTTAAAGTTCGAATATAGGTTATTGCTACGAATGTTGTCAGATGTATACCCGCTTTGCGGTTTCGAACTCACTGGTTATTGTAAGTTCGAGAATACAACAATTTCCTCCTAAAATTGAATGTTCTGGTTTCCAAAGAGCCAAACAAAAGCAACCTCTTTGGGAGACGAATGGAAAAGCAACGATTTTCTTTTTGCAGTTACCAAATAGCAGCCCAAATCCATCTTAAAGTTCTAGTTTTTTTTTAATCAAATTATTAGCAACGTTTCAGCTTTCAGTCAGGTTTGATCTGGAAACACATAAACTGGGTGCAAGTCTAACTTATTTTACAGTTAGTAAATAACAAGCATGACATTTCTATCTTTGTGGTCGGCGTGGAGGCAACAATCCCCGCCGTCATGTTGCCTATTCTACTTCGTTTATATTATTAAACTGTATGGGTTAACACAATGGCAAGTTTGCCCATTAAATATGTTTTGCAGGTATTTCGTTATAGAAAGCCATATGCATGATACCATCAGAATAAACGACAACATGCGTATATATATAACGAAACATTGCGACACGAGAAGTAAAATATATGTAATCCCAAATTACTAACATATGCATTCAAATACATACATGTATGATTGGTTCTTGCGATATAATTGCGTGCTATTTACTGGCAAATTTCGGTAGTTCTGTATTGAGAGAACTTTATCTAAAACGCTAACGCTGAAGAAAGATGTAGCATTGGCCCGGTTTAAAGCAGAAATCATCATCGACTACCAATCGAGACTGGTTCTTGTGAGAATATCGATAAATCGAAGTGATGTTGCAACACCAATGCTATTGGTGACGAATATCATTATTTGATGAAATGCGTGCACTTTATATGAATCTTTTAGATTCATTGCGAGACGAAACCCCCTGTTCGAAGTACATTACATGTATCCACAACTTATTTTCCATTGAACCGCGGTGTATGCATATCATTGTCATTTGATATGTATATATTTCCATAAGTTATATACAATGTGTATATTTTCTCGATTAAGACGCCTTGTTTTGCAACGTGCGCGCTAATGTCATTAGATAACTACGCAGATAATTGGCATTATACATGTATATAAGGAGCATGTCGACAAGTTGGACCCAGAAACGATGAATGAGGAACTCGAGTATATGCCGACCATAGAAACTGTAGGTTCTAAAGAAAACGGGAAGCTGAATTAATCGTTGATGTTTAATGCAAGCTTAATTTGTTCGGAAGTTGGCTATACGTCAGATTTAGGTCAAAATTGGATCACGTGTTGTAATGTTCCGGTATCTGAGAAAGCAATACACCAAATGTCCAGCCGACATATAGAGATGCGGTATACGAAAGTCTTACAAAATACATACAATTAATTTTTCAATACTTTCAACCATATATAATGTTTGACGGGTAATCATACAAAATACATACAATTAATTTTTCAATATTTTCAACCATAATGTTTGACGGGCAATCAATCCCCTACCTATATATATATAGTTTCAACGATTAAGCAGTATTTTTTTTGCGAGTGCTTCCCTGACTTTCATTAATGCGGTTAAAGGTTGATCTTGCACCAGTTGTCATATACACTAATATAACTGATAAACGGGATATCTAAGTCAGCATCTGTTGTGAGGATAAACGGTTGTATCATGGATGAATTGGCAACAATTATGACATCCCGCTGTGGAATAATACTAAGTTGGCAGAAATAATCATGAATTAGCATATTTTTTGGGGGTATATTATATAAGCACATCAATAAGCCAAGCTATTCACGATAAGCTGTGTGCGGCTTTTGAAATATTAAAACGCCTGCCATACACTGGGTATACTTGGTTCAAGGGGCATATATCGGTCAATGGGTACCTCGTTCAACGTCAAGCAAGAACTGTTCTGACTTTGTCAGCGTGAAATGTTCAATTGCTGCATGATCGCGATGCATATTAAGGCGCGTATACACATGGCGGGCAAGAAAATATCAGGTATGCCCCATGTAACTATGGAGCCCCGGAGGTGACATCCGAATTTTTTTTTTTAAGTCGTGGCCACGAGAATAAAGTCGTGGCCACGAGAATATGAAGTCGTGGCCACGAGCATATGAAGTCGTGGCCACGAGAATATGAGGTCGTGGCCACGAGAATAAAGTCGTGGGCACGAGAATAATGTCGTGGCCACGAGAATAAAGTCGTGGCCACGAGAATAATGTCGTGGCCACGAGAATATGGAGTCGTGGCCACGAGAATAATGTCGTGGCCACGAGAATATGGTCGTGGCCACGAGAATATAGTCGTGGCCACGAGAATATGAAGTCGTGGCCACGAGAATATGAAGTCGTGGGCACGAGAATAAAGTCGTGGCCACGAGAATAAAGTCGTGGGCACGAGAATAATGTCGTGGCCACGAGAATAAAGTCGTGGCCACGAGCATAAAGTCGTGGCCACGACTTTATTCTCGTGCCCACGACTTTATTCTCGTGGCCACGACCATATTCTCGTGGCCACGACTTCATAGTCTCGTGGCCACGACTTCATATTCTCGTGGCCACGACTTCATATTCTCGTGGCCACGACTATATTCTCGTGGCCACGACCATATTCTCGTGGCCACGACATTATTCTCGTGGCCACGACTCCATATTCTCGTGGCCACGACATTATTCTCGTGGCCACGACTTTATTCTCGTGGCCACGACATTATTCTCGTGCCCACGACTTTATTCTCGTGGCCACGACTTTATTCTCGTGCCCACGACTTCGTAGTCTCGTGGCCACGACCTCATATTCTCGTGGCCACGACATTATTCTCGTGCCCACGACTTTATTCTCGTGGCCACGACTTTATTCTCGACATGTGTTCACCTTGATTGGTGGCCATCGGTATCCGTTAACTAATCTATATAAGGGACACGCTGGTAACCGTTCACGCACTCGAATTATGATCCATCAATATTATCGCCTGTTTCAACAATTGACTTCGTAATTCCATTTTGGATTGTTTGACATAATCGCTGAGCTATTATATGGATAATATGTGTGGGGACATATATATCTTTTGAGGGTTTCCGCTGACGGAGGATGTCCATGGATTTCCAACTGCACCCCTCTTGTATCGGGCCAAAGACCCAAGATAACATAATTGAATTTGCACACCTCCATCGTCTTTGAATTTCCCATATGGTACCTCACATACCTTGAATTTTGACTGGACACCGGGGAGGGAGGGGCCTAGAAGAAATTCCAAACCAATAATTTGACCAGTAGGAAAAATGCAAATGTTGGTCTAAAACCACGAATTCCACATACATTAATTGTTGAAAAATCAGACTACAAGAACAATTTCAAACCATTGTTGGTGTGAAATTTCCAACTAATTTTGTTTCCAAGTTGGCGGGGGTCTCATGTCCCCACATGCACCCATGTAAGTTCGGTAACGTAATGTACACCACAGCCCATGCACCAAGCAACAATCTCCTGAAAACTTCATATGGGGTCTCAATGGGGTGGGGTCATCCGATTTGCCACAAAACCATAATAACATTTGTCACCCCACATATACATGCACTATGAAATTATAACATTTCCAAATTTCCAAATAATGTGACCACTTTCTCATTATGCAGACGGTCTTTATGCATGAGATCAGCAACGTTGCTAATCACACCCGACTTCGGTAATACATGTCAACAGTTCAAGTTGGAAATTTCAAAAAGCTATGAATTGCCAAAATGGACTATAGGTTATTTACCGGACGCAATTCACTTGAACCAGCATGACTAATACTGTTCTGATTGAGCTCAATCAACGCCGTCTAAACGGCCGCATTCTCACGTGCGTAATCTTTGCAGCAAGAAAATATCGGTGTGCAATTTTACCTGATATTTTCTTGCAGATATTTTCTTGCAGCTTCATGTGTACGCGCCCTAACTGTGCTTCATGCCCGTATCTAATTTTCTCATCGAACTCGAAACTCCACAGTGCCTAATCCCCCTCACTTTAGACCACAATTTTCAGCAGTGGCCAATTTCATACCTAACACAACATTCGTTGGAAATGTCAGACCAAAATCAAGTTAAAACTTTTCTTATATTTGATTTTCCATTCAATATTTAGTGGGAAGTCTGTTATTTTCAACCAAAAGTCGTATATTCCGTCAACTTGTTTGGACTGAATGTTCATCAGTCAGAAAATTATCAACAGTATGAGGTGTCATGTTCGAAATTTAGAGTTACCAGTTGGAAATTCCAACACAATGGGGTGGGTTACAAATTGCAATCGCTGTCATTCGGACCATGCAGATAGAACACATAACTCAACGCGCATCCAAACACTATTCGATGGGAATAAGTATACCGTTAAAAACGCTCTTTATTATTTGTCGTATCAGGAACATACGCTCTTTATGATTAAGGGCCTTCCAACAGTCCGACAAAAAGTAAAACAAAACTTTGTGACCGAAATTTCCTCTTTGTGAAGTCAATATCTGTCTATTACAACCTAGATCCTATGATTAAACTCATGAGTGTTCCGTCTCATCATTTCAAAGTATAGAATTAGATAAGATTTTAATTGGTAAAATATACAGTTTTAATATTTACAGGTATATAAAACCAGGGATATCATAACAAATTAAAAACACGTTTCCATTAGGGTCCCTTCGCTGAAATAAAATGTATAAATGATAAAATATCTAAACAATAATCTACAAATCTAGAAAATAAACGCGCATATTGCAAGGGGGGGGGGGTCGGAAAAAAATTTCAGACCGTACAGCTGACACGTATGGCATTTTTCCCCTTTCGATCATTGTTTGTACCCACCCACCCCACCGCCAAATTATTTTTCCGTTTTCGGCAGTTTTTTCCGACCATTTTTTGACACCCACCCCCCCTTTTAACACTAAAACAGAGATTTGCGGGGGGGGATTTCACTGTAAACAGCTGTATATGAATTTCTGTGCATACTATTTATCATGGATGTTAACATGGACATGTAAATAGGAATGAGTCATTTTGAGGTCAATCGGCCAAAAAAACATGGCTTACGTTTACCAGTTAGAATTACATTATTTCTCTCATTCAAAGTGGTATTGAAGCCCAATTCATTGCCAAAACACTAAAAAAACAAGCAGGAAATTTTTTTTTAGTTGCGGAAAAAATTGCTTGTTGGTGGCTTTGACCACCACCCACCCCGGCATACGTGCCTGAAATTTGTGTTCACCCCCCCCCCCCCTGACTGCCTGGGATTATTTATGACTCAAGAAGTTTTTCAATATATATTGTGCAAGATCAAAACATTCCGTAATCCGAGAGTCACTCCTTGCAATGTCATTAGCGCGCGCACCGCGTGTATACTGTTCGGCAATTTCTTGATATCCGTGGTCCCATGGGCATTTTATTTATAGATAATTGTTTTTTCCGGTTTAAAAGTCGAACTGCGCGACCAGGAGGCCGAGTCCGGTAAAAGATGTAGTTGGGATTTTCAATTTCGTTTATTGTCCTTCACATTATTATGCCAATAATGATGATTTTTGGTTTGTGACCAATACAGGAAATTTAAAAGATAATTTGTAAGTCTTAAGGTGCCATTACACGATTAAGCTTGCTTAATTCAGCAAGCTCAAGAGGCGAGCTGCATCGTGTAATACCATGCCATTTCATACAGCTCAGCACTTTTTATTACCGATTGAGCAAGCTCTATGGAAAGGAACCCGGTCGTTTTTGCATGCAGCACGGATCACCCATTAATGTCAAGTAGCAGTTAAATAACAGAATTCCTCCTGATATCTGATAAAAGACACATGTGTGTACAGTATAGTCCACAATATTGGTGTAATGTGAACATCCCTGTGGTTACCATTTGGAGCTGAATTAAGGAAGCTTAATCGTGTAATGGCACCTTTATATTTCAACTTTTATAGATATGTTTCGTTCTGCAGTCCACTGATGGTTGAGGTCGGAGACGGCCGAGTCGGTCGCCGGTTCGTTAATTAGGTGCTGGTTGTTATTGTTATTTTAACGGAATTCTGAGTTGGTCATTCGCGAAACCAATATATTTTATATTCTATAATTACAATCATGGGTATATAATATATGATCTTGAGCGCGTTACCATTTCTGACTATGTTTTTCTTGTATCTTCTGGTTTACCACCCGGAGGGGAGCAAGACCAAACATTCAAATACGAACTATTTAAGCATGAAATGAAACAGATAATAATCCAACAATCTTCCTGTTGCGATGCATTTGTACGGAAAAGCCTTTTCGGTCGAATTGTAACGAAACTCTCGCATATTATTACCACCTCTATTATATGACGCATATTAATTATCTAACCAGAGTTATTACCTCCTCGTATATACATGGACACCATGACTGTCCACAATAGGTCACATGTGGTTGGGGACCTTACCAACATACTATAGTTACATAACGATCACGTTAAATCGCTCTTGTAATTGCACAATGTACAACTGAGCCATTCAAGGGTTTTTGTTGGCGATTACCTGACTATCCAAAGGCCCGATTAGGGTATACGATGCCTATCCATGCATGTATATTCTAAACATGCTGTGACACATATATTACAAAATCCGACATAATCCACACTTCATTATCTCATATATATTTTGAAGACCTCTGTTTGTTTGTCTGTCTGTCTGTCTGTCTGTCATTAATACAAATCTACGATTCTTGACCGATCGGGACGAAACTTGGTACGTGAGTGTAGTTTGACCAGGCGGTCGTCGTTGTCGTATTGGCGAGCCCGTGCGGCGCCCGCTTCGCGCATGCGCAGACGAGATCTCGGAAACGGGTGGAGCTATCGACTTGAAATTTGCTATGTGAATGTATCTTGCCCCGGATGCGAATTTTATCGGGTCGCCGAGCCCGTGCGACACCAGCTTCGCGCATGCGCAGACGAGATCTCGGAAACGGGTGGAGCTATCGACTTGAAATTTGGTATGTGAATGTATCTTGCCCCGGATACGAATCTTATCGGGTCGCCGAGCCCGTGCGACACCAGTTTCGCGCATGCGCAGACCAGATCTCGGAAACGGGTGGAGCTATCGACTTGAAATTTGGTTTTTGAATAGCCCGGACAACGTCGGGCTCATCGGCTAGTCTCATATATATTTTGAAGACCTCTGTTTGTCTGTCTGTATGTCTGTCTGTCTGTATGTCATTGATACAAATCTACGATTCTCGATCGATCGGGACGAAACTTGGTACGTGTGTGTAGTTTGACCAGGCGGTGGACGTTGTCGTATTGGCGAGCCCATGCGGCGCCCGCTTCGCGCATGCGCAGACGAGATCTCGGAAACGGGTGGAGCTATCGACTTGAAATTTGATATGTGAATGTATCTTGCCCCGGATACGAATTTTATCGGGTCGCCGAGCCCGTACGACGCCAGCTTCGCGCATGCGCAGACCAGATCTCGGAAACGGGTGGAGCTATCGACTTGAAATTTGGTTTTTGAATAGCCCGGACAACGTCGGGCTCATCGGCTAGTCTCATATATATTTTTGAAGACCTCTGTTTGTCTGTATGTCTGTCTGTCATTTATACAAATCTACGATTCTCGACCGATCGGGACGAAACTTGGTACGTGTGTGTAGTTTGACCAGGCGGTCGACGTTGTCGTATTGGCGAGCCCGTGCGGCACCCGCTTCGCGCATGCGCAGACGAGATCTCGGAAACGGGTGGAGCTATCGACTTGAAATTTGCTATGTGAATGTATCTTGCACCGGATACGAACTTTATCGGGTCGCCGAGCCAGTGCAACGCCAGCTTCGCGCATGCGCAGACGAGATCTCGGAAACGGGTAGAGCTATCGACTTGAATTTGGTATGTGAATGTATCTTGTCCCGGATACGAATTTTATCCGGTCGCCGAGCCCGTGCGACGCCAGATTCGCGCATGCGCAGACGAGATCTCGGAAACGGGTGGAGCTATCGGCTTGAAATTTGGTTTTTGAATAGCCCGGACAACGTCGGGCTCATCGGCTAGTCTCATATATATTTTGAAGACCTATGGTTGTCTGTATGTCTGTCTGTATGTCTGTCATTTATACAAATCTACGATTCTCGACCGATCGGGACGAAACTTGGTACGTGTGTGTAGTTTGACCAGGCGGTCGACGTTGTCGTATTGGCGAGCCCGTGCGGCGCCCGCTTCGCGCATGCGCAGACGAGATCTCGGAAACGGGTGGAGCTATCGACTTGAAATTTGCTATGTGAATGTATCTTAAATTGCCCCGGATACGAATTTTATCGGGTCGCCGAGCCCGTGCGACGCCAGCTTCGCGCATGCGCAGACTAGATCTCGGAAACGGGTAGAGCTATCGACTTGAAATTTGGTTTTTGAATAGCCCGGACAACGTCGGGCTCATCGGCTAGTAATGATATATTTCAATACCACTGAGCCTCTGAATTGTTTATATGAACATCACCTGTTAAAATCCTAGGACCCCAAATAGTTAAGGTCAACACCATTTTTCCCGAACAATACACATTAGGGTACATGAAACTGCCAAAGATGTTTAAGTATAGTGGGTGTGCATGGGGGTCCTACCAGCCCCTGGACTATACAACGATGAGCTTCATCTATACGGGGTGACCATACAGGTCCCAGAATCAACATTGACCCCACCCCCAATAATTCTTAATTATATATGATTAAGTATTATGGGGGTCCATTTTGTTCTGGGGAGATGTGGGTGACCACAGCGGTCTGTGTTATTGCGGTGTGAAACGGGTGGCCCAATAGGTGACCATTCACCAAACAGGACGGGCTATGTAAATATTTCAATTTATGTTAAGGTTAACAACAATTCAAAATATGTTAACACTTCATCTTTTGAATGTAGATATCTGACCATCAGAATCTCATATTAATGTGCACATATTAATAAAAAAAAAACTGAGTGTATTTTCTTATTTATTTTCTCAAAATCTGCCGAGAATTTGAAGCTAGCCTACGCAGCTAGGACATTAAGTCAGCCCTATATAAGTTTTGCACTTTAATATGAGGTTCGGAAAACGTACCAATGGTAATTTTATAGTGCCAAACCGGTCCGTTCATCTTTAACCCTTTGATAGTCCCTGGCGAGTATATAGTTCACTCCGAGGAATATTCAGATAAGAAGTTCAAGGCCGTTTGCTGAACTTATTATATCTGAACATTCCTTCCGAATAATGACTTAATGGGAAATGCATGTCTGCACTTGTATTATCCATAAAAATAAATAATAGGCCATTCCGATGCCGACGTTTATAAGGGAATGAAATAACCCATTCAGTAATAAAATAGTTAAAAATCATTTTTGTTTTAACGAAGCAAGGTTAAATAGTTTGTGACCATACTCTGTAACACCCGTATCTGGATATGCAACCGTATTGAAGACAACGCGATTTATGGGCCAATCAAAATCATTTTGTGAATCCTTCGTGCGTTATCGTTAATATCTCTTTACTAAATATGATGATGCTTCTAATATCGCTTAGATAGGTACGGAAGCGTAGAGGCGCCAGATGAATTATATTGGTATCTTGCTGCAGCAGGTTAGTTATCTTGCTGCAGCAAGTTAGCTATCCTGCTGCAGCATGTTACTATCTTGCTGCAGCAGGATAGCTAACTTGCTGCAGCAAGATACTATCTTGTTGCATCAGGATAGCTAACAGGATACGGCAGCAAGTTAATATCTTGCTGCAGCAGGATAGCTAACTTGCTGCAGCAAGATAGCTAACTTGCTGCAGCAGGATAGCTAACTTGCTGCAGCAAGAATTTGCAAGATAGCTAACTTACTGCAGCAAGATAGCAACTTGCTGCAGCAAGATACCAATATATTTCATCTGGCGCCTCTACGCTTCCGTAGATAGGAGATAATAAATTTAAACAATGTTAAATATAGTTTTGAGGGACCATACTCTGTAGTACCTGTATCTGGTTATGCAACCCGTATTGAAGACAACGCGATTTATTGGACCATCATAATCATTTTGTTGACACTGCGGTATGCGCTATTGAATTTCGTTGGGACAATCGAGACATCATGCTGCTGAACAAGAATATATAGTTCTCGTGGGTTATCGTTGATATCTCTTTACTGAATGTGATGGTGTTTCTCATATCGCTTATATCGGAGATAATAAATTCTAGTATACATGAGATGTCAAAATGTCATCCAGTGCGACCGCCCCGGCGTCCGACACTCGTGGAGGAACTAGATCATTAAAGATGGGCTGTCCGATTTGACATGACAATGAAACCGCAATCGGTAAGGTTTCAATCGGGTTTCTGTATATATACCAGACAATATCGAGGAAGTTTTGATGGCCAGATCGGGGGGGGGGGTAGTACAAAATTTGCAGGAAGGTATGCCGTTTTTTTGCGTTTGGCATTTTAGGGGACCCACCACCCCCAAACCTGCAAAAAAAAAAAAAAAAAAAAAATTTTCCCCACCCCCCAAATTTCACTAAAATTGGTATAAAATCGCATAAAACTCTACTGATATCACTCATATGACTGGGAATGATCTCAGTTAGTTCAAATAATAGTTTAACCTGTTTCAGAAGCTGTTTTAATTGGGAAAAGAAATGTTTTATAAATTGCTGATCATCTGTAAACTTAGGTCATTGTGCAGAATGCAAAAAAAATCATTAATTCTGACTATTTCCTGATTAGTCTGTCAACCAGCCCATTATCTAACATATTCCATACCACTTATGTTAGTCTACTGGAGCAACTTACTTCTATTATACTAAACTAGCTGAAACCGGCTCCCTTTGGGAACCTATATTCAGCATCGGAGATACCTGTGGGATTTGGCACACATTTTGATCTTAGACAGAGCCTTCATTTAGTGGCGGCCCTTTGTTGGTTATGAACATTTTGATTTATATATATTGTTTTAATATATTTGTTTTATAGATTGAATTCCTTGCTCAATTTAACAAAACCAAAGTTATTTTATTTGTTTTAATTAAAAAATTTGAAAAACTAATACCATTATAACATCCGCCAGGGTACCCCCAGGTCACCACACCAAATTTGGTTGAACTCGGTCCAGGGGTCTGAGATAAAAATCTGGACAGATCCTACTCGTTTATATATATAGATGAAAAGCAGTTACAGCACTATACCAGACTTAGATAGGCTACTTTAGGTCATGTGGGAGATCATCTGAGTTGAAAGACATGCAAAGAGTTCACTGATTGGCTTGATGCACGAATGACAGATATTGTCTACCCTTTGATAGTCACAATAATGTTTGAGACAGTTACTCGCTCTTTGTCCATGCACACAATGATCTATGCATTAATTTAGTTACATCAGGACAAGTTTACTTATATATGCAAACTTAGGTCATTGTACATAATACTCACAATTCCATAATTTCTAACCATTTCCATATTAGTCTGTCAACCAGCCCATTATCTAGCATTATGCCTTAACACTTTTGTTAGTCTACTAACAAACGGTCACTATGCCAGACTTGGATATTTTAGGTGTTGTGAGAGTAACCGATCATATGAGTTGATAGACATGCAAATATTTCACTGATTAGCTTGATGCACTGATGAACTGTGTGATGACAGTTATATTCTAGCCATTGATAGTCACATTAATGCTTGAGACAGTTGCTCGCTCTTTTTCCATGCACACAATGATCTAGGCTTTAGTAACATCAAGACAAGTTTATTTATTTCAGTTTTACATTTTTCGAAGCTTCTTTCCAAAGGGTGTCGGGAAGGAATGAGAAAGGGATCTGACTGTAAACTTATAATGTCATTTTCCCCATCGGATTTTCACATGGGTGATAACTGCGTTATCATTAATATCTAATTGAGTTATTTTGTTACTCCATGCAGTCCATGTAAATTTCAAGCTCTTATGGAACCAAAGCAAGCCGAGCCGCGCGGGGTTTCAGATTCGATATATAGCTTTAAAATCCATATTGCAACATCACAGCCTCATTATGAGAGAAGGCTGAACGGGTAGCTTCACCACAATAAAGAGCGTTCATACTTTTGTTTCCCAAATCAGTAAATAATAAAGAGCGTTCTCCGTTGAGATATTTTGTTTTCATCGAAAAATCAATTGATTCAAGAGGGTTTAGCTCAACTGCGATCTTAAATGGTACACGTCTTATATATGGTGGAACTATAGTTATCACTCCTCAACACACTCATGCATTACGGGCATCAGTCAGTCTGTCGGCGTTTCTTAACCATTTCTATACTAAATGGATTTCCCCACTCAGTTATAAAAGTATACATTGGAACGGTGTAGTATTCGTTTAGCGGGGAGTTCATGTAATAAAAGTAGACGACAGATAAAAAAACAAATGTTCAGCTAATAAGTTCAGCAAACAACATATAGGGCGTTTGTTGAACTTTTTATCTGAACATTTCCTTAGGGAACTACGAGATGTGTATTAAGTTTAGAAAGGCTTAATTAGTTTATATATATACATGCAGCATATATTTCCTGTGGATTCTCCATATATAGGAGACTGATTCTGAGCTATTCAAATAGGACCGTACAGCGCACGCATAAGGGAAACTTATCTATAATTTTTGACAGTAATTGGATTCCCTCGGTTCATTCAGACAGGGGGAATGTCGTGAAAGAAATAAGCTATTTAAGTAGGTACCTACCTATACTGAGTTCTGGTGCACTGGGTGGGGGCAGATTAATATATTGTTTCATCTGACGAATCGACATCGCTGGTTGCCATTGTCTGTCTGTATGCGTGTTCTAATGAACATAATAGACTGGTTTATGCAACTAGAAACACATAGTAACATGACCAGATAAGGTATCAGGTGCAACGTCTTTATTACGCGCACTCCGCGTGTATACTGGTGTGGTGATTCTTGTTTCGCCTGGGCGTATGGGTGTTTTATTTATAGAATGGGAATTTTTGGGAGGATTAAAAGTCGAGCTGCGATCGGATGCCGAGTCCGGTAAAAGGTGTAGTTGGGAATTTCAATTTCGTTTATTGTCGTTAACATTATATCAATAATGTTGATTTTTGATAAGCTATGCCAATTACAAATAAAAAAAATGAAAAAGATAATTTGTAAGTCTTATATTTCAACTTTTATAGACATGTTTCGTTCTGCAGCTCAATGGGGGTTGTGGTCGTATAGACGGCCGAGTCGGTCGCCGGTTCGTTAATTAGGTGCTTGTTATTGTTATTTTAACGGAATTCTGAGTTGGTCATTCGCAAAACCAATATATTTTATATTCTATAATTACGATCATGGATATAATATATGATCTTGAGCGCGTTACCATTTGTGATATTGGTTTACTTGTTATGCACTGTACCACACTCGCGCAACTGAACAGCATGCAGTATATATACACAGCTCATACACCAAAGCGTAACGGGATCATACCCTGCATTATAATATAATGGTATCATGGTATTTTAGCCAGTCAGTCTGAGTCCCCGAATTGGACCAACATCATAAAAGAACCTCAGTTCATGTATACTGAAAATAGATCGAGTGGTTACGCGACATAAATATCTATATATTATAGTGCGAAGTAATAAGAGTTTACCGTTCTTTCGCATTTCTGAATAACCAGTGTCCGTTCTGCTAGATCAAGCATACTGATGACTGATGATACCTTTATGAAATATTTTAAGACGTCTCGAGACTTTGTGCCGGTATTAAAACGGCCATTAGAATCAATAATGCCCCCATGATACGCCGTGCGCCGATGAGCAGGAACAGCGTGTGGCGTTGCTCGATTGACCCAGTTGATGGTTTTCATGTTCCTGTTAAGTCAATATAATGCTGCAATTGTTGAGATTGAACGCGATTGTATCACGATATGTTGCCATAAATGATTGTTTTACGTTCGCACATTATATAGCTGGAACAATCGAATACCGTACGGTGATAAACGATTGCAGATCAGCCCAGAAAATTAAATGACCATCAGTTGGAACATTATAAGGAGTGTGCATGGGGTACGTAGCTAGGACATTTCCAACAATTGGATATTTTGAGGCACCAGTTGGTCTTCCAATCCGAGGGGTGCAAATGGAGTTTCTCAGACTTGTAAATTTCGGTCTATACTTCAAAAGGGGTGCAATTCCAAGGTGGACACCGTTTAACTGAGACCCCTATAGTTACGCCCATGAATGTAGGGTCCATTATACAGGGAAGCACAGTTTTGTTGCCACTGTGTATATCGACGAGATCGATGGAGGGTCATCCGTGTATAGTACCTATATTGTTTTATATATTCCGTTTCACAAAGTATATACATATTCATAATGTACAATGTCGAATACATGATTTGGGGGAAGCTATATTTTTTGCACAACGGTTGCCTTTGGAAGTTTGAATGTTCGGACCGCCACAACGGGATCAACTTAAATTTACTGTAGATTACAAGACACAAACCAAGCCACGTTTTAAATGGGATGGCTCTGTCAGTGAGGTGAATGGCGCATTCGACCAGCATATCATATATAAGACACCCAGCGATATAGAAGCTGTTCTAATCCCGATAGGCACATATTTGTGAGCCACTCGTAAGAAGGTAGTTTTACCTGGCATGATTGGCAGTTGATTTCCGGGGGACGGTGGTTTCTACGTGCGGTGGGGTTTTATTTACAGGTAAAATAACCTTCTTCGCGGTCCTGTTTTCCACGACGTGATATGGCCTACAGCGACTAAAACGACGATATTAAAGCCACATGGCGGTTTGCGCTCCAAAATACACATTATATTATAAGCTTTTGAATTTTTCTCAGTATCGAAATATGTCGATAAATATCTGAACTACCTTTCTACGATCATTATGTAACCCAATACGCATTGACGTAATGAAAAATACAACTGTGAATACGGTGTTTCGGTCCCAAACAAAAAACTACCATTTGCACGACATGGAACAGAAAAGAGCGTTCCGTGCATGGTAGCCTATTCCTGATATGGGAGCAATAAAGAGCGTCTGTCTGACTTCTGGCGAAAAGATCAAAAGGGCTGAAAAATGGCTGTGACATTGGCAAGTGTTTTTCAGAGCATATGAAGCCGGTGTATCAATAGTTCGTTTATTTATCGACATATCGTATCCGTCACTCCAAATTACGTAGAAATAAAATTGGAGGTTCGAATGAGCCATGTCCGTTTAACTTAACCAAACACGTTTTGAAGGTCGATATATGACCACCAGAACTTCATATTAATGCGCTCATTGACACGATATAATTATTTTATGGCATATAAAACGTACCAGTGGTAGTACGTATTTTGGTGTCAAATCGGACCATGCGTGGGTCCTTAAATTGGCACACTATATAATGTATATCACAATGTATATATGTGTGTGAACCCTTCATTTGTTCCGCACAAAACAGCAATGACTGTGCGATAATGTCCTTGCCAGACTGTGTTTTGTGGACGCCCCCACAACGAACTGACCTAGAATTCGAATAACCACTCATGCATCTATAATTTAATGAATGATCAGTGAGAATACGTTGTCATATGTCATTGATCCGAGAAGGTGGAAGTAATTTTATGAATTGACAGCCAATTGCTCCCTGGATGACGCCAAACGGCATTCATAGTATATATGCCCCATGAACAGCGCCATTTCATGCTGGCCATTTGTAAACTTGACTATTGGTTTCACTTGGTGGTATAGTAGATAGCTATTTAGTTTGGTTTAGTCTCTTCATATATATGCACACCAGGGTCATACATCAGCACGGCTGATATGATGTTCAAGGACATCTCTATACAGAGGGTCAGTCTCCGCGGGGTGTCTACCTCTGAAGCAGATAGGAATTTCCAAATCTGAGACTTACATTTGCAGCCCGTCGGAAATGAATGAAATTTCCCCAGTTGGTTCATCAACCTTTACATCTGTTGGAAATTCTGGTCATTGTTTCGACTAAAACCAAACATAAGCCATATAAAAACAGACACGAGAGTGGAAGAATCAATGACAACCGCCAGCTATATATAGATAGCAATTTCCATTCACTGTGCAATTATATCAACTCTGAGACGAAAATCGGTTTTTACAATGTAGAACATATATGCAACTGGTTGTTGCCGAAATACGCGCATGGTATTGACTGGTTCTTGTTCCATGCAATCTAACCAGCCGCCCGATTCGAAGCTATAGTAACCCGATCCTCTCTGCCCCACTATATGGACACATCCACTGTCAACTCATGTTCGACATGGAAAATTCCTCAAAACGCCTACGGACTCCTCATAATTTATATATGTGACCCGCCATATCAAATCCAGTCGTAAGTCGGGATTTTTTTAACCTGTGCCAATGCATTCTCTTATATATGCGAGTCGACCATAGGTCACCTCGCATATATAAGAGAATGCATTGGCCAAACAATTTTTTATAATTTTTTTTAAATAAATGTTTCTTACAATTTTTAGGACATAAAATAAAAACATCCATTACCCTACAGGGAGCCCCACAATATATAGAAGCATATAGAAGAGTGTCGTCTGCTCATGTTTGTCTGGGGCTCTGTATGGGTGAAATTATAAAATTGTTAAAGAATACAAGAATTTTTTTTTTAAATTGTAAAAACTTGTTAGGCCTATGCATTCTCTTATATATGCGAGGCGACCTATGGTCGACTCGCATATATAAGAGAATGCATTGGCACAGGGTAAAAAATCCAGACTTACGACTGGATTTGATATGGCGGGTCACATGAATTCCAAGCCCACGCTTATCACTCGATCGGGTGGTCACACATGCATTAAATTGATGCGATTGGGAATTATAGTTTGTTGGTGGAATAATTTATTGCATGGCGATGTATTTGCCCCGAATACACCCTGTCACTAACTGGCGGTCATATATATTGGATCCACCAGGCCCGGTTCCGTGGTTTTAGTGCTACAGGTCAGTT
Organism: Siphonodentalium dalli; assembly: GCA_032622095.1. Classification (NCBI taxonomy): domain Eukaryota; kingdom Metazoa; phylum Mollusca; class Scaphopoda; order Gadilida; family Siphonodentaliidae; genus Siphonodentalium; species Siphonodentalium dalli. Next base: position 198,457,561 of record CP136062.1, read on the forward strand.
CTGGAGTAGTCAAAAGCTCAAAATATGGAATGCTCTTTAAAAACACTTCTTCGAATATTTCCGTTATTTCGTAAAAAACTCTTCTTCAAATTTCTCCGTTATTTCGTCAAAAACACTTCTTCTCATACAAATCACCGTTATTTAGCAAATTAACATTATTTATAGAGTTATTGCCCTTCATGCAGGATTAACAAAACATGTCTTCATTTAGTGGACAATCCCAAGCTCGCGTGCCACGCGTGGAGAATTGCCTGGTTTGGTAATATGGTAGTTGAAGGCGAGTACATGCATTCTTTCAGTGGACAAAGGGTACTCATGATAATTCACTTGTCAGTTTGAATCATTGAACTAGGTCTGTCTTTAAACATGTGGGATGGCCTATACGTTGAGCATTTGTATGGTAACATTATTAGCTATTGAATGTGGATGAATAACAAACTGACTGACTAGTCCATGCAAAGGACTCTTTCTGTTGCAGAATTATATAGATTACCAACGGCGAATGGCGACTTGTTATTGAAAGCGACAGCAATGACTCTGCACTTATTCTTTTTCTATTGAGGGCGACATGTGAAGTGGAGATCGAACTTAATAAGACCATGTGTATAACTGGCATTCCGCTCCTGTATATAACCTACATGCACTATAGACAAGAGTGTACCAACCCCTTGTTATACGTCGGATTCCGGGGGTGTGGGAGTCGGATTCCGACTGTATCGTATATCCAGGATTCCGTATATAGGCATGACTGAATACCGTGATTCCAGTAATATTTTCGAATTTTGTCATTTTTATTTTCATATTTTCTTTAAAATTTAAGTTTCTCGAGTCTGTAAATGCGTAGAAAAACTATGCAACTAAAATTCAATAGAGTTATGTCACTGTAATATGTGCTGTGAATTACACTGCCGAGGAAAATATCATTTTCTGTGGTTTTAATTTACTGCTCACAATGCCAAATATGACTATTATGTTTTGTCAAAATGGTCATTTTCCTTGCTCATGTTATCCCCACTGAACACCTTTTTCCCCATTGAAACCATTTGACTTTTTTCACATTTCTTTCTTCAGCCTCCAATATGTTTTGAAGAGAATAATCACACTCATTAAAGTATAATTAAAGGTACTCAATCCGATTAGGCACCCCTCAATTACTATTTATTTGACTTCGGGGGTAAACAATATTTGATTCGAGTCGAGGAACCCATCCATCAAAGCTCAGAGTGATAAGATATCGGTTTTTAAATCTATTATTTGTCACTACCTGGAATATTTAGTGACTCAGTAAAAGTCGACGAGAAGACCAAATAGCGGATGAAGATGGATAACACTAAAATCAAGTGGCTTTTTTGTTTCAGATATTTGACAAACCGGCAAAATTTCATTGTACAAAATGTTGATACAAAACAGGTTTTGGGCAATTTTATACTATAGTGGGCTGTGGTTAGCATTGTTTTTGGGCAATTAATCGATTCTGATAACTGAAGCGGCATTTAAAAAAAAAATTGTTGTTGTTGGAATGTGATGATATGGGGACCGTCGAATCGGATTGAGTATCTTTAAACCAACACCACTCTTTATTATATCCTTTGAAAACAAGGGGAGATGCGAAATTATTCACGTTGAGTGTGAAGTTATATATTGTAAAATTTATTCAGACTCTCTATGTACATATGTACTGAAATACAATACCCTTTGCAACAACTGCAGGGCGTAATAACCAATATCTTCGAACTCCTTTTTGAACCAATCTGGATATATCGTCTACAGATTTGGGAGTTATTTTATACCATGCAGAAATATAGATTGTTGGAAACTTGTATTACATGCATCTAATATATTTCAGCGAATAACTGTGACTGTGATAGCTGGTCGAAATGGATACAGTGTTTGCCAGAGCCAACGACAACCAGGGCCCCGATCACACCGGCCCCCACGACACAACCTGGGATATGCTATACACCTGGTATGTATACAGACAAACATAATGTCAACCCTTTCTATACTAAATACTCATTTTCCCTTATAGAAAAATGTTCAGCTAATAAATTCAACGACCATATGTCGTTTGCTGAACTTATTATCTGAACATTTCCCAACAAAGAATATGAACCATTCTGCTCTTGTATTGTCTGTTTGTCTCTCTGTCGTCTGATTCCATTTCCTGAACACCCATTAAATGTGCGAAATATAGGTCCTCCATGATCGCATAGTTTTAGTACCACTCTGTTAGCATTCAGTAGTTGCCCTTCTGTTAACTGGCACCCAGTATTCACACCCTCTGTTAGTTGGTAATCGGGCACCGGACCTCTGATCACCAGTTAACATGAAGCCCTGTGGAGGGGTAACACCGTCAGAGTAGAGATCGATCGTGGCTGCAGATATATAATCCTTGAAAGCTGAGTAGTTGTATCCGAAAGACACAAGGGTGCGGATTGTTAATCTAAGAAATGACAAAATATATCAGTGTATATAATATGTACTAAGTATATGACTATAATATAAGCCGTATGGCAGAGTTCAGTCTCATCGCTAGTCTGGTCTCACCACTGCCATCACGTATACAGAAGACATTACGTGTTAAAATGAATTGTAACCTACAAAATTCTTAAATAAATGTTAGATTTAATACATCCTGCATAGGCCTACGTGATGACAGACAGGGTACTGTGGTCAGACCAGCGCAGCGAGGGGATTGAACCAAGCCTTGAAATAGCGTGTCTGTCATTTGCAGCTTGAGGTCACCAGAGGGTGAATTTTGTGATGCTACCCCGCATAGCGGGCTAGCATCACCAAATTCACCCTCTGTGGTATAAACAGAATGAGGTCACCAGAGGGTGAATTTGGTGACGCTAGCCTGCTATGCGGGGTAGCATCACTAAATTCACCCTCTGGGGACCTCATTCTGCAAATGACAGACACGCTATTTTAAGGCTTGGATTGAACATTGCTTTAACCCTTTACCCAACAGAAGGGCCCTGTGCCAATGCATTCTCTTATATATGCGAGTCGACCATAGGTCAATGCATTCTCTTATATATGCGAGGCGACCTATGGTCGACTCGCATATATAAGAAAATGCATTGGCACAGGGCATAACTGTAACTATCACAATGTGGTCAAGGAGCCGGTTCCAATGACATCCATATTTGTATGGTTCTATTGAGACAGACCAAAGATATTTTAGGCTGTTGAAGCTTTATTTGGCCGGTTTTGGCCGTTTTGTTGGGTAAAGGGTTAAAGTGTGTAATATCACCCTTTTCCGTGTGATCCAAACCTATTGGTTTCGTCGTAAGACGTTGGCATCGCTTTCACAAGGCCTTGGTTTTGGTCCACGACGACCACGAGTGAGGCGATCTATATCTATAGCCACATATACACCTCGATTGTTACACTTGCCCTATATCTATGGGCAAGAAGCCCAGTTCGTGTGATGGGGCCATGTTGCATGGTGTCATTATATGAGTTTACATCATATTAAAAAATGCAAACACAAGGCTCTCAAAAGTTTCCAACAATGACCTTTTCAACTTTTCTGCAAATATGTTATGTCGATATGCCATGGAAACTAGATTTTTCACTGATACACGACCCGTAGCCTAGACAGCCGCTCCTAATTTTTTCCAAGATCCCACTCTACATATATGTGACCCGCCATATCAAATCCAGTCGTAAGTCGGGATTTTTTTTACCCTGTGCCAATGCATTCTCTTATATATGCGAGTCGACCATAGGTCGCCTCCATATATAAGAGAATGCATTGGCCTAACAATTTTTTACAATTTTAATAATTTGTTCTTGTATTCTTTAACAATTTTATAATTTCACCCATACAGAGCTCCAGACAAACATGAGCATACGACACTCTTCTAGGTGCTTCTATATATGTGTGGGGCTCCCTGCAGGGTAATGGATGTTTTTTTATTTCTAAAAATTGTAAGAAACATTTATTTAAAAAAATTATAAAAAATTGTTAGGCAAATGCATTCTCTTATACATGTATATGCGAGGCGACCTATGGTCGATTCGCATATATAAGAGAATGCATTGGCACAGGGTAAAAAAAATCCCGACTTACGACTGGATTTGATATGGCGGGTCACATATGGGCAAATATTCATGCTTTAGTCGATCAGTTACGATTTCTAAAAAAAAAAAACAATTGACCATATACAAGCCACTGGGCTATATAACATTTATTGCAAACATAATTCATTTCACAATCGTACAATATATATAGCTTAATTAGGCCTACATATTAATACATATTCAAGATAAACAACAGCGAGCAAATGGATTAGGCAGTAAGTGGCTGAGTTTTGTGTCCATTTCCAATACATGAATGATTATATGGCGCCATGTATGGTGAGATTGTACGTACTCGTGAGATTAAAAACATTAATGTTGCTGCTAAACATGTATATGAAAACATTAATTGTGCCTGCATGATCTCCCAGTCCACTGGCCCAGTAGACTTTAACGATCGATAGCCTGGGCTTCTGTTTCCAATGTGTACAATAAGATATATAATGCATGCCAGTTATAGGTTATATACATTGCCTCAATCGTAACATTAGTTGCGATGTCTTTTAGTAAGTACTATAAACTTTGGACATGTGCAAATATTTGATATATTCATTCATAGATAAATCGTATGAACTATAAAGTAATGTTTTTGTTTCAAGTTTTATTTTCAGGCTGCCAAATGGACATTTGTCTCTAATTTTCGAATCGATTATAAACATCGGGCAATGTGCACCTGGTATCAATATAATATTTACATGTATAACCTGCCCTAGTATTTTCGCTGTGTATATATATCTGGGGCCTCGGTGGCTCAGTCGGTTAGGGGTATATACAACTACAAGCCGCCTCGCACACCAGCGCTGGCGATGTGGGTTCAAATCCACATGGACTTTTTTGTAACTCGAAATCGTTACCTGGTGTAGTTGCCAGTTACTCGCCGGTGGTTTTCCGCACATGGACCAGGGGGGAGTCTGCAAATATAGGGCCCAAAAAGTTTTTTTCCTACCCCAAGGGTAAAAAAAATTCCACCAATATTTTTATAAAAATTTCAGAATTTTTTTTAGCTGTACTTCAATAACTGTGTTAACGGCCTTTCAATTCCACTATCCTTTTTTTGGTGAAAACTCTTGCTGTGTACCATTAAGACTCAAGCAATAACATGCTTTAATTGGTAACAGATCAGAGAAACGAAAAATAAACTGTATTTCCAGGTGTTTTCAGTATCTAACAACAATAATAAAGCATTGTGTAGGTACATTATATGTCACAAAGTGCCCTAGACCCCATTATAGTAGTCGGTGGGTATATAGTTGACGTCTCGAGCCGTCCGTGCGTACAAACAATTTGCATTATAACTCAATTAAGAGTCGGTTGTCATATTTTGATGGCCTATATTGCATGGTAATGGACCAGAAATGGGGAACGAATATGCACAATATCACGGGTTGTGACTATCAATGCCAACTTTATGAAATTCAGTCCGTACAAAGTTTTTGCAATATAAGTTAAGAATTTTGATGTGGTTTGGTATGGTGATGCCAGAGTTACCGGCCTTAAATTGTTCCATCAGTAAACACATGTTGCATTATTATAACACAACCATGGGTTAACAGATTTTGATGTTCTTTGGTACGGGTAATATGTAGACCAACATGAGCGAACAAATATGCACATATCACAGGTTTCGCCCATCAATGCTTGCCAGAGTAATTGTCCTTTATTGACTAATGTAACAATAGGTTTTGCCTATTGATACTGATTGGTACATGTAAATGTACAAATGTTTTGCTGCATTTTCTGATAATCACCATTAATTGTGAGCGTCGGCTGTCGTCTGGGGGCATAGGCCTAAATAGCGTCACCTTCAGTTGGGATTGTCTGAGCTGTAAACAGTAACGCTCATTCATCATAACCAATTCAGTTTTATTTGGATAATTGTAGCAAATTAACATTACTTGCAATCATTCAAGATGAGAAATAACCAGAAGGAATGAATTTGATTACATGCCAGAACAAGACAGTATTTCCAAAATTAGAAATTTATGAGATACACTTTTCAATTTCATGTTATGCAACAATCAGGTTAATGATATCTAGTCATCATTGAGTATTCACCATGTAGTATCCAATTTGTGATGCAGTTTTTTTTTTTTTTTTTTATTACTTTTATTCAGGTAATACAACTGAGTAATATATTACTCTTGTTACTAAATATTTCTTCCATTGATCATATTAAGTTTCCTGAACGCTATTACGTTGGTCCACTTTCAGAATGTTGCTAAATCTGAGGCTAAAGAGTCACTATAGCTGCTTATATAGCCCTATGCCAACAAGCATGGTACTAACATGGTTACAAACAACATTACATGGTCAGTACTTGCAAATTGTTTGAAAAAAACCCATTTTGGAAAAAAATTATATATATATAGATTTTTTTTGCAGACCCCCCTGCATGGACTACGAGTTTATCAGCGATTGAAATCACTGTTAGTTTAGTCGTATAATAAGTGTGCGAATTTCCTCCACCACTAAAAATGTCAATGTCGTGATATGGCCTTAGTTGCTGAAAGCGAGTCGTGATATGGCCTTAGTTGCTGAAAGCGACATTAAACCACAAATAATCAATCAATCTGTGTGTTATCTTCTCCAGCCGTTGGAACTGTCCCAGCAGATGTTTGCTTCCTTATCGATGAGTCAGGAAGCGTAGGATCAATAGACTTCCAACGGCAGCTGGATTTCATCGCACAATTCGCTAGAGATGTCTCCATTGGACCAACTGCCGTTCAAATAGGCTTGTCGACATACAGCTGGGAACCAACAACACAGTTCCACTTATCCCGCTATCTGGATAGAGATTCATTGATCGCTGCCCTCGGTGACGTCGCCTACAAGGGTGGAAGATCTCGAATGAACCTCGGATTGCGGCACGCTAGGACCACATGTTTCAACACGAAGAACGGCATGCGCACGGACGCTCAACATGTGCTGGTCGTGATTACAGACAGCAAATCAGGCAACTACACCGACACTCTAGCAGAAGCAGACGAACTTCGCAGATTAGAGATCAACCTTTTCCCGATTGGTGTCGGAGATGAGACTAGAACTGAGATATCCGCCATTGCATCAAACCTTGGATCTTTCATCTTAGACAGTTTTGACACACTATCTGGTTTCAACCCAGTTCTTCTCAATGCAGTTTCGAAGAGTAAGTATATATGTATGACGAACATAGATGATAGATATATAGAGTATTATGTTTAGCATCGAGTTGTGATTGTTCCATCTGGAAAGCTTGATTCATGCAGCTTATGATAAATCGTGACGAACTCATCGCTGAGCTAAATCGGCAATAACGCGTGAGTGCAATATTGAATTATAACTGAAATATAGCCCAACTTGTTGCTGTGTTATACGGCCATTTTTGTGATTGTGCAATGTGATACAGTGCAATTAAGGTGTTGAAACGCTAAATAAAAGTATCGCCAGATAGGTACTGTCTGCACACAGAAGCATTTTGGTGCTCTTTATAAGTGTTCCCTAATCACATCGACCTTAAGATTTAAAGACGTATTATGTGCTGACTTCACTACTTCAAACTATAATATATTTTCAAACTATACACATTTGAAGAAAGCTCCATTAAACTACCATAATAAAATTGACAACAACATCGGCTATGTCCTTTCGTTAAATACGACACCATTTTGAACTGCACAGAATAAACAAACATGCAGTATGTCTTGTACAATTCGCCGATAAACAAACGAGAGTCATTAAATTTTGTTTAATGCATATAAAAGAATGACTTTGTGTGCTGGTCATTTTGATACACAATCTGAAATGCCTGCGTTGAGCATGTTTATTCGCGTTGGGTCGCAGTACTTAGAGTATACAAAATTGTGTTTCCCACATATCGATTCGCAAACCAACCTTTCTATTTTGTCAAAAATTATTGTAATGTTGACTTTTCCAGACTGTTCGTGAATTTCGTAATTACAACGATTGCAGATTGAAATTTGCAACATAAAACACAACGATGTGCCGTTGTATCTATGGGAGGCCAAATTCACATTTAATAATGAATTGCACTTAAGCGCAATTGATTGCGCTTAAGCGCAAATAATTGCGCTTAAGCGCAATCAATTGCGCTTAAGCGCAAATACCACATATTGTGCTTAAGCGCAAATAGGGCATTTACGCTTAAGCGTAATTAATTACGCTTAAGCGCAATCAATTGCGCTTAAGCATAATTGTGACTACTATCTAACCTACCCATAAACTATTAGCATGACCTGGTGTATCACCTAGCAACACAAGATGAGCATTGGGCTAATTTTGACCTGTACTCAACAGTCAACTGTGAGTATGTGTTCAACAAGGAGAATCCCTAATTACATATTATCAGCATCCCTCTATCCAAAGAATTGATGTCGCCTTCCCGGAACTCTTAGTAATTTTTTGTATTATGTTTTTAATGTATTTTTGCACAGATTTTAGCCTATACATGCATGCGGTGTCACTGCATGAGGGCTTTCTTACCTGATCATACAGTAATGCTCTAATTAATCGACTTCTTAACCACAGCAGAATTATGGGTAACGTTTCAGGATTTAGTCGGAAATATGGCTTGTTGCCATTCATCGAAAAGCTCGAGAGAGCTTTCCAATGAATGGCAACAAGCCATATTTCCGACTAAATCCTGAAAAGTTATCCATAATTCTGCTGTGGTTAAGGAGTCGATTAATTAGAGCATTACTCTATGGTTTACTTATTGACTTAAATCAGGGGGAAAAAACCCTATTTTCATATTATCAGCATCCCTGTCCAACAAATGGTGTGTAATCACTGGATCTTTGGTGTCTCAGTCCTGGAGCTCTAGTTTTTCTTATTAAATCAGCATCTCTTGCACAAATCTATAGTATTTCCATGATCATATAGTGTAAATGTGATGTCACCGAGGGCTTGCTTCCCTCATATGGTGTGCCTGTATACTCAAAATTTTAGAAAATAAATGTCGCCCCGACTAATACAGAAAGTAATGCTATTGCAAGTAGCCCCAACTAATATATACCGAAGATAATATAATGCTATCACGAGTCGCTCCAACTAAAACAGCAGATGATACTATTGCGAGTGAGCCATTTTGATAAAGAAGTTGGGCTAGCTCCCTACCCAATCAAACCAATGAAACCAAGAGGTGACATGCCAATAGGAGTTAATGCTAAGTTATGGAGAAACCTATTTATTCACCAGGGGTGTTTTGTTACATATAACCATGAATTGCGCTTAAGCGCAAATAATTACGCTTAAGCGCAATTAATTGCGCTTAAGCGCAATTGATTGCGCTTAAGCACAATTAATTATTAAATGTGAATTTGGCCTCCCATATGTATCCTTCAGATGCACCCGGTTGGCAACATGTGCTAATACATGTACATGTGTATATTGTCCTATATATATAGGCCTATTCAGCCTAACAATAAGACGCTATATATTGCAATTGTTTGTCCTTTCAGTTGATGGAAAATGGTCCGATTGGGGTAATTGGGCGGATTGTTCTCAAACTTGTGGAGTTGGAACCCGTATACGTAAGCGTGCATGCACGGATCCATGCCCAGCTAATGGAGGGACAGAGTGTGCCGGTGACGATACCATCCGCATGACGTGCTTCATGCGAGAATGTAGTGTAGACCAAGGTTAGTGTTTCTTTAATTTTAATGTATATAATATATTCAATTGCACAAGGATCGCTGTATAAACGTGTGTCGTTATGAATGCCTCGATCGTTAATTGTTTTGTATATATAGTTGACATGACATGAGGAAACTACCATCAACAAGTGATTTACCATGTCAGGTAAAATTCCCACTTAGGCTAAGAGGTGTAATTATCGCTTACAATTATTATATCTATACGGCTACGTCCAAGATTACTATATATAAAAGTGCCGACTTGCGTTTTATCGGGGATCAAGGTGAATTTATTAGGGTCCAAACGAAACCTTTGACGCTTCCTAACTCTCGGTAAAAGGGTTTCTTTTTAAGGATGTCCCCATAGCCGAGCTGGTTAGGCCATGGATGAGATCAATTACAGTCTGGGCTAGACGAGGTTGGCGAGGGTTCGAACCCCGGCATGGATGAAAATCGGCATCGATTTGGTCTGATGTACCATTCTGGTCGACACGTGGCCATTTAGGATAAGAAATGACAATTTGTTCACGCTAACTGAGTTAAGCAAATATGAAGCAATGAAATCCACTCATACTGAGTCCGTGCCTCCACAACTCTAACATAACTAATCACGGCCACCACATCTCCCACTGACAACATTACTGTTGGTGTTGTAGACGACACCCAATCTGAATGATGGTCGTCGTTCTGTGCGACCAGTTTTCATGGTGGGTTTATTTTATTCCCTTTTCAGTTTAAGTTTACCGGCGTGTGTTGCAAAGTTCCTTTATATATCTTATCATTATTATTATGGTACTAACACTATGTGCCACCAATATAGGTACATACCACAGTCATTCAACTATGGAAAGCCAAATTGACATTTAATAAATAATTGAGCTTAAGCGCAATAAGGAAACTCTTAGTAATTTGGTAATTGGGCTTATTAAGTCAAGAGCATTAAATATTCCTTATTTCTCTTTAAAAATATTCCTTATTGTTCTTAAGCATAACTTAAGCATAATTTTCCAATCTTGCATGTAAGCGCTATAAGATCTTCCCTTATTGCGATTTGCACTTAAGTGCAATTAAATTAGGGACAATCTAATTGCGCAATAAGGGGAGATCTTATTGCACTCAATCGCAATAAGGAATATGTAATTGCACTTAAGTGCAATAAGGAAAGTTTAATTACGCTTAAGCACAATAAGGAATATTCTTATTGCACTTATGCTCAATTATTTATTAAATGTCAATTTGGTTTCCCATATTCAACACTCAATGCATGGAATGACAATATGAATTTCAACAAAACTATAAATACCGTACGGGTACTGATTTTATAATAGATAGGCGTTACCTAGGTTCCTGAAATTATGATAAAGTTATATCCAGGTTTGGGAGAATTGTGATAAAGTTACCCAGGTTAATATAATTTCATGTTTAGCAACAATATATTCATATTTTGGGATCAAACTGGCCATCTCAAGTAAGTAATATAATATTTATTAATTTATGCTTAATGTGGGCTATATGGCTGCTTTCCAAAACTGAAGAGTACGGTATTTCCATCTGTCACTTTTATAATCGCATTCACATTGTGATACTTGCTTAACCTGGATAACTTATCACAATTTTCTCCCATTTTAACCTTGGTAACTTTATCACAATTCGCGTGAACCTCGGTAACTTTATCACAAAAAAAACGTTGATATTGACCAATTCAGCTTGGGGCTGATAACAGGATCTTGGAACTTGATCAATAAACTGGCTTAATTAATTAATTAATAATTATTTGGCCCAGCTCCACAATTAATTCTGGAAGGCCATTTTCACATTTATTAAACAATTGGACTAAAGCGCAATTGAATTGTGCTTAAGCGCAATTAGTTGTACACAATTGTAATTCAATTGCGCTTCATTTCTCATTATGTGGGCAGCAATTGCACATGAGCGCAAATAAATACTCTTTAAATTCAATTGCGCATAAGCGCAATTATTGATCACCATAAAGAAAACCCCCTTAATTCTTATAGAATAGTCTGCAGGAGGACTATCTGGTCATACCTGATTATGAACCTCATTTAATCTTCTTTAATTGCGATTAAATGACCTTTATGGACTTGTCCGGGTGCATGCATGGTCCACTAACATCTCTGAAAATCTCAAGCAAATCGACCATACCACTCCATAGAAAATATCTTCTGAACTAAGCTCAATTGTAAATATTTACTTCTCAATTCAGGATGCAACTATCAGCAATAAACTAACGAAAATGATTTCGCCATCAAGAGTAACTGCATTTAATTAATATATAACAATGACGATGTCTGCTGTCAATTTGGATATCATACTCTTCGGCACCAAATAAAAGTTCAGGCCCAAATAATAGTGCAGGGGGGGGGGGGAAATTCCATTGAAAGTTAATAAACGTGCAGACCCAAATAATAGTGCAGGGTGAACTCTGAGCAAAACATCAACATATTAACGGTGGTTAAACAAAGTATTTTTATAATATAGGAATAAGTATCAAGTATAGGAATCAACATAGTATGTGTCATTTGGTGTTTTATTCAATATTTAAATGTTCACATGTATGCCATATACATGTACATTCATACAGTTATATCCGTACAGGTAAGCTCACCATTTTTATAACAGAGTCAAATAGAAATCTAGAGTTTGTGCTGATTTCAATTTTTATAGCCTCAAAATTAATAAACGTGCAGACCCAAATAAGCACTGTGCAGGGGGGAAATTACCCTAGAAAATAATAAACGTGCATGCATGTTTATTTGGAGCCCAAGAGTATTTGTAGAAATTATTTTACATTATTATTGGATCACCCTACCGGTGTGTTTCACATCACTTTAATGATGGTGCAGCATTAACCCTTTACCCAACAAATCGGCCAAAACCGGCCAAATAAAGCTTCAACAGCCTAAAATATCTTGGGTCTGTCTCAATAAAACCATACAAATATGGATATCATTGGAACCGGCTCATTGACCACATTGTGATGGTTATAGTTATGCCCTGTGCCAATGCATTCTCTTATATATGCGAGTCGACCATAGGTCGCCTCGCATATATAAGAGAATGCATTGGCCTAAAAAAAATCTTTTTTTAACACTTTTTACCATTTTTTCTTACATTCTTTAACAATTTTATAATTTTTAATGTGTTAAGCCAATGCATTCTCTTATATATGCGAGGCGACCTATGGTTGGGTAAAGGGTTAAAGATCCTGCGCGAATGCATTCTCTTATATATGCGAGTCTCCCATAGGTAGCCTCGCATATATAAGAGAATGCACTGGCTTACAAGGACAAGGTAACTATTGTTAGGCCAATTTATTCTCTTATATATGAGGCTCCCTATGGGAGACTTGCATATATAAGAGAATGCATCGGCACAGGGTGTTTGTAAAATTTCAGGAAGCTCCAGTCATCGAAGGTTTCATTGAAGTTTTACTTCCCAAATAAAATGTTTCTTAAATAATTATTATGTTGCTATTGACAGCTTTCCCGCACAACAGTAAGATAAGCTGTTTTTTTTAAATAGTTTTGCATTATATATTTAGCTCCGTCATATATATGAGGAAAAAGTCAGCCTTTTTTCAGGCCGCGTCCCTGTTTCTCAACTCGAAGCCTAATATTATACTGATGCTATTTTTATTAACTTTTGTCTAGTGAATGGCGACTGGACAAACTGGGGATTCTGGAGTCCATGTACAAAAACTTGTGATGGTGGCAACCGATTCAGAGATAGGCTGTGTGCAAATCCACAGAAATCCAATGGTGGACTTGATTGTGGGGGCGACAGCCGACAGGACGAAACTTGTGGAAATGATGGTTGTCCCAGAGATGGTGGTTGGGCAGAATGGTCGGGGTTCACTGCTTGTAGTCAGACATGTGGCGGAGGAATACAACACAAAACTCGTTTTTGTAATAACCCATCAGCTCTGAATGGTGGCCGTGAATGTTACGGCGACTTCCGAGATTCTCAAGAATGTTTCACACAAGATTGTCCTGTAAATGGCGGTTATACCAACTGGGGACTGTGGAGCGCATGTAGCAAGACGTGTGGCAGCGGAGAACGACAGTGTGAGAGATTTTGTTCCAATCCTGCTCCGCAAAATGGTGGTGTAAATTGTGTAGATCAATCACAGGATACTGAGGCATGTAACACTAATGCCTGTCCTTCAGACGGAGAATGGGGGAGCTGGTCCAGATGGGGCACATGCAGCGTGACATGTGCAAGTGGCTACCAAACCAGAACAAGGGCATGTGACAGTCCAGCACCCACAAATAATGGCCGCTTCTGTATCGGTGGTGCTGAAGAACCACAGGGATGCAAGGATGTGGAATGTCCAATTGATGGTGCATGGAGTGAGTGGGGCTGCTGGTCTCTATGCAGTGTGACGTGTGGGACAGGTTTTCGAAATAGAGAGCGTAACTGTTCTAACCCATGTCCGGAATTTGGTGGACAGGATTGTCCTGGCTCTGAATTTGGCAGTGAACCATGCTCCGCAGGTGCATGTCCGACAGTTGGTACAACTACGCCAGCACCATTAACAACTACACCTCTTCCACCTCGTAAGTTATCAGCAGATGCCATATGTCTTAAATATGTTATTTATTACCGTAAAGCAGGGTTACTTTGTACCCTTGGAATTTTTTTTTATATCAGACAATTTGTGGAATTATTCTGAGTGAATTTATTGCTTATATATATATACCAATCATTTATGTACTATGTGCAACAGAATTATTTGATGTCATGTATTATGGGCACACTGAACAACAAAGGCGGTACAGTAGCCTCACGCATCAGGGTTAGCTCTTTCTTAACCCTTTACCCAACAGAAGGGCCTTATGCCATTAATGCATTCTCTTATATATGCGAGTCGAGCATAGGTCGCCTCGTATATATAAGAGAATACATTGGCTTAACACATTAAAAATTATAAAATTGTTAAAGAATGTAAGAAAAAATGGTAAAAAGTTTTTTTTTAGGCCAATGCATTCTCTTATATATGCGAGGCGACCTATGGTCGACTCGCATATATAAGAGAATGCATTGGCACAGGGCATAACTGTAACTATCACAATGTGGTCAAGGAGCCGGTTCCAATGATATCCATATTTGTATGGTTCTATTGAGACAGACCGAAGATATTTTAGGCTGTTGAAGCTTTATTTGGCCGGTTTTGGCCGTTTTGTTGGGTAAAGGGTTAACTAAATACTCATTGATGAGTAGTTCCCATGAGAAATTTTCAGATAATAACAATAAGTTCTACAACTCTTTGCTGAACATTTCCCACCAATGAATACATGTAGGTAAATCATTCTGCACTTGTCATATCTGGCATCTGCTTTTATTTCCTGAACACCCTCCAGAAGAATAATAGGCAATACCAATGAACACTTTCATAACTGGTTCATGGGAGAAACCATTTAGTAAAGAAAGGGTTACTTAAATTTGCCGACTCACTGTGTTCTCAATCAGATGTGTTCACGAGCATGTCAGGTTAAGTGAAATTATTGTTAGTAGCAGAATCATGGTTATACATGGTCTGATGATACTCAAAATTAAACATAAGATCAAGCCTGAGTTTAGTGTGCCTGTCATTTGCAGAATGAGTTCCCCAGAGGGTCAATTTAATGACGCTTTCCCACACAGTGGACTAGCCTAGCATCACCAAATTCACCCCCTTGTGACCTCATTCTGCATGGCCTCATCTGCTATGGGAGACATAGTCTCAGATTGAAGTTCCCAAATGATGAATATTGTGATGTACACCCATTGGGAACCTTGATGTGTCGTCTGCCAATTTGGGGATATAGAGAAACTAAACTAAAAAAGAAATAGAATCTATGTGAAGAAGTTTCTATAGAAATTTGATAACAAAGAAACTTTCCAGAGAAGATGAGGCCTAATCAGAATGAGCGATAGTGTCACTAATTTCACCCTCTGGAGACCTCGATCATTCTGCAAATGACAGGAACCTTATATTTCTCAGGCCTGCACAAGATATCCTAGCTGTTCGGTGTCCAAATTTCCCAGCAGGCATGCAGGTTTTATGTTTACTCCCATATATCATCAAAAAACATTGTTTTGTGTGAAAAATAACTTTTCAGGATTTAAAGGCACGGATGGCCTTTGCGGTGGGTATTGTTGTTAAAATATAGTCACATCCATTAAAACTGCCATTATAAACAGAAAGAATAGTAAAATATAAACTTTTTTCTTATATCAATCCTAAATATGTCAAGTTCGTAGGCTTTGTTATGCAAACAAAAGCCAAAAATGTTACAGAACCTGGCTTTTGTTTATACAACAGTGTAAACACTTGACAATAACATACTATTTACACAATATTTATGATTGGCATAAGAACAAAATATGTCTATATTTTAATATTCTTTCTGTTTATTGCAGTTTTAACAGGTGTGACTATTTTAACAGCGAAGGCCATCCATGCCTTTAAAATGTTAAAATAGTAAAAATACAATTTTAATGTGACATTCTGTTGTACGACACAAGTACATACTCTTGGGCTCCAAATAAAAGTGCAGGCCTAAATAATAGTGCAGGGGGGAATTCCATTGAAAGTTAATAAAAGTGCAGACCCAAATAATAGTGCAGGGGGGACTCCGAGTAAAACATCAACATAAATGTGGTTAAACAAATTATTTTTATAGTAGGTCAAGAATAGGAATCAACATAGTATGTGTCATGTGGTGGTTTTATTCAATATTTAAATGTTCACATGTATGCCATATACTTGAATATGTACATGCATAAAGTTATAATATCATCATTTTGATATCATATCATATAGAAATCTTGAGTTTGCTGATTTCAATTTTCTTAGCCTCAAAATTAATAAACGTGCCGACCCAAATGAACACTGTGCAGGGGGGAAATTTCCAAAGAAAATAATAAACATGCATGTCTGTTTATTGGGAGCCCAAGAGTACAGTTTATTCAAACTGAAAATAAATCTTTAATATTATTGGAAATAACAAAGGGGAATATCAAACGCAAGTGATATGCCAAGCTAAATTTATGGTCAGTTCTTGACAGTGATTGTGGACATTGTTCTAATTGTTTTTACAGTAATGCCCTAATAAATCGACTCCTTTAACCACAGCAGAATTATGGGTAACTTTTCAGGATTTAGTCGGAAATATGGCTTGTTGCCATTCATCAAGTAACTACTCATCAGCTAGTATCCAGTTAGCAAAGGGTTAAATAAAGTGCACCATCTTGAATATTCTATAGCCATCATTTAATAAATGTCAATGACATTACAACTTACAGTAATGCCCTAAATAATCGACTCCTTACCCACAGCAGAATTATGGGTAATTGAGAGCTTTCTGATGAATGGCAACAAGCCATATTTCGGACTAAATCCTGAAAAGTTACCCATAATTCTGCTGTGGTTAAAGGAGTCGATTAATTAGAGCATTACTGTATATTTATGGGGTATAGAAATTAAGAACCCAGTGGACCATATTCGTATGAGGGGGCAGTTTCTGTGAAACTGAACAACATGGTTGGCCCCAGTCTCATAAATATGGCTTGATGCCATTCATTGGAAAGCTCTCCCCGAGAGCTTTCCTATGAATGGCAACAAGCCATATTTCCGACTAAATCCTGAAAAGTTACCCATAATTCTGCTGTGTTTAAGGAGTCGATTAATTATAGAGCATTAATATATACTGTACTTTCATCGTAAGTTGATTGAAATGAAACACGGTCTAATTTCATTAGACTGGCCGCTGGGTTGACCCAACATGTAAATGTAAAGTGATAAATTTTCTGTTACAGAGAATGGTTTTTGGTCCACTTGGAACCAGTGGGATTCATGTACAGCTACATGCGGTGATGGAAAGAAATTAAGAAGTAGGACCTGCACAAATCCAACCCCAGCACGGGGAGGTCTAACATGTCCAGATTTGTCATTTGAATACATAGCATGTAAGGATAGAGAGTGTCCAGTCGATGGTGATTTCTCCATTTGGACTGTTTGGTCTGATTGTCCAGTCACATGCGGTGGCTCACAGAAAAGCAGAAGACGCGTCTGTGACAATCCTCAATCATCCAATGGTGGTTTACCATGTCAAGGATCCTTCAGTGAGCAGTACGAATGTGGTACAAACCAGTGCCCGGTAAATGGGGGTTGGAGTCAATGGAGTGTTTGGCAGCCATGTTCAGTCACATGCGGTGGTGATTTGACAATCAGAACACGCACCTGCACTGCACCATCACTAACGAATGGAGGAAACCCATGCACTGGTGAGCCGTTGGAAAAGCAGGCTTGTAACATCATCGCCTGTCCAAGCGATGGTCAGTGGGGTGCGTGGACAGATTTTGGTACCTGCTCGGCTATATGTGGTGGGGGTATTTATGGTAGAACCAGACAATGTGATAACCCCCCACGCTCTGGAAGCGGTTCCGTCTGTGTTGGATTATCTTCCGATTCCGGCCCATGTAATGAAACACCATGCCCACGCCAAGGCTCATGGTCAGCATGGGAAAACTGGAGCACGTGTTCGGAGTCATGTAACAGTGGATCCTCCTATCGACAACGCAAATGTGATAACCCATCCGCAGATTTCGGAGGAAACTCATGTCCAGGAGAATCGCTTGAAAGGCAAACTTGTAACACCCAAACATGCACCTATCCTGGAGGTTGGGGCGAATGGGGTCCGTGGAATTCTTGCTCAGCTTCATGCGGCACAGCAAGAAGGAATTTTAGGGAAAGGTCCTGTAATAACCCAACACCGACAGATGGATTCAGCTGCACAGGAAGCAGTATAGAGAGCGGTACCTGTCCTGATGAAAACTGTCCAATTAACGGTGGCTGGTCAGTGTGGACCCCCTATTCAGAGTGCAGCAAGACGTGTGATACAGGGTCAAAGAGTAGGACCAGGACATGCACGAATCCCTCTCAACAATTCAATGGAAATCCCTGTTTTGGCGATAGCCAAGAGACTATTCCCTGCAACACTCAGGTAAACTATTACATCTAAAATCTCACCATTTTCCAAGTCTGTTAGAGACATATTATGCATTTATATCATTGAATGTATAACCAATCAGTTAATATCAAAACAATATCCCCATTGGAAGAATGTAGCAATGAACTAAGATTGTCGAAAGTTCCAACCCCATCGACTTCTACATTTCAGAGAACACAATGTTTGAACTACACACATATGTAAATATTTACTACTTTATTCGGGATGCTTTATTCGGCATAAACATTACAGCAAAGAATGCACCAATTTTTGTCACTGCTTATAATTCTTTTGTAACAATGAAGCTGTTTTCTGACTATTTGAATATCAAATATATGAAAATATCTTTTTTTGGCATGATCGAGTATGTCTTAAGCCGTCCGGAACACCTCCAACGGAGTGTTTCACATCACTTTAACCCTTCTTAGTGAATGGATTCTCACATTCAGTTATATAAAAGTATACATTGGAATGGTCTATTATTAATCTGGATGTATGTTCATGACATACATATACAGTAATGTCCTAAATAATTGACTCCTTAACCACAGCAGAATTATGTGTAACTTTTCAGGATTTGGTTGGAAATATGGCTCACTGAGAGCTTTCCGATGAATGGCAACAAGCCATATTTCCGACTAAATCCTGAAAATTTACCCATAATTCTGTTGTGGCTAAGGAGTCGATTATTTAGGGCATTACTGTATAAGGCAAAACAAATATTATGTCTGTGTTTCTGGTAACGGGCATGACAAAAATTGGGGGGGGGGTGGTGTTTTCATTTCATTTTATTTTTTATTTTATTTTCACTTTGTCTCTATTAAATAACCTCCAACATAGCTATCTATCCCTTGTACAGTAATTCCCTAAATAATCGACTCCTTAAACACAGCAGAATTATGGGTAATTTTTCAGGATTTAGTTGCAAATATGGCTTGTTGCCATTCATCAGAAAGCTCTCAATACCCATAATTCTGCTGTGGTTAAGGAGTCGATTATTTAGGGCATTACTGTAAGTTGTAATGTCATTGACATTTATTAAATGATGGCCATAGAATATTCAAGATTGTGCACTTTATTTAAGCCTTTGCTAACTGGATACTAGCTGATGAGTAGTCAACCATTTGTTGAACTTATTTAAGAACATCCCTACAATGAATTAATGGGAATCCAGGGATGATATCTCAGGGGCATTTTTTTTCTGCCGAACGTCTGCTCATATTATCAGATCATTCCCAGAAATGAAGAATAGACGATTCCAGATGTATAGCATGAGGATCTGCAAATACACGGACATAATGGTCACTTTTCATATATTACACTGTGTCAACAAACATCACTAAACATGTACTATTATATAAAGTTAAAATATTTTAGTCTAAATATGATTTTCAGAATATTTTAATGCATCGAAAATGTTTTCCAATGTTACCGTCAAGTTTTTATTAAACTATTGTATCTTATTGGACTTATGGACTAATTGGACTTTTATCGGATTCCACTGTAACAGTAATGTAACTGTTTTCAAAATTCAAAATCTCGTTTGTGGTGAGTTATTATTAATGAAAGTAAGAACAAAATCAATCTATTTTTACATGTATTTGTCGATGCAGATAGTTGTTTTAGAGACTTTTGTCAAATTTATGTTATTTTGCATGAACCCACTGCAAGTGCCTTGGATCCCTTTAAGCCTACAGTAATATCCTAAATAATTGACTCCTTAACCACAGCAGAATTATGGGTAATTTTTCAGGATTTAGTCGGAAATATGGCTTGTTGCAATTCATCGGAAAGCTCTCTCTAAGAGCTTTCCGATGAATGGCAACAAGCCATATTTCTAAGTAAATCCTGAAAAATTAGCTATAATTCTGCTTTGGTTAACGAGTCAATTATTTAGGGCATTACTGCATCTTCTGCCCCTAATTTCCGCAACCAGACATTTAATTTTCTTTAGACTTATCTAACATTGAATGCTTCACATCATTTTCAGATATGCATCACAAATGGCAACTGGACACCTTTTGGTGGCTGGGATGCCTGTAGCGTAACATGTGGCACTGGGACTCAAAACCGTTATCGTACTTGTACCAACCCACCACCTTCTACATTTGGAGCAGACTGCTTGGGCTCTTCATCCGATACACAGGTATGTCAGGCTGGCGATTGTCCAGTGAATGGCATCTGGAGACAATGGCAGGCCTGGCAGTCATGCACTCACACGTGTGGAGGCGGAAACAAATACAGGTACAGTCTATTTCAGTTAATTGCTTATTTTGGATATTTGCATAAAATTAGCATGCACCACTTTCTATAAAGACTATTATTCACCGGTATATTTGCATAGAGATCACAGTTTGTATCCCACTTTATTGCATACTAAAATAACCAGAAATATCCTAAAACAAATCAAAAATCGAACACAACAGGGATGAATTGATAAATTTCTTAATGTCAATGTGTCTGTTCCGCTATAATTTGTACCTGTATTTTCTGGTGCTATGGCTGTCTGATTATAGGCATGAAGCTCTGTGATAACCCACCCCAGGGACAACCCACCCCAGGAAAGATTTTAAAACAATTATAGTTGGTTTAGATTAACCGTGGGGGGGGGGGTATAACTTTCAAAATTATTCCAGGTAATTCATGAAACAAGATTATAATTCCATATTATTGATAATTATGCCGTCTATTCGAAGATTTGGTAGCAGGTGGGTATACTGGAATGATGTTGTTTGTCCATCTGTCTGTCGGTCCGTCTGTGGATGCAACTTTGTCCGAGCTTGTATTCCTTCCTTTTTCTGTCAATTTAAAAAAAAACTTATGACTGGCACATATATTTAGTAGCATGGGAAACTGTGCATCTGCATTATCAGGTTCGTCCCACATTTTATAGTGCAGTTATTCAACTTAGTAATTTTTCGCAACCCTGTAATTTTATCTGAGTTTGTAATACTTCATTTAATGGTCAATGTTTTTGAAACTTGGCAGAATTATTGACCATCATCACAACCTGTGCACAACCCTTGAAATAGTATGTCTGTCATTTGCAGAATGAGGTCCCCAGAGGGTGAATTTAGTGATGCTACCCCGCATAGCGGGCTAGCATCACCAAATTTACCCTCTGGGGACCTCATTCTGCTTACACCTCAGCATAATGAGGTTCCCAGAGGGTGAATTTGGTAGTGGGGTAGCATCACTAAATTCACTCTCTGGGGACCCCATTCTGCAAATGACAGACACACTATTTCAAGACTTGCCTGTGCACCTGCAATGATGGCTTAGAAATGTTTAGCAACATAGGTTATTTTGTGCAAGCTTATACTCCTTCTTTTCCTGGTATATTTCAATGAAACTAGACACATATATTTACCACTCTCGCAACCTCTACACATGCAATTATGAGATTGATTTGACAAATTTTAGTTAAGATATCATATAATATTGTCCCTGCTACCAAATTATGTATTGAATATTTTAGGAGGGAAATAGCCATCTCCTTTTAATATGGATACCTTTATTGTAGCCATATGAACTGCAGGGTGCATCGTTAGTCGCACCTTAGTTTCAATTTGGATAGATTTTAACCTGTATTTCTATCTGAATTAAAGGGACCCAATGCACTCACAGTGGGTAAATGTGAAATAAAACATACGAAAGTCTGTAAAAAGATCACCTTTGAGAAGGATATGGAGAAATAGATAATCTTTTTAATTTAAATATCAATAACGCACTTTCGCATGATGAAAACATTGATATGTAAACAAAACTGTCGCAGATATAGATGTTCTTTTCATTTTTGATTTTTCAAATTATTTTTTGCATTCAACATTTTTATTTCTGGTATAATATATGAACCTCAAAATACAATCAAAGAAAAATCCCCTGCATTATAGCTAATCACACAGTAACGGCGTGCAGTCCTAAAAGATGATTGTGTAATTATCAGAATATTAAAGTTGTGGTCAAGCTCAATTATATGTAAGATCACACCTGAGATCTTGGGCTCGCTCCACTGATGTCACTCTCCTCGATGAGTCCTCATTCTCTAACTTATATTAGAAACTCTTCCTATGCAGTCAACTTTATTACAGATTACAGTTAATCACATCGTACAGTAATGCCCTAAATAATCGACTCCTTAACCACAGCAGAATTATGGGTAATTTTTCAGGATTTAGGATTTAGCTTTCAATGAATGGCAACCATAATTCTGCTGTGGTTAAGACGTCGATTATTTAGGGCATTACTGTAACTTGTCCTTACCAGTCCTGTTAATTAGCAGAAATTGCCTAAGCATAGATTTGCCTGGGCTAAGAAATTGCCTAAACAGAAATGTTTCGTTGACTAAAAAGCCTAGGATCCGCATAGTTGCATACTCTACTGTGCTCTACACATATGTGACCCGCCATATCAAATCCAGTCGTAAGTCGGGACTTTTTTACCCTGTGCCAATGCATTCTCTTATATATGCGAGTCGACCATAGGTCGCCTCGCATATATAAGAGAATGCATTGGCCTAACAATTTTTTACAATTTAAATAATTTTTTTCTTGTAATATTTCTTTAACAATTTTATAATTTCACCCATACAGAGCCCCAGACAAACATGAGCAGACAACACTCTTCTATATGCTTCTATAATATGTGTGGGGCTCCCTGCAGGGTAATGGATGTTTTTTATTTTATGTCCTAAAAATTGTAAGAAACATTTATTTTAAAAAAATGATAAAAAATTGTTAGGCCAATGCATTCTCTTATATATGTGAGGCGACCTATGGTCGACTCGCATATATAAGAGAATGCATTGGCACAGGGTAAAAAAATCCTGACTTACGACTGGATTTGATATGGCGGGTCACATATAACTTCGGTTTACAATTGGAATTTAGTCCATTATCGTGTAAACATTGGTTACTTTAAAATTGATGATTATCAAGATAATCCTCGTGGAGTTACCTCAGTAGTCCCTGGCATTCAACAATGAATATTTGCTATCTGCAGACTCCACAGTGCGACATTAAGGCAATGTCTCCAGAAATTGTTTCAATTATGCTCAAAACATCATAAGGCTCTGAATTTGCCTCGACTAAAAAATAGCCAACAAGATTTCTTTTCACTTTGGCATTTGCCTCGGCTCAGCTGATAGCCCACGGTATATTAGCCTAATTTGAATTGCATTCTTAAGCAATAATTATCATTATTATATGATCATAAACTTTCTTCTAAAAGTCCCATACTAAATGATGGGCATAAGAAGTTGATAAATCACGATATCTACCTGGTTGTTCTATAAATAGGCCAGACGGGTTAATAACAAGATCACGCGACGTCATGAGTTATTAATAGGAAGTATGTAAAGTAGTGACGTTTGGTAATATTTTTCAACATGTATTGTTTATTAAATTTTGACTTGTTGAAAAACATTGTTGTGCATTTTATGGATTTATAAATTTTATATATATGGGTCAGTAAGGTAGTTCATGCCTAACGGGCTTGATACCATTGGTGGATCATATAATAAAACACTTATTGCATGGTTTCGAGGTTGACATGAGAATTTATCAACCCTTGGAAGTTAATATTCACCTCGGCCTGCAGCCTCGGTGAATATTAACTTCCTCGGGTTGATTAATCATCATGTCAACCTCGAAACAATGCAATAAATAGATAGAACGACACAAGTGTGTGAACTGGTTAACGTTATTGCACAAGTTTGTTGTGACACGATGGTAAAACGAGAACCGGAGGTTCGAGTTTTACCTCGCGGCACGACAAACGAGTGCAATAACGTTAACATGTTCACACAACTGTGTTGTTCTATGTTTATTGCACACTCTGAAGATTGCAGCTTGCAACATACTAACGTTTAGGTCGATATTGTTGTATTTAATTGAACAAACGTGCTTAATGTAGACTATACCCCATAATTTAGCGAAGACATTTTCTGTTAAAGTTGACGTCGCCAGTGACGTCATTGACGTAATAGGTTTGTATTGTTCAAGAACAATACACATTTGTTTATTGAACGTTTCAATTATTCTGTATTTCACACAAATAAGCCATTGGGTGTGCAATAAATGTATAGTATAAAATGTTCCCGAACATATGTATTCTTGTTACAGATCTCGTACGTGTGACAATCCTGCTCCACAAAATGGTGGCATATATTGTGAAGGCGAGACATCTGGAAGTCTCTCCTGTAATGAATTCCCTTGTCCAATCAATGGGAGAGTGTCCGGATGGGGAATCTGGGGGACATGTTCCTTGACATGTGGAGGTGGTACCAGGACTAGATCAAGAACATGTACAAATCCATCTCCGCAGAACGGAGGCTTCGGCTGCTCGGACTCCCTGTCGGAGACAACATCATGTAATATGGATTTGTGTCCGATCAACGGATTCTGGCAAACTTGGCAACAATGGGGCGGGTGTACAACTGGCTGTGGAGGAGGAAATAAAATTAGATATAGGTAACTTTAACCCTTTCTTTACTGAATAGACTCTTCCATCCATAGTGTGCACTGGAATGATCTATTTTTCTTTTGATAATAATACAGTAATGCCCTATAAGTAAACAACTTCTTAACCACAGCAGAATTATGGGTAATTTTTCAGGATTTAGTCGGAAATATGGCTTGTTGCCATTCATCGGAAAGCTCTTAGAGAGAGCTTTCCGATGAATGCCAACAAGCCATATTTCCGTCTAAATCCTGAAAAATTACCCATAATTCTGCTGTGGTTAAGGAGTCGATTATTTAGGGCATTACTGTAGGATTCCTATCAAGCCTTGAAATAGTGTATCTGACATTTGTAGAGTGATGTCCCCAGAGGTTGAATTTACTGATGCTATCCTGCACAGCATGCTAGCATCACCAAATTCACACTTCAATTATGCATTTACTCTTCTGCAAATTAGTGGATATAGAAACTGAACAGAAGGGGAAAATGTCAATCTGAGACTATAGATACTTCCCAGAAGATGAAACCTAAGCAGATTGAGGTCCCCAGAGGGTGAATTTTGGTGATGATATCCCACTGTGCGGGGTAGCGTCATTAAATTGCCCTCTGGGGACCTCATTCTGCAAATGTCAGAAACCCTATTTAAAGACTTGATTCCTATTCATTCATTACTAGGAAATGTTTTGCCATTTGTTGAACTTATTATCTCAGGGGAATAACATGTCAGTTAGTATTTAATATTCAAAGGGTTAAAGTAATATTATGTGCATTAAAGATCCTGTGCCAGTGCATTCTCTTATATATGTGAGTCTCCTATGGGAGACTCGCATATATAAGAAAATGCATTGGTACAGGGTAAATATTGTTAGGCCAATTTATTCTCTTATATATGCGAGGTTCCCTATGGGCCACATTGGCCAAAAGAATTGTCTGGACACTGTGAATGCTGTTTTTCATCCATAATTCACAATAATTGATACAACTTGTCCTTATGCAGGACATGCACCAACCCAGCTCCTCTGAATGGAGGTATAAGCTGCGGCACAGACAACATTCAAACAGGGCCCTGTTCTACACAACCATGTGCAATCGATGGATCATGGAGTGTGTGGTCAACATTGAGTGTCTGTACAGCGACATGTGGTGGTGGATACCAATACAGAACCAGATCGTGTAGTGATCCGGAACCACAATTCGGTGGAGTTGCATGCCCAGACTTTAAAAGTCAATATCAAGATTGCAATATTTTCCAATGCGCACAGAATGGAGGTATGTTTTATATGTTTAATTTATGAATTAATTATAAACTAACACAGTTTACTATTAAAGTGATGTGAAACACTCCTGTAGGGTGATCAAATACAAATGGAGAATAATCTTGCTCAAAGTTGTTCCTTACCAATATTAATCCATATTGACAACACACACCGCCATTCTTATATATTAATTAAATGCAATGACTCATTTGTGTTAGTTTATCGCTGACAGTTGCATCCCGAATCGAGATGTAAATATTTACAATTGAATGTAGTTCAGAGGATGTTTTCTGTGGAGTGGTACGGTCGATTTCTTTGAAATTTTCAGCACTGTTAGTAGAATGTTACATTCCCCAGGTTGACATAGCACCTGAATTCTAACTTATCAATTTCACGCACTCGTATGAGTCCATTATATGTCTTTAAGATATAAACACAATCTCAAAGGCATACAGAAATGCATAATAAACAACAACTTCACAACCCAATCATGACATATTATGATTGGCGTATAGAAAGTATTATTTTGCTATCGCTATAGTTATGACAAAATAATAATCAACTCGACAACCTAATCACGATGGAATCTGACTGATATACAACATTTATTTAAACTCGGCCGCCCAATTATGATAGATTGTATTTAATTTTGTTAAATTTCACATAGTTGATGTAGACTTGAGATAAACAATAACTTGTGAAATATACACATACATTTAGGCATTATACAGTAATGCTCTAAATAATCGACTCCTTAACCACAGCAGAGTTATGGCTAACTTTTCAGGATTTAATCGGAAATATGGCTTGTTGTCATTCATCGGAAAGCTCTCAGTAATGCCCTAAATAATCGACTCCTTAACCACAGCAGAATTATGGATAACTTTTCAGGATTTAGTCGGAAATATGGCTTCTTGCCATTCATCGGAAAGCTCTCAGTATTTACCAATAAATATAAGAAACAATACAATTATTTTCCTCGATTTATCAATGAGTTTGTTTGGAAACCTTCCATGTGGGTATGTTTTAAGATACCAAATCATGTATACATAATTTTTGAATGAATATTTTAACTTTTTTGTTTATCTAGGCTACAGCTCGTGGAGTCCATGGGATGACTGTTCGAGTACATGTGGAGGAGGAACTGCTAACAGGTTTCGGTACTGCAACAATCCAGTGCCCAAATTCACTGGCGCTGACTGTACAGGCTTAGGAAATGCTATGGAACAACAAAACTGCAACAGTCAAATCTGTCCTACAACAACAACACCCGCAATTACGACACCTAAACCAACATGTGAGTGTCAATATATGAAAAATTGGGTGAGAGTGATTCAATCATCCACAGGATTTCATACGCGGGTCTGAGATATTCTTGAAAAGTTATCGAATTCGAAAATATTGTTTCCATACTCTAGAAACGCAAATGCACAAAAACATAATATATGAGGAATTGACACAAAACATAACATTTTGACTATTACAAGCATATGCTAGTTTATTTTTTTAACAAGTTGCTACCTTATTTATTCGGAAATACTTAGTGGTTTTCTTTAACATTCTGACCAAAGTTGCCAGTCGGAGGTACGTGGAATACACTATGCAGTCCATACATCTTGGAGAATCCTCGACTGACAACTTTGGTCAGAATGTTAGAGCAAACAAATGTGAATTTGGACATAAATGAGGTATCAGCTTATTTGAAAAATAATATAGCAACTGCTCACTAAGTTGTCAAAATACTATGTAATATGTCATATCTTAGTTTATTACCTTTTTCCTCGCTTCTGGTCGCGTTTTCGATCATCTCGGCCATTTTAAATACGTGACACTCATCAACTCGAAACCTCATGATTCGATCCCCACCATGATAGTTCCCATACCTATTATTGAACCTATATCATTATACCCCCCGCAACGAGTTATGGGGGGGTATACTGGTATCAGCTTGTCTGTCCGTCCGTCCATCTGTCGAGCCGTCTGTCGTACCGTGGACACAATTTTGTCGAGTTTTTCTCAGTCGTTTTATAATCATTTTCCGTGAAACTTGGCACAGACATCAACCACCATGGGAACCTGCGATTATGACGTCTGTCAGACTTTTTTTGGTGGAGTTATCCCCCCTTTTTCGAGTTAGAAATTTTTCGCAACATGTATAATTTTGTCCGAGCTTTTATTCCTACATTTTTACGTCAATTTTTTAAAAACTTGGCACAGATATTTAATATCATGGGAACCTGTGCCCCTGCGATTATGACGTCTGTCCGACATTTTTTGGTGGAGTTATCCCCCCTTTTCGACTTAGAAATATTTTTGCGACATGCATAATTTTGTCCGAGCTTTTATTCCTACATTGTTGGGTCAATTATTTTTAAACTTGGCACAGATATTTAATACCATGGGAACCTGCGTTTATGACGTCTGTCCGACATTTTTTGGTGGAGTTATCCCCCGTTTTCAACTTAGAAATTTGTTCGCAACATGCATAATTTTGTACGAGCTTTTATTCAGTCAATAAATTTAGGATTAGAGTTAGTGGTTAGGGTTAGGGGTTTAGGGTTAGGGTTACCTGTTGACATAATTTCAGTGCCAAATATATGGTAATGGCTACTTCATTCGAATAACATTTTGAATACGGGGGGTATTACTTTGTCCCATCTGGGACAAGCCCATCTCTAGTTTTTATTTTGTTATTAAAAATAATAAAACTTTTATATAGAATATGGTGGTGAACTTGTTTGAAAGTAAAAATATTGATATCTCAATGATGTACAGTAATGCCCTAAGTAATCGACTCCTTAACCACAGCAGAATTATGGGTAACTTTTCAGGATTTAGGAAATATGGCTTGTTGCCATTCATTGGAAAGCTGAGAGCTTTCCGATGAATGGCAAAAAGCCATATTTACGACTAAATCCTGAAAAGTTACCCATAATTTTGCTGTGGTTAAGGAGTCGATTATTTAGGGCATTACTGTATCATTTCATCATGAATCTAGTCAGATCAGAGGGAAACACCATTCAGTCATTATTCCAAAACAAACTCAATCAAGTAGGTCACTCCAAAATTTATTTAGGACAATGTCCTTGATCGACCACTTACAGTAATGCCCTAAATAATTGACCCCTTAACCACTAAATTCTCAAAAATTACCCATAATTCTGCTGTGGTTAAGGAGTCGATTATTTAGGGCATTTCCATATAATCAGGCTAGAATGTCATACCTCCAGGCTGGCTCTGCAGGGTTGCCATAAGTTTATTGTGTTTTTAAGGAAAATTATTTCTTGTTTTACTACAGACTGCGAGACGCTCTATGCTGATGTCTACTTCCTCATCGACAGTAGTTGTAGTGTCGGCTCAACTAATTTCAATCTCGAGAAAGATTTCTTCAAAAAAGTGGCACAGCTATTCACGCTTGGTTCACAAACAGGGGCAGTCAGTTTATGGACATACAACAGGTTCACCAGTAGTAGAATTAGTCTCAATCAACACCAGAACCAGGAACAACTTTCCGCCGCTGTGGATGCAGTCCCATATCAATGCGATAGTATAAGGGACATCAGTGCAGCTCTCAGTACCGTCAGATCTAACATCAATATTGGGCGACAAGGTGCCTTGAAGATAGTCATCGTCCTGACTACTGGTTTAACGTCAGACTTGGCAGCAGCCATCGAACAGGGTAACCTTCTGAGAAATCTTGGAGTCAGAGTTATCGGCGTAGATATTGGAGAGTTTGGCAACTCTGAGCTGGCAGATATAGCAACAAATGGACTGCATGTTAGAAGAGCGGTTGATATAGCTTATCTAAACGATATTAGAGGAACGATACTCAACGAATTGTGTGTGGGTGAGTTAAATCTAAACAACATTGTCCCCACATCCTGGTTATAACAAGCAATTTCATTGGCTACGATGCCACTTTCTAATCACCATTGCCCCCAATCCCGATCCACCACCTGGCCCACTAAAAATCCACTACGTCATTAACATGGCCTATTTTCAAACAACTTTTTTTATGTCAAATAATAATCTGAAATTTTTATTTGTGTAATGATGTTGAAAATTGATCTGTGAATATATGACACATTTTAGCTCAACTTTACTTTGTAAAGTTTGAGCTATTGCCATGGCTTTGTCGTCTGTGTGTACGTGTGTATGTAAGGTGTCAACAATGCAGGCTACAGGTCGTACCTTTGGTCGGATCATTATGAAATTTGTCATAGCTGTTGACATCAACATTTAGACCAGAATGATTAATTTTGGGGTCATTCGAAACAAAAACATGGCCGCTAGCGGCCATGATTTCAAAATTCAATACATTAGCACGGGCTACAGGCCGTACTGTTTGTCTGATCATCATGAAATTTGTCATGGATGTTAATATTGACATGTAAATGGGAACGAGTAATTTTGGGGTCATTCGGCCCAAAAACATGGCCACCAGCAGCCATCTTGGATTTTACTCTTTGTATGACTAAATTCTTTAGCACGGGCTACATGTCGTACTTTTAGTCTGATCATCATAAAATTTGTCAAGAATGTTAATAATGACATGTAGATGGGAACGAGTCATTTTGGGGTCATTCGGCCAAAAAACCATGGCCGCCAGCAGCCATCTTGGATTTTACTCTTTGTATGACTAAATCCTTTAGCACGGGCTACAGGTCGTACATTTAGTCTGATCATCATAAAATTTGTCATGGCTGTTGAAATTGGAATGTAGATGGGAACGAGTCATTTTGGGGTCATTCGGACAAAAAACATGGCCGCCAGCGGGCATCTTGGATTTAAAAATTTAATCCATTAGCACGGGCCACAGGTCGTACTGTTTGTCTGATCATCATGAAATTTGTCATGGATGATAATATTGACATGTAGATAATTTTGGGGTCATTCGGCCAAAAAAAATGGCCGCCAGCAGCCATCTTGGATTTCAAAATTTAATCCATTAGCACGGGCCACAGGTCGTACTGTTTGTCTGATCATCATGAAATTTGTCATGGACATTAACAATGACATGTAGATGGGAACGAGTAATTTTGGGGTCATTCGGCCAAAAAACATGGCCGCCAGCAGCCATCTTTGATTTTACTCTTTGTATGACTAAATCCTTTAGCACGGGCTACAGGTCGTACCTTTAGTCTGATCATCATAAAATTTGTCATGGCTGTTGAAATTGGAATGTAGATGAGAACGAGTCATTTTGGGGTCATTCGGACAAAAAACATGGCCACCAGCGGCCATCTTGGATTTCAAAATTTAATCCATTAGCACAGGTCATAGGTCGTACTGTTCGTCTGATCATCATGAAATTTGTCATGGATGTTGAAATTGGAATGTAGATGGGAACGAGTCATTTTGGGGTCATTCGGACAAAAAACATGGCCGCCAGCAGCCATCTTGGATTTTACTCTTTGTATGACTAAATCCTTTAGCACGGGCTGTCTGATCATCATAAAATTTGTCATGAATGTTAATAATGACATGTAGATGGGAACGAGTCATTTTGGGGTCATTCGGCCGAAAAACATGGCCACCAGCAGCCATCTTGGATTTTACTCTTTGTATGACTAAATCCTTTAGCACGGGCTGTCTGATCATCATAAAATTTGTCATGAATGTTAATAATGACATGTAGATGGGAACGACTCATTTTGGGGTCAATCGGCCGAAAACATGGCCACCAGCAGCCATCTTGGATTTTACTCTTACTAAATTCTTTAGCACGGGCTACATGTCGTACCTTTAGTCTGATCATCATAAAATTTGTCATGAATGTTAATAATGACATGTAGATGGGAACGAGTCATTTTGGGGTTATTCGGCCAAAAAACATGGCCACCAGCAGCCATCTTGGATTTTACTCTTTGTATGACTAAATTCTTTAGCATGGTCTACATGTCGTACCTTTAGTCTGATCATCATAAAATTTGTCAAGAATGTTAATAATGACATGTAGATGGGAACGACTCATTTTGGGGTCATTCGGCCGAAAACATGGCCGCCAGCAGCCATCTTGGATTTAACTTTTCTGTTCATGTCTATAAACTAGTATTAGACATTCAACTTTCCACATTCCTAATCGCTCCATTGACTGTAATACATTAAATTATTCCCTTTCCAAGTTGAGCTACAGTGTCATTGACACTTTCATTTTATTTTGTGTGACACTAGTCATATTTTTCACATATTAGAGATGAAAAGAATGCCGAATTGCATGTTCTCGGGTGTATAATATCATATAGATGCATGGGCACTGAATAACTAATTTAAACTATTCCTGCAGACGGCTTGTTTCCTGGGAACTGTAAGCTCCTCCCACTAATTATATATGTGGAACCCTCCATTAACATAAAAGTTCAAAAATAATTTAAATAAAACATGTTTTTCAGTCGATGGAAACTGGAGTCCATGGACACCATGGTCATTGTGTACTCGGACTTGCGATGGGGGCATAATGACAAGGTCAAGGACATGTTCTTTGCCATATGCTAACCAGCTTGGTGATATATGCCCGGGTGATACCCGAGAACAACAATCATGCTTTCCTGACCCATGTCCTATCGATGGAAACTGGGGAGCATGGACTACATTTCCGAGCTGTTCGGTGACTTGTGGCGGATCTACAGTTTCACGTTCCAGATCTTGTAATAATCCATCTAAGAGCTTCAATGGTGCTGATTGTATAGGTGCCAGTTCACAATCATACTTATGTGAAACTCAAAACTGCCCTATTAATGGTATATGGCTCAATTGGGATTCGTGGACGACATGTTCCTCTACTTGCAGCCTTGGAGAATCAATAAGGTAGGTGATCAGGAAATGCTTCTCTCAGTTAAAATTGATTTTATTTCGAATTTTTTGTATAATAATACAAACAATAAATTTGGGACATTTTACGGCTCACGTTCCTTCAGAGCATATCATGCGTGATAACTCTAAAATTCTAAAAATAGTAACGCATAATGTAAGAAAATATCTAATAGTATATACAAAAATAAATATTAATTGAACTGTTTACGGGAAGGTGTCTTCAACTCATATATATTATTTTATACCCCGGAAACTATATAAAACGTATCTTTAACATATATAGCAGTAATGCTCTAATTAATCGACTCCTTAACCACAGCAGAATTATGGGTAACTTTTCAGGATTTAGTCAGAATTATGGCTTGTTGCCATTCATCGGAAAGCTCTCCCCGAGCCATATTTCCGACTAAATCCTGAAAAGTTACCCATAATTCTGCTGTGGTTAAGGAGTCGATTAATTAGAGCATTACTGGTAGCGAAACTTAATTGCCTCACTATTTTTGATAGAGTTTGCATATTGTTATGCCCCAACCTTTCGAAGAAAAATGAATGGGGTATACTGTCTATTATCCAGGCATCTTTTTAAACTTTTGGTTATTGGATGTGAATTAATTTGGTATTGAGGTTCGGGAATGCTTTCAAAAGAAGGCCTATAGTTATGCCCTAAACTAATCGACTCCTTAACCACAGCAGAATTATGGGTAATTTTTCAGGATTTAGTCGGAAATATGGCTTGTTGCCATTCATCGTAAAGCTCCCACAGAGAATAGCGTCACTAAATTCACCATCTGGGGACCTCATTCTGCAAATGAAAGACACACTATTTCAAGGCTTGTCTGTTTAGTTGTTCACAACTTAATTTTTTCATTTGCATAAAAACTCAACAATGTTACCCGTAGGAACCAAGAATAAAAAAATTTCACCTTGAGTGGAATTGTGGTTTTAACCATGAGCCTTTTGGTGAGTGTTTAAAACCACAATACCACGAGTGGTGAAAATTTCAACTACTCCGCTGTTTACTCCACTGTATCCACACAGAGAGACACAAACACGATTCTACAAGGAATGTGCGTCACCCGTAGTGATGCATACATTTACATCATGACGTCAGCCTGTTTTTGATCAATCAGTCACTTGGAATTACCATTCATATGTTTCCAATAGTTCATATAACACTTGCAAGCTACAATGCTACATTTGATTGAAATGCAGGCAATTTTCCTCATATCTAATTTATACCACGTACTTCCAATTTTAAATGAATGTGACATAGTAACTATTTTGCTAACTATGATGTAGTTCTACTATGGGTATAAACATTTAGCACATGAAATCACGTTTGAAAATTTACACCCACAGTAGAAATTTATTCCCACATT
Organism: Siphonodentalium dalli; assembly: GCA_032622095.1. Classification (NCBI taxonomy): domain Eukaryota; kingdom Metazoa; phylum Mollusca; class Scaphopoda; order Gadilida; family Siphonodentaliidae; genus Siphonodentalium; species Siphonodentalium dalli. The sequence goes on from CP136062.1 coordinate 198,492,198, forward strand.
AGGAAGCTGTATACCCACTGTAGGGAGTAAAGATGAAGTTTACAAAATAGGTGTTATGCACACAATAGAATAGGTAATTATGGTATAAAATTATTAAATTATTATACCATGATCACATATTGTCCCCACATCCGGTTGTAACTAGCAATCTGATTGGCTACAACGCCACGTTTAAATCACCATGTCCCCCGTCACCCTTGACAGCGGGGTGTAAGAGAACGTGCGCCAAACATCGGGGGTATATGATGAGCACGTGAAACATCGGGGGAATATGAATGACCCTTGAACTGGCAGTTTCCACCAATCGTGACGTTGCTCTCGCACGCCGAATTTGACGTCACCTGACGCCGTGTCCTTAGGTCAGCTACTGAATTGTTCTTATTGGTGTTAATTAATCGGATAACCTATGAAAAACACACTTAAATTAAGGAGACATGGTTATTGTTGTGGGGACAAAATCGTTATCTCCGGCAACATCGTGGGGTACATGAAGATTTAATACCTGGATGTCTCTTTTTGAACCCCTCGGCTCAGCCTCGGGGTTCAAAATCGACATCCAGGTATTAAATCTCCATGTACCCCCGATGTTGCCGAAGATAACTAATATTATTAAAATTAATGGTCATTGTGAAAAAAAGTTCTGAATCACCATATACCAACAGTAGGGACTACAATGTTCAAGCCTTGAAATAGTGTGCCTGTCATTTGCAGAATGAGGTTCCCAGAGGGTGAATTTAGTGATGCTACCCCGCATAGTGGGCTAGCATCACCAAATTCACCCTCTGGGAACCTCATTCTGCTGAGGTGTAAGTAAGCAAAATGAGGTCACCAGAGGGTGAATTTGGTGATGCTAGCCTGCTATGCGGGGTAGCATCACTAAATTCACCCTCTGGGGACCTCATTCTGCAAATGACAGGCACACTATTTCAAGGCTTGACAATGTTGCGTTACACCGGTAACATCGGTATTAAATGATTCCATGGCAAAATATATTTCCAAGTTGACACGTTAATAAACAAAACGTTAGTTATACTTTCATAAATCTGTGATATTATGTGACATCTGTGATATTAGGTGACCAAGATTTTTTATCATCAATTTCAATTGCAATTTTGTACACTTTCACAATTTCCTCAGGTTTCATATCCCTTCGCTGGATAACAGTACTAACGTACTGAGTTGCTGCATGTTGACACATTTCTTCCATGTTTTAAGTTCTAACTTTCTAATATTATTCTTATCGGTAGGTTCATGGTATAAACAAAATGCACATGTAGTTTTTCTGAATACCAAATTTACACCACTGGTGATTAATGATTTACCGCACTTGCTAAAGCTTGTGTGGTAAATCATCAAGCCCACTCTTGGTGTAAATTTGGGACTTAGAAACACTACGTGTGTATTCTGTATATATCCATTTAAAAATTTACACAAACTCTATCTTTTTGTGACAGGAAACGTACATGTGTGAACCCGCAGTTTGGAGGTAGTGATTGTTTTGGATCATCTATAGAAAGAAAGACTTGTGATCGTGGTCCATGTCCAATTAATGGTGGGCTAAGCACTTGGTCAGGCTGGAGCCCTTGTTCAGTTACTTGTGGCACAGGAGGTTTCAGATTAAGATCAAGACTATGTAATAACCCTTCACCTGCTAATGGGGGAATCGACTGCACTTTTCTGGGGAGTCTGACTGGCAGTGAATCTTGTCCACAGGCTAACTGCCCAACAACAACAACTACAACAACAACAACTCCAGCACCAACATTACCAACAAGTAAGTCATTCGAACAGATTAGCTCTGCCGCTTGCCAAATTTGCCAAATAAATAGATCACTCAAACACCTTTGTCATGGACAACTCATACCAGTTTTATAGCAGCGGCTTATGTAGTCCAAGTTTCATTTGACGTAAACCAGCTTGTAAAATACAAGTAAATTTTCCACCGCTTCACATTGTTTGAGTGGGATAATTTCTATATCCCCTTCTGGGCAATAACAATATGTATAATCCATTGATGAGCATATAACACAATTCTATTTAAAGGAACCCAAGGCACTCAAGTGAGTAAATGCGCTAAAATTATAATAGTCTGTAAAAATATCACCACCAAGAAGAATATGGAAAAATAGATACAGTTTGTTCTTATATTTAATATGAATCGTACGTGACACGTAGTGGAGCAACCACACACGCTGTGCCTCTTTTTATTGGCGACATATCGCTAATAATAGTTTATGTAACAGCATGCAATGGTCCAGGTGGAGATGACATGACAAGTATTGTCATGGATTGTGCAATCTTGTCTGGATTCTGGCCCGCAAAGCCAACATGACCGTGTCATGACGTCTTCTCTAGTTTTCATTAAACTACCTAACGAAATTGGTCTAAATGAAACTATATAATATGCCTAAATCACATGGGAATTCTTACAAGCCACCAGAATTTGGCTCATCGCTATAGAAAAGATATATGACGTCATCATTCACCTGCGCACGCTTGTGGTTGCTATTATTGATAGTTCACCAATAACAAAATATCTGGTGGGAAACAATTGTTATGTAAAAAAAATTGTTACAGTGATTGTCAACAAACATCGCTAATCATGTAGTAAGTTTAAAAAAAATTCTATATATGATTTTTCAGACTATCTATCAATGCTTTGACCTCTTCCAATGTTTGCCATCAAGTTTTGACTGAAGTTTGATATTTTATAGAGAGTAATCACTTGATTGATCTGGTGACAGGAAATAATTCATGAGAGGCAGGGACAGTGTACAAACACGAGAGCACAATTGCGCTCGAGTGTTTTACAAAATAGTCCCTGCCTCGAAATGAATTATTTCACATCAACAGTTCAATCAAGTGATTATTCTGTTTATTATATTACATTATAAACATGATTTACCATAAATCCTAATAATACCGCCATTATACCCTTGCGGTATACATTTCGATAGTGCATATGAATACATAACACAGTACAGTAATGCCATAAATAATCGACTCATTAAAGGTACTCAATCCGTAAAGAGGGTCCCCATCTCAACAGATTCCAACAACAACAATCCGATCAGAGGGTCCTATATTACTATTTCTTTGGCTTTGGGGGGTAAAAAATATTTGATTCGAGTCAAGGAACCCATCAAACAAAGCTCAGAGTTATTAGATATTGATTTTTGAAATTTGTTAATTGCTGGAGATGAGTACTAATAACTGCCGTCAATTTGGTAACCTGCTCGAGATTTTACGCCAAGACTCTATTCAAACAGACAAGGATGGATAACTCTATAATCAAGTGGTAATAATAACGAAATTTTGACTGTCTTCTGGGCCAGAAAGAATTCCCGATAATGAAAAATAATAGATTTCTAAAATTGATATCTAACAAATCTGAGCTTTGATGGGTGACTTCCTCGACTCGAATCAAATATTTTTGACCCCCGAAGCCATTGAAATGGTAAATGAGAGGAGTTTTATCGGATTGAGTACCTTTAACCACAGCAGAATTATGGGTAATTTTTCAGGATTTAATCAGAAATATGGCTTGTTGCCATTCATCGGAAAGCTGAGTGCTTTCCGATGAATGGCAACATAAGCCATATTTCCGACTAAATCCTGAAATTTTTGCCATAATTCTGCTGTTGTTACGGAGTCGATTATTTAGTGACATAATTTACTTGTGAAACTATCGTTGGACTTTGATCTGTAGTGCCTCTGTAACAGTAATGTTTACATAACAATGGTTTAGGAGTTCAAAATCTTGTTATTGGAGAGTTATTAACCCTTTCAGTGCCAAGTATAATTTTTGTATCAACCCATATTTCCTTGATCATTTTTCAAATTTATAGATTATAATAATGTGATACATTGATGGAAAGAGCTCTAATGTATCACATTATTATAATCAATAAATTTGAAAAATGATCAAGGAAATATGGATTGATACAAAAATCGAACTTGGCACTGAAAGGGTTAATAATGAGCATAAGAACAAATTAGATATACTTTTACACGCACTATTTAATGAAAATTGCTTTACAAACTTTTATAAAATTTATGTTATTATGCATGAACCAACTTCGCAGACCTTGAGTCCCTTTAAGAAATTACTCTTGTTTTTTATTAAGGTTATGCAGTTATAACCAAAATGTTTGAAGATAAATTCTACAAGGAGCGCGTTACAGTAAATTTTCCTTCAAACTTTTCAGTTGTAACTCATAACCTTAATCGAAACAAGTTATTTCTTATAATATAACCTTAATCGAAACAAGTTATTTCTTATAATATAACCTTAATCGAAACAAGTTATTTCTTATAATATAACCTTAATCGAAACAAGTTATTTCTTATAATATAATCAAAGTATAAGCAAATATTTTTTTTTACACCCACTATATTTCCATAAAATTGATGCATTAACCCTTTACCCAACAAACCGGCCAAAACCGGCCAAATAAAGCTTCAACAGCCTAAAATATCTTCGGTCTGTCTCAATAGAACCATACACATATGGATATCATTGGAACCGGCTCCTTGACCACATTGTGATAGTTACAGTTATGCCCTGTGCCAATGCATTCTCTTATATATGCGAGTCGACCATAGGTCGCCTCGCATATATAAGAGAATGCATTGGCCTAAAAAAAATCTTTTTTTAACACTTTTTACCATTTTTTCTTACATTCTTTAACAATTTTATAATTTTTAATGTGTTAAGCCAATGCATTCTCTTATATATGCGAGGCGACCTATGGTCGACTCGCATATATAAGAGAATGCATTGGCACAGGGCCCTTCTGTTGGGTAAAGGGTTAACAATTACATCTTGGGAACAAACACCGGTCAATCATGCATCCAGTTGAGAAACTTCATGTTGATCATTTTCATTAGTTGCTCAATTACAATCAACAATTCTGGCATCATGCCAAACACTGTCCTCCCGCACCTGTGCTTTCTGGAAGAGTGACCGACAATGATTAAGGCTATCGAAAATAACCGTAAAGGTACTAAATCCGATCAGACGGTCCCCATATCATCAAAATACAACAACAACGACATTTCTTCGAAATACGATTTAGTTATCAGAATAGAGTATACATGAAATTTGGAGTTTTTTAGAGTTATATATTCATCTTCATCCGCAATTTTTTCCAAAACCATCCATTTGGCACATCTTGAGAAATAAAAACTTCAAAAATTGATATCTAATCACTCTGAGCTTTGATGGGTGGGTTCCTCAACTCGAATCAAATATTTTTTACCCCCGAAGCCAAAGAAAAGGTAATTTAGGAGTGTTAATTCGTGTAATGCATCTTTAAATGGCTACGTTTGTTGAACTTATTATCTGAACATTTACCACCAATGAATAGGAATCCTTCTGCTCTTGTATTATCTGTTGATTTGTCTGTTGTCTGCGTATGTATCCTGAACACCCCTCCTGAAATACACCATTCCATTTACTTTATAACTGAATTGGAAATTCCATTTAGTAAGGAAGGCGTTAAATTATTTCACAGTTAATGGTGACTGGGGCTCCTGGATTGGCAGCTCATGCGACAAGACATGTGGTGGTGGTCAGGAGATGCGAACCCGTCAATGCAACAGCCCCGCACCTAACGAGAAAGGAGCAAGATGTCCCGGTGATGCCTTGGATTACATCCCTTGTAACAGTCAACCTTGTCCTGTGGATGGAAGCTGGAATGGATGGTCAGCATGGACAACATGCACAAGAACATGTGGCAGTGGTAGCCAAACCAGAAATCGGTAAGATTTTGTAATATGATAAGTATTAGGGTTTTCTGCATGCCTGAGTTTAGTGTGCCTGTCATTTGCAGAATGAGGTCTATAGGGGTGAATTTAGTGATGCTATCCTGCATAGCGGGCTAGCATCACTAAATTCACACTCTGGGGACCTCATTCTGCTTAGGCTTTATCTTTTGTGGAAAGTTTCTTTATGATAAAATTTAGTTTAGTTTCTCTATATCCCCAAATTGGCAGACGACACATTGCATAATCGAGGTTCCCAATGGGTGTACATCACAATATTCACCATTTGGGAACTTCAATCTGAGTCTGTCTCTGAAGGGAGAGAGGCCATGCAGAATGAGGTCCCCAGAGGGTGAATTTGGACAAAATAAGGACAAATACATCAGGTATTGTCAGCATACAGTAATGCCCTAAATAATCGACTCCTTGACCACAGCAGAATTATGGGTAACTTTTCAGGATTTAGTCGGAAATATGGCTTGTTGCCATTCATCTGAAAGCTCTCACTGAGAGCTTTCCGATGAATGGCAACAAGCCATATTTTTCGACTAAATCCTGAAAAATTACCCATAATTCTGCTGTGGTTAAGGAGTCGATTATTTAGAGCATTACTGTAGTAGTAACGACCAGCGACATGATACCCATCCTAAAAATGGACAAATACATCAGGTATTGTCAGCATAGACACTGTGTACGGAAACTTGCAGTAGTGGCAACCAAACCAGAAATCGGTAAGACTTTAATATCAAATCATTCTTAAACCTTACACATGCAGTGTTTTAAAGATAAAATTTTGTAAAATATGAGAATTATATCAATGGAATAGGCATTCAATGTCCGTTAGAAATTTGAAGTCCATTCTTGTCAGAAGAAAATGAAACTAGGTTGGTGATATTTGTGAAATTCCCTCAACAAATTTGAAGTGAAGGTGAAATCTGTTTCGATCAGATATCAAATAACGACAAATAATCACAACGTCACTGTTTTACAGTAATGCTCCAATTAATCGACTTCTTAACCACAGCAGAATTATGGGTAACTTTTCAGAATTTAGTCGGAAATATGGCTTGTTGCCATTCACCGGAAAGCTCTCGCCGAGCTGAGAGCTTTCCGATGAATGGCAACAAGCCATATTTCCGATTAAATCCTGAAAAGTTACCCATAATTCTGCTGTGGTTAAGAAGTTGATTAATTAAGAGCATTACTGTATTTGTTGGTACATGTATATGGATTCTCCTATTCTTAAAATCATCAAAGTATTAGAAAAAATAAAAATTTCACCTCGTGAATGTTAACATGCCGACATAATCATGGAAGGTGGAAGGTGCCAATCTCGCGGTCAATCAAAGCCTCCTCATTAGAGTTAATGTGGCATTTAAGTTTCGTAATGAGTTGGACGGAGGTAGACATGTAAATGTCACAGCAACGCCTCTGACCAATGTTCCCAGCTTGGAAGTAAATTGGTGTACTCAATTGCGGTGGAGTTAAAGATGTGGCATGGAGAGATTTCAATCTCATAGGGTCCTATTTGGACTATTGTGCGGAAAGAATATTTTGTATTTCTCTCTGAGACATAGAAATGATATGAAAGAATGCATAGTAAATTTAATACCAGACTAAATAGCTTGTTACATATGTACTACCTCTCATTCCCAGCATGTTATTATATGACCTTTTCATGATTGGAGTTTCCTGAAATTTTGCGAAAACCCTGTGCTAATTCATTCTCTTATATATGCGAGTCGCCCATAGGCGAGACTAAGGGAGACGCGCATATATAAGAGAATGCACTAGCACAGGGACTTTAATGTTGAACCAGCACAGTTCCCGTCATGAAAGGGTTAAACTAGCATCTAAATAAAAAATAAAAGGTTTTGTAGAACCCGTAAAGCCTGGAACCCTAAATACATCTTTAACCCTTTCTATACTAAATACTCTTTGACGAGTAATTTCCTTCAGGAAATGTTCACATAATATATTCAACAAACGACAATAGGTCATTTTTTAAACTTATTATTTGAACATCTCCCACCAATGAATAGAAATCCTTCAGTACTTGTATTATCTATTCGTTATACTGCTGTCTGCTCATTTTTCCTGAACACTCTTCCAAATAATTAAGGGTCCATTCCAATGTATATTTTTATAACTGAGTGGGAGAATCTATTTAGTATTGAAAGGGTTAATATTTATATATGTATTCCAATTGGGAATAAACTTTCTATTACAGAGTATGTGACCTCCCAGCACAAGCCAATGGTGGACAGGTCTGTCTTGGATTGGGTCAAGAAAACATCCTGTGTTCTGAGCAGCCATGTCCGATTTCTGGCGGTTGGTCATTTTGGACTCAGTGGAATGCTTGCTCATCGACTTGCGGTGGCGGTTTTAAGGTGGCATCAAGGTCATGTGACAGTCCACCTACACAATTCGGTGGGGACTATTGTTCAGGTGAACCATCAAGGAACATTAACTGCAACGATATCAACTGCCCTGTCGATGGAGGTATTAGCGAGTGGGGCCCGTGGATGGCATGTCCAGTCACATGTGGTGGATCATCACAGAGAAGAAGTAGGTCTTGTAACAATCCGGAACCAAGAGACGGCGGTAGGCTTTGTGTTGAAACCAATTTGTTACAGGCCCAGTCATGTAACAGTGTTGCGTGCCCATTAATACCGACAACGACAACCCCAGCTCCAACTATTCCACCAGGTATGAATTAATTAACTTTTTAATATATAATATTTGTTTTACGCTATTCCTATACATTATAAGGCATTGTGGTGGATTGATTTATGACACGACATTGATAGTTAGGGTAGCAACCTCAAAGGGTTTTGGAAAAGTAAATGTGATTGTTCAGATATTTATGTTTTTCAGAGGGGGAGATAACTACAAGCTTATGTGAAAGCAAAAAAAAAAGAATTCCAATTTTTTTTGGGGCAAATTTTTTAAGTTCGGACTTTGAAATAAAATGTCTGTAAGGTTTGGGCTTCGTTGGGGGAGCAAGAAGAGCCCAAATTTCTTACTTAAATCAGTGCCCATACAATCTAAAAAAATAGAAAGCAGTTTGTCTCGCCTCTGTTTTCTGCCACTTTTTGACCAGCAAAATTAGGTGATATAAAAACAAAACCACTATTTCAGGAAGATGCAAATAAATATGATCAAATGGAGTATACGAATACTTACAAAAGTAAATAGAATAAGAGTTAGTTGTCATATATAGTGGAAAAAGGAAATAATCCTGGTATACAGTGAGTTTACAATAGAATAAACATTGCGATTTAACATGTGTCCAGATAGGCACTGGAAATGAAACTGTGGAAGTGAGGTTGCTAGTTAGGGGTTAATGTTCAACTGAGTCATGGAGCTGTAAGCAGAATGAGGTCATCAGGGTGAATTTGGTGATGCTAGCCCGTTATGCGGGGTAGCATCACTAAATTTACCCTCTGGGGACCTCATTCTGCAAATGACAGACACCCTATCTCAAGGCTTGGATGCTTGTCTATTATACACATGTGTTTCCATGGGATTGACACACGAAAAACTTGTTTGTTCTTTTGTAACAACAAGACATTGCTGGTGTATCCTCATGTTGCGTTTTTTGGGGAACGGTCATCCGTAATAGTTGTTATCACAATCATCATCTTGTAAGTTATAGACCTGCACGCCGCGACATTGTGCGGATTAGAATGCAGTGTCATTTTCATTGACTATATATAAGGTCCATGTAACTACACTCAAAATAAAAATGCCTAAAATGAAAAATAACGCCCAATATCCAATAAAAAGAGCATCTATTTTTGCAAATGACAAATTTTCATGAAATGTGACCCAAAAGCAACATCGACACGGAAATACTTTTTCCAATGTTTGATTAAAATTTTTCGTAGAGGTGTACTTTTGTGCGACACTTTTCTCATAACAACACGGCTTCTACGCTCCATTTCTATCGATAATGATACGACTGAATATATGGTCTACTTGATAACGTGGAGAAATAATAGAATTACCCGAATGGGACGTATAAATACCAAAAACGTGATTTGACAACTCAAGTGATTACAGAGTTTTATACACAAGCTTCGTATATCTCACTGGTGGATTATCATCAGCCCCCTTCCATATATTTTGCCTCGGATTTATTTATTTTTTGTTATTTACTCAGAACCCCCACAACTTACTCATACCTATAACAATGGATGGTGGAATTCACTGATGTCACCCAAAGTTTGGCAAATGTCGAAGAAGGATAATCCATATAGCACCATAGCAGGCAGAGACAAATTTGCATGACTGCCCATGCAAGCCTGAGTTTAGTGTGCCTATCATTTCAGATTGAGGTCCCCCAGAGGGTGAATTTAGTGACGTTATGTATTGTGATGTACACCCATTGGGAACCTCGATTATGCAATGTGTCGTCTGCCAAATTGGGGATATAGAGAAACTAAACTAAAAAAAGAAATAGAATCTATGTGAAGAAGTTTCTAAAAAAAAAAATTAATTAAGAAACTTTCCAGTTCCAGAGAAGATGAGGCCTAGTCAGAATGAGGTCCCCAGAGGGTGAATTTAGTGATGCTAGCCCACTATGTGGGATAGTATCACTAAATTCACCCTCTGGGGACCTCATTCTGCAAATGACAGGCACAATCAACTCAGGCTTGTGCCCATGTGAAAATAAACTTAGGAAATGTCAGTGATGTCTGTGTTACACACATCAGCTTTACATGTGTAACCTGTATATAAATTTCTTCATATGGACACCTACACATCTACATAGAACAGAAGACAATGATAATAACTATGGCCTAACAATATTTACCTTGACCTTGTAAGCCAGTGCATTCTCTTATATATGCACATATATAAGAGAATGCTCTTGTCACAGGATCTTTAAAGAATTATTCCATGCTATTTGCTGGTCTTGTCATGTGTGATGACACTTTTATTTTCCAGTTTCTTTGTCTGGGCAATCATCCTTTACGTTGTGTGACATTAACTTCGTTCAATGATGCACACGTGTGTGGAATTGATCGAAAAAGATGAGAATGGCTGAGGCGGACGAACAGCATCTTATTCAGTGACAGGTGTCTAATAAACTTATTTTTCTCTCGCAGTTCACGGCGGATGGTCTACATGGAGCGAATACGAAGCCTGTTCCTCAACATGTGGAGGTGGAACCCAGAGAAGACGTCATTACTGTACTGCACCTCAACCAGGCATTGGAGGAGACACATGCCCTGGGCAATCATTCGAGGAGATATCCTGTGGAAACAGCATTTGCCCGACCCATGGAAACTGGGGTGGGTGGGGTGCTTGGAGCTCATGTCCGGTTACTTGCGGAAGTAGCAGTCATAGCCGAACGAGATCCTGCAACAACCCTGCAGCTGCGAATGGGGGGTCGACATGTGTTGGTTCCACCACGAATACCAAGGACTGTAACCCTAATAACTGTCCAATCAATGGAGACTGGAGTCAATGGAATGAATGGAGCACTTGCACGCGAACTTGTGGACAGGGGACTGGATTTAGATCGAGGGTATGTAACAGCCCGGCACCATTATATGGTGGGTTACCCTGTTCTGGTGATGATATACAAAACAAATTTTGTAACCAGAACCAGTGTCCGAGCGATGGATTCTGGAATCAATGGGGCTCATATGGCACTTGCTCAAAATCCTGTGGAGTTGGATCTCAGACCCGAAGCAGATCATGCAATCCGGCTCAAGCCGGAGGTCTGACATGCGCAGGCGAGACACAGGAAACAGGATCATGCGCTTTCACAAATTGTCCTGTCAATGGTGTCTGGGGAGAGTGGGAGTCCTACACAACTTGCAGTAAAACATGCGGTACTGGCGAAATGATCAGATGGAGGCTTTGCGATAGTCCACCTTCTTCATACGGAGGAAGTCTCTGCCCTGATTCCGACACTCAACGAACGTCGTGTTCCCTATCAGCTTGCCCTGTGAATGGCGGGTGGGCACAGTGGAACAACTGGAACACTTGCAGCCAAACCTGTGGAAGTGGATTGAGGTACTTGTAATAATATTTAACCATTTCTATATAACAAATTTATTCTCCCACCCAGTTATAACAGTATTTATTACATTCCTATGTATGATTTACCTTGATTTCTCAAGTAATTATAAACAATAATTTTACTAGTGAATTATGTCACTTTAACAATTGCATTTTGTATTCATACTCGCTATCAAAATGTATGTGTCATATGGGTATAATGGTGGTATTATTTGGATTTATGGCAAATCCATTGTTTATAGTGGAATATAATAAACAGAATGATCATTTGATTGAACTGGTGATGTAAATTAATTCAGTCGAGGCAGGGACTATTTCGTAAAACGTGTTTGTACAATGTGAATTATTTCACATCACCAATGAAAAGATAATAGAAGTGAAGAAGGATTAATATTCATTGGAGGGATCGAAATGTTCAGATAATAATTTAAACAAACTACCTATGTTATTAACCCTTTCATGATGGGAGCTGTGCTGTGGCACAACATTAAAGACCCTGTGCCAATGCATTCTCTTATATATGCATATATAAGAGAATGCATGGCCTAACCATTTTTTCTAATTTTTTATCAATTTTTCTTCCATTCTTTAACAATATTTATCATTTTTTCTTATATTTAACAATTTTATCATTTTTTCTTATATTTAACAATTTTATCATTTTTATTATACATTTATTGCATTGTTTCGAGGTTGACATGAGGATTTATCAACCGAGGTTGATATATCAACTTGCAAGTGTTGATATATCCTCATGTCAACCTCGAAACAATGCAATAAGTGTTTTATTATATGATCTGCGAAATATTTTACTGACCCGTGTATATATGTACATAGATCCATCAAATGCACAACAATGTGATTCAAGAATTCTAAATTTAATAAACAGGATTACATTTTCTATTAATAACTCACAACGTCGCGTGATCTTGTTATTAACCCATCTGTCCTGTTTATTGGACAATCCAGTAGATATCATGATTTATCTACCATTTCCTACGAAATTCCCTGATACAATTGGCGATAACGAATTGGCGATAAAAACATCTGTATCATTACTGCAGTTGCGATACAAGGCGCTCGTGACGTCGTTGACTGGTTCAAAATCATGAATGAACTGACGTCACATTAATCGCGTGAAAAATCAAAATCAAAATCAAAACGTATATTCTTGCGTAATATAAACAAATAGTTCCAAGGTTTTAACATTATTTGATTGCCCACCATCATGGGTATTATGGTATAACATATCACAAGGTAACTAATATGTATTTGTTCAGTATTTATTATAAGTGTAAGAGATTGTGTCCATTGAATACAATTTCCGTTAACTTGCAGGTTGTGAGAATTTAGCAAAGCGAGCTAATCGCGTGACACAGATACCTTTGCAGGTTGGGAGAATTTACTCAAGAAAGCCAATCGTCTGACACAAATTCAACTGATTTGGCATTTAAGAAACCCCTAAAATGTAATTTGTGCGGTGGATTCTGTCACACCAATGGTAGATAAATGTGTTATATACACAATGTGTTTGTAACGATTCATGTATCGCGACTCGGCTAATTTTTGTGGCCAATTATAGCGACTCGGCGACCAAGGTCGCCTCATCGCTATATGGCCACGGAAACTAGCCTCGTCGCGATACATGAATCGATACAAATACATTTTTTAATTAATTCTTTATCAACTTTTATAAATTTTTTTACATTCTTTAACAATTTTTATCATTTTTATACGCCCTTTTGAAAAAAAGGCCGTATTATAGTGTTGGTCTGTCCGTCCGGGCGGGCGGGCGTCCGGGCATCCGTTAACCTGTTGTCCGGATGATAACTTTAGTTAGAGTGAACCAAAATTAGTAAAATTTGGTATGCGGGTTTATTAGCCGAAAAGTAAGTTCAAGTTCGAATTTGGGTTCCGCCCGCCAATTTTCACCGGAGTTATGCCCCTTATTTAATGTTTTTTGACTTAGAAAATCCTTGAAATTTGTTGTCCGGATGATAACTTTAGTATAGTTTATCGGAATGAATCCAAATTTGGTATATTACTTTCTCCCACCAAAACACAGGTCAAGTTCGAACTTGGGTTCTGTCCGACCATTTTTGGCAGAGTTATGCCCCTTTTTCGACTTAGAAAATTCAGTTTTTCTTATGTTTTTTGGTTTCCGGATGATAACTCGATTTTGGAATGTTTATACGCAAAACCCGTTTTTTTGTGGATTACATATATCGAAATACAGCTCAAGTCCGAATTTCGTTTTAATCCGATAATTTTAGCGAGAGTTATGGCCCCTTTTTTGACGTAATTTGACTTAGAAAAATCCCTGAAATTTGTTGTCCGGATGATAACTTTAGTTAGAGTAAACCGATTTCAATCAAATTTGGTATGTGGGTTTATTAGGAGAAAAGACAGCTCAAGTTCGAATTTGGGTTCCGTTAGCCAATTTTCACCGGAGTTATGCCACTTATTTGACGTAATTTGACTTAGAAAATCCCTGAAATTTGTTGTCCGCATGATAACTTTACTAGAGCTTATCGGATTCAATGATAATTTGGTATATTACTTTCTCCCACCAAAACACAGGTCAAGTTCAAATTTGAGTTCCGTCCGCCAATTTTTACCAGAGATATGCCCCTTTTTTATCAGTTTCCGCCGACCCAAGAGAGGGCGTATATTGCACGCCCAGCGTAGCTCTTGTTTATCATTATTTCTTACTTTCTTTAATAATATTTTATCATTTTTCCATAACAAGTGTGGGAACTCTATCTCTGTCTGAGATTGCCCTCATGGTGGTCTATTCTAAAAATAGCAGTGAAAAAATGTCCCAATTGATTATCGCATTATATAAGAAAATAAAGCTCTCATTGTAAAATTGTGCCACAACAAACTCTGTGATAACGTTCACCACATTGACATGCTGTGCGGTTATGTCAATTTATCCCTCGGGTTTTGGTCTCGAAAACATTGAAAGAAAAATCCATTCTGTGACACAAGCTTCTGTTCATTGGTTGGTTTTAAGTCCCAAATTTGTTACTTGTGCCCCGAAAATTTCAGAGAACTATTATAATCACCATGTCTGTCCATGTGTCCAGGTTGTCTGGATCATAACTTTAACATTAATCACGATTCGATGGGATTTGATTTGTGATTGACATTTGAGTGCATGCAGATCAAGGTCTATTTAGTCACGAGTTATGCCCCTTTTTCCATTCAGAAATTACTTCTTTTTTTTAGTTGTCCAGTTGATAACGTGCATAATATTCAACATAATTTCTTGATATTTGGTATTCAGTTGATATTTGATATCTGTATTAAATGTATAAGGATAAGAAACCACACATTCAACAATTTTTATAATACTTGACTTTCAGGAGCCGATCCCGTCTCTGCAATAACCCGGTGAGGTCGAATGGAGGCATTAGCTGCTCAGGAGACTCAAACGAAAGTCAGAAATGTGGCACGGATCTGTGTCCAAGAGATGGTGGATTCGACAACTGGCAGCCATGGGGTGAATGCAATGTAGATTGCGGTGGTGGAACTCAGACACGTAAGCGAACGTGCTCCAGGCCGTTCCCTATTAATGGCGGTGCTGAATGTGGGTTGGATACAACTGATCAGCAAGCATGCAATATATCACCTTGCCCCAGAAATGGAGGTTTTGGAAGTTGGGGGAATTGGGGCGTGTGTTCACAGAACTGCGGTGGAGGAACGCAGACGAGGTCAAGGGCATGTGACAGTCCAGTGCCTGCAAATGGCGGGAATGGTTGCACTGGAAACTTGGTGGGTACCCAACAGTGTGGCATGGTGGTCTGCGATCGTGATGGCGGGTGGGGATCCTGGAATCCATGGAGCATATGTGGAGTAACATGCGGAGGTAGCTACGTGTTTAGGGATCGGGCTTGTGATCAGCCCCTGCCTCAAGGGAATGGTCTGCAGTGTGTTGGCCCGACAGTGGATACTCAGGAATGTGGCACTTTAGTGTGTCCGACAGCTCCGCCTCCAACTACTACACCCGCTGTCAGCATAAGTGCAGGTAAGTGACTTGAAGTTTAACCATTTCTACACTGAATGGATTCTCCAATTCACTGATAAAAGTTTGAATTGAATGGTCTATTATTCATTTGGATGTTCAGGCAATAAAAGCAGACAATAGACAGATGAAAAAATAATACCAGTGCAGATGGATTTCTATTAAATGGTGAGAAATGATCAGATAATAAGTTCAACAAACGTCCATAGAACAAACGACCTTGTTGTACTTATTATCTGAACATTTCCTGCGGAAACTACTCGTCAATGAGAAGTTAGTAAATAAAGGGTTAACTCTTGTAAGTACTAGGATGCAAGAAATAAGATTTCTGATAACTATGCAAAGTGAACAGCTTAAAGGCCCACTTAATTTTCGAGTCACCGATTATATTTTTTTTATACTGCCTTGATATATGTGACCCGCCATATCAAATACAGTCGTAAGTCGGGATTTGTTTACCCTGTGCCAATGCATTCTCTTATATATGCGAGTCGACCATAGGTCGCCTCGCATATATAAGAGAATGCATTGGCCTAACAATTTTTTATCATTTTTTTTAAATAAATGTTTCTTACAATTTTTAGGACATAAAATAAAAAAACATCCATTACCCTGCAGGGAGCCCCACACCTATATAGAAGCATATAGAAGAGTGTCGTCTGCTCATGTTTGTCTGGGGCTCTGAATGGGTGAAATTATAAAATTGTTAAAGAATACAAGAAAAAATTATTAAAATTGTAAAAAATTGTTAGGCCAATGCATTCAGATATTCCGCAAACATTTGCTGCAAATGTGCGGCAAACCCTTCTGCAAATTTGCAGCAAACCTACCAGCTGCGAACTTTTATCATGCAAATGAGGTTTGCGGCAAACTTTCCGCAAATTTGCTGCAAAGGTTACCGCGACCTAATTTGCATGGTAAAAGATTGCAGCAAACTTTTACCATGCAAATTAGGTCGCGGCAAACTGTGCAGCAAATTTGCGGAACATTTGCCGCAAACTAATTTGCATGATAAACGTTTTCGCAGCAGATAATTGTTTGCGGAAAGCGTGCAACAAATTACTCAGCTTCCTGCATACTCACTGCAACCAACTCTTGAGCTAATTAAGGTGAATTTCAAACAAATGTACAAAACAAGAATTTAAGACCAAAGAAAAATAAAGGTTTGGGTCAAGTTACATGTCAGAAAAATTGGGGCCAGTATGGTATAGGCAAGCTTGAAATATAATTTATTTTATATAATTTTGACATTCTTATGATTTTTCGTCTCTTAATGCATGATTTTCTTTGTACCCAACTGGACAAAACAAGTGTCCATTGGCACCGCGGTGTATTTGCCGTTCGGCCCGCGGTGTCAGAGTTTGTAACTGCAGTTGAGCACCGCGGCCGAACGGCAAGTACACCGCGGCCGAACAGCAAGTACACTGCAGCCGAAAGGCAACTACACCGCAGCTGAACGGCATGTACACCATGGTTATATTTATGGTTTGTATCGTCTTTTTTCAGTTTAATTAACGTACACCGCGGCAACTACACCATGGCGGAACGGCAAGTACACCGCGGCCCAACTGTAGTTAGCCGGTGGAGCCGCGGTGTAGTTGCATTTCAGCCGCGGTGGCAACGCTATAAACCGCAAGGCGGTTAAGTGGACACTTGTTTTGTCCAGCAGGGTATATAAAGTGGTAATAAACACAATATGCTTTGACAGATACTAAACAGTCCATTCTGAATATACAAATGTATGAGAAATTAAAATTATTTTTCAACAAAATTCTTGACACCATGAAAATCTGGGGTTGGTGTGTTTAGAATACATGTAGGCTGGGCTGGTATACTAGTAGGGAAACATGAACCACAATTTTTTTTGGGTATATGTTACCGTTAGCATTTTAATGTCATACTAGGAAGAATGTGTGCGGGTCAACATATGGCCTGTAAATTTATGCCCAGGATAACTGTGGATAACAGATAAAAGAAATAACGAGGCACAATTTAAATAATAATTATATTGATCTAAATTTAATTCAATTGCAATATTGTTCTACGTAAATAATGTGCACACACACCTGTACCGGTACATAGATCATGTCATGAAACTCTACTTTGGCTATGCCCGTACATAGAGATCGTATTCCATCATTTGACATATGGGAACTTTTTGATGTTCTGTTGGGGGAACTTCATATGCGTAAAACATGAACATGTACCTAGACAAACATCTACTAGTACTAGAACTTGGATTATGAACTTTCTGAAGCAGCATGTGGATCAGCAATCTGCGAAGGCGGTCACATATAATTGAATTTGACATATTGTACCATCGTTTGTCCATGTACTAGCAGTAGTAGCTAGTACGTACATATGCAAAGTCGTTTCATTGTATGACTACTAGTAAGTACCGGTACTAAGGTCGATGGGGTCATTGTCACAAGGCTCCGGTCACATTCGTAACGGTTTATAGCCAGCTTTTTAAATCGATCACAAATGTAGCCAGCTTTTCAAATCGCATGCTTTATATGGCGCGAAATACCGGTACGACGTCATCGTGTTTGTGACTAAAATGTCGACATCATGCTCCAAAACTGACTTTGTTTATCAACTTAAATTACATTAATGGCATATAATTCGAGCATTCTGACGACATTGATCGGAAACCTCTCAGGTTATTAGACAGAAATATAAATATCAATTTAAAAGTAAAGTTGTTTTTCATCCACCAATTCAGAAAAATTACCGTAGATTATTTATAACCTAATCGTGTTCACCGATGCTCGCATGAATATGAAAAGCTGGCTATAAATGTGATCACCATAGAAAAGCTGGGAACATTACATTTGTGATCAATTTAAAAATCTGGCCACGATTGTGATCAATGCCTTGTGACAATGACCCCATCAGCGGTACTAACTTGAACTTGACACAGGATTTGTAAGATGAACAATTTTAAAAGAATGTTCCTTGAAGTTTATGACCTTAATCTTCATCAACTTCCATGCATGATCCCTGGGGAAAATCAATTCAAGTTCAACTTATTCAACTTCAAGGGCAGCCACCTGCACTGCAGACAGTGTCAGTACTGTTACCTGCACTGTGCACAGTGGCAACGCCATTAGAACTTCAGTAGGAAAACGACTCATGGCAGTGTCGGCTTGGGCTGGCCTAGATCCTAACAGCCTAATATACTTGAATGTATATATTATATGGAACATCACTGGAATTTCATGGTTGATCAACTGAATCCGAATTTCATGGTCATTGAATTTTCCTATCCAGTCTCCACTGTGAAACTCATCCCATTCAAAATTGGCGAGCTCGCCGGTTTCCGTGTCAACACACCATTTCACTTCGAAGTTTGAGTTGAAATTTGGATGTAATTGTAAACATAGTTCAGTCATGAACGTACATGTAGTGCGTACGTATACATCCTTCTGGAAGCATCAATCTGCGAAAGCGGTCATGACTCATTTTGACCTATTGACGAGTATTGTAAACAGTACTATTTCCTTCAACTTCAAGTTCACATAATATAATAATGATCAAGAATGATTACGGTATTCCAATTTATTTGTTTCACGATGTGCATACACTGTCATAATAATCATATTCCATATAATTAATTAATTATATTCCTCAATGTTCCATCAACTTAACAGATCCACTGAATCATCGCAGCGGCAATTTTTAATTTCAAAAAATTTGCGCTCAAATTTCGCCTGTTTGAAAAGGCAGCTTGCAGAAAGAAACGGATCATTGAGGTTGTTTTATGGGTATTTTGCTTCATCTGGATTATTTCTACACAAAGTATATACAAACAATGATTTACATGGCATTATATTAATAACTGATATATCTAAAACGGCACACATTTTGTATGACTCAATTCCATATTCCAGTTCCCGTTTCACTTTTTAATTTTATAACTTTCGATTTCAAAAGGCACATCCGCCATGATATATTTGTTTTGTTTTCATAACAAACCCAGGATCGTGACAATAAAGCTATCCGACAATAGAACTGTTAAAGCCACATGGGGTATTGAACCTTTTAAAAACATTATATGAAATTTTGTTGTCCATAAATTGCATAATCCATCGCTTGTTAGATCGGAATTTAAAAAAAAATAATCAGCCCCCGAAATTAGGAAAAATGTCCCCATGGCAAATTTAATCAAGCTGAATATAGATATCACAATAATCACATGTTACCACGGTGTTTCACACAGCATTGCTTTATTTTGCTGTGGGTTATGTTGAAATCAATGATGCAAATTATCAAACCCAAATTTTAAACAAATATATGGTGAAAAATAAATTGAAATATTCCAAGTTTAAAACGCACATGTGGCGAACAAAGATTCACAATGCACTAACTACGAACTTGAAACTAATATAAAATTCACTGTGAACTTATCGCAAACTTTTCCATCCAATCTAAATTTACTGCAAAAAAATATACATGAAATATTTGTGGATTGCTAAAATAAAAACACTCGGCCAAGGATTGATGCCTTAATTAATTTAATGTTTCAAATGATCAAATCCAAACTTTAAATAAATATTTAGTGAAAAACAAAATGAAATTCCAAGTTTGAAAAGCACTTGCAGCGAACAAATATTCCAAACCAAGATTCCAGCACACTTACCGCAAACTTGAAACTAATCTAAAATTTACTGTGAACTTATCGCAAATGGTTTGCTTTGAATTTAAATTTTCTGCAAAGTTGCAGCAAACAAACTAAATTTACTGCAAAGTTGCAGCAAACAAAAAGTTTGCGGCAAAGATCTGCGAATATGTGCAATTGACTTTCTGCGAACAAACCATTTGCTGCAAACATGCCGCATATTTGCCGCTAACTTGCAGCAAACAACCATTTCGATAAGGGTGGTGTTAATATAGACAATCTATGTCATAAAATATGATTAAAATACTATAACTCATCACCATTTGAAACGTCTGTATCTCAGCAGATGCCCATAGAGAAATAGAAAACAGCTGAAATCATAAAAAAGATCCTCCCCGTCATGGCTCCCAGAATGCAACAGAATTCAAACTAAAAATGTATTTCCAATGGAAGGGGAATAACTGTATCTTTAAAATATAGAGTTATTCCCTCCATTGAAAATAATATACTTTTCACAATGAAACCCGATGAAACTTAAAGTAATGTGAAACACTCCGGTAGGGTGATCAAATAGATATGGAGAATAATCTTGTTCAAAGTAGTAATTTTTAGAAATATTATATCCAAATAGGCAGCACACACGGTCATCCTTCTATACTAATTAAATGCAGTGACTCGCGATGGCGAAATTGTTTTCGTTAGTTTACCGTCGATAGTTGCGACCCGAATCGGGTAGTAAATATTTACAATTGAGCATTGTTCAGACGACGTTTTCTGTGGAGTGGTACGGTCGATTTTCTTCAGATTTTCTGCGATGTTAGTCAGATCTTACAGCCATCCAGTTGGCATAGCGTCAGCATACTATCTTATTGGTTTCACGCACCCGAACAAGTACTTAATTTGTCTTTAAACACAAAACACAATGGGAACTCAACAAAAACTACTTGTTCAGTTTATTACACCGGATAAGTTGATAATACAATGTTTTGGAGCTTCCTCTTTCAAATGGTATACAGTAATGCCCTAAATAATCGACTCCTTAACCATAGCAGAATTATGGGTAATTTTTCAGGATTTAGTCGGAAATATGGCTAGTTGCCATTCATCGGAAAGCTAGCTCTCACTTAGCCATATTTCCGATTAAATCCTCATAAATTACCCATAATTCTGCTGTGGTTAAGGAGTTGATTATTTAGGGCATTACTGTATGTGATAATCAAAAGTGTTGTAAGATAGTGTTATGTCGCTTCCATCATCAGAACTGGACAATTACAATTGTGCTCGAAACATGCACATAACTACCAAAAACAAACCCTGGTGCTTGGACAATGAACCATCATTTTTGTTTCCTATTCCTTAAACCAGATATCTTTGATATATCTATATTAAATCTGCCAATGGTATATTGTATAGGATGAACTTGTAAGTAAAATACAAACCGAAGACTTAGAAAATTTGAGAGCTTTCCGATGAATGGCAACAAGCCATATTTCTGACTAAATCCTGACAAATTACCCATAATTCTGCTGTGGTTAAGGAGTCGATTATTTAGGGCATTACTTTGCTAGTATGGTATTCAACAGTTTCTTTGTTTCTTCAGATTGCTCTGTATATGATGCTGACATTGTGTTCCTGCTTGAGAACTCATGCACACTTACAAACTCAGACTTCCAGAAGACATTAGATCTCGTCCGCAGTATGTCCAGTGTATTCACGCTCGGAGCAGATATGACACAAATCTCGTTGGTAACATACACAATGACAGCTAATCAGAGGTTTCCGTTGAATGAGTTCACAGATATGTCCCTCTTTGATGATAGAGTCATGAACATCCCACATGATGATTGCTCCAATACAAGATCCAGCTCAGAAGCTCTCCGATACGTCAAAGCCAACAGCTTTACTCAGTCTAATGGGGGACGCATTGGAGCAGTAAAAGTTTTGGTTGTCATAGCAACAGAACTGGATACACAAAGTGCAGCAGTATTACAGGAGATTAGAAACAGCGGTATAGAAGTCATTGGAATCAGACCAAATACATTCTTTGACAGCACGTTTGACTCCCGATTTGGAGTGGCCACTTACTATCGGTCACCCGAGCTTCTGTATCTGATTAGGATGAATGTACTCAGTGATATCTGCTCAGGTGAGTCGATCATTTGATTAGCCCATTTTAAGATTGATTTTATGACTTGAGTCGGAGAACTGCTTGGTTTGTTAGCAGTGGCTTGGTTATGAGTTGAGCAATGTGAGACTGTTGAGTCAAATCTTGCGCAAAGTTATGTGGACACTTGAGCAAGGCCACATGTACTGAGGTTGCTTCATTGCACCTAGGCATGATATAGGGATCTAGATTTTTGGGTAAATGTATTATTGAAGAGCCTGTAAAACGGCAGCATGCAATTGATTCGGCATTGCTCAACAACTGAGGTAATAATGTGATTCTTACAACGCTTAGAGCATGGATAAATGTGACCCGCCATATCAAATCCAGTCGTAAGTCGGGATTTTTTTACCCTGTGCCAATGCATTCTCTTATATATGCGAATCGACCATAGGTCGCCTCGCATATATAAGAGAATGCATTGGCCTAACAATTTTTTACAATTTTAATAATTTTTTCTTGTATTCTTTAACAATTTTATAATTTCACCCATACAGAGCCCCAGACAAACATGAACAGACGACACTATTCTATATGCTTCTATATATGTGTGGGGCTCCCTGCAGGGTAATGGATGTTTTTTTATTTTATGTCCTAAAAATTGTAAGAAACATTTATTTAAAAAAAATGATAAAAAATTGTTAGGCCAATGCATTCTCTTATATATGCGAAGCGACCTATGGTCGACTCGCATATATAAGAGAATGCATTGGCACAGGGTAAAAAAAATCCCGACTTACGACTGTATTTGATATGGCGGTTCACAAATGCTAAATAAACATTCCACATTATTACTTTTATTATATTTTGTTTTTCTTTTCTTAAACTTGCTTTGTATATAGACAACACCAAGAGTATTAGTGACCCTGTGTCTGTTCATGTAGTACAAGTTTTTACCTACCCGAAGCCAGCCATATAACATGAGGATGAAGCCCAAAAGGGATACAGCTCACTGAGGATAGGTAAAAACTGTGAACAGACATGGGGTAATGAACGAATCTATTGACTTTCCATGTCATTTCAAATATAAGCAGTTACGATAACATGTTCATGCAGAGAAAACTGCTCACTGCTTTGTATTAAAGTTTTAATAGATACAGTAATGCTCTAAATAATTGACTCCTTAACCACAGCAGAATTATGGGTAACTTTTCAGGATTTATTCGGAAATAAGCCATATTTCCGACTAAATCCTGAAAAGTTACCCATAATTCTGCTGTGGTTAAGGAGTCGATTATTTAGAGCATTACTGTAGTTTATACTGTATTGTGGAATTGAGAACTCTATTTCCAAATAGTTTCCCAAATAAAATGTTTTTTTTGCCAAATGTGAGTTATTTTTGCATCCAGCAATGTGAACCCTGTTTACAGAGGTTTTCAATTTATCATGTGATTGGTCGATTTCATGTTGGAAATGTCCTAATCTATTTATGCTCATTTCCTTTAGTTAACGGGCAGTGGGGAGCTTGGACAATGTGGAGTGGATGCAGTTTGTCGTGCGGTAACGGTTTCCAGTATCGAACAAGAGAATGTGACAATCCATCTGCCCGTGGCAACGGGTTAACATGCCCTGGTGACTGCTTCAACGTACAGGCATGTATCTTAGTGGACTGTCCACTACCAACAACAACCACTGTCTCAACAACAACAACCACAACACTGGCAACTGTTGCACCAGGTAAGCTTATGTATTCATGAAGGTACCCATTATGGTTAATATTAGATCATGCCTGAATCTCTACTCTGGCTACTTATAACATTGAAAAAACAACGCGGGGAATATATTTCTTATTAATATCTGTTCCTTACTGTATTTCAGTATCAAGATTGCATGATTTAGGCAATTCTGTGTTTGATCTCACTTTTTGATCTCACTTTGCGGTGCTTTACAATCATGAAATTTTCCCTGGCTAATTAATTCAATTTTAACATGAAATTTGTTAACATATACCACATACTTCCCTTGCCTTCATTCTATTTTGGCACCTGAGAGGTAAACAAACTTCTCCCATGAAAATTAGAATGTCTTTTTTAACCCTTTCTTTAGAGATTGGATTGTCCCATTTTCAGTTAAAGCGTTTATAATGTAAAATTATGTTTTGAACTGGTCTATTATTCATATGGAGGGGTGATTCGATAATTAGATGACTTTGGATGAATTTCTATTCAAATTATGATTATTCCCCAATTCCCCTTTATACCAACTACCAAATGTACATTTAGCAGTTACATGGAATCAATATAAAACAATTTTAATGGATATATTTCAATCTTTGATTACTTCCCACTTAAACCTAGAATTATTAACATACAGTAATGCCCAAAATAATCGATGCCTTAACGACATCAGAATTATGGGTAATTTTTCAGGATTTTGTCGGAAATATGGCTTGTTGCCATTCATTGGAAAGCTCTCACTGAGAGCTTTCCGATGAATGGCAACAAGCCATATTTCCAACTAAAAATTACCCATAATTCTGATGTGGTTAAGGAGTCGATTATTTAGGGCATTACTGTCGCTGCTATTGAGAAGTAACATTAAAACAAATTTGAGTGGAATTTTCTCTCTATTTTAATTAAAAAAAGAAAGATAATATAGCTAAAGCAGGCTTTTATCAACTTCAGAAAATATGCTTTAAATTAGACATCTTCATCCAAGTGTGATAATGATTGCCTTCCTCACCTTTGTGTAGAAAATGAAATTTGAGAAAACTAGCAGATGGTCCACTTGAGTATTCATTGATTCATACAGCAATGCCCTTATTAATCGACTCCATAACCACAGCAGAATTATGGGTAATTTTTCAGGATTTAGTTGGAAATATGGCAACAAGCCATATTTCCGACTAAATCCTGAAAAATTACCCATAATTCTGCTGTGGTTATGGAGTCGATTAACTAGGGCATTACTGTATATATGTTATATCTTTGCTTCAAACAGAAACTTGCGGCAATGGATTATGGTTTAGAAGAAGAGACTGTACGAGCAGCATCATTGGAGCTGTGGATTGTTTTGGTAAAGAAGTGTGCCACTACACCAGCTCAACTCAGTGCCAGTTTGTTCCACCAACGCCGGAGACACCCATCGTGGTTGATCCTCCAGAAAGGGATAATATACCTGGTGAGATTTTAGTCAGGTTCAAATCCACTCATGTCCAACTTTGTATTTTTAGATCTAACTAGTCTTAAACTTCTGCAAGCAGAATTTTGATACTTCCATGGAATAATTCTGTTAAATGAATCGCCGAACATTACATTTGTCAAAATTAAATTTCCGCAGACTTGAAATTCTCAGTTTAAAGACTCAAATTGAAATAGAATTAAAAAAAAACTCAACTGCTTAATTTTTTCACTTTTTGACAGAAATTCGAACCTATTTCTAATTCTAACCCAAATTCTATTTCTAAGGTTGTCACAGGTTCGGAACCCTGGCTCAGGTAATTTGTCTTGAGTGCGGCATGTTTACTGGTTTTGATGAAGTGTATTGTTTTTTATATAAAATGAATTTTATTTATATGATTTTTATTAATTTTAATTCAAATTTCTCTTGTTTTTAAGGGTGTGGCACTGTACCAGCAGATATTGTTTTCCTCCTTGATAAATCAACAAGCGTTGGTAGTTCTGGATTCTCGAACATGCTGAACTTTGTGAACAAGTTCGCCCAGTCTGTGACCATCGGACCAGATGGCGTTAGAATAAGCATAGTCACATACAACAACTATGCCCACAACGAATTCTATTTGAACCAATACGATGACAAAACATCTCTCCTTAATGCTATAAATGCCATCACATATGATGGTGGGCTGACATACACAGACAAGGGCTTGAAGTATGTCCGCGAAAACAGCTTTAAAGCTGAACGAGGCGATAGAGAAAAGGTAATTTTTAACATATTAAACATTAACGTTTTCATGACGGGAGATGCGGTAGTACAACATTAATGATCCTGTGCCAGCACATTCTCTTATATATGCGAGTCTCCCATAGGGAGTATTGCATATATAAGAGTATGCACTGGCTTACAAGGTCAAGGTAAATACTGTTAGGCCAATGCATTCTCTTACATATGCGAAGCGCCATATGTGCAACTCGCATATATAAGAGAATGCATTGGCACAGTGTTTTCGCAAAAAATCAGGAAGCACCAGTCATGAAATGATAAATAAAAAATACTCAAGTTTTCATTATGCACTGATTCCATTCCATATGAAGTTTATTCTATGAATGCATGAACAAATTGTCTTGTTTATCAAAATAGTCAAGATGATCGAGCATATCTGAATTATATGAATGTTAGACATGATTCTGCACAGAAACTGGCTATTGTTTACAAACTAAAGGAAGTCAGCAGTTCTTTTGTTAGTTTTTCTCGTATGTTATAACCATATAGAACATTTGCTTTGTTTTGTTTGGATATATTTTTTTACCCTGTGTCAATGCATTCTCTTATATATGCGATAGGTCGCCTCGCATATATAAGAGAATGCATTGGCCTAACAATTTTTTATCATTTTTTTTAAATAAATGTTTCTTTACAATTTTTAGGACATAAAATAAAAAACATCAATTACCCTGCAGGGAGCCCCACACATATATAGAAGAGTGTCGTCTGCTCATGTTTGTCTGGGGCTCTGTATGGGTGAAATTATAAAATTGTTAAAGAATACAAGAAAATATTATTAAAATTGTAAAAAATTGTTAGGCCAATTTATGAAACATCATTGTTTTGTCAATTTTCAACATGCTTACATTTTGGAGTTCCCTATCTCAAGTGGTGTATAATGAGGTAGGTGCAGGTCGATCCCGAAATGGGTGAAAATCAGGATTGATTTTCAAGCTTGATCTTCAATTGAGGGACATCCGAATGTGCTATTACGATCGATACATGGCCAATTTAATGAGAAATGAGAACATGTCATGCACATTGAAGCAATGAAAACTTAACTCCATAAAGCATGTAAGATGTTGATTTTTTATGGCCAAGTTCTGAATTCAATCAAACAAATTACATATACATGTAGCTGAGTGTAAATGTATAGCTTGTATAAATTGGATCCTAGATGAAATTGAACCCATTGAACAAAAACAAAGATTGTAAAACCATAATTTAATTTGATTTATTAATTGTTAATTAAATTGAACCTGTTTCATTTCAGGTTGCCAACTTAATTGTGTTGTTAACTGATGGAGCTTCATCCAACAAGGCGAGCACCATGCGAGAATCAGCTCTCCTACGACAGGTCAACGTCAAAACTTTCGTCATCAGCATTGGCAATGATTACGACAAAGCAGAGTTAGAGTACATGGCCGACGATATGTTCGAGGTCAGCAGTTTTAAAGATCTAGACGAGATAGAAGAAAATATCAAATGGGCCATTTGCGAAGGTTTGTATTCATACCTCAAAATATGGTGCTGGACATTTGCTGAATGAGGTCCCCAGAGGGTGAATTTATTGATGCTATCCCGCATCACTAAATTCACCCTCTGGGGACCTCATTCTGCTTAGGCCTCATCTTCTCTGGAAAGTTTCTTTATTATCAAATTTCTATGGAAACTTCTTCACATAGATTCTATTTCTGTTTTAGTTTAGTTTTTCTATATCCCCAAATTGGCTCCCATAGCAGATGAGGCCATGTAGAATGAGGTCCCCAGAGGGTGAATTTACTGATGTTAGCCCACTATGCAGGATAGCGTCACCAAATTCATCCTCTGGGGACCTTATTCTGCAAATAGTGTCTGTCATTTGCAAAATGAGGTCCCCAGAGGGTGAATTTAATGACACTATCTCACACAGTGGGCTAGCATCACAAAATTCATCCTCTGGGGACCTCATTCTGCATGGCCTAATCTGGTATGGGAGACCTAAACACAGGTTTAAGTTCCCAGGTGGTGAGCAGTGACCCGACAGAGATGATATGACACAAGTGCAATCTTGTCTGGAGTCTTGGCCTACAAAGCCAAATGACATCATAAACTGTTCCATGACATCTTTGTTGGTTTTCATTAAGCTAACCAACGGAATTGGTCTAAATGAAACTAATAGGCCTAGGCCTAAATCACATGGGGATTCTTCAGAAGTTGTGAAGTAGCCAATTTTATTTTCATCTCATTGGTCCATTGTCGATTCCGTGCTTTAACAATCTCCAACACAGTTGCTAACTGGAAGTCATATGATAAAATAAAAAAAATCCATTAGCCTCTATCCGATTTTGCCTGACAATATAGGAAAAAAATCATATGACGTCATTCACATGTCCGTAACATATAGACGTGGTTGCTAATAGACCATTCCAATGCATACTTGTATATCTGAATGGGAGAATCCATTCAGTATAGATAGGGTTAAGTGAATTGTGATATTTCATCTCCCATCTATTTCAGCGTCCAACGTCTGGACCCTGGTATTTAGTATATCATCGGGACAATCACTGTCTCCAGCCACGGGAGTGTTTGATTTGTGGACATCTGACTATCCACTCAATGAGAATGATGCAGAGGCAAAGACTCTCAGAGCTGGATCAAAACCATTCAAATCCAGCCTGGTTACTGATTGGAGTAATAGGAATTTCTCATCGGTATGTAAGATGTAGGGTCATGTAAGAAACTGTTACCGCGATTTGTCAACTAACATTGATAATCGTGTTCAAATATTTTAGTCTGAACTGGTCTGAATATGATTATGAGAATATTTTTCAATGCTTTGACCATATCATTCCAATGTTTAAATGGACATCTCCGGTGATGAGGGAGAACCCTGAGAACACAGTCATTTTATTTATTTGGGGCAATTCATGTGGGAAGATTGACCTGTAAACAGATGTTTTCCTTGACATGAATGAACAGGACAATAGACATATACCTATTTAAAGGTACTCAATCCGATCAGATGCTCCTAAATTACTATTTTTTTTGGCTTCGGGGGGGTAAAAAATATTGGATTCGAGTCAAGGAACCCACCCATCAATGCTCAGAGTGATCAGATATCGATTTTTTAAGTTTGTTAATATCTCGAGATGTGGCCCATGAAACACATGGTCAAACGGACAATTTGCGAATAAAGATGGATAACTCTAAAATCAAGTGGTTATTATTACCACTTGATTTTAGAGTTATCCATCATCATCCACGATTTGTGGTTTGAATCTGATGATATGGGGACCATCGAATCAGATTGAGTACCTTTATCAAACCATATATAATTCAAGGCATAATCTGGCATTTGACAATTTTTATATTAACCCTTTACCCAACAAACCGGCCAAAAACGGCCAAATAAAGCTGCAACAGCCTAAATTATCTTGGGTTTGTCTCAATAAAACCATACAAATATGGATATCATTGGGACCCGGCTCATTGACCACATTGTGATGGTTACAGTTATGCCCTGTGCCAATGCATTCTCTTATATATGCGAGTCGACCATAGGTAGCCTCGCATATATAAGAGAATGCATTGGCCTAAAAAAAATCTTTTTTTAACACTTTTTACCATTTTTTCTTACATTCTTTAACAATTTTAGAATTTTTAATGTGTTAAGCCAATGCATTCTCTTATATATGCGAGGCGACCTATGGTCGACTCGCATATATAAGAGAATGCATTGGCACAGGGCCGTTCTGTTGGGTAAAGGGTTAAAGATAAACAATCATATTCAACTATTTGCAGGTCAGACTATCATTTATTGTTGATAATGTCGAGAAGGCATACTTTACTTTCGACGGAACGGATACAACCAGTACGGATTGGCTTAATTGCAACAAAATTCAGACTACGTCATATTATGATATCCTCGTCAACCGAGACTACACATACTGCAGTGTAAGCGGGTAAGTTATAGAATCCTAAGTTATATATATATACAGTAATGCCCTAAGTAATCGACTCCATAACCACAGCAGAATTATGGGTAACTTTTCAGGATTTAGTCGGAAATATGGCTTGTTGCCATTCATCGGAAAGCTTTCCGATGAATGGCAACAAGCCATATTTCCGACTAAATCCTGAAAAGTTACCCATAATTCTGCTATGGAGGGAGAGCTTTCCAATGAATGGCAACAAGCCATATTTCCGACTAAATCCTGAAAAGTTACCCATAATTCTGCTGTGGTTATGGAGTCGATTACTTAGGGCATTACTGTATATATTCTAAATACTCATTGATGAGTAGTTATCCCTTAGTAAATGTTCAGATAATAAGTTCAAGAAACTTTATCTGAACATTTCCCTCCATTAATTACAGTAATGCCCTAATTAATCGACTCCATAACCACAGCAGAATTATGGGTAATTTTTCAGGATTTAGTCGGAAATATGGCTTGTTGCCATTCATCGGAAAGCTCTCCCCGAGAGCTTTCCGATGAATGGCAACAAGCCATATTTCCGACTAAATCCTTAAAAATTACCCATAATTCTGCTGTGGTTATGGAGTCGATTAATTAAGGCATTACTGTAGGACTCATTCTGCACTTTTATTATCTGTTGTCTGCTTATTTTTCCTGAAAAGCCCTCCAGGTGAATAATAGACAATTCCAATATTTACGTTTATAACTGAGTGGTAGAATCCATTTAGTAGAGAGTTTTTGTTAATGGTGGATCGCAGTGTTCACGCTGTCGGTAGCCAAATTAGCCAATGGCTAATCTTTTTCGAATTTGGCTAATAAAAATGTCATTTGGCTAAACTTTTGGCTAAACTTTTTTTTTACCCCAAATGGAGACTGAAAGCATGGAGTCAGAAAGCTAATTCATAAAAGCGCTCAATAGATCGACATTCAAGACGAAGTTAGGTGACGAAAGTATTTCATTAATTTCGTACTTATGAAATATCGTTCCGTAACAGCAAAAGATAAGCTCTAACATTTAGTGTACAGTAAACATATTTTTATTTCCAAATCTAACATAAATTTTGGCAAGTGGGTTTTCAATTCTGTGATGTGAACGATCTAGTCCGAAAATATCGAAAGTGGAAATATATTGCCGACTGTACAAAGGGAAACCCGATCGCGGACAGTACAAAGGGAAACCCGATCGACAACTCTATCAACCAAGCGATCACACAGTGATATGCAATCATCTTTAGTTTTCACAAGACGGACATTCAAAGACGCATGGACATTAAACCGACCGTGGTTGAATCATGACAATGTGAAGAAAGCAATATTTTGTAAAGTGTGCATTGACGCTGGTATATAAGCAATTTGTTCGTAACAGGCTGTTTAAATCTGGAGAAAAATTACGTCATTCTGCACGAAACAGCAAAAGGTTATTATTTTACATTTAATCCCCTAATCCCCCATTGTCTGTCTGGTCACTCACGGGACTCCCGCACAATGCATGTTTATGATGACATTGTATTTATGTCGGTCGAGGTTTATGAGCACAAAGTGTAAGACAATAGCTTAATCAGCCAAATGTGAATCACGACAGCTATTTTGTGGCTATTTGTCGTCAATACCGATACGGACAAAATAATATGCATGCTATTATGACAGATTGTAATTTGATAATGGCGTAACAATATTAAGTTATTAGTTTCCAGATGTCACTTAGATATTTTCGCAAGGATAAATATTTAATGATTTAAAAAAAGATATTGATATAAAACAAAAAAATAATGACATTAAGAAGGACAATCCCGGGTTACCCCCCCCCCCCCCCCCCCCCCCCCCCCCACAATCACTCTTTCACATAAAGATTAATAAATTTGTAATAAATGATATATATAAAAATACTTCTAGTTCATAAAAATTATTTTAATTATTGTGTATTTTACCTGTGTCTGTTAGATTTTACGTTTTAGTCATTAATTGTGAACCGACCAGAAAACGATGATTTAATTTGGCCAAAGTTTTTTTTAATTTGGCCAAAAAACATTTGGCTAAAGTTTTTTTCATTTGGCTAATCAAATTTTCATTTGGCTAAACTTTTGGCTAAAGTTTTTTTCGGTCCAGCGTGAACACTGGTGGATCGACAATTAAAGACATTATTTCTTCAAAATATAACAAACAATTTTGTCACGGTCACGAACAAGAGGGTAAGAACCGTTAATGTCAACATTTTTGAAACTTAGCACAATTAATATTGACCTTCATCGGAACATGTGCAACCACATTTGTGCGATCCATTCAAGCTTTTTTAATTACCCCTTTTCGACTAAGAAATATTTAGCAAGCATACATTATTGTGTCATTTTGTGCAAGCTAAATTGTAATCCTTTGTGTCCTTGTCTGCAATTTCAATGAAACCTGGCACAGATATTTACCACCATGGCAACCTGCGATTATGCAATTGGTTGGATATATTTTAGTCCCTGCTACCAAATTACATATACATGATATGAGCCATTTCCTTTTAACATGGCTACATTTTGTAGCACATGTGTACTGCGGGGGATTTCTTGGTCCCATTGGAACTGTCACACCTTAGAGTTGTTTCAATATATATTTAAACAATAGGGCAGAAGGAAGGAAAAAAACAATAAAATTGGTTGTGAATTTTGAATTTTTTCAATTTATCAAAAAATCAGGTAAGAAGATTAAGAAATCTTAAACTGAATGTAACACATGTCAATTTTAGCCTTAACCCTTTACCCAACAGACCGGCCCTGTGCCAATGCATTCTCTTATATATGCGAGTCGACCATAGGTCGCCTCGCATATATAAGAGAATGCATTGGCTTAACACATATTAAAAATTCTAAAATTGTCAAAGAATGTAGAAAAATTGTTAAAAAATGTAAGAAAAAATTCTAAAATTGTTAAAGAATGCAAGAATAAATGGTAAAAAGTGTTAAAAAAAGATTCTTTTTAGGCCAATGCATTCTCTTATATATGCGAGGCGACCTATGGTCGACTCACATATATAAGAGAATGCATTGGCACAGGGCATAACTGTAACCATCACAATGTGGTCAATGAACCGGTTCCAATGATATCCATATGTGTATGGTGTTATTGAGACAGACCGAAGATATTTTAGGCTGTTGAAGCTTTATTTGGGCGTTTTTGGCCGTTTTGTTGGGTAAAGGGTTAATAGACCCAGAGGAAATAAAATAAGCAATGATTGCAAATTACAATTTTTTTTTACTTTGTTGATTTTATTTGGGTAGGTTTGGATCCTTAACCATTTTATGACGGGAGCTGTGCTGGTGCAGCATTAAAGATCCTGTTCCAGTGCATTCTCTTATATATGCGAGTCTCCCATAGGGAGCCTCGCATATATAAGTTAATGCACTGCTTACAAGGTTAAGGTAAATATTGTTAGGGCAATGTAATCTCTTATATATGCTATATATACCCTATGGGAGACTCGCATATATATAAGAGAATTCATTGGCACAGGGTTTTCGCAAAAATTTCAGGAAGCTTCTGTCATGGAAGTGTTAAACTGATATTAATATATATATTTTTTAAATATCCTAATGATTACTTTGCACAATTGACAGAGATGCTAATCTGCAGAGAAGATTCTTCATCAACCAGCGGTACACAGATTGTAATGATGATGTCGGTTGGATCTCCGTCGTTGAAGGAGACACCTGTGCCTGGGAGAAAGAAACTGACAAACCATACTTCAAATTCGCAAACAACAATGCCAAGGCCAACAACAATGGTGAGTATATCATAATTAA
The DNA here is from genome assembly GCA_032622095.1 of Siphonodentalium dalli. Taxonomy (NCBI): domain Eukaryota; kingdom Metazoa; phylum Mollusca; class Scaphopoda; order Gadilida; family Siphonodentaliidae; genus Siphonodentalium; species Siphonodentalium dalli. The sequence continues at coordinate 198,526,441 of CP136062.1, forward strand.
TAAATTGTCTTTCAAAATGTTTGCTGAAAGAAAATAATTTATGCCAAATGTTAATTATTTTTGCATTTTGCAAGTTTGCCAAGTGGCAGCATCAAGCCTTGAAATAGGGTGTCTGTCACCTCAGCAGAATGAGGTTCCCAGAGGGTGAATTTGGTCATTCTAGCCCACTATGCGGGGTAGCATCACTAAATTCACCCTCTGGGGACCTCATTCTGCAAATGACAAGCACACTATTTCAAGGCTTGGGCAGCATGAACCCTGATACTTTTTGTTTTGTTTTAATGATTTTTATTGACAATAAATAAAATGGGATAACACCTATAGATACATAGTTTCATAAATAATATTGTAATAAAGATATATAAAGTTATTATTCCTGGGGGGGGGGGGGTATCAGATAAAGTTAAAATAGAAGGGTGTAGAAGATGGGGTAAAATGTTAGAAAGATGACCGAAGTGAGTTGGGTTCAAATATTTAAGCACCATTTTCATTTTGTTCATTTTGTCTGCAATAATGCTGTGATAATGCTGTTTCATATGTATCTATCATTAGTTAAAGAATACTATGTCTGCATGGTGTAAGTCATATGATATTTGAGACTGCTAGAGTTTCTGTTAGAACTCTGATACTTCACTTTGAATGATCCATCCATTCATCATGGCATCCTAAATACAGTAATGCCCTAAATAATCGACTCCTTAACCACAGTCAATTATTTACGGCATTACTGTATAATCATGCTGCAATTATTTCCAAAATTAATGTAACCCAGTGTGCCACCTGTATTGCCTGGGAAGACAAATGTAATTTATTAAAATGTAAGCGTTCTAATCACCAAATATTGTGTTGATTATTGACTTCAATATTTTTCGTCTCTTTTTCAGCCCACTTGACTGCTGATGCGTTCGTCATATATGTTGGTAAGTTCTAGTCATGATCACTCCAATTGAATTTGTGGTATTTGGAAAGATGTTTTGAGTTGGTTCTGATAAAAGAAAAAGAAAATAATAATGCATTGGGGCAAAGAATCATTCTCATTTTTTTATTGAGTTTGCAGATGTAAAAAATTGTGTGTTTAACACATGTTGACAAACTAGAGTAATGAGTTGGAAATTTGAATCAATTTCATCTATTACTATAGATTTCCAAAAATTAATAATCAGGTGATTTAAAATTGTCATGGGTATAGCACCCCGTTGATGTATAAATCTAGTTATTCAGCTGCAGATGATATGATCTCATCGCGACTTGAAGCGTAAATAAATTGTATCTCAAATATCTTATTTTTATTGCAGATATCGACTATTGTAGTTCATCTCCATGTACCAATGGTGGTACGTGTATAGAGGTTTATGGTAATGGATATCACTGTGAGTGCCCAGAAAATTACTTTGGAAAGGATTGCGAATACAGTAAGTATGATACCATAATTACACCTACTTAAATGGGTATAACTGATTGGTCAATGCACTTAGATAAAGCTTGGTAGTGACAATCTCTATCGACTGAGGGAAGTGTCGTTTCCCACATCACAATGTGCAGTGATACTTAGGCAAATCCTACATCCCACATCATAACGTCATTTTGTAAACACGTCCATACATGTAGTTACCATATGAGAAAAAAAGATAATGAATAAGACTGATTGGTGAAACTGTGAAATGCCATAATTTAGTTGGGAATAACTGAATGTTCGCTTTTTAACCCTTTCATGGCGGGAGCTTCCTGAATGTTTGCGAAAACCTGTGCCAATGCATTCTCTTATATATGCGAGTCGACCATAGGTCACCTCGCTAATATAAAGGAATGCATTGGCCTAAAAAAATATATTTTATTTTTCATATTAATTGTTAAAAAATGTAAGAAGAAATGAAAAAATCTTATTAAATTTTTTTAAAGAATGTAAGAAATAATGATTAAAAATTATTAAAGATTGTAAGAAAAAATTATAAAAAATGATTGAAAATGATAAAAAAAAAACATTAAAGTATGTAAGAAAAATTGATAAAAAATAATAAAAAATTGTTAGGCCAATGCATTCTCTTATATATGCCAGGCGACCTATGGGCAACTCGCATATATCAGATAATGCACTGGCACATGACCTATAATGTTTCGAAAGGGTTAACATTTCTTCAGTTTCATACCAATACCACAAAATCGGTCGGAAGTTCAGGAATTTCTATCGACTCTGAGTGTGTTGATGACATGATGATCTGGTATTGTTTTAAATAGGTGAATTTTACACCAGCAAGTATCGTTTAGTAGCTCACGGGTGTAGTTCATATGTTACTTTTGTTTAGTTTAATGTTGGCAACAGAAATCAAAGTGGTTGTAATTTATGAACTTCTTGTCTATTATGACCAATAAGTTTCAGCTCGTCATTGGATACAGCGATCACACAACGGAAAATCAATGTTTTTCCAAGTTTTTATTTAGCGAAGTACAAACTAGATGGCTGAAAATAAAGTTTTGTTAGCGTAATTGTAAGCAATCAACATTGTTTTCGATGCATCCTCTGGGCATATTGAAGTGTCAGATGCCGAAAAACATACTTGGTATAATTTTTGCTAAAATGTTGTTCGGAATTTCCATGAAAGGCCAACACTTAATTGAAGATCTTGAAGAAAATTGCAAACGAAATTGGATTGCAATTTAGACTAGAGAAGAACATTGATAATAATTATTAAAGTGGCTGTGAATTTCATTATAGGGCCCTGCGAATTGGGGGGGGGGTTCATTTTGAATCCAATCTGGCAGAAGATTTGGAATCGAATTGAATCTCAAATTGAATCGGATCTGCTTCATAACGTTGTAAAAGTCCTCAAGTTTTTGTTTACAACTAGCTTGCAAAAAAGGCATCTGTTTGGCCCGAGTCAACGATGTTGCATAGTACCAAAGAAATAAACTAGCGAAAACTGTAAATTTTACATCTTCTGCGCAGATTTGCTTTGAACTATACATTCATCACTCTCTTCCAGAATGCGATACTGGTAAACATGGTATGATGTGCGATGAGGACTGTAGTGTGGGATGCAAGGACGCTGAATGCCATCGTCTATCAGCAGAATGCAGCGCTGGATGTAAAGCTGGCTGGACAGGAGATAAATGTGACAATGGTGAGTTTTCTTTTCGTGAGTGAGATTATGTGGCCTTGGGAACCACGATGACTCATTAATGTCTAGGCCTTATTTCCAATGGAGTCACATGCACATATTTTTTTTAACAATTGCAGCCCAAGGTTATGTTCTTTTACGTGCACATAATACCTCGGGTATGTGTAGTACACAGGACAGCTATTAATATCAGCACCCGATCCGACGGCGACACCCTAGCACTGACCTGCATACGGCACTACCTAGAGAGGCATTCCCACATAATGGATTCATCCACCCTGAGTTATAAAAGTATTCATTGGAATGGTCAATTATTCATCTGAAAGGTTGTTCATAAAAAATGAGCAAATGGCAGACAGACAAAAAGATGGACATGTACAATACCTGTACAAGTGCAAAAGGAGTACTAGTATTTATTAACCCTTTAACCAACAGAAGGGCCCTGTGCCAATGCATTCTCTTATATATGCGAGTCGACCATAGGTCGCCTCGCATATATAAGAGAATGCATTGGCTTAACACATTAAAAATTATAAAATTGTTAAAGAATGTAAGAAAAAATGATAAAAAGATTTTTTTTAGGCCAATGCATTCTCTTATATATGCGAGGCGACCTATGGTCGACTCGCATATATAAGAAAATGCATTGGCACAGGGCATAACTGTAACTATCACAATGTGGTCAAGGAGCCGGTTCCAATGATATCCATATTTGTATGGTTCTATTGAGACAGACCGAAGATATTTTAGGCTGTTGAAGCTTGTTTTGGCCGGTTTTGGCCGGTTTGTTGGGTAAAGGGTTAAGGTTCCCAATGCAGCCAACATCTGTCTCCAACAATAAATATCTATGTGCACCTAAAATACTTGTTTCGCTTTGCATATGGCTATATATTCAATGAAACATGCTGCATGACTCTAGAATTTCCTCTGACAATTAATTGCTGAAAATTGCTTTGTAGCCCTGAAACGTGGTTACATTTGCAACAAATGAACGAATGACTTGATTTTTTTAAAGGCATCTATTCAATGAAACATGCTACATGAATAACACAAATGCAAACACTAACTTGTTTACCATGTTTCTTGCCATATATGGAAATGTAACTGCTTTCACTCTGTCATACTCTTTTCTTTGCAGTATGCGAACAGGGTAAATATGGAGATGCATGTGCGCTGACATGCAACAATGGTTGTGTCGACAACGATTGTAATGCACAGACTGGTCTTTGTAAATATGGCTGCAAAGCTGGATCAACTGGAATATTTTGTGATGAAGGTAAGAGCATTGTAAAGGAGCATTGAGACAAATCTGTATTGTGTTTATACGGATGCAATGCATCCATTACACTGTATTCATTAACACACACAATTGAGAGATCCTATTTTCAATGCACCACAAGCTGTATCGCATACCTTATATGGCATATAAGTGCATGTGTCATGTCGTTCCTTGTTTTCAATTGATAAATGATGGCGGAGATTTGATGGGATTTGACAGGTTTAATTGACCTTAGAATTCAATTACTAGTATAACACACAGATTGATTTGAAATATTGCATTTATTCCAATATCGAACTTATTAGCTGCATTCACAGACAAGGGATCATGTCATCGCAACGGACGTACCAACATTTGGGGAGATAGGTGGCTATTGAGTTATGCGGCTAAAATATTTAATGTGGCTAAAATTTATGTGGCTATCAAGTAGTGGACAAACTTTTATGTGGCTATCAAGTAGTTAAAAGTAATACAATTTCTGATTGTGGAGTCAGAACATGTAGGAATTATAGCAGAAGTAGCTCATTGAAACCCAAAAACCTGTAAACAGCAACTAGGACAGTTGAATAGGAGAAACTGACAAGTCCGTGATTGAGTAGCTGGCCACATAACTGTCCGAACACCTCCTAATGGCTCCTATAGACATATCATGGAGGTCCAAATCTATGGACTTTTTGTTTCCAACTATTAAGTGGCCAAAAAATTAAATATGCTGATATGGCCAAATAGATCATTTTAAAGGGTTGATCTCAACTCTGTTAGGTGGCTAGCCACGTAACGGAAATCAGCCACCCAACTATCCATTTTTCTTAAAATTGGCCACATAAACGTCAGATGTAAGCACGGAGGAACTTATAAACGGACAAATGCTATGAAGACGTCTAACAGCTATACTTTAGCTCCAAATACGAAAATACATTTTGATCTAGTTACAGACTGTCCATCCAGCCAAGCCTTGAAATAGGGTGTCTGTCATTTGCAGAATGAGGTCCCCAGAGGGTGAATTTAGTGATGCTACCCCGCTATGCTTACACCTCAGCAGAATGAGGTTCCCAGAGGGTGAGTTTGGTGATGCTAGCCCGCTATGCGGGGTAGCATCACTAAATTCACCCTCTGGGGACCTCATTCTGCAAATGACAGACACCCTATTTCAAGGCTTGCATCCAGCAAATATTTTGCTGTGATTGTATAAGTCTTGTGAGCAGAGTGTCTGTCTTCTGTAACAATAACAGTCTCTGAAATGCATACAGTTTGGGGGAGATCGATTGTACAGTGGTTAGAGTCTTTGGCTTATCATTTGTGTCAACACAGCGGCATGAGTTTGATGCCTTGTTCGACTGGGTTTCCTAGCAGTGACATGCACACGCACCTTCACGTTAACTTATGTTTACCCAACAAGTCAGGTGCCTATTCACGTCGAGGTACCATGAAGCAAGCACAGTACAATGTCTCCTTGCTCAAGGCTGATATGCATGAGATTTCAAAAGCCCAACACTCACATCTTGCTTAACTCAAATCCTTGTCACCGCTTTAACACATTGCGTACTGTTATACTTTTTGCATGTAATTGAATTGGAGCCAGCACGCAAAGTGTTAATGAAGCACATGTAAATGGTAACACACATTCAACAACTGGGATAATAATGTAAATGTTCAAGTGCTTAGAGACCCATGTGATACAGCGCTGTATATACACAAACATCCATTAATATATATGTATGTTTTATCTGCTGCCCAACAATCATAAAAGTGTTCAGTATTTCATAGATAGATTGTACAAAACACTTGCAAAGTTTCCTATAAAAATTGAAATAACAAACAATTTTTCTGGAATATATATACCTGACATATTTTCCAGGGATGGGTCAATTATTTACACAAAGTAATTGACAATTACTTAAAAAAATCTTAATTACAATTTCTAATATAGTAATTAATTACAATCATAATTACTTTGGCAATGTAATTAATTACTTTTCAATTACTTTAATAGAGCTTTACATGTCTATTTATCCTAATATTTTATTACTTTCAATTACTTGTATAATTGAGAAATGGCCCAAATACAAATTACTCTGAATTACTTGAGAAAAAGTTATTAATTACAGCAAATTAAAGTTAAAATTACAATTACCACATTTTCCAAATTTTAGCGGTGAACGGTGTCACAGAAGCACGCCAAGACACAACATTAACAGATACTACAACCGCGACAAATGGTGGCAGTACACAAAAGAAGACTGGAGACAATGGATCACAAAGCCCGGTGTCTGGTGCATCATCATCCGGCCTCACCACCATTGAAATCATCATCATTGCATTTGTCTGTGGAGCCGTCGTATTAGCCGTCTTAGTTGTTTTTATCACCCAAAGAAAAAAGTGAGTTTGTATTGTTATCATCACTTTGAAATCATAACGAGTTTAGTCGTATAATTACTCGTTGATTATAACATTATTTGGTGTGTATTTTCGCTTTAGATCGCTATGTAATTTTGATCTGGAATTTGATGTCAACTTGAGTGAACTGTACCCACCCTAAATTAGCACGCTAGTATACAAGTATACAAATTCAGCACAACACTATACCATTATAGGACACAGCTCTCAACCAATGAGAAGCCACCATTTATGGGTGAGGTGAAATATACATATGTATTGAGAAAGTTGCACAAAATTGCAATCTGTACATACATCATTAAAATGTTAACTGATCTGTCAAACTCAAATTATTATTTTATACCCCTGAATCGACCTGAATCAATACATGGATAGAACGACACAAGTGTGTGAACTGATTAACGTTATTGCACAAGTTTGTTGTGACGCGATGGTAAAACAAGAATGCTGGTGCTCTTTTAGTGACCGAAATTAGATCATATCATATGGATGAAGTTCCCACATCTTAACGAGTAATGTTGTATCCACATAACTTTTATTACAAATATTTCGGTTTTAAATTAAGGGTAAATGTGATGGACTCCAGTCCCGATTCAGTATACTGCCCAAATTTAGTGTCTTCGGTGAATTCAGACTCAATTAAATATTTTATATATACATATCTGCCTCCTCACAAAAATTGAAATAAATAAAAATATGTGCTTCCCTCATCACTTTGAAAAAGATATTCCCTGAGAAACTATATAGTTTGTTTATCTGGCCTGGTACACGAGACTGCCAGGATATACATTTACTAACATGGTTCATTTTGGCTGGAAAAGCTTTTTGGCCATTCCTGAACTTTTTGGCCATTTTTCAGAAACTTTAGCCAAATTGATAGCAGAAACTAAAAGAAAATAGAGAGAAAGGTTTACAAAAATGACTAATAATTATCGAGTGATAACAAAAATCTGCATGGGTGGAACTGCAAAAAATAGTCCCCCGACAGCATGAACACACTGTTTACTAAATTGGTATTTTTCTTCAATCTATTCTCATCCTACATCGTCTACCCAAGTATATATGGGGACGACAATAAGACAGTCTGTTGGACTATACTGTCCCTTCTCAATATACTACATAAATGTGTAATTGTTTTTATTGCACACCCAATGGCTTATTTGTGCGAAATACAGCAAAATACAGAAGAATTGAAACGTTCAATAAAAAAATGCGTATTGTTCTTGAAGAATACAAACCTATTATGTCAACAACGTTACTGGCGACGTCAACTTTAACAGAAAATGTTTTCACTAAATTATGGGGTATAGTCTACATTAAGCACATGTTTGTTCAATTAAATACAACAATATCGACCTAAATGTTAGTATGTTACAAGATGCAACCTTCAGGGTGTGCAATAAACATAGAACAACACAGTTATGTGAACATGTTAACGTTATTCCACTCATTTGTCGTGCCGCGAGGTAAAACTCGAACCTCCGGTCCTCATTTTACCATCGCGTCACAACAAACTCATGTCATAACGTTAACCAGTTCACACACTTGTGTCGTTCTATCTATGTCTTGTTCTTTCTATGTTATGTATGTATATGTGTATACTGGAAATATATTACCATATCCTGTCTTATAATATGCATGTTATATTTGATAAAATGACTAATTTCCATATATCTGGTACAAAACTTTGACGACACACAGTCTTGTTTTACTTTGAGACATTCCATATTACAGTAATGCCCTAAATAATCGACTCCTTAATCACAGCAGAATTATGGGTAACTTTTCAGGATTTAGTCGGAAATATGGCTTGTTGCCATTCATCGGAAAGCTCTCAGTGACTAAATTCTGAAAAGTTACCCATAATTATGCTGTGGTTAAGGAGTCGATTATTTAGGGCATTACTGTACTTGTGCGTGTCTGCCGTTTGTGCACTATTAACCCACGAACACCTATCCATTAGCTGATTTATCTTTTGTATTAGTTTACTGGCTAATGAATACTTTCTTCTAACCAGATATATAAATACAACACGAGAGGATGTGCACACCAATAACCCTTCCTATACTAAATACTCATTGACGAGTTGTTCCTTTAGGAATTGTTCTGATAATAAGTTCAACAAACGACCACTTTTGTTGAATTTATTATCTAAACTTTTTCGACAATCTGTGATCACTGTCAAATCCCATTGATTGGATAATCCTATACTGTGGAAATGTCTATCTAATCAGATCGACGAACAGATAACTTCAGTGGGAGATATGTCCAGTATAAACCACCTGGACTATTTATAAAAACCCAGTTGGTGAAAAGGACCCATGGTGTCACTATGGCATATAGATATATAACACCAGTCTCATGCAATAGAGTTGGAATATATCGCTGTAAACATGTGTTCTCCTATCATTCGGCCACCCTGCATTATATTGCAATTGGTAGTTGACATAGCTTCTGTTCCCGGTAGGTCTCCATCACCCCCGAGCTCTGGTTCAGGATCACCAGCCTCCAAAATAAATAAAGGATATCTTCCGGATGATACAGTATCCTCAAATCCAGGTGACACGTTCAGATCTGATGCTTCCGACATGAAGAGAATAAATGAAATTGAAGAACTACAGTTATAGTATGTAGCCATCTTGATTAACTTCAGAACTATTTTGGTGTGAACAATATTAATTCTAGCTCTCACATGTACGGTACATAAATATATAACAATTCAACATTATAAACAACATTAGGCCAAATAAATAAAAATTACTTGTTCTCAGGCACCTCCCTCATCACTGAAATGTCAAGAAAGGGTTAAGCATGGGACATTCTCAGGCACCTCCCTCATCACTGAAATGTCAAGAAAGGGTTAAGCATGGGACATTCTCAGGCACCTCCCTCATCACTGAAATGTCAAGAAAGGGTTAAGCATGGGACATTCTCAGGCACCTCCCTCATCACTGAAATGTCAAGAAAGGGTTAAGCATGGGACATTCTCAGGCACCTCCCTCATCACTGAAATGTCAAGAAAGGGTTAAGCATGGGACATTCTCAGGCACCTCCCTCATCACTGAAATGTCAAGAAAGGGTTAAGCATGGGACATTCTCAGGCACCTCCCTCATCACTGAAATGTCAAGAAAGGGTTAAGCATGGGACATTCTCAGGCACCTCCCTCATCACTGAAATGTCAAGAAAGAGTTAAGCATGGGACATTCTCAGGCACCTCCCTCATCACTGAAATGTCAAGAAAGGGTTAAGCATGGGACATTCTCAGGCACCTCCCTCATCACTGAAATGTCAAGAAAGGGTTAAGCATGGGACATTCTCAGGCACCTCCCTCATCACTGAAATGTCAAGAAAGGGTTAAGCATGGGACATTCTCAGGCACCTCCCTCATCACTGAAATGTCAAGAAAGGGTTAAGCATGGGACATTCTCAGGCACCTCCCTCATCACTGAAATGTCAAGAAAGGGTTAAGCATGGGACATTCTCAGGCACCTCCCTCATCACTGAAATGTCAAGAAAGGGTTAAGCATGGGACATTCTCAGGCATTGTTTTTTTCAAATCTGTGCCTCTCTATCTTTAACCCTTTACCCAACAAACCGGCCAAAACCGGCCAAATAAAGCTTCAACAGCCTAAACTATCTTCGGTCTGTCTCAATAGAACCATACAAATATGGATATCATTGGAACCGGTTCATTGACCACATTGTGATAGTTACAGTTATGCCCTGTGCCAATGCATTCTCTTATATATGCGAGTCGACCATAGGTCGCCTCGCATATATAAGAGAATGCATTGGCCTAAAAAAACACTTTTTACCATTTTTTCTTACATTCTTTAACAATTTTATAATTTTTAATGTGTTAAGCCAATGCATTCTCTTATATATGCGAGGCGACCTATGGTCGACTCGCATATATAAGAGAATGCATTGGCACAGGGCCCTTCTGTTGGGTAAAGGGTTAATTCCACATTTTATATATTTCTATTTCCACTTCCTACATTTCTAATACCACTTCTTGTATTTCTAATTTTAATTCTTATATTTCTAACTCAACTTTTTATATTTCTAATTCCCTTAAATAGCATTCAGACGACTGCATTGCTTTGATCCGTTGCAATGCAATGGCACGATCCGTTGTCTGCATTAAAACGTTCACATGGTTACATTGTGTTATTATGAAGAGATTCTGATTGCAGCTAACAAGTTCGATATTGGAATAAATTAAATGAAATCTTATCTGTTTAAATTAATTCTACGATAATGGCAAACCTATAAAATCCCAGCGACTAAAACTGTATTGACATTAATACAAATCAAAATTCGTTCGCTTTGCAGACAGCTGCCATATTTTATCGATATAAAACTAGAGCTGAAACGGTTGACCCATTCTTCTAACCGGTTAACCATCGGGGTTAACCGGATTTCAACCGGTTAACCGCTAAATTTCTAGCGGACTTCTCTCACACTAATTATGTCGACATTATGCCATGCTCCAGGGACAAACCTAGGTGAGAAGTAGTAGCTGAAATAAAGACCTTATTATTCACGGCATTTAACGATATTCAAAAACACGCATTAACTGTTCTTTTGCTGGCTCTCGTGATGGGGAATGAGCAAGTGAAATTTGTGAATGGCAGGGGAGATCGCTTATTTGCCGTGATCAGCATATGTTTGGGCATTTGTAAAACGAGTAAAATAGTATGGGTATTGGTAAAACGAGTAACAAAACTATATATTAAATATCTGTAATATATCATTATCATCATTGGTATATCCTCCAATGCATTATATATACAGACAAGAAAGTAATAACTACATGTAGAGAACAAAAAGGAAGGTCAGTTAGGTCAGACTCGCAGTCCTATTCAGTATTCGAGCTATTCGTCGGTATCATGATAGCGGACACTAGTGTTGGGAGGTTATATAATTTACGTTTCGGTTTCGGTTTTAGTATGCAATCACTTAACATATAGCAATTACTGCCAAATTGAGTGTTAATTAGTCCCACAGACACAACCAGTTACAGAGTAGCATGGAGCATCAATTTCCTTGATAAAAGGGAAGATTATTGAAGAAGTTTTGGGTTGCTTCAACTACGATGTCTGTTGGGTCACTCAATTGAATTGATCATATTAAATCACAACAGGGAGGAAGAACGGGAAGAGTGAAGACATTGTGCTGCTGATCTCAATCTTCAAACTTTGTCGACTTACATAGTTTTTATAAACCCCACTGTAAAACAGTTTTATATATAGTATGTCGTGGTGTGACTCCAATTTGAATCCATGTTGCTTCGTGCAGTATTAACTATTAAGTTACGAAAGCACGCATTGCCACACAACGCCACTTTTACGTTGTCATTTCCTTGTGTGCATTCAGACTTGATACATAGTGACTGCACACATGCTTTTGTCGGAAGAAAACTTCAAAGGGTCGGAATTGATTGAAGGTCGCCGACACTTCCAGACAGTTCGAGAATTGCTACTAAGTATCTGATACTACCGCGTGTACCAATTAATGCTTGCATTGCACTCTACTATCGGTGACACAGGATTTAGTATTAGTATTGCATCATTTAACCTAATATTTTGAGGATTATTCACGTTCACATTCAACTGACAACGGGATGCGGTTACGTCCGGTTCATATTTTTCTAACCGGTTACGTCGCTAACCGGATGCTAACCGGTTAACCGTCTAACCGTTTCAGCTCTATATAAAACAATGAACGCCATGACGCACGCATTTTAATTACCTTGTAAGGTATGCACTCTGGCTTACGTTGAAAATAGAATCTCTCCGCTATGTGCATCAACGCAACAGACGCATTGCAGCCATCTAAATGCATTAGTGTTATTGTCTGTATTCCAATTTCAACAAGTTCGTCTGAGCACTCTGCATATATTGTTTTATATGTCTGTTTTTTTAAATGGGACATATTATGTTATTGGTCTGTCCGTCTGATTAGTAAGTCTGAACTGAATGGATTTAAAGTTGATATGTGGGAGTAATTGCACAAGATACAGGTCAAGTTCGAACATGGGTTCTCCCTACCAATTTTCACCAGAGTTATGGTCCTTATTGTTGGAATTTTCACCCAATTTTCATTTCCGGATGATAACAATAATAAGTCTGAACTGAATGGAATTTGGTATGTGAGCTTACTAGCCCAAAATACGTCAGATTAGCTCATTTGGGTTCCGCTGCCAATTTTCACCAGAGTTATGGCCCTTTGTTGGAGTTACCGGTACTATGGGTGTATTTTGCCACCCCCTAACGATGCTCTTGTTTTCAAACAAAACAGGAATTACAAAACCAAAACATAACTACCCAGTATTTTGAACCTGGTGGAATGAGCTTTGTTTTGTGGAAATAATTCTCTTCAAGATATATCTTATATATTTCCAACTAATTCCTTAAGAATTTATTTGTTTGCAAGCTTTTTTTTGTAATGTGTGACTAAACCTGGCTATTGTCCAGGGGAACATCATCATATCCCTTTCTGTACAAAATACTCATTGTCAAGGGGAACATCATCATATCCCTTTCTGTACTAAATACTCATTGTCCAGGGGAACATCATCATATCCCTTTCTGTACTAAATACTCATTGTCCAGTAGTTCCCAATGGAAATGTTCTGATAATACGTTCAACAAATGATCATAGGTCATTTGCTGAACTTATTATCTGAACATTTCCACCAATGAATATGAATCCTTCTGCCTTGTTAAATTGCCCTTTATACAGTGCCAATCGAACTGAACCCTAGGTACTACCTCAAACCATAACTACTGATTTCGTGCTTAGAGGCATTGACCAATTATCAGTAGGTGAAAATTCTGATATAATGTTAGCAACACAAAAGTTTATAGCGAAGACGTTTTAGTAATACATATAGTGCCTTAATGAAAATAAAATAAAAATACAATCAATATACATGTATATATGTGGATACTGTGTATGTACTGAACATATAATATGGTGTACATATGTATTAGTGAACTTCGTGTAATGAACTACTTTTCCTGACTTGCATCTAATGTGACAAACATGGTGTGCTGTACATATCAACTGTCTCTACAACTTCAACTCGATCCATTTGGCCATCACTGACTTATACTTACTATGACCATTGTTTATACTACTCAAATTATCACGGGGGGAGTGGCTTAAAATAAGCTTGAAGCTTGTTGTTGAATCCCCCAAGTAAAAGTATATTCTGTATCAATTAATGGTAATTGTAACGTATTATGTATATGTGACCCGCCATATCAAATCCAGTCGTAAGTCGGGATTTATTTTACCCTGTGCCAATGCATTCTCTTATATATGCGAGTCGACCATAGGTCGCCTCGCATATTTAAGAGAATGCATTGGCCTAACATTTTTTTACAATTTTAATAATTTTTTCTTGTATTCTTTAACAATTTTATAATTTCACCCATACAGAGCCCCAGACAAACATGAGCAGACGACACTCTTCTATATGCTTCTATATATGTGTGGGGCTCCCTGCAGGGTAATGGATGTTTTTTATTTTATGTCCTAAAAATTGTAAGAAACATTTATTTTAAAAAAATGATAAAAAATTGTTAGGCCAATGCATTCTCTTATATATGCGAGGCGACCTATGGTCGACTCACATATATAAGAGAATGCATTGGCACAGGGTAAAAAAAATCTTGACTTACGACTGGATTTGATATGGCGGGTCACATATATGTTATATTATTGGGAAATAAATATGTTTCATTCAATCCTTTTGCACTTGGTATTATTTTTTCGTCATACTGTCATCTGCTCATTTCACCTGAACATCCCTCCAAATGAATAATAGACCATTCCAATGTATACTTTTATATCTGAATGGGAGAATCCATTTAGTATAGAACTGGTTAATAGATTGTTTGACAACACTTTTTCGGAATTTTTGACCTCGTGGCCTTCAGCTACTAGTAGATGATAATATACCATATACAGGTTGTCAATCGATCCATGATTTTTTTCTTCAATTATTTCTTTAATGTCTGAGTACAGACTATCTTTCTTTTATCCAATTCATGAAATAGCAATATCATTTATAAAGTTTTTTAATAATCTGCAATAAGAATTTCTTCAATTTTATTAATTTTATGCACTTTATTAGGTAAGAGATGAGGTCATCATGCATCAAAGATCAAAGGATATCAACTGATGAGTGACAAGACCAGAAAGTAAAGAAACAGGGGACACCATAAGTCGACAATCATCCATCAATTACAGGACAGAGAAAATGAAGTGAGAAGTTGGGATTGATAAATTTCATGATCATCTGTATTCATATTATTTCAATGACGAGTGTTTGATTTGGTATCTCATAGTACCGGTATTGTATCACTACCTCACAATGATGTATAATTTTGACCCATTTATTTTGACCCATTTATTACTAGCAACCTGGGCCTGCCATTCCAACTTCTACCCCAAGAATTTACAGCGTTTTGTCCTTGTCGTTTGCTCAGTCTAGAACTAGGGATAAATTTTCATCAATATGAGTTTATTTGTATTTACTTAATTTCGTACACTAATTTCAATTCCATATTTCATTTATTTTCAAATGATAGCACAAGTCTTGTTGATATCAAGTACTTGTGTACTGAGGATTAGCAGTACGTTTATTGGCAGGGCAGTCCTACCATAAGGAATTCTGATGCAACATCGAAATTCCCTTTGAAATCGTAGGAAGTATCGAATATTATTCATGTACATTTTTAGACAAGTGGTATATAGGCATCATCATATCACACGGTGCTGCTGTCATTTCTATAACGGAAAGTAATTATGAAATTTGGTTTCCGATAAATAACCTTATTGGCTAAATGTGTGACACCAATTGTTTTATAGTATTCCGTGGATTGACAGCTTATGATTAAATTATTTACCTGAACACTGCACAGCCTGTTACACAGTAATGCTCTAAGTAATCAACCTCTTAACCACAGCAGAATTATGGGTAACTTTTCCTGAAAAGTTACCCATAATTCTGCTGTGGTTAAGAGGTCGATTACTTAGAGCATTACTGTATGTGTGCTACACAGCCAGTTGGTTACATGTACAGCTCTCATAATTGGCTACAGCAATCAGCAATGCCAAAGCCATTTATTGAAGAACACTGGGCCATGGCACAGGGTTGCCGTAGCGGATTGCTGAAGCCAAACAATCTGAATTAACCCTTTACCCAACAAACCGGCCAAAACCGGCCAAATAAAGCTTCAACAGCCTAAAATATCTTCGGTCTGTCTCAATAGAACCATACAAATATGGATATCATTGGGAACCGGTTCATTGACCACATTGTAATGGTTACAGTTATGCCCTGTGCCAATGCATTCTCTTATATATGCGAGTCGACCATAGGTTGCCTCGCATATATAAGAGAATGCATTGGCCTAAAAAAAAAAAAATTTTAACACTGTTTACCATTTTTTCTTACATTCTTTAACAATTTTATAATTTTTTCTTACATTTTTTAACAATTTTTATAATATTTTTCTACATTCTTTGACAATTTTATCATTTTTAATATGTGTTAAGCCAATGCATTCTCTTATATATGCGAGGCGACCTATGGTCGACTCGCATATATAAGAGAATGCATTGGCACAGGGCTGTTCTGTTGGGTAAAGGGTTAAGAGGGCTGCATGTATATGGCAGAGGAATGGTTGAGTGAAAGTTAGATTTAGTTGTATATATTAAATTATCTATTGAATGTTATTCATATCATATGATGTATTATAGAATTAATTCATCCAGTGTTGTGTATTGTTCTGAGATCAAGTCCGGTGTATTTGTCATCTGAACATTTGGTGCTCTGAAGTCTGCTGAATGCCAATGGTGGTAAATTGTTAAATTATAATAGTAATGATAGGTATTAAAGATACACCATTTGAGATTTCTTCACTTTAATTAACCCTTCCATGACTGGAGCTTCCTGAAATTTTTTGAAAACCCTGTGCCAATGCATTCTCTTATATATGCGAGTCTCCCATAGGGAGCCTCACATATATAAGATGATACATTGGCCTAACAATATTTACCTTTACCGTGTAAGCCAGTGCATTCTCTTATAAATATGAGGCTCCCTTTAGGAGACTCGCATATATAAGAGGATGCACTGGCACCAACGCAGCTCCCATCATGAAAGGGTAAAGTCTCAAAAAGTGTATCTCCTTCATCGCTATCACTGATACAGTCTTGTACGGCTGAATTCACCTCTATCATGATATCGTTTACTGATACAAAAATAAGTTGGTTTTGGGACACGCAGTCACACGCTACTGTAATGTTGGCAATTAAAACAATATGACAAATTGCCCAGATTTGAATATGAACTCACACAAGAGTTAACGCTTTGCATCTATCTCAAATTCACGTGCAATTGTTATATAAATATGATGTTATTTTAATAAATAGAATTTAATGATATTTCAACTTGATGTTGCTCCCTGAATACCCCATGGGATAAGTACAGTACACTGTACATGGTGTGTGTATTCTAACATTAACAAGCAGTTGCAGACGACGGTATCCCCCGCCAAATTGTGCAGTTGTCGTAGTGCATTCTCAATAATGTTTGCGTTCTCAGTATGTGCTAAACAAGAGGTGGGATTTTGTCAAAAAGCCTGGCTTGCGAACTAATTTTAGGTACTGACATTTGTGGAAATTAGCCATGTGATGTGGTCCATTTGCACCAAAAATAATAAACAAAGTCCAATAACTCTGCTGAAAATATCTGGCCGGAAGTGGTTTGCAGACTCGTTCTAGATACTGGTCAAGTGAACTCATATGCCAAATATCTTTGAAATCCGTTGAGATTTGTGGAAATGAGCCCTGTGACGTCGTCTATTTGCTATTTGGTAAATTCGACAAAAATAATAAACAAAGTCCAATAACTCCGGTAAAAATATCCGGCCGGACCTGGCTTGTGAACTCATTCTAGGTAATGGTCAGGTGAACTCATATACCAACAATCTTTGAAATCCGTTGACATTTGTTCAAGTTATAACTCTTACAAATTCGGGACGGACGGACGGAACCCATTCCTACATGTATATCCCCCGCAAATTTTCAATTTGGCGGGGGATAATAAATGGATATAAGGTACTCAGGTAATTGTGAAAAATAAATGAAAGTGTCAATGACACTGTAGCTCAACTTGGAAAGGGAATAATTTAATGTATTACAGTCAATGGAGCGATTAGGAATGTGGAAAGTTGAATGTCTAATACTATACATGAAGAGAAAAGTAAAATCCAAGATGGCTGCTGGCGGCCATGTTTTCGGCCGAATGACCCCAAAATGAGTCGTTCCCATCTACATGTCATCGTTAACATCCATGAAAATGTTTATGACGATCAGACTAAAGGTACGACCTGTAGCACATGCTAAAGAATTTAGTCATACAAAGAGTAAAATCCAAGATGGCTGCCATGTTTTTTGGCCGAATGACCCCAAAATGACTCGTTCCCATCTACATGTCATTATTAACATTCATGACAAATTTTATGATGATCAGACTAAAGGTACAACCTGTAGCCCGTGCTAAAGGATTTAGTCATACAAAGAGTAAAATCCAAGATGGCTGCTGGCGGCCATGTTTTTTGGCCGAATGACCCCAAAATGACTCGTTCCCATCTACATGTCATTATTAACATTCATGACAAATTTTATGATGATCAGACTAAAGGTACAACCTGTAGCCCGTGCTAAAGGATTTAGTCATACAAAGAGTAAAATCCAAGATGGCTGCTGGCGACCATGTTTTTTGGCCTATTGACCCCAAACTTACTCGTTCCCATCTACATGTCATTATTAACATTCATGACAAATTTTATGATGATCAGACTAAAGGTACAACCTGTAGCCCGTGCTAAAGAATTTAGTCATACAAAGAGTAAAATCCAAGATGGCTGCTGGCCGCCATGTTTTTTGGCCGAATGACCCCAAAATTACTCGTTCCAATCTACATGTCAATATTATCATCCATGACAAATTTCATGATGATCAGACGAACAGTACGACCTTTAACCCGTGCTAATGGATTGAATTTTGAAATCAAAGATGGCCACTGGCGGCCATGTTTTTTATCCGAATGACCCCAAAATGACTCGTTCCCATCTACATTACAATTTCAACAGCCATAAAAAAATTTATGATGATCAGACTAAAAGTACGACCTGTAGCCCGTGCTAAATGATTTAGTCATACAAAGAGTAAAATCCAAGATGGCTTCTGGTGGCCATGTTTTTTGGCCGAATGACCCCAAAATGACTCGTTCCCATCTACATGTCATTTATATTAACATTCATGACAAATTTTATGATGATCAGACTAAAAGTAGGACCTGTAACCCGTGCTAAATGATTTAGTCATACAAAGAGTAAAATCCAAGATGGCTGCTGGCGGCCATGTTTTTTGGCCGAATGACCCCAAAATGACTCGTTCCCATCTACATGTCATTGTTAACATCCATGACAAATTTTATGATGATCAGACTAAATGTACGACATGTAGCCTGTGCTAAAGAATTTAGTCATACAAAGAGTAAAATCCAAGATGGCTGCTGGCGGCCATGTTTTTTGGCCGAATGACCCCAAAATGACTCGTTCCCATCTACATTACAATTTCAACAGCCATAAAAAAATTTATGATGATCAGACTAAAAGTACGACCTGTAGCCCGTGCTAAATGATTTAGTCATACAAAGAGTAAAATCCAAGATGGCTTCTGGTGGCCACGTTTTTTGGCCGAATGACCCCAAAATGACTCGTTCCCATCTACATGTCATTTATATTAACATTCATGACAAATTTTATGATGATCAGACTAAAAGTAGGACCTGTAACCCGTGCTAAATGATTTAGTCATACAAAGAGTAAAATCCAAGATGGCTGCTGGCGGCCATGTTTTTTGGCCGAATGACCCCAAAATGACTCGTTCCCATCTACATGTCATTGTTAACAACCATGACAAATTTTATGATGATCAGACTAAAGGTACGACATGTAGCCTGTGCTAAAGAATTTAGTCATACAAAGAGTAAAATCCAAGATGGCTGCTGGCGGCCATGTTTTTTGGCCGAATGACCCCAAAATTACTCGTTCCCATCTACATGTCAATATTAACATCCATGACAAATTTCATGATGATCAGACGAACAGTACGACCTGTGGCCTGTGCTAATGGATTAAATTTTGAAATCAGAGATGGATGCTGGTGGCAATGTTTTTTGTCCGAATGACCCCAAAACGACTCGTTCCCATCTACATTCTAATTTCAACAGCCATTACAAATTTCATGATGATCAGACTAAAGGTACGACCTGTAGCCCGTGCTAAAGGATTTAGTCATACAAAGAGTAAAATCCAAGATGGCTGCTGGCGGCCATGTTTTTTGCCCGAATGACCCAAAAAAGACTCGTTCCCATCTACATGTCATTGTTAACATCCATGACAAATTTTATGATGATCTGACCAAAGGTACGACCTGTAGCCCGTGTCAAAGGATTTAGTCATGCAAAGAGTAAAATCTAAGATGGCTGCCGGCGGCCATGTTTTTTGGCCAAATGACCCAAAAATTACTCGTTCCCATCTACATGTCAATATTAACATCCATGACAAATTTCATGACAATAAGACAAACGGTACGGCCTGTAGCCCGTGCTAATGG
The DNA here is from genome assembly GCA_032622095.1 of Siphonodentalium dalli. NCBI lineage: Eukaryota > Metazoa > Mollusca > Scaphopoda > Gadilida > Siphonodentaliidae > Siphonodentalium > Siphonodentalium dalli. Next base: position 198,546,941 of record CP136062.1, read on the forward strand.
ATTGAATTTTGAAATCCAAGATGGCCACTGGCGGCCATGTTTTTTTTCCGAATGACCCCAAAATGACTCGTTCCCATCTACATGTCAATATCCATGACAAATTTCATAATAATCGGACCAAAGGTACGAACTGTAGCCCGTGCTAAAGGAAATTGTTGACGCATCACGCACACACACACGCACACACTCACACACGGACGACGGATACCAAGCCATGGCAATAGCTCAAACTTTACAAAGTAAAGTTGAGCTAAAAAAAGGTTTGTAAAGCATCATCACTAAGAAGACTATGCAAAACATATTTACTTTTTTCTTATCTTTATTATTGAAAACTCTCCAGTGACGAGATTTCGCTGTTGAAACCATTGTTCTATAAACATTAATAAAGGTCCAATTCGTCCAATAAGATATCCTGGTTTTAAATTTCACAGTAAATATTGGAAAATGTCAAAGTAATGACAAATATTCTGAAAATTATATTCATACTAAAATATTTGAACTTGATCTGACTTTATACAAGATTAGTGATGTTTGTTGAAAAATCACTGTAACAGTTTTGTTTACATAATGGTTTTAATTTCATTATTGGAATTATGAATATAAGAACAAATTTTATCTATTTCTTCATGTTATTCTTTAAATTAGTGGTGATGTTAATACAGACTTTTATGATTTGCTCATTTACCCACTGCAATTGCATTGTGTTAATAAGGATGAGTTATATAATATACCCAGGTGGTTTTAATGGCGTCATTTCTTACTCATGTTTTAGTGGTTTTACTTGGTTGACAAAGTTGAGAACATCAAACATTCAGGGTTTACAGTGTCAGGAAAATTATTTTGGCCATTCATGAATTTTTTTTTTCCCATGCTTTTTTCAGAAACTTGGGCCAAATTGAAAAACCAAAATACGGGATCATTGAGAAAACTGAAATTAACAAAAAAATATAAGCGCGCACAAAAATACCTGAACAATTTTGATTTGTACAAAAGTGATAATGGAAATGTGCACGGATGGGAGCAGCAAAATTTAAAGGTACTCAATCCGATTAGGCACCCCTCGAAAGAGCATCGGTTTATTACTTGCGCCAGTCCATGCTGGACGCAAGTAATGTTTTCGGTCCGGATCTTTGTCTGTCCTTCCGGGAATATGTTATGTCATACCGGAAGTACAAAATGTAAAGACTGCACATGCGCTAATATGAAATGGTTGCATCGATTGTAATTTAAATCCACATATATATTTAATTTGCATTGTTATCTCGTTTTATTTTGGTAAATAAATCGTTCATAAATGAACAATATTGAAAAAGTTCAAAAAGTTCAAAAAGTTCCAAAAGTTCCAAAACTTCAAAAATTTCAAAAACTTGACAAATTTCAAAAACTTCACAAATTTCAAAAAACTTAGTAATTTTTATAGGCGCCAAATTACCATCCAAGACGTATACCCTTATAAACTGCGGGTCAGTCCTAGTAACGTGCACGTCAACGCGTTTGAAGTTTTCAATGCGAATGTCACTTTAACATTATCCCAGTGAGTGCCTAGTGTCACTTTAACATTCATCCATAGTGAGTGCCTTGTGTCACTTTAACAATCATCCCCCGTGAGAGCCTACTGTCCCTTTAATATTCAAATACTGAGTGCATTTTGTCCCTTTAATATTCAGGGCGGAAGCTGCCCATCGAGGTCATCACGTGATATACATGTAGATAATACATCGTTCACACGGAGAGACTTCGTTCAGCGAGCGCAGTGTGTCGCTTTAACATTCAAGACTGAAGCTATCCCCATCAAGGTCCTCACGTAATATACATGTAGATAATACACCAAGCATCGGAGTGGCCTAAATCTGATAGTTGGTTAACAGGTAAAAAACACTACCAATATGTCTCACCTGTAATTAGATCGGATAGAGTTATCGTTCCTAATATGCAGCCAACTGGGGTCCATATCATCATAACAGGGATATTATGTCCGTACACACAACTATTTCAGCGATGGATGAACAGAGATTTGATATCTAGATTTTTGTTATCGATCTCTCAAACGAGGGGCCAGCACCCGTGGTTCAAACTGTTGTTGGCAAGACACCACACAACATGCCAAATGTGTGATGGGCGCAAGTATAGGCAGCTCCAGTGAGTGCATTCTAGTTGAATATTGTTTTATGCAAAAAACGATATTTGTTTGACGTGATTCTCGTAAACAAAACAAAATTGAAATATTTGTTAATGAAATTATCCACCCACGGACCACTGTCATTAATAAGACAGTATTATAGAATAAAAGATTGTTGAACAATTGTAAAACCGAATTCCGAAAATTCGAAAACACACGTGCGTAGTGCACGAAATTAGGAAACTGCGCGGTTTCGTTCGCAATATCGTAAAGAGAACGTTCATTAAAAATGAACAGATGAAATATGCGACTTATCTTGCGACGTAGAAGAAATAAAAGGATCGAAATCTTACTTGTCATTCGCTTCTATGATTGGTCCAGAGGTAAAGTTGTTTAGGTTTGACAGTGCGCGTACTGTAGGTACTCCGTACCGATTTTTAAAACGACTTCTATGATCTTGCAAGCAAGAAATATATAACCATTAGTTCATTCAGTGTCCAAGATATATTTGACGGAGATATATCTTATCAATACCAAGCAAGTGCTTGAGCTAAATATCAGGCGATCGGCGTTAAAGTGGTTATTTCAGCATTAATCATGCACTCAATGTTGCTATTTATGGATCTGCTTTCCGATGAATGGCAACAAGCCATATTTCCGACTAAATCCTGAAAAGTTACCCATAATTCTGCTGTGGTTAAGGGGTCGATTACTTAGGGCATTACTGTATTTTAATTGTGCGGTCGCTATATGCTCAAGCAATGTTCCTGTCAAAATAGCTACATTGGGGATGGTTTTTGGAAACCGTTTGAGCACTATGTCACAAATCCTCTTCATTGTTGAATCAATCAATGGGATATTGTGGCCATAGCGTGTGCAAATTTAATTATATGGATGTTGAAAAGAGACCATTTGAATGAATCCATTACTAATATCATGATACATCTCCATGAATTTATCGAATCCAGAGACAAATGAATGTTGGTATGATAGAGTGACCATCAGCCAAACGACACCAATTTGCCTTTTTGTGCTGACAACCAACATATTATGTTTTCTACAACGAATAGGAAAATGCAAAATTGTAGGGTGGGTGCCATTTGAAAAGTCAAAATAATTTTATTTTGCATCCTGTTATGGGTCGGCAACATCCAGATTCTCAAATGGGAATACAGTAATGCCCTAAGTAATCGACCCCTTAACCACAGCAGAATTATGGGTAACTTTTCAGGATTTAGTCGGAATATGGCTTGTTGCCATCCGTCGGAAAGCTCTCCCCAAGAGCTTTCCGATGAATGGCAACAAGCCATATTTCCGACTAAATCCTGAAAATTTACCCATAATTCTGCTGTGGTTAAGGAGTCGATTACTTAGAGCATTGCTGTACATCAGCCTCAAGAAAATTGTGGTCTCATAACTTTGGTGGGGGGGGGGGAGATACCTCGCCTCCTGTGGTGCCTAGGTTACATTTTACTTGTATAATTCCCCTGTATCATGTATTGCTCAAAAGTAAATGAAAATACAATGAACTGCATCAGATTAATTAAATGAATAAATATGAAGAACTCAGGTATATTATATTTTTTTATTTATTATATATCTGTAGAAAGAGAAAATTTTAAACATACTATTTAATCATAATAAAGCATGATAAGGTTTTCTCAATTATTTATAAAGTTAATTTACATGAGACCTCTAATTAAATTATAAGCACTATTAGTATTCATCCAGAATCAGGCAAGAAACTTACATGTTGTTGGAATAATAAATACCAGGGATTGAAATGTCACAGATTTGTGTAGCTATATTAACATCATAACCTGTCAAAGACGGTGATGGAATAAAGTTATGATGAATTGGATAGATAGTTCAATATTGGACCCTGCGAAGCTTCGAAATTTGATTTGCAAATTGGGCTGCCGATTCGATTCGAGCATACATGTAGGATTCAAATATTTTCGACCAGCTCTTCTTGGCTTTCTCGTGGGTGAAAAAGACCATATGGTTGAAGATGGTTTATCCTAAATTCCAAATCTACTAGTAACTAGCGCGCTGTTTTTGTCTTGCTCCATTGATTTGTACCATACTTCCAACGATGCACAATGTAAAGGTAATACAGTGTGCGTCTCACCTGACCACGCAAATGTAGGGAGTCATTGGAAATATTGATAACATACATGTACAGTAATGCCCTAAGTAATCGACTCCTTAACCACAGCAGAATTATGGGTAATTTTTCAGGATTTAGTTGGAAATATGTCTTGATGAATGGCAACAAGCCATATTTCCGACTAAATCCTGAAAAATTACCCATAATTCTGCTGTGGTTAAGGAGTCGATTATTTAGGGCATTAGTGTACTACAAATGCGAACAATCTTGATTAATCAAAGATATGTTTGTGTGGGCATTCTTGAAATGTACTTGCAGACCTACAATGTTCATGATTTTTGAAACACAAACTGAACCAACTTTTATAATTTGAAGAAAGAAGAATTTTTGTGACTGAAACTTTCCAGCGGTTCACCAGAAGTATTTTTTCGTACATGCACGCTCCATCATCCATCTGATGCCCTTGTAATTGCATACACATTTTGCCCCAGTATACAGTGATCATTGTGTTGAATTTGTCTTCATCCCAACAGTAGCTTTGGTACTAAATTTTCCAGGTTCACAAAACTGGCATTGTTACCCAGGTTTGCAAAAACTGGTATTTTGATAACCACATGTCACCGGGCTCTTAAATATATTTGATTCAAGATTTGATTCTAAACCCTCTATTCACAAGGCCTTAGTTCAATTGGAACAATGCGATACCTTTGCCATTAACTCATAAATTATTTGGTTCACACTTCTTGAAAGAAATATAATTTTTGAAAGATGAATTTTGTCATCGAAAGAGTTGTCTGCCAATGTTGTGTGACTAATCATTTTATAAATTGCCACAATGATGTCACGATACCGGTGACTATGCATACTTCAATAGATGGTTCCTGGTGCAAAACTGACAGTACCAAAACATTGTAACCCGATACAATCAGCATCAGTAACAGGTACCAGTAACTCTGTGGCGCAGACTAACATGTATTAACAGTATGTCATAGAGCCCGAAGCCGCCATCGCACGCCGCCGCTGCCAGCCATATTGGCCACAAGCCGCCGCCAGCAATATTATCTCTAACGCCAGCCAAAAATCTCCGCCGCCGGAATTGTAAAATGGCTGAGCCGTACTAGTATGCATGGGCTTATATGTCAAGCGCAACTGTGTTGTGAACCGCAAAGAACTAAACCTGAATGAACATTCAAACATGTCACTGAGCACTCGTACATTTCATAGCATTTCAACCCCTGATAATGATAAGGCTCCATCATAAAAATTAATTATTGATCATCACATATTTTCGGGTATAATTAATGCAAAACCAGAAATCATGACTTATAACCATCATTTTAATGCCACTGAACAGACTCAATCATACTAGTAAATAGAAAGTGTACAGATGTTTTGTTTACTTGATACATCATATCAATTTAGAGTTTCTTCACGCCATACTTAATTCCCTTGAAAATCTACATGTATGTACGGTACATGTATATTTTCAAATTCTCAAGTCTGTCCAAATGTCAAGGGCTCAAGACATCTGCAGATGAGTGATTCTCCATTGTTTAAGTTCATTGCAGATTCAGACGGAGACTCGAGGATGAAAACCTATTCCAAATTCATCACATGGAAACTTGGAATGATGAAATTTATTTGGTCAACCACTGATGTAGATCATAATTTATTTTTGTTGAAGAGCCTTTTAGAAATACACAGGAAAATAACTCCAACAAAACTATCTCGCCATTGGCGTGTGGCCTTGATCGCCTTTCTCCAGTTTCTCAAAGTGCTTCCTGGCATTTTTAATGTTAATCAGTGTAGCTGCTGATGGAACTGACGGATCTGACATAATCACCATCACATACATATTAGCAGTAAAGATATCAATGAATGAAGCAAAAAACTTGTTCCGCACCTCCATACTTTGGAAAGAAGCAGCAAGCTTGCTGCAACTTAATTTGAACTGCTTAATGATATTACTGATCTTCTCAAAACGATGTACGTCTCTGTGTTTCTTCCGTTCACAGTGTGATATAACGAGAAAAGTAGCCCTTTCAAAGAGAAGAATCTCGTCAGCTTCAATTATCTCAGCAAATTTAGCCAAATTCGTTTCAAGCTGTTGCACATTTGGTACCAACTGATAAACGATTGATGACCAGGCTCGATACAGTGTTTCATCCCAGATAGAGGTTGCGAAACAAGTGCATTTTAACGGCTCTGAAAGTCTATGCAAGTCATCTTCTCTTTCTTTGAAAACCAAATCACGCTGATCATCTTGAACCAAGTCCATTTTATGAACTAAACAGAATATCTTAGCATCAGGTGAATTCTGTATCATCGCTTCCAGACATGTCTGGTAGTAATGCATGTCTTTTTCGAGTTCTTGGCTTTCAACATCAAAAACATAAATCAGCACTTCAACATTTCTAAAAATAGTTTCTCTTTGACTTGCGAAATAATTTTCCATGAATGCCTCTTGTCCACCGCAATCCCATAAGTTGAGGACAAGATTTCCAAGAAAACGGACATATGAATGTTCAACATCTATGGTTGCACCCAAACGTCGAGTATCGCGAGCGATATAGTTAGCAAATATTATTGATCTCATGCTTGTCTTTCCAGAGCCACTTTTGCCCATCAATAAAACCTTTTTCCTCATTTTTGCGGTTTTTAAATTGAACCAAATCGATTATATCTTAAACTAAGCAAACGGTATTTCTCAACCGATAGCTCTCTTCTTCTTTACAGTGAACTAATAATGTCGGTGTCCTTAGTATTTTCTTGTTATTTATCAAAACTTTGCAGCTTCAACTACACGAAAAAGTCACATGATCTGACTTTTGATCTCCCTTGATAATCGTATAAAATTAACGGAATTCAATACATCGTTAACGAAAAGAAATATATTCCAAAATCCGGAAGTGATATAAGCTCACTTAATGTTACTTCTGTAGATATTTCAGTGCCGGTGCAGGTGGGGGGGGGGGGGGTAATACAAAATTTGCTGGAAGGTATGCCGGGGTGGGTGGTTGGCCCGATGGGTAAAAAGCGCGTTTTTTACAATCTCACGCAATTTTTTTTAATAAAGACCTTCTGTGCCCTTATTTGACATTTGTAACAGTTTAAAACATATTATAATAATTTATAACAGCAAAAACACCATATTTATGTTACTGTGACCTCATATGGGCCTTAGTGGAGATTATATTATAAGCTATGGCATGTTGCATATGGAATGGTGGGGTGAAAAAAATCCTTCCCGACACCCTTCAGAATGAAGCTTCGAGAAATATAAAACTGAAATAAATAAACTTGTCTTGATGTAACTAAAGTCTAGATCATTGTGCGCATGGAAAAAGAGCAAACAACTGTCTCAAACATTAATGTGACTATCAATGGCTAGAGTATGACTGTCATCACACTGTTCATCAGTGCATCAAGCCAATTAGTGAATTATTTGCATGTCTATTAACTCATATGATATGATACTCAACCCCTAAAATATCCAAGTCTGGCATAGTGAATGTTTGTCATTTATTATAACAGATGTTGCTCCAGTAAAGTGTTAAAGCCAGATAATGGGTTGGTTGACAGACTAATCGGGAAATGGTTAGAAATTATGGAATTGTGTGTGTCCTGTACAATGACCTAAGTTTGCATATATAAATAAACTTGTCCTGACGTAGCTAATGCCTAGATCATTGTGTGAAACTGTCTCAAACATTAATGTGACTATCAATGGGTAGAACATAACTGTCATCAGTGCATCGAGCCACTCAGTGAATTATGTGCATGTATATCAATTCAGATGATCTCTCACAAGACCTAAAGTATCCAAGTCTGGCATAGTGGTGTGACATCTTGGAGGAGCACAAAACAGCGGTGCAAAGTCCCACAAAGGGGGGCACAGGTATCTCTGACGCTGAATATAGCCTGTTTCAGCTAGTTTTGTATAATATAAGTCAGTTCTCCTGTAGACTAACACAAGTGGTATGGAATATGTTAGATAATGGGCTGGTTGACAGAATAATTAGGAAATAGTTAGAAATTATGAAATTGTGTGTATCCTGCACAATGACCTGTATATAATTTCGTTTTATCATGTCACATTTGATCAGAGAATAAAGCACACACACATATATATATATATATATATATATATATATATACCTAGGTTTACAGATGATCAGCAATTTATGATTTATTTTTTTTCAATTAAAACAGCTTCTGAAACAGGTTAAACTGTTGTTAAACTGTTGGGGGTGGTGGGTCCCCGAAAATGCCAGATGCAAAAAAACGGTAACTGGGGGAATATAACATTCTACAAACATCGCCGAAAATCTGAAGCAGATCGACGTTACCACTCCATAGAACACATCGTCTGAACTACGCTCAATTGTAAATATTTACTACTCGATTCGGGACGCATCTATCGGCGATAAACTAGCGAAAACTATTTTGTCATCGAAAGTCACTGCATTTAATTAATATATAAAAATGGCGGTGTGTGTTGTCAATTTGGATATAATATTTGTAAAATTAACTACTTTGAACAAGATTATATATTCTCCATTTATATTTGATCACCCTACCGGAGTGTTTCACATCACTTTAATAATTGCGCTTCAGCAATCCAGCTTGATTCATATCAATTCATAGTTTCATATCAATTGTGCTGAAGCTTTGATGGGTGGGTTCCTCGACTCGAAACAAATATTTATTACCCCCGAATCCAAATAAATAGTTATTGAGGGGCGTACGTTTAAACGGATTATGCATTTTTAAATATATGCCATTTACTGTAGCAATCAGCTGTTTTGTTCACAGAGCACACACAAATAACATGCTCTATAGGCCTACTGATTAACAATTTCTTTACTGGATCGAGCTTCCTGAAATGTTGCAAAAACCTGTGTCAATGCCCCATAAGGGGGCCTCGCATATATTAGAGAATACAATGGCCTAAAAAATATTTACATTGTTAGCCAGTGCATTATCTTATATATGCGAGGCCTCACATGGGAGACTTGCATATATAAGAGAATGCACTGGCACAGGATCTTTAATTCTGCACCAGCGCAGCTCCAGCCATGAAAGGGTCAAGCGATCTTTTTGGGTATAGTGCCTATAACTATATAATTAAATACAAGGGCTGATGGTAGCATAAATAATTAAGTTATACCGTAGAATGAACAATCTTTATTTAATGGCACTAGATTAATATGGCTACTGATATATAATCTAAATATATCGGCATAAAATAACCGAATATAGGTTTACGATTCACAAAGAAATTATAAATTAGTAAACGCTCTTTAAATTATTGTAGACATCAACTGGTGCATGTTGGTTCAACTTGGTTGTAGCCTGCACATATAAATATAGGCTAATACCGAGACACACTGTCACTTTGTTAAATAAATTATGACAATGAAATTCACCAAAATAGCATGAAATAGGTTTATATAATTACTGCTCTGATCAATTAGTAACGGTCGACAACCAATTTGGATTTAAGCCAAAATATTCTACGGACATGTGCATTTTTTTCACTAAAAGAATGTATTAGGTATTACAACTCAAAGAATACACCAGTGTTCGTTTGCTTCATGGACGCCAGCAAGGCTTTTGATCGGGTCGACCACAAAGTGCTGTTTGAAACTCTTGCTCGGCGAGGTGTTCCTGATGCATTCATCAAACTTCTCTCAATTTGGTTTGATAAGCAGCTTCGTTTGGGAAATGCCATTTCTTCCTCATTCCATCCAACAAGTGGTGTCAGACAAGGGAGTATTCTAAGTCCCTCTCTTTTCAACGTGTACCGGGACGAGCTAAGTCATAAACTCAATAAGACAAACATTGGTTGTATATGATTGGTCCCAAACTCGTGAATCATCTGGCATATGCAGACGACTTGTGTCTTATATCACCTTCACTTTCTGGAATGCGTCAGCTCTTAGACATATGTGCTTGTGAAGCTGACAGGCTCAACCTGATATTTAATCCAACAAAGACGGTAGCCATGACCTTCATTCCAAGAAGTTTACCTATAAGTGCTTTCCCCAAACTGTTCCTCGGTGAGAAAGAACTCAGATTTGTGGATTCGGTTAAATATCTGGGACATGTCATTAACAACGATTTATCTGACGATGGTGATATTGAACGTCAATATCGGGCAGTTTGTTTGAGAGTGAACACTTTAATGAGGAGATTTTCTAAATGCTCACAGCAGGTGAAATCGTTCCTCTTTCAACGATACATCACCCCACTATATTGCTCTCATATGTGGGTGTTATTCAAAAGAAAAACTTTAACTAAACTGAAAGTATGCTACAATAACGCGTATAGACTGTGTATGGGTTATGATAGAAGATGTAGTGCGAGTGGAATGTTTGTTTCTGACTGTGTGATGACACTTGATATGCTAAGGAGAAAGTTTGTGTTTGATTTCTGGGAACGTGTGAATGAATCCAACAATTATATACTATCTGCAATTGCTAATTCATATATTATATACACATCTATAATTTATATAACCATTGGCGAAATTTATTGTATATGTAAAGTGTGTGTAGAAATTTCAGATTTATTTGAAATTTTAGCATTTACAAATATGGACTTCTTAGTCTGAAATAAAGTATTATATATATTCCACCCAAAATATTGAGAGTAAACGCTCTTTATTATGCAAACATTTTGGCAACTTCAATATTTATTTCAATAATTATCTTTTTAAAGTTAGGCCTAATCCGATATCTAATTATGTAGTTGTTTGGATTCGGTACCAACATATATAAGCTGAAAATAAACTTTATTTATAATCTATCTCTGTTAATATAATTTACTAGCTGATATAATTATGGCTGACTTCGTCCAGAGCTATTTTGGGATTTCTTTTGAGTTTACCGGAATTTAGCTGGTCCGTCTCCTATTTCGAAAGTTATCTAACCTATAGACATCGAACGCCATTCGAGTAGACCTGTATCCGGTTGTACTGTGACATTAATCCTGCATGCGACAGATTAGTTTGATGGTAATATTAGAGGTGAATCATTCGTATGATTGATTAATTTAATGAGGTTTAGTAGTTTTTGTCCAATTCATAATCCATAGCACGACGAAATTATAGGGGGTCTTATAATAATGACAAAACCAAATTGTTGTTGCAGAAAATCCCCAAAAAATGGCAAAATTCGAACATGTCAACATGCACTGACAACAGGTCTGGCTCACAGTTGTTGGCCATTATATATAAGTATTAGCCCTAGAGTAAGAATAATAGAAAAGTTGGGAAACAACATGTTAATTTTTTTTTTTAAACCCACCCACCTCCCCTGTTGCACTCGAAATCTCATCAAAACGAATATGCTTCGGACATGAATAACTACCAGGTCAGGGAGAACCCAAAATCGATGTACTAAACCTCGATTTGTGTAAACAAACTCGATCGAGGTTCTTCGAGAACATGTGACCACTGGTGATATAGTGTGGAGTATTTGATCTTACACCTATGAGAGGCCAAATTCAAATTTAAGAATTAATTGTGCTTGATTGCGCTCAACCACAATTAATTATTAAATGTGAATTTGGCCTCCCATAGGTGTAAGATGAAACACTGTGAAATACTCCACACTACCGTAGCCTATATCACTTACACTACATTACTTCCATTAGAGTCATATTTGGTTTAGAACTTTAGAGTGTTTCCCCTTATATCATGGCTGTATGTTTTGACCAGTTGTCACATGGTCTCGAAGAACCTCGATCGAGGTTTTTAACACAAATCGAGGTTTAGTACATCGATTTTGGGTTCTCCCTGACCTGACTACGTATGCAGAACTATCGAATGCCGATAATCACACTTAGGCCAAAACAAAAATGATGCGTGTTTCCCGTAACCCGACCGACTGTCTTCAAAACCCCCCGACCCAAGTTCATTTTATTGGTTTTAAATAAAAAAAATCAATCTATAAACCGACCGACCGCACTGATAACCAAACTATGTATGCGTGGTTCCATTTTATCTGATTCACCTCGCGAGATAAATAATATCTTTGATATATTTATATATTTTTCGCAAAACCACACCGTCACTCTATTAACGGAGTCAACTTTAATACGATATGATGCAATACCGGAAGATCACGAGTTATCGTTCCTCTTCGCTGACCGGAAGCACGTGTTTTTGTTGATATTTACATTAAACATGGATGTTTTCCGCGGTTGATTCGAATCGAAACCGATTCGAATCGATTCGAACAAGTTCATCTCAACGATGGCGGTCGCACATGGGTCGATTCAAAGTCTCTTGGTGAAAATGGAGACATGTTCTCTTTAATATTTACAAGCTGTATAACCACAGACTACTATCGAAGCAATGAGGTTCCTCTTTCGGTGTCCGGTTCTGAGTTATATCGTCCGGTTTGATAGCACAAAATACACTGTTTTCGAATGTCGTTCTCTTTCTCAAGAATTGACAGTTACTGAATCCGATTTTTGGCGCATCAATTAGAATGGTTTTTCGTCACAAGAACACAACATTGATCGGATTGACAGATCACAATTTTACTGGGTGCATACAAAATTCAGGATGTGTTGATAAAAATCTTATAAATGTTGTCTCACATTCAATTATGTGATTTTATCGCTCGTTTCATATATATAAAACCCAGAAATATCATTTACATCTAAATATTAACTCAAATAATAGTTACCTAACTTATCTTCCCCATAAACATGCAAGATTTGCGATAGAAAACTCGGAAAGTTTGTGCTGATCGTTAGCAAGTGCAGGGCTTTGTATTTTTTCGCATACATGTTAATCGCAATTTACAACAGATATAAAACACAAAATGAAGCCCATCATGGAATGACTTTGCATGAACAGGATGTTGTATTGTGGTATGGTAAGATATATATATTACATATAGAATACCTTTACTTTGTCCATAGTATGCACAATTTGAATTCCACATGCCATGCATGATTAACTAACTGATAAGCTACATACTATGATATACATGTAGATACCAACACTAACTAGTAATCAACAGAAAACCAACTTGCCACTTCAAATTTTCTGGTTACAAAACGTCCAACAGGACATCGAAAGTGGGCCTGTGATAAAAAAAAAATTCCATTCATGGGGTGTAAGGTCCACTCATGGGGTGTTAGGTCCATTCATGGGGTGTTAGGTCAATTCGTGGGGTGTAAGGTCCACTCATGGGGTTTTAGGTCCATTCATGGGGTGTTAGGTCCATCCATGGGGTGTAAGGTCCACTCATGGGGTGTTAGGTCCATTCATGGGGTGTTAGGTCCACTCATGAATATTCCCAGCTCAAAATTGTGCTTGGTTCAGGGGGTGTGAACTTCAGTTTGAAATAGGGGGTGCTGACATTTCCCAACAAAGACCCTGAAGCCAACTAATAAATTACTCATCTCTCCCCCGTGCCCCCTAAAATGTTAACTGTCAACTAATAAATTACTCATCTCTCGGCCCGTGCCCCCTACAACTTTAACTCATCTCTCCCCCGTGCCCCCTACAACAACTCATCTCTCCACTGCGCCCCCTACAACAACTCATCTCTCCCCCGCGCCCCTACAACATTAATTCATCTCTCCCCCGTGCCATGCGGACATGTAAACTGTCTATACTGTTATCTATTTTATATGTTTCCCCTCAATATATCATTTTATCACCAATTTGTCGGTTGTTCTGGGTCATTGTATGGTATTTGATGGTGGTTAGGCATGGCCCACACGAGACCGTAAAAAATAAAATAAAATGAAAAGCCTACCGCCAGCCCCTATTTTATTTAGGCTCGTTACGGGAAACACGCATTCATTTTGTTTTGGCCTTACCATACATTTCTTGAGAGGTATATCCAGAAAAGCAACTTTTATCAGGTGAACATAATCAAAATCACGATAAAATTTGGCTCGACACAACATCATTAGCACGGAAATGTTAGGATCGATAACTCTTTCGAAAAGTCGGGTTGGCGATTACCGCAATGCGATAGGGGAACACTTTGACGTTTTTACTCATATTTCACCAATTTTTGTACCTGGCTTACATGTACCTGTCCTAAGTTTCACGGGAAAATGGCTAATTTGATTCTATTTGTCATTTTATACATATTTATCACCCCATTTATTATTCATTTTCATAAAAATAAAATAAAAGAAGCTGAAGATGACATGTTTAAAATGTTTGAAGCATGAATTTGGCGATAAGTGTCATATGTTATCAGAGTACGTTATACTTGTGATAGTTACGTTACACACTCGGCGTTACCCTATCGTATTGCGGTAATCACCAACCCGACTTTTCAAAAGAGTTATCGATCCTAACATTTCCGTGCTAATGATGTTGTGTCGAGCCAAATTTTATCGTGATTTTGATTATGTTCACCTGATAAAAGTTGCTTTTCTGGATATACCTCTCAAGAAATGTATGGTAAGTGTGATTATCGATATTCGATAGTTTTGCATACGTAGCTATTCATGTCCGAAGCGTATTCGTTTTGATGAGATTTCGAGTGCAACAGGGGAGGTGGGTGGGTTTAAAAAAAAAAATTTAACATGTTGTTTCCCAACTTTCCTATTATTCTTACTCTAGGGCTACTACTTATATATAATGGCCAACTACTGTGGTCTGGCTCATGTGCAGATCTAACTATATAGTCTATATAGGCTATTAGCCTATCAGTTTATAAAAATCAAAGTTTATAAGTACAAAGATCATTCATAGCTATTTCTGTCAACTAATGTTTGATTTCAATATGTTGATACACATGTATGAGTATTTTCAATATTTTCAGCAGGAATATTTTTTTAAACTGAAAATGTACTTTTGATGATTACTTTCTGACAATTTTGTAATCTTCTTCAAACATCATAAAATCACTTTATTTTTTAAACCACAGTCCTAGGAATCACTGTCCATGTAATATTAAATTTGATTAAAATATAACAAATAGATATATTACCTCTACTATACAGATATAACTACCAGTTAGGCAACATCAGATTTTGTTATTATGGCATCTGATTTGCTCAAACCACGCACTGTGATCTATCACTAAAAGAAAAAAATGCATTTATCTCCCCACATTTGACATGTGACAATTAAGTTAATTGTTCTTAATGTGCTTGTTGGGTCATATCAACTCTACCTTGTCTGAGTTGTACATAAATCGTAATTTTCCATCCAAATATTCACATTGAATAACTGTTGGCTATAATCTAGTGACGTACTAGTAATTCTGCAAAACTGTTAAAAACAGGAAGTTATCAATCCATTTCCCTATTACACATTCCTTCTTTAAAATTTGCAGCCAAACCCAGCACGAGTTATCTCCCATTGCCCCTCTTGAGATGCGGAGCTAACCGGGAACTTGGAATATAAAATTTGCTTTCACATCTCAAGGTATCAACCACCCATAGGGCCCTACTTGAAAATATATAGATATATTAGTTTGAGATGGTCATTTCTACATTTCTCTAGTAATGAGAATGAGTTAAAATGTGTACTTAGTAGTGTACAGCAGAGCCAGTTTTAACACACCCGATGTCTGTTTACTCACATCCGTAATCCCTTTTATTCGGATTTTCTGGTAAGTGGGGTAAAGATAGAAACAATCTGAATACACCAGCGTTTCAAGAACAAAATACGGAATATGATGATATAAACTCAGAAAGCGGGAATGTTTGTGTGGCATAAAAAATTGTACTCTTGTAATTTCGTTCAAATCATCTACCAATGAAAATGCAGAACACAAAATTTTTACTTGCCAAACTGGTCTTTATATTAATATAATAACATAATATAATATATTGATTTAATATTATTAAATAATATTTTATTCAACTAACAGTGATTCCTAGGGACTGTTTAAACTAATTGTCCCCCGGCATCAATTGTTGCCCAAATGTTGAGAAATAACCATTAACCAATTGGATTTCAAAAGAAATGGTATTTGGTAGAAATAAAAAATTTCATACCAAAACTGTATAGCTCGATTTGCACATTATGTGCAAATCTGACTATATAGTCAGATTTGCACATGAGCCAGACCTGATCAATCTAAGTTCATGTTACCAGTAGATAAGTAATGGAGTCAGGAGAGAGGGACTGATATCACCATGATAAGTACTGGAGACAGGGATTGATTGATTGATTGATTTTTAGTCGAGTTTTTTTCCAAAACTCGACTTATAGTTTGATGAGGGACGGTGGGCGGGCGGCGTGTTTTGCTTATAACTCAACCGTTTATTGACGGATTAAAATGTGAGTACATATCCATGCACGTAAGCTGCAGCCAAAAAATCGGGTTCGTCTGCACATTTATTACAGAGTTATGGCCCTTTGCCATTTTTCACTGATTTTAGGCCTGGTCCGATAAAATTTGATAGAGTTATGGCCCTTAATTAGTCATTTTTGACGAATTTTCAGCTCGGTCGCGCGCTAACTTCAACTAACGTTATCCGATTTGATTGAAATTTGGTATATAGGTGTCTCCCAAGAATATCTCGTACGAGTTCTAAATCCAGCCTGGTCCGATAAAATTTGATAGAGTTATGGCCCTTAATTAGTAATTTTTCACGAATTTTCACCTCGTTAGCGCGATAACTTCAACAAACGTTATCCGATTTGATTGAAATATGGTATATAGGTTCTCCCAAGAATATTTCAGACGAGTTAGAAAACCGGCTTGGTCCGATAAAATTTGATAGAGTTATGGCCCTTAATTAGTCATTTTTCACGAATTTTCAGCTCGTTAGCGCGATAACTTCAACAAACGTTATCCGATTTGATTGAAATTTTTATATATAAGTGTCTCCCAAGAATACCTCGGACGAGTTAGAAAACCGGTCCGGTCCGATAAAATTTTATAGAGTTATGGTCCTTAAGTAGTCATTTTGTACGAATTTTGAGCTCGTTAGCGCGATAACTTCAACAAACGTCATCCGATTCAACTAAAATTTGGTATATAAGTGTCTTCCAATAATATCCTGGACGAGTTCGAAAACATGCCTGGCCCAATAAAATTTGATAGAGTTATGGCCCTTAATTAGTCATTTTTCGTGAATTTTTAGCTCGTTAGCGCGATAACTTCAACAAACGTCCTCCGATTTGTTTAAAATTTGGAATAGACATACTTGCCAAGAATATTTCGGACGAGTTCGAAAACCAGCCTGACCCGATAAAATTTGATAGAGTTATGGCCCTTAATTAGTCATTTTTCGATTTTACCTATTAATTAGTCTACCGATACTGATGCACACCAATTGGCGGTAGCCACCGGCGGTAAGCCACCGAAAACGAGACACAGCATCTCTGATGCCACCTCTTGTATATGAACTGTGGTAATCTGTTTCAAGATAGGGGTTATAGGGGCCATCATCCTCAACATACAGTAATGCCCAAAGTAATCGACTCCTTAACCACAGCAGAATTATGGGTTATTTTTCAGGATTTAGTCGGAAATATGGCTTGTTGCCATTCATCGGAAAGCTCTCAGTGAGAGCTTTCTGATGAATGCCAACAAGCCATATTTCTGACTAAATCCTGAAAAGTTACCCATAATTTTGCTGTGGTTAATAGGGACCGACGAATCGGCAATTTCAACATCGAATCGAATCACGATAATGATTCGAAATCGAATCGAATCTCGAATCGAATCTTTTTCAAACACTTTAGTAGATTGGCGGTACCGATCAGTGGGGGGTACGAGCAAAAATGGGGACAATTGTCCAATGATTTTATAACGTCCGTGAGATAACTCAGATTACGAAGGAGGTTCATTAAACTTAATTTCTATGACATGATATGAACAATATTTAATCAGGGTTTAAACAGTTTAATATATGAGAATGGCACGCCATCATTTCATATTTTTTACACTATGCGTGAAGATCGTGAAAGTAAGCAGTTTGGAACTTTGGAGTCAATGGAGTCTGAATCGAGTCATTGCAAACGGAAACTCTTCTGCGCATGTACGCTTCACCCTGTCGCGAACAGCAGGCACGCGCGATATCAAAATTGCGCATCGTGACTTGGCAAACGGGATTACAGGAACTATGTAATGTATAGTATCCCAACTTGGGCATGTCCATCGGATCAATTGAGTTGTCATGAAAGCTAAATGGTCATCCATATTCTATTTCCCGGATAACATTCTGTATAAAGATGTTGATCGAATTTAGACACGACATGTTGGAGCCCAGAATGTTTATTTAATATATTTATATCGTGTTAAATTTTAAAATTAAAAAAATAATATATATTATTTGATTGAGCTGAGTAACATAATATAGGTTTTTCTGGTATAAGAATATCAAATACCGATATACAAATATGTCTCACAAGAAATTCACTCGCTTCTGCAGCTGTGGCCGGGCAAAATCGCCACATTGCTTGTTTTATGTGGTGGAGGAAACCTGTGTGCGCTGCGATTATGGTACAACCGTGATGAACACGCGAACCACCACAGACATACCAGCAGGTCGCACGAGTAACCCACGGACCTGCCACGAGTAACCCTCTCTGTGACTGGGAGGCCAATATATATATGAGCAGTGGGCTATTGGACAACTTACCCTGTACACATTGGACCACGAAGTTCCCAGTTGGTCGCGGAAGGAGCCTCGATTTAAGTATTGGGGATATAATTAATGTTTTGTATATATAATGCAGTCTATTCCCGGCGATAAAGGACTTGTATACAACGATTCGAAATATCCCGAATCACACGACCACTTTCGAATCGAATCGAATCGGAACGTAAGATTCGAAATCGAATCGAATCTCGAAGCTTCGTCGGTCCCTAGTGGTTAAGGAGTCGATTACTTAGGGCATTGTGACACTACTAGTGCAAAATTGGCACTTGGACCCATAAGTTCCAATAATTTGAGAATTTGTGTTATTATGTACATTTGTATATGTGTACATTTACTTCTTTAGTACATAATGTTCAGTATACTCTATAATTAAACATCAAAACTCTAGATTATGATTCCGATCATAGCTATTTACTATTGTCAAGAGATGGGTTAAACATCTGGCGATCATGATCGGCCTCTCGTTTATGAATGGATGTGTGTTGAATTTAATCAAATCTTTCATTTATTACAGGTGGTGTCACTGGTGTGATATGTCAAAAGTGATCACTATGAACTTCTTGAGGAAACTGTCATATGTACCAATAGCTGCACAATTATTCAACAATGCTAGGAGAATCAGCACTTCATTACACTTAAGGACTCTTTCTTCATTGAGCATGATCCAGTGTAGGTCAAATGAGGCTTCTGTTTTACAAATCTCATCTCCAGCTTTCCAGAAGCATGGATTATTTGGATCATTACTGCCGCTCAATGCAGTGACTTATGTGCCCTGTCGTAACTACAAACCAAAGGCAGTGCTAAAACTTAGATGCAGAGATTGTTATTTTGAGAAGCGCGATGAACGCTGGTTTGTTGAATGTACAGCTAAACCACGTCACAAACAAATGCAGATTGTAAGTAAGAGGAGACTTTATAAAGATGACTACTCGATGGGACCCTGGAAATATGCAGTTTATTGGAAGTTCCAAACTCGACGACGCTTCTATTGGCAAGGAGATACATCGAAGTATTCCCGTCATGACTGGCTTGAGGGAAGAATCGGAACAGAGGTGTAGATTGAATAAATTCTTCAAGTTGGAATGTTTCTATTGTTGCTCACATTTAGATCAAAGTCTATGTAGTCCGAAATTCACATTGGTCCAGTTATCTGTGATACTGATATCATGCAGTATGACTGAATCTTTTCAATCTATATGGGGGGCCTATAGATATGAGATAATTCAAGGAAAATTTACAAAGTCCAGTGATGCATGGTCTGAAATATAGGGAAGACCATAAAATTCTGAATTCGGTCAAAACAAGACATTTTGCGCGAAAAAGCAAAAACTTATCTGAATGCCTAATGTTGATTGTCAAAATGCCAGTTGACATTCAATTGTACTTTAAATTTTGAAGTGAGCAATAGTCTGTTTCCAGATAACAGGACATACAAAGATTCCTAGTGGGGCCACTTGCCGGTACCAAATTTGAGGAAAATTGTTTAAATTGGCCAATAAACGTGGCCTGTTATGGATCTATAGTTAAAACAAGGCATTTTGCACGAAAAACCCAAAATAAATTTAAAGTTGAACTGCAAACGAATGCATACTGTCGAATGTCTTAACTGTTAGTTGCTGATGTTCTATAAATTTGCCACCACTTATCACTGACATCATAAATCATAGTAACCATTTCAGACACTAATGAGATTGCATTTTGTCGGTAATACTTCCACTGGCTTAACTCTTTCAGATCTGTTCATTTCATATTAAAATATGACTAAAACCGAAAGTGAGATTTTGATGAAATATCATTAAAAAAAGAAATTGGAAATTGCTGAAAACAAATGAACAACAACTTTCACTGCCCAAATAATCGTAGGACATGAATAATAGGAAAACAAACAACAATTTATCATCAGTGCCATAACAGCTAGTGGAAACGGATATATAATATATGAGTGAAAATGTGTCTATTTTCCAATTCAGGTTACCATTTTGGCAGCCATGTTGCTATTAGAGAACCAATTTTTCCTGTATAATGTATTACAATGAATTAATAGCACCCCAATATTGTATGCATTTATATACATAAGGGTGTGAACTCAACACCCACCCAAAAATTGAAACACATGGCATCCAGAATCACAATCCGCTGAGAAAAAAAACTTTGAACAAAGAATTGTTGCTTACCCCTAAAATTGGCCCTTTGCTTCTGGACTTCAAAGTTGATATAACTTCTTAGTGAATGAAAATTGATTTCTAGCTGTCGTCTGTCATTGTTTTGCTACTCTCGTGTCTGGTTATCTGTGCGCACTCAACATCTCTTGTTGAATAGACAGGTTCCTGTTCGAAAGCTGCAAAAATCTGAAAACGTAGTAACCTAAACTGGCCTGCTTATGGAGGCCCTTCAAAATTATCAAGCAGTACAACAACTTAACTTATGAAAACAACTAGCTGTGGACATCAAGCATCTGCCCAAGTTGTTCCATATTGACCGAATTAACTCTTTCATGCTTGGTTCCTGAAATTTAGCGAAAACCGTGTGCCAATGCATTTTTATGTTTACCCATACCATAGTATGGTAAACATAGTGTCGTTGCCCGGATTGACCACTCGTCGTTGGTCCGTCTGTCTGTCCGTCCGTCCGTCTGTCTGTCCGTAGACACTTTACGAGTAATGCGATAACTCAAACATTTTCTATCCGATCAAAACCAAATTTTGTATATGGGTTTCTCAGCCTAAAATACAGATCGAGTTCGAATATGGGTTTGATCCGATTTATTTTAAAGGAGTTATGACCCTTTTTCGAAAATAAAATTAAAAAAACAAAAATCCGATGCTATAACCAAAGTATATTTTGTCCGATTGTGTTCATATTTGATATGTAGGTTTATGATGACATGCCCCTCATCTGTATAGTTTTTGGTATTGATTGGTTGATCGGTTTAGAAAATAATTAACCCTTTACACACATGCTATCCAATGCAATAAGTTGAACATATTTCTTCTGATCTGCCTCATATTTCTTACCTAGGTTTTTCTTAGCACGTTCTTAGTCTGTATGGTTTTTGGTATTGTTTAATTAACCCTTTTCACTCTTATGTTTACTTAGAATTCACCCAAGCTGCTATGACTCAAAACATTTTTCATCTGATCAGCACCAAATTTGGTATACGAATTTATCACCCCTAAATACAGATCGAGTTCGAATATGGGTTTGATCCGATATATTTTAACAGAGTTATGACCCTTTATAATTCAAATAATTACTGCTGGGAATTTTAAGAGAACATATCTGGCAGACCATGTGTTATTGAAATGAGTTAATTATCACTATGTCTATGGACATGCTATAAAGCCTGATAGTGGTACTCCTGGCTGGCAGGATTTGTTATCATATTAATGTCAAATTGATTGATGGCTATCTGGTGGAGTGCTGTTTTCTGTGCAATATTAAGTTAACCCCTTTGCTGAAACAGGTTCATTACTAAAGTTTATGTAAACACTATAGGACACCTATTCTAAAATATTAAATTGGAATAGTCCATTGTTACTTAATTTGTAGGGATGTTTTACAGACATTGTTGTCTACATACACTGTTGTCTTATCTTAGACAAAAATTAATCCACACATTCCTCAGTTCCATGATGTGATGTCATTGCAAATGATTAACCCTCTCCACACATCATATGGTTTTGAAGCTTTTCGTTTGATCATTCTCCTATATTATGTCCAGGTTGATGGTGATCCACTTTTGATTTGCATGGATTTGGGATTAAAATTAAACCATTCCATAGACACATATTATGCGATTGACAGATATAATATTATCCCTTTCACTTTGATCCAGGTTCAGTAAGGGTTTCAATAAATCACCAATTATATATTCATCATTAGAGGAAATGTCTTATTTTGAAATTCCCTCAGTTGCATTTGGGCTCCAGGGTAATATTAATGGTGCTGGTATTCTTGAGACTGACTTATTGTATGGGTTTCTAAATCCAATGACATGCTTTGTATAGACTATTTTGTGTTTATCAGTTCATTAGTTTGGGTAAGATTAACCCTCTTCTATCCGATTTGATAACTCAAATATTTCCATTGACTATGTTTATACATGTAGTTCTTGGCATAGTTGACAAGAACACACCCCTAACCTGCATAGTGAGGGTCATTTGGTTTATTTGCTTAAAAATATTAACATCCTCCGCCAATCCTGTTGACACAATGTGATAACTAAATATTTTTCACATGATCACTATATTAAGTGTGAATTGTTGAAACTTTAGCACTCATGAAAAGGTTGATGTAAGGATTTATAAAATTTATAAAAATAGCTAATCGCTATCGCTAAGGTATGGGTTAAACATCTGCCGATCGTGATCGGCCTCTCGTCTTATATATACGAGTCTCCCACAGGGAGCCTCGCATATATAAGAGAATGCATTGGCCTAACACTATTAACCTTGTAAGGCAATGCATTCTACTATATACGCGAGGTCTCCAGAGACTCACATATAAGATAATGCACTGGCAAATGATATTTAATGCTGCACCAGCGCAGCTCCCGCCATGAAATGGTTAAGAACTCAAATGAACAAACTCTCCTTGGCAAACAATCAACTGAAACTGAGACAAAATGTTTGCTTGCAAAAAACGCAAGTAAAACATTAAATAGAAACCCTTTTTAGTTTGCAGGGACTCCTCTGAGTGATACCGTAAATTTACCAGGGTGTTACTCGGTTAAACTTTGTCTATAGTGAATCGTCCCCGTTATACACACATATTATGTAGACCCACCCATGTATTTTTATGTGTACTCATACCATACATGTAGTATGGTACACATAGTGTCAACGTCCTGATCGATTGACCACTCATCAATCGTTCGTCAGTCCATCCGTCTGTCTAGTCGCCTAGCTGCATGTCCGTAGACATTTTACGCATGGTGCGATAACTCAATCACTTTCTATCCTATTGGAATTGGATGTGTATGAGTTTCTCAGCTCAAAATCCAGATCGAGTTCGAATATGGGTGTGGTCCGATTTTTATGTTTACCCATACCATAGTATGGTAAACATAGTGTCGTTGTCCGGATTGACCACTCGTCGTTGGTCCGTCTGTCCGTCTGTCTGTCCGTCCGTCCGTCTGTCTGTCCATAGACACTTTACGAGTAATGCGATAACTCGAACATTTTCTATCCGATCGGAACCAAATTTTGTGTATGGGTTTCTCAGCCCAAAATACAGATCGAGTTCGAATTTGGGTTTGATCCGAGTTTTTGTTACAGAGTTATGGCCCTTTTTCTACTTATAATTCACGTATTCTGCTATAAGTCAAACATGTTTTATCTGATTGGAACCAAATTGTATGTGAGTTTTACAGCCCAAAATACAGATCGAGTTCGAATATGGGTTTGATCCGATTTATTTTAAAGGAGTTATGACCCTTTTTCGAAAGAAAAAAAAAATACATTTGATTTTTTTAGATTCATTTTTTAACTTTTATATTAATAATAATAAAAAAAATGTCATTGACTCTTTCATTTGTTTTCATTTAGATATTGATGATTATGATACAAGTTGATAAAAAGGTTCCCAATGTGTCCCTTTAAATATTTAGTAATGAACCCATAAATTAATAGTGTTAAGGTGCCATTACACGACCGAGCCGTTTTTGCATACAGCATAGATCCCCCAATTAATGTCAAGTAGCAGTTAAATAACAGAATTCCTCCTGATATCTGATAAAAAAACACATGTGTAGTTCACAATATTGGAGTGTACTATATAGACTGCCACTGGTTAATATATTATAATGTTATTTATTTGGTGATAGACTGTATCCCACAGACCAGTTAATTATGATGGACAGTCTGTGAAAGATTTCCTGATAAAACAGTGCTTTTAAAAGTTTGCTAGATGCTGCATTGCACAGCTGAATATATAACTCTACAGATGGTCTGAGGTCATTACGTGTGCTCGCGCAACAGTATGGCGATCAGACAGATTCGTAGGTTGGTGTCACCCTACTCTGTTTCACTCCATGACGTCACCAAAAATGACGTAAAACCTCGTGACGTTCTGACATTTTTACTGTGCCGCGTTTTTGCTATGTTTATTTTATGTGTTGTTTTCGATTATTTGTTTGTCGCCGATATCGCCCTTTGTCGGGATTCCCTGTTTCTATATTTAAAACTGGCATGCTCGTAGTGAGCCTCGATTTCGATTTTTTCTCCCAGGTCAAAATATGTCAGAGTTATGACAAAAATAGATCGACCTACATTTTCTCCATCAGAACTATACATCAAAGAGTCTATAGACTCCTTCGGGACCTACATAGAATCTTTCATTTGGGTATTTTTACTTATAATTGGGAAGTTTTATCATTTTTGGTTCGTGCGAAGACCTCTTTTTATCGTGCGGGAAAAGAGACATTCAAAACGCGATTTCGTAATTCGACGCAAAAGGCTGAATAGCCTAACCTTCAGCCGAGTTCCGGGTCAAATACGACGAATGACGTAACACAAAACAAAACGCATTTGTTGACACAAACACCGTTTGAAGAAGTTTATTATTACATAAAATGATCGTTATTGATTAATTATTAATTAATTATTGATATTTATTGTTGCATATTGGCTGCTATCAATATTTACACAAATGGCATTCATTATATTCATATAATTGCTCCTTTGGTCAACTTTGACTATCGGAAAATGAAAATGAAAATATGCCGCTGAAAAAAATGTAATCGATATTAAAGTCTCATCCTTTCGGCAACATGGATTTGGTTGTAATTACTTAAAATGATTAATATAGTAATTTGCCTTTTTGTGATATAATGAGAAATGGTAATTGTCTTTTTTTGCTAACATTAAATAAAATAAATTAAGTAAAATACAGTGAAATTATTTTTTAAATTATTGTTATTACATTTTTGCGCACGTTGGCATCTCTCTGAGTGCATTCTAGTTATAAATGTTATTGTATTAATAATAGAGATGCCAGCATCAATATAAACAATGTCTGTGATTTGTTGACAGCTCTGCTATATAATTGATATTAATGGGTCAGCAGTGAGGTGTCTTTATCTTGATGGGTGTTGTTGGTAGAATTTGAGATATTATCATTGTAAACTTAAATTGGACTCTCTTAACCCAAGTATTCCATGTCCAGGTCACCTTTTTCACATTTATCCCAAGACTGTGGTGGGGCAGCATTACAGATCCTGTACCAGTGCATTCTCTTATATAAATGCGAGTGACCTATAAATTCCAATAATTTGTTTTATGTACATTTGTCTATATTAGTATAATAGTACATACCAGTATACTCTATAATTCAACATCAAAACTCTCATTTATGATTCCGATCATAGTAATTTACTATCGCCAAGGGACGGGTTAACATCCGCCGATCATGATCGGCCTCTCGTTTAAAATGAAGTTATGGCAATTTAAAAAAAAAAAAATTTAATTTAATTTTTTTACATTCAACTCCTTGCTCAATTAAACAAATTAAAATTAAAAAAAGAAACATTTCTTCAATAAAATTTCTGAGACTCATTTAAACATCCCCGAAACCACCGTGTTGATTGATCTAACATGGTGTGAAGGGGCCTTGGATGGTAGGTACATGTATTTCTAATGATGAGCCATCAAAGCCCTTTGAACAATTCCAGTTTATATATCTACCAGGTACCTATTCACTTTGGTACTCCCTGTATTAGAGCATATCTCATTTACATAGTCTCCACTGTGTACAGCAATTAAACAATTGACATATGTTGTGCATTGTACATGTATGTATATGCCCAGTGACTCTTTTAATCCATTTGGGACAGCGGGGCCCCCTTAATTTGGCAGAAACATGGCATGTTATAACAATATTTGAAAAATTTATATGCTGAGTGACTGTTTTAATCCAATTAGCAGAGTGGGGTCCCCTTAATTTGGCAGAAACACAGGTTGTTATGACAATATTTGCAAAACATATATGCCCAGTGACTGTTTTAATCCAATTAGAACAGTGGGGAACTCTAAATTTGGCAGAAACATGGGATGTTATGACAACATGTGCACAATTTATATGCCCAGTGACTGTTTTAATCCAATTAGCAGAGTGGGGACCCCTATATTTGGCCGAAACATGGGATGTTATGACACTATGTGCAGAATGTGTATGCCCAGTGACTGTTTTAATCCAATTAGCTGAGTGGGGACACCTAAATTTGGCAGAAACATGAGATATTATGAAAATATGTGCACAATTTATATGCCCAGTGACTGTTTTAATCCAATTAGCAGAGTGGGGACCCCTTAATTTGAGCTCACAAACTATGTATTCACAAGCTTACCTCTATCAGTAAATTTGTTCATTAAAACCAGCTACCTCTGTATGTCACGTCGCCCCTTATATGGTAAAAAGTGTGTAGTAATGAATTTACCTCATAAGGATGGTACACTGTTGGATGCTGTACAACCTCTGTATGTCACCCATTATATGGAAAATGGGCGGGTTATGAATTTACCTCCTAACGATGGTGCAGTGTTTCAAACACTGTGTTTGCTGCTGTAGAATGATTTGTGAGGCAAGTACTGTTACAGGCTCGTGGTTTCCTGTACGTAAAGGGACCGGTAAAACTAAAACTACACGATTATGACGCCAGTTAACATTGGTCTCTAACTACAACGAAAATGGTAGACCTCGGTTGGTAGTTACATCGTTCGATACCTCGTTGGGATGGTAACAAACAAGTGTGTGCGTGTGGGTGATCCCAGGAACAATATGGGCGGGTCCTTGACCTTAACCTCGCTCATATATAGGCATGTTTCTGGACAGATCGAACAATAGTTTTTAGCTCAACTTATACTTTGTAAGTTTGAGCTATTGCCATGGGTTGTCGTCCGTGTGTCTGTGTGTCCGTCAACAATTTCCTTTGGGGTGGGCTACAGGTCGTACCTTAGTTCTGATCTTTATGAAATTTGACATGAATGTTGACATTGACATGTAGATGGGAACGAGTCATTTTGGGGTCATTCAGCCAAAAAACATGGCCGCTGATGGCCATCTTGGATTTCAAAATTAAATCCATTGGCGCGGGCTACAGGTCGTACTGTTCGTCTGATCATCATGAAATTTGTCATGGATGTTAATATTGACATGTAGATGGGAACGAGTCATTTTGGGGTCGTTTCGGCCAAATAACATGGCCGCCAGCAGCCATCTTGGATTTTACTCTTTGCATAACTAAATCCTTTGGTGCGGGCTACAGGTCGTAGCTTTGGTCGGATCTTCATGAAATTTGTCATGGATGTTAACAATGACATGTAGATGGGAAAACGAGTCATTTTTGGGTCGTTCGGCCAAAAAACATGGCCGCCAGCAGCCATCTTGGATTTTACTCTTTGCATGACTAAATACTTTGGCGCGGGCTACAGGTCGTAGCTTTGGTCTGATCATCATAAAATTTGTCAAGAATGTTAATAATGACATGTAGATGGGAACGATTCCTTTTGGGGTCATTCGGCCAAATAATATGGCGGCTGGTGGCCATCTTGTATTTCAAAATTAAATCCATTGGCGCGGACTACAGGTCGTACTATTCGTCTGATCATCATGAAATTTGTCCTGGATGTTAACAATGACATGTAGATGGGAACGAGTCATTTTGGGGTTATTCGGCCAAAAAACATGGCCGCTAGCAGCCATCTTTGATCTTACTCTTTGCATGATTAAATCCTTTGGCGCGGGCTACATGTCGTAAGGGTCATTGAGCCAAACAACATGGCCACCAGCAGCCATCTTGGATTTTACTCTTTGCATGACTAAATCCTTCAAATGGCGCAGGCTACAGGTCGTAGCTTTGGTCGGATCTTCATGAAATTTGTCATGGATGTTAACAATGACATTTAGATGAGAACGAGTCATTTTTGGGTTATTCGGAAAAAAACATGGCCATTTTATAATTTAATCTTTGCATCACTAAATTCTTTGGCACACCATACTCACAACATCCCTGATCTGCATGATCATTATGAAACTTGTCATGAATGTTGATATTGACATGTACATCTTGTCTTACTTAAACATTTCACCTTCCCTATTCCTCCATTTACTGTCAACCATTAAATTATTCCTCTACTTAAGTTGAGCTGCAGTGTCATTGACACTTTCATTTTCTTTCGCCTAAAACTTCTGAGGCGATCACAAAGAAATCCCTAAATAGCCCGGACGAAGCACAGGCCCATGGAGAAAATTACTAAAATACTAATATAGACTATACCGGTGTAAAGGTTCCAATGATCGATTTTGGCTAAAACCACACCAACTAACAAAACCCTACAATTTCTACAAATTGATAATTGCAGCCAAAATATCCCTGGGGTGTGTGACCGTGTCTTATTGGCAATAAAATTCCCTTTCATTTGACATAATATCTCGGCGAAATCGAGATATGATATCGGAATCTACCGAATTCTACCGAACAAATCGGCTCGTCATCTTCCTCTCCGCCGAGAGCCATTTGACCCGTTATAAAATCAATATTTTCGAGCAATCAATTGTCGCGAACGTGTACTTAAACGCGATGTCATAACCTATAAATGCTCATATATATTCTACAAGTCATTCTGAAGCCACCGCGCGATATTTTCAACTTTATTCATCAAACGAATTCCAGAAACAAGACGAGTCTGCTACTTTCAGTAAATTTTGAGCGACTGCATGGCTGATTGATTGACAATGCGAGAGTAAAGTTCACAAATGTTGGCTTGACAAAATAAATATGCATAGATATCCGATAGAGTATTGAAGAAGCACTTGAATTATTAACTTTCGCTGTTCCAAGAACTTTATCGGATTTAAAAACAGAAGTGGACTTGAAAGTATAGTTAAATAATTGGAATTTGCTTTGATATAAAAATTCTGGGAATGCAACGTGACCTTGACCCGTACATTCTTGTTTTACTTTCGGTTTCAATATTTACTGCCAGTCGCAGTCACGTCTAGTTTCTTCAATTCGTTTGATGAATAAAGTTGAAAATATCGAGCACAAACACACCGGGTGAAATAAAAGAGGTATTGGTGGCTTCGGAATGACTTGCAGAATATATATGAGCATTTATAGGTTATGACATCGCGTTTAAGTACACGTATGCGACAATTTATTGCTCGAAAATATTGATTTTATAACGGCCGGGGTCAAAGGGCTCTCGGCGGACAGGGAGAATGACGAGCCGATTTGTTCGGTAGAATTCGGTAGGTTCCGATATCATATCTCGACTCGGACTTCGCTTCGTTCGATTTCGCCGAGTTATATGTCAAATGAAAGGGAATTTTCTTGCCAATAAAACACTTTGATATTTTGGCTGCAATTATCTATTTCTAGAATTTGTAGGGTTTTGATAGTTGATATGGTGTTAGCCAAAATCGATCATTGGAACCTTTACAATGGTATAGTCTTTATTGCACACTCAATGCTTATTTGTGCGAAATACAGCAAAATACAGAATATTTCAAAACGTTCAATAAACAATTTTGTATTGTTCTTGAATAATACAAACCGATTACGCCAACAACGTCATTGGCGACGTCAACCGTATTGCTCAGATTTCTTGATTAAATTATTAGGTATAGTCTACACTAAGCACACGTTTGTGCATTAAATAAACAATATAGTCCTAAATGTTAGTATAGTAGTGTGCAATAAACATAGAACAACACAGTTTTGTGAACATGTTAACGTTATTGCACTCTTTTAAATTTGTCATGCCGCGAGGTAAAACTCGAACATCCGGTTCTCGTTTTACTATCGCGTCACAACAAACTCATGCAATAACGTCAACCAGTTCACACACTTGTGTCGTTCTATCTATATATTGTTATTTTAGTAATTTTCCCTAGGGGCCTGTGGGAACAAGTCGGGCACAGCTAGTCTACTATATATTTTGGGACTTCTGTCTGTCTGTTTGTTTGTTAGCAATGGCCGGGAAAACTGCCGGACGGATTTCGACAAATTTGATACCTAGGGATACTTTTGTCCGGGGAGTGTTTTGGACGGGTCAAATCGTGACCCTGACCTTGACCTTCAAAATGGTCAGTTCAATGTCAAATCGCGCCTTTCGACTGATTTCGATGCTAGATCCACGGAGGTTTTCAAAACCAGCTATATGAAAATTGGTATCTGCTACTTTGATCCCGGGAACAATATGGACGGGTTCAATTTCACGTGCGACCGTGTCCTTGACCTCGCTCATATATAACCATGTTTCTGGACGTCGACCGATCCGATTCTAATTTGGTGTGTAGGGCTACTTTGGTCCTGGGAACAATATGGACGGGTCCAAAGCAGCACCATAGTAGGTTTAGATGCAAATTAACATATGTCAATCAAACTGTACCACGTGACATTAGACCACGGTGCCATCTGAACCCGGAAATGACAATTTGAACCCGGAAGTGACCTCTGAACACGGAAGTACCTTTTTTAACCCGGAACTT
Organism: Siphonodentalium dalli; assembly: GCA_032622095.1. Classification (NCBI taxonomy): domain Eukaryota; kingdom Metazoa; phylum Mollusca; class Scaphopoda; order Gadilida; family Siphonodentaliidae; genus Siphonodentalium; species Siphonodentalium dalli. Next base: position 198,578,269 of record CP136062.1, read on the forward strand.
ACCTTTGACCGGGAAGTGACCTTTGTAAGGGATCAACTGAACCGGAACCACGCCCGGTACAGAGTCTCAGCTGAATTACAGTGTGTGACCACTTAGTGACCCTGTAAACCCGTGACCGCTCTAAGTAGTGAAATACCTAATGCCAACAATGGAGGTAATAGGTCAAAGGTTATTGGCTGTTATTTATTTATTTGCCCCCAGAATCCAAGATGGCTGCCAACTCAACTTAAGCCCAATTTCTTTGACACCAGAATCCAAGATGGATGCCAATATCTCAAAGGTAATGGTCCAAAAAACACAAATTTCGAGGGTTTTTTTGTTCAATTTTGTGATGAACAATTATTATTATTTTTGTTTGAGACAGTTACTCGCTCTTTTTCCATGCACACAATGATCTAGGCATTAGTTACATCAGTACAAGTTTACTTGTATATATTGTACACAGGATACACACAATTCCATAATTTCTAACCATTTCCCGATTAGTCTGTCAACCAGCCCATTATCTAGCATTATGCCTTAACACTTGTGTTAGTCTACTGGAGCAACGTCTGTTATAATAAATGGCAAACAGTATATATGACAGACCTGGATATTTTAGGTGTTGTGAGAGTAACAGATCATATGAGTTGATAGACATGCAAATATTTCACGGATTGGCTTGATGCACTGATGAACAGTGTGATGACAGTTATATTCTAGCCATTGATAGTCACATTAATGTTTGAGTCAGTTGCTCGCTCTGTTTCCACCCACACAATGATCTAGGCTTTAGTTACATCAAGACAAGTTTATTTATTTCAGTTTTACATTTCTCGAAGCACCCCATATGCATGTCTGGTCGATAAAATGTTTGACCTAGAAGACATTTGGACTAAGTTGGTTTGTATACCATTTTGAAGAGAAATATATCCTCTATAACATATCCAAAATCCGCTAAAATCCGTTTTGAGCATTTTTTTGTAATTCAAGATGGCGTCCAAGATGGCTGCCATTTCCGTTAAGTTAGTTTGATGCAATTATAGTGAGAAAATATTGTCATATATATATATATATATATATATATATATATACGCATGTATACATTTTTGTGAAGATAAGACATAACACCACCTTTCTGTGACAAAATTGGAATTCCTCGTACAAGATGGCAGCCAAAATGGCGGCCGGAAGTGAATTATTTTTACGTTTTTTACTAGTATAAGTTTCTGCTGTTTGGAACTGGTTGAGAATTGTGACTTTATTGTGTATTTAGTATGTTAACTGACATTTGAAGCAATGAAATGTGCCATTCATGGGGTCTCAAGTTACTCTCAACCCATTCCGATCACTCAAAAATTCGATTTTACAGAACGCGGTACAACATATCACAAAATATCACCATTGGGATTCTAGTCATATTTCATCAAGAAATTGGAAGAATTTCGCAATATAAGAATTGATGCTTTCTATTTTTTATGGATATTTCAACTCAAATGTACCAAAATTGTCACTATGACTCAAAATGGCTGCAAAAATGGTGACCAATATATGAAAAATTGTAAATATTGTCCCAGCGTACCATGCAACTGCTTACAAGTTGTGGTTGACGCACGCAATTGACTATTCTGTCTTATATACATTGAATACTAATATTTCTGATGCATATTGGTTAATTGTTACTATTTTAACCACTGAAATCACCAGAATTAATCGAATATTTATGTCACAAACTTGACGTCAAAATCAGCAAAAAATCACTGTTCAGGTTTGAACCATTTTTTAAAAGTAAAATGGAACTATCTTTGGTATCAAAGGTGTTTATTGTTTTGATATGTGCTAACTGTGTCACACTGATGTGTTTTAGACAATATTGATCAAGATGGCTTGCAAAATGGCAACCATATTTGGTAAAATGTTGATTTGTCACATATATTCCGAACATTATTCTCTGCTGTTCCGAACAGTTAGCAGATTGGGACTCAATTGGTTATTAAACATGCTACTTAGTCAACTAAATGTTCTATTATGGTTGTGTCAGCACCTTAAGAGGCATGAAAAGTTCATTTAAGGGATGCAGTATGGATTTTGCCGGAAACTTCTTTTGGGATTCTGTCCATGTTTTTTTAAAACTGAAATAGGCAGAATGTTGAAACGGAACTACATACATTGTGTATGTGTGTTGACTGTTTGGCCATAGGTGAGGTGAGTATCTATACGGGGAGTTATTGTATTCATGAATTATGTGAATAGTTATACAATGTGTGGCCATATGGTCATGTATGTGGTGTCCACGTTGAGATGTATAGGTATATAAGGAGTAGCTTATGGTTATGTGTGAGATGAACATGTATACAGGGAGTGGCTGTCTGGTCATTGAAGTGGTGTATGTGTATAGCGAGATTAGCTATATTGTCCATCTTTGTGTTGTGTATTTATATATGGAGTGACTATGCAGTCATGGGTGGAATGTATATGTATACATTGGGTGGCTGTATTGTCATGTGTGGGTGTATATGTATACACGCAATGTCTGTATGGTAATGGATGGTGTATGGGTAAATATGGAGTGGTTGTATGGTTATGGGCAATGTGTATATGTGTAGATGGAATGACTACACGGTCAATGTTGTTGAAGTGTATATGCATACTTGGAGTACAGTTTGGTTGTCATTGACGGGCTTATGTATATAGATAGTGACATCATGGTCATTGGGTGTGATGTATATGTTATATGTTGTGGCTGTATTGTCATTGGTGTGTGTGTATCGGTATACAGTGAATAGCTTAATTCTCATGGGTGGGGTGTGTAAGAATACAGCGAGTGGCTGAATTGTCATGGTTGGGCTGTATTTGCAAGTCTGGAGTGTACGAATGGCGGTGTGTGCGTGGTATAGGTATATCTAGACGGATTGTATGGTAATTGATATACATACACCTGCAGTGACTATGGTCACGGGTTAACCAATTCAGACAACCAACAAATACAGGTAAAGATACATGTAAGTGGGTGTCTGACATGGTGACACATCTGTCCGGGTAAACGAAAATCACACATAGCCCTCCGGAATGACAATAACAAGTCAGAATGGAGCCATGGCTGACGGACCATAAGGCCTTTCCATTTGTCACCATAAGTATAGTGAAAGAAATGATGGCTTATATCCCATCCGTCATATAATTTCCCTGCACAATGAAGGTGGTACATAAATGTATTGATGTCAAAGTGAGGATGTCTGCTAGGCATTTAACAGAATATTCCAGGCTTAATATATGATGACCAAGGTCCCAATTTTCGCAGACAAATTGATCCCTGTTCTAATGACATGAATATTGTGATGGAAGCTGGGTCCTGGTTTGGTGGAATTTTGATAATAGATTTAGAACGTACCCCACAAAAACAAGATTTTATTTTATGCTAAAAGTAGTGTTTAGACATTTTTGGAAATTACTCCCAATGAGTTGTAAAGATGCCAAAATATTTGGATAAGATCATCATCAGTCGCAGATCGCTGACCATGTGTCATACTAAGCAATTGTCACATTACTTTTCTACTAAACTGAGGCTGAATTGCCATGGCGAGGTGTATATGTACGTTTTGGGAGTATGAATGGCCGTGTGCGCGGTGCGGGACATTGGTATATCTAGAAGAACTGTAACGCCATTGGTGACGTTTACATGTATACTATATATACCTGTAGTGACTCTATGGTTTTGGGTTGGGTGTATATGTATATCTTGAGTGGCTATATGGCCATGGGTGTCGCAAATATATATACAGGGAGTGACTTTATGACGGCAAATATATATACAAGTGATGTATGATGATGAATGTGGCGAAAATGTATACGGGTGTGACTATATTGTCATCTTTGGGGTGTATATGTATATCTTGAGTGCCTATATGGCCATGCATGTGGAAAATATATACATATACATGGAGTGACTGTATAACCAACGGTGAGGCGAATATGTATACAAGATGTTACTGTGTGTCCATGAATGTAGTGAATATGTATACAGGTCGTGACTATATGGTGATGGGTGAGGTGTAGGGGTATACCTGTGTGCCTGCATGTTTACTCGCGGCCATGTGTTAGGTGTATGGGCATACCCATGCGTGGCTGTATAGTGGTGGGAGAGGTGTATGTGTATAAAGCGAGTGACATATGTTCATTTATGTGGTGTTCATGTATATATGAAGTGACTGCATGGGCATGTGTGAGTTGAACTGGTGTACCTTTGGGTGACTATCGATTTCCTATCGCTATAACTCAAGGATATGTTAACCGACAGAGAGATCATATCAGAGTGTTCGCCACCTTAATGGCGTTTGGCATGCAATACGAAGGAAAATGTTTTCATGACAATAGTTTATAAGTTAATAAATTTTGATGCTAATGGGCCAGAGTAGCCACATAATATGATCCCTTTCAGTTCCGTTTCAACGTTCTGCCCATTTCCGTTCAAAAACATAGACAGAATCCCTAAAGAAGTTTTCGGCAAAAATCCATACTGCATCCCTTAAAATGATTTGTCATCCCTAATAATGTACTGGGACAACAAGAATATAACATTTAGTTGTCAGTTGATTAAGTAGCATGTTTAATAAATAAGTGAGTCACAATTTGGAACCTTTTCGGAACAGCTTAGAATAATGTTCGGAATAAATGTGACAAATCATACTTTTTTACCAAATTTGGTTGCCATCTTGAGTAATTTTTTCTAAAACACCTCAGTGCCACACATTTAAGATAGATAAAAATAAAAAGCACATTTGATATCAAAGATAGTTCCATTTTACTTGAAAAAATGGTGCAAACCTGAAAAGTTATATTTTGCCGATTTCATGCCAAGTTTGTGATAAAATAGTCCCATAATTCTGGTAATTTCAGTGGTTAAAATAGTAAAAATTAATCAATGTGCGTCAGAAATGTTAGTATCCAATGTATATATAAGACAGGGTAGTCAAATTTGTTCACGAACCACATGTTGTAAGCGGTTGTAATGGTCTTACCAGTCCTTTATATAGTTTTGCCATTGTAGTATAGTCTAAGTAGGTGAATGATCTTCTGATGGCTCCAAGAACACTGTTGGCTTTCTGTATTTTCTCGTTGATGTGGTCCTCAAATGATAGGTTTCTGTCTGTGGTTACTCCTATGTCCTTTTCTTTTTCCACCTGTTTTAATTTAGTTTCACTCCCATTCTTGTCTTTCAAGTTGTAATTTGGCTGAAACTCCTCTTTTCCCACATTCATGACAACACATTTTTCTGGATGGAATCATAGTAACCAGTTGTTTGACCACTTTTGGAGTTCATCAAGATCGTTTTGTAGTGTGTCCATATCATTTTTGTCTATTATCTCCTTAAAAATCTTTGTGTCGTCTGCAAACAGCATCACTTCTGATTTTACACAGTCTGGTAAGTCATTTATGTACAGGACAAACAGTAGTGGGCCAAGTATACTTCCTTGAGGGATACCGCTAATAACTGGATGTTGTTCTGATGATGTTCCATTTACTATGACTTGTTGTTTCCTTCCTGTAAGAAAATCTTGTATCCAGCCTAGGATGTTCCCTCCGATGTTGTAACTGTCAGTCTTCTTTATCAACCTCCTGTGTGGGACGGTATCAAAGGCTTTCATATAATCCATGTATACCACATGCGTTGGATGTCCGCTGTCCATAGATTTGGTCCCTGTTTGTCCGTTACTTAATTCGACTATCCAAGCTGAATTCACCTATAGATTATACCATCCCGTCAGTAGGATCCAGTAGGCCTAAGTTTTATGCAACATGAACTGGGAAAATTCGCATCAAAAACGGTAATTTGTGTGGTCCTGTTAAAATATTTTTTCTCATATTTCAGATTGTGTAAACTCATTCATGTTCCTTTGTTAATTTACTCAATTTTATAATGTATGTTGGATAATTAATTGAATTGAAAAAAAATTGAAGAGAGAGATACCACTACAGATTCGAACTTATTTATTAGATTCCTCCCACGTGGCTTGAAAACACCGGCGATCTTCTTTTTTTTTATCCCGTCTTGAACCTCTCAGAATTTTCAGTATTTTTGACCAATCAAAAAAGAGCTTATGATTTCCCGCGAACCGACTATTTTCCACAAGAAAGAGAAGTGCGAACCATTGTTTCAATTATTTTCATGTATTTAGAAAGGTATGTTTCAATTATAATGATATTAGCCAGGGGGAAATAAAACAAACAGAGAAGAACATAAATGCACATATTCTTCGTAAGTTCTTTCTGCTCGGATGCTGTAAAGAAATTGTCCAGAAGTTGATCATTCTGACACCGCAAAGTCCGCATTGCGCGATTACGGCTGCACAGTGCACTGTAAATTGTAATGAATCATTTGAATCAATGAATGATCAAATCATCATGCAAAAATCATGATTATTTGATTTATATTTTAAGAAAGTAATAAATCAGTGACTGTGATGTAAATCATGATGCAAAAATTTGTCTTGATACAACCTTCGTCTTTGATTGTTTTGGACCGACACTCGCTAGACTAGAGCATGGTCAAAAATACTGCACCAGGTCTTGCCCTTGGAAATCATGTGAAAATTCAGCTAAAATAGCTGAATTCAGCTATCCAAGCTGAATTCAGCTGTAGATTATACCACAGGAGTTTGTCAAAATGATAATAAACAATAATAATAATAAATATAAACATAAACATAATAAAAGACCAGGATTGGAGGATTCTAAAGTGATTTGACCTATAAATTTTTGTTTATAAATATAATTATTTCAATATTTGACTCGAAAGTAGGAAACTGTAAACGCGTTATCGATCTTTGCGATCTCCAGATACACTGTTATTGTGATTATTATACATCAATCTGACCACAGTAGGGCAGTATCCCACCTACTACCGTGTTTTTTGGACGCGGCTCTCATGCAGATGACAGAAAAGGCTTCGCAAATGAAACCTGATGTTGTGGTGATATAAAGAGAACATACGGTAATATAGTCAATGCTATGCTAAATGTACATCACAGCGGTCAGATTGATGTGTAATAGTCATAAAGGCAATGAATATGGAGATCGCCACAATCGATAACGTGTTTACAGTTTCTGATTTTTGTGTACCGGTAACCAAAAATAACAAAATATGACGCGAACCACTAATGTTTTCCTGATCTCTTAATTAAAATTCTAAATGAACGAATCTGGACTTTGGTGACAGTGGTGCAGGCCTTTAGATTGGTCTAATTTGGGCACAACGGTGGCACATATTTTAAATGCCAGCATGATATGCCCAAGACATATCCCGAAGGCCGCAGGCCTGAGTGGGTGTGGGTTTGGGAGGAGGTGTCCCCCTACCAACTAAGGGGGTTTTGGGGGTACTCCCCCAAGAAATTTTTGAAAATCCAATGCTCTGAGAGTGAATCTGGGGCATTCTGAAGCCTTCTTTTGTGCTTTTCAGGTTGGTAAATTTAGTCATATTTTAGATAACAAATTGTTAATTGTATGTGATTTTTTGTATGCATGCTCAGTGATCTGATAGCTAAAAGTAATGGCTAAATTTAGTTTGTTTCTTCTCTCCCAAACCACTCATTGTACAACATACTGAAATATCCTTTAGTTTATTAGATTGTTTCTCATTGATTGTTTTACCATTTGCATATGGTACCAATATCAATATAAATAGTATTATTCTCACCGCGAAAACACAAAAGAGCTCGCGAGTAGCATGTGCCATAACTCTAATCGGCAGCGTTGTTTCCAATAATTATCGACGGGCCATCCCGATTGGGTAATGCAGAACGAAGTTTCTAGATTGCGAACGCAAAAAACTGTGGCATTGGTGCTAAAGTTATTGATTGTATAAGAGTATAAATAAAACCCACTGCCTGTGCGGCTTAAAATTTTACCTGAACATTTTGACGTGAAATCGAAAGTGTAGATGGTGTTCCACGGTGCAAAGAAAAACGGCTGCCGATAACTTCTTTTATTTGAGAAAAATAATGACCTAAACGGTTATGTATCGTCACAAGAAACAATATTTAATTATCTTTGAAATTTAGTTGAAATAAAATGTGTAATCTTTGTAAAATTGAGGAACATATCTCTGAATTTGGGCGCATTTTTGGCAATTTGGGCACAGCGTTTACCGGGCCGATTTGGGGGAATTTAAAGGCCTGCAGTGGTGTGATTATTTTGAGGAGAAAGTGCTGCCACTCTAACTCCTTGGTTTAGCAATTATACTTTGTCAAGTTTGTGGGGGAAGTAGAGAGGTAGCGTACTGGTCTTTCGTGCTAGGGGTATCGTAACATGGTCAGGGTATTCTGACAAATCGGCCAGATACCAAGTTTGTCAGGCTGAAAAGTCTTCTTCGAAATCACTGAATAAAGATCCGAATGCAAAATGCCGACCCCCCCCCCCCCCCCCCCCCCCATATTACAACATGTGTCCAGGTATGTTGTCATGGGTGCAGTACCGTATGCTGTTCGATCTCGAGCAGACATTAATTGCTGACCTGTGTACACACCTCTGTGTCTGCACGTTAAAGAATGCTACTGGAGTCACCACAGGGTTATAAAGTTACTCAACTATGGTAGCATCTGGACTGGTCAGTGTGTCTATAACCAGAATTGGTTCCTGCACTGAAATATCTAGATACAAATTGTTGCGGAATCATGTACAATTGTAAAAGTTCGGATACCATGTGAACACGTGTACCATTTTTTAGTGTTGTGCGGTTAACCGAGAAAACAACTCGGTTTCGGTTTTTAAAAAAAATACCGACCGAAACTGACCGACGTGATTCTGCCCCAACCAAAATTAATACGTTTTTTTTTTATTGAATCGACTTGTTAGTTGATAGTGTTGTCAAATAATTGATCTCTATGATCAATTATATATCGGGATGTGTCCATTTCGTCTCAGATATGTGTTGTTATAATATCGTAAGCGTCATTGAGTTGCCAAACGAAACTGAAATGAGGAAGCATGTCGTTGTAAAAATGAGCTAGAATGCGAACGAAAAGAAATGTTATACCACTGGGCGTGGGAAATGGTCCAGAAACTTTTTGTTCTGGAACCTACGATCGATCGATGAGTGGCCACACAGTCAACACAAACTACATGCAGTAGGTCATTGACTTTTGTCACCTTTATTGTCAACTGTCTTAGAATAAGTGTGCACTTTATTTGAATTGATGACGTGTGCTTGTCGAAACATTTCGTTCCGTGCGGAAATAAAGTTGGTAGTTAGAACTGCAATTTCTGAAACTTAAGTTCATTCTCCCGGCTAATCGGTCAATAAAATTGACCTTTTATCTATAACGTTCAACGAAATATTACGAATTTGAGCCGGCCAATTGTCGTGTACATGTACATGCACTTATTAGTGTCTAGTTTGTTGATCGCGGCAGTTATCTTTGCGCGTAACGGTATCTCTAACCCACAAACTGAGCAGGAAAATCAAACGCGTAATTACATCATCATTGTCCAGTCCTTCGAATTTGGAAAACGTAGGTGCGCGGTATATCGCTCGGAGCTTTTGGGATTTGCGCGCGCCTTTTTGAGGGAGCACAATTCAAATTAACATCGATGAAATGATTACTGAATAAAGACAAACACAAGTATAATGATACACACGTATTATTCTAAGTGTGGCAACAGAAACATAAATAAAAAACATATGTTTATATTGTACAATAGTCCACATGATAATAGCATCAACAATCCGGCAATCCCGATGAATCTGATCACGGTAATTAGTCGACTTCCGCGACTGAGAGCGCATGCCCATCAGACTCGCTTAAAGTTTCAAACTCGGAAGTGGAATCCTAATTGTTACCGCAATCAGTTTCACCGGAATCCGACGAGTCAACCCTCTTTCGCTTTGATAGTATCGTGGTTTCGTCACCAGTCTCGGATCCAAATAAGCGTACGGGTACGATTATTTATTTTCAGCTAAAAATCCCCCCTGTACGAGATTATTAGGGACCGCTTCGTTTATTAATTTTCCACACAAAAAAAACTGCATGTCCCTTGCAAAAACTAGATTTAAAAATGCGCAGATAATAATTTGAAACAAAGTCGCCTGAATGAGTTGTTTGCATGCAGAATTCTGAGGATTTTCCAATTCTATTTTTAATCTGGGAGAATCTGCTGATCACGTGTTATTATAAATAAGTTTCCGATTTCGTGATACTGCTCATTCGTTGGCCGATATTATTAACTGTGGCGATTACGTGACGCAACACGAGTCCTCATTGGTCAATATTATTAGCTGCCTATTTTTAATGATGACGCTTGATTCCTCTTCAGTGTTCCGACTGTCCCATTGGTTAATATCATTAGGTGCCCAGATTGAATGACGCATTGTCAAGAAGGTGGCCGTTTGTTTTCATTCATCGAGTAATAATGCGATCACAATGTATGTTACTACTAGTAGTTACCAGGTTCGTAATCAGCGTCATCACTGCTGAGAAAGATACATGGTGGATAGTCTTATCGGCGTTTGACCAGTGGTGTGTTGTTTGTTAAAATCTCGTTCACTGGTTGCAAATTCTGAGGTGCGCATTTGAAATTTTCGGCGTGCGCATTTAATAACTCGCAGGTTTTTAAATCCGCGCGCGCCAAGGCGCGCAAGCGCAATTGCGCGCCTCAAAATCGAAGGACTGATTGTCGAGGAACTGGGCACATGTCGCACATGCTACAATGTAACTGATTGATTACCACGGCCTTGTCTTTAAACGATATCGGTACCAATATATAAGTCGCACGGAACTTCATCTTGTATGCATGAAACGTCGCTGTATTTGCGTTTCCCTTTTATGTTTTGATTTTGGTATGGTGTAAATATTTGTGTACAGTCGGAAAAAAGTTTAGGGTCAGCGTCTGGAAATATGGTCAGTCGGGCACTACTATTTTGTGTTTGCTTAAACTTGATGGTTCAATATATGACTTTGATCTCACATTCTCATCAAAGTTCATGATTTAGCAACAGAGCAAGCTGTTCCCCAACTTATTATGACCCTCTGTAACTTGTAGTGCCTGTTTTGTCCAGTTGAGTTTGACTAATTGCTATATGTTAAGTGATTGCTTACTAAAACCGAAACCGAGGTTTTTTACCAAAAAAAACCGAAACGTAAATTCTAAAACCTCACAACACTACCATTTTTGCCAAGATTGGAAGTGATAAGCGGAATTTGCATTTAAATTATGTACATATGAATATCAAGTCCATACAAAAATCATACCAGTAACAGTACACTAGCGTGAGGGAGCGATTAATAAACTAAAGACGCATAGTGATGACCTATTGTGACCTTACGGAATGCTACCATTTCATTTCAAATAAAATTTACTTTGAAGTGGCAGCACTTTGTTGAAGTAAATTATGCCCAATTCAATCATATATAAACTAGATGTTGACATCGCTAGCTTGTTTTTGATATGAGCATTTTCCATATTTTGTCGTGTTTCATAAAACTTACCAGCTAGCGTGTATATTAAATATATAGCTGAATTCAGCTGGCCTAGGAGAATATTTTAACAGCATACCCACCGCCAACGCCGCCTGTATCTTTAAACCATTTTTCACAAATAACTCCAAGTGACTTGTCACCATCTAAAATTCTCCATTTTGTTTCAAAGGGCATCCTGAGATGGACACCAGTGTTCTGAAAAATAAATGCACTCAGAACACATGCTTTTATTGTTTGAAGTCTTTGAAGAATGGAAATATATCCCCTCAACATTGGTTCAACTGCATGTGATGTTAGTTAGGGCCAGGTGTACTAGCATGATGTGTTCTCAGTCAGAAATTGGTCGTTTATCATTGTATTTTATGTTTAGGAAATTAGGTCACATGTGTATGTTTGCGTACTTCAGTGAAGCGTCGCTAACTGACTGACGAGACCGATTGTGGCATCCAATGATATACACAGACGCTGTGCGTGATTTAAACTATCCAATTTCCGTGACAAAATATGAAACTCTTTGCAACTATCGAGAGATGAAATTGCCTTCTGGTTTGGTCAGGGCAAATTGATAAAAAAAAAAACGATTAGAACTTATTTATGGATACGAAACAACACGCTGGGAATATACTGTCGCAAAGACAGTGAATAATGCTTAATTTTAATACACTGGTAACCCACCCTGAGATCTGAATTTAAACCTAAATGATGGTAGAACCTGTGCAAAAATATAAGGTTGAATGTATTTTGCGACATAGATGTAAAACAGAGACAATTGCCAAGTACAATTAAAACTTCTGACGTTTTTTCATAACCGAACTTCAAGGTAACTAACTCAACTCCAAAGAGATGTATTTGAGTGATGGTGCCACCATGTTGGTTCCGGTTTCCATAAGTGTAATGTTTTTAAATAGGATATTTACATACATGTAAGGGGCGGAAGTGAACATTGAGTATAAGAATTTCGTTGTGACAACACACAATTTTGCAACGTCGCTATAAAGTTCCTAATATCTAATGATATATCTGACAGAAAATTCATTTTTATGTTCATATTGTTTACTGATGACACAGTATAAATACATTTTGTCACAAAGTTCAGCCCACATGTATTTATACAGTGTAATTATTCCAGGAAATGAAGATTATTCCTTAAATATACTCAAGATGTCACCACATGGTCTCACTATAGCTGTTTTGGGGAGTCTTTTGGGGAGTGTTGTTTTTATCTTGAATCTAGACAGTGGTAATGGAAACAAACCCAGTTACAGACATGCATAAACAGAATCTACAGTACAATTTTATTAAATATACAATTAAAAAAACCTCACTTCTAATTAAATTTCCAGGGGTTTGTGATACTCTATAACAAACCAACTGACTAGATCGATGCAATTCTCGTCTCGCTTGTAATCTTTGAAATGATGTGCTCATTTGAAAACCACGTTTGATTCAATCTTCCTGAGAACCGTTATATGTGGTTGATGCATATTGTGCATGGAGTGTTTTCAAAAAGTGTTTTTCTCATCTGTCTCTGTAAACTTTTGGCTTACATCAAGAACACTGCTAATCACCATGAATCAATTGCATTATGAAATTTTTGACAATTTAGATTATTAAGACAGGATATGACATACTTACCGGTAGTTCAATGGAATCATGAGTATCCGTTAATCTGAGCGTCACATAGTGCAAATTTTACTATTTTAGTCAGCTGTTTTAGTGTGCGATTTTCGTAATTTGAGGAACACTTGGACATTTGTTCTTAGATGATATAAATGTTTGTACTTCGTCTGTCTGATTAAATATTTGCTGAAGCCAAAGAAAAAAATACTTTCGGGAACACCCTGCAGCCAGCATTTATTAGAGAAATGTTTTGAAAATTAACAGGCATGCATAGGATCACCTCTAGATGGGAGATATCAAATTTTAGCAATTTTTGCCGAAAAACATGGCCGCCGGCAACCATTTTGAATTTTTCTCTTAGCATGACTGAATCTTTTGTTGGCACACCCTACAGACCACATCCCTCTTCCAATCGCCACCAAACTTCATATGAATCTTCGGGGTGACCTCTAGATGGGAGCCATCGATTATTTCCAAAATTCGTTGAAAAACATAGCCGCTGGCAGCCATCTTGAATTATACTATTTGCATAACTAAATCCTTCATCACAAGTTATAGGCCTCATCTGAGCGTCACCAAACTACATAAGGATCTTCGGCGGGTGACCTCTAGATGGGAGCGAACGATGTGTTCCGAAATGTTTTGAAAAACATGGCTGCCAGTGGCCATCTTGGATTTTACTCTTTGCATGTCTGAATCCTTCGGAACAACCTTTTGGCCACATCCCTCATTTGATCGTCACCAAACTTCATAAGGATTTTCAGGGTGACCTCTAGATGGGAGGCAACGATATTTTCCAAATTTCGTTACAAAAGTTTGTCCCCAGCGGCCATCTTGGATTGGACTCTTTTCATGACTAAAATCCTATGGCACACCCTACATGCAACATTCCTCATCCAAACGTCATATGGTTCTTTGGTGTGACCTCTAGATGGAAGCTGTCCAATTCTTCTGAAATTTGTTAAAAAACATGGGCGTCTGAAGCCATCTTGGGATTTCACAATTGAGTCCATCGGCACACCCTGCAGCCCACATTTAGTGGAGAAATGTTTGAATTGAAATTAAATTCATTTACACAATACAATCCATTTACTGAAACTTTTTGGCTTTCCTTTATTATTCTTTTAACTGCTCAGAATAAAATTATTAACGCCTCCCCATGTACAGACAGTGTTATTGACACTTTCATTCTTCAGCAGCATTGCACAAAATTCTATATTGGCTTCTACAGCTTTTTATACATAATTGGCTTTTGCCAACAACACAGCTGGGCATGCTATATTGACTTGCGCGATTTTATGCAGTAGTGAGTACCGGTATCATCAGTTAAAGTTGTGAGCTGTGCATTGCTTTGCACAAGTCAATGGAGCACACCCTGTCTTGCAAAACTTCCAGCATAAGACAATGTCTGACAATGACATACAAGGCTTAACAAAATGAAGATTGAACATGTTTTGGTGGAGTAGAGATACCCCGCTCGACAAAATAAGTGTTCATTGGCACCGCGGTGTATTTGCCGTACGGCCGCGGTGTCAGAGTTTGTAACTGCAGTTGAGCACCACGGCCGAACGGCAAGTACACTGCGGCTGAACGGCAAGTTCGACATGGCCGAAATGCATGTACACCGTGGTTAGATTTCTGGTTTGTATCATCTTTTTTCAGTTTAATGAACATACACCGCGGCAACTACACCATGGCCGAATGGCAAGTACATGTACACTGTGGCCCAGCTGTACCCTAGTTAGCCGGTGGAGCCGCAGTGTAGTTGCATTTCGGCCGCGGTGGCAACGCTAACCGCCGTTAAGTGGACACTTGTTTTGTCCAGCAGGGTACCTAAGAACATATTTACGTTATATTGACAAGAGGACTGCACAAAGGAAAACTAAATTACAGGGGTATACTTTGATTCTTCAAAATTTTTGAATTATTCTGATTTGCTGATAGTTGGACACACCATAAATGTAGTTATTTATGTTTAAGTCCGGTATTAGTACTAAATTAAGGCTTCTCTGTTTTTCAGAATATAATTACATATACTACAGCTGTAATCTACAAATGACAGTGAATTAAGGAGTACTCTTAAAAGGTATTTATACTTACTATATCCATTGGATATACTTACTATACAGGGACCAGCCTAGGCCTGATTTTCAGGGCGAAGTGACTTCTCCCTGTCACAAAAATTGGGCGAAGTGGGAGATTTCCAGGGCGAAATGCGTTGGCAAAATTGAAATCCGCCCGCACTGTAGTCGCCTATAAAAGGCTATATAAAGAAAATAGGAGATATGTAATATTTAAATTAAAATGATGAAACAATGGTTCAAATGTGGAAGCTTTATGTTCAAATCATTACACTAATAACTGAATAATGTCCAAACATAATTGTGAGAGAATGGTTTTGAAAGAACGGAATTTTTACAACCGCTTATGAATACAAAAATAAATAAAAATTACGACCACTTATGAATACAAAAAGAAATAAAAATTACACAATGCTTATGAATACGAAAAAAATGCTAAAAAAAAAAAACGGTAGAAATCTTGAACATTTTCACTCATTAAAAGTCCCTAACATGGGTACAGATATTACTATGTTGCATAAATGAATTTGTTTTCAAAGCTAATGTAATCTGATGATGTAAGGTGTAGAGTTGTAATCTTCAGGTGTGATAATCTCAAAATCACAACTCACTGGACACCTAACGATGTATTCACAGCTGTCTGCAATCAACACTCAGTTGTGAATGTGCTCCCAAATCGGATTAATACAGCTGTTAATAGTAACTATGATGTTATCTACGACAGTGGCAATGGATAACTGGGTTCAATCAATGTTGGCAGTAAATAGTGGGTGAATATTTTGCCGATTTTCTTAGGTCAAATTCGGAAATTTCAGTGCGACTTAAACTTCGCCCGGCTGCAAAATTAGGGCGAAGTGAGCAAGAATAGGGAGACTTCTTCGCCCACGTCGCCCTCTCGGCTGGTCCCTGTTACTATATCCATTGGATATATCTTGGTATTGGAACATTAGAGAATTTTTAAATTGATTAGTTAGCAACTATTAGATGATTTAGTTTTGAGTTCAAAGTCAAGTCTGTCCGTCCGTCAACAATTTCCTTTAGCACACCCTTTAGGTCACATCTCTCATCTGATTGTCACCAAACTTCATATTGATCTTCGTGGTGGGAGCCTTAATTTTTTTTCAGAATGTTTTTTACAAAAAACATGGCTGCCAATAGCCGTCAGTGATTGTCCCCCAACAATCCGTCCGAGGACTACAGTAATGACCCTTGTACCTGCATCCAAATGTCCATCTGGAACTTTGTCCGAGTCTGTATTCTGTTATTTTCTGCTAAATTTTTTTAAAACTTGACTCAGATGTCAACCAGTATGGGAACCTGCACACCTGTGATTTTCAGTTCGACCTTTTATTTCAAATTTGAATACATCGACACACCCTGCAGGACGCATTTATTTGAGAATTATTTTGACAATTTACTGGCATTTTTAGCATCATGTCTAGATGAGAGCTATCCAATTTGAACAAGTTTCAATGAAAAACATGGCTGTCGGACCTACATGTATCAAATTTGAAAAAATTTCGATGAAAAATATGGCCATCGGCAGCCATCTTGTTTTTACTCTTTGCATGACTAAATCCTTTGGCACACCCTACAGACCGCATCCCTGATACGATCGTCAGCAAATTTCATATGGATCTTTTGGGTGACCACAAGATGGGAGTCATCTAATTTTTCTGAATTTCGTCAAAAAACATGGCAACTGGCAGTCATCTTGATTTTACTCTTTGCATGACTAAATCCTTTAGCACACCTACATGTACAGACAATATCCCTCATCAGATCATCACCATGCTTCACATTGCTTTGGGGTGAATACCAGATGGGAGCTATCAATTTTATTTTAATTTCATTGTAAAACATCTAGAATTTTACCCTATATGTATATCTCTCTTCATGTTGACATCTAGTATTACTTAGACAAATAGACATTTCAACTTTCTGCATTAATTGCTCCATTGACTGTAACATTTGAAATTATCCCTCTGTTTTAATTTGTCAGCCCAGAGTTCAC
This sequence comes from Siphonodentalium dalli, assembly GCA_032622095.1. Lineage (NCBI taxonomy): Eukaryota > Metazoa > Mollusca > Scaphopoda > Gadilida > Siphonodentaliidae > Siphonodentalium > Siphonodentalium dalli. The sequence goes on from CP136062.1 coordinate 198,595,434, forward strand.
ACTGGGTCTGGACTTAATATTTTTTTTAAGGTCTAATTCGCCTAAACATTGCTTTGGTCAAAATCACTCCCATGAAACAATGGGACTATTGACAATAATTGTACAGTGGAAACTTCAATACCATCTATTAAATATATATAATTTTTTTCCAGCAATCCAGAAACAAGAATATGAGTTATTACAGTAATGGCTTACCAGGGACAATGCCTGTGCAAATGCCACAGTCCGCAGAGAAACGAAGCCCTTACGGTGCCGGTCCACCATTTCCGTCTCCATATGGTGCACAGCCAGGAGCTGTTAACGGAATCTCTGCAAGTGTTAACGGCATCCCGCCAGCTGCCCATATGCCTTCGGCTGGACCAACTTCTTCACCAGCCTTTCCTCTGCCCTCACAGATGAACCCTTCAGCTCTTAGTGCATCAGCGTCTCAAGTTAGGCCACAGTTTGGCCAACCAGGACAATATCCGCAGATACCGCAAATAGGAGCAGGTGGCCCATACGCTCAGGGAATACCGCAGCAGCCCATGGCTCAATACCCAAGAGTATCAACAACATACTTGGCACCAATACCGTCGTCCGTTTCTACGACAGCAACACAGTCGCCATATTGTACGAGGCAGTACATGACTTATCCCATGTCACAGATGCCAGGTGGACTCGCCACCAGCCCAGCCTACCCAGGGAGTATGGCTGCACCCATTGCGACCCATCCTGGTATCAATATGAATCCACTTTACCAACCTGGGGCCATTAGTGCTATGCAGAGTGTTCCAGCAGTTTCCGCTGCAACCGGATCTCCATATGCGATGCAGGCGTTTCCCAGTTCATACGGACTTGGCTCGTCAGTTACCTACCCAGGTGGTGCTGCATATAGGCCTCCATTCTAAGTCTGCCATGTTTTTTGTTGGACGTTGTTTGGAGTCTGTTGATTTTTTTTGTTAATCAGTTTTCATAGTTCACTGTAGGAATTTCATCCCTCATGACTTACCAATCAGCTACCAACCATGCTCAGAACGGAATCTCAATGGTGTATACACCTCGCAATGAACTATCTCGCAGGTCGCTATTAGGCATGAAAAAAATAGTGATGTTTCCGTAAAAGGAGGGAAAAAAGCTGGGTGGTCGGGCAAAAGTTAATTTTTGGTGAAATAGGAATATTTTCATTCAGTATATATGCCCCTGCAGTTCTGGTTAAAACAGCGACTCACCATCTATGCAGTCCTGAGTCTGGAGTACATGTATTTTGGGGGGAAGGCATTTCTATTACCACCAGCACAGTTATGTCAGTCTCACCCAATCACAACATCAGGAAAGCGATGGATCCTATCAGCTGATTGTTGGAATGCCTTTACAGTGGAAGATTTGTCACATTGCTAAAAATAGTGCTTAAACATTGTCTGTCATAATTCACTGTCATACTGCATGCATTTTTACGCAGATATTATTTTTAGCGACACAGCAATAGGTATCACCCCCAAATACTGCAGACTCAGTACGCATAGCTGATGAGTCTGTGATTTAACCAGAACTGATGCCCTTGGTATGATATACAGTAATGCCCAATCGACTCTTTAACTACAGCAGAATTATGGGTAACTTTTCAGGATTTAGTCGGAAATATGGCTTGTTGCCATTCATCGGAAAGCTCTCCTTACCCATAATAATGCTGTAGTTAAAGGGTTGATTACTTAGGGCATTACTGTAACAGGACACAATGAGCACTTCACTCAGGTATTGGAAGGGATAATGAAGCCTTGATAGTATTTTTAATCAAAAAACAGTTGAGCTTACCTGTATACACAAGGGCGTCCCATCTTAAAACACAAGGATACAATAAAATATGTTTAAACTAATCTTAAGAGGGAGGTAAAATGGCAACATTTAAATGGGGAATTCAGTGTTAATTTTCAGGACAAGATTACTCAATAAAGTTTACAAACCATAGAATATTGCTTCATGTCTTGCGACATTTAATGGAAATATTTTAAACAGTGATTTTCAGGTGACCTACTTTTTAATAATGTCAAATAATATTCAACCTGGGATGAAAATCAAAATGTAGATTGGCAACAGTTCGGCACAGTTTTACTAAGATCAGCGATTTATAAATGCAATTTATGGTTTGTTTTTTGCGTTTATTAATTTTTTATCTCAACTTGATGAGGATTGGTGTCCATATTCCGTCAACAATTTCCTTTCACACACCATTCAGGCCATATCCAACATCCAATCATCACCGAACATTATATTGATCGGGGTGATTTCTAGATGGGAGCTATCAATATTTTTTTGAAATTCATTAAAAAAAACTGGTCGCTAACTGCCATCTTGGATTCCAAAATAGAACCCATCGGCACACGTTGCAGCCCGCATTACATGCATGTTAATCAGCTAGATGGGAGCTATTGAATTTGAACGACTTTCAATGATAAACATAGCCGCTGGCAGCCATCTTGGATTTTACTCTTTGCATGAATAAATTCTTTGGCACATCCTGCAGACCACTAGATACGAGCCATAATTATTATTTTTTTGTTTATACAAATTTCATAGTAAAAGATGGCCGCTGGTATCCATCTTGAATTTTACTCTTTGCATGACTAAATCTTTCGGTATGCCCTTTGTATGGTGGGCACTGTTTACAACTTTATATATACATGAACTTTGGTCCTTGCCAGGATTTACCTGCAATGGTGATTATTTTTGGGGTCAGTTTTGAGGTCAGTTCGTCGGTTGACTGCAAACAAACCATATTTTTCTGTGGACATCATTGGTTGATACCTTGTGTATCAGTCATTCCTGCTTTAACCTGAAATTTACCACATGTCTCTTTCTTTTCTTTTTTTGCCATTCTGCCACCTTATGAATAACATTTTTTTTCCCCAAGCGAATATCTTCCAAATAGTGGTTTATAATACTGTAATACATTCTATGAATGGAAAATATAATTGTTGTTCATTGCTATTTCTCCAAGGATGAATTGTATACAATCATTCATATTGGTATATTTTAGAACTAGTTTTAGTCCTGCCAGCTCCTAATGAGAAATCATCAAAGACAGCTTTTGTGAAAGTACTACCAATGAATATAATTTGTCATGGATTTCTCTTCCAAGATTAATATGGTACCTTCTTCCTTCTACCCCTTCCATGATGCTTGTATACTATTTAATTAATGAAGTGCAGATTAAATGTACTAGTACTAAGTCATTGGATTTTGCCCACAAGAAAAATTACTTTATGCAAAAAAAAATTGTGCATTCAAAACTGATGACTATTCTAATGTTACCACTATTAATATTTATTTAGTGTTAAATATAAAACAGCATCCAACTCATAAAATATAGATGTTTCACAATAGGAATCTACAGTCCTCGAAATTGTCCACGACAGTAAGCAATTCCGTGGCAACATGTGGAATCTTACATGTCACATCATAAAATTTTTCCTAATTTCAAGGGCTGGAACCTACATAATATATTTGAACACATCTGCCATGAAATACTGGCTTTTACTATTTAACTGATTTCATGCAACATACATTAATGCCCTAAATAATCGACTCCTTAACCACAGCAGACACAAGCTTTACGATGAATGGCAACAAGCCATATTTCCGACTAAATCATGAAAAGTTACCCATAGTTATGTTGTGGTTAAGGAGTCGATTATTTAGGGCATTACTGTAAGTATCAAACATTTTAGACTTATTCAACTATTAAAGTTTGTGCGTAACCTGTCCAACAGGGAAAGAGTATATTCGTATTGAGGTATTGTTACCTCTAGTATTTAAATTATGATTTTTTGTACCTTTGGAATTCTCACACGGATGAAAAATTTGTCCTGTTTCTTTGTCTAGTCTTCATTTCTCTGGAATTGACACCTCAGATATTTTTACTGAAATGTCCTTCTGTTTTGTTGACATAGCATCCCCCCATATTATACCATTTCTGTTTTCCCTGCTACGGCATGATCACCTACTGATACTCTGTTATTGATTTCTGTCGTTTTCGCCGGTTTTACAGATTTATTTATCCTGGAACATTAACCTAAGAGATAACAGTCAGCACCTTTACGTGCATGCTTTGTTTAATGCTAAAAGTCAGATCTCATCGTTAATATACATGTATGTGTATACACAAACAGTAGAGGGATCTGTAAAACGTCTGTTTTGTATCAATGTGTATCAATGAACATATCCAATGGAACTCTTAAATAAAAATGGGACGAAAGCAGGCTTCAAAATGCATTTAATTTTGCGAGAATCAAATGCTGAATCAAGTTAGTCATAAAACACTGAAAATTTAAAAGTTTCGCGAGAATCTATTCGGTGATTCTCATCGAATCTTAAGGCCTGGAAAGGCGATGATGTTTATTTGATAGGTTAAAGTTTCTAGGATAGATGACACTGCAATATCTGCCAAAATAACATAATTCACATTATTTTGACGAATCATACATACTGGCAATCATATCCTGAATGTTAAAAAAATATAAGTGACCGCTTTGAAGCACGACATGTTCATTAGTTTAATATTAAAGTTTTGTTCCTTTCTCCTGCAAATGAGATTTATCAAGATGGATGTAGGAAATACTTAAGCTACAAGCCATGACATGCTTAGCACAAACCATTTATGCCCATATTTATTGGTCGGAAGTTAAAAAATCTGGTCATATTTTACCAATAAGGAAATTTCATGCATGTGTTTAAAAACCTGGAATTTGACTTTTGCATCTTTTTTGGTAGGGTACTAGGGTTCTTGAAAAGTCAACAGTTTGCAAAGGTATTACTCTTAACCCTTTACCCAACAGAAGGGCCCTGTGCCAATGCATTCTCTTGTTGCCATTCATCGGAAAGCTCCCCCCGAGAGCTTTCCGATGAATGGCAACAAGCCATATTTCCGACTAAATCCTGAAAAGTTACCCATAATTCTGCTGTGGTTAAGGAGTCGATTACTTAGGGCATTAATGTAACTGAAGTGTGTGCCTCCTCCGTGTCGGTATATCATAACACATATTTATCCAATACATTATAATATTGAAGACTTTTCATATGATTTTCGGAGTCTACCAATGAATGATATGCTAACAATGTGTTAGATGGCCGTCATGTCACTGTTGCATGTTAAGTGTCAAAAATTTGTTTAAAGATGCAATTTAGACACGTCAATATTTTTTTCTTTCATGAGTAGCCTCATATTAACTCACATAATTTTGTAGGGGGTCGGTTTGCTATAAATCTACATTTGTTTCATGAATCAATTATTTCTAACTCTTTCTGACTCTTTGGGTATTTATTGCTTGGGACATCGAAGAATGCCAGTTTTAATTGGGAATTAGTTGTCAGTACTTATTTTGCGAGTTACGTAGTTCATTGCCAGAAATTTATTTTGCAACAAGAGAATTTATATATTTTATTCTTTTGTCCATACAAAGTTTTCTCAAGAGTGTATGTAAAACAAATCCTTTTTTTGTCTGACCTTTATATTCAGTGGTGATAGGTTCCATTTAGAATTTCTTGAACTCCCTCCCCCACCCCCAAAAAGTAATCGTTGACTTAGCATTCTATTAAAGTGACATAAGGTACTCAAATGTGAAAAATCATAAATTTTATCTTAGTGAATCAACTATCGTCAATGAGTAAATGAAAAATAGATGGAATTTGTTCTTATTTTCATTATTAACTCTCCAATAATGAGGTTTCTTATTTCAGAACCATCATTATGTATAATAATTACTGTCACAAAGTCCAATTAGTAGGCCTGCAGATTTCAATATTATGCGTAACCTATTTTTCGGTCGCCTGGTTTGTGCTTAAGTTATCAGAAGATGATATAGTAATGCCCTAAATAATCGACCCCTTAACCACAGCATAATTATGTGTAACTTTTCAGGATTTAGTCGGAAATAAGGCTTGTTGACATTCATTGGAAAGCTCTCACTGACAATGGCAACAAGCCTTATTTCCGACTAAACCCTGAAAAGTTGCCCATAATTCTGCTGTGGTTAAGGGGTGATTATTTAGGGCATTACTGTACATTTGCTGTTAAAATCACCACAATTGGTAGTATTAACTACCAATGGGCAACTCATTGAACTATTAAATTTAAATGTCTCATATTGGGACTTGATTTAGCAATAATTAAGGTGAGAATCAGTAATCGCAGGACTTAGGGAAAACTTAGGCGTCACCTGTTTTTCATCCGTTTTAGGTAACCTCGAGGCGAACTGAATGTCGTTCTCCTCAAACTGCAGGCCTGAATTAGTCCTATAAAAAAACAAATCTTTCAACTATGTTATCTATCACCACAAGAAGTTAGACATAAGCATATTTTTATGTTATTTCTCCTCCAGGGTAGAGTGTGCTGTTGGTTGGTTGGGTGCGATGCTCTTGAACATATACATGTATAAAAGTTTATCAACCTATATTTTGGTCGTTTTCGACTAGACTGTTGAAAAATTTTGTGTTTTGTCAAACATGCCTTTATTTTTATTACTGATATACTACCATATTTGGATATTTTTTATGCAGATTTTGTGTCATTGCCAACTTTTTTGTTATATAGTGAGGTGTATTTGTGACATATTCTCTGCTCTGATTGGTTTGTAAATTGGAATTCTGTCAAATGATTGGCCAATTGTTTTTGGTATTGTCTTCACTCACTCATTTAGAAATATTGAATGAAGCTCCTGAATAGTGTGGTAAATTGCAACAAGTACTGCATCCCGCTTTATGTATCTGATAGAGTGATTAACCCTTTCTATACAGAATGGATGCTCAGTTATAAAAGTATACATTGGAACGGTCTTATTCATTTGGATGGGTGTACAGGTAATAAAAGCAGATGGCAGACAGAAAAACGGATAATACAATAGCGGAATGATTCATATTCATTGGTCGAATTGTTCATGTAATAAGTTAAAAAAGACCTATGGTTATTTGTTGAACTTATTATCTGAACATTTCCAAAGGGATAACTACTCATCAATGAGTATTTAGTATAGAAAGGGTTAATGTTATAGCAATGTGTATTAAAATAATTTATAATCATAGGCTAGCAATGCCATACTCTGCACTCCCAAATATATTAATTTTCACTCCAAATACATGACATGTTCATAACCACAGTTAGAAATTATTATCAAAATCTACCAATAGACTCATGCTATCACTTTAATAATAATAATACTATAGACAAATATGGAAAGCTGGCCAATTAAAGATTAACTGGACTAATGCTACCATCACTCTTTTCAAGCCCTATTCCAGCATAACAAATTTACCAATTGTTAAGTATTTTTTAATCAATCGGATATCTCTCTTAAACCTAACATTGAAAATCCAAAATGATTTGCCATCTTTTGCGACATTAATCTCTTTGAATTCCCAACAACACCGAATTTGCAAATCTGAAAGTCACCATCCAGTCGGACAATAATTAGAAGCATGGGTTGGTTTTGAAGTTAACAATCTTCTATGCCGACCCACCAATCTCACACATGAACTTTCCATACTTGTCTATATTATTATTAAAGTGATGTGCATGTATGTGCATTATTGGCAAAGTTTTATAAGAATTTCCAATAACTGTTCATAACCTTTAACCCTTTACCCAACAGAACGGCCCTGTGCCAATGCATTCTCTTATATATGCGAGTCGACCATAGGTCGCCTCGCATATATAAGAGAATGCATTGGCTTAACACATTAAAAATTATAAAATTGTTAAAGATTGTAAGAAAAAATGGTAAAAAGTGTTAAAAAAAGATTTTTTTTAGGCCAATGCATTCTCTTATATATGCGAGGCGACCTAGGTCGACTCGCATATATAAGAGAATGCATTGACACAGGGTATAACTGTAACTATCACAATGTGGTCAAGGAGCCGGTTCCAATGATATCCATATTTGTATGGTTCTATTGAGACAGACCGAAGATAGTTTAGGCTGTTGAAGCTTTATTTGGCCGGTTTTGGCCGGTTTGTTGGGTAAAGGGTTAAAAAAGTGTTTAAAAAATATATGGAAAAGGTCTACGACTTGTTGAAATTTCTTGTCATCGGATGTATGATCATACTGAACATTTCAGTTAAATGTTTCACCAGAATCAGCCCAAAATATATGTTTAAATAATATTATTTTCCAAATTTTTGCTATAAGCATATATCAAAATTGTCTCTGACCCTAAATCAGAAACAACATGTTTATAACTGGAGAAAGAGATAATTTTTATCTAAAATGCAGTTTAATAGTTGGGTAGATGTGTCAAATACACATAATAGACATGTAAACTTGAGAGAAAATTGCAGGCTTTGCTATTTTACCCATGCCCATCTTCATAAATTAATTGATGTCCTGTATCATGCATGTATCGTTTGAAAGTGTAACGTGGTGCATTGAATTCATGATGAAACGTTAGACCTATTGCCTACTTGAGTCAATGTAATAAAATGAAAGAATATGGAAATTTTGCGTATGTCACTGAACTAACATTGCGTGATTTTCAATACCATATATTTGTTTGTTTATGGGCGGCCAATATTGATAAAGCTTCCACCAAAATTGTTCAATGTGACCTGACCCATCAGAAAATAAAAAAAAAAAAAAACAATTTGAAATTGTCGTAGTTCTTATAATAACATTACACAGAAAAGATAAAACTACTGGAATGTTTTGGTGCCATCTTATGGCATTATTTTTCAAGCTAACGGTTCATCACTTTTATTGTCGAAATGGCTTGTTGCCATTCATTGGAAAGCTCTCAATGAGAGCTTTCCGATGCATTGCAACAAGCCATATTTCCAACTAAATCCTGAAAAATTACCCATAATTCTGCTGTGGTTAAGGAGTCGATTATTTAGGGCATTACTGTACGTCCTTTTGGTTGTAAGGGTACAATATCTTTCTGTTGATATATTTTACACTCTTAATGTCCCAATCTGGCATGAAGAGGAACCTCAGATGAATGGTTGCTGTGGTTTGAATAGGTGACTGTAATTTCCTTTTATTTTGACATCATTTCTGAACACATTCTCAAATATATAATTTGGTGCAGATACTTTCTGAACATATTTTTCTACCATTATTTTTAGGAGCATTCAAATGAGTGAGAATCATTTTAGGACGGAAACTTTTTATTTTTCCAGTCTTTCATTTTTAGAATTGTTTTACCCGATCAGGCAAGCTCTTTCGACATGTTAATTCCTAAAACGCATATGTAATTTAAACCAAAAAAAAAGTTTCATTGAAATAAAATTATTTAGAAAAACTCATGTGTTTTATTGCATTGCTATTTGACCCATTGTTAGCTCAATTTTACTTTGGAAAGTTTGAGCTATTGCCAATGGTTTGGTATCCGTCATCCCTGTGGGAGTGTCTGTCAACAATTTCCATTAGCATGGGCTACAGGTCTACCCTTTGGTCGGATCATTATGAAATTTGTCATGGCTGTTGACATTGACATGTGGATGGGAAGTCATTTTGTGGTTATTTCGACAAAAAAACATGGCCAACAGTGGCCATCTTGGATTTAAAAATTCAATCCATTTATAGCACAGGCTACAGGCCGGAGTGTTGGTCTGATCATCATGAAATTTGTCGTGGATGTTAATACACGTATTGACATGTAGCTGGGAATGATTTATTTTGGGGTCATTTCGGCTATAAAATATCAAAAGTTTTCCGAATTTCTTTGAAAAACATGGCCACAAGCAGCCATCTTGGATTTGACTCCTTGCATGACCAAAGGCAAATATTCTTTGGTACACCCTACAGGCCACCTCCCTCATCCAATCATCACCAAACTTCATTTGCAACTTCGTGCTGACCTCTAGATGGGAGCCATTTTTCTGAAATTTGTGAAAAAACATGGCCTTCAGCATCCATCTTTGATTTCAAATTTGAATCTATTGGCACACCCTGCAGCCCGCATTTATTTGAGAACTGTTTTGAAAATTTACAAGTATGTTTAGGATCACTTCTAGATGGGAGCTTTCAAAATTGAAGAAATATTTTTTATAAAAAACTTGGCAGCCATCTTGGATTTTACTCTTTGCATGACTAAATCCTTCGGCACATCCTACAGACCACATCCCTGATACGATCGTCACCAAACTTCATATGGATATTTTAGGTGACCATAAGATGGGAGCCATAAAATGTTTCCAAATTTCGTTGGGGGGGAAAACATGGCTGCTAGTGGCCATCTTGGATTTGACTCTGTATGTCTAAATCCTTTTGTACTCCCTACAGACAACATCCCTTGTCCGATCATCACTAAACTTCACATGGATCTTCGTGATGACCACAAGATAGGAGTAATCTAATTTTTCCAATTAAAAAAAAACATGGCCACCGGCAGCCATTTTGGATTTTACTCTTTGCATGACTAAATCCTTTAACACACCTACAGACCAAATCCCTCATCTGATCATCACCAAACTTAATATTGATCTTCAGGGTGACTTTTAGATGGGAGCTATCAAATGTTTTGAATTTCATTGGTGGCCACCTTGTATAATACTTTATATATACATCTCTTCATGTTGATATCTAGTGTTACTTAGACATTTCAACTTTCCGCATTCCTAATCGCTCCATTGGCTGTAACACATGAAATTATCCCCTCTCCAAGTTGAGCCACAGTGTCATTGAAGCTTTTATTTTTACCCTGGTGATATTAGATTGAAATAAAACGGCCTTTTGTTCACATGATACTTTTCCCTATTTTTCACATAATTCATATTTTTCACATAATATGAATGAAAGTACCCTCTAACCCTAACCAATCAGATTCAATGTTCATTGAACCTGGGGTCAAATTGAATTATTATATGACCATTAACCCTTTACCCAACAGAAGGGCCCTGTGCCAATGCATTCTCTTATATATGCGAGTCGACCATAGGTCGCCTCGCATATATAAGAGAATGCATTGGCTTAACACATTAAAAATTATAAAATTGTTAAAGAATGTAAGAAAAAATGGTAAAAAGTGTTAAAAAAAGATTTTTTTTAGGCCAATGCATTCTCTTATATATGCGAGGCGACCTATGGTCGACTCGCATATATAAGAGAATGCATTGGCACAGGGCATAACTATAACCATCACAATGTGGTCAATGAGCCGGTTCCAATGATATCCATATTTGTATGGTTTTATTGAGACAGACCCAAGATAATTTAGGCTGTTGCAGCTTTATTTGGCCGGTTTGTTGGGTAAAGGGTTAATTTCCAGCTGAATTTCCAATAGTAAACCGTAGACAAGAGGAGTAATAAATTTGTATGTCTACCTTGTTTTCCTCTAAATAGGAAAGATAAGTTAAAGATACCCTGTCTGATTTAACGCCCCTAATTTACTCTTTCTTCAGCTTCATGGGAAAAAATATTTGAGTTGAGTCGAGGAACCCGCTCTTCAAAGATTATTGAAACCTTAATTATTTTCTTCGCCTCGAATATTTGTCAGCTTAGCAAAAATTATACAGGAAATATATACGGACATGAGCGTTCACAGTGACAAGAGTTTTGGAGGTCATGCAATGTCATGATTAGTGGCTTTGGTAATCGTAATTGATTCTCTGAATAAAAGGTGAATATTGCCAGAAATAAAATTTACAATATCTTGTGATGCAAATATAATAATAATAATAATAAACAGGTTTCTTTTATAGCGCCAAATCCCAGTTGGCTCAAGGTGCTTTCACGCCCAAGCTTGAGTGAGACAGGGCAGATGATTGAGATGGGAGATAATTCACCGTCGCAGTGACATTCCGGTCTAAATCAGGTGACAAATCTGTCTCACGAAAGCAAGGGTGACAACATTAACCATTTTGTTATCCGATAACAAAATATGCATTATTGCTTCTTTTATATGCACACAAACTTAGAAGTCAGGAATTTGTATCGTCTCTGCATTTAGGTTCGGTATAAGTTTGATTAGTTAGTCAAAAGTTAGGATTTTGCTAAATCAAGGGAAATTGTCCATGCAATGTAAACCTATTGGCGATAGAAGTAGATTATTCTCTTTAGAAATTCGGCATATTAGCCCTTCCATGACTGGATCTTCCTGAATTTTTGCGAAAACCCTGTGCCAATGCATTCTCTTATATATGAGTCTCCCATAGGGAGCCTCGCAAAAATAAGAGAATACATTGGCCTAAAAATATTTACCTTGACCTTGTAAGCTAGTGCATTCTCTTATATATATGAGGCTCCATATGGGAGACTCACCTATATAAGAGAATGCACTGCACATGATTTTAATGCTGCTCCCACCATGAAAGTGTTAATGGACAGCATGTCGTCTTCTGTCCAAAATTACACTTCTTGTTTATAATTTCACTAAGATCTTCCCCGAAAGCTATTGAGAAGACGTTGATTTCATAAATAAGCTTTCATATGTGTCAATACTCCCAAGCACCTCAGCATTAGGGTGTCTGTCATTTGCAGAATGAGGTCCCCAGAGGGTGAATTTAGTGATGCTACCCCGCATAGCGGGCTAGCATCACCAAATTCACCCTCTGGGGACCTCATTCTGCTGAATTGTAAGCAGAATGAGGTCCCCAGAGGGTTAATTTGGTGATGCTAGCCCGCTATGCGGGGTAGCATCACTAAATTCATCCTCTGGGGACCTCATTCTGCAAATGACAGACACCCTAATACAAAAACATCAATGTGGGGGAATGGGGTAGGGAACAGGTGATGTTTTCAAGATATATGTAAACAATGGTTATTGATAGTTCCATGACACAACAGAAGAAAGATTTTCATAAATAATTAATTTATTAGTTTGTTCTCAGAAGAATAATAAAATGGAAGAACAAGAGACGCAAAAAGCAGAAAAATAAAATAAGCAACATACAGGTTTGGCACATGATGAATTCAACTATTATCTGGATGCGAGGTCCTGCTGAACTGCTATGATGCTGATAAGGCAAAATGATGCTGTTAAGAAAATGCACCTTTATTTTTTCTAAAGTTGTTATAGTGCATTCATGAACATATATATTATAAACTTGTTACATGAATGACACACTTCTCGCCGTGTGCCTACCGTGATGGCAGGTCAATAGTTTGAAGACTATAGCTGGGCGATAGTTCATTTGCCGGGCAATGGTCAAGACTACTCTCCAACACGTGAATGTGCTTCGTCCAATCAAATGACAGTAAGATTCTCTGTATGATTCTCTGTATATAATAATAAAACATATTGTAATCATAGCTGCTCATGTTTTTGCAAAATGACAGGAATAGTCATATTTATTACGGTCAGTTTCAACAACCAAACGTGTCATACAATATATATGAATCATGGCCAAGTGCTAGTCTACTGAAATAGGTCCATACTCAGAATGTCAAAATTAACTAAAATAATGGAAATTAACCCTTTCATGATGGGATCTGTGTTGGTGCATAGGAAAATAAGAAAATTCACTGGCTTACAAGGTCAATATTTTTAGGCCAATGTATTCTTTTATATATACGAAGCTCCCTATGGGAGATTCGCATATATAAGAGAATGCATTGGCACAGGGTTTTCGCCAACTTTCAAGAAGCTCCATTCATGGAAGAGTTAAATAAATTGTGGATTTCATCGTGTGCCAGACCTGACATACAGTAATGTCCTAAATAATCGATTCCTTAACCACAGTAGAATTATGGGTAATTTTTCAGTATTTAGTCGAAATATGGGTTGTTGATGACAACAAGCCATATTTCCGACTAAATCCTAAAAAATTACCCATAATTCTGCTGTGGTTAAGGAGTTGATTATTTAGGGCATTACTGTATAAGACTGCCTCTTGAAGCACATTATACAATAAATAGAGAATGACTTGGAGATAAATACATATGTGTGATACCACACTACAACCTCATTGTGTGGCAATATGTCTAGAAAAAGGTTCACATCTGACCAGAAAATGATACAGTAAACAAGTGGCCAAAATATGAGAATCTACATGAAACTGTAAATAGCTGGTTCTATCGCAAGATATTCAAATATTGTTTTTGAGAACTTTATAACTGAATTCAAATCGAAATAAAACTTTGAAATGAATATCAAATATTCACATGAGACTAAGAATTGTGTACCAACTGAAGCGTTATAAAACAGGTCGGGATGATTATCCTCTTTCAAACTTCATTTCTATTTGAAAAATTACTTGGTTTTAATTGTGTAATTTGTAATGAAGACAACATGAATATTGCTCCCCAGCACTTACGAAAGGACAGCGGAATGTCAAGTTCAACCATTAATCTCCCAGAAAATAGCACTATAAGAAGAAACAATGTAGTAAATGATACATATACAAGCAATAAAATGAAGTAAATAAATACGAGATCAAAGCTCAAAATATGATGGTTAATTTAGACATGTACATGGCTGCAGAAATTAATATTACAATCCTTGACTTCTCAGCAAAATATGAAGCAATAACAGCATGTGCAGTAGTGTTGAAGCGATTATACCACTAGTCAATGTCGACTCAAATTTCGGGCAAAATAAATTACAAAATCCCCAGTCAATAATTACTCTTTTTGCTTAGGATGATAACAGTAGGGTTCTGCGTATATTCGGTATTCGAAATGATATTCGATTCGACCTGAGTATTCAATTCGACATTCGGTGGCGAATATCTACAGAATATTTAATTTTATCTTCACGATGCTATTTTATGTCGAAATATTCACCACACATGAATGTGATCGGACATTGTTCTGTAAGAAGCACACATCCATGACATTGCAGTAGAGATGTAAACACCTCCTAACTGTGAGAATAATTCATCTTGAGGGTCCCTTTCGGCTTGCTGACCAACCTCCGGCCATCTTAGAAAGTAGTGACATCGAGCGTTTACAGATCATATTTTGACGAAATACATCTAAAAAAGACCGAGGAAAGGGGACCCAATAACAAGATCGGTGATAATAACTCACGAAACTCAACATTCTGTACTATAGTGGTGTTCATGGGGATATTTTTAAGCTTGAGGCTCAGACTGGACTACTTAGAATCACTTCAAATTGTGAAAATGCTAAGCTTCAAAGAGGTCCCATCTCAGTATTTCAACATGATGGAGCTTTGATTACTAAATATGCACATGCCATCCATTTCCGATTCCATGTGGGGAATACCTGTTTCTAAATACGGACAGCCTAAATATAGTGACGTCATTTCAAAGTTCATTCTCTAGTGTGTTAACAAGTACTAATGTAACTCTGTATTGAACCAGATATATGTCATACATGTAGAATAGATTCACATCTATTTCAATAAATATGACCTTAATGATCATTGACATCCGACCTGGAATCAGGTTATTAAATATAATTATTGATGCATAAACAACGCTTCTGTAATAATGCGGCCGTATTTATGGTACCCAAATATGATGACTAACATTCGGTGTATACTTAACGTCCTCTGATTTATGTTGTATCTAATTTCCTGACAAAGAACATTGATCTCTTTTTGGGGAGCTAATACAAACAACAATTTATTCAACACAAACTAAAAAATTTATAAACTTCCGATTTCTATAGGAGGAATGCATGGTTGTATACGATATGTTATTTACCAGACTCAAAACATGGGCTTTTCTCGCTAATCACTACCTGTCACCGAACTGATATATTCGATTCGATATTCAATTTGATTGTGCCGTATTCGATTCGATATTCAATTCGATCATATTCGAATATTCACAGGAGCCTAGATAACACTACATGTATACTAGTTATTACTAATTATATTCATGACTGCATGCATTATATGGACAGAACTAGCATCATCCATGTGAAAGCATGGACAAGTGTTTTTGAAAGTCAGTGACCAAAGTAGCCGAGTCATGGTTACATTTGCAGTCAAACGAGCATGGTGTTCATTGTACTAATTCTACATGGATAGTCAGGGTTTGATTATTCATAATATACATGTTATGGTGTCAATCACTAATCAACTAGTGACCATCAACTAGTAAATTTACTAATCGTTTCAACACTAACATGCAGCAGACTAATGTGCAGCACATTTATTACACATGACAAACAGCAGATGTATATTGCCAACCATTCAATAAAGTTGGAGCTTTAATAATAAAAAATAAAAATGGAGCACTATTAACCCTTTACCCAACAAAACGGCCAAAACCGGCCAAATAAAGCTTCAACAGCTTAAAATATCTTCGGTCTGTCTCAATAGAACCATACAAATACGGATATCATTGGAACCGGCTCCTTGACCACATTGTGATAGTTACAGTTATGCCCTGTGCCAATGCATTCTCTTATATATGCGAGTCGACCATAGGTCGCCTCGCATATATAAGAGAATGCATTGGCCTAAAAAAAATCTTTTTTTAACACTTTTTACCATTTTTCTTACATTCTTTAACAATTTTATAATTTTTAATGTGTTAAGCCAATGCACAGGGCTGTTCTGTTGGGTAATGGGTTAAACATGTATTCAGGATTCCAGACATCCAATTACAAAAATAACATACAAATTCTGATTTAACATTGTTTTCTGCTTTGTGCCATTGAAAAAATGTTGAAATCCAAATAAGACATATAAGCTAGACCTATTAATACCAAAGATTATAATTTTGTTTTTTAAACTTACAAAATAAATTTTGGTGTCCCTCTAAAATGTAAAAATGAAATGAAATAAATGCATAGAAAATGCAATATCGAACAAAATAGCATCTTTTAGCACTTCTCATTCCAAGCATGTTATTTTATACAACAGAATCTAAATGAAAAGTATAATAGGTTTCGTAAAAATTGGTCTGGAATAATTCACACAACTCTAAAGATGCTGATGGAGCTTCCAGCCTTTATCTACTATTCCCAGATAATAAAGATGTATCAACCCTTTTATGATGAGAGACTCACATATATGAGAATGCATTGGCACAGGGTTTTCGCAAAATTTTCAGGAAGCTCTAGTCATGGGAGGGTTCAGGGCTCAAAGCCAATTTTTATGAAATCAATTTTATTTCTTATTAAGATTCTAGTCTATAAAGTAAAATGTTTGGAGCGAAAAGTGGCAGGAGAGACACTATGTTGTTTGATACTGAATTTGCTATAAATTATTACAAATAGTTTAGACGTTTATAGGGGCAGATATAATAATTTTGTTAGTTACACTTTTTGGTACATATAGGTCTAGTTTATACCGTAAGTCATATTTGGTATTCACCCACTTTATAACAGAAGTAAGCAAAACTGTTAAATTAGATTTTGTATGTTGTAACTGAAGTTCTGGAAGCATGAATATATTTTTAGCCATTTGATTACTGAATGTTGTGTCTCATTTAGTTTAAATTAGAGACCCTCTCTATGAACACCTTTTGCACCAGTAAGTGAATAACTTTTATAATGTAAATACCCGACAGACACAAATCATGAAAGACTCACATGTAATGAGTATTCGGGGAAAAATGTAGAAAAAAAAATTTATGCTATAAACTGGGTTGCTACCAGTTACCAGTATGACATTGTTGGGAGCATACATTTATAGGGTTATTCATGTAGAGGACCATGTCCTTACTTCCTCCTTGGTTGTGGTAAAGAAATCAACATTAACTTTTTTTTAGCCCCAGCTGTTTCAAGATTGTTTTTCCTTGTTAAAATATGATTATGTGATAAAATGGATCTCAAATTTGTCGCAATTATAAACGAAATTTATGAACCTCATCCACTAAATATGACTTGAGTCTCACTGAATCTCAGCTCGAATCAAATTTAAGACCACTCAGTTAATAAATTTTGTATAGAATTGTGACTAATTAGAGACCCTCTCTATGTACACCTTTTGTACCAGTAAGTGAACAACTTTTTTTATAATGTAAATACCCGACAGATACAAATCATGAAAGATTCACATGTAATGACTATTCGGGGAAAAATGTAGAAAAGAAAAATAGAAAAAAAATCTACAATTACAAACATGACACCTTAGAGACGGAAGTCTTCACAGTTCTGAGAACGGATCATAAAGAGGTTAAACCGGGTTTCTACCAGTTACCAGTATGACATTGTTAGCATACATAGCACATGATTCTAAAGTAAGTAATTGTGGTGATTAAGCCTTGAAATAGTGTGTATGTCATTTGCAGAATGAGGTCCCCAGAGGGTGTATTTTGTAATGCTACCCCGCACATCGGCCTAGCATCAACAAATTCACCCTATGGATACTTCATTTTGCTTAGGCCTCATCTTCTGGGAAGTATCTAGTCTCAAATTAATATTATTTTTAGTTACTTTTTCCCTTATGTTCAGTTTCTTAATCCCCTAATTTGCAGAATATAAAATGTATAATTGAGGTGACTAATGGGTGAACATCACCAACTTCAACTGGGGAACTTCATTCTGGTCATAGGTCTCCCATAGCAGTTGTGGTCCCCAGAGAGTGAATTTGTTGATGCTAGCCCAATGTGCGGGATACCATCACTAAAATTCACCCTCTGGGAACCTCATTCTGCAAATGTCAGACACACTATTTCAAGGCTTGAGGGTAATTCATTGAACCATTCTGACATTCTCCAATGCTAATAAGAGAATAGACATTAAGCCAAATACATATTAATGTTATATAATGTAATATTATGCGGTAGGCATACTGCACTCCTCAAATATGGCAAGCCTTATAAATTGTAGTAACAAGAATAACATATTATTCCTACTGAACAAACCAGATCTCATCTGAATAGAGCTGATATAGAATAAAGTCAGTTTGATGTGTCAGTCTAAAGTGCTTCCATGTCGGATATATGATGGTATAGAAACTAAAAAGAAATATTGCATCAGTGAAACTGCAGAGTAGTAAAAAACAGACTGACAATCTGGTTTTATAATGCATTTACGACAACACACAATTATAATCGATGGCATATATTATGGAATTTATTATAATCGCAAGTATATGTTATTGGATTTATGTTATAAATACTAGGGGGGGAAAAAGTTAAAATACTTGTGTTTCCAATACTTTAGAAGTGATTTGATTTAAAGATGGTGTCTTTCTTCCCTGAACTTTCTGTATAGATTGGGGGGGGGGTGTAAAATAATAATTTTCAATCAGAGAGACCAGTCATTGGGAAATCATGTTCTTCTCCAATTATTTTCTATGAACTGGGACGGAAATTGTGGCTACTAGTCCGTGGGCCAATTCTCAGAAAGGCTCTAGTTTAGAAGTTGGCTGCACCCCCCCTCCAACAAAGGTTTTTATATATCAAATTAAAGGTCATTATATGACGCATCCGATTTTGCTTGTTGCCCGCTTCAGAATGTGTCCCAAAATAGACTTTTCAGGGAAGACAACTCCTACCCCTAAAATAAAATAAAAATTTCATCGAGTACAAGTGTCAGCGTATAAAACAATGACTGCAGTTATAAAGTGAACAATACATCGTTTATATTAATTATAGATTGCCATAAAACAACATGAGATACAACACTGGACCGGTGTATAAGCTAGTTTGAAAAAATTGCGATAAATATTTTTAAATTGCGAAAAATTGCTTGAATTTTGAAAAATAGTGTCACATATAATTGGCTATAACTTGTAAATCACATGGGCTATTGACGCGCAACATATCTCAAAAATTGCTCCAAAGTCCTAGCAAAACAATTTGAATGATGGAATGCCAATTATATCTCTTTGAAAATGCGCCATGGGCATAAACTTAACCCCACTCCCTAAAATATAATTTTCTCAGAAAAATGTATAGTAGAGTTTACACTTAGAATGCCGCATGCAAAGAAGGCTTTAGGGGCATAAAATGAAACAGTGTCGAGATTAATGAAGGGAAATTATAAACAACCTTGTCCGAATGTGTTCTAAGATGAAAATTTGGGCAAAAATGGTGAAAAATGGTAATTTTTACTAATTTCTCAAAATTTTACAACATTGTGATAAAAGTTTGATAGGGGTATAGAAAAATCACACGAGGATACTTGTCCAGAATTTGTAAATTCATAAAACCTCACATGATCACTTTTTATCAACTATTTCATATTTTTTAATTTTTATTTGAATTTTTTTACAAAGCCGATTATATATATTTCAACTGGTCACATATGGCTACCAAATGCTGATGAGTGAGACTCACGGTTTACAGGGAGGTATTTTCTTATTTTATGGCGCATTTTGTGACATAGACACAAATGACGATATATACAGCATTGGACACTTCATATTTGATAATTATTTTAAGATGGCGTCCAAAACGGCCACCAACATCGAAGATTTTCAAATTACCGACACAAATTTAACTGGATTCGTCATATGGGGATAAGGGAATTGTTCATTAAGAATTGTATTCACTGGTGCTTCTCAACAAACTACAGAACTCTAATCTAATGTCTCAACTCATTTATTGTGATGAGTAATTGATTGACGGAAATGCCCATAACTCTGCTCATCCTCAGCGTAGCCAGTTAAGTCAAAATTGGCACTATTTCGGTATTCCATGCAGATCTCCTCACATTTCATACACCAGTACATCCTGACGT
Source organism: Siphonodentalium dalli (assembly GCA_032622095.1). Taxonomy (NCBI): domain Eukaryota; kingdom Metazoa; phylum Mollusca; class Scaphopoda; order Gadilida; family Siphonodentaliidae; genus Siphonodentalium; species Siphonodentalium dalli. The sequence goes on from CP136062.1 coordinate 198,615,947, forward strand.
GTCGGCGTCCAAATAACAACAATTCACATGAATCATTGTAGCCAATTGCAGATCGCAGTAGTTTCATAACTGCATATGGATAGGGATGAAGTGCCATCGATGCGTTGTTGATGTGTAGGACTTCCGACCCCCTCACACAGCGACCACCGATGGCCGCCGTGGAAAACCATCCCCATATAATCCCATGTACCCATATATCTCATTCACGGTAACTGGTGCGGGGTAATATTAGCCAGACCTATGTTCAACCTTGAGGGAGAAGCAGAACTCCCATGGCTTGATCATACTTTAGCGCTGGGGACAGACCGGGCCACTCCGATACACTGTATGTCAACACGGTAACTATGCTTTCTATACCAGTACTTCTGGTGTGGGGTAATTTTAGCCAGACCTATTTTCAACTTTGAGGGAGAAGCAGAACTCCTGTGGCTTGATTATACATTAGCGCTGTGGACAGACCTGGCCAACAGGGGCACTCCGATACACTGCATGTTAAAATGTTCAGTACTTCAGGACTTTTAGGATTTTGTTTACTCTATTTAGCTGTTATGTTTCTGCCCAGCTTGAGGGTATATATTATGGGTCAACATTTGGATTTATCAACAATACGAAGATTATAATAGTAGCATGGTGTTGATCTATGCTATGAACCTGACTGGCATGAAAGGGACAATGAGAGTGGACTAGCCGATCATGATTACGCCTGAATCTTGCTTCATCATTGGTTATAGATTCGATCTTATGCATTTGCATCTGGGTGCTGACTATTCCAGCTCTGCGTTCAATGGATAACATTATTTACGTGACACTCAAACGGGCATATAGGTAAAGGGATATACTTTAGGGACACATCATGTCACACTGCCTAGTGTTGTTATCATATAACCATAAACATGTATATCCTGCAATATAGACATGGCTATTGTTATATATGCCACACAACGGAGGAGTAAATATGGAGCCCAAATTGCATAGGGTTATAAGGACATGGCATTCCAGAATTGGTGTGAGTTATTGTGCCAAGTAATTGCCTGATAGTTTGCACGAAAAACGTGTTGGTTATTAAAGAAGTCTGCATTTGGTGTTATTGTTCTCGTTTTACAACAGGAGAAAATTTATCATAATTCATCGACTTGAATACATGTCGGCTTGTCACATAAAGCACACAGAAATCTTGGCAGGATGTAAGTAGGGCATCATCGCTATTAGTATATTGTTGAAGTTGTTGCATAGTATGATACATTGCACTTCTTTTTCAGAATAAGTCATTATGCTATCTTTTTCCTGCGACCCGAGAATACAATCCCGGTATTCAGGCAAGGCTTTACATATGATGTGTCCAGGACACAGTTCCAGACAATGCCAAATATTTATCAGGTGGTGATAACAAAGACTCCTTGACAGCTTTCTATTTTTTCGCGAATGGTCAAGTGCATAATCTACATACTGTTTAAAAAAACACCGAATTATATGCCTGTCATTGGGGTCGAATGTCAAGTGATACAGTCCGTGAATGGCGACGTTTGCTTAGAGTTAGTTCCTAATCTCGTGCTAGTATGTTACCACGAGGAAGCGGATAAAGGTGTGCTCGGTCGGACGCTGAGGTACATGTATAAATACTAGAATGTTATGTTTCTCGATGAATAGGAGCTAGGATAATTCTTCATACTGAAACCAAAGATAGGTCATGTGTCTTTTTAGTGAACGAGATAGCGGACAGTATTGTCAAAGAGGTGTATGAAACCTTGCCTCTAATTCGCACGTTGACATGCTACGACATTCACAGACACCTATAACATGCAGCCTTTTGACTTAGTAGTCAAAAGCAGTCAAATGCAATGCGACTTTTGCTTCAATTTGTGCTATCTATTAATGTTGACGATGATACTATACATCCTACCAAGAGTTTGCATGTCATGTGGGCTATATTATGGTGAGTCATAATGTCGTCAATTCGACCATTAACGCACGTGTTCTTATGTTGTGTAACCGAACACTGGAACACATCTACCACCAGCAGACACAGACTCCTTAAGAAATCACATTAACACATCTTCGTGCGAACTATATCAGTGATTGGCACATCATACTAACTCCCCAGCCTGGTGTACTATGTCCAGGCAGCCATGGCTGGTCACTCTTTGATTCAGTTCTACAAACCAGACGGATTATACCTCCTCCCGATCTACTGTGACTACTGAGCTTTGGCTGCAAAGATTCATGTGAATGTAACAAATGATCTTGTATCACCACAGACTAACGATGTGAGAATGTCTACAATAACCAAAATAGTGTAAATTTTTACGACTCATAGGATGAGCAGAGTGAGAGAACATTTAAGGAATAGATACGCAAAATAATTTCGTTAACAGAAAATATTTCACCTCAACACATGTTTACATCAGCGATAGGCAACTTGGCATTGGAGGCTGGTAATTTGGGCATACACTTTCCTTATATTACCTATCTAAACTGATCCAAAAGGCACATGTTAGTGATGATTGTTTTAATCTTTATATACATTGGCTTTTATCAAGTATTCCCCCAATAAATGAATATCTATAGTCCTTAAGACAATCAATTACTCATTAGCTTAAATTAAGTGAAATAATAGTAGGGTTCTTCGGTTTGTTTACGGTTACAGTGACCTCATGATTAACAATTCCCTTGTCCCCGGATAACAAACTCAGTCACGTTTGTGACGGAAAGTGTGAGAAATTTCTATTTTGTTGGCCGTTTTGGATGCCATCCTAAACTTATTGTCCAATATGGAGCGCATGTAATGCCGTATCTATTGTCAGTTGCGATCACTGTCCCGACATGCGCGACACAAATAAGAAAATACCGTTCTGTATAACGTAAGTCTCACTCATAAGTCTTTGTAGCCATATGTGTTCAGTTGAAATCTCATATATATTTTGAAGAACTCTGTCTGTATGTTTGTTTGTATGTTTGTTTGTCATTTATACAAATCTACGATTCTCGACCGATCGGGACGAAACTTGGTACGTGTGTGTAGTTTGACCAGGTGGTGGACGTTGTCATATTTGCGAGCCCGAGATCTCGGAAACGATTGGAGCTATCGACTTGAAATTTGCTATGTGAATGTATCTTGCCCCGGATACGAATTTTATCGGGTCGCCGAGCCCGTGCGACGCCAGCTTCGCGCATGCGCAGACGAGATCTCGGAAACGGGTGGAGCTATCGACTTGAAATTTGGTTTACAGACCAGATCTCGGAAACGGGTGGAGCTATCGACTTGAAATTTGGTTTTTGAATAGCCCAGACAACGTCGGGCTCATCGGCTAGTATATTATATATAATCTTTCCATAAACATTCAAGTAAAAATTAAAAAATATACGAAATAGTTGCCAGAATGGTGATCGTATGAGGTTTTATGAACTTACTAATTCTAGACCAGTGTTCTTGTGATGTTCTACCGTAACTTATCAAAATTTAATCACAATGTTGTAAATTTTACTGAAATTAGTAAAAATTCTCATTTTTCACAATTATTTTTCAAATGTTAAAATTAGATCACGTTTAGACACCGTTATTTATAATTCCCTTCATCACTCTCTACACTGTTTTAGTTTATGCTTCTAAAACCAACTTCACAAGCAGCATTCTAAATGTTAACTACATAGTTCGTTTTTCTGAAAAAGTTATATTTTAGGGGGTGGGGTTAAGTTTACACTCATATCACATTTTCACAGCAATAATCTTGGCATTCCATTATTAAAATCGTTTTCATATGTCATTGGGGCAATTTTGGAGCCATGTTGCGGATCAATAGCCCATGTGGTTCACAAGTTATAGCCATTTATATGTGACAATATTTTTCAAAATCCAAGTAATTTTTGGCCATTTCAAAATATTTATCGCAATTATTTCTAACTAGCTCATAGATTGGTCTAGTTTTGTATCTCGTGTCATTATATGATTATTTCTGATTAATATAAATGATATATTGTGAAGTTTATAACAGCAATATTTTTTTTATGCTCCGACAATTGTACTCGAAAAAAGTTTCATTTTATTTTAGGGGTAAGAGTTGTCTTCCCTGAAAAATCTATTTTGGGACACTTTCTGAAACGGACAACAAGCAAAATCTGATGCGCCATATGATGACCTTTAATTTGATATATAGAAACCTTTGTTGGAGGGGGGTGCAGCCAACTCGAAAAATATCTTGCTTGGCCCACGGACGATACTTTTTAGAACATTACTAAATTTTTTATTTAAAATCTATCTTTTAAAACACTTTTAAGTGAAATATTTGTATCACCAGATGTTTCTTGTGTGTATGTCTTTGAACAATGCAAATATTCCTTCAAAACATGTGTCACAAATTTATTTTTTTGCAAATAGAGGATCTTTAATTATCATTGACTGGTCTTTATTCTCAATTTTCTGCACTTGAATTGAAATTATGAAAGAAAATACTTTTGCATTCTGACTTCAATTACTGTATTATGATGATGTTGTGTTATATGTTTAGTATTGGTTTCATGAGATGGAATCCCATATTTCTATTGGAATCACCTGCCGAAATCTATTGATTGAGTTATGACTGGATCTATATGGGATATAGTAGTTTTCAGAAAAATCCGAACATGACTTGTTTCTTAGAATGACACATTAACCCTTTACCCAACAAACCGGCCAAAACCGGCCAAATAAAGCTTCAACAGCCTAAATTATCTTGGGTCTGTCTCAATAAAACCATACAAATATGGATATCATTGGAACCGGCTCATTGACCACATTGTGATGGTTACAGTTATGCCCTGTGCCAATGCATTCTCTTATATATGCGAGTCGACCATAGGTAGCCTCGCATATATAAGAGAATGCATTGGCCTAAAAAAAAATCTTTTTAAACACTTTTTACCATGTTTTCTTACATTCTTTAACAATTTTATAATTTTTAATGTGTTAAGCCAATGCATTCTCTTATATATGCGAGGCGACCTATGGTCGACTCGCATATATAAGAGAATGCATTGGCACAGGGCCCTTCTGTTGGGTAAAGGGTTAAGACAGCTCATCATCATTATTAATAAAGGTTGGTCTGAATTATGTGATAAATCTTCCATTACTTTAAAGGGACATAAGGCCTTTGCTTTAGATAAATTGGAAAAATCAAAACAGTTTGTAAAACCATCATCACTGAGTAGAGCATGGATAAATAGATAAGACTCTTTATTTTTATTATTTTTAACTCCCAATGACGAGATTTCGCATGTTGAAACCATTGTTATGCAAACATCTAGTGTGCCAGTTATTTTTAAACAAAGGTTTTAACCCTTCCATGACTGGAGTTTCCTGAAATTTTGTGAAAACCCTGTGCCAATGCATTCTCTTATATATGCGAGTCTCCCATAGGGAGCCTCGCATATATAACAGAATACATTGGCCTAACAATATTTACCTTGACCTTGTAAGCCAGTGCATTCTCTTATACATGCGAGGCTCCCTAAGGGAGACTCAAATATATAAGAGAATGCACTGGCCTAGGAACTTTAATACTACACCAACGCAGCTCCCAACATGAAAGGGTTAAATAAAATCTTCATCAGGCATCATAAAATCAGAAAGTCAATCTATTTTACGTGTTCTTATTAGTGATAACTGTTTTACAGTCTTTTTGATTTTTCACATTTTACCCACTGCAAAGGTCTTATGTTACTTCAAACAAGGATTTGTGTAGCCCTTATGTCAATTTAGAGTAAACGGGCGGAGAGAACTTCTTCCTCAGATACTTTAGTATATACAGCGGGATACAGCTGACTGATGTAATCACCAGGACCTTCCATATGAAGTCCCACGTCTGTAAAAAACGAGCATCTGAAATGGATGAAAATAGTATAATGAACTAGGGGTGTCATGATTATCAGATTTTATGATAGATTATTTTATAAAAGCTAATCGATAATGCACAGGGGCTTGTCATTGAGAAAGGAAGTAAAACAGATAATTGAATAAATAGAATCAAAATTATAAACGGGAATGCCACTTTAACAAATGCATGCCTATATTGACAAAATGCTGTACAAGGGTGATAACAAAATTGAATAAGTCCTCACATCTAACGGCCAAAATTCATGAGTATCTTATCCGATTCCTTAAATTCAAATGCCGATCGCTTGAGTAAAAGGCATATTTTACATATTTGCAACACATTTTTCAGTTAAAGTCAAATTATGTACATGTTCGGGTGTATGAAACTGATAAGTTAGTATTCAGGCACTATGCCAATTGGAGGAATGCAACATTCTACTAACACCGCCGAAGATCTGAAGCAAATCGAAAGTACCAAACCATAGAAAACATCATCTGAACTAAGTTCATTTGTAAATATTTACTACACTTTTGTGTCAACATGCAGTTGTGTGAACGGAAGCAAATCATGGACTCAGAAAACTCTTTTATGTTATGGAACGACAATCAAACTTATTTTTAGAACAAGAACTTTGTAAATTAAGGAATGGGACATTGTTGATTGGCTGTCATTTTGTGTGCATTTACCAAATTTATAACCGGAACACGTAATTCATAACTTCCCAATCCGATCACAATCAAGCCTTGAAATAGGGTGTCTGTCATTTGCAGAATGAGGTCCCCAGAGGGTGAATTTAGTGATGCTATCCCGCATAGCGGGCTAGCATCACCAAATTCACCCTCTGGGAACCTCATTCTGCTGAGCTGTAAGCAGAATGAGGTCCCCAGAGGGTGAATTTGGTGATGCTAGCCCGCTATGCGGGGTAGCATCACTAAATTCACCCTCTGGGGACCTCATTCTGCAAATGACAGACACCCTATTTCAAGGCTTGATCACAATAAATCAGTGCTAGCATCAGCCGTAAGTAAAACATGTGATTGTAAGTTCATGCTTGCCGGACTGAATGAATTATATAGTATTCAAGTTTGCTGAAACTGGGCAGTGCACACTTGGAATTGTTCAGACTTATATTTTATAATTAGGATGTTCGGTAGTATTTGAGAAAATTAATTCACAATTCACGATTTCACATAATCTGCGATTGTTTTCCATCTGCATGGGGCAAAATGTATTTGAGATATTAACGGAGAATGATAGAACAACACCTAGCATTCACCGAATGGATATTTAAAACTTTTTGAACCAAAATGTTTTAACCGAATAAAATATTGGGAGCGAAACAAAATACTATCTATACTAAATGGATCCTCCCACTCAGTTATAAAAGTATACATTGGAATTATCTATTAATCATCTGGTGGGGTTTTCCAGGAAAAATAAGCTGATAATATAAGTACAGAAGGAGTCATATTTATTGGAGGGAATTGTTATGGTCTGTTGAACTTATTATCTGAACGTTCCCTATGTGATGACTACTCATGAATGAGTATTTATTATAGAAAGGTTTAATTAACTAGTTGTCACGGCAAATTTGGATTTCAACTTGCGACCATGTAATCTGCCTGTGACACTTACCAAAATAGTTCTGCAGAACGACTAGCGATGCTACATATATCCCAAGACTGAACACCTCAGCTATCACCATGAGGTAGTGCCATGTCCGTATCGTGAGCGCAACCATCAGCAGTTCAGTTAAAATGAGAGAAGTAAATGTAATCGATACCACGTGTATGAAGTCTTCCTCAAATAGAACAAAAGCACCATACATAATAATTCCTCCTGTAATATACAAAAGCACCACATATAATAATTCCATGTGTATACAAATGGACCACATACAGTAATGCTCTAATTAATCGACCTCTTAACCAAAGCAGAATTATGGGTAACTTTTCAGGATTTAGTCGGAAATATGGCTTGTTGCCATTCATCGGAAAGCTCTCGACCGAGAGCTTTCCGATGAATGGCAACAAGCCATATTTCCGACTAAATCCTGAAAAGTTACCCATAATTCTGCTTTGGTTAAGAGGTCGATTAATTAGAGCATTACTGTATAAATAATTCCTCCAGTAACATACAAATAGAACAAAAGCACCATTCACAGTACTTCCACCTGTAGTATACAAAAGCACCATTCACAGTACTTCCACCTGTAGTATACAAAAGCACCACACATAATAATTCTGCCTGTAATATAAAGCACCACACATAATAATTCTGCCTGTAATATACAAGAAAATGTCAATGACACTGTTGCTCAATTTAAAATGTGATCATGCCATATATTACAGTACATAGAGTGATAGGGAACTTGGACAGTTTATATGCTTAAGTAACTAGAGGTTACCCTGAAGATGCATAAACAGTTTGGGATTAATCGGATAAAAAATTTGGCTGCTGAGAGAGTGCCAAATGATGCAGTAATACTAATAGCAAGAGTAAAATCCGAGATGGCTCCCATCTAGAGGTCACCCCAATAATCCAAATGAAGTTTGGTGATGATCGGTGAGGAATGTGGTCTGTAGGGTGTGCCAAATGATTTAGTCATGTCAAGAGTAAAATCCAACATGGCTGCAGGCACACATTTTTTTCCATTTAAAATCAAATTCGATGGCTCCCATTTAGAGGTGATCCTAAACAAGCCTGTAAATTTTCAAAGCAATTCTCCAATAAATGCGGGCTGCAGGCTGTGCCGATAGATTCAAATTTGAAATCCAAGATGGCTTCCATGTTTTTAAACAAATTTCGGGAAAAAAATCTGAGATGGCTCCCATCAAGAGGCCACCCCGAAGATCCATATGATGTTTGGTGATGACCGGATGAGAGATGTGAACTGTAGGGTGTGCCAAAGGATTTAGTCATGCAAAGAGTAAAATCTAAGATGATTGCCGGCAGCCATGTTTTTCATCAAACATTTTTCAAATTTGATGGCTCCCATCTGGAGGTGATCCTAAACAAGACTGTAAATCCTCAAAACAATACTCCAATAAAAGATCATCGGATCAAATTCAAATTTGAGCTCAACCTGTAGCTTGATATGACTGATCCACATAAAAACGGTATTTGCAATTAACTCTTTCACTGCCGATCGCGATTTGAGTCGAATTACCCATACACTGCCGATCGCGACTTGAGTCAAATCTTGACACCTTCGCCCTGTAACATCAATCCATGGGAAGTAACTTTATATTATTCTGTGAAAACACTGTACGTGATGTAATCAATTTTGTAACAAGAAACTCCCGGTTTATTTTGTTTATATTTCGGGATGTCGGCCATCATGTTTTGTAATTAAGTGGTCACGTAACCCTCCTGGTATGGAAGTGTTTTCCATTCCACAGACACCAATACCTACCTGCATACCAAGTTTCAGGAATATACCTCTGCATATACAAAAGTTATTGCGAAATACCCAATAATATATTTATTTAGCAGAAATATACTAACTTATTTTCGGTTCTCAATACTAACACCAACTTACATACCAAATGTCGTCAAAATATCTCTGCAGATATAAAAGTTATTGAGAACTAATACATTTTCCTTATATTTCGGTGTGGTGGCCATCTTGTTTTGTGATCATGTGGTCACGGTCTCGTGACCCTCATGTGGTCACGGTCTCATGACACTGGCAGACTGGAAGTATTTTCAATTCGCAAGTCCAATATCTAACTGTGCACCAAGTTCCACGAACATACCTCTACAGATACAAAAGTTATTGATAAATACCCAATCAATATGTATTTAGCAGCAATATACTAACATTATCTTATATATCGGGATGGTGGCCATCTTGTTTTGTGGTCACATGATCGTGGTCACGTGAAATGTGACACTGGCGGACAAGAACATATTTTCTATTCCCAATACTGATACTGATACTTTCATGAAAATATCTCTACAAATACAAAAGTTATTGAGAAATACTGAAATTTTCTTATATTTTGGGGTGGCGGCCAACTTGTTTGTGGTCACGTGATCGGGGTCACGTGACAATGGTGGACTGTGATGTGTTTTTGATTCCCAAGACCAATACCTACATGCATACCAAGTTTCATGAAAATAGCTCGGCAGATACAAAAGTTATTGAGAAATACCCAATTCATATGTATTTAGCAGCAATATGCTACATGTACATGTATAGTATGCTTGGCAGTGGCAGATATGTCTGTGGTGCTGCATGGCAGTGAAAGAGTTAAAGAATCCAAACTTGAGATATCATCCGGAAACCGAAAAAGTGAGAAATTTTCTAAGTAAAAAAAAGTTGAAAAAATGGAAATAACTCCATAAAAGAACATTGGATCAAACCCAGAATTGCAGAGCACCTGTGTTCTTGGTTGAGACACCTACATCCCAAGTTTCAATCATATCGGATGATCATTACTGGAGTTATAACTCCGGACGGATGGCTAGAAGCACGGTACGACGCGGCTGATTACAATAGTTCTCCGAAAATTTCGGGGGACAATAAATGAGAGCAGCAGGGTGTGCCGTTGGATTCAAATATTAAATCCAAGATGGTTACTGGTGGCCATGTTTTTAAACGAATTTCGGAAAAAAATTATGGTCTAGAGGTAACATTCGGATGAGAGATGTGGCCCGTAGGGTGTGCTAACCTAAATGTTGATGGACGCACACACACACAGTGGAGCTAAAAAGCAACACAATGAATAATTCTGCCTGTAATATACAAAAGCAACACACATAACAATTTCGCCTGTAATATACAAAAGCATGCTGCAGGCTTGGATACTAGTGGGCATCTAGGATTTCAAAAGTGTGATAGCAATGTCCATTAGTAAACAAAACAAGCACATATTGTTTCAAATAAATGTATATAATGAATACAAACTGTAATATCCAAACATGATTCATAAACATCTGTTAAATACCGATAATGGAGAATCACAAAAGTCGTCAAAAGTAATAACTTTATCACCAAGGCTCACGAAAATCGTCTGTTTTAGAAAATTTTACTTAAGATATGCATTACTGAAAAATCAATGGCCAACGACTTTTTCAAATGACCTGAAAAATATTGAGAATGGCCCAAGTTTAGGCCCAACAATCCAGTGCAAACACTGTCCCAATATGTCCGCCACGTTTATATGCAAAAGCAAAAGTCCCAAACTTTCAGACTTAATTTTCTTGGAACATTATAATGGTACTCATCACATCAAAGCAATCAGTCAGCAATTAAGTTAAAGGTACTCAATCGGATTCGATGGCCCCCATATTATCAGATTCCAACAACAACAATTTTTTTTTAAATGCCGCTTCAGTTATCAGAATCGATTAATTTCCAAAATTAATGTTAATCAGTCAACTGTAGTATAATATTGCCCAAAACCTGTTATTTATCAACATGTTGTTCAAATATCTAACATCCAAAGCCACTTGATTTTAAAGTTATCCATCTTCATCCGCAATTTGGTCCGAGACCGTTGACTCGTCAACTTTTTGCCAGGCTGCCAAAAAGCATTAATTTGGATTATATATCTTTAACCCTTCATGAAACTTTTGGGAAAACCCTGTGCCAATGCATTCTCTTATATATGCGAGTCTCCCACTTGCATATATAAGAGAATGCAATGGTACAGGGTCTTTAACCCTTTACCCAACAGAACGGCCCTGTGCCAATGCATTCTCTTATATATGCGAGTCGACCATAGGTCGCCTCGCATATATAAGAGAATGCATTGGCACAGGTTAAAGAATGTAAGAAAAAATGGTAAAAAGTGTTAAATAGGCCAATACATTCTCTTATATATGTGAGGCGACCTATGGTCGACTCGCATATATAAGAGAATGCATTGGCACAGGGCATAACTGTAACCATCACAATGTGGTCAATGAGCCGGTTCCAATGATATCCATATTTGTATGGTTTTATTGAGACAGACCCAAGATAATTTAGGCTGTTGCAGCTTTATTTGGCCGTTTTGTTGGGTAAAGGGTTAATGCTGCACCAACATAGCTCCCGTCATGAAAGAGTTAAAACATATAGTACATGTACCTTGATAGAGGCTTATTAGGATCCACATGAAGAATGTCTTGAATGATAATGAACGCCCCTGAAAATGAAAACAGTGAGGATTACATACTAGCATGAAAATCAAAGAGGAGATAACTTCAAATAAGCGGTGACCCGCTTGTTGTTAGATCCTCTTCACCCTCTTCTGTTCTAATCTGTCATATAAATCATAATGTTCAATGTCTTGTTTCATGTATACATGTATTAATTGAGGGTAGAAATAAATATTGTTTAAACCAAAATCAAAGACTACTGTCAATGAAAATTACACATACTCTAACATCTGCATTCTCATTTGAGAATAAGAGTATTTAATGACACAATAATTCTAAATGAATACACATAGTCTGTGTAAGAAATATTTAGCCTTACATCATCACATGTTGCTGGCATTGTGCCATGTATTTATCGGGTGATTTTAATAAGATTTCACCAAAATGTTCAGCATGACACAAAGAGAATAAAAGGCCGTCCGGCCACAGTGTCCCCCGAAAAAGTGGCTTCATTGGGGGCATCAGCTTATATGTTCATATAAGAAATCAATATTCCATATTTGAGAGCAACCAGACAAAAATGGGTGGATCGTACCCATATTCGAACTTGATCTGTATTTCGAGCCGATAAACTCATATACCAAATTTGATTCAGATATGATCACACAAACTAAAGTTATCATCCAGAAACCAGAAATTGACAGGATTCTAAGTCGTAAAAGGGCCATAACTCTCACAAAAATGGGCAGAGCAAACCCATATTCGAACCTGACCTGTATTTTGGGCTGATAAACTATCATACTAAATTTGATTCAGATATGAACACACAAACTAAAGTTATCATCTGGAAACCAGACATTGACAGGATTCTAAGTCGAAAAAGGGCCATAACTCTAGCAAAAATGGGCAGATTGTACCCATACTCAAACTTGACCTGTATTTCGAGCTGATAAACGCACATTCCAAATTTGGTTCAGATATGATCACACAAACTGAAGTTATCATCCGGAAACCAGAAATTGATAGGATTCCAAGTTGAATAAAAGGTCGGTAGACCTCATGTCCGCCTCTAAGCGTAGGCTTGATACGACCGTTGTTTGCGCATAAAAACCTGTCTTTAGTGCTAGTAAACCTACATACCAAATTTAATTTCATTCAGTACACATTTACAAAAGTTATCATCCGGAAACCTCAAATTGGCAAAAATTCTAAGTAAAAAAGGGACATAACTCTGGTGAAACCCGAATTCGAACTTGACCTGTGTTTTGCTGGGAGAAAGACACATACCAAATTTGGTTTAAATCTGATTAACTCTACTAAAGTTATCATCCGGATACCAACTTTTGGGGTTTTATATGTCGGGTCGGCGGACAAAAAAAGCGCCATAACTCTCGTAAAAATTCGAGCTTGAGATGTATTTTGATATAAGTAATCCACAAAAAAACGGGTTTTGCATATAAACAATCCAAAATCAAGTTATCATCCGGAAACCAAAAAACAGAAAAAAACTTAATTTTCTATGTCGAAAAAGGGGCATAACTCTGCCAAAAATGGTCGGGCAAAACCCAAGTTCGAACCTGACCTGTGTTTTGCTGGGAGAAAGTAATATTCCAAATTTGGTTTGAATCCATTTAACTCTACTAAAGTTATCATCCGGAAACCAACTTTCAGGGGTTTTCTAAGTAAAAAAGGGGCATAACTCTGGTGAAAATTGGTGGACGGAACCATAATTCGAACTTGACCTGTCTTTTCTGCTAGTAGACCCACATACCAAATTTAATTTAATTTGGTTCACTCTAACTAAAGTTATCATCCGGAAACCTCGGCCGCACGGACGTGCTGATTATAATAGACCTCCGAACCCGTTGGGTCGGCGGACAAAAAGGGCCACAACTCTCGCAAAAATGGGCGGAGCAAACCCATATTCGAACTTGACCTGTAAATAGGGCTGATAAACTCACATACCAAATTTGGTTCAGATATGATCACACAAACTGAAGTTATCATCCGGAAACCAGAAAATTACAAGATTCTAAGTAAATGAAAGTGTCAATGACACTGTAGCTCAACTTGGAAAGGGAATAATTTCATGTGTTACAGTCAATGGAGCGATTAGGAATGCGGAAAGTTGAATGCCATGTTTTTGGCCGATATGACCCCAAAATGACTCGTTCCCATCTACATGTCAATGTCAACAGTCATGACAAATTGCATGATGATCAGACGAACAGTACGACAATAAGCCTGTGCTAAAGGATTTAGTCATGCAAAGAGTAAAATCCAAGATGGCTGCTGGCGCCCATGTTTTTTGGCCGAATGACCCCAAAATGACTCGTTTCCCATCTACATGTCATTGTACAAATTTCATGATGATCAGACGAACAATACTACCTGTAGCCCGTGCTAATGGATTGAATTTTGAAATCCAAGATGGCCGCTGGTGGCCATGTTTTTTTCCGAATAACCACAAAATGAATCGTTCCGGTCTAAATGTTGATGTCAACAGCTATGACAAATTTCATAATGATCAGACCAAAGGTGTTGACGACTCACACACACACACACCCTTACACGCACACACACACGGACGACGGATACCAAGCCATGGCAATAGCTCAAACTTTACAAAGTAAAGTTGAGCTAAAAAAGGGCCATAACTCTCGCAAAAATGGGCGGAGCAAACCCATATTCGAACTTGACTTGTATTTTGGTCTGATAAACTCACCTATGAAATTTGCTTTTGATCTAATAACCGAAACTAAAGTTATCATCCGGAAACCAATTCCGGACGCACACACACACGGACAGAATGACAGACGGACGGACGGACACCGGCTATTTTAATAGTCCCCCCGAAATATTTTTCGGGGAACAAAAATCAATCACGAAAATTTGCCAAAAATTGGACAAAACATTTGGCAAAAATCAATTTCGGGCCAACATGGACCCTGATGCTTATAACGTAGAACCTGAAAATATTATTCTTACTTTAGTTAGATCTTTGTACAACTCAGGATAAGTCATCGCTATTTCTGGTGACACATCTTTATCCAGTACTATAGAGAAGACTGGAAACATCGTGTAGACAGTGGCATATCTGTAAAAGATATAAATAGATTTAAAATATCCAGTATACAGTAATTTGGGGAAAGCCCGAACGGGTCATAGAAATGACATGTCGACAAGATGACGATAGACTCAGTACCATATGTCAGTATGGCTCTGAGTGTATGTTTACATAGACTGCACATTATCAAGAAAATTTAGCTGGAAACCCAGCACCCACATTTTTTATGTGAGTGGTGGCATAGTTAAATAGGCATGGCTTGTTCAAAACCCTAAAATTATTTTAACATAATTTGGCAAGAGGAAACATACCTACGTGGAGGATTTCTGAACAAACTCATCGAAAAAGTGCTGAAAAAACCTGTGATGTTTCTTATATTTTACAGTAAATTAAATGTTTCATTTGTTCCAGTTAAATTCTTTTAATCAGTGGTCGCATAAAAATTACACCTGTATACCATGGGAGGGAATTCCAGAGCTGTTGATGCCCTGCAACTTTTATGTACTACATAGTTATGATGATGAAAATGAAGAGAAAGCAGTGTGAAGTTAAAATAGTTTCCAGTTAACCTCTTCACTTCTGACACATCATCACATGTTGCTGGCATTGGCAATCTGGTGATTTTAATAATATTTCACCAAAATGTTCAGTATGACATGACACAAAGAGGACGTAAAAGTGCGAGTTGTGTGCTATATGGTCTGTAGTAGCTACAGACCTACTTCAATGCACTAGTAGGTGGCTATCATTCATCAATGGAACACAGAAATTAGTGCAACTGGACAAGTGTATCTCAAAGTTTAATGTACGATGTTCGAGGATTGTGTATGATAATAGCCTTTGCACGAAGTCAGTTGTATGGTTTTCACGACATTTCCATTATATTTTTCCACTGCAAAATCAATGAAAATCAACGGCCCAGCACACGATGTCATGACGTCATTCAGCAGTAAAGAGGTTAAGATAGTCTAATATACACATTATTGCATGTCAATTCCAGAACTTCAATGAATACAAATGGCAAACGAAGTGCTTGGGGCCGAAACGTCATGTTCAAAGTTACATTTTTTATGACATCAATGCATCTTTCTGAGAAATATAAAGCTATTATTTAGGTATTTATCAACCTATTTTGACACCGGGAAAAATTCAGAAGTGCATATTATTAGGTGTATTTTGGAGACCAAATCGACATGCGGCTTTAACATGTACTCACCCAACAAGTAGAAATCCAGGAAACAATGCAATTGAAGCAAAATAGAACACAGATGAAAACACAGCCTGCATGGTAGAGATGATAAGACCTCGATGTATGACGAACTGACTCAGAGACGCTGAACGCTTATAGCTGCAAAAAGAAATAAGTTTTACTCACAAATGAATTGAACAATTGTGTTTAAAGACATATTGTGTTTTCATTTCATGTGCGTTGTGTGCACACATTTTCATTTGGGTCCTTTTTAACAGCAGGACAACTAAGTTTCCATCCACTGCCAACTAAGTTTGATGGGTGACATAGAAATGGGTTCTGCCCATACTTGCATCAGTCTGTCTGTCCGTAAACATATTTCTCTACCTCAGTCATCATAGGCTGGATTTGAATTGTATTTGTGCTCATAAACCACAATGGGGGAAGAGATATGCACATGGAACGGGCATCATCAATTCATTTGTTGCGGAGTTATTGCCCTTAGAATAAAAATGCATCTGTGCCAACTTTGAATCTCTGTATCTCAGTCATCATTTTCATGTTTGAATGAACTTTCATATGCTCATGAGGCAGGACGAAGGGAACAACAAACATTATTTACAGATTTTGTCCATTTATTTCTTCTGAAGGTATGGCCCTTAGATTGTAAGATAAATCCATTGCTGTATCTCATTCATCATATATTGGATGTGTGTGATCTTTGGTAAGTACATGAATCACAACGGGATGAAGGATATCCACATGCAACAGGTTTTGTCCAATCAGTGCAGGCCGGATTAAGGTTTCTTTCGATTTAACCCTTTCTATACTAAACATTCATTGACAAGTAGTTCCTTGGGAAATGTTTGGAAAATAAGTTCAATAGGTCATTTGTTGAACTTATTATCAGAACATTTCCCACAAATTTATAAAAATCCATCGGCACATGTATTATCTTTTAGCAGGTCTATAGTCTGCTTTTATTACATGAACATCCTTTCAACTGAATAATAGACCATTCCAATGTATATTTCTCATAACTGAATGGGAGAATCCATACAGTAATGAAAGTGTCAATGACACTGTAGCTCAACTTGGAAAGGGAATAATTTAATATATTACAGTCAATGGAGCGATTAGGAATGTGGAAAGTTGAATGTCTAATACTAGTTTATAGACATGAAGAGAAAAGTAAAATCCAAGATGGCTGCTGGCGGCCATGTTTTCGGCCGAATGACCCCAAAATGAGTCGTTCCCATCTACATGTCATCGTTAACATCAATGACAAATTTTATGATGATCAGACTAAAGGTACGACCTGTAGCCCATGCTAAAGAATTTAGTCATACAAAGAGTAAAATCAAAGATGGCTGCTGGCGGCCATGTTTTTTGGCCGATTGACCCCAAAATGACTCGTTCCCATCTACATGTCAATATTAACATCCATGACAAATTTCATGATGATCAGACGAACAGTGCGACCTGTGGCCCGTGCTAATGGATTGAATTTTGAAAACAAAGATGGCCACTGGCGGCCATGTTTTTTGTCTGAATGACCCCAAAATGACTCGTTCCCATTTACATTCCAATTTCAACAGCCATGAAAATTTTTATGATGATCAGACTAAAGGTACGACCTGTAGCCCATGCTAAATGATTTAGTCATACAAAGAGTAAAATCCAAGATGGCTGCTGGCGGCCATGTTTTTTGGCCGAATGACCCCAAAATGACTCGTTCCCAATTACATGTCAATATTAACATCCATGACAAATTTCATGATGATCAGACGAACAGTGCGACCTGTGGCCGGTGCTAATGGATTGAATTTTGAAAACAAAGATGGCCACTGGCGGCCATGTTTTTTGTCTGAATGACCCCAAAATGACTCGTTCCCATTTACATTCCAATTTCAACAGCCATGAAATTTTTTATGATGATCAGACTAAAGGTACGACCTGTAGCCCGTGCTAAAGGATTTAGTCATACAAAGAGTAAAATCCAAGATGGCTGCTGGCGGCCATGTTTTTTGGCCGATTGACCCCAAAAATGACTCGTTCCCATCTACATGTCATTGTTAACATCCATGACAAATTTTATGATGGTCTGACTAAAGGTACGACCTGTAGCCCGTGCTAAAGGATTTAGTCATGCAAAGAGTAAAATCCAAGATGGCTGCTGGCGGCCATGTTTTTTGGCCGATTGACCCCAAAATTACTCGTTCCCATCTACATGTCAATATTAACATCCATGACAAATTTTATGATGATCAAACTAAAGGTACGACCTGTAGCCCGTGCTAAAGAATTTAGTCATACAAAGAGTAAAATCCAAGATGGCTGCTGGCGACCATGTTTTTTGGCCGAATGACCCCAAAATGAGTCGTTCCCATCTACATGTCAATATTAACATCCATGACAAATTTCATGATGATCAGACGAACAGTGCGACCTGTGGCCCGTGCTAATGGATTGAATTTTGAAAACAAAGATGGCCACTGGCGGCCATGTTTTTTGTCCGAATGACCCCAAAATGACTCGTTCCCATCTACATTCCAATTCAACAGCCATGACAAATTTCATGATTATCAGACTAAAGGTACGACCTGTAGCCCGTGCTAAAGGATTTAGTCATACAAAGAGTAAAATCCAAGATGGCTGCTGGCGGCCATGTTTTTTGCCCGAATAACCCAAAAATGACTCGTTCCCATCTACATGTCATTGTTAACATCCATGACAAATTTTATGATGGTCTGACTAAAGGTACGACCTGTAGCCCGTGCTAAAGGATTTAGTCATGCAAAGAGTAAAATCGAAGATGGCTGCTGGCGGCCATGTTTTTTGGCCGAATGACCCCAATATTACTCGTTCCCATCTACATGTCAATATTAACATCCATGACAAATTTCATGACGATCAGACGAACAGTACGGCCTGTAGCCCGTGCTAATGGATTGAATTTTGAAATCTAAGATGGCCGCTGGCGGCCATGTTTTTTTTCCGTATGACCCCAAAATGAATCATTCCGGTACAAATGTTGATGTCAACAGCTATGACAAATTTCATAATGATCCGATCAAAGGTACGACCTGTAGCCTCTATTGTTGACGCCTTACGCACACACAGACGACAAAGCCATGGCAATAGCTCAAACTTTACAAAGTAAAGTTGAGCTAACAAAAGGGTTAAGCCCCATTAGTGTAAACCCACATTTGTGTGGAAGACACTCTGTGTAGTGCACTTGTTATTTTTGTTACCAATATTATAACCCCCCCCCCCCCCACAGAGCAATTGGGCTACATTAAGTGTAGGCATATTATTTGTTTTTCGACAAGAAAAACACAAGGAATACAAGCTGAGACAAACATATGGATGTTGCGAAAAATTTCTAATTAAAAAAAGGGAGATAACTCCACTAAAAAAAGTTGCACTTACCTCAAACTCGCAGGTGCACGTGTTTACCCTGTGTCAATGCATTCTCTTATATATGCGAATCGACCATAGGTCGCCTCGCATATATAAGAGAATGCATTGGCCTAACATAATGCCTGACATATATATTTATATTTATATGCCTATATTCAGTGCCTATATTCAGTGCTAATTAAGTAATTAATTAGTTGATTGATTGATAATTAATGCTAACTGATTAATTAATCAATTAATTGATTTATAAACAATTGTCTATTTAACCAATCTAAATGTGGTTTCTCGTCATGATTTCTAAATCTATTTGTCCTATTATTAGCTTTTAGTAATGAACAAGGTTTATAACATATGCAATCCAGCTCTCGCGTGTCATATGGCCGGTTATATTATAAAATAAACTTAGAATCAATCAAATTTTTTTTGTTATTAATGGTAGCAACAGGAAGACGACCTGGATAGGTCATGTTGCCTCCACATGACATCTCACTTATGTTTCTTTTTATGTCAATGTTTATATTTTATATACTATGTTATGTCATGAAATAAAGTATTCTGATTCTGATTCTAACAATTTTTTATCATGTTTTTTAAATAAATGTTTCTTACAATCTTTAGGACATAAAATAAAAAACATCCATTACCCTGCACGGAGCCCCACACATATTTAGAAGCATATAGAAGAGTGTCGTCTGCTCATGTTTGTCTGGGATTCTGTATGGGTGAAATTATAAAATTGTTAAAGAATACAAGAACAAATTATTAAAATTGTAAAAAATTGTTAGGTCAATGCATTCTCTTATATATGCGAGGCGACCTATGGTTGACTAGCATATATAAGAGAATGCATTGGCACAGGGTAAAACAAATCTAAATACATGTGCCAAGTTTAAATATAATTGACTGACAAATGTAGGAATACAAGCTCAGATGGACCACCGTCGGACAAGCTGATTCCAATATACCCTTCCCGCATAACTTCATTATGAGAGGTATAATAATAAATCTTATTACACATGGAACAGAATATGCAACTTGACTTATATATACTCAGAGGTTGAACAGAAGAAATGTACTTGACTACAGAAGTATTTTCTTATCTGCATTTTGCGGGGCATATTTGAAAAGATTCTGTAAATTTTAGCTTCAATTATTATCTGAAAACCAGAACATTTATGGATCGTCAAATAGATTGATGAAGAGATATAAAAGTAACATAATATGCCCACAGTACCATACCTATTTCTTCCATGCACCAGTAACAATTTTCCAATGTTCTTGAAATGGTTAATAGAGAAATCAGCTGCTAAGGAAGCTTGTTTTCCCTCCTGAAAGAGAAACATGGAAAAAGTTGAAAAAGGAGGTTAACTCCACAAACAAAATCTGATGGACCTAATAATTGCAAGTGCACAGGTTCTCATGGTACTAAATACCTGTGGCTAGTTAAACGAAAACAAAATGGTAGTTGTGGGACTTCCAGTTTATGGGATCTTCGACAAGAGTTATGGGACTTTCATATTGTGTTCTTACGAGCTGTCTCTATGGGACTAAACAACAAATTACCATTTTTCAAGGCGACTTAAGATCCAAAACTAATGTTATCACTAGGGTTGCCACGACTATGAGTTTTCATAATCGACTAATCGACCATTATTTAATCGACGATTAGTCGATTAATCATTCATATATGCGGCCTATGTTACACCCAGGTAAACAAGTTATAAATGCGAAATTATAATGACTACTTTACATCCAGTCTGAACACAGTTATAAACTGTCAGTCAGTAGGTTTGTCCTTCTGAGGCCCCCACCGTCATCGGCCACCTAAACTCAAATTTGCGCAGCCGGTAAACGCCCTCCTCGTCGTTATTCCCGTGGACGAGAATTTTTTATAATATCTGTCCAGTCAATCAATGTTCCCGGTGAACATGCATCGCGGTGCCAATAGAAAGCGTGTGGAATTGTCACATACATATTGAAAACAGACTATAGTTAGTTTTGCAGAGAATTCCATTGGGTATCGATTACGTCACCTGACATACATAGAGCACTTAGTTTATTTCGCGGGCTTCGGTGTGCGCGCGATCACATAAACTTGTTACTGATTAACTGTCTAGTAACTTTGAACATTCCATGTCCCGCGAACTTTCTGACTTTGTGAATAATGGTGACCGTTTTATAAAATAAAAAATTTGAGAAATGAAACATAGATGCAGTCTGATGCACGTCGTCCATTTGGCAATAATGATAGCTAATTACCAATCCATAGGAACATCAATTAAACATAATTTATAAACAATGACAAGGCCATAACACAACATCAAAGGAAGCCGCTGGCCCACCACAACTGTGAGAACATGTCGTACACCAAATTCTTTGAAGATGACTGCTAATCGTCGGCTGCGACATCAGAGCCGCACCAGAAGTGGTGAGACAACAGGCTGTCGGGTGGTAAATTGTGCTACATACACTGTTAACTTTTACCTCCAGGCATGGCATTTGTGCATAGTACTGCTTACATGCACAACCATATCCACCCCCCCCCCCCCCCCCCCCCCCCCCCCCCCCCCCCCCCCCCCTTGAGCGATTAGTCGACGAAAATAAATAACCGTCGACTACTGCCTGTCGAAGGTTAGTCGATTAATCGAATAATCATGGCAAGCCTAGTTATCATATCAAAACCAACGGTGCAAAAAAATGGCCAAAACTCCTGACAACATAAGACAAATTTGAAATTGACCAAGCATGTTCTCGGACTTTTACAAGGTTATGGGACTTTTTAAAAGCTCACAAAAATAAGGTATCTGTCCAGGAGTGTCAAAAAATTTCCATATCAAAAGAAGTCCATGAGGTACTGGGACTTTTATCTGAATACAATTTTAACATGTTTGTGAGATTTAAAAATGAGAAATATACATTAATATTAATATTCAAAAAGTCTCACGAGTCAAAAAAAGTGCCATAACATACCATTCATAAAGACTGACAGACGGATGGTAAGACATCTAGGGGAATGGACGGAGATGGACAGCTAGACAAATGAAAGGGCGTTTAAGTGGTTAGTGGTTTACAAGCTGAGGTCCATCCATATTAACAAGCTTTGAATATTGATATAATCATACCACATATACAACATATATTATCTCTGTAAACTATGTCTTTAGTAATTTGATGTGTATATATCTATGTGTTATGTAAAACTCTTCAGTACTGGAGAAAAATAAAAATTATTTGCAGATATATTATTATGAAAGTCCAAGGTTAATGAGCTTAAGCCCTTAATTCTTGTCCTTGGACAGTTTGTCCAAACTTTTGTGGTTTTTAGAAAGTTGTGTTAGAATGATTTATAGACCCCAAACAACAGTTAATATGGCATTTACAAAAAGGTTTAAGGGGGTTAAGCTTTTAAGCCCAAAAAGCCCCTAAACCACATTTAAACCAAAGTCTAAACCCCGTAAACCCCTTTCGTTGGTGCGGACGGACAAGCTGATTCTAGTATACCCCCACAACTCATTGCAGGGGATATAGCTATAAAATATTAACCCTTTCTGTACTGAAACGATTCTCCCACTCAGTATAAATGTATACAATGGAATAGCCCATTAATTATTTGGAGGGATGTTCTGGTAAAAAGATCACAGGACAGTATGACAAAAAGATAATATTATAAAGTGCAAAATGATTCATATTCACAGGTCGGAAATGTTCAGATAATAAGTTCATCAAACAACCTATGGTCATTTGTTGAACTTATTATCTGAACACTACCTAAGGGAACTACTCATCAATGAGTATTTAGTAAAGAAAGAGTAAAGACTATTCACATCTAGAAGTCAGAAAGGCTGCTGCGTATTCAAGATAGGTGGCCGAGAGGTAGCTTACTGGTCTCTCGTGCTAATGGACCGGGGATCGCAACCTGGTCAGGGTATTCTGACAAAAATCAGAACTCGGTCAGATACCAAGTTTGTCAGGCTGAAAAGTCTCATTCGAGATCACTGAATAAAGATCCGAATGCAAAAATGCCGACTTCCCCCCATTACAACACTTGTCCAGGTATGTTGTCGTGGGTGCAGTACGCTGTCCGATCGGGCGCGGACATTAATGGCTGACCCGTGTACACGCCTCGGTGTGTGCACGTTAAAGATCGCTACTTGAGTCACCACAGGGTTATAAAGTTACTCGGCCGTGGTAGCACCTGGACCTCCACATAATCCTCAGCACATTGAGGGCGATGGAGTATCAAGTAGATAGATATATAGGTTTTGTGTGGGAATAGGACAAATTAGTGGAATTAGTACAAATCTTCCATATCTACAATACGCACCTTTCCCACGATGCCAATTCCAACATCAGCAGCTTGGATCATACTAACATCGTTACCACCATCACCTGTCAATCAAACAAAATATTTGAAAATTATTGACTGGAATCAATAACCCATCAACTCCATCCCCCATCCCAACATTTTCCAAAATTTTTCAAAAACAAAAACTATTTTCCTCAAGAGTTCATAACAATGCAGATATAATTGGTGCTCAAAATAAACAAGCATGACTTATAATTTGAATATATCATAAAAGTCTGTGATACCAAGCACTATGAACATCTTCAAAATTTACAGCATGAAGTAATTTTAGTGCTCTTTGAAAATGTCAAAATGTGATTAATTTTCACAATTCATTTGCTAGTAAGGCCATTAAAAATAAATACATGTGTTCTCAGACACCAATATGGAGGGAAGGATTATTTTTCCAAGAATTCTAGAAAGTAAGGGATGTATGAATAATTTTATGGAATAAAACGATCCAAGAAATATTCCAAGATATCCATAGAATCTACCCTCCAATGCATTTAGTCAATACATCTTCAACAGTTCTATATACAATTGTAGATTGAAATCTTTGAAAATTCTGGAAAACTTTGCAAATAATACATGTCATTAATTGGTTGTTTCCATATTGGCGGAGTTATGATGGTGAGGTCTGTCGTATTTGCCTGAGGCTGCAGGCCGAAGGTTAATACGATAGACCGAGGCCTCACCACTCAGTCAATGTGGAAACAACCAATTAAAAAGTATTTTATTAATTAGCAACATTGGCAATTGTTGTTTCACAGGATGAATATATTAACATAGGTATATACCATTGTGTGCTTTATTAAATTAACAATTATTCCAGCAATTTTTATTCTTGTGAACTTTGTGAAGAACTTGCAGCGATTTCACAGTACTGTCTGTTTCCACTAGGAATGATATTGATACGGATACATGTAGTTCATCCATGGACATTTACTCCCAAAAACAGTGACGGTCCGTAATTCACCCGAAAGCAACTGTAATCTATCTTCCATCAACCCAATATTATTTGCCGATCGAGCTAAATATGTGTCATATCATTTACATTTACTTATTGGCCACCTTTCTACTTATTGGCCAACTTTTTTACTTATTGGCCGTGTTTTCCACTTATTGGCCGACTTTTGTTACTTATGATGTGTGCAGCTTTATACTTATTGCAGCCAATAACCTATGGCTAATTAATAAACTGTTTTATAGGGCCTTCTTTAGGTGACAAGAAAGGTGCCTGAGAAAACAGAATATTAAAAAATTTATTGGCCTACTTATTCAGGTGAATATAGAATTTTCTTTAAAAATTTAATTCTAATTACTGACATGTAATAAGTACAGCATGTGATGTACATCAGAATACCACATCTATTATCAAACTGGTAAAATTCAATTGAGTCTTTGGTTCTGATGAAATATATCCTTAAACTTACAAGACTGAGTTTAATGTGCCTGTCATTTGCAGAATGAGGTCCCCAGAAGGTGAATTTAGTGACGCTATCCTGTATAGCGGGCTAGCATCACCAAATTCACCCTCAGGGGACCTCATTCTGCATGGTCTCATAGACTCAAATTGAAGTCCCCAAATGGTGAATATTGTGATGTACACCCATTGGGAACCTTGATTATTCAATGTGTCGTCTGCCAATTTGGGGATATAAAGAATCTAAACTAAAAAAGAAATAGAATCTATGTGAATAAGTTTCTATAGAAATTTGATAATAAAGAAACTATCCAGAGGATGAGGCCAAAGTAGAATGAGTTCCCCAGAGGGTGAATTTAGTGATGCTAGCCTGTTATGCGGGATAGCATCACAAAATTCACACTCTGGGGACCTCATTCTGCAAATGACAGGCACATTAAACTCAGACTTGAATTCGCTTCTCTTTTGTGTTCCCGATTATCAACTTGCCTGGTTACAACAATGCCTCCAAAACTGGGACCAGAATTGTGTTAAGGCCATTTTGTATTTTATTACGATTTTGTACTTTCGGTTTCGCGCATATGCGGCTGTATCTGGTGGAATTCTGTGTATTTTTATGAAGTGTCTGCTTCTTTCTTTTCAATAAATGGTGGTATATCCCACTCACAGCAGCTCTATTACAATTACCAACATGACATTCATTACCATTTTATTTAGGTCTATATATTTATAAAATAAACACAAATAGAAACTCATGAACATATTTGGGCATACCTCCCGCAAAAATCTCCCGGATAGACATTTTCAAAACTTAACAGGTCTGGTAGTTACTATGAGATCAGAGTTACATTGGCTGCCTATTGTAGATCAGATTCTCTTCAAAATCATAACATTCACATACAGAAGGATGCAGAGCTCTGACACAATTCCATCATAAATGACTGAGCTCATTTACCCATATGTTCCTGGTTGTAATGTGCAATCTAAGGAAGCAGACCTTCTCTGCCAAAGACTATTTGGGACTCTAGTTCATTGCCTGATTTCAAATCAGCATTAAAAACTAACTTATTTAACCCTTTGAGTGCCAGGTCCGATTTTTGTATCAACCCATATACCCTGTGCCAATGCATTCTCTTATATATGCGAGTCGACCATAGGTCGCCTCGCATATAAAAGAGAATGCATTGGCCTAACAAATTTTTTTATTTTTTTTTTTACAATTGTTTACAATTTTAATATATTTTAACGGTATTATATTCTTTAACAGACTTATTGTGTAGGTTTAGGGCCGATAATATCGGCCCCTGGCACTCAAAGGGTTAAACACAGGTATCCGAATAATCAAGCAAAGGATAAACAGTGACTCATTTATGTATTTCATCGGTTGCTGTTTATACCTGTTTTAATGTTTATTTATCATGTGAAGCGCTTAGGGCCCAATACGTGGATAAGGCCCATACAAGAACTATTATTATAAACTAATTACAAATTATTTGACAAAATCATCTTGATTCAGTTGATGGTTGCATTTTGTCCAAGTATCATATTATGCAAAGCCATGCATGAGTTGAAAGTTGAGCTCACCTATAGCACATGTCCTCTGTCCTGTATGAGTCTTGAGTAAGGTGACTATTTCAGCCTTCTGAGTCGGGGAGCACCGGCACACCACCACACATGGACATTGACATGCCAGCTCAACAAACTCATGTTCATAATACCTCAAACACACCTGCGGTTATACAAGAGATATATACATAATCAGGAAATACAGCTATTTACTGGGGCCCTGCAAACCGATTCAGTTCGATTCAAAACCAATGTGATGATTCGGTTCGGTTCAAAATATTTGAGTGGTTCGGTTTGTATGGAACCCTTTAGTTGGTCCTGCAAAATTGTCAAATCAAACACCATGGGACGATAATGAATCACTAAATGTAGATTCACAATCCTAGCGTTGTGCACATATAAAACATTGGCATATCTAACAGCCCTCAAAATAAGCCACGGCAATCAGCAGTGTTGTAGTAATTGCAGTAGTAATCATCACTTTTTGCCACAGCATTTTATTACGCGCTGTGAAAGGGTGGCCTATTAATACACAGAACAACACGATGTGTAAATGGGTTTGTCGATACGGCACGAGTGCTGTCGCGTGCGCCTCAAGTTCTATCCTTCTGCGACAGCACGAGTGCCGTATCGACTAACCCATTTACACATCGTGTCGTTCTGTGTTTATTACACACTTCGGAACCTAGAATCCGTGCATTAAAAGAAATAGGATTAGAAGGTTTATTTAGTCTCATACAGGGCGTGTTTGTCATGTGTGATGATTCTTTTATTTAAATAGTTCCAGTTTCATGGTTGAGGCGAACGTCATGTACGTCATTTTGCGTCAACGAGATGCGTATGGAACGTACGTTCCATACGCGTAAATATGGAACAGCAATAACACTGTACTTCTAGGAAAAAGCGTGTAATAAATTAATATATAGCACTATGTCATGCAGATAATGCCATGTGCTAGAATAGTAACCAATTGCGTTCTAAGAGTTGTTTATTGTTTAATTATAGATATTGCTCACCCACATCTGTGGTTAGAACATTAAATATAATTGTATGTTTACACAGAACATAATTAATTTGATTGTTATTCAGGTGCATGGAATGATATTTAGTTGAAGAAGTCTTTGATAGAATCACTTTATTCTGTTACCACTAATAGGTCCAGTGACCAGTGCTATATAGCCATTTCCAATATAAACTAATTCTGTATGTAATTATCTTATATTGCATTGCAGAAGGTAAATAATTAAATAACACATTGATTTTAATATAATAATGTCCACTAACTGTGTTTTAATTGTCCACTCTCATGAGTCCACGATGACAGGGTCAGTAATTAGGTTCAATTCGATTCGAAACCAAGACGACGATTCGGTTTCAAAGTTTGGTTCGACCTAACATCTATGGTTTGTATGGCTCTACTATTTACAGTGTTCATAACTTAATAGTAAAAATGATGGTGATCAGAATTTCCATTTATTGTACACCAAATTATACTGGTGATATTGACATTGGATCAAATCTCGAATATTGGCAGGACCCTATAGCATATTTTGATCTCCTAAATGGCTGGTAATTCTTAATGTGATCTTTGTAGAGCCACAATCATTCCCTAGTAAATATGGAATTGGCGTTGCTGTTTCAAAGCAAAAACCGAAATTGTCTTTATCCCACCTTTAGATTGAAATATGAACACCTATTTTATTCAAATACAATCAGTAATTTATTTGGTTTTATTTCAACTCAGTCTTGACCATTTTACTTTAAGTTAAATGACTGAGAATTAGTCGGGACTCCCGTTAATGCAAAAATTCCTACAAATATATTTTGTCACGTTTAAATCCATGCACGAAGGACGACGAATTTAAAGTACACAGATTTAAAACTTGGCAAGGAATTATACTGCACAAATATACATTTGACTTAACCCTTTACCCAACAGAACGGCCCTGTGCCAATGCATTCTCTTATATATGCGAGTCGACCATAGGTCGCCTCGCATATATAAGAGAATGCATTGGCTTAACACATTAAAAATTATAAAATTGTTAAAGAATGCAAGAAAGAATGGTAAAAAGTGTTAAAAAAAAGATTTTTTTAGGCCAATGCATTCTCTTATATATGCGAGGCGACCTATGGTCGACTCGCATATATAGAGAATGCATTGGCACAGGGCATATCTGTAACCATCACAATGTGGTCAATGAGCCGGTTCCAATGATATCCATATTTGTATGGTTTTATTGAGACAGACCCAAGATAATTTAGGCTGTTGCAGCTTTATTTGGCCGGTTTGTTGGGTAAAGGGTTAAGTGTGGTTGTGATCAAGAGTTATATACTGCATTTTAGTTTTATATTAGTTTACCTCTAAAGATGAACCAGTCATAACCAGGGCGGCGTCACTTTTTTTCCTCAGAACATTGAGCTCGAGGTGAGCCTCCGTCCTATTGTAGACTGTTTTAAATGTATGAAGCTCCTGTATTCGAGATACGAGCTTGGAACTCTTAGCTATACAGATAGCTGTCTCGAGCTTATCCCCTGTCAGCATCCATACCTATAAAATAACAAGAGGACAACACAAAGATCAACATGAGGTGTGGGAACAATCGGATGACGGATGAGGCCTGTAGGGTGTGGCAAAGGATTTAGTCATGCAAAGAGTAAAATCCAAGATGGCGATCTAGAGGCGATCCCAAACATGCCTGTAAATTTTCAAAACATTTTATCAATAATTGTGGGCTGCAGGGTGTGCCGATGGATTCAAATGTGAAATTCAAGATGGTCACTGGCAGCCATGGTAAGCTCCCATCTAGAGGTCACCCGTAAGATCCATACTAAGTTTGAAAGCCAACCCATGGCAATTGCACAAAACTTGACTTCATCAAGATGAGCTAACACACAACAAGAGCAGTGCTAGGACGTGGTAATTACAACAAAGGGCCATAACTATGGTGACAATTGACAGGAGGAACCCAAATTCGAACTTGACGTGTATTTTGAGATAGTAAACTCACATACCAAATTTCGTTCCAATCAGTTCAATCTTACTAAAGATAACATCCGGACATGAAATTGAGTACAAATTCCAACATAAAGATCCATAACTTTGGTGAAAAAAAACGGTATGCAAGTAAACCCGCATACCAAATTTCATTCCATTTAGTTGAGACTATCTAAAGTTATCATCTGGAAAACAACAGTGAGCAGACGGATGGACAAACGGATGCCCTGACAGACCAATGACATAATACATGCCGTTAATTTAAAAAACGGGCAAATAAAAAACAAACAAGTCCAAGCAAAGTCAATTTCCCGTTTCTGAGAACTGCGCACAAGATCCCTAAATCCCAAATGCAATTTGCATTCAATTTGTCGGCAAAATTTTAATCAGTAAAAAATAAATGGAGTAAGTCTTACAGTGAAACTGTGTTCATCTCACTTTATATAATATTTGACTAAATAAATCACATGGAATCTATCAACTAACTTTTCACGGACGTCTGTTAGTGACATAATGGCGACAGGCAACAGAAATTAGACCGGATCATATTATTATTAATTTAATTTAAATATTTTATTCTAAGTGCCATAACTAACATGTTGCATGTTTTCCTACATTCTGCCTCATATGTTTACTAAAGATAATTCTAGCATGAAATATGATAACAGAGATAAAAAGTTTCCAAAGTTTTCACTCTAATAAGAGCCGTAACTCAGCAAATATTAATGGACAAAGCCTGTTCCATGTAGATATTCTTTCCCTCATTCTGGTTCAAGGGCATAGCAAAGATCAATCAAATATGCCAGCAAGCCTGAGTTTAATGCGGCTGTCATTTGCAGAATGAGGTCCCCAGAGGGTGAATTTAGTGATGCTATCCCACATAGCGGGCTAGCATCACTAAATTCACACTCTGAGGACCTAATTCTGCTTAGGCATCAAATACGCCAGAAAGCCTGAGTTTAATGTGGCTGTCATTTGCAGACTGAGGTCCCCAGAGGGTAAATTTAGTGACGCTATCCCGCATAGCGGGCTAGCATCACTAAATTCACACTCTGGGGACCTCATTCTGCTAAGGCATCATCTTCTCTGGAAGTTTCTTTATTATCAAATTTCTATAGAAACTTCTTCACATAGATTCTATTTTTTTTAGTTTAGTTTCTCCATATCCCCAAATTGGCAGATGACACAATGCATAATCAAGGTTCACAATGGGTGTACATCACAATATATTCACCATTTGTGAACTTCAATCTGAGTCTATGTCTCCCATAGCAGATGAGGCCATGCAGAATGAGGTCCCCAGAGGGTGAATTTGGTGATGCTAGCCTGCTATGGTGACACTCCACAGTTTCAACAGGTATGTGCCCAGAAATAGGGAGCCCATAGATTCATTGAAATTTATCTGGATTATGATCCCAAACCATATAGACAATATATATATGCCTGAAATTAGTACAGAATAGGCATTCAGAATTTGATACATAATTTCCATAATATATGGGCTATCAAGAGTTATGGCCCTTGATATTTTGATCGAATATGTGATTTTTATTCAAAAAATGACCAAAATATTGCATTTTCATACCCAAGAGGCACGAATACCAGATTTTTTCAAGCATGGTCACCTTTGTTGGTTTAAAGGCCTCTGGCTTCCAACATCAATGTGAAAAAATTTCAAACTTTCGCCGTTGAATTTTCCAGAAAATCAATTTTTAATGCAGATGACAAATTTTGAGTGCTAAAAAATTGACCCAGTATCTAGAGCCACTGTTTCGCAGAAAACGCTACTGCTGTCTATGGGTGGGGTCAAGGTCACTTGCACTTAATTTTTTCATCAGTCTAGAACACCTTCTAAAATTACACAAATTCATATCCCACCTTGTCTCAATATACATACCACATGAATGGTGCCAGAAACCACTAGCACTTTATATCTATAAAATCACCCCTACTGATCATTCGAAACTGTGGAGTGTCACCTATGTAGGATAGCATCACTCAATTCACCCTTATGGGTACCTCATTCTGCAATTGACAGGCAATATAAACTCAGACTTGTACGCCAGCAGACCTTAAATCCAACAAGAATCAGAATGATGATTCTCATTTTGATTCTTGTAAAAAGTCTTGATTCCCTGCAGAAATGCTATGTTTTGATTCTCGCAAAATCTGATGGATTTTAAGGCCTGATCAGAGAGTGGAAGACAACATGTTAATCAGCAGAATGTGAATGACACCGGATTAACTTGTTGCTCTTTGTTTGCAACATGATACATCAAAATAATATGTACGCTTTGATGAATGATTCTTATACTAAATTTCTCAACTATGTAGCAATGTAGAAAGCATCTATTTTTGGTTTATATGCAGATACATTTTATTGTTAGATATGTTGGGCAGATAATACAAATGAAAAATTGAGAATTGTCCTAAAATTTCCCTAATTAGACCCTCATTTTAATTTGGCAAGTACTTTTGGAAAAAAAAAATCATTTAGTAGAACATTTTGTAAGAATTTTTTTTTAGTTCAGTGCTAACCCTGGTTATAATAATGACCAATGTAATTGTATAGATTATTTTCATATGAATACATGTACTTCTTCAATATCCAAATAACTTTTGGGTGTATTGTACATACCAAGTCAGAACAGACAAGAAATGTTACTCAAGGCATTAGTGTTTTATGGGGGCTAACCCCGGGATGATCGACCACTCATAAAATGTTTTTGTACCAGACAGTGATTTATGTTATAATAAAGTTATCTGTTTCAGTAACAACTGATTTAGCGATCACCAAGGAACTAGTCATCGTATTTGCTCACTCGTATTCCGGCATTTTTAAGCAGCTCTAGTGTAGGCCTGACACCGTCCTGTAGTTTATCCTCTACTCCCGTCAGACATAACAACTCCATGTCTCGCTCTAAACTCTCTATCACAGCCTGAACTTTTGACCCTCTATCCTGGATGCTCATCTTAGCTTGGTGTAGCCTCGTCTGAAGTGTTAAAGGACACATCAAATTCAAGCTAAACTAATCGTCAGAAACCAGGGCAATTCATTAACCCTTTCAGTGCCAAGTCCGATTTTTGTATCAACCCATATTTCCTTGATCATTTTTCAAATTTATTGATTATAATAATGTGATACATTGATGGAAAGAGCTCTTAGCATCAATGTATCACATTATTATAATCAATAATTTTGAAAAATGATCAAGGAAATATGGGTTGATACAAAAATCGGACTTGGCACTGAAAGGGTTAAACAGGGTTTCATTGTTACATTGTATTTTTCTGTCCCAAACAAATGTTAAAAATGTAAGATATTTTTATTGGATATCTCTGTTTTAACCCTTTACCCAACAAACCGGCCAAAACCGGCCAAATAAAGCTTCAACAGCCTAAAATATCTTCGGTCTGTCTCAATAGAACCATACAAATATGGATATCATTGGAACCGGCTCATTGACCACATTGTGATGGTTACAGTTATGCCCTGTGCCAATGCATTCTCTTATATATGCGAGTCGACCATAGGTCGCCTCGCATATATAAGAGAATGCATTGGCCTAAAAAAAATCTCTTTTTACCATTTTTTCTTACATTCTTTAACAATTTTATAATTTTTAATGTATTAAGCCAATGCATTCTCTTATATATGCGAGGTGACCTATGGTCGACTCGCATATATAAGAGAATGCATTGGCACAGGGCCCTTCTGTTGGGTAAATGGTTAAACAATTCATACCATCTCCAATCAATCACACATAATATATTGACCTTGAAGCTGTACTTAGTTGTACTTTAGTCAAGATTACAGTCTCATATCTTTATACAGAGTTATGTTTTGTTACATGTGTCAAGCGGTGTTGAATTTCTGATAAAACAAAAACCCCTGACTCTATCACATTTATTCAAAGTTCAATTAAAATTCAAAGATGATAGAGGATATAAATTAAATCATTCAGATCTTGTTTGGAAGACACAATTTTGTAAAGAAATTTCTATTTTGTAATATAGCAAATTAAATCAAAGTCTGACCTCAAAATCTTGATACTGCTCTTCCGATATAATTTTCTTGGCAACAACAAGAGTCCTCAAGCCTTCTCTAGCCATATTTCCACACTGAAAATAACAAAGGAAAGTGGTATAATCTTGGTAGATGAAACTGTTTTATTTTCAAACATTTCTCCAATAAATGTGGACTGCAGGGTGTGTCAATGTATTCAAAAGTGAAATCCAAGATGGCTGCTTGTGGCCATATTTTCCAACAAAATTCTGAAAATATTGATGGCTCCCATATTGAGGTCACCTGTATGCCTGTAAATTTGAAGAAAAAAAATTTCCAATAAATTTGAGCTGCCAGATGTGCCGATACATTCAAATTTGAAATCCAAGATGGCTGCTGACTGCCATATTTGTTAACGAATGTCGAATGCTCCAATGTAGAGGTAACCCCAAAGATCCATATAAATTTTGGTGATGATTGGATGAGAAATTTGGCCTGTATGTGTGCTGAAGGAAATTGTTGATGGATGGACAGATGCACAGGAAAGACAGAAGATGATGCCTACTCATGGCAATAGTTCAGACTTGACTTCGTCAGGTTGAGGTAAAAAGTGGCACAACCCTTCTTTGGCCATATTGTCATACTCCAAATAATACAGTAAAGAGATACAAGCCTTCTCTAGGCATATTGCCACACTGTAGGTAACACAAACAAGTGGTAAAAGCTCACTATGTCCATATGGCCAAACTGTAAATATAAAATAAAAGTGGTACAATCCTTTCTGACTATATTGCCACACTGAAAATAACAAAGGAATATGGTACAAGCCTTCTCTTGTCACATTACCACAATGCAATACAATTTTAAAAGTGGAATAGGGTGAAGCCTTCTGTGGCAAGGTTATAGAGGTAATAGTATTGGCATGTCCTCATTAGACCGAACACAGTTCAGTGTTAGTGCATCAGAGAACATCAACTAATGTGTCTAATAAACACTCAAAATGTTTCTGTGTATTTTTAAAGACTATTACATCACCCATCTGAATGTGATATAGTGACAAATATTCACGAAAGATTTTCTATTGTGAAATGACTTGGACTTTGTTTTAACTGTTTTGCATCATCACGTAATCTATCAAACTGCATTTCTAGATTTGTGTGTAGTGTGTGTGTAACAATAGTCATCACACCAGTATCTGCAATAGGTAAGATTCTTCATAAGATCCCTGTCAATTTGTCAAAGTACTGAGTGCACTAATTCCTGGATTCCATTTTCCAGATGTGCCCGGGGAGGATGTCGGGAAATAGTATTGGCATGTTTTGATTAGACCAAATTCAGCTCAGTGTCAATGCAGCTCAGTGTGACAGTTCATAATGTGCATTGTGAGTTATTGTATGTAAAACGGTGCGACTATTGTGTTAAGCCGGGACAGTTCTATTTTGTCACATATATGTCTCTCTGAATAACACTCAACCAGTGTTGTATACTCCACTCACATTTTGATACACAGACAATGAGGAAAAGTGACAGATTAGTATAATAGTACGATCAAGAATCAAAGTATGCTGTGATTAAACTTGACAGCTGGAGAGTTTACGATTTCCAATAATTGTTCCCAAGGTGAAGCATAACAAGGCAAGTGTCAGTTAATAGCCACATTCTCAACTAATAACGGAATTATTCAGAAGCATAAAAATGTTGACTAACAATTTTGCAAAGAAAATAAATACATAGAGATTAGGCATACCTCTTCATCCAGCCAATCATTATACTGCACTATGGTCTGCATGACGACGTCAGCGCCCTTCATATAAAATATTATCTCCCCTGTTTGTTCATCCTGAAACATTTGACAGAGTGTTTAGTGTGAGTAATGTGTGATTATTAGAGCAAAGAAAAAAATACATGTGGTTCAGGTTTCCCAACCGACCTTATTTTAAACTCCAGACCCTAAAAATATTTTTTGGGTTTTCTGTCAATATTTTCATAAAAAAATGAAGTTTTGTGTTTATTACAGTTATTACAAAGAAAATCAAAATAAATCTTTGCGCAATCTTGAAGAATAAATGAAAAGTGATAAGCATATGTTGAAAAAAAATAATAAATAAAATTTCATGGCTATCTATACATGTATATAGCTACAGACCCTAATCTGTTTTCTGGCCTGTAACCCGGACCAGACATTTAAGCTTCATTGGCTTTCCATGCCTGTCACTGAAAAACAGTTTGTTCCTCCATCACAGCCCTTGTCATATTTTTCAAGCCGCTCCACATGTTTGGAATGGAATGGCGTCAACATAACATGACATAAATGACATGAAAACCCTGTGCCAATGCATTCTCATAGGGAGCCTCACATATATCCTCACATATATAAGAGAATGCATTCTCTTAAAAATGCGAGGGTCCCTATGGGAGCTCGCATATATAAGAGAATCCATTGGCACAGGGTTTTCACAAAATTTCAGGAAGCTCCAGTCATGGAAGGATTAAATCAGGATTTAGGTGGGATAGAGGTGGTGCCACTCTCCAATTTCAGTCCATTCTAACTGGACCCATCACTTTCACAACATAGTTCAGCTATACCTTAACGATGATGCCCATTCTCTTTGTTTCTGATGTGAATGGAAACACTTGGAGTATTGTGTAGTTGATCAGACTGCCATGTGGTGACCTCAATGTCATTGTCGTGAAATCTCGCTTGACAAGAGTCACGCCTACATCCTCGGTCCATGCTACCAGCGCCACCTAGTGTGATAAGAATGATAATTTGTTTCATACCATTTTAAAATCTCAAGGTTATAACAGTGTTTGTGGTGAAGTAAAAACAGTAAGGCCACAATAAATATATCATTAGATTTGTTTCTAAATTGGGTTGGGCAGGTAAACGAAATTATTGTGAAGTAAATGAACAACAATAAAAATAATTGTGGAGATAAAAATTGGGTGGGTATATATAGAATACACCCATAGTAGCCGAGAATAAAAAAATTTCACCACGAAAAATTGGGCTAAATTTCAACAGCGAGGTCACCAGAGGTCAAATGACGGGTCGTTCTACTATGGGTATAAACTTTTAACACATAAAGTGCCGTTGAAACATTTACACAACAGTATAAATTTATACCAATAGTAGGAATTGTTATACCCACAGTAGGGTGTAAAGATGAAATTTACAAAACAGTTGTTATACACACAGTAGCATAGCCAATTATGGTATAAATCTCATATATATTTTGAAGACCTCTGTCTGTATGTTTGTTTGTTTGTCTGTCATTTATACAAATCTACGGTTCTCGACCGATCGGGACGAAACTTGGTACGTGTGTGTAGTTTGACCAGGCGGTGGACGTTGTCGTATTGGCGAGCCCGTGCGGCGCCCGCTTCGCGCATGCGCAGACGAGATCTCGGAAACGGGTGGAGCTATCGACTTGAAATTTGCTATGTGAATGTATCTTGCCCCGGATACAAATTTTATCGGGTCGCCGAGCCCGTGCGACGCCAGCTTCGCGCATGCGCAGACGAGATATCGGAAATGGGTGGAGCTATCGACTTGAAATTTGGTATGTGAATGTATCTTGCCCCGGATACGAATTTTATCGGGTCGCCGAGCCCGTGCGACGCCAGCTTCGCGCATGCGCAGACCAGATCTAGGAAACGGGTAGAGCTATCGACTTGAAATTTGGTTTTTGAATAGCCCGGACAACGTCGGGCTGGGTAGAGCTATCGACTTGAAAATTGGTTTTTGAATAGCCCGGACAACGTCGGGCTCATCGGCTAGTAATATATATATAATGATGACTATATAATTGTTGATGAGTTGTTCACTCGGGAATGTTCAGACCATATGTTCAACTAACGGCCTAAGATTGCTTGTTGAACTTATTACTTGAACATTTCCTAGCAATGAATATGTCAGAATCCCATGTCTTCTGCACAAGTTTGTATTATCAAAACACGCCTCCAAATGAAAAATGGACCAGCTCAATGTATACTTTTACAATTGAATGGGAGAATCCATTTAGTAATAGAAGGGTTAAGACTAACCTCATCGGGACTAGAAGCCTGATAGACGACCTTCTGGTTAATGTGTTGATCCGCCTCTGTTTCAGAATTATCCTCTGCACCCTCCTTATCCTCAAACACAGGGGTCACATTGTGGCAGAGAGCAATTGCCCTCACTGCCTCGAAAACTCTCGTTACTACTGTCCGCCGCACTGGCCCCATACCTCGTGTCGGAGTGCTTGATGCGCTCACAGATCCATACTGGTGGGCAAATGCTGTCCGCAGGTATGAAGTCACCTGGTCGGAAAGAGATGACAATTTTTAAAGATGTATTCAGGGCTCAATACCTGTAGTTGCAATAACAAACACAATTGTATTTAACATCATAAACAGATTTAAAAAAAACAAATACATGTATGACATATAAACCTATAAATAGCAAAGAATATAATTTTGTAAGTGAATAATTTGACAAAATATTTTTGGAGTCCCTCTAAAATATCGAAACGAATTGAATTAAATGCATAAAAACTTACTTGTATTATGGACATGATTCCGCCATGATTTTCAACAGCATCATTGGTGGTGTAATCATACCAAATATTTGTGTTTTGTTGAGTGATATATTTATTGGTAGAAAATTAAGCTGATCTTGAATTACAAGACAAGTCAATATAACATCCAAGGGCTCTCTTGGATAATTTACCACAATTTGGTTGGTTTTATCAAGAGAGAACTCTTTGTTATTGTGCCATTGAACTTGAACCATACACTGACTGCCAGTAACACACAATTGCAGTTCTGTATATGTTCACAATAATCAATAAAATAATCTTTTAGTTCATACCTCATCCATTGTCTCAGATGTGAAGGCTACTGTACCCAGGTGAAGTTTCTTAAAAACCTGAAATAAAAATTGTGAACGTACATGTGGGATTGTCAGAAAATTATAATACAAATTTAATTAATAACAAAATAATAAAATTACCAAAAAAGATGCTAAGTTCAAAATCAATTTTATCAATAACTCATTTTTTCAGAACTAGAATAGATAAATGTCGCCTTTCAGATGAAATATTTAGCTGTTTCTATACTAAATATTATTATCCATCCCTTAACCCTTTCAGTGCCAAGTCCGATTTTTGTATCAACCCATATTTCCTTGATCATTTTTCAAATTTATTGATTATAATAATGTGATACAAAAATTGATGGAAAGAGCTCTTAACACCATTTCCGATTGGGCAAAAGCCGCCACGTGATAGTCCTGGAAAAAGTCATATTGGACTCCCGAAAGTCATATTGGACTCCCGACTGTACAATATCACTTTTTATTATCCACCCCTTAACTAACACCATTTCCAATTGGGCAAAAGCCGCCACGTGATAGTCATGGAAAAAGTCATATTGGACTCCCGAAAGTCATATCGGACTCCCGACTGTACAATATGACTTCTCATATTGGACTCCGTGACATCACGAATTAACTCTATTGCGAAATGAATCGGTGAAATTGTGATGCGCACGCAACATTGATGGATTTTAGCAGACGTTTCACTTCCGCATTGAGTTTTGTTCTCACTTCCGTGTTTACTTGTCCAAATCATGCTTTCTGATGATCAAAATACAGGCTTTTATCGAGAATTAAGTGACGACAAATACCAAAAATAACCACAAAAGTTTTATTCCCAAAATTTGGATAAACATACAGATGGATAATAAAAATGTCATTATACAATGTTGTGTACAGTATGAGTTTTTCTTATACTCGTCCAGGTTGTGGTGAAAAGTCATATTGGACTCGACACTGGCGTGTCTCGTCCAATATGACTTTTCACCACAACCTGGACTCGTAAAAGAAAAACACATACTGTACATAACATTGCATAATAACTTTATACTATTAAATTGACGAGTAATATTTGTACCTGTAGTTATTTGTTGAACTTATTATCTGAACATTTCCCTCCAATAAATCAGACTTCTTCTGCACTTTTATCAACTGTTATTTGCTTATTTTTGCCTAACACCCCGCCAAATGAATAATAAATCATTCCATTATATACATTTATAACTGAGTGTTAGAATCAATTTAGTATAGAAAGGGTTATTTTCACTTAGGTATTTTCTGAAATTTTGACCAATATATTTTCTGAAATTTTGGCCAATTATTTCCTAAGGGAACTACTCGTCAATAACAATTTATTATGCCTAAGACTGGCCTAAAATAAAATATTTTCATTGAGTTTCATCTCAGTATATTTGACTGACATTCTGACTCTCTCCTAAAATCAGTTCATGACCTCAGAAATCCACACAGGGAAACAGAGCACAGATGTGTGACCCATTTCCCTGACACCTGTCAATCACAGGGAAATAATGGACAATTTCATGCTGATGACGTCACACCAGGTGGCCCAGAGCACACATGTTTGACCTGATTCCTTGACACCTGTCAATCACAGGGAAAAATTCCATGCTGATGACATCACACCAGGTGGCTAAACAAGTTGGCATCTGTCAATCAACCGCAAATCACATGATGATGTCATCAAACATGTGGCTGGTTGCTGAAACACCTGAGCTTGACTGAAAATAACATCTGTTGGCATCTGGTAAAAATAACTGAAACTCACAAGAGACCAGGTGTTTTTGTTTCTGGATATTTGCATTATGCAGCCAAACATGAAAGTTGTCTGGGGTCCAGATGCCTCAAAGTCAAAAACTGTGCAGAAAAATAATTTTGATCCCAAATCTTGAAATAATAATAAATGACCCATTAATATTTTGTGTGTGAGACATCTCAAGCACTTTAACTAGTTCCACTATAATCACCCTCCATTGCTGTTTGGTCCAACCGATTTAGCTCTGATGTTGGTAGTACAAACTAGTGTTAAGACATAGATCTTTTTCCCTCATTTTTTTTAATTTTTTCGGTCTTTGCTAACTTTGATAAAAAACAAACCTTCAAGATAAAGTATCTCCCTCCCCATTCCACCCTTCCTCCAAAAGAACATCATGAGGATAAATATTGTGACAACATCGCACAACCAACAGAACTCACGACAGAAGAAATTTCTGAATCTCTACCATACCACAAGGTAAGATCATGAAAACTACACATGAGAACCACCCTACATATGAGAACCATACATGAGAACCACATGCGTACCTTGTATGAGAACCACATGAGAACCATCATACACATGAGAACCAACCTTGAGAACCATCACACACATGAGAACCATATATGAGAACCATTCCACAGTTAATAATCTTCATATATGAGAACCACATGCAAAACACCTATGAGAACCATGCTACACGTGAGAACCATGTGTGATTCGTCCTACACATGAAATTCATATATGAGAACCATCCCACACATGAGAACCATTTATGTTAATCACATGAGAACCATTCATGAGAACCACCCTACACATGAGAACCATATATACGGACCACATGAGAACCATTCATGAGAACCATCCATCTCACACATGAGAACCATCCCACACATGAGAACCACATGAGAACCATCCTACACATGATAACCATATATCAAAACCACATGAGAACCATTTATGAGAACCATATGAGAACCATCCCACACATGAGAACCATCTATCCCACACATGAGAACCATTATGAAAACCAAATGAGAACCATGTGAGAACCATTCCACACATGATAACCATATATGGCAATAGCCAATCACAACGAAGCTTCTCCCCACACGGACTATATAAAGGCGAGGTAATCCGTACTTTTTCACAAACCACATTTGGTCCTGAACGAGGATTTACAATAATCGAAACGCGTTGACCACATAGCAAAGGATTAGTTTTGTACTGGTGTTTTTCCTGGAGAATTCATTTTCTCATATACCTTACCTACTTCAAGATAAAGTCATCACATTATTGATATGGATTACTCAAGAAAACTATTTTGATAATGATTTTGTTGAATGTTAGAAATCAACCAGAAAAGTCATTTTAAATGAGGTCTCTCACAACAGTTTTGATTACTTTTATCACATGCTAATATAAAGACTGATATCATACTAATACACCCTTCATCGATGTACGAAGGACAGGGACATGGCGGGGGTGGATTTATGGGTGTCTCACTGATAGTTTGATATTGCAACCAGTATTTAGTATGAAATGTGTTGCTTTAGACCAAAATTTGAATATATAGGCTTATTGCGGGATACTTATTGTTTATAATTCTCGTGTTCACCTTGGTCCCCCTCTCAGCTTCATTGTCAGCTCGATAGCTCCATATTGGATTGTAAATCCTCCAGGAGGTGCAAAATTATCCAAACAGGGGGATGCTTCTCCGTGACAGACTTGTTTCAGGTATATCACTGTTGAACATCTATCTATGGACTATCAAACTCTCGGACCAATAATTCATTAGACTATTAAACCCTCGGACTATCA
This sequence comes from Siphonodentalium dalli, assembly GCA_032622095.1. Classification (NCBI taxonomy): domain Eukaryota; kingdom Metazoa; phylum Mollusca; class Scaphopoda; order Gadilida; family Siphonodentaliidae; genus Siphonodentalium; species Siphonodentalium dalli. Next base: position 198,658,347 of record CP136062.1, read on the forward strand.
GGCATGAGTCATTTACAATAAAAGAAAAATATATTTGTACCCCAGACATGGTTCGAAATGAAACAATATCCTGGAGAGCAAGGATGTTGCTAGAGTGTCTCTGTTTTGGGGAGGGGGATGTAGTTGTGGAATTTCCAACTTGCACCACCCCCTTGAAGCAAACAGAAATTTCCATGTCAGGAGAAATACAATTGCAACCACCACCACCCTCAGTGTAAACATATTTTTATTTCCAAATCCAAACATATAACATAATATACAGATGACATATATATGTAAAATAAGAGAGATTTTGTATGGAAACGAGGATCAGACAACAAGCCCAAGGGCTTATATGAAGTCTTCTCCTCTTTGGCTACATGCCTGGTCCCCAATAAGTGAGGGAGGGTATAGACCAGACGGGAAGAGGTGGAAATAATGGTTTTAGGAGAAATGGAGATATATAACTGAATTTGAGTTAGGGATGGAAGAAAAGAGAGAAGATATTGTTTGGGATAGCAGGAGGCAGAGAGAGAGAGAGGAGGAGAAACTAGAAGACCAGAGGGGGGACAGATGAAGTCGTGAGATGATGACAGTGGTGGGGAGTTTTCAATTGGGCAAGATAAAAATGATGCTCGTCTATAGTAATCTTCATGTGTCAGGCACCATGGGAGGGGGTCAATCACACCTGGTTATATACATCCATCAAAAGTAATTAAACAAACACACAAAGCTAAGAGTGTCCACAATCAAAAAATGTCGTGGACTATATATCTTCTGTGAGAACAAGAATATATTCAGACTAACCCGAAACAGGACGATTCCTATTTCTATGGTGTTCACTGTGAATATCGCTGTGTCATTCATGTGGAATAATTTCACATATATACAGGATAATAACAAGTAAACAACATACACAATAACCGTTATCGGAAGGCATTTAGTACTACACATATAGTGGGGAATATCATGCTGCCGCATAACGAGGCCTGAATCCAAAGCAATTCGTTACAAGTACAAGTGATAGAATCATGGGAATCATTTTGTTCTCATGGTATATGTCTGTACTGCATTTTAAAAGTAATTGTTTGTTTTCGCGAAGGCTAAGCTCCCTTGATGACTATTTCAATCCAATATTTTATTAAAAGTCGGAAAATATTTGGGTTTTTTTATTTGTTATTTTTTTAACAGCAACATTTCACACAAACTACTGGTTGGAATACAAAACTGTCAGAACTATTGTGTCACGGCAATAAATTTCCAAAGTCAGAGAAGCCCTACTCACCATGTCGTTTTGAGTAAGGGTTCCAGTTTTGTCTGACATGAGGTAGGTAACACGTCCCAGTTCCTCAGGTATAGTTGTACTTCGTACGACCGTTCCTGCGATATCTTTGTCTCGTTGGATCATCCAAGAGTATACAGCTTTACCCATATCAAGGTTCACTCGCAGACTAGAAAGTGTATGAAAAATCATCTGTCATTAGCCCTAAAAACTATACCAATAGCTGTGTTTCCCTAACATGCAAAACAGTTCAATGGTCCGCATAAAATTTTGAACTTTATTTGTGTAAACTGGTTAGATTATTAAAATTATTAGACAGCAGCCCCACATATGTTTGGACAGAGGCCAGGATTGTTGATTTCAATTGACCGACCAATGAAAATGATGAACATGAAGTTTGTCTTCAACTTAATGAGTGAATGACACGTGTTTGTACCCATGACAAATTTGTTGCTCACAAAGAACTTATCTAATTTTATGGAAATATATCAGAGGGGGACTTACTTTTTTTGAGGTGCTTATTATGACACCAACATGCAATAAATGTGTAAAGATAAAGAAAAAGATTCAAAGTAAATGCTCACCTGATGGGAATGATGTATGAGAAGAGCAGAATAAATCTGAAGAGGTATCGATACCAGGGTCCTCCGAATCCCTACAAAATACAAGAGAGCTAGGAGAACAGAAGAATAAATCTGAAGAGGTATCGGTACCAGGGTCCTCCGAATCCCTACAAAATACAAGAGAGCTAGGAGAACAGAAGAATAAATCTGAACAGGTATCGGTACCAGGGTCCTCCGAATCCCTACAAAATACAAGAGAGCTAGGAGAACAGAAGAATAAATCTGAACAGGTATCGGTACCAGGGTCCTCCGAATCCCTACAAAATACAAGAGAGCTAGGAGAACAGAAGAATAAATCTGAACAGGTATCGGTACCAGGGTCCTCCGAATCCCTACAAAATACAAGAGAGCTAGGAGAACAGAAGAATAAATCTGAACAGGTATCGGTACCAGGGTCCTCCGAATCCCTACAAAATACAAGAGAGCTAGGAGAACAGAAGAATAAATCTGAACAGGTATCGGTACCAGGGTCCTCCGAATCCCTACAAAATACAAGAGAGCTAGGAGAACAGCAGAATAAATCTGAAGAGGTATCGGTACCAGGGTCCTCCGAATCTCTACAAAATACAAGAGAGCTAGGAGATCAGCAGAATAAATTGGTATCGTAACCAGGGTCCTCCGAATCCCTACAAAATATATTAGAGTTTCAGTAGGAGAACAGTCAATGGCACAAATATTGATCATTCCTTCATTCCTCCACCTTAGCGGAAAACCTGAAAATCAAGTGAAGTTTGACAAAGTATATTTTATGACATAACAAGGTTTTCATGCATTTAGAGAGAAGTCCAACATAGAAATTATTGAAAAATTTAACAGTTGTTTCCTTTGCTACTGTTGATGGCAGTCTGAAAACTTTCAGTATATTTATTTTACCCACAATTTAACTCGATGATTGCATCACAATACCTCTACCTACAATATAAATTTTATTCAGTGCCAATGAAAATATTGACTTTTATGTTTGTTAAAATAAACACACAATCATGATTCCTTGACTTGTATGTACCTTTAGTATGATATAGGAGCTCCAAATTTGGCATATAGAGTGAGCAAAAAATTATTTTATTGACCGATTTTAATTCCTAGAATATGAAAAGGCAAGTATTACTAGCTATAATTTGAGGCATAACCCTTCCTGACAGGAGCATCCTGAAATTCTGCGAAAACCCTGTGCCAATGTATTCTCTTATATATGTGAGTCTCCCGTAGGGAGAATACATTGGACTAACAATATTTACCTTGACCTTTTAAGCAAGTGCATTCTTTAATATATGTGAGGCTCCCTATGGAAGACTCACATATGTAAGGGAATACCTATGTACAATTTGCGGCAAGATATCATGCCTGGCAATTTCAAATTTGTTTTCTTCTATATTTTCCAAAGATGTCAACAAGCCATTAGACCAATGATCTATTCCAACAACTCATCTCGGTTACTGCTATACGGGATATCAAACAGATTTGTTTTTAAGGACATTTTGGCATTAAAATTTCAGAACCTCGAAGAGTCAAATCACTTGAGCACTTACATCATCTCAACAGTCACATTTTTCTGCAGACGAGATTCATAGTGAGCTACAGTAACAAACATAAGCTCACTCATAATATATTTTGGTTGAATTCTCATTTTGATGTGAGACATTTTGCCAACATTTTCGAGCATATTATGACATAGGTTTCCAGCCATGCTTTAACCCTTTACCCAACAAACCGGCCAAAACCGGCCAAATAAAGCTTCAACAGCCTAAAATATCTTGGGTCTGTCTCAATAAAACCATACAAATATGGATATCATTGGAACCGGCTCATTGACCACATTGTGATGGTTATAGTTATGCCCTGTGCCAATGCATTCTCTTATATATGCGAGTCGACCATAGGTCGCCTCGCATATATAAGAGAATGCATTGGCCTAAAAAAAATCTTTTTTTAACACTTTTTACCATTTTTTCTTACATTCTTTAACAATTTTATAATTTTTAATGTGTTAAGCCAATGCATTCTCTTATATATGCGAGGCGACCTATGGTCGACTCGCATATATAAGAGAATGCATTGGCACAGGGCCCTTCTGTTGGGTAAAGGGTTAATCCTTTCATGATTGGAGCTTCCTGAAATTTTGCGAAAAAAACCTGTGCCCATGCATTCTCTTATATATGCAAGTCTCCCATATGGAGCCTCGCATATATAAGAGATTACTTGGCCTAACAATATTTTCCTTGTAAGCCAGTACATTCTCTTGTATATACAAGTCTCCATATGGGAAACATGGATATATAAGAGAATGCAATGGCACAAGATCCTTAATGCTGCACCAGTGCAGCTCCCATCATGAAAGGGTTAAAATATAAACAAGATTGAGATGTTTTATAGCTATACTTACCTTTAAAATCATCATGATGATTGAGAGCGTTATCACAGCCGTGAAGAGAACCTTGGTCAGCGTGTTTATTTCCAGATCTAGTAAGCCAACCTGAAAATAAGAAACATCCAAAATTTATAGCATCATAATAATCAAGGATGTCAAATTTGCCTCACCAGCTTGGGATATCCACGCAATGCTGATATAGATGAAGTTCAAAAGAAACTGTCCCGATAAAGCAATATTTCCGCTAGGGGTTGGGGAATGGGACCCCTATAGAAAATCAGTTCATCAACCAACCAACTATCTACCGTATTAACCCTTTCATGATGGGAGCTGAACGGGTGCAGCATTAACCCTTTGGCGACTAGAACGACACATATGTCGTTGTATGGTTCGCGAGTGGAACGACATATATGTCGTTTCAGGAAGAGTCATTTTTATGTAGACATAACTCAATTGATCATCTGATTTATAAATGATTTGTATAGGAGATATTTTGATTAATATAATGTCCCAATGTGTAAGTGCAATAGATTATGGTAGCACACGTACACAGAAAATACACATAAATTAAAACTAATTATTGGACCTTTTGACCCGAATTTGCTAATAATTATTGCTATGACATTGATATTAAACTCACGCATGACGTCATGTATATGACGTTATAGATACTCTCCAAAAGGTTAAAGATACTGTGCCAGTGCTTTCTCTTATATATGCGATGCACTGGCATACATGGTCACGGTAAATATTGTTAGGCCAATATATTCTCTCAAATATGCGAGGCTCCTTATGGGAGACTCGCATACATAAGAGAATCCATTGGCAAAGGGTTTTTGCAAAATTTCAGGAAGCTCCAGTCATGGAAGGGTTCAAAGATTAGTAAATCAGTCAATAATTTTAAAAGTCCATATTCTGAGCATCTACAGTAATTATAAGTAGATAAATTCAATCAAAATTTCATTAAATTTTTATCAAATTGAAGGGTTCAGAAATAATGCAAAAGTGTTATCATTTGGTAATGCATAACTTTGATATTGCAGGTACCATATATTTTGCAACGAAACTTTAAGTTAAATACGTGGGTAAAATAAGTAAACTGACCATTTTCGTACTGACACCAACAACGGTAGAGGAAACTGTTAAAATTCACAATTTATGTCTACTTTACTACATTCATGAAAACATTTCAATAACATGAAATATTCATGATCAACCTTCAGTGCGAACATCTGGCCCTGGTCTACATAATTATAAATCAGATTAGCGTGTTAATTGGTAACATAATTGTGACGTAACCCAGCAGAATCAACCATATGGCTTTTAGCAATGACCCCTTTGATATCATTGAGATGACGCAATAATTGTTGATGTGTGTAGCCCAGAAGAGAATTATTTTATGTTTCCATAATGATCAGCATTAGCTGCAAAATAAAAATAAACTCATTTGTCATTTCCTGTTGGTTTTATTTAGTGGTATATACACAGTTGATGTAGGCATGAATCTGGATCGGGAGGTGGAATGTTGGAGGTGAAATGTTGGGAAAGGAACCCGCTCCACCTCTTGCAGATAACCTGACTAAACTGTTCTATAGGAGAATCATGGCATCAAACTTAGTGATATTTGTTCCAACTACGACATCTTATAAAATTTGAACAGTTACTATTTTTTTTAAATTTCTTTGGTTTAAATGTGAATGACTTTCAACTTTGGTTAATTTAAATATTCTTTGATTGATGATTCCTTGTATCAATTTCCACATGATGTGAAAATTTTATATTATAACAGACGATATTTCAGGAGTGACACAGGTTAAACTTGAATAACTGACAATCAAACTCACTTTGCTTCTTGGCTTTTCGGTGTTCATCACACTCCTCGTATCTCTGCCGGTATATATGACAACACCTAGGGCAGAGCCTGAAGCCACCACTGTGTTTGACCACATCGTATTCTCAATGGTCAAGGGCTGCTCCGACTGAACATCATCAGCCTTAAATACAGATACAAAATAAATTCTGATTTATAGCTTACTATGGCATATATAGTCCTGCGAATATTCAATTCAAATTTGGTCAGAAAATTTTTGGAAAAATATTTTAATATCACAAAGGTAAATACTTTGCATTATCGTATCATTCATGATTGCTATCTCGCATAAATATTTCCAAGTTAGATGGAAACCTATCACAGGTTCCGTGAAAAGTAGAAGACCGAACAATTTTGGGTGCCAAATTGACGGTCAACATTAGGTTTCACTGGAATAATGAACAATTTATTCAGACAAGCAAGGATCAACTCACAACCACAGGCTCCACTTATTTATTATTGTCTGATTAGGATGTTAGTGTGAGGTGCAGGCAGGGATGAATGCAGGTTTATTTTGGGGACACCTGTTTTCTGACCAAAGGGACAGTAGAACGGACGGAGTTGGGGTGGATATTGGAGATGTGTCCCCTTCCCATTTTTGAAAATGATATGCATTGAGAGAATCTAAGGCTCTCTCAGCCTCTCTGACTCACTATTTTGGAGGTAAATTAGGACAATTTATCAATATTAACTTTTGAAATTCCAATAATCAGTTACCGACATCGAAATTTCATGCCTAGGTGGGCAAAGTTGGGAATGGGCATTTTCAAATATGCTAAAAAATAACTTTAATCAGTTCATATTTGTTTGAGATTGGTTAATATTTGTTTTAGTTCAGGCTTAAAATTTAAATTGCGAGGCCAAGAAATTACAATCAAAAGGCCGTAACTCTGGTAAAAATGTATGGCCGGGCCTAATTTGCGAACTTGTTTAACTCTTTCACTGCCGATCGCGACTTGAGTCGAATTACCCATACACTGCCGATCGCAACTTGAGTCGAATCCTGACACCTTCGTCCCATAAAATCAATCCATGGGAAGTAACTCTATATTATTTTGTGAAAACAATGTACGTGATGTAATCAATTTTGTAACGAGAAACTCCCGGTTTATTTTTATATATTTTGGGGTGTCAGCCAAATTGTTTTGTGATTAAGTGGTCGCGGTCACGTGACCCTCCTGGTATGGGAAGTGTTTTCCATTCCACAGAGACCAATACCTACCTGCATACCAAGTTTCAGGAATATACCTCTGCATATACAAAAGTTATTGCGAAATACTCAATAATATATGCATTTAGCAGAAATATACTAACTTGTTTTCACCAACTTACATACCAAATTTCGTCAAAATATCTCTACAGATACAAAAGTTATCGAGAAATAATGAACTTTCCTTATATTTAGGTGTGGTGGCCATCTTGTTTTGTGATCATGTGGTGGTCACGGTCTCATGACCCTCATGTGGTCACAGTCTCATGACCCTGGCAGAGTGGGGAGTGTTTTCAATTCGCAAGTCCAATATCTATCTGTGCACCAAATTTCACGAACATACCTTTACAGATACAAAAGTTATTGTATTTAGCAGCAATATACTAACATCTCATATATATTTTGAAGACCTCTGTCTGTTTGTCTGTCATTTATACAAATCTACTATTCTCGACCGATCGGGACGAAACTTGGTACGTGTGTGTAGTTTGACCAGGCGGTCGACGTTGTCGTATTGACAAGCCCGTGCGGCGCCCGCTTCGCGCATGCGCAGACGAGATCTCGGAAACGGGTGGAGCTATCGACTTGAAATTTGCTATGTGAATGTACCTTGCCCCTGATACAAATTTTATCGGGTCGCCGAGCCCATGCGACGCCAGCTTCGCGCATGCGCAGACGAGATCTCGGAAACGGGTGGAGCTATCGACTTGAAAGTTGGTATGTGAATGTATCTTGCCCCGGATACGAATTTTATCGGGTCGCCGAGCCCGTGCGACGCCAGCTTCGCGCTTGCGCAGACGAGATCTCGGAAATGGGTGGAGCTATCGACTTGAAATTTGGTATGTGAATGTATCTTGCCCCGGATACGAATTTTATCGGGTCGCCGAGCCCGTGCGACGCCAGCTTCGCGCATGCGCAGACCAGATCTCGGAAACGGGTGGAGCTATCGACTTGAAATTTGGTTTTTGAATAGCCCGGACAACGTCGGGCTCATCGGCTAGTTATCTTATATTTCGGGATGGCGGCCATCTTGTTTTGTGGTCACATTATCGTGGTCACGTGAAATGTGACACTGGCGGACTAGAATATTTTCTATTCCCAATACCGATACCTACTTACATACCAACTTTCATGAAAATATCTCTACAAATACAAAAGTTATTGAGAAATACTGAAATTCTCCTATATTTTGGGGTGGAGGCCATCTTGTTTGTGGTCATGTGATCGTGGTCACGTGACAATGGTGGACTGGGGCGTGTTTTCGATTCCCCAGACCAATCAATACCTACTTGCATACCAAGTTTCATAAAAATAGCTCGGCAGATACAAAAGTTATTGAGAAATACCCAATCCATATGTATTTAGCAATATGCTACATGTACATGTATGGTATGCTTGGCAGTAGCAGATCTGTCTGTGGTGCTGCATGGCAGTGACAGAGTTAAGTCTCTTCTTGTGAACTTTGCTTCAACTCTGCAGTATGAGAGTAATGAAACAGATCTTAGATGTAAACTAGCATCTGGAACAACCGATACCACACGCTAGTTTAACCCTTTACCCAACAGAAGGGCCCTGTGCCAATGCATTCTCTTATATATGCGAGTCGACCATAGGTCGCCTCGCATATATAAGAGAATGCATTGGCTTAACACATTAAAAATTATAAAATTGTTAAAGAATGTAAGAAAGAATGGTAAAAAGTGTTAAAAAAGATTTTTTTTAGGCCAATGCATTCTCTTATATATGCGAGGCGACCTATGGTCGACTCGCATATATAAGAGAATGCATTGGCACAGGGCATAACTGTAACTATCACAATGTGGTCAAGGAGCCGGTTCCAATGATATCCATATTTGTATGGTTCTATTGAGACAGACCGAAGATATTTTAGGCTGTTGAAGCTTTATTTGGCCGGTTTTGGCCGGTTTGTTGGGTAAAGGGTTAAATAAAATGAAATTTGGACAATGTAGGATAGACTTTCCATGATGATTATTGGCACAAGAACTATGCTAACTTACTGTAGAAAAAGTTCCAAGGAAGCTGTGAATGTCCTGTCTTGGTTCCTCAGCATAAAGCTCTGCTCTCATGTCAAGAATATCCTGGCAAGAAATAAAGACTTAACAATGATCAGTCAGACAGCTTACGTTAATTTGGTCCAAAAAGAAAAAAACATTTCTACAATTTTGTATGGATATTAGAATTATGATTGATGTCTCAAAATGAATCTATACCAGAATCATACCGAAATTTCACAGCATATACAAAGTATTATGATCCATCCCTTTCTGATTGGGCAAAAGCCGTCACATGATACTCGGGTAAAATTCATACTGGACTCTGAAAGTGTCAAGAATATACTACCTGACATCACAGGAGTCCCGAAAGTCATATTGGACTCAGTCCAATATTACTTTTATAAAAGTTATCGCTACCCTGTGTGACGTCATTTTGATTAACATACAGATGGATAATAAAAAAGTCATTATACAATGTTGTGTACAGTATGTGTTTTCTTGTACTTGTCCAGGTAGTGTTGAAAAGTCATTTTGTCAATATGACTTTTCACCACAATCTGGATTCGTACAAAAAAAAAAACACATACTGTACACAACATTGTACAATTTTATGAGGCAATAGATGAAAGACAATCCGGATTATCTTACAAATAGCTTCTTTTTCCACAAATACATATGACGCATGATGATATGGAAATGACTAAGCAGTTTCCGATTCCGTATCATGGATGGCAACAAGCCTTATCCAGGATGACAACAGTGAATGCACGGGAGTTGTGGAGAAACTTTATTAGTTTATAAAAACCTTGATTTACATAGGCAAATGGTGCCAATTATTGCTATTCTCTTTACAGCATCGGATATATATATACGGCATTTTAATTTCACTGATATACTTCCAGTGGTAATGCCGAAAAACCCTTGAAAAATTGAATGCATTCATCCAACATGTATGCACAAACAGACCAATTTTGACACACTGAATTGTTATTGATAATAGGATGCCTCAACTGTGCGGTGTGCTATTTCATATGCAAAATGACATAGTTCCAACCCCAAAGTACCATTTATTCCTTATTCTTTTGTATGAATTGTGAGATAAATTGAGTATCCCCACCCTGTAGGTTCCCCCAAGATTGGGATGCAAATCTCGCTACTTTATCTGGGCCTCAATTGACGAGTCCGCCAGTCCCAGAGAAGGTAACTCGAGCTGAATACAAACTAGCTTGCAAATAGTGTGTCAGTCATTTGCAGAATGAGGTCCCCCGAGGGCTAGCATCACCAAATTCACCAACTGGGGACCTCATTCTGCTTAGGCCTCATCTTCTGGGAAGTATCTAGAGTAAAATTAACAATGTTTTTAGTTACTTTTTCCCTTCTGGGAAGTTTCTATATCCCATAATTTGCAAAAGATAAAATGCATAATTGAGGACAGAGGTGATTCATGTGTGAACATCAACAATTTCAACTGGGGAACTTCAAGCTGATCCAAGGTCTCCCATAGCAGTTGAGGCCCAAGAAGAATGAGATTCCCAGAGGGTGAATTTGGTGATGCTATCCCACCGTAAGGGATAGCATCACTAAATGCTATGACTAACTATTAACTAAATTCACCCTCTGGGAACATCATTCTGCAAATGACAGACACACTATTTGCAGGCTTTAATATTAGTCTTGGAAATTTACATGGTGGTGGTGATAACCTATATGTATTACGTTGGCTATTGACCAATATAACATGAACACTAATTGAAAAAATAAGCAAATATCCCCCCAAAAAGTAACTTGTTTATAAATAATAAATTTTGAAGATCTGAAATTTAACCCTTCATGACTGGAGCTTCGTGAAATTCTGCAAAAACCCTGTGCCAATGCATTCTCTTATAAATGCAAGTCGCCTGTAGGATGCCTCGCATATATAAGAGCATGCACTGGCACTCGATCTTCAATGCTGCACCAGCGCAGCTCCCGTCATGAGTGGGTTAACCAAGGCTATAATTTCAGGAACAAATAATAATCTGTGAGACTGAGTCATGATGATGATGTGCATAACTCGATTATTATAATAATTTCAATTATACATACAACATTGTATGGCAATTGTTGAGTAGATGCAACTGCTAATCGTAGTTTCCAGTCCGTTTCACCATCTAGCTGTTCCCCCATGCTGCTCTATCACCATACCAAATATCAGCTAAATCTGCCCAGCGGTTGCTGAACAATAATGCAAAATGTTTGTATGGACGAACGGACGGACGGAGACATCGACTATATACCCGCCGACTTCAAGTCGGGGGCATAATAACAGTCTGTGGGAATGAGTCATCATGATGATAATCCATTATTATAATAAAATTTCAATTATACATACAACATTGTATGGCAATTGTTGAGTAGAAGCGACTGCTAATCGTAGTTTCCAGTCCGTTTCACCATCTAGCTGATCTGTTCGGATGAAACATGATCCTGATTTATCTGTTGTTCTGACAAGAACCATGTCAGCTGGAACTCTCTGGTCCTTGAAAAGAAGAAAGATTTAATCCTTTCTATACCGATTGGATTCTCCCATTCAGCGTAAAGCTCTGTGTCAGCTGCAGTTAAGGAGTCAATTATTTAGGGCATTAATGTATGTTGCATGAGATCAGTTAAATAGTAAAAGCCAGTATTTCATGGCAGAAGTGTTCAAAGCTTTCAGTCATATTTCCGACTAAATCCTGAAAAGTTACCCATAATTCTGCTGTGGTTAAGGAGTCAATTATTTAGGGCATTACTGTATATGTTTCAAGAGGCTCAAGTTCTTTTGGCATGAGGCCTTCTCTGAGAAAGGAACTGTTTTGCTTATCTGGCCTTACTATCATGACAACCGACCAATAAAACTAACCTTCTCAACTATAATTAGATCGCCAACCTTGATGTCAGAGCTTGGTATTTCCACAATGCCATCACGTGACAGCTTTTTAAACCTCTGAGAGTTGGCTTCTTTATCCCTACGATATCTTCTGAAATCATCAAGGGCTTCACGGCATATGGTTACTGATAAAACAAATCCCTGAAGAACAAAATACATGATGCACCATGAAGAACTGGAAGACAGTTGAACCTAAAAACGAGAGTCGCACAGCAACAACATTTATCCCATCAAGTCGTTAAGACCTAACAGCTATAAGAGACACATGTGGGAGATTGTTTATAAAGCTAAGAATAGAACCAATACAAGATCACGTGCCCGATTGTGTCAGTCGCTAAATATAGACCCAATGGGACATGTGGATCGATACATAAATTCCATTGGCAGTATTATACGATCATTAATAAGATTTAATCTCGCAACATCATATTCACAATGTTACCACGTAACTGCAGTAGCATCAAGGTGATATATATCCATGATGCTTATCATATTCAGCAAATCGGAAGAGTGGAATAATTTTGTCCAAGGGACTTAACCAAGTTGTTTCAGGGCCAAGGTCTTTTTGCAAGATTCGAAAATCAGAGAAAGTAGGTTTTGTTTGAAACACATTCCCCCTTTCTTTTTTTTTATTACCTTTGGAATTCACATGCACCTGATTCAGAAGACATCACTAACCAGGTGGTCTAGTGCCTCATTTCAGATCCTTTTAGAACAGCGTGTTCACACAGGCTCAGCTTGATATTTTGTTGGCATGGCGCATGGTGGGCCAGAAAAGGAAGAGATTCGAAGCAAGAATAGTGAACACCCTACAAATAATTTTGCAACTACCTTTTTCATTAACAATTCATTAAAGATAGTCAATCTGGCAAACCTGTTGTTGTTGTTGCATTACGACCCTGCAGGATATAGTGATGCCATACTCTAGGCAGGAGTGGATTAAAATTGAAAAGTTGCAAATCATTTCACCATGCCTTTTAGATTATTGATTTGAAAATTGAAAAACAATGAGTACAAATTTTAAAACCAAATGTTTTGATATCTTCTCTTACGCTGCAACGGGTACATAATCATGTTTTACTTATTCATTGCCATGGACTTGATTGATAAGAACTTGCTAGAGTTTCATGTGTGCTTTCTTTATAAATAATTTTGAGGCGAAAGTCACATCTCTGTCTTCATATATCGTATTACATTTCGATAGATATTCCTTCACACAGTTTTGGTCATGTTGAATTTTATCATAGCAGAGACGGGCAGACAATTCAACTGTTCCACAGCTAACACCAGTGCAAGAAAGAGCTATAAGTGCATAGGCCGTGGACTCAAGATCTGGTGTAGCATTACAGTTTCTGTGCCAGTGCATTCTCTTATATATGCGAGTCTCCCATAGGGAGCATCATGTATGTAAGAGAATGCACTGGCTAACAAGGTAAATATTGTTAGGCCAATGTATTCTCTTACATATGCGAGGCTCCCTATGTGAGACTCGTATATATTATAAGATAATGCATTGGCACAGGGTTTTCGCAAAATTTCAGAAAGCTCCAGTCATGGAAGGGTTAACACGGTTTCCTATTTCCAGTTGATTGCTCACAGCTTCAAGTTGAGTGGACCACACTTGCATTTAACATTTCTTTTCATTGGGCTGAAATATTTGTGGCTGTTTTATTCGGCATATGGGGGTATGATATTTTATCTATTGACAAGTGTGCTATCTTCACTTTGATTGGTCGATAGTTACACAAGATAAACCCGTATTGTGTTGTCAATGTCAAACCCCATGATATTTCTGGGAACCACACAGATATTTTTCAGTATCGTGTAGCTGCCTCGATTCCGGAATACTTGTGACAATTCAATGTGTGTTCTGTCATTGGTGAAATCTGTTGTTATGGTAAACATATCAAACAGTACATGAATTTGAGTTTATTCTTTATCTAGTTCAAAATGAACAAATACTGAAATATTAGATTCAAATTTCCCTATTAATTTCTATGTGGGAAAAAACGGATATGTTGATTTGAATCTATTGTTAAAGGGGTACTGTACGCCAAATGTTATTGTTGGTCTCCGAGTCGGAAAATAAGGTAACATTTTTTTCATTATTCGAAAGTCTGTTGAGTGCGAAGTAGTGTTACGAATGACAAATTTACCGGAATGCAAAAATACAAATTGTGGTTGTCGAGTAATTTTTGTACAGTTTTCAACCAAATGAATCAAATAAAAGTTATATTATAGGCATACTAGTCCCGTATAATCATTTAAGTTATTGTATCATCGCTAGTCAGTGAGCGTTTACAGAATACATCTACGACTCAAATTACTTATGTTTCTATATATAATCGATATTAGATCGTTGTTGTCACAATTTAATGAAAATGGCGTACAGTACCCCTTTAAGGTAAATAGATAAAATTGTCACCCCATGTCTGTTCACGTAGTACGGGTTATTTACCTACCCGAAGGCAGGCATATCCCATTCAGCTGTAGGCTTCATGGGATATGGCTGGCTTCAGGTAGGTAAAAACATATCATGTAACTAAAATTTAATTCATCATTATGACACAATTGAAGCTCCCTCTCATAGAGAGACAATACACTATTTCGTGGTTTGTTCTGGTTTGCTTGTTTTTTTATTATTCATTATTCTAGAAGTTCTTGGTACCTAAAGATTAAAAAATGAAAATGACACTTACCAATGGTCCCCAGTATGTGTAAAGGTAACCAATCCGGATTTCCGGTATGAACTGAGATAATGCCATGACAAGGAAATAAAGGTTCAGGAAAAATTTGAACTGTTCGAACAGCACCTGAAGGAAAACAATAGATGGCATATGACAGTTGTGTATTATGTGACGTTATGCATATACATACATATGTTGGACCAATTTCATTGGTGAAGCGATAAAATAATCAGCTGAAAAAGGACCATAACTCTGGTATAACAAATCGGATCTAAATCATCTAACCCATATTCAAACTCGATCTGTATTTTGAGTTGAGAAACTCACATACCAAATTTGGTTCCTATCAGATGAAAAATGCTTGATTTATCGAAGCATGTGTGAATTCTATGTCAAAGGGCCATAACTCCGTTAAAAAAATCAGATCAAACCCATAATCAAACTTGATCTGGATTTTGGGCTGAGAAACTCATATATCAAATTGTTTCCAATCAGATAAAAAATGTTTGAGTTATGGCAGAATACGTGAATTTTAAGTCGCAAAAGGGCCATAACTCTGTTAAAAAAAACTTGGATCAAACCCATATTTGAACTCCATCTGAGAAACCCATATAATACAAAATTTGATTCCGATAGAAAATGTTTGAGTTATCGCATTATGCGTAAAGTGTCTACAGACAGACAGACAGACGAATGACGAGTGGTCAATCCAGATGTCGACACTATGTGTACCATACTATGGTATGGGTACACATAAAAAGTACTCTTGGAGAGGAACTATGTTGTTTTGGGTACGAAATAGCACACCGCACAATAGACATCATTGCATATCACTGCGAAACATTACCTAGTCAACGATTTACTGTGTCAAATTAGGTCCATTTTTTTTACATACATGTTGAATCAAAACATTGTTGTTTTCTATAATTCAACTCATTTTAAAAGTGTTTCGCCTATATCACAACAGATATATCAGTTCAGTTAAAATGACATATGTAAGTCGGATGCCGTAAAGAGAAGAGAAATAATTCATGCCAATTGCCCATATAAATCAATGTTTTTGGTAAGGAACAGAGGTTCTCCACAATTCATGTGTATTCACTGTTGCCATCGAGGATACTACTTTTTGCTGCTTGTTTCTCCATGTATTGGAGGAAACAGAAGCTAATTGTATGATATCAGTTATTTTTATCTCACCTTAGGGATAAATGAAAACACATTGTATTTCTGATTGCGGATAACATTCTTCGGATATTTCTCATCCTGTCCGCGACCCAATCCAATATACACAGTCCGAGGCTTGTATTCTATCTTTCTTTTACATTTGTCAAATATCTTCTCCAAACATCTGAAACATAGAGGACAGTATTATTACAAGTAATATCTTTTGTCCACACCACAAGTCTGGACATCAAAACTAAAATAAGATACAATGTTCTCATCAATTAACCCTTTGAGTGCCAGGTCGATTTTTGTATCAACCCATATACCCTGTGCCAATGCATTCTCTTATATATGCGAGTCGACCATAGGTCGCCTCGCATATATAAGAGAATGCATTGGCCTAACAATTTTTTTTTTTTTTTTTTTTTTTTACAATTTTAATAATTTATTCTTATATTCTTTAACATACTTATTTTGTAGGTTTAGGGCCGATGAGATCGACCCCTGGCACTCAAAGGGTTAAAGGAAATTCAGCTTAATCTTTACTAAATAGATTCCTCCCGAAAGAGTTAAAAAAATCTAAGAATTTGGTCATACAAAGAGTAAAATCCAAGATGGCTGCTGGCGGCCATGTTTTTTGGCCGAATGGTCTATTATTGAGTTGGGGGAGGTACAGGTAATATAAGAAGACAACAGTTAATACAAGTACAGATGGAGTCCTGCTTATTGGAGGGAAATGTTCAGATAATAATCTCAGTATGCATGGTCGTTTGTTGAAATTATTATCTGAACATTTCCTAAGGGATAACTACTCATCAATGAGTATTTAGTACAAAAAGGGTTAAAATCTAGACAGTTGGCTATTTTTGGTTAACTGTTAAGGGGTTTCCACACCTGAGCTATGTCAGGAGGCGGAAAGTTTAGATGGAAAACACAGAAAACAACTTAATTTTTAAGCTATTACACCACATCGAGCATATTATACAACAATAATGAAAGTGTCAATGACACTGTAGCTCAACTTGGAAATGGAATAATTTAATGTATTACAGTCAATGGAGCGATTAGGAATGTGGAAAGTTGAATGTCTAATACTAGTTTATAGACATGAAGAGAAAAGTAAAATCCAAGATGGCTGCTGGCGGCCATGTTTTCGGCCGAATGACCCCAAAATGAGTTGTTCCCATCTACATGTCATCGTTAACATCCATGACAAATTTTATGACGATCAGATTAAAGGTACGACCTGTAGCCCATGCTAAAGAATTTAGTCATACAAAGAGTAAAATCCAAGATGGCTGCTGGCGGCCATGTTTTAGGCCGAATGACCCCAAAATGACTCGTTCCCATCTACATGTCATTATTAACATTCTTGACAAATTTTATGATGATCAGACTAAAAGTACGACCTGTAGCCCGTGCTATAGAATTTAGTCATACAAAGAGTAAAATTCAAGATGGCTGCTGGTGGCCATGTTTTTGGGCCGAATGACCCCAAAATTACTCGTTCCCATCTACATGTCAATATTAGCATCCATGACAAATTTCATGATGATCAGACAAACAGTACGGCCTGTAACCCGTGTTAATGGATTGAATTTTGAAATCCAAGATGGCCACTGGCGGCCATGTTGATTTTCCGAATGACCCCAAAATTAATTATTCTGGTCTAAATGTTGATGTCAACAGCTATGACAAATTTCATAATGATCCGTCCAAAGGCACGACCTGTAGCCTGCATTGTTGATGCTTTACGCACACACGGACGATGGACAACAAAGCCATGGCAATAGCTCAAACTTTACAAAGTAAAGTTGAGCTAAAAATGTCAAAATGATTATTTTAATCATAGTTTTAGAAGGGAAATTTTGGGAACAGCATTCTCAGAAAGTATACAAATTTAGAGGAAATGAATAACTGTTATAAAAAGTACATCATCTGAACAACAAGTAGTAAAAGGGTGTAATGGCAATTTAATTGAGTTCAAAACGGCTTTAAGAATCTCAACATTATGTTAGAGGCCATTACATTGAACTGTTACATCAAGGAACTAGCCCAATATTCGTATTCAGGTCAGTCCACTCAAGCTGGGAGCAATCAACAATAATAGACCAGTGTTAGATATAGCTGGTAAGCTGGGAATTTGGCTATGGACTTGCGACCTAAAAGTGAGACTAAAACTCATCTCAGACCAAAGGTTTATATCAATTCTTGTTGATCATGGCAGTTATTTGTGCGCATATCTGTATCTCTCACCCACAATACTGCGTGGCAACATAAAATGAGAATTAAGCCAGCATTATTAAGGAATTGGGCACATGCAGACTTTGTAGCAATCATTATTATTTGCTACATGGTAACTGATTGTTTGAGTGAACATGATTACTTATTTTTACTTTCTCTGTAATATTCCCTTTCATGCTTGATCAAAGAACCATGATCTTGCAGCTTTGTCTTTAATTATTCAAAAGACGTGTGTAATAGACTTGAACATACATATTTTCATAAAAATCTTTGTGGGCGAAAAATCGCTTAAGCCAGGTAAAAGTTGCGTGAGCACGTGTGCAAAATTTCTAGGCCTGGGAGAGAATAACCCTACTACTGTAAAAGTACATTTAATCGTGGTGGTCCAGTTTTCGTGGTTGTTGATAACCGACAACATTAAAAACCCCACGAAAAAATGTTATCTTCGAAACTATTGTGGTCGCCATTTTGAGAATGTCATGCAGTCTATTGACCTGATGTACATTCAAAGCCTAGGGAGTTATGCTATGAGAAGAGTGTGAGATTATGGTTTATGTAATACAATTCCGTTGTTAACAATCTCAATAGTTATCAACAAAAGCTTGGACACTCGACATACTGATTAATTATATACCTATAGTGTGGATGCACAATTTCCGATGGATTGCCGAGGTGTCTGCACTTCTACTAGTTGGACTTGATTGTTATTATTGGGGGTTGGGAGCGAACAGTTAGAACCGATGGGCCCACAAATTTACAAACACACGAAAAAGTCATAAATGGCTGAACCACAAATATTGATACCAAAAAATTTAAAGCCAATCACAGTAATAGCATTTGAATTTATCTGTACTAGTACAAGTATACTTCCATACTATTTGGAAAAGTGACATATATTTCATTTTTTTCAAGAACATAAAAGATCATCCCAAACATTTTACAATTCAGATCTGATGATGGGTGACATTAAGGTAATGGAGGCCAAAATTTAATAAATAGATACCCAAATAAATTTAACAAATAGAGACCCAAAATAAGGACCATACACAATGGATTTTTCCTGGAAAATTAATAAATGTATGGGGAGTAGTATGTTTAATTGGATCCTGAGAGTGCTGCCATAATACATCAACTAGTCATGTCTATGAAAAAATTTAATATTAGAAGATCTTTGCTATCAACATAGAGTCAACAGATCAAGTGCACTCAGGCCTAAACAAAAAGGACCTTGGACTAATATACCAAATTATCGCAGACAAATTGTTCCCCGTTCTGATGACATGATTTTTGAAGTGGATGCATGACCCTGGAGCAGTTTAATAAAATTTAGAAAAGAGTTTAGATTTCCACCCCCCCCCCCCCCCCCCAAAAAGACAAGATTTTATATATGCTAAAAGTAGAATTTTGACACTATTGGAAAATTGACTCCCAATGAGTTGAAAAGATGCCAAAATGTTCCGATAGGATCATCAGCAGTTACATCTCATCACGTTTCGGCTTGTTACAAAGTCTCTTTTTAGACCTTATATATGGAAAACTGGAACTCAAACATACCTGGAGCATACATTTATCCATCCATCAAATAGATAATATCCTAAACTTTTCTTCTTTGCCATGTACCGCCGAGTGCGCATCAATGAGTCATGTTCATCCATGTCAAAGTTCTCATTGGTGTACATCAAAGGCATCTCATCCAGATCAACAATGTCATCTCTAGGTCGAGTTCTAAAAGAATCAGAATAAAGAATGGTATGTAATGCCACTCTTTGTCATGTTTTATCAGAAGCAATGTTTCATACTCCAGTCAAGAATAAACTTTGATGACTTCCAGGATTTTAAAAATATTTTTACAGAAGCAAGTCTTGGGTCATTCAAATTTCATCACAAACTTCATCGGACATCAGCTAACCAGTAAACAATAATGTTCACAAAGATCAAGTCTGGATATACCGGTAGTGTGTCTGACATTTGCAGAATGAGGTACGAAGAGGGTAAATTTTGTGACGCTATCCAGCACAGCAGGTTAGCATCACCAAATTCACCCTCTGGGGACCTCATTCTGTTTAGGCCTCATCTTCTGGGAAGTATTTATAGTCTCAAATAAACATTGTTTTTATTTTAGTTATTTTTTCCCTTCTGTTCAGCTTCTATATCCCCTAATTTTCACAAGATAAATTGCATAATCGAGGTGACTAATGGGTGAACATCACCAACTTCAACTGGGGAACTTCAATCTGATCCTAGGTCTCCCATAGCAGTTGAGGCATAAGCAGAATGAGGTTCCCAGAGGGTGAATTTAGTGAAGCTAGCCCACACAGACTACTGTGTGGGCTGGCATTACTAAATTCTCCCTCTGGCGACCTCATTCTGCAAATGTCAGACATGCACACTATATTCAGGCGAGACAAAGATGCAGAGTGGAAATGCAGGATCAATTCCATTTTATTGAATATATGTACATGTGTATATTCAGGCTATTTATTGCATATATGTACATGTATAATACTATAAGATGTATTGAGGTTCCATCCATTAGCATGACAATAATCACAATTCTTTAACAATTCATGATGGGAGCTGCACTAATGCAGAATTAAGATCCTGTGCCAGTGCATTCTCTTATATCTGTGAGTCTCCCATAGGGAGCCTCGCATACATGTATAAGAAAATATAAGAGAATGCACCGGTGTACAAGGACAAGGTACATGTAAATATTGTTAGGCCAATGCATTCTCTTTTATATGCAAATATATAAGAGAATGCATTGGCACAGTATTTTCACAAAATTTC
This sequence comes from Siphonodentalium dalli, assembly GCA_032622095.1. Taxonomy (NCBI): domain Eukaryota; kingdom Metazoa; phylum Mollusca; class Scaphopoda; order Gadilida; family Siphonodentaliidae; genus Siphonodentalium; species Siphonodentalium dalli. Next base: position 198,679,487 of record CP136062.1, read on the forward strand.
AGTTAACCCTTTACCCAACAGAAGGGCCCTGTGCCAATGCATTCTCTTATATATGCGAGTCGACCATAGGTCGCCTCGCATATATAAGAGAATGCATTGGCTTAACACATTAAAAATTATAAAATTGTTAAAGAATGTAAGAAAAAATGGTAAAAAGTGTTAAAAAAAGATTTTTTTTAGGCCAATGCATTCTCTTATATATGCGAGGCGACCTATGGTCGACTCGCATATATAAGAGAATGCATTGGCACAGGGCATAACTGTAACTATCACAGTGTGGTCAAGGAGCCGGTTCCAATGATATCCATATTTGTATGGTTCTATTGAGACAGACCGAAGATATTTTAGGCTGTTGAAGCTTTATTTGGCCGGTTTTGGCCGGTTTGTTGGGTAAAGGGTTAAATAACTTACTGTAGCATCACAAATATCTTATTTATCTAAAAAATAAGAACCGTATGTAAAATTTAAATGCATATAACTGTTAACAGGTATGTGGTGACAAGGAAGGTTTGGAGACACCACCCCCCCCCCCAACATTGGCCAAAATGTTCAACTCTTGGAAATTTCATTTTTGACAGGATAGTGGTTAGATATTACAGACTAAGATTAGGTTACTTTTATTCTGATAGTAATTACAACCACAATTTTTGGGGGAAATTAGTTTTAGATCAAAAGTTAAGCCTGAGAAATAGGGTGTCTGTCATTTGCTGAATGAGGTCCCCAGAGGGGAAATTTATTGATGCATCACCAAATTTACCCTCTGGGGACCTCATTCTGCTTAGGCCTCAACTTCTGTGAAGTATCAGAATCTAAAGTCTCAAATTTGTTTTTTAGTTAATTTTTCCCTTCTGGGAAGTTTCTATATCACCTAATTTTCAGAAAATAAAATGCATAATCTAGGTGACTAATGAACATTACCAACTTCAACTGGGGAATAAATGAGTTTTCAAAAGACTTTGAATTCATCATATCCAGGACAATTACAGATGATCAAAGGTAGAGTATTCAAGAGAGTCAGTCCGGCTATGGAAAACGACATGTCACTGAAACTACTACATGTATAACTACTATAAATGTATATCAATAAATGAACAAACTTTGTCATGAATGGCATACGATAGCCTAATTAAATATGCACCTTGCTGACTGAGCCACCAGATGTGTATGGGTTGTGAAGACCCATGTAACCATGTTCTGTGTTTGTGCAAGTGCTAGCTAAGAAATTAGCTACGGCAAAAGCCATAGAAGCAAATATAAAATTTTGTGCAATTTGAAAGCAATGCTGTGGAAGTAAAATGGCAATAACAAGAGATGAGTACTTGTGCTGGGTGTTGTGAAGTTGGTCATGTCATTGCTTGCAGGTGAGAAAAATTTAAGCAATAAAGGGATTTAGAAAATTCCCAGTGGGTAGTCTGTGAGGTTTTTTCCCCACCTCCGTTCTTGCTCCATAGATTCTGTATATTGTTGGGTAATAAAGCAGTCTGGGTATGACAGGCAGTGCATGATACATGTATATTAGGAACGATTGAATGATAATCAAGGGTCGATCATTATAGGCTTCAAATCAAATGATATTCTGGTCCCATATATATTTATGCTTGATAATATTATGATATGGTCACCCCTTCTCTCTCCTTAACCTTTTATTTACTCAGTGACAGGTACATATAGTTCCCAATGAATAATTTCATATTATATCTTCATCAAAAGGCCATAGTTGAACTTATTATCTTATTATTTCCCTCAATGTATAAAAATCCTTCTCCACTTGTATTAATTATCTGTTCATCTATCTGTCATCAGCATATATATCCTGACACCCCTCCACATTAAAAATAGACCATTCCAATGTAAAGTTTTATAACTTATGGGAGAATCCATTAAGTAATGAAAGGGTTAAAGTTAAAATCCCAAGACTTTTCTTATCATCTGAACACACCTGTCAAGTGTTCTACATGTATGTCAGTGAGTAAGTATCCTATCATCAAAGGATTAAGAAAGAAAAATAGATCACAAGGTCACAGTTGTGGTTGGGGTTTTCCTACAGACACTATTTTAAACCCCTACCTGTAGCTGATTTTGTTCATGGTTTTCAAGAAATTCTTTGAAAAACTTTTCATAAAAATAAATAAAAAAAAAACACTTTTCAATGTCTCAGAATTGATCTGTTGGAGCCATGTATTTTTATACATAGACAAACAAACATTTATCTTAGCCCAATCTTGCAGATAAAATATAAAGACATGAACAACTACGGGCATAGGAAAATATCATTATATAATTAAAAAAAAATCGAACAAACCATGTTTCGACCCAAAAGAACGTTTATTATGCTCGAGAATTTTATAATGTTCCACATTTATATTCATATACATGTACATGGAGAAGGCATGTCTTTATCTGTACTACTACTGTGGGAACAATTCCATATTTTGGGCACACCTTTTCCAGCTTCAATTTGGGGAAATTTAAAGTCATGCATCCAACGGTCTTTGGCCAAATCTAAAGACTGGATCGAACCCTGATAATCAGCAGATCATACATGTAGGAAGTGAACAAATTTTCATGGAGATATGGATGGAGAGGAGACCCAAACCTCATGATTATAAATTTGACGCTGCAGCAATCACTGTGAGTAGTTATATCGATCAGCCAATATGTATGCAAACAATCAAACTGGAAGCAGAAATTAATCAAAGTTTATTGTTGTTAACCTCCTCAATTTAGGAGAGCATATATACAAATGACAATTATATACAAGTTACATAAATATGCATGCAAATGTAATACTAGTCACAATATTAATATAACAGTGTTTATGCCATGTCACACGCATGCGCCAGGTCTGATATTTTCAAATTCCATGTGTTAAGGTGGTCGGTGATAATCTAATATAGAAATGCCAGTTGTCAACAACAACAAAAAAAACAAAAAACAAAAAACAAAACCAAACCTGATTAGCAATATCACATGCGTGTGATTTAGCGAAATAAAATATTTATTGCAGATCAAAGTTGAGTATTGGAACTTTCGAATGTGAGTCGTCATATTAACTTGTCGAGTGAAAGTTGATGAGCGTTTCTGGAAATAAATTAGCAAAATCACATGCGTGTGATCGAGCGAAATAAAACTTCCAAATAAAATATTTAGTCAATATCAAAGTTGAGTATAAGAAATTGAGAATGTGTTTCGTCATATCACCGTATCGAGTGAAATTAGACAAAGATTTCAGACATCGAATTCAGACAGTAGCATGAAAATGGCCTATTTAAGACATATGTCAGGTATAATGTGAATGTGTGTGTATGATGGATACTATGTAACACGCAAATGGCCAAGCTGCATGAAAACAGTTTTGATGTGACAATAGGCGTGTTGCCGATTGCTGGTGATCATGCATTAATTATCTTTGAACTATCGACCACAATGTACGTGTGTATATATAGAGGTTTCTTGTGTGAATCATTATAGCAAAAACAAATTATTTATAGATAGCTTCGAATTGTCCATCAGCCGAGACCATTGGGTGTAGATCGTAGAACGTTGACAGCCTTGCTCGCATGCAGAAGGAATGTTGAGGTCGAGTCGACGATGAAATCCAGAGGAAAATCCGATATATTTAATATGTTACATCTTGAACCTAAAAGCATGGCACACAAGTCGTCAACGGTAAGCGAAGCCATGAACATGTATATTGGAATTCCGAATCTGTTCGTTATGAAATCCCAGATGATTAGATATCCCATAGGAAATGTTCAGATAATAACAACAAATGTTGAACTTATTATCTAAACATTTCCCTCAATAAATAGGGCTCCTTCTGCACTTTTATCTACAATTTATTCTACATGTATCTGTTGTCTACTTTTATCATCTTAACATCCCTCCAAATAAATAATAGACCATTCCAATGTACATTTATTAACTGACTCGGAGAATCCATTTAGTATAGAAAGGGTTAAGGTGGAACAGAGTTGGTTTGTTTCAGGCTTCAGCATTGGCAGCCATGGAACATTTTTTCAAAAATAAATCTTTTGTAAACAAGGGATTTTTCTGACAGATGACAGGGGCAGAATATCACCTTGAATATCGGTTCTGTTTCCTATAGGAAATAGCAAAGTTTTTCCCAATTATTTATCAACCCAAAATTCCCAGTTTATGTACCACTTCTAAAAACTTTGTGGACAAAATTTATTACTTCCCCTCAATGTACATGTATTAGAGATCCATACACTCCACTCGCGCATACATGTATATAAATATGCTCAGAATTGATTATGAAGTCCAAGTGTCTGACAATAGACTCTTTTTCAACACTTGTATTCTGTATATAATATGTTGCAGGAGCAGAGTTTTGTCTGATGTCAACACGTGGTCTGTGTTTTAGTTTTCATCACTGAGTTGTCAATTGAGTTGTCTTGTATCTGTGATATCTAATTCAGCCAACAATATATCTTATACATGGGGGGAAATACTTATATTTTGCCCATTTTTAAAACAAATGTTTTTTTCTAGGGTGATATGTGAATTGGAAATGTTGCAGTCACAATTTAGGAAAACCATGCCTACTTGTGATTCCCATTTTCCCCAGTTCTCACCCTCTAAATTCCCAATGGTAATCCCCCAGAGCTGTTACCAAAAGGGTTGAAAAATCCCTGTAAACAAAGCAACATGTCCAGACAAGTGGATTCTTTTAAGAGCCTGGGACTTTGATAAGCGTAATTTGGAAAAATAAACTAAATGAATTTCTTGATGAAAACCTCTGGACAGAAACTTTCAAAACAGACTCACTGGATTCTATAAACAATATATATCGTAATATAACAAAATCCCTCACAGATGCATCTGATTCAATAATTCCGAATAAGACTACCGGTATCTCCGCTCATTGCAAACTGTTCTGAACAGAGGAAATAGGAGCAAAAAATTGTGAATGCCATCAACTGAAAAGGGCTTGGCAAAGCAGATCCGATAAAAGGTATTATGAAAAACACCAGAAAGGTTTAAATTAATTACACAAAACTCATTTTAACTGCCAAATTAGAAAAACAGAAATCTGTTGCTAAATCACTTTCTAACTGCTCACAAAATAGTTTAAAGAAAACATTAAATAAATCTATCAATGAGCATTGCAAATCAGCCGTCCTGCCATCGGAGAAATCGATTTAGATGACAGTGTCGCGGACCTCCATAATTACCGAGAACAACCGAGAACAAGTCCAAAATTAATAAATAAGTCATAATAATGTCCAAGTATAGTGTATATATCACTCTTAAGTAGATATTGTACCATATTTGACCATTTAAATGACATATATGTAGTTATTTTACGTATACCGAGAACTTGAAACGTCGCCGCCATGTTCTCGGCTGGCGGTAACACAAAGGCATGAGTCGTGCCTAAGTGTGAATTAATGGGACCTGGGTCTGTTTGGTGATTAGAATTAATTGAGTTGTGTACACTAATATGTGTTACTGTTTGTTAATCACTGCGATGTGCGATTGCATAACATTGTAGGTGAGAAATATATTAAAGAAATAATTACAACTGATGCAAAAAAACACCTTCTGTAATCTGTCACTTGGAAGAACAAATCCTACTTCTCAAATCAGCAATTGAAACTGGATCTATAATTGGTATCGACGGAGCATTTAATCTTGCATCTTGCTATGTAACAACTATTATTTTTAAAAACCCTAATATTATAAGGAAATCAACTTCAGATCCACCAATACTTTTAGGACCTTTATTGTTGCATTGGGATGGTACTTTTTAATCTTACCATCGGTTTTTATCTTATTTATCAAGTAAATTAGCAGGCATTTCACAAGATAAGTAACATTTGGAACTGGTGATGAAATGTAACTTATGAATGCCATAACATCTTGTTTTCCAAACAGCACGCATACACTATGCACACGCCATCTTAAGGACAATCTTCTCCATAATATAAAAAAGATCGACAATGACGAGACTGTGCAAAAAGTAATCAATAAGGTTTTCAATACAAAGACTGGACTTCTGACGACAATTGACAATGGCAGACATATGATGAGACAGAAGCTGACATACTTACGCAAAACAGACGATATTTGACAAATTCATTCATGCCGAGATTACGAACTAAAATATTTGACGCTCGAAAGCAAAATAAAAACATTCCTAAATTTTGGACTAATAACAATTGTGAATCAATGAATAATATTATTAAATTATCAACCGATTGGAAAATATTAAAACTCCCAGACTTAACAGACAGACTTTATGAAATTGTAAATGATCAACTCAGGGATATTAGAAGTGCGCTGCACTCAACTGGTGACTTTCAGTTAACGGAAACATTCAAAGTAAGACATCAAATTTGGGTAAACTTGCCACTGGAACGAAGAGATAGACGTCTAAAACAAATTCTACAATTCGTATCAGCTCCTTCGACTGTTTTGCTATCAACAGACGAAACAAAAAAGTCCCAAAGGGCAATGTCACACACTCCCCTTAGATGGGGTAAATGTGCCGAGTCTCAAATGGTGGAGCTCGAGTGCTGTAATAAGTGAAACAGCACAAGCACTTTAAACAAAACATAGGGGCAAGTTGTCTGCCGGTCCAAAGCCCGGATAAAAGCTGATGGAAGTTTAAATTCGTGTCAAACCGAGAAGACACTACAAACCGAGAACCAGCTTAATTATCAAACCGAGAAGACACAATAAACCGAGAACAAGCTTAATTAATTAAGCCGATACGCTGTGTGTTAAACGAGATCGTCGCTCGGTGGCGCTTACAACTTTGTTAACAATATGTCGGTTAAATGCATAAAAGTAAACATTTTAATGAAATATTGATGTCTACTGTAGATATTTCAAATAAAACACTATATTTAATGTATATAAGGCATTTTAAACCTTGTTCTCGGTTGTTCTCGGTAAATAGGGTGACCCCAGTGTCGAGCTTACAAATATAGATGTGACCACAGATATAGTTATGCGACACCTGCTCGAACTGGACACATCAAAATCTCCAGGAGAAGACCAGCTACACCCAAGAGTCCTAAAAGAAGCAGCAAGTAGTATCTGTCCTGCCATAACATATCTATTAAAAAGATCCCTGGCCACAGGGGAAGTCCCAGCAGACTGGAGAGCAGCAACAGTATGTCCAATATTCAAGAAGGGGAATAAGAAGAAAGTTGAAAATTACAGACCCGTCAGCCTCACAAGCATAATCTGCAAATTAATGGAAAAAATCATCAGGGATAAACTTATGGAATACATAGAGAATAACAACATACTCTCAGAACACCAACATGGATTCTGGGCAAAGCGATCATGCGTCACACAACTATTGGAGGTACAGGATGACTTCACCAGATCCATAGACGAAGGACATAACATCGATGTAATTTACCTCGACTTCAGAAAAGCCTTTGACACCATCCCACATAAGCGACTTATGGAAAAACTACACACAGATAGAATCAGGAGCAACATCCATCGATGGCTACAGAACTTTCTGAAAAACTGGAGGCAAGCAGTCAGAGTCAACGGAGCTATATCATCAGTGGCAGACGTTACCAGCGGGATCCCCCAGGGCTCAGTGTTGGGACAAGCACTCTTCCTTGTATACATAAACAATATCACAACTGAAATAACCTCTCGATGCAAACTGTTTCGCAGATGATACAAAACGCTATACAGAAATAACGGACGAGCAAGACCACTTGCAACTCCAGCAAGATCTAAACAAACTATCCGACTGGTCAGAAAGATGGCTACTGAAATTCAATGCAGCTAAATGCAAGGTCTTACACATCGGCAAAGACAACCCAAAGTTTGCATACTCAATCAGTGACTCCAACAACAATATAGAAATCCAATCCACAGATACTGAGAAAGACATTGGTGTTGTCTTTGACACAGGGCTAACCTACAATCAACATATATCATCGTCAGTCAACAAAGCAAACCAGAGAATTGGAATGATTCGAAGAACTTTTAACCATATAGACGAGGAAATGCTGAAAATCCTATTCAAATCACTCATCAGACCAATGGTGGAATATGCTTCATCCGTTTGGAACCCACACCTCAGAAACATCAGATTGCCATCGAAAATGTCCAAAGAAGAGCAACTAAATTATCAACAAAAAACAAGCTAAAAAATTTGGACAATGAAGAAAGAAATAAAATGCTCGGATTACCAACGCTGCACTAACGACGAGAGAGGTGTGATATGATCCAAATGTACAAGATCATCAACCAGAAGGACAAAGCAGTACCAGGTACTCCCATCATTAAAGAAATCACTCTCAAACAGAACAAGAGGCCACAAAGAAAAACTACAGAAAGAAATTCATAAAAACAATAGCCCAGCAAATAGCTTCATTCCACGCAGTACAAACAACTGGAACAACCTGACAGAATTATGCATTGGAGCAACCAATAAATTTTATTTCAAGTTCAACAACGAGAAACCAAAATCGTAATGTTTTTAATACGCACTGAACATATAATCAAGTCACCAGACACCACAGATACATGTACAGTAGCTAAAATTGTGTTAAGAACTAAAGAAGAGGTCACTACAAGCCGGTAGGCTTTCTTCAACCGAAGATCACAGGTAAATCACAGGAAACAATAGAGGTTGATAACCTTCACCTTCTACTATGTTATTGTTGCATAATCATTGCAATCACTGTTTATATGTAACTGGTACTTGTACCACTTTATTATCCTGCCTGTATAGGCGTCTTGATTGACATAATAAAACATCACATCTTATCCTATCTTATCTACTCTACAGAGACAAGACTTCAACCACAATAGCAAGGGGAAAAACTCTATCTTGTAGGGTTATCACATGCTACCAAGGTCACTGGCACAGTAATATGGCAGTATCCTACCTACAGCCATTTTTTTGTACATGCCTTTCGCAAAGAGACAACAGAAAATGCTTCGCAAATGAAACCTAGCGTCGCGGTGATATCAAGAAAACATAAGGTGATATAGTCAATGCGATGGCAAATTTATGTAAGTCACAGGTGGTCAGATTGATGTATAAGTCATAATAAATAACAATGAAGGCCTATCTGGAGATCGCAACGATCGATAACGTAAGAGAATAGCACCTAGAGAATACAGCACCAGCAGTTAAAGCACCAGTGACATTAAATTAATCAGCTACAGATGATTACGAAGCCAACATGGCAACAACAACAACAACAATCGATAACGTTATCCACCTAAACTCCAAAGAAGATCTGGATATTATCAAAACACCATGGTCATCGAGTGCTTTTAATAACAGTGGTAACCAGTTATCAATTCATGAGCCAAAATATAAAGATAATGCTGTTATTGTGAAAAATGTAAATAAAAGGATAGAGACCGATCATATTATAGACTATATTTCGACGTACTACCACAAGGATGTTAAAGTGAAGAGACTGAAATATACAGACACACGAAGACCTCTACCTGTGATCAAAATAACATCGGATGACCCAGCCTTCATTCAACATTTAATTACAGCCGATCTGAGATTATTCAACAACTCCTATAATTGTTCAGCTTTTAAAACAATTAGACCCATACGCTGTTTTAACTGCAATTTATATGGACATACATCTGATCTATGTGAAAACTCGGCATCCTGTGGAGTGTGTGCTGGTTCTCATCATACAAGAATTTGTGATAGTCACAAGAATATTAAATGCATAAACTGTGGTGGATGTCATAGAGCCAACTCTAGGAACTGTTCAAAATATATTGAATTGGACAAAACCATTGCTGCTCGCTTACAACTACAAGGACATTGCTGAGTGAACAGGGTATATAACATATATCAGCAATAATATTGTTATATATTCTTTAATATGATTATAAACTATATATTCTTTATTGTGATTATAAACTTTATTGGATTCATTCAATCGTCATCAACTATGAAGATTTGTCACTTAAATACTAACACCTTTAACACATCAAAGTTATTGTTGGAACAATTTGTGGATAGGAACCAGATTGATATTCTTTGCCTACAGGAAACTAAGTCCAAAGTTGAAAAACTATATTTCAAAAATTGGAACTGTGTTCTAAAAAACAGGAATTTCAACAATGGTTGTGATGGGGGTGGAGTTGCTACACTGATTCGACCAGGCATAAAGTATGTAACAATGCAACACTTGGATACAAACATTGAGGCAGTCTGGTGTCAAATTTTTCATGAGAATGTGAAGTTTATTCTTGGAAATATATATATTCCACCTGGGAAAATGGATGATTTATGCCAATTGGAAAGAGTAATATCTGGTATCCAATACAACAACCTCCTGATTGTTGGAGACTTCAATGCACGGAATAGGATGTGGGAAAATAACCCAGTATTTACAAAAGAGGCATCAAAGAGTTTCAAAATGGGTTGGAAAATGGTGCAAATGAAGTCCAGATTCAAGCTCACTTTGCACAATGATGGTCAGCATACATGGAGGAGGAATGGCATTTCTTCTGCTCTGGACCTGACATTAACCAGAGGGATACCCACACAAAATATGGAATGGTCTATAAACAATTGTGCCTATATTCTGACTGACCATTCTCCTATTATTCTTAATATTAAAAAAGTCTTGCCAGATATGCGGTTGGAGAAATGGAAATTTGAAGAGTGTGACTGGATTCCATGGCAAACAACAATACAGCCAAAACTAAAAGAATGGATGGATTCAATTGATGGAGCCGACATAGATAAAACATACGAAGATTTCTGTGAGATTGTAATGGGTACAGCAGAGGAGGTTATACCTCGGAAAACAATAACCAGTCATTCGAAGCATTACTGGAAGGGGGAGATGAGAGAGCTATATAACAAGTGCAAAATATTACGAAGACGATGGCAGCAGAGATCAGATCAGAATAATGAACAGAATTATAAAATAGCTCTTGAGAAGTTAGAAAAAATGATTGTGGATAGTAAGGCTGAATACTGGAACAAGAAATGCAAAGAACTAAATAAGTGCTCACAACAACAATTCTGGAACACGATAAGGAAAATGGGTGATCCGATGGGTAAAAACACAATACAGCCAATCAAATATGGCACGGACAAGTATGCGTCAGAAGACAAAGATATCTCAGATAAACTTGAAGATGTTCATATCCATCGCCTACATGCAAACACTACCAACTTCGATACTGCATGGGAGAAGTCACTCGAGACTCAACTGACAGGGATCATGGCCGAAGCTACAGGGCAAATAGAAGGAGATGATACTGTAAACTCGGATATTACAGAGGAGGAAGTTAAATGTGCTATATCGCAGATGAATAAAAGTTCTGCACCAGGACCTGACAAAATATTACCATTATTTATCACAAGGAGTGGAGAAATTATGGAGCAAGCCTTAACAAAATTTTTCAATTCTTGCTGGAAGACTGGACGAGTACCAGCACAATTCTGCCAGGAAAATAAAGTGTATATACCAAAGCCAGGGAAAGACAATTATAATACAGAGAAAAGTTACAGACCGATCAGCTTGACAAGTATAGTTGGGAAAATCTACGAGCGGGTGGTAACTTACAGACTGATCTGGAAGGCGGAAGCTTTTGGTTGGATACATGAGCATCAGTTTGCATATAGGAAACAGCATAGTACTACACAGGCGCTACTGCAAATCACACAAGGAGCTCAGGTCTGTGTAAATGAGAAGATGCATGGGGTGATGACATTCGTGGATTTTGAGGGCGCCTTCGACTCAGTAATGAGACTGGGAATTCTGTACAAACTTCACAATCTAGGACTAGATGGAAGAATTGTACAGTATATCAAGAATTTCTTGTGTAACAGAAAAAGTAGGAGCATGGTCAACTCCTATATAAGCCCGTGGATAAAGACACAGATTGGCCTACCACAAGGGTCTGTCATCAGCCCTATTCTGTTCATTATATACACAAGCGACATGCCAACAATGGGAAATCGTATAACAACATACTTTTCTGATGATATGACCATTCTTAATCAAGGAAAAGATGTTAAGGAAGTGCAGTTATCAACGAATGGAAGTCTGGAAAAGGTCCAACAATGGTGTAACAGATGGCACATTTGCATAAATGCAGAGAAGACTGATTATATCCACTTCTCCCCAGAGGCTACAACAACGGTGCCAAGTATATGCATGGATGGAAAACAACTGAAGAGGGTGTCGTATAAGAAGGTCCTCGGGGTCATAATTGATGAAAAACTGAAGTTCGATGAACAGGTACAGAATGTGAAGATCAAGGCATCAAAGGCTCTGAACATCTTGAGTAGATTTAACAAAGCCAATATGAAGGTGTTTCTACAACTTTACCAGACATTTATCCGGCCATTGTTAGAGTATGCATATCCGGCTTGGATGACAACAAAAGAGACTCATCTTAATTCATTGGAAGATGTTCACAGATCAGCCCTTCTGACTGCAAGTGGAGCTATGGTGTCAACACCAACTGAGACCCTGGAAGTCATCACAGCAACAACACCATTGAGATTTAGGCTTCAGGAATTGGCAGCACGAGAGTTTATACGAGTGAAACAGACAGACGGATCGTTGCTAAGGAGAATGTTGGACGAGTCTGTTGTGCAACAGGGAGGCTCTCAAATGAAGCAAATGTATGCTGCGGCGAGATACATGCTCGGTACGACAGAATTCAATCTGGAGCCACAGCCAAAGTACGAGAAAGACATGTTCCTGTGCAGAGTTGCTGTCATAACTAGTCCAAAGTCTGACATCGATTGGGTAATGCAGCGACTCGTTCAAAATCTCAGAAGGAAGCAACCCGAGAAGACATAACCAAATAACCTTATGTAACCTTATGTTGTTAGTGGACGCTGGCTTCTATAGATGCCACTATATCCACCTCTGATTCTTCATCTTCTATTTCTCCGAACTCTCCTGCATTTTTGTTTTTTGTTTGACTGATCGTATCAGGGTCTGTCAGACTCAATTCAGCCTTGAAATTTAATTTAATCTCTTGGTCCTGCCAATGGTAATCGAGATTGTTTTTGAATGAATTCATGTCTTCTGCATAGACGACTTTTTCTGCTAGATGATTCCATGGCTCCACCACTCTTAGGCTAAATGAGTATTTCCTCACATCCCTGTTTGCTCCTTCCAAGAATAATTTATAATTATGTCCTCTGGTTCGGAGTTCGGTGCTTCTTCTTAATATGTCATTCACTTCCGGATCATAGGTGTTAAATATCTTGAAGCATTCTATCATATCTCCTCTTATTCTTCTGTAGTTAAGTGTTGGTATATTTAGCTTCTTTAGTCTTTCTTCATATGGTAGTTCTTTTAATTCTGGTATTAGTTTTGTGAATCTTTTTTGGACTTTCTCGAGCATTTCAATGTCTTTCTTTAAATGTGGACTCCAGGCCGGTTGGGCATATTCTAGATGTGGTCTCACCAGACTTTTGTATAGTTTCAGCATTGTTTTGGTGTCCATGTGCGTAAATGCTCTGCGTATAGCTCCAGTGACTGCATTTGCTTTCTGTATTTTCTCATTTATATGTTGGTCAAATTTCAGTTTGTTATCAGTTGTGACTCCTATATCTTTCTCTTCAGTTACCTCCTTTAGTTGTACATATTGTCCATCTTTGTTCTTCATGTGATAGTTTGGCTCTTCTGTTTTCGTGCCGATGTTCATTGTCACACATTTATCTGGGTGAAATTTCAAAAGCCACTTGTCTGACCATGTCTGGAGTTCATCTAAGTCATTCTGTAATGCATCCACATCTGGTATGCCCTGTATTTCCCTGTAAATTTTAGTGTCGTCTGCAAACATCATGACATCCGATTTGACGTTGGATGGGAGGTCATTTATATATATGACAAATAATATGGGTCCGAGCACGCTTCCTTGGGGTATTCCACTTATTACTTCTCGTGTTGTTGACGCTTGTGGTGGTATCAAATACCTGAATGGAAGTGATCAGAACAACATCATGGTCTTCACTGACGGGTCATCACTAGGAAATCCAGGTCCAACTGGTGCTGCTGTTATATACCTAGATGGCCTCAATTCAGAACCAGTTATACTGAAAGAATCCGTTAGTAAGGATAGTAATAACTACCACGGCGAGATAAGAGGTCTGCTACTTGCCATAAACTTCATCGAGAAATGGATCACATCCAGAGGAGTTAGAAACAGCTGCATCATTTGTGATTGCCAATCAGCTATAGATGCAGTGACTGGTAACAGGCTTCCTGAGAAATATTTCCAAACCATAACAGAGTGCCGCAGGAAACTCAACACTATACACAGCAGTGGAGCGGATGTATATATTAAATGGGTTGGAGGCCATATTAATATCAAGGGAAATGATGTAGCAGATGGTGCGGCCAAAGAGGCAGCACATGCATCAGAGATGATAGATTCGGAATTAAAAGAGACTGACAATACAGTGACAGATTTGAAGAAGGCCATGCAGAAAAATATAATGGTGAAATGGCAGTTTCAATGGTCAAATCTGCAAAAGGCACGCCACACTGAAGAGCTATTCCCCAATGTAGTGGAGGCAGTAAAATATGTGAAGAACCATATCAGCGATGACGAACAGATACAACATAAAATGAACAGATTGAGATCCGGACACTCCAGCTTGAAGGGACACATCGGGAAATTCATAAAGGATACCACCACAAGCTGTGTATGCGGTGACAAGGAAACGGTGTGCCATTTCATTCTGGACTGTCCATTGTATGCTGTCGAAAGGGAAGAAATGATAAATGAGATCGAGATGGGGTTCGTTCAGACTGAAGTAGAGGTTGATAAAAGAATGATTAATGCCAGATCACTGATTGGAGATAGCTCTTATTTAAATATGACTATGCAGCAAATTATCCAGAAGGCAGTTCATGGCTTCCTTTCGGTTACATTGAAAAGAATTTGAAAATCCGACCTTTCCGTTATGAAGTAGAGAGTATCAGTAATTGCAGTGTTAATACCTGAGCGAACACAGTACATGGGTTCTTATTCAACGGATAGTGAATAGCGGAAGTCAACAACAACAACAACAACAACGTGTTTACCGTTTCCTACTTTCGAGTCAAACAATTATAAATAGATATTTATAGGTCAAATAACTAATTCTCTAGTTGCAGTCCTTGTCTTTTATTATGTTTCTATTTGTAAATATTTATTATCACTATTATATTTATCATCATTTAATTTTTGACAAACTCTTGTGGTTTGGATTTCCTATTCTCGATGCACTGCAACAACATATACTTTACAATTACATACTCAATATATCTAATGAGAATTGAAATGGTGGTTGTGACATTTTCAAGGAAACTGGTTATACCTTGGTCTTCTGTTCGTGCTAGGAGAACGATTATGACGACTGAAATGCAATTTTATAGACATGAGGAAGTGAACAAGTCATTCTCCAGTCGTCCATTTCCTATCGCTTATGTAGTAAAAAAGAGGTTGAGATAAAAATGTTATAAAACCTTTTTAATGTTAATGTTAACATATTAATTATATTAGAAACATATACAAGTTTTTCAGCAAAAATTGTTAACTGAATATTTAAAAATGTTTGTTGAACTTTAAATCCAGAAAAAAATAGAAAACGATTGTTTTGAGTATAAGCGACACAGACGAAACCGGAAACCCAGCAGGTGCCCTGACAACAAGAACGCTATCTATTCTTTTCTGGATTTTCTGATTTTAACTGCGTCAAAAAGCCTATTCGTATCCATAATAGTCAAATGTAGCTGTGCCAATTGCATACTCTGGAATAAGTAAATGATGACCAGACGTACACAATCATGAAAGCGACTGAGAACGAGGTTAATTTATTTTTACAAACACGTCTGGGAAATTTGGAAAATTCAGCTACAAATTTAGCCTTCAGCTTCACTGCTTCAGTACAAACGTATACAATTTCGTACCTCCGCTCCTCTCATAATGTCAATGTCATGACCAGGATGACATAATGTTGGGAACAAAGTCGAATCGCGAGCCGACGCTAAATTCCTGTCCCATAATTATGTAACAATGTGCATATATTTATATCTATCTAGAATTACCTGTCAACTCCCCTTTCGGGTATTACAGACATGGTTCAGGTCTCGACTGTGGTCGGTGCTTTGGTGGGATACTCTAATCTACAACCGGGTTATTTAACGTGCACATAGTCAATGTGCATATATCTATCTAGAATTACCTGTCAACTCCCCTTTCGGGTATTACAGACAGGGTTCAGGTCTCGACTGTGGTCGGTGCTTTGGTGGGATATACTCTAATCTACAGCCGGGTTCTTTAACGTGCACATAGTCACCCATGTACACGGGTCAGCCATTTATGTCGGCCCCGATCTGACAACGTACCGCACTCACGACAACATACATGTACCTGGACATGATGTCGCCGTGAAGGGAAGTCAGTTTTGTATTCGGATAATTCGGATATATATTGTGTGATCACGAATGAGACTTTTCAGTCATACAACGTGGTAATCTGACCAAGTTTGGATTTTTGTCAGAATACCGACCGGGAATCGATCCCCGGACCTTTAGCACGAGAGACCAGTAGCCTAGTAGGCAGTACGCTAATATGTAAAACTTTATTAGTCTTTAAAGCTGCCACATAACTCAAATTGCTATTTGCACCTAGGGTAAGACTAAGAAGAAGAAGAAGATTCCTAGGCCTACCGCATAACCATGGTGAAAAAGTCCACGTCAAATCTATTCGATCCCAGTGCACCTATGGCCACCTAATTGGCCCCTACAGGCTACACTGAGTGTAGTGACTAGTGTGTAGAAAACTCTACAGATCTATGCAATAGCTAAAATCAGCTATCCTAGCTGAATTCAGAGAGATCTTGAGCTGTTAATAATTTCTGTCAGGCCACTAGTAAACCCTTAAGTGATGTTCCGATAATCGAAATCAGCCGTCGGATATTAATTGTACCTCGCAGTTGAACATTGGCTATTTAAGTTTTCCGATTGTCAAATCAATAAACAAAAACGTTCTAGTATCTAAGTGCAATATGCATTCTTTAATAATAAACGTATGCAATACAACCGTAGTATTGAATGTAAAACGCAGTTGTAACATCCTAAAAAGAAGCTATTGGCATCGTCCAAACAGTCTGATATATGATGTCACAGGATTACATATCCTGTGTAATATGAAGTTATTGGTTCAATCGCATGGACACGAAATAGATTCAAAGAAAGCTTTAAACAGCTGATCACCTCATTACAATAATTATATAGTTTCCTGTTGAGTATGTGCCATGACGTGCCAATAATTTGAAGCACACACAGAATGAATTAGTACAGTCGCGATCAGAACTGTCTTCAGTAAAGACCAACTGGCCTTTTTGTCTGTAGGGGACAATATGGTGAAGTATTGTTCCAAATTGCACTTGTTTTTTCCGTTCCGCGAATCGCGAAACAAAAATTGAGTAGGCGGAAAGGTACGTGTGACCAATGGGAATTAAAAGACAAAATGTGTGACCAATGGGAATTTGGGAAATCTCAGACAAATACATGTATGACAGCAATTATTATCCATCAATCTAAATTTAATTCATAATCATCGCCATTCCATACACGACTGTCACAACTTACAAGTATTCAATCAAGACTTTTCCACAGCGTTCAAGTGTTCCCCCCACACGGTCATAACATTAATCTGAGTCGGCTGCGTGACCTTTGATCTATTTGTCAAACAACTACCGGTATACATCAAAGGCAGTGCACAACTGATGTCAGCGGAAATATCTTTGCGACAGTGTGTATATATTTCTTTGATGTAGTTGGCTTTGAAACTATAGCGAGATAGGGAGCGCAATGAATATATATTGGTCCATTATGGGAACAAACAAACGCACAATATATATAAACATCGGAATCGGAAATCGGTCGATTGTGCCTCCAGTTATTGGAAATCGGTCCGATGGGCTTTTTCATTATCGGAACATCACTAGTAAACCCTTATGTCCTCCAAAGTCATGTTATTTTATATTATTACCACTTTAGAGGGAGTTCTCTAGTAGATTAACAGTATTTTACCTGCACGATAAGATTCCATAATTTTGAGGTGAAGTTGACCGGAAGCAGGCGTTAATGAAGCTTTGTTTTCATTAACGCCAGCCGCCCGCTTCCAGTTAAGTCATTGATCACACGAGGACAGAGTAGTAATAATAGTAATAACATGATTTTGTCCGGCGTCATGGTTTATTAAGGGCCCTCCAGGAATGATTAACAGCCCTTGGGCCTATTAGCTGCCCTCAATTGTGTCTCGGGCCTCTAATAGGCCCTCAGGCTGTTAATAATTCCTGGAGGGCCCTTAATTATAATTATAATAAGCCATAACGCCCTCAAAAATCATGTTATTGGTATATAGTACTGATCACTAAATGGATTTTTAATTCATTTAAAGATGGTCTACATATTAATTAAGTATCTCTTTGACAGAGAAAGTAGTTTTTTTTCATAGATTCCAGGGTATAAAATAATAGATTCGAATTGAGGACACCTGTCCATCAATTAATATAAACTTGATTGAATACATGTGCCAAGAACCTGGGCCTATCTTGTTAGCACCCTTAATCACGACAAATTGCTATTTGACTATTGATTTCAACACTATCTTGTGATCAAAATAAACGTTATTATGCCTTATTAGACAATTAATATATCCAATCTTCAGTTTTATCTATACATAGCATATATTGTTCACAAATATAGCTACTAGTATTTGCTGTCTTGAAATTAGGATTTATAAAATTATGTTGTTGTTGTGACCTGGAAGAGATATTTAGACTACCGGTACCGGTATCTTAAAATATAATTATTTGTTTTCAGTTTGAGTACGATCCATTTCTGTGCTCTTGTAAGTCATGCAGCCTTTATTGGAAAAGCGTGTACAAGAATGGGGCAAACCAACTGCAGATTTCTTCATCACAGAGAGCGAGAGAAACATCAGTATTCTACACCAATGGTTGTGTTGTCCATAAAGGAGACAGGGTTTTGGTGCATGGAGAGCACCCAGGTATGTTGATTATTTTAAGATCTATTTACATGATTTACAATCAGGGTTCGGGCTGGCACTTGATTTACCAAATGCAAATATAATTTACCTAAATTTAGCAAAATGTTTTGGCAATTTATTTGCGAAGAGACTTATCAATTTCTAAACAAAGTTGTTGATAATATTAGTTGCTCAGTTCCATTTATTTCAGGGAAGTCTCACAATTACTGATACATGTAATTTGATAATATGGGAAGGCATATAGAATGACCCCGGTATGATGTTAAGGGGAAGAACCTTTCAACCTTGTAAATAGTCATGAACCTATATGCCTTAAAATTTTAGGCCTAATTAACACATGGAAACAAAGCGAATGTTTGATTAATCTTGTAAATCGTTTTGGATGTGAGTAGACTTTGATATTACCGGTATATGGTACCAGTCTTTGTAAACATACACTCAGATTCATACTGATACTGAGTCTATTGCACTCCCATCAACTTTTCATTTCTGTAAGGTTGCGGGCTTCCCCCAAATTACGTCACACCGCGCTAAATATAAATGTAAAATTAGTCGTGATTGACAGGTGTAAACATGGTCATGTGCCAGTGCCGTCATGGCCGCTTCAACCCATGTGAAGCCAATTCTCAGAATCGGAATTAATAGTTACAGGGTTTGTGACTTTTTGTTCGGCGATAGTTTTACCGACAATAGGGGTAAACAGCATCCAGGTTCCAAAATATAATGTATTTTAAAGACAGATCTGCTTGAAATTATAAAAAATGTCAATTTATGTGGATTTCTTGGACTTAGAACAAATTATTTCTCTCTTCCGGTATAACATGACATCATGGATACTATTTTTAACAACCTTTAGCCACACCTTCGGTATTTTCCACACCAAGAGCACGTGACATGTTAATAGTTTTTTATTGGTGCACACATTTCTTAGAGTAAGTTTTGATTGGCGGTAAATACAAGGAATCCCGGGTTTGGGAAATGAAAACTGAACGAAAGGTAGTCAGACCCACTATTTTTTATATGTGGGTATGTAGTTTACTCCAGACTGATATGGTACCTATTATAATTTAGACATCAGATTAGACATGTCGCTGCAATTAAGCCTATAACTAAGCATGCCAACTTCATACCTAAGTTCCGACCTGATATGGGTGAATATAAAAACATGACTAGAAAGGAGGGTTCATATATACACAGATCCGGTAGACCCTATATATATATATATATGAAAGCATGTCTGCATTAATAGGTCTATTCTAGACTAAAGTAAGGCGAAATCAGTAACATAGTCCGGAGACGACATGACAAACTTAGGCCAAAAAAAAAAAGTTTTGGTTCTCAGGCCCCGCCGCATTGAATAAAAAGGGCTGCATTTATAGGCCTTTTTATTGCAATGCCTGATGTTATGACCAAAAAACTTACCAAAAAATAAATTTGGAAAAAAAAACAAAAAGCAAAAACAAAACAATTATTTTATCAACATGTCCATAGCAGATATGTGTTGAATATTAGTGTGCATTGAGCTCTATCATGTAATGTGTTAAAAAGTGACTTGCAGGCTTACAACATGAAGTAGATGACTACAATTAAGAAAATGATTAGCTGATCCTCATGCTCTTCTTACAATTAGTCATTGTGAACAACTTACACTAATTGTAACTTTATACAATTTAAAGGCACAGGACTAAATTCAGGATCACATATTAGAATGGGGAGGTATCAGATTTTAGACAACAATAACAGTAGTTAATGTCAGGGGCATTATATATTGTTAGGTAATCCCAGTCATACACTGGTAGTACAATGTCATTTTTATATAAGACTGAATGAGTTTATAAGCATAACAGTTCGCTCTACCTTTCTGGTTATTACTAGACAGAGGAAGGTATCTTTGTCCATGCTTACTATGCACAGAAAAAAATAATAATAAAACCCTCCCTCCCTCATTGATTTGAAAAAAAAATTGCCCGAGAACCTTACAAGTGCAGTCTTGTCTGGATTCCAGCCCACAAATGACAAATGAGGTGTTTATGCAGAGCATGCAACTATGTGGATCCTAGGTTTATTAGCCAAGGAAAAAATTGTGTCTTAGCCTAGGCAAATTGTTGCCAGTTAACAGGCATAGGCTGCTATCATTGCATGGAATCCTTCTCATATATTGATTTCTGTTTAATTTGTTTGAAATGAAGTACATGTAGTAAATATTTTCATTTCTTCATACCTCATGATGATATGACCTGGCGGTTAACCCTTTACCCAACAAACCGGCCAAAACCGCCCAAATAAAGCTTCAACAGCCTAAAATATCTTCGGTCTGTCTCAATAGAACCATACATATATGGATATTATTGGAACCGGCTCCTTGACCACATTGTGATAGTTACAGTTATGCCCTGTGCCAATGTATTCTCTTATATATGCGAGTCGACCATAGGTCGCCTCGCATATATAAGAGAATGCATTGGCCTAAAAAAAATCTTTTTTTAACACTTTTTACCATTTTTCTTACATTCTTTAACAATTTTATAATTTTTAATGTGTTAAGCCAATGCATTCTCTTATATATGCGAGGCGACCTATGGTCGACTCGCATATATAAGAGAATGCATTGGCACAGGGCCCTTCTGTTGGGTAAAGGGTTAACTGATGTTAGACCAGGTTGGACCGTAATTAATTCCAAAGAATTCTTCATACTAAATGTCATACTTTCTTGAATATTATTGTTTCAAATGTAAGGTGTCACCAACAGTAATTAATCAATGCTACACTCATCAATCATGTATATTGCCTGGTTACTGAGATATCAAGTTTGGAAAAATAGTCCCATTTTGATACATGTATACATTATACATGGGTGACCGCTTTAATGACAGAAAGAAATATGTTCGTCAATTATGAGTACATTGATATTTGAACAACAATTAAGACAATTAAGTCTCGATCTAATATATTCATCATTTTCTCCTCAGGGATAGTGAAATATGTTGGTGCTCTGGATGACCGATCACTAGCACCCAAGATCCATGTTGGCGTCAAGCTAGATGATAATGGTAAGTGCTCTAACTTTGAGCCCACCTTTTCTATACCAAAATGGATTCTCCCATCGGTTATAAAAGTCTACATTGGAACGATCTTTCATCTGGAGGGATTATTCAGGAAATATAGGCAGATGATCAGTTTGTCAAAAATAAAAAAAAACAATTAATTGTGATTCCTTGAATTAAACTACTTATATTAGAGTACATGTTCCAAATTAGTGCTTAAATTATGGGCTGATAAGCCTGATATTTACCAATTTTTAGATATTTTTGCAGTTGGTTGCATTTGGACTGATCTTCCCCCAGCAGCTACATGTATTTATAAGGGTGCCATTCTCCATAACCCTAGCGGAAACCCTGCCTACTGGGTCAGCACACAGACAATAATACAAACAAAACTGTATAGAGTAGTGTTCAGATGAGTCCATTGCAAATGTTTCTTTGAAAATTGGATTACAGTCAATAACACTAAGGAATTCAGACAGATGCGATGCATATGTTACGTCGTATCCGTTAACGCATGCACTGAGAGATTCTATTTTCATTTCAAATTAAGGCATTTATTTATGTCAATAAATTGTTAGTTGTTGGGAATTGACAGGTGTGACATTATTGTAGAATTAACTTAATACAGTTAGATTGATTTGTAAAATTGCATTTATTTCAATTTCAAACTTATTAGCTGCAATTATTAAACCGGAAGATCTCATTATAACACAACGGTTTAAAGCAGACAGCGGATCATGTCAATGCAACATACAGACCAACGCAACAGACTTGTCTGAACGCTACTTTATATATAAAGATCTTTCTATCATTTTGAAACAGCTATGAAAGAATGAATTTTTTAAGGGAATATTTGTATTACTTTTATACTTTATCGAGATATATCGTTACATATTTGCAGTAAATTCCCTGGAAGATGGTAGTGTGGAGGGGAAGAAGTACTTCAACTGTCCAAAAGGGCATGGTGCCTTTGTTCCACTTAATCAAATAGTTCTCATGAATCCACCTGAAAGGCGGCCTCCGCTGAAGGGCAATTTCATGTTCCCAAGCTACAACGAAATCAAAAAACAAAGAAAAGAAAGGGAAGACCTGTAAGTGTAAAATAGTTTTAGTCCCCACTTTTCAAAAAATAAATTGAGGGTAAACTGGGTTGACTTAGTCCATCTGTCTTGCAGTCCATCCAGCCAGGCATATATTTCAGCCATGGGTTATCCTATCTAAATGAAATTTGGCATGGATGTTGAGGATCACGACTGCTTTCAAAAGTGTGCTAATAACGTTATTTACATTTTCCGTTCTAGAGTTATTTTTCTTTGTTTATCATTAATTTGGATTTGATCCTGCCAATGTTTCAATTTGACACTGTGCAGATATATCAGCGCCCAAGGTGCTTCTTTGTAAATGACGTATTATGTTACTGATCAAGCTGTCCATTAGCCATCCTTCCATCCATCTGTCCATCCGTCCGTTAGCTTTTTTTGTTTATGGATGATAACATTTAGTAAGTCTGAACTGAATGGACTTATATACAAAATACAGGTCAATTTCAAATTTAGGTTACGTCTGCCAATTTTGCACTTAATTTTCGTTTCCGGGTGATAACTTTAGTAAGTCTGAATTGAATGGACTGAAATTTGGTATGTAAGTTTACTAGCACAAAATACAGGTCAAGTTCGAATTTGGATTCCGCCCACCAATTTTCACCTGAGTTATGGCCCTTGTTGAAATTACTACTGGCATATTTTGCCACGCCATTGTGATCAGACCTGTTTAATCTCCCGGATCGTGCGGGAGACTACCGGTTTGAGGCCTCATCTCCCGCGCTCCTGGATTAAGCTTGTAATCTCACGGTTTCAATCAAATCAACAACAACAAAAAATTTAATGTCAAAATTCTCAGAACGCGGAAGTGTTTTCAATTGAACCACGTGTGAACGAGATTTGCCGATATTGATAACCGGAGTAGCCTCTGGCATTTATTATTACACTGCATCTTTGTCGCGACGAAATTAATTGAATGTATGGCAGTTTGTTTTCTTTGGGGATCAATAATTACTATAAGCACTCAAGCATGGCGTGTTAGTAAATAAATGCACATGCTATATATACTGGGGTTGGGTTTATTCAATTTTTTTTTATTTGAATAAATACATTCAAATGTGATCAGAAATATGCATTTACATTAATTCATCCTTTGAAAAGTGAAGATTAATTACATTTAACTACTTTAAAATCACTACCCACCATTTTTCAAAGGAAGAAATAGTGAAAATGTTACTTTTTAGCTGCAATTTGTAATCTCCCTGACAAGACCCAAATCTCCCTGACTGAAGGGGCAGAATCTCAATGACAGATTTTTAGGCATTAAACAGGTCTGATTGTGATGCTCTAATTGTTATGACTTATTTGGAAAGTTACCTAAATATGTTACTGAGTTAATATGACATTCACCCAATTACTTTATGTAATCTAACCTGATATGTGGATCATGCTTTGAAACTCTACTCTTACTATGCCCGTAGACATCGTATTCCACCCATTTTTCAAAACTTGGGAACTGTTTGATGTTCTGACGGGGAACTTTATAACATTGAGATAGTAATGCAGGTAATCTATTTCTTAGTTAACCCTTTACCCAACAGAAGGGCCCTGTGCCAATGCATTCTCTTATATATGCGAGTCGACCATAGGTCGCCTCGCATATATAAGAGAATGCATTGGCTTAACACATTAAAAATTATAAAATTGTTAAAGAATGTAAGAAAAAATGGTAAAAAGTGTTAAAAAAAGATTTTTTTTAGGCCAATGCATTCTCTTATATATGCGAGGCGACCTATGGTCGACTCGCATATATAAGAGAATGCATTGGCACAGGGCATAACTGTAACTATCACAATGTGGTCAATGAGCCGGTTCCAATGATATCCATATTTGTATGGTTTTATTGAGACAGACCCAAGATAATTTAGGCTGTTGAAGCTTTATTTGGCCGGTTTTGGCCGTTTTGTTGGGTAAAGGGTTAATACCTGTTCCTTAATAATGTATGATTAATAGTGTTGCTGTACATGCCTGTTCTGATAGATGACTGAATAATATTGAAGATACACCTTGACAATTGTTAACCCTTCCATGACTGGAGCTTGCTGAATTTTTTGGAAAACCCTGTGCCAATGCATTCTCTTATAAATGCGAGTCTCCCATAGGGAACTTCACATATATGAGAGAATACATTGGCCTAAGAATAGTCACCTTTACCTTGTAAGCCAGGAAATTCTCTTATATATGCAAGACTCCCTATGGCAGACTCCCATATAAAAGAGAATGCACTGGCACAGGATTTGGAGCTGGGAAATACATTGTTACGGAACACATATTAACTTGGTGGGTTCATTGTCTCTTGACATGGTTAATTCCACATACTTGCCATGATACCAAACTCCCTCCAACATTATGGGTCACCATATGTTCTTTCATCCTATTTATGTATATTTTAAGCTCCCGTTCGTCTACATAAGACAATGACCAATGTTCCGATTTCTCTTCCAGCCAAACATTCTAAACCCATAAGGCAGCTAGGCTAATTATGTACAGAGTCACACTTCTTCCAGCCAAACATTCTAAACCCATAAGGCAACTAGGCTATGTACAGTTACACTTCTAAGCACACTGGAATACATATTTTCCTGATTTCTACTCATGATATTCCTTCTGTTATCATTAGGCTCGAAGCTCTGAAGGACTGTAACCCTGAAACAGCAAGAAAGTTATTAAAATCACGGAGTAAACGAGCTAGAAGTGCCCCATGCGCTATGCCACCAATTGTGAAAAACTCAGGAATCGAGAGACCATCAACAGCAAAACCATCATACCACAATTCAAATGTCGCAGATCCTATGGACATGCAGTATAGGGTATGACGATATAAAACTTATAGCTAACTTGTTTTTTTACTCTTATGTACCACCTCAAGTAAGAAACAACATCTATTCTTAGCCATGAGCCACGAAAGATATCCTGTGTTTTGATATGGGCTATGGGGTGTGAACTCACTAAAATGTGTGTACTACTACATGCTCAACAAACAAAAATAGAACTAATTAAAACCTCATTGATGTATCTGCTATATTTGGTATCACATCTGACTGGGAAGTATAAAGACGCCGACATTGAGCCCATTGTTGCATTGCGTTGTCTGAACAATTTTAATTACAGATAAACACTACCTACTGACCAATGAGGAACGTCATCTCCGTATTTCTCTCAGTAAATGTGGGATTGCCAGTTAAATGGGAGGGTCTTTATATTAATAATTCTTGTCAAGTTGTCAACTTATCTGGAACTGGGAGGGTTCATTGTCTCTTGACAAGTTTAATCCGGGAAGTTTGACAATGTACAGACTGCAGTGTTCAATGTTGACATGATGGGAAGGACATCGATTGATATTATATAGGTTATGACTACAGCGACTGCATCACTCTAGTTAACAGTGAGATAATACGGGCTAGAAAGACATCAAAGGTTAACCGCCGACTGTAAATGACACGTTATTGACAAAGTCGCTCACTTGCTACATGACGTGTCATATTGAAATAGGTAATTGACATTGAAGTCACTCAGGTTAAGTCCGGGCTTCGATGAGTATGTTTCATGAAGATGGCCTCGGATTGGCTATCTATACAAATTGATACAATGCGGTCTGTTGGTCTTACTGTCACTCTGAAATAAATGGGGAATGGTTATCATTTTTATTAATTATTGCGGGGGATTACAGCTGGTGATTACTGCAATTTTATGGAAAGATAATGAATCAATGTTGATCTTTCTCGTTCGTGGCGACCGCTGCTTACTTACCTGCATATGTAGTAACAAAATGCGACTTGTGTATCGAGATATGTATCGTTTGAACACCTGCATCGATAACTGTATCGTCAGTGCTGTATCATGGACACATCAATGCATCGATGTATGATTACACTCATACTGTGGTTACATCTAAGAGTCATCAACATACGGGAAACCAAAACAACCGTTCGACCACCCCGCGCCAGGCTGCTATTTTTATAATTATGCTGAACAACTTTATAGAGAGACTGTTATGAGAAAAGTTTAGATTGGAAGGGTCTATTATTCATCTGGAGAGGTGTACAGGAAATATGAGCAGACGACAGACAATAGAAAGTGCATAAGGATACATATTCATTGGCAGGAAATGCTCAGGTGATGAACTTATTATCATTTCGTAATTGACAACTTCTCGTCACTGAGCATTTAGTACAGAAAGGGTTAAACATTGGCCCAGATTCCTGCATACATCATTATCCCTTTATTTATTAATTCTCATTGATGAGTAGTTCCCTTATGAAATGTTAAGATAATAAGCGTAAGTTCAACAAGCATCCATATTGTACCTTTTATTTAATTTATTATATGAACATTTTCAACCAATGGAATCCGTCTTCACTTGCATTATCTCTTCATTTGTCTGGTTATATTTCCTGAACAGCCTCCCCCATATAAATAATAGACCATTCTGATATACACTTGAGTCATTCTCTTCAAGCCTCAAATTAGACCTACTAATTTCACATGTATATACTCTAAAGTCTTTGCGATTTTGTAAATTCATCATCTGTTTCCAACTTTCCACATAGAAGTTAGACAAACACTCTTCAGTTTTATCAGATCAGGAACTTACCAACAAAGAACGATATTTTTAACGTTATTAACTCTTTCATCACAGGTGCTGCGCTGGTTCACTAAATGCTCAAAAAATAACATAATAATAGAAGGACTTAAACTCAGAACATAGTAGGGCAACAGCGCATGTGCATTTGAAATTGAAGCTTTCCTCTGCATGCAAATCTTCTTTGCGAAATATGCACAAATCATTTGTGCATGAATATCGATAGTTTATATAAATTATTTGTGATGATACATCTAATATTTGCACAAAACTGTCACTCTTAACTTATGTCGTCAAAAACACACGTCAGAAGAATTACATAAGAGTCAGATCTCACGTGGGCCTCGTCTTATGTTCTGTTTTGGCCCAATGTCCCTGCAGATTATGTATTTTGATTCCAATCGAATCGCAATTATGTATCCAATCGACTCAAAAATTTAATTGAAAAACTAATGCCTGAATCGCAGGGCCCTAATAAGTTACAATAACTTTATCTCACACAGGATTGGATTAAGCAAGAGGACAGGCAAAAGAGATTATTAGAGAGAGAGAGAGAACTTACTAGTGAAAAGGCAATGGCTTCTTACGAAGAACAACAAGTGCGGAGATGGAAAAATGACTTTGGTGGTGACGACAGGGCAGGACGCATGGCGGAAACACTTAGGAAATTACATATTGCTTATAAAGAAGGTCTGACCTTGATGGTCAAAGATGACTACAAGCAGAGCACTGAAAGTCTTGATAGAACTACAATGTGATTGAAAGCTGCTTCAGACACATTTGGTGTGTATCTTGGATTCGCCTGATGCCAACTAGATCAATGATCTACAGTCCGATTTGATACCAAATAATTCATGCAGAATTTCCAAAGCCAATTTTCTGCTTACCAGGCATAAGAAAATGAAAAATACTTGTATCACATAGCTATCGCAAAAGTCCACAAAATCATGCATAAGTAATACATAAAAATGCCACATTGTGGGAGTGGTTGTTGAGTGGATGATCACCTCCCTGGATTACAAAAAGGCTACTGGCATAGACCTGAATATGGTGTGTCTGAAATTTGTAAAATGAGGTCCCCAGAGGGTGAATTTAGTGATGCTATTCCACATGGGAATTAGGTGATATAGAAACTGAACAGAAGGGAAAAAGTAACTAACAACAATTTTAATTTGAGACTTATAATATAGATACTTCCCAGAAGATGAGGCCAAAGTGGGGTAGCATCACTAAATTCACCCTCTGGGGACCTCATTCTGCAAATGCCCGACACATTATATTCAGGTTTGGCAGACACTGAATTTCCTCAAAGATTGTAAAGATACATGGTCCGATTTGGCACTAAATAAGTCAGAAATAGTAAATTTTCCTCCAACCAGGAAAACGAATTGATAAATACCTGCAATCAACATCATTCATATGACAAAGGCATCACAAAAATACACAAAATTTTCCATAAGTAATATACAGTAATGCCCTAATTAATCGACCCCTTAGGTAGCAATACACGATTTCCAGCAATTTTGCCAACCTGGGAGGGGGTACTGTACTTCAAATCAATGCTAAGCCATTATCGTTGGCATATATCCAATCAAGCATGTTTTAATTTCGACAGAAATTTTAGGTGTAATCATTTAAATGTACTTTTGGTTCTTCGTACAATATGTCATTGAGTTATGCCCCTTGGTTTGCACACACGAACCGCTCAATTTTACCCATTTTTTTACTCAAATTGGCCATTTTCTACCCAAAAACAGACCATGATAGAGCGAATGTCAATAAATAAGATTCTTCCACCTGATAGAGCTATGATAGAGCTGAGAAATATTTGAAATAGAAAAAAAGTTATCGTATCAATTTGAAAAAAAAGTCTTGCGAGCCCAGATGACAGAATTCAGGGCAGAGAAATCGGGCTATTTTCCTGTAACCAATAACACAGAGTTGGCCTTCACTGAATACGAAAACCCTGTTGCGTATCCAAATTTTTCACTTTTTTGAGAACTTTCCCAGTTTTGTAAAATAAATAAACCTTCAAACCAGTAACGACACAGTTAACACAGACTACACTGGCCGTTATGCCCCCCCAGATACTTATATTTCTATTTTTCAGACCCCCTACAACCTGTGAAATCGTGTACTGCTACCTTAACCACAGTAGAATTATGGGTAACTTTTCAGGATTTAGTCGGAAATATGGCTTGTTGCCATTCATCGGAAAGCTCTCATTGAGAGCTTTCCGATGAATGGCAACAAGCCATATTTCCGACTAAATCCTGAAAAGTTACCAGGATTTAGTCGGAAATATGGCTTGTTGCCCTTCATCGGAAAGCTCTCACTGAGAGCTTTCCGATGAATGGCAACAAGCCATATTTCCGACTAAATCCTGAAAAGTTACCCATAATTATGCTGTGGTTAAGGGGTCGATTATTTAGAGCATTACTGTATTGAAAACATTCAGAAAAGCTCATAATGGAAAACTCTCTTTATTATCTACCACTTTTGGGCAATGGAAGCATGGACATTCTTTATTAAAGGTGATTATTAGAATTTTTGCCAGGCTGACACAAAATTAAAACATGTTAAAACTTTCAAAAGTTATATCTGGCCATCTAAAATCTCCTTTGAATGGGTTCATGGGTCCGATCTAATTATTTTCTGGTATCAAAAACTTACATAGTGATTGTTTTATGGTCCGTGTCAATTCGGACCGGGCATCCTCAAAACAATAAGTCTTCAAATATCATCAATGATTGTTGTATGCATGGCATCAGAATAATATTTAGCGCAGTGTTCTAATTTACATTGCATATGACACGTCAACTAAGCAATTTCTGATTTTAACAACTGATGAAGAGTTCTACTGAAAATGTAATGATCCTGTAATGTTATTTAATCCTTTCTTGACGGGAGCCACGCTGGTGCAGCATTAAATATCCTGTGCCAATGCATTCTCTTATATATGCAAACCTCCCATAGGGAGCCTTGCATATATAAGAGAATGCACTGGCTTATAAGGTCAATGTAAATATTCTCTTATATGTACGACGCTCCCTATGTGAGACTCGCATATATAAGAGAATGCATTGGCACAGGGTTTACACAAAATTTCAGGAAGCTCCCGTCATGGAAGGGTTAAGTAAATACTGTGGTTGTTTGAAATTGACTCTGAAACAAAAGAGTGAATATTGCTACATGTATATCAAGATGGATTATCAAAACAGTGAAATGTGCAAAACAGAAGAACCAAAGTATAATGTAAATCTGCGACAATATTAAACTTCACACATTGCAATTAATGCACACAGTTAACTTGGTGCATGCAATGCTTGCGAATCAAGCCATCAAAAACCTTCAGCTCAGGTCTTGCGAATTGATTTGATGTAATTCATAATCGTCTGTCTGATTCGATTTAATTTGAAATTGGCTGTCCTGATTCAAATTTTATCGAATCATTTCTACCAGATGCATTCTGAATTTCTGATGGTTTCAACAGATTAAAATATTTTTTTATTTTTGGAGAGAAGATACTTCGCGGTATAACCTCAACCATACATACATATAACAATGTCGCAAAGGATCTATAAATACATGTAGATTGCACAATCTCTGTATAATAACTGCAGGATTCCAAGAATTGTGGGTCACACAGGTGGGTAACAATTAGCGAATTACATACAAAATAATTTGGCAAACCTCGCCAGCCTCTGCTCTGTATACTTGTACTATCACAGGTCAAGGTTTGGAATCATGCTAAACAGAGTTACTGCCATTCCAGCATTCATCGCAGTCACATCCCTTTGTACTTGAAATAATAACTCTGTTTACACATTCTAGTAATAATTTGTTTCTTGTTGCTTCTGGTATCATCATATTAGTGGTAGATGGTCTATTGCAAAGAAGACACACTAATATGGTTCGATAATACAATATCCATTGATGATCTCTTTTCTGTATGGTGTTTCTGATTCATTATGGTTACCGATTTAAGTGTTCTTCGAATTGTTTCATATCAACATTTTTAATACACCTGAGACAACATTTCGATTTCGCGATTTGATGTGAAACGTTTGCCCGACTCAACTTAAGATTCTATTTGAAATGAAAACCCCTGATTCGCAGGGACTAGCTACTTTAGCTGTAGTTAATATCTCAATGATTGTTATTCTGACAAGTATGATTTTGGCCTTTAATTTTTTTTAATTCCTTAGAAAATTAAAAGCCAAAATAATACAAGTGAAAACTGAATGCAATTGAAATCACTATTTAGATATTTTAATTTTTATCACAAAAAATATATGCCTTATCTCTATAGTGTAAAAGAGTAGCGACATTTATATCAGTTGCATTATGATCTATTGGCTATTCTTAAATGGGCCCATTATTTTAAAAACTGGTTTGAAAATACCCTTTACTACTTAGCTCTCGGAGAGAGCTTTCCGATGAATGGCAACAAGCCATATTTCCGACTAAATCCTGAAAAGTTACCCATAATTCTGCTTTGGTTAAGAGGTCGATTAATTAGAGCATTACTGTATCTCTTTCAGATAAATATAGTATTTTGTGTTGATAAGTTGTATAAAGCAGATTACAGATAATGAAACATCCTTCCCAACTTGCAGTCTAAGGTCGACTCTGCTATATGAGAGTAATGGAACGGACATTCGACATAAATCAGCGTCTAGAACTTCTGATATCACAAGTTGGTTTAAAGATAGTGTATCTCTTCTGGGCCACAATTACAACAACAACAATATAATATTTATAAAGCCCAATTTCAAGACTACAAATCACTTGTTCTGTGACAAACACTGACAAACTGAAGATTGAGTAGTTTGTCTATAAAGTGATGATAAAGTCGTTTATTCCTGATGTTACAGAACAAGATATCTGACATACTGAGAGTGTTAACAAGATAGAGTTCTCCCGCTTTCTATGCTCCGATCGTTTCACTGAGATCGCCTGAACTTCCATGGCCAATTTGTTCTAAAAATAAGCCCGTTAAACTATCCCAAACGTAGTCCAACAAATTAGACTATTCGGATTAATACATATTTTAATATTTGGACATTTACGATGAGGGATTAAGGCCACATAAATGTCCAAATATTAAAATAGCCATTAATCCGAATCGTCTAATTTGTTGGACTATCCCAAACGTTTGTAATTGTATTATACATGTACAAGAAAAATCAAAATAAAAGTAGTACTAGTATTAACCCTTTTGTGGCAGGAGCTGTGCTGGTGCACCATTAAATATCCCATACCAGCACATTCTCTTATATATGCGAGTCTCCCATCGGTAGCCTTGCGTACATAAGAGAATTCACTGGCTCATAAGGTCATGGTAAATATTGTTAGGCCAATGCATTCTCTTATATGTGCGAGGCTCCCTGTGGGAGACTAGCATATATAAGAGAATGCATTGGCACAGGGTTTTCACTAAGTTTTAGAAAGCTCCAGTCATGGAAGGGTTAATTCATAGAAGTGTTTCCAGATATGGCCATGGTCTTTGATTTATATTAATATTTTAAAGGTACTCAATCCGATCAGATGGTCCCCATATCATCAAGATACAACAACAAAATTTCTTAAAATTACGCTTTAGTTATCAGAATTGATTAAATGCAACAAAATAATGCTAACCACTGTCAACTATGGTATCAAATTTCCCAAAACGTGTTATCAACATTTTGTTCAACGAAATATAGCCGTATTATGACTTGAGTATCAATGAAATTTGGCCGTATTGCCACTTGATTTTAGAGTTATCCATCTTCATTCGCAATTTTGTCAGAGACCGTCCGTTTGACCACGTTTTTTCTGGGCCACAAATTATTGCACATATCAAGAAATAACAAACTTAAAAAATTGATATCTGATCACTCCGAAGCCAAAGAAATAGTAATTTAGGAGCATTAATTCGGATAATGCAGCCTTTATACTGCGGAAACTGTATAAAACTTGTTAGGAAGACATACACTATCTTTAATAGTTGAAGGAAACTCTGTATCAAAAACTATATTCATGCAGTTCTAGTGACAAAAGGCTTTGCTAAGTCAGATCATTATCAGTATTATCACAGGGTTATTCATATCATTTAATTGTATTTAATTTTTTTTATCTTTTTCATGTTATTCTTAGTCGAGAGGTTTCATAAATTCTAATTCTAAAATGTTGATTTTCAATTTTCAAAACAGTTACTGGTAGGATAAATCTGATTGGATCTTTTTGAAGAGGAATGGCTGGAGCGCGTTTCCTCCATATCCTGAGGGAAAGAGGCTAATCGAACCTGCTAAAATCATCAAAACTAAATGTATCTCACTGCTTAATAATTTTTATTTCTAAAATATTGAATAAAACCATGAAATCATGTTTATCTCATCAACTTGGAGATATACGAAAATGAAAGTTTTTTCCTTTAAACTGTGGTATCATGCAAAGATATTACCAGATATTAGTTTTTTGTGTCACCTGTAGAAGCCCACCATCGATGTGATTCCTTCACAATGAAGCAATATCTTTGGTTTCACGGTTGTTAGCTCTTTCATGACTGGAGCTTCCTGAAATTTTGCGAAAACCCTGTGCCAATGCATTCTCTTATATGGTCTCCCATATGGAGCCTTACATATACAAGAGTATGCATTGGCTTAACAATATTTACCTTGACTTTGTAAGCCTGTGCATTCTCTTATATATGCGAGGCTCCCTATGGCGGACTCACACTATGATATATAAGAGAATGCACTGGCACAGGATCTTTAATGCTGCACCAGCGGGGTGAAAAAAAATGACTTGAGCACAATTTATTCTCAAAAATAATTTTTCTAGGCATTTCAGAACATACTAATGCTGATGAAGTGAAAATAATTTTTTGGTATATATAGGGGGAGATATCCTGTTACACTGGATTTAAGCCTCTGTTGAAAATTTTGAAAATCTTGGAAAATATCCATGTATGGAAAGTGTAACCTTAATTGTATTATACAATGTTGTGTACAGTATGTGTTTTTCTTGTACTCGTCCAGGTTGTGGTGAAAAGTCCAATATTACTTTTCACCACAACCTGGACTCATACAAGAAAACACATACTGTACACAACATTGTATTGTGACATGTTTATTATCTATCTGTATTCTGTATGTTTATCCAAATGACATTATAATAACTGATAATTTTTATACAAGTCATCCAATATGACTTTCGGGAGTCCAATATGACTTTATCCCGGATTATCATGTGACGGCTTTTGCCCAATCAGAATTAGTTACAAATTAGTGAAGGGGATGTATAATAATATAATAGCAGCATGACGATAAAGCAATATCAATTTGGATATTTCATAAATGTTATGACCTACAGGAAAACTATCACAATTCTATCTGTTTTGTGATTTTGCAAAATCTTTCTATTGTTGTCCTAGGGTCGCTAGGGAGACGGTGACGGTTACTACACTCCTGTCATGCTACTGTATACTATAAAAATGGTGACCTGGCTCGAGGGAAATATTGCGGATTGTAAAATCACACCCAATGGGAAATTAACATAGGCTTTTAATATGAGGTATAATAATTGGCATTGTTAATACCAATCAATGGTGGTCAAGAAAAGTCTTTAAGGGGTACTTTACTCAAAATTGTCTCAAATGTAGTTGTTGGTTTCTATATTCTCTGCTTCGTAGAATAAGGTAACCAGATTTCCATTATTTGACTGTCAGCTGAATACGAAGCCAGAATGCAAAAAATAGAATGCTCGTTGTCGATGTATTTTTGTACAGTCTACACAAGGGGAGACTATCCGCAATGTTGCCCTCGAGCCAGGTCACCATTGTTTTTATTATACCGAATAACCATGTCAGCAGTTCTGAAAATTTAAAAATAAAGAGGATGTTTACTTTGAAGAATGCGGAAGTCGTCTGAATCGTGACGATTTGGGGTTTCCGGTTTGAATGTCACTGTCAAAATACATCATAAAATTTCGTTCGGGTGCTTCCGTGAACATGTTCGGGCTCTTTCGGTCAGAGCGGTAAACATTGCAAAAAATGGTGACCGGCAATGTTTCATGGGCGGGAAACATTGCAAATTGTAAAATCACACCCTATGGGAAATTAACATAGGCTTTTAATATGAGGTATAATAATTGGCATTGTTAATACCAATCAATGGTGGTCAAGAAAAGTCTTTAAGGGGTACTTTACTCAAAATTGTCTCAAATTATGTTGTTGGTTTCTATATTCTCTGGTTCGTAGAATAAGGTAACCATATTTATATTATTTGACAGTCAGCTGAATACGAAGCCAGAATGCAAAAATAGAATGCTCGTTGTCGATGTATTTTTGTACAGTTTTCAGGCAAATGTATCAAATAAATGTTATAGTATATGCTGTAGTATATGCATAATAGTCCCAGATACACATTTATTTTATTATAAAGTCAATGAGTGGCTTGAGTTCACTCCTGGTATCAACATAATTTTTTACACGATCTTTGTCACATCTAACGCATGCGTTATCCAATCCACTATCTGTCAATTAATTCTATTACGTCCTGTACAATGTACATGGAAATTCTTAACTGAATTTATAGTTGGAGCCATAAATTAAATTGATGTTAAATTATTAAATTTGATATTAAGATAACCTGTTAACCTGAACAGAATACATCTTCGACTCAATTTATTTATTATTATTATTCTATATATTTTCGATATTAGATCATTGTTATTACTGGGAATATATTGAAATTGACGCACAGTCTCCCTTTAATACAAGTTTTAAGTTGTTTATTGTTATATCTTTGTCACTTTTTTGAAAATCATGTTTACATATTACTGTGATATTTGTAATGAAATAAAATGTACTAAAATCAAATGTTATTTTGTCTAATAAATATTGTTTTAAAGACACATGGCGGTTTGCGCTCCAAACTACAGCAAATAACATTCGCTTTTGAATTTTTCATGGTATCAAAATTGGTTGATAAATAGCTGAACTAGATACTTTCACTGGTCCAATTAAGTTTCCTTTTATGTGAACCTTGGCCAATACCATTCTTCGCAAACTTAGACTACCTTTCTACGAGCGAGAAAGTCTTGGATGACCTCATAACAAATACAAGTCAAACACAATGTATGGTCCCATACAAAAAGGGTGCCATTTGTATTCATAGGAAACCAAGGAATATTGCGTTATCTTAAAGATGGTCTATCTCAATTGACAATAGGATTTCAAAATCAATCCTAACTAATATAATTCCTTCATTTTCTCGCCTAGGTATGTGAGGAATATGCTTTCACCCATCCCTGCAGTTTATTGGCTTGATAGGAAATGCACCTTTTGTGGCTTATTTTCTAAGTGTCTTTCATGCTGCTTATTTTCTTGAATTTCCAGTGAAATACAAGAACCCAGGGTATTTTTACAATTTTGTGTCAAATATAGGCATAATTTGACAAAAATCAGCTCAAATAAAGGTGAAAACATACATTTTTCTAAATTGCAGTCTTGTGATATATTTTCAGGTTGCTACCTATTGTTATTATTATTAAACTATTTATGGTCATCGGCCCTACACGAAAATGTTATATTTAGACAGTATATTTTTGAAGCAATGAGTATTTGATCAATGTTTATTGTACCAGGGTCTGTAAATAGGCTTATTTGGTTGTAGTTCAAGTCTTCTCGTACTAAAACCAGCTAAGATATTGGGATGGAGATGCTGGTATTTACCAGCACCTCCATCCCAATATCTTAGCTGGTTTTAGTACGAGAAGACTTGGACTAATTTGGTTGGTACTATAATTTCCTATATGCTTACATACTGATTTATGCTGTTTTGATGACTTTACATCTGTCAATTAAGCCAGATCTATGGTGCTTCGACATCAAAATCTGCCAAAATTACCACCCACTTTTTAGCTCACTTGAGTTGAAGTCTCTGGCAGAGCTATAGTCATCACTCGTCATACATGTATGTCCATCCATTCGTCCGGCCATGAACAATTCTTTAAACTTCTTCTCCGGAACCATAAGACCAAATGAGTTCATATTTGGTGTGGATTTTTCCTTTGTGTTTCACATTAAGATTTGTTCAAATGAGTTCACTGGGTCAAATTGGTTCATATTTGGTATGAATGGTCCTTGGGGTTCAGATTTGTTCAAATGAGGTCACTGCATTAAATGTGGACGGATCCAGGGACATAACTCCAAAAAAACAAAAATGTCAGATTCAACTCCTTGCTCAATTTAACATAAAAAACTAAAAATTAAATGGAAAATAAAATTTAGATTTTTTTAAATTTCTAATTTTAAATTTAAATTTTGAAAAACTAACCATGTTATAACATCCGTCAGGGTACACTGGCTCACCCCATCAAATTTCAAGGTGGACACCCCCATATCATCTCCCACTGTTCAACGAAGACCCTCTACCCATGTCCCTCTTTAGAACTACTTATTTTTAAAGTGATTTGACAAGTACTGACCATTGTAGTCTTCAGAGTCCCAGTCTTTACAGTCTGGTGAGCGACCCCATAGTCATTGACTGTCTTGTTCTATGAATCCAGAAGTGTCATGCAATTGAGGATTTCTATTTTTTTCTTAATCGCAGTCATGTGACATATCTTAAGGTTGCTACCTATTGTTATTGTTGCAATACATGCCAACATATATTTTTATGAACTAAAAATGTCATAAATCAGTTTTGCTATGACCGATGCCCAAACATGGCTGATGAATCTTAATTACATGAACAAATCTAGGGTTATGTTAAATATCCTTGATAATAGTGTTACAATACCTCGATTAAATAATGCCAATGTGGGGTTATTTCGTATGGAAATAGTCTCACATTGGAATGTTTAAAAAAACACGTTTTTAGGTCAATATAGAGTGTATATTGAGGTTAAATATTGCCAATGTGAGCTTATTTCGCTCATTAAAATAAGCCTGTTTTTGGTTATTTTCACGAGAACAGGCTACATTATTATGTGAATGTGAGCAAATAGCCACACTGTTCTTTGTGCAGTTCTGCATTTTGGTTGAATATTGGTCCACATCTCCATATGACGTTATCCCTTATGATCTGTAAATGTACAATTCCTCCAAGATATTGATATACTGCCTTCATATGCTCTGAAAATATACTTTCCACTGTTGTAGCAATTTTCCGCTTTTCGCAAATCCTTAAGTGAAATAAACTCTCTTTATTTCTACCATAACATGAATAGACTAATACGGAACGCTGTTTTCTGTTCCATGCTATGCAATTGATAATTATTAAAAATGGGGGTATACTGTTTTGCACATGTCCGTCCATCAGATGTCTGTTCATGTCATATCTTGAACAGTAGCAGATCTCAATGTAATTTGGTATAGGTGTTCACTGCTAGAGTTATTCATCTTTGATTATCTGGAAATGTTGGCTTTTTGGTCCGCCCAAGGTTTGTTCAGGTGATAACTTTAACAGTAGTGCTCGGATCTCAATGAAACGTCGTATGGATGTTCACCATTATGAGGACATTCAATTGCGTGTTCAAAAATCTTTTTGTTTAGGTTGTTCGTTCTTTAGTTATTAATCTTTGTTTATGTGAAATTTCAGATTTTTGGGTCCATCTAGCTGTTTGAGAATGTCAGTCATATATGTTATAGCAGGGATACCCGTCATTGCTCATGTGAAGAATGCGTAATTTATTAGTGGCCTTTCAAGTCATTTAAAATAATCCCGTCATTTAACTTTTGTGCACCAAATTCCCACATATCGTCTGGGCTGATAACAAATGCTCTTTATTGATCATATAACTTATTAGTCCCATGTTAAGTCATTTGATGTCAAAAGCGCATATCCCATGACAATCCCCTGGTCAGGTGACCCATCTGTACCAATTTTCCTACATATATTCAGAGCTGATAAGAAACGCTCTTTATTGCTCATATCTGTCCAGTTAAGTCAACAGAATCTATCTCATGACAATTTACGGGTCAATTTATCACCGTGTTTCAATTTTCACCCACCAGATTGTAACCATTTTGGGTATATGTTAGTTAAATTAATTATTAGTGCCATTTTAAGATATCCGACGTCAACAGGACATATCTAATAAACTCCCCGGAGGAACCCCACCCCCCCCCCCTGTCTCCACGTCTCTGACAATCGCTTGGCGTATACCTATTTAATTTCCGAATCAAACATCAAATTGTTCTTCCTATCTTGTTATATATGAATATGAAATCCCCCAGAATGGTGCAGTAAACAACATCAATTATTGTATAACAATTATTGTAATGGAGATGTATTTACATATTATTGAGAATCCATTGCTGGTATTTTGATATTTCGGTATACACAGTTGGATTGGTATTATCGCAGTTGGTGTTTATGATAATTCCACGGACGACGAAGTGTCCATCCACATCAGCGCACATAAGTGGACCACCGTCATCTCCCTGAAATAATTCCATATTTGTATCAATGAAAAAGTATCCCGTAATCGTCAATTTTCTGATTTTAAGGGGGAGGTCAAGTGACCAATTTTGAATGGGGATTTCCATGCTAATCTGCGGAGCAAAAGTTACATAGTTGCACATACTTCTGAGTGTGAGTTGATGTGGTATTGGAAACAACAGGTATTTATCTGACGGGTCCGCTTGGAACTTGTTCCATTATAATGTTCGTGTATTTATTTTTGAATTTTATATTGAATTTTAAAATGTAGGTCAAGTGATGTATTTCCAGAAAAAATTTCTCAAAAATATATTTTATTGCAAAATTTTATAATTTACCAAGCGGACCCGCCAGATAAATACCTGTTGTTTCCAATGCCACATCATGTGACACTCAGAAGTATGTGCAACTCTGTAACTTTTGCCCCCGCAGATTTGCATGGAAATCTCAATTAAAAATTGTTCACTTGACCTCCCCCTTAACGATAGGATATAAAAATTTCTGTTTCTCTAAACTTCAAAGTGTTATCACCATTCATCGCCCGGATGTGAACACATTACACTAATAAAAAGGCCCCAGTGCAAGTTTCCTTGCATGTGAACAAGCTTGTAATATCGGTTGGTATAATTTATATAGATACTGGTTACCAGTTTATCGCAGAAAGAGTTAGGTTAATACCAATTGGCCGGCTTGTTCTAATTGGACAAGTATCCGTCTAAATTCGGTAACAACAGTTACTTTTTCAGTTTCTAATACTTCATTGAAGTAAAAGCATATTTTAAAGGCCCGTTTCATTTTCGAGTCACCGATTATTTTTTTTATTGTACATTAATTGATATACAGTTTTAATAAAAATCTATGACATAACATATGATTAAAATTCTATAATTCATCACCATTTGGAACGTCTGTGTCGTCGTAGAAGGTGCCCATAGCATACATAGCCGACACCATATCGAACGAGTGAAATTTTACAGCCGGTTTGGGTCAGACCTGTGCTCATAACCGGAGTTTTTCTGAACCAATTTTTACATGGAATACATTAAATTGAAGTAATAAAATATCTTTCTACCTATATGAGGCATTTATGTTACAAATATTGTTTTTGTGTATTTTGAATCTGTTTGTGGACTTTGAAAAAATTATAAAATATTATAAAAAATTAGGCATTGGATACCTTTCTATAGGAATAATATAAGTACTATTTGGGTTGGTCAATTTTTGTTCTGGGGACCTGTGGCCAGACCCTGCAGCACCATGCAGTATCAGCATCTAGCCCTATAATTATACATATACCGATACCACAAGCTGATTTACGTCTAAGGAAATTTGGACTAACAAAAGGCATATACTTCTGAAATCAGAATGTCACAATAGGCATCCAGTAGCACACATGTGCGGTTAGGATTTCACATATCTAACTGTGGGCCCAGTGGCTTATTTGGTAAGGTGCATGATGCATTATAGGCCAACATAAGCTGCCTTGTGATGGCAAAGTTGGTTACAATAGCGATAAGCACAACTTTGGGATCAGCACAAGGTGGAGATAATCTAATCTATATATCTACATGGGCAAGTTTGTCAGATTATTTCCGGGGTCGGTGATTTCTACTTTATACAGTGCAGTGATATCCCAGTGGGATTAAACTTCAGCATGGTCATTCCTCCACTCATATAAACTGGCAACGTCGGGATAATGCCTACAAGGGTTGAAACGACAAAACTCCCAAAATAAACTCTATATATGATGCTTTCGGAAGATGTCTTCATGTTATTCTTATTTTGTCCCACATTTAAAAAATTGACACCGATCATTGGAATTGTTATAGTCCGTTGTGCTTAGTTTTAGGATTTTGGGCCTCGTGAGTTTTTGTACAAAACTTACTGTTCATCAAATCAACGATGAGTATAGGACCTAAACAAAAATATGACAGGTATTTAGTTATCGAACATAGGACCACGTTTTGGTATAGAAAGTTACTTAGATAAAGTATATTATATATATATATATAGTATTCAGGTATTTGCTTGATATATAAATCTATAACAAAATGAATACATATATTGGTTCGACTCTTTCTTATCGATCCTAGTTCTCAATCACTAGTATACTATATGTACATCATATATACTGTGTATATGCCCGAATTTAAATAAACATAGCTAGGTTACATCTGGGTTTTATTATGACATCTCTGAACAACTGAATAATGCTGCTTTGCCGAAACGGTTGTCACAAGCCATATTGGCATATTGTTGTCAACATTACAAACCGGTGCCAAATATAAACCATCAACAACAAACATGTGGACGCACAAGAAACCCGAATTTCGACAAACTATGATATAGTCCAGGAGATATTGGTCGACCTCTGCACCCCCCCCCCCAGGACTCAACTTCACCCCACTAATTTTCTTCCTTAAGGTATCCTCTAATTTTTTTCACTTGTTAACAAGAAAAAAAAGTGGCCGCAGAGACTCCAGACAAGATGGCGTCCATCATGGCGGCCATTTAAAAAAAATGCAACATGTCTCTTTGATCGCCGTTATATTAAAGATGATATCACATGCTGTCTTGTTTTCCGCTCGATTCGTTATGCTAATATACAACCCTTACAAACTAGCCAAAAATCCGACACCAGAATCCAATATGGCGGCCAAGATGGCCGCCGAAATGTGAAAATATGCTATTTTTCTGACATGTTACCACCTTTCGTTTGTCTCTGTGGGAAAATGTTGGCATCTTTGCGCCATGTTATACATTTATCATATAGAGGAGTCATTTGCGACCACATGGGGACCATAATA
Source organism: Siphonodentalium dalli (assembly GCA_032622095.1). Lineage (NCBI taxonomy): Eukaryota > Metazoa > Mollusca > Scaphopoda > Gadilida > Siphonodentaliidae > Siphonodentalium > Siphonodentalium dalli. Next base: position 198,722,489 of record CP136062.1, read on the forward strand.
TACATTTATTACGGGATATTTTTATCCGATATCACGTTTTCCCAAATTCCGGTATAATAGGTCAAAGCCGAATCTACGTTAATAACGCGATGTAATGTTTCGAATCAATGAATGTTATTGCTATTATAACAACACCGATGCATATATATGTGCAGGAGATACTCGAGCTAGGATTCATCTTATGCCTGAGTTGAGGAATATTTACCCAAATCCAAGATGGCGGCCAGAAATAAAAAATCGCCGAAAATCACCGATTTTAACATCAGTGAGCATTATTGTCATGAAAACTCCACACCTGCTTACTATTGTGAGTTGGGAACACTTAGGCGAAGAACTTTCCTTGTACCATATCCAAATAAAAGTACCCCAAATCCAAAATGGCGCCCACAATGGAGGACAGATTTTGAAAAATCACCGAAATTCCCTCATATTCACATCATTGGGCATTATTGTCGAGACAACTCCACACATGCTTACAGTTGAGTTGGAAATACTGAGGTGAAGTAATTACCTTACATCTCATGCAAGAAATTGTTTTCCAAATCGTAAATGGCGGCCAAAATGGCGACCGAAATTTGAAAACAAGTCTACATTCCTTTACTTTCTTACGATGGGCGTTATTGTTTCGCGATTTCTATCCACCATTACATGTTGATATGGAATAGTGACATGAAGTATTCATTAGGGTTTGGCAATTGATACTCACAGCCAAGATCGCTGCTAAATTGGCGGCTAGAAATTGAAAAGAAATCGATATTTTCACATATTAATTTCAACTTTTTGTCATAGTATCGGTATGTATGGACGAAACTGTACATACACCATCTACTAGTTCAACTTGAAGGTGTCAAAACGCATAACATAGCTCGTATCCTTCTGGAAAGATGAAAACCACAATTAATATCGCGATGTGGCATTTCGAAATCCATTCTCCGCTTAGCGCCGATAATGGCCGTAAGCGTAGGTGCGCCGAATAGTTATATCAGAACAATTACCTGATAACAGATTCTGATTTGCCACGTCACGTCCATAATTATCTGGACCAGCTTCCATTTCTTTGTCTGATAAATCTAGGTAGCTCACACCGACAAAGTATTCACCACTTCCTGGGAGTAGGGTCCCTCTAATCATAACGTTTCAAACAATTCATTTTCCGGTGTCTAGCTTACGATTTTAAATATTTGCTAAATATGATATTTGTGCGTCATCTTGAACTATGAAGGCATATGACCGATGAGTATACAAGCTTACAGAAGGTCATCGCTCTGTATGTGTCTCATACCCCATGGGGATAACGACATGTACACCTGGTGAACCAGTTAGCTAGTCACTTCTCAATAGAAGGTTCGTCAACTCACAAACGCAGCGAACGTATTGGCATGTGTGGACAACTTCGACAGTGTTTCGAAGGTTGCTAGCTGTCTCATTCCCTTGAACAGATGTCTATCTGTTAAGGAGAAGACCATAGTGTACAGACGACCCACATTTCTTGACCATGATCCGAAGCAAACTGTGTGACGCCCCGCATTTGTCTCGTCGAATATCTCCCAGCAGAGAGGAACAATGCTCGTGGTGCTAGTTTATGGACATGCGCCATGATAGTGGGAATGAAATGGGCCACGGTATACACCACCCCTACACCTGGTGCATGTTTAAGATATAGAATATCATGCGTGTCGGTTTTATTTGGTGTGGTAATATTGTATTTCCACATCCGTTTCGAAGCCTTTCTGATTCAACTACGTACATTTTTGTCTGGATAATACTATGCTAGCCTCCCTAAAAACAGTCGGATGGACTGAAGGATAGTGTCTTTATAGCATGAATGTATGCGTTTTTTGTTATCCTCTCTCAGGGTTAGTGTCAGTATGTTGGCGGTATTATTCAAGAAAATGTCAGGAACTGTGATGCATTTATTTCACTATGTATTTAAAGAACAATTTACAGTCTCGATGGCAATGGCTGTGGACGTTGGGGAACGCGACCTTTATGGTCATATAGCTTTATATATATAACTTTAGAATATAGCAGTTAATGTCTCATGCAGGAAAATGTTCGCAATGGTGATGTTACCAAGAAATCACTTGGTGTACCAACGTTTGTTGAACTGAATGCAAGAGCTCATCAACGTAACATTCCTCTGGATGTTCTTCGCGTTGAACATTTCACCCTTTTGTTGATGGCATTTGTACTTTCTTGAACCATACCACCCAGCGTGAGTATGACATATCAACCAACTATCAACGGTATCGCCTTTAAGACTACACTCCAGTCTTGGTGGGGCTTATACAGCAGTAGCCAATGGCACAAGCCTGGTTCAGCTATTTAAGAACGGCTTCCAAACGGATGGGAACATACAATCTTAGCATAGAAGGGAAGCAAAGCCACACATGAGATCCTGTCTGAATCTAAAACATAACAAAATAAGGGGCGGTGCAGTCATGGTGCAATTTCATTTCCACTAATCATGACACATACCCACAAACTAGCATCGTGTGTATTGTTATCATCTGCAGCATGATGTGCTTGGATCTGTTCGGTGAGACGATTGCTGGACGCCAACAAGCTTGTTATTATGATCATGTTCAAGGAGATTGGGTATATTATGCATTATGGTCTTCTACGCCTTAGCAGAAATGCATCCGTCAAATGTCGGGCTTTCAACATTCGAAGCCATATTCAGAAGTTGTCCGGATACGTCAGTGCATTAGATGAGTATGCGAATTGATGAACCATATATTGGGAAGTGGCTGTTTGGGAAGATCACCAGGTGTACACGTTGTTATCCCCATTGGGTCACCAGAGCTGACAATACGCAGATATATAGGTCCTTCTGAAAGCTAGTATACGCATCGACCGAATACCTTTCTAGTGTATCGCACAAGATTACGCCTATACCCCATATGTAGCATCTGAATTATACCATAAGCTATACCACGAATGAAGCTCGCTAAGAATTCCAAGCTTTCGAAACAAACACGTGAGCTGTACACCAGCATATGTATTGTTTGAAACATTGCGATTAGTGGCACCCTTCTACAAAGAAGTGTAGTAAACCGTTGTTGTGAGTGAGATAGATTAATCTGACGAAGAGACGGAAACGGGTCTAGATAATGCTGAATGTGGCAATTCAGAATAAGCTCAGGTACTGTTGTTTTGATTCTTGGAAGTCATAATATGACTATTCGGCGCACCTATATACGGTTACGGCCAGTATGAGCCCTTAGTGGAGAATGGATTTTGAAATGCCACATCCCGATTGTGGGTTTTCATCATTCCAAAAGGCTACGACTTATATTGAAACTAATATATGGCTTATATTATGTACCGTTTCGTCTATACAAATCGATATTATGACAAAAAGTTGAAATTAGTATGTGATAATATCGGCTTCTTTTCAATTTCTGGCCGCCAGTTTGGCCGCCATATTGACTGTGATTATCACTTGCCAAACCCTAATGAATAATTCATACATATCAACATGTAATGGTGGGTAGAAATCGCGAAACAATAACGCCCATCTTAAGAAAGTAAAGGAATGTAAGCGTATTTTCAAATTTCGGTCGCCATTTTGGCCGCCATCTTCGATTTGGAAAACCATTTCTTGCTTGAGATGTAAGGTAATTACTTCACCTCAGTATTTCCAAATCAACTGTACGCATGGGTGGGGTTGTCTCGACAAAAATGCCCAATGATGTGAATATGAGGGAATTTCGGTGATTTTTCAAAATCTGTCCGCCATTGTGGGCGCCATTTTGGATTTGGGGTACTTTTATTTGAATATGGTAGAAGTAAAGTTCCTCGCCTAAGTGTTCCCAACTCACAATAGTAAGCAGGTGTGGAGTTTTCATGACAATAATGCTCACTGATGTTAAAATCGGCGATTTTCGGCAATTTTTTATTTCTGGTGGCCATTTTGGCCGCCATCTTGGATTTGGGTAAATATTCCTCAACTCATGTATAAGAGGAATCATAGCTCGAGTATCTCCTGCAAATATATATGCATGGGTGTTGTTATAATAGCAATAACATTCATTGATTCGAAACATTACATCGCGTTATTAACGTAGATTCGTCTTTGACCTATTATACCGGCATTTGGGAAAACGTGATATCGGACAAAAATATCCCGTAATGAATGTATATTATGGTCCCCATGTGGTCGAAAATGACTCCTCTATATGATAAATGTATAACATGACGTAATGATGCCAACATTTTCCCACAGAGACAAACGAAAGGTGGTAACATGTCAGAAAAATAGCATATTTTCACATTTCGGCGGCCATCTTGGCCGCCATATTGGATTCTGGTGTCGGATTTTTGGCTAATTTATAAGGGTTATATATTAGCATAACGAATCGAGCGGAAAACAAGACAGCATGTGATATCATCTTTACTATAACGAGGATCAAAGAGACATGGTGCATTTAAAATAAATGGCCGCCATGATGGACGCCATCTTGTCTGGAGTCTCTGCGGCCACTTTTTTTTCTTGTTAACAAGTGAAAAAAATTAGAGGAGACCTTAAGGAAAAAAATTAGTGGGGTGAAGTTGAGTCCTGGGGGGGGGGGGGGGGGTGCAGAGGTCGACCAATATCTCCTGGACTAATAGACTCGTTTTTAACAATGTTTATAATAATGAAAGACTACCAATCAAAACTTTTTGTTCATGCGTTTATTGTTTATTTTTAACAAAATTCTTTCATAAAATGAGGAATTAAAGGTACTCAATCCAATCAGATGCTCCTAAATTACTATTTGGCTTCGGGGGTAAAAATATTTTATTCAAGTCGAGGAACCCACCCATCAAAGCTCAGTGATCAGATATAGATTTTGGAAGTTTGTGAAATATTTCTCGAGATATGTAATAATATTTGGCCCATAAACACGTGGTCAAACGGAGGGTCTCGGACAAAATTGCTGATGAAGATGGATAACTCTAAAATCAAGTGGTAATACGGTCAAATTTCGTGATACTTTAGTGGGTTACGTCGCGTTTTTCCGAAGACCCATAACTCCGAAGGTCCGATTCTCCGACGCCCCGATTCTCCGAAAGCCCATAACTCCGAAGTCCCGATTCTCCGAAATCCCATAACTCCGAAGACCCATAACTCCGAAAGCCCATAACTCCGAAGGCCTATAACTCCGAACGCCCATAACTCCGAAGGTCTATAACTCCGAAGGGCCGATTCTCCGAAGGTCCGATTCTCCGAAGGTCCGATTCTCCGAAGATCATGTTTTATCGCTTATTAAATAGTGTACAGTCCAGTGGCGGGGTCAATGGGGCCCTAGGGAAGACCGCCCCCAAAAAACTTGTCAAATGTCATGTAAACGTCAGGAAATCCCTCCTAGGCATTCAAATATTCACAGTGCTCCTGCCCAGGGGAGCCCCCGGACCAACGATTGGGGACGACCCTCCCATGTATGCGCTCCCCAAATCAGGCCTTCGTGATATGCTTTCGGCATATCATATGCATGATATATCCCCCACATACAGGGGGGGGGGGGGTCGGAAAAAATTTCCAGGCACGTATGCTCATTTAAATTTTTTCCGGCCACAGTGGACCCACCCACCCAATTTCTTCCGTTTCTGGCCTTTTTTTCCAGGCAATTTTGGACACCCACCCTTTTTTTTTCCGTTTCATGAAGTTTTTTCCGGTCAGTTTTGGACACCCACCCCCCTTAAATTTGAGAAAAAATATCAATTGAGCAACCAAATAGCTGATTATCCTGCATTATCATAATTTATTGCGCTATATTTGAATAGAACAGTGCATAATGAGATAACTATACTATTTGAATTTATCATATGTGTCATTAATCAAGAAATGTGTCAACATAATCACATTTCTAGGGATATATAGGCAGAGTGCAAAGGTTTTTATTAACATTCATTTTCATAATATATAGTCACATGATCTAGTCACATAATCACATTTGAGTATTCTACAGAATACATGGTACCGGTACAACCAAATTTCAGATTATTTGATATTTTGATATTTGCTATGTGATATACAGTAATGCCCTAATTAATCGACTCCATAACCACAGCAGAATAATGGGTAATTTAATTTTAATTTCCGACTAAATCAGACTAAATCCTGAAAAATTACCCATTATTCTGCTGTGGTTATGGAGTCGTTTAATTAGGGCATTACTGTATTGCTGGAATCAAATTGTTTATCAAAACATGTGGAAATACAACTGTTCATCCCAGTTCATCCCAGTTTGAAGAATAATGCTAATACCAAACATAACCATGATATGCTTGGGGCATCTCAGAAACCAGAACTGAGGAAACATGTTATAGCGTGTAATGGCAGGCTGGTAGCCACTGCCTGAAGTAATAGGCTTCGTAATAATTGGGAATAATATGGATGGATAGCCCAATTTCACTTCTTTTTTGCTCACGATATCAGTGACGATAAAATCTTCGTTACTGTGATTAACATTACAAGCTGATCCACATTGACATGGAAAACAATGTGAAATTGTTCAAGCTGGCCCGGCTGGCCTTCAATTTATATGTTAAGATTTTGTTTTACGTTGTCAAAAGTCTATTTTATTCCATTATTTATTATATCTTTATTTCCTAGTCACATATGGTCAAGTGTGCTTTCATTTTATTGCTTATTTTCAGCTGAGTTCTGCATAGTTAATCTTATTTTGCTGTATCAGTAGATGGAATCCTGATTAAATTTTATTTTTCCATAGCGCAGTGTCTAGTTCTATCAAGTTGAATTTGGGTTATTGTTGGCCATTGTGCAACTGATCCAACTTCTGATAACCTCTATATGTAGTATAGCATTAGTATTAACTATATATGACCTGTTTCTGTTCAAAACACATCAAAATAAGACTCAATAGCAGGAATGGAAAAAAAATTTGGCATATGGAAAAAACTGTTTTTTGGACCCAAGAGACACCCACCCACCCCATCATACGTGCCTGGAAATATTTTCCGACCCCCCCCCTGCCACATATGCTAATTAATGTGCACCCCTAAATGGGAATCCTGGCTCCGCCTCTGGTGTGCACCGGGTATATTATAACGAAACGCTGCAAGGATGTCAGAGTAGCCTAACATCAGGGGCGACAAGTTCTTCCCCGTTCACCCCTGTACATTTGACTCTGGCATCTCATGGCCCAACGTATAACGTTATAGTATCTGGTGTATAGTCAGTGGCGGGCCAGGATTCCCATTTAGGTGGGGGCAGTAGGAAAAGTTTGAATATTTTGATGCCCCATGAACGATTTCCGGGCGTTTACATGACATTGGACATGTTTTGGTAGGGGCACATATTGTCTGAAATAGCAAGTAGAGGTTTAATGGGGGCAGTGGGAATTTTGGGACCTCTTGGCTTCGCCACTGGACTGTACACTATTTAGTAAACGATAATACCCCGATAAAACAAAATCTTCGGAGAATCGGACCTTCAGAGAATCGGACCTTCGGAGTTATGGGCCGTCGGAGAATCGGGCCTTCGGAGTTATGGGTCTTCGGAGAATCGGCCCTTCGGAGTTATAGGTCTTCGGAGTTATAGGTCTTCGGAGAATCGGCCCTTCGGAGTTATGGGCTTTCGGAGAATCGGATCTTCGGAGTTATGGGCCGTCGGAGAATCGGGTCTTCGGAGTTATGGGCCGTCGGAGAATCGGGTCTTCGGAGTTGTGGGCCGTCGGAGAATCGGGTCTTCGGAGTTGTGGGCCTTCGTAGTAATAGGTCTTCGGAAAACCGGTCTGACACCCTTTAGTGATAATACGGCCATATTTTGTTGAACAAAATGTTGATATATAACAAGTTTTGGGAAATTTGATACCATAATTGACAGTGGTTAGCATTATTTTGTTGCAATAAATCGATTCTGATAACAAAAGCGTATTTTGAAGAAATGTTGTTGTTGTTGTTGCATCTTAATGGTTTGGGAACCATCTGATTGGATTGAGTACCTTTAAGTAGATAAAATATATTTCTCAATAGTGAGTTACTGTGCGCGCTATTGAGGATGGAATCTCGCGGTTCGGAAAATGGAAAGCTTACTACAGGTAATCAGTCCCACTAGTTATATGTGGGTTTGTAGTTAACTTAGACTGCCTAATTTTAACGAACTAATTTCTCACCGGGCATCCAGCGGACTCAGCTGTGGAGCACAGGTCGTCCAATCCGTATGTTCCATTGCATGTCACCGAATCGTGAACAGTCACAGATCCCCGAGACAGCTCATAACCCAAGCGTGTTACTACAAGAAACAACAGACATGTTTAGTCACACACACACGTACAACTTGTAACGTGTACAATTATTGACATTGCCAACGATAGTCAACTTACAAACAAAGGTTGTTGAAGGGTGGCTTCCTGGAACACACTCTAAATATTCACCCCGCAAAACCCACCCGATCCAAAATGGCCACTGCCCAAAGGGATTCCAATATGGCACCCATGTCATTTCTCGCCCCTTGATGGATTTATAGGTCAAATAAATGGTGTTGTAGGGTGGCCCCCAAGATATTCTAAATATTCACTCCACATACCCCACTCCGATCCAAAATGGCCACCACCCATGCAAATGGGTTCAAATAGACACACATGCCATTTTTTGGCCCCTTGGCCGATTTGTAGGGTGGCCCAAAGATATTCTAAATATTCACTCCACGTTTCCCACCCCAATCCAAAATTGCCGCCGTCCAGATGGGTTCAAATACAGCACCATGTCAGTTCTCGCACTCATTACCGATTTAGTCAAATAAATGGTGTTGTCAGGTGGCTCCCAAGACATTTTAAATATTCACCCCACCCGATCCAAAATGGCCGCCATCCAGATCGATATGGTATACTTTAGTAAATTCACATTGTTACCGGCATTTTCAAGATTAACCATTTTGCCGTGGCAGAATATATAAATTTGGCCATATCACCACTTGGCGTCAACCAAGTTTACGATCGATCTGGGGATGTCAGACATAACAATAACAATCTCCCTTTACAGGGCCGAAAGAAATCGGTCTCAGATTACCAGATATGTGTCCATTGAACTCTACGAGGTTGTGAACTCGAACGCCCACCAACCACAAGCTTTCAATCACCAATGCCCAAACAACAATCTCTCTTAGATGCCACACCCTATGAAAACGCTAGATATCTCGTTGCACAGGAGACACTTTCATCTGTATCATGATTATATAGTCCTAATGGTTTTTGATTTATTAGATGGGTTTCGCAAAATTTCAGTTACAAATATTGAGTAAAACCAATACAGCTAATACTCGGAGTTCTCGTGAAAATATATGGGGTGCCCTATTAGACCTAGTTTGTCTTAAATCGGCCGAGTGGCCACGAAATGCCATGGTCTCCTATTTGAACCCATTGGGATGGTAGCCATTTTTTTTATCTTCGTTTGATATGAATATTTAGATTATCTTGTGAGGCCACCCTACAATTAACACCCTATGTTTGAAATAAATCGGCCAAGGCCCCAAGGGGTCGATAAAATAGGTGCCCTATTTAAACCCTAGCTTTTAGATCCGGGTGTGGGGTGAATAATGTTCAGGGTGGCTCACAAGACACTCTAATATTCACTGAATATTAGAGTGTCTTCTGAGCCACCCTACAAACCCTTTGTTTGACCTATACCAGTCAAGGGGTCGAGAAATGGCACATGTGCCCTATTTGGATTGGTGCATGTGGGGTGAATATTTATAGTGTGTTGGGTGCCACCTTACAACGGCCTTTGTTTGACCTAAATCGACCAAGGGGCCGATAAATCGCATGGGTGCCCTATTTGAACCCATCTGGACGACGGCCATTTTGAAGCGGTGTGGGTTGTGTGGAAAGAGTGTCTTGGGGCCTACCCTACAACTCCCTTTATTTTAGCGAAATATAATGTATAAGGAATAGAAGTCACCTTACCACTAGGTTGATGCGGTAATTATAAACACGCTATGCTGTCCATATGTCCAACCATCACAGGGTCATATATGGGCGTTTTTGTTTTTACTGTCATACGATGTGCAGTCAACGAGACTATATTTGACGTTCACGCTTTGTTTTACTCAGATTGTATTTGATACACTTTCTCACTCGATATATCACTTGAGTGACTTTTACTCTAGTATGCCATTATATTATATCCTCTTGCTCGCTATGTGACATGCAGTCAAAACAAAATGCCAATATGACCCTAAGATACGATCGCTGAACGACGGACAACATAGCATGTGTGATCACCGCCTGAGTAATACTATATATGCTATACTATACTTGGAATTTGTCTCGAACCGAATCCAGCAATAATACAGTTTTGCTCCGTCGGAAACTCGACAGCTGAGTTTGCCAGACACACGGGTTGTGCGCAGCTTCCGCGCATGATTGGTTTCGTTAGTCGAAGGAGTCCTATGTCAAAACCTGAGAATGGAAAGAAACAACAAGTGGAGACCACACACTGACCAGTAATAATGAGTGGTCAATGACTTCGGTCACCATTTTTTTTAAGGTTGTGAAATTTTAACGCCAAAATCTCCTTAAAAACAAATATGTTCGAAATCCGCCTTTTTGCTGTATCCCAAGAGGAGTTGTTGGGACAGCTCATTATTTTAATTGCATGCTTGTGAAATCTTTGGAAACTATAGAGAAAACCGAATGTTGAAATTGCCAGCCGTGATATCTTGCCGCCATTTTCGAGCGGCGCATGTATCTTGTCGCCATTTTCGAGCGGCGCATGTATCTTGCTGCCATCTTCGAGCGGCGCATGTATCTTGCTGCCATTTTCGAGCGGCGCATGCCATAGGTTCCCGGTCCTGATACCTGTAGATTCGCCTTCCAGATAGCCGAAGTCCGGGTGTGAAATAAACTCTGCCACTTCCATCACTTGCTCACTGTCTTCGCCTGGCAAGTTGGGGTCGTGCTCGCCGACAATAACCGTTGTTTTGGTAGCATTGATCAATCTGGAATGTTATATATGCAGGGCTTCACGGTTGATCGATATAATATCTAATATCGATATATTTCTTAATTATCGTGTCGTATCGAGCTAAAACGAAATTATCGTGGTCGACGATATATTTTGAAATTTCGTAAAGTTTGAATCAAATTAATGGTTCAGATGAGCAATAATATTGTGTGTATGAGTATTCTAAGCGACGTTGTCGTAATGCGCAAACAGTCACGACTGTCACTCGCATCGGTGGATATAGTCCGGGAGCTAATATATAGGGGTACCCTTGCACCCCCCCCCCCGGGACTTAACTTTACCCAACTCATTTTGTTTCTGATTACGTCCTTAAGCAATGTTTGCACGGAAACAAAGTGGCCTTGTAGACTCCAGACAATGTGGCGCCCATCATGGTCGGCGTTTTTCAGACTAGGCCCTATGTCAGTTTGTTGCAAAATCTAGTAAAATGTATAAAATTGTTTATATTTTCGTGAATCTAAGACATAATGCCACTTTTATAGGGCAACATTGAAACTCCTCACCCAAGATGGCCACCAAAATGGCCGCCGGAAGTTGAAAATATGACATTGTTTTCACTAATATCTTCTAGATCAGTTTATGATGTTTGGAACTGGTTGAGAAATGTGACTTTATTTGTATTTGTTTATATTCACTGATCATTGGAGTAATGAAATATGCAATTATTGGGGTCCTAGCCCCTTTCGATCCCTCAAAAAATCGATTTTACAGAACACGGTATAAAATTTCACCAAAAAATAACAATTGGGATTCTAGTCATATTTCAACAAGAAATGAACAGAAATCTGTGTAATGTAAGTAAGGCATATCATTACCTATAACTATTCCAACTCATTGGAACCAAAATTGTTACTTTGGCTCAAAATTGCTGCCAAAATGGCCGCCAAAATATGGAAAATGGTAAATATTGCCCCAGCGTGTCCTGCAATCGCATACAAGTTGTGGTTGATGTTTAAAATTGGCTATTCTGCCTTCTATACATTGAATACTAACATGTCTGATGCACCATGGTTAATTGTTACTATTGTCACCACTGACATTACCAGACATCTTGGATTTTTCTCTCACAAACTTGACATAAATATCGGTAAAAATTAACTTTTCAGGTTTTTACCATTTTTTTCTTCAAGTAAACTGTAACTATACTTGGTATGAAAGGTGTTCATTGTTTAGTATATCTTAAATGTGTCACACTACGGTGTTTATAGACCAAATTGCTCAAGATGGCGTCCAAAATGGTAACCAAATTTGGTAAAAAGTAGATTTTTATATATATCCCGAACACTATTATCTGCGTTCTCGACAATGTAGCAACTTGCAACTCACTTAGTTATTATACGTGTTAGTTAATTAACTGACAACTACATGTTGTATTCTGATTGTCCCAGTTCCGCATGGGGCATGACACATTCATTTTTAAAGTTCCAGTATGCAATTTTGCCGAGAACCTCTTTTGTGATTCTGGCCATATATTATTGAAAGGAAATGGGCAGAACTTTGAGACAGAACTAAAATGAACCATAATCTGTGACCATTCTGGCCAATAACCGCCATTATGATAAAAATTGATCAACTAAAGACAGGATGGATGCCAATATGGCAGCCAGGGAGTTACTGTGTGATCATAGGTGAGGTACAGGCAGTTATTTTATGGTTATGCTGATGTGAATATAGTTATACAAGGAGTGACTATGTGGGGTGTTCATGGCGAGATTGTGAGATGTATATGTACACAAGGAGTGGCCGTATGGTCATGTGTGAGGTGAATCGATATACATGGAATTGAGTGACGACTGTATGATGTATGGTTCTGTGTATACCCAGTACGGGTATATGGATGTATGGTGTATGGATTTTACGAGAGTGGCTAAATGGTCACATGTGTGTTGTTTATGTATATATGGAGCGACTGTAAGGTCATGCGATGTACAGATGTACCGTGCGTGGTTGTATTGTGATATGTATACATGTGCTGTCTGTATGATCATGGATGGAGTGTGTGGATAAATGGAGAGTGATTTTATGGTTATGGGTAACGTGTATAGGTGAAAATGGAATTCAGAAAAACGTTCGTACATGCTGGTATATGTCTCATTTTATCATATTTTTTCATCGGTATGAATTTAATACCTCCTTGTGTATTTTAATACTGTGTTTTAAGTCAGTCAATGGACTCGCGACTGGATATTCGGGATCGGCCTTCTAGTTTCTGCATTTCCAGTCACTCGACTATTAACCCTGACTTAAGTCGCACAACAAAGCAGTGATGTGGGTTCAATTCTTGATAAATACGGATTGTAATCCGCGCAAGTTGACGGTAGCCTGATTCGTGTATCGGGTCAAGTTTTAAAATGTCGCATGAGGTGAGCATTTTGAAAACTACTCACTGTGAAACGCAATGACCGACTGTGAGTACGGTTGTGTTGTCGATCAGCACACCCGAACAAACTGGGAATTCTTGTATTTCATTGAGCACAACCCGGATAGACACAATCCATGGATAACTGCATCTGGGGACAGTTTCTCCACCAAACACTCTGGACTCCGTGGTAGCTATTGCTGGAACACACCCTGCAATGAAAAAGTGCAATATTTATATAAAATGCATTGATTCCTTTAATAAAAGTGCCCTACAAATGCACTCTGGTCGAGTTATGAACCCAGACTATTGGACTGTCTATTGGACAGCTACGCGTTCGATAGTATATAACTTACACATATCGCCTGCCTTGGTGTGATATAGCGATAATTAGTTTATACGTAGAGTTCGCAGAGAGTCATTGGACGAAGAGCGATCACGTATAGTTAGAAGAAAATAGCCCGGGCGATAGTTCCCACGTGTCACAATTCTCGCCTCGTGCCAACGTTGACGTCAACAGGCGGGTAATAGTTCGAAGACTATAGCACCGGCGATCGTTCCCTCGTCGGGCAATGGTCAAAGCTATTATCTGACACGTGATCGAAGCCAATTAGGGAATAGTGTAGCGTGGAATATATAAAGCGAAACATGGGGGTGACGTCATATGTACTGCGTGGAAAACTCTCTATAGGACCTATAGCGGCTATACGAATGACATTGGAATGTTACAGGCTACCGGACGCGTAGCTGTTCAATAATCTGGGTTTACTCAGGCTGCCATATATACTGGAAATAGATGGGAATTATACAGTTTAAATGTGGCTTTTTTAAACCGTGAAAATGAAGTTATTATTTATTTAGATTTTTTAGACGAACATAGGAAGAAGAATATATTCCAAGTCTTCACTGTAATATTATCACCCCAATAGTTTACTCGGGTACGATAACTGAAATAACGAAAACTAGATGGGACTCATACACAATCCCAAGATACTAAGGGGATTAATCGGCGTCATTGTGTGGTTCCGGAATAACTTACTGATGAAATACAACCAATAAAAAGATGGATTTATATGTTAAACTATACTGAGCACTTCATGGTTTCGAAGGCCGTCCAAAACGTCAGTACTCGTAATACTGCATGCATTTTATAATGGACGAAGATCATATAACACATGATGGTCTAATCATCGTATATATATACCAATGGAAAAGAAGCAGCGTGAATTTCGTTACTTATTCCTTATTCCTTATTCAAAAAATTTGGGAAAATGTGGCAAATGACCATGGCAACGTCTTAAGTAGGGCGAGACAAAATTTCCTGTCAAAAAATATTCTGGAAAAAAGTTCAAAAATGCCTCGAAAATAGGCAAAGTCTGAAAATGAACGGAAATTGGCCGAAACAAGTGGTGGGTCATTAATGGACACCTCGGCCAAAAATTTCGGGTCTTGAGTAAAGACTCGACTTTAGGCAGCAGGTACTTCTGAAACAGATCAGGATAGGTATGTCGGTATCTGGATATTGGAACGTGTTAGCTCTAAGACAACTTTGGAGTTGAATACTCCACCAGTCCTGTACTTAGCCTCGCTATTAAAGCCGAACGCCTTATTCGTCATTATTATATTGTATACGTGTATACATATAATAGTAGCTTCGCTATAGGTACGTTCATAACACTCACAGATGTCCAAAAAGGCGAGGCGGTGGAACTCCTCCAATGCATTGACAACCGCGGTTGGGATCTACGAGTTGGCCTCCGCTCAATCACTTATACAGTTTGGTGGTACAACATAAACAATGGGGAGTCGTTCTCGTGGAAGAACAGTCGCGGAATTATTAAAGAAATAGACGTTCCTCCGGGGCTGTATAACTTCACACATATATGGGACCTTGTCGAAGAAAACATTGACACCATACTGCATGGCGGTGAGCAAAGTTAATGGTTTGATAATCTAACCGTGGATGATGGGCAGGAGATCTTATTTACAAATGGACTGCTGTCCATCGATCTTTTTTACAGATGGACTGCTGTCCTTACTTGGATTGGACGACGGTTTAAATGGCCAGTGGCTCTCTGCGGGCACATCTACTGGGGACCGCCCGTCAACTTTGCATCCACAAAAATGCCTCATCTGCACTTGGAGCAGATAAACAGATCTAGTCCCGTTGTAGATGAGGATCCATCCAACATCCTGGCAACGAGTGGGTTTGACTGTCTCTGATTTTGTGCCATCGGCACCCTCCAAGTCGAGCATCCTGAGTTCAAACGTCTTCAGTGCTGAACACAGAGTGCATTGAAGATAGAGGTCCGCGATGATAGAGGTGCACGTCTGAATAGTGACCTACCTATCAGTGTGGTACTAGAGATACGATGAGTATCTACGGCCCTATAGAGTTTTCTGCACTCAGTGAGAGTTCCTACGGAACTGGTACTCCGCCGGGTAGTGCCCTGATTACTATCTGGGCATAATTCAATGGCAGCGTCACGTTGGTGGTTTACTCGGAAGGGGCGGCGATCGGCCGTTCACCATGGGGAACTCGGCTACTGGGGATAGGTTGTGTGGATACCCCGTACTAGCGAATGGTAAAATAATACGAATGGGCATGTCCGCGTCTAATGGTGACTTTGCCGCGGTTGAGGTTATAAACGGCAAAAAGACCACGGAGCAAAAATATCTAGTGAGAAACAGAAGAGGACGAGGGTGTTTGCAGATCCATTGAAGCTGCGACGGTGTAATGTAATACCGTTTGACTGGAAAGACGACCATTGTGGACGAAGTCGCAAATTCAACGAGATGAAAACTGAAATCCGGACTAGGGCACGAAAAACGCACGCCGCGGTGATGGATGGCGAGGCAAAAAAGCACTTATTCAGAAAGGCAGAGAAGAAGCCAAGGCGATTATAGAAAAGTTATCAGTTTCGCGGTAGTGTAAACTCGTTCCCGTTCCTAAAGAACTGGCTGAGCCTCCTTATTAGTATACGTAATTTTATTGTGACTGTCAATGTATTACAAAGTAATAATATGTATTACAAAGTAATAATATGAACAGCAAGGTGTCTAGTCGCATCGGGACAATCTACTACAGCCCGAGGGTTACTGGAAGGGGCTTGCAGCAATCAAGAACCTCGCGGCAGCAGCCAATGTTTCTGAAGATGTGGCACGGGCGTGGCCCAAGAAGCAGGCCATCTGGCAGATATACCTACCCAATCCGCATGTGCCAAGGCCCAAGTTTGACGAGCCAGTGCCAAATGAAGTCCACCAGGCCGACCTGCTTTTTCTGCCTCATGACCGGGTGGTTCGCAAGACATACAAATACGCACTCACCGTCGTCGACGTGGCCTCTCGATACAAATAAGCCGAGCCCCTCGCGGATGCCATTGAACGGATCTACAGTCGAAGCCCTCTTAGATGGCCGAAATTGCGCCAGGTCGACCCGGGGCTCGAGTTCATGGGTGCTGTGAGCCTCCTGCTAAGCAAGCACAGCGTTCAGGTGAGACGGGTCCGTGTGGATGTCCACCGACACCAGGGGGTCGTGGAGCGCTTCAACCAACACGCCCAGCAGATGAAGCTTCCCGCCGGTCAAAGGTCGACTGAATGGGTGGTTCGACTGCCCGCTGTTGTATCGTATCTGAACAATGAAATGACTCGTCTGACCGAAAAAAAGCCCTCTGATGCCATCAAGATCAAGTCAGTGAAAACCCTCTTCTGTTGTTCCAGGTCGTCCAATGGGGCCCAAAAAGCAAAAGCACCCCTCGCGAGTGGGCGTTCGTTACATCTACCAGCTTGGCGAGCTGGAAGGGGGCCGCCGACGCACAACTGACCCTGTGTGGTCCCTACATGTGTACCAACTTGAACGCTTGTCACCAAGCGCCCGACGAGCCTGTGCTCTACCATTTAGTGGATGGGCCAGCGCGCGGATTTGTCCGGAAAGTGTTGCTTGTGGTGCCTCCCGACACCCAGCTGCCACCAGCTAGTTCTGTATGAACTGTTAGAAGGACTAGACACTAGGTGTCTCGTTCCATGAACAATGCTGCAGCCCCTCTTTTTCGGTTGCACTCTAGACAGGTCAGCCTCACATCTCTCTGCAGTGCCCTTTGTTGTTATCCAGCCAGTCGACACTAAATTGCTGTGTGTCTTTGGATTGGAAGGCCAGAGCAGCCCAATCTCGCACGCCATGCAGCGGTTCTGTTGGGCTTCACGGAAATCGAGGATATAGTCGACCTTGAGATTGAATCCCTGGCGTCCATTAGCCTGGTCCTGGCGCTTGTATACCACAAGCTTCCTTTGTATTTCCTTGCAGGCCTGGCATCGGAACACTCTTCCGGTGGACAGTTTACCCGTTCGAGCTGTTGCAAATACTCCACGCGGGATACGGCTAAGTAGCACATATTGGACCACTGGAGGTAGTCGTCGATGATCCAGACATTCTGAGCGTCGTGGACCGTAAGTCTCTGGCTCGATTGGACGGTGAAAGCATAGCCCAGGCGCCAATCATCGGTTTTAATAGCACACTCGGCGGCCTCGATATAGACCGCAACGACGTCATTGAGAACAAGCTCTTCTCTGTGCGACGGGTCGCCAGTGCCTGCCATGGGATTGCGACGTCAATGTCCTGCTTTCGGCTGTCCTTGGGTGGTAAAGGATAGCCACTGGGTTATCTAGGAAATGCTCCTTATGGCGTCGGAGCAACAGCTCATGTGTCTGGTCGCGGACCTTCTGGCGGCTGGTGATGATTAGGTCACCGGGCCTCCACTGCTCCACAAATCGGTCACCCAGTCAGCTCGGGAGAGCCCTCCGCATTTCCTGGCATTGGACTTTGTCACTATGAAGGCGTATACGCTTTTTCAGGGCTTTGATGGCTTCATCTTTTGCTCTGTTGTCGACACCAAACTCTTCGTAGTAGTCTGCCTTTTTTGCAACCAATGGCGAGGCATTTCACCTGCAATCGGTGGCGGCTGTCCTTGATCCCCGCAGCAAATTACATGGACGCCATGTTGGTCACGTCAGTTTGAGAAAATCTCCAGGATAGGCCGGGGCACAGCGCAGACCTCGCCCCAGATGATGGCGCGCGTGATGAACTTCTGCCCCATGCGGTCGGACATCCAGTCATTCTGACCACTCCATCGGAAGAAGCTGTGGTATGTCTGTGCTTTGACCCCACGGGGCCACATTTCTTTCGCGAGGCAATGGGTCGAGGTAATTACGGGGGTCTCTTACACGGAAGAGCTCAATCGCTCTTGTGGTCTTGCAGCTGCCCCCTCCATCATTAAGGTAGCTCAGCCGGTGCCGGGTCAGTTCGTCATTGTAGCTGGGCGCCGTTGATTCCGCCATCGCTTTGGCTTGGCTACAGTATTCTGGCTTGGAGAAGAACTCGGCGTGTTCCTGCGGCATGTACAACTGCTCTCCCTTGTAGTGCCACTGAGCGGCATGAACCCTGTCTCGGGCCGGTGGCCTGAGAGTTAGCTCGTATAGTGACTCCTGAGACAGTTGCGGCAGTATCCAGGGAGATACTCCACCTGTGGCACGTACGCCTAGACACCGTCAAGTTTCTGCAACGCGGTCTTCTGGACGTAAATGCTATCAGTGGCCACCCGGACAGCCTAATCGGGTTCAAATCTTGCCAGCATAGCGAGGAGGTTGATGTGGGCAAAGGCCAGCATTGAGGCCCTCACGTGGGTGTACTGGGGCTGCGAGCCATCGTAGTATGTGAGAATGTGGCCAAAGGGACACCGTTGGGGTGCGCCAACAAGACTGCCGCTTTTACGGGTGTCACTTACCAAGAAGTCAAGCTCTCCCTGGTCGACCACAAGCCTCCGTGTCAGTCTTTTGTCGTCGACCTTGCTGCCCTGGGTGAACTTGCCTATGATGCTGCAGCCTTGATCACGATATTCAGGGAGCCAGACCTCGGTTCGTTTCTCAAAGGTGATGATGGCCTCACGGACATTCAGGCTCTTCGGGAGACCGGACTCAACCAGGAAGGCGAGCAGGGGTGCGAGGGGGGGGGGGGCAGCACTGATCTGCGGAATGCCTTCCCAACCAGGCGGGATGACTGGATGGCAGTTAGGGGCGAACTCCCATTCCTGGACCTCGGCAAAACCAGTGCCTATATCTTGAGGACGGGGGCCGTTTATTGCGACCCGGGTCATGTGGTGGCTGGGTGCCATAATCTGTCAAATTGTGGCTTGGCCTCACCATGACCTTGGAATCTGGCCGGGTAGCAGGCTTTCATATCGATGCTGACGACGTCTCTTGTATCGTAGCCCATCGCATTCCAAAGGCTTCCATGCTCGACGCAGGCTTTCTGCATGTCATCTCCGAGGTTAGCCGGGGTCGGTTTCCAGCCGTTGTGGTCTTTGGCCACGATACTGGCTGCGTGGTTCACACCGAAGGCTCGGTCTGCGAGCGACTAATCGCCCAGAACTCTGCATGCTTCCTGTAGGTTTTGATGAGTCTCCCGTGTCCTGTAATTGCGGCCGTCTAGCACAAACTGGTCCACATTGAGCTGTCTGTCTTGGCCCCCACAGCAGTCAGACTGCAATCGGCTCGTCCAGTATTGCCCCTCTGATTACTTGCCAGACGTCGCTTTCGTAGAAGTTGACCTCCCTGGACTATGGGAAGTGCAGGTCCTTGGACCATGCATGGCCGTTGTGGCAGATGAGCTTTATATCTATTTTCGAGGCATTTTTGAACTTTTTTCCCGGATTTCTTTTTCACAGGAAATTATGTCTCGCCCTACCTAAGACGTTGCCATGGTCATTTGCCACATTTTCCCAAATTTTTCTGACCGAGCAGAGCGGGAATTTCTATTTGACCCACTTTTTCGGACTCGACCCAAAAACTTTTCGGCCCAAAAAGTTCGGCCCAGGTGGCCATTTTTTAATATGTGACAGTTTGCCACATTTTCCGAAATTTTCCCGACCGAGCAGAGCGAAAACTGGGATTCGACCAACTTTTTCGGACTCGACCCAAATTTGTTTCGGCTCAAAATTTTTGGCCGAGGTGGCCATTTAGGACCCCGCACTTGTTTCGGCCAATTTCCGTTCATTTTGGAACTTTGCCTAATTTCGTGCATTTTGGAACTTTTTTTCTAACTTTTTTTTTTACAGGAAGTTTTGTCTCGCCCTACTTAAGACGTTGCCATGGTCATTTGCCACATTTTCCCAAATTTTCCTGACCGAGCAGAGCGGGAATTTCTATTTGACCCACTTTTTGGGACTCGACCCAAAAACTTTTCGGCCCAAAAAGTTCGGCCCAGGTGGCCATTTTTTAATATGTGACAGTTTGCCACATTTTCCGAAATTTTCCCGACCGAGCAGAGCGAAAACTGGGATTCGACCAACTTTTTCGGACTCGACCCAAATTTTTTTCGGCCCAAAATTTTTGGCCGAGGTGGCCATTTATGACCCTGCACTTGTTTCGGCCAATTTCCGTTCATTTTCGGACTTTGCCTAATTTCGTGCATTTTGGAACTTTTTTTCGAACTTTTTTTTTCATAGGAAGTTTTGTCTCGCCCTACTTAAGACGTTGCCATGGTCATTTGCCACATTTCCCCAAATTTTCCTGACCGAGCAGAGCGGGAATTTCTATTTGACCCACTTTTTGGGACTCGACCCAAAAACTTTTCGGCCCAAAAAGTTCGACCCAGGTGGCCATTTTTTAATATGTGACAGTTTGCCACATTTTCCGAAATTTTCCCGACCGAGCAGAGCGAAAACTGGGATTCGACCCACTTTTTCGGACTCGACCCATATTTTTTTTGGCCCAATTATTTTGGCCGAGGTGGCCATTTATGACCCCGCACTTGTTTCGGACAATTTTCGTTCATTTTCGGACTTTGCCTAATTTCGTGCATTTTGGAACTTTTTTTCGAAATTGTTTTTTCATAGGAAGTTTTGTCTCGCCCTACTTAAGACGTTGCCATGGTCATTTGCCACATTTTCCCAAATTTTCCTGACCGAGCAGAGCGGGAATTTCTATTTGACCCACTTTTTGGGACTCGACCCAAAAACTTTTCGGCCCAAAACGTTCGGCCCAGGTGGCCATTTTTTAATATGTGACAGTTTGCCACATTTTCCGAAATTTTCCCGACCGAGCAGAGCGAAAACTGGGATTCGATCCACTTTTTCGGACTCGACCCATATTTTTTTCCGCCCAATTTTTTTGGCCGTGGTGGCCATTTATGACCCCGCACTTGTTTCGGACAATTTCCGTTCATTTTCGGACTTTGCCTAATTTCGTGCATTTTGGAACTTTTTTTCCAAATTGTTTTTTCATAGGAAGTTTTGTCTCGCCCTACTTAAGACGTTGCCATGGTCATTTGCCACATTTTGCCAAATTTTCCTGACCGAGCAGAGCGGGAATTTCTATTTGACCCACTTTTTGGGACTCGACCCAAAAACTTTTCGGCCCAAAAAGTTCGGCCCAGGTGGCCATTTTTTAATATGTGACAGTTTGCCACATTTTCCGAAATTTTCCCGACCGAGCAGAGCGAAAACTGGGATTCGACCCACTTTTTCGGACTCGACCCAAATTTTTTTCCGCCCACAATTTTTGGCCGAGGTGGCCATTTAGGACCCCGCACTTGTTTCGGCCAATTTCCGTTCATTTTCGGACTTTGCCTAATTTCGTGCATTTTGGAACTGTTTTTCGAAATTTATTTTTCACAAGAAGTTTTGTCTCGCCCTACTTAAGACGTTGCCATGGTCATTTGCCACATTTTCCCAAATTTTCCTGACCGAGCAGAGCGGGAATTTCTATTTGACCCACTTTTTGGGACTCGACCCAAAAACTTTTCGGCCCAAAACGTTCGGCCCAGGTGGCCATTTTTTAATATGTGACAGTTTGCCACATTTTCCGAAATTTTCCCGACCGAGCAGGGCGAAAACTGGGATTCGACGCACTTTTTCGGACTCGACCCAAATTTGTTTCCGCCCAAATTTTTGGCCGAGGTGGCCATTTATGACCCCGCACTTGTTTCGGCCAATTTCCGTTCATTTTCGGACTTTGCCTAATTTCGTGCATTTTGGAACTGTTTTTCGAATTTTTTTTTCATAGGAAGTTTTGTCTCGCCCTACTTAAGACGTTGCCATGGTCATTTGCCACATTTTGCCAAATTTTCCTGACCGAGCAGAGCGGGAATTTCTATTTGACCCACTTTTTGGGACTCGACCCAAAAACTTTTCAGCCCAAAAAGTTCGACCCAGGTGGCCATTTTTTAATATGTGACAGTTTGCCACATTTTCCGAAATTTTCCCGACCGAGCAGAGCGAAAACTGGGATTCGACCCACTTTTTCGGACTCGACCCATATTTTTTTCGGCCCAATTATTTTGGCCGAGGTGGCCATTTATGACCCCGCACTTGTTTCGGACAATTTCCGTTCATTTTCGGACTTTGCCTAATTTCGTGCATTTTGGAACTTTTTTTCGAAATTGTTTTTTCATAGGAAGTTTTGTCTCGCCCTACTTAAGACGTTGCCATGGTCATTTGCCACATTTTCCCAAATTTTCCTGACCGAGCAGAGCGGGAATTTCTATTTGACCCACTTTTTGGGACTCGACCCAAAAACTTTTCGGCCCAAAAAGTTCGGCCCAGGTGGCCATTTTTTAATATGTGACAGTTTGCCACATTTTCCGAAATTTTCCCGACCGAGCAGAGCGAAAACTGGGATTCGACCAACTTTTTCGGACTCGACCCAAATTTGTTTCGGCTCAAAATTTTTGGCCGAGGTGGCCATTTAGGACCCCGCACTTGTTTCGGCCAATTTCCGTTCATTTTGGAACTTTGCCTAATTTCGTGCATTTTGGAACTTTTTTTCTAACTTTTTTTTTTACAGGAAGTTTTGTCTCGCCCTACTTAAGACGTTGCCATGGTCATTTGCCACATTTTCCCAAATTTTCCTGACCGAGCAGAGCGGGAATTTCTATTTGACCCACTTTTTGGGACTCGACCCAAAAACTTTTCGGCCCAAAAAGTTCGGCCCAGGTGGCCATTTTTTAATATGTGACAGTTTGCCACATTTTCCGAAATTTTCCCGACCGAGCAGAGCGAAAACTGGGATTCGACCAATTTTTTCGGACTCGACCCAAATTTTTTTCGGCCCAAAATTTTTGGCCGAGGTGGCCATTTATGACCCCGCACTTGTTTCGGCCAATTTCCGTTCATTTTCGGACTTTGCCTAATTTCGTGCATTTTGGAACTGTTTTTCGAATTTTTTTTTCATAGGAAGTTTTGTCTCGCCCTACTTAAGACGTTGCCATGGTCATTTGCCACATTTCCCCAAATTTTCCTGACCGAGCAGAGCGGGAATTTCTATTTGACCCACTTTTTGGGACTCGACCCAAAAACTTTTCGGCCCAAAAAGTTCGACCCAGGTGGCCATTTTTTAATATGTGACAGTTTGCCACATTTTCCGAAATTTTCCCGACCGAGCAGAGCGAAAACTGGGATTCGACCCACTTTTTCGGACTCGACCCATATTTTTTTTGGCCCAATTATTTTGGCCGAGGTGGCCATTTATGACCCCGCACTTGTTTCGGACAATTTTCGTTCATTTTCGGACTTTGCCTAATTTCGTGCATTTTGGAACTTTTTTTCGAAATTGTTTTTTCATAGGAAGTTTTGTCTCGCCCTACTTAAGACGTTGCCATGGTCATTTGCCACATTTTCCCAAATTTTCCTGACCGAGCAGAGCGGGAATTTCTATTTGACCCACTTTTTGGGACTCGACCCAAAAACTTTTCGGCCCAAAACGTTCGGCCCAGGTGGCCATTT
Organism: Siphonodentalium dalli; assembly: GCA_032622095.1. Classification (NCBI taxonomy): domain Eukaryota; kingdom Metazoa; phylum Mollusca; class Scaphopoda; order Gadilida; family Siphonodentaliidae; genus Siphonodentalium; species Siphonodentalium dalli. The sequence continues at coordinate 198,746,594 of CP136062.1, forward strand.
TTTAATATGTGACAGTTTGCCACATTTTCCGAAATTTTCCCGACCGAGCAGAGCGAAAACTGGGATTCGATCCACTTTTTCGGACTCGACCCATATTTTTTTCCGCCCAATTTTTTTGGCCGTGGTGGCCATTTATGACCCCGCACTTGTTTCGGACAATTTCCGTTCATTTTCGGACTTTGCCTAATTTCGTGCATTTTGGAACTTTTTTTCCAAATTGTTTTTTCATAGGAAGTTTTGTCTCGCCCTACTTAAGACGTTGCCATGGTCATTTGCCACATTTTGCCAAATTTTCCTGACCGAGCAGAGCGGGAATTTCTATTTGACCCACTTTTTGGGACTCGACCCAAAAACTTTTCGGCCCAAAAAGTTCGGCCCAGGTGGCCATTTTTTAATATGTGACAGTTTGCCACATTTTCCGAAATTTTCCCGACCGAGCAGAGCGAAAACTGGGATTCGACCCACTTTTTCGGACTCGACCCAAATTTTTTTCCGCCCACAATTTTTGGCCGAGGTGGCCATTTAGGACCCCGCACTTGTTTCGGCCAATTTCCGTTCATTTTCGGACTTTGCCTAATTTCGTGCATTTTGGAACTGTTTTTCGAAATTTATTTTTCACAAGAAGTTTTGTCTCGCCCTACTTAAGACGTTGCCATGGTCATTTGCCACATTTTCCCAAATTTTCCTGACCGAGCAGAGCGGGAATTTCTATTTGACCCACTTTTTGGGACTCGACCCAAAAACTTTTCGGCCCAAAACGTTCGGCCCAGGTGGCCATTTTTTAATATGTGACAGTTTGCCACATTTTCCGAAATTTTCCCGACCGAGCAGGGCGAAAACTGGGATTCGACGCACTTTTTCGGACTCGACCCAAATTTGTTTCCGCCCAAATTTTTGGCCGAGGTGGCCATTTATGACCCCGCACTTGTTTCGGCCAATTTCCGTTCATTTTCGGACTTTGCCTAATTTCGTGCATTTTGGAACTGTTTTTCGAATTTTTTTTTCATAGGAAGTTTTGTCTCGCCCTACTTAAGACGTTGCCATGGTCATTTGCCACATTTTGCCAAATTTTCCTGACCGAGCAGAGCGGGAATTTCTATTTGACCCACTTTTTGGGACTCGACCCAAAAACTTTTCAGCCCAAAAAGTTCGACCCAGGTGGCCATTTTTTAATATGTGACAGTTTGCCACATTTTCCGAAATTTTCCCGACCGAGCAGAGCGAAAACTGGGATTCGACCCACTTTTTCGGACTCGACCCATATTTTTTTCGGCCCAATTATTTTGGCCGAGGTGGCCATTTATGACCCCCGCACTTGTTTCGGACAATTTCCGTTCATTTTCGGACTTTGCCTAATTTCGTGCATTTTGGAACTTTTTTTCGAAATTGTTTTTTCATAGGAAGTTTTGTCTCGCCCTACTTAAGACGTTGCCATGGTCATTTGCCACATTTTCCCAAATTTTCCTGACCGAGCAGAGCGGGAATTTCTATTTGACCCACTTTTTGGGACTCGACCCAAAAACTTTTCGGCCCAAAACGTTCGGCCCAGGTGGCCATTTTTTAATATGTGACAGTTTGCCACATTTTCCGAAATTTTCCCGACCGAGCAGAGCGAAAACTGGGATTCGATCCACTTTTTCGGACTCGACCCATATTTTTTTCCGCCCAATTTTTTTGGCCGTGGTGGCCATTTATGACCCCGCACTTGTTTCGGACAATTTCCGTTCATTTTCGGACTTTGCCTAATTTCGTGCATTTTGGAACTTTTTTTCCAAATTGTTTTTTCATAGGAAGTTTTGTCTCGCCCTACTTAAGACGTTGCCATGGTCATTTGCCACATTTTGCCAAATTTTCCTGACCGAGCAGAGCGGGAATTTCTATTTGACCCACTTTTTGGGACTCGACCCAAAAACTTTTCGGCCCAAAAAGTTCGGCCCAGGTGGCCATTTTTTAATATGTGACAGTTTGCCACATTTTCCGAAATTTTCCCGACCGAGCAGAGCGAAAACTGGGATTCGACCCACTTTTTCGGACTCGACCCAAATTTGTTTCCGCCCACAATTTTTGGCCGAGGTGGCCATTTAGGACCCCGCACTTGTTTCGGCCAATTTCCGTTCATTTTCGGACTTTGCCTAATTTCGTGCATTTTGGAACTGTTTTTCGAAATTTATTTTTCACAGGAAGTTTTGTCTCGCCCTACTTAAGACGTTGCCATGGTCATTTGCCACATTTTCCCAAATTTTCCTGACCGAGCAGAGCGGGAATTTCTATTTGACCCACTTTTTGGGACTCGACCCAAAAACTTTTCGGCCCAAAACGTTCGGCCCAGGTGGCCATTTTTTAATATGTGACAGTTTGCCACATTTTCCGAAATTTTCCCGACCGAGCAGAGCGAAAACTGGGATTCGACGCACTTTTTCGGACTCGACCCAAATTTGTTTCCGCCCAAATTTTTGGCCGAGGTGGCCATTTATGACCCCGCACTTGTTTCGGCCAATTTCCGTTCATTTTCGGACTTTGCCTAATTTCGTGCATTTTGGAACTGTTTTTCGAATTTTTTTTTCATAGGAAGTTTTGTCTCGCCCTACTTAAGACGTTGCCATGGTCATTTGCCACATTTTGCCAAATTTTCCTGACCGAGCAGAGCGGGAATTTCTATTTGACCCACTTTTTGGGACTCGACCCAAAAACTTTTCAGCCCAAAAAGTTCGACCCAGGTGGCCATTTTTTAATATGTGACAGTTTGCCACATTTTCCGAAATTTTCCCGACCGAGCAGAGCGAAAACTGGGATTCGACCCACTTTTTCGGACTCGACCCATATTTTTTTCGGCCCAATTATTTTGGCCGAGGTGGCCATTTATGACCCCGCACTTGTTTCGGACAATTTCCGTTCATTTTCGGACTTTGCCTAATTTCGTGCATTTTGGAACTTTTTTTCGAAATTGTTTTTTCATAGGAAGTTTTGTCTCGCCCTACTTAAGACGTTGCCATTGTCATTTGCCACATTTTGCCAAATTTTCCTGACCGAGCAGAGCGGGAATTTCTATTTGACCCACTTTTTGGGACTCGACCCAAAAACTTTTCGGCCCAAAACGTTCGGCCCAGGTGGCCATTTTTTAATATGTGACAGTTTGCCACATTTTCCGAAATTTTCCCGACCGAGCAGAGCGAAAACTGGGATTCGACCCACTTTTTCGGACTCGACCCAAATTTGTTTCCGCCCACAATTTTTGGCCGAGGTGGCCATTTAGGACCCCGCACTTGTTTCGGCCAATTTCCGTTCATTTTCGGACTTTGCCTAATTTCGTGCATTTTGGAACTGTTTTTCGAATTTTTTTTTCACAGGAAGTTTTGTCTCGCCCTACTTAAGACGTTGCCATGGTCATTTGCCACATTTTCCCAAATTTTCCTGACCGAGCAGAGCGGGAATTTCTATTTGACCCACTTTTTGGGACTCGACCCAAAAACTTTTCGGCCCAAAACGTTCGGCCCAGGTGGCCATTTTTTAATATGTGACAGTTTGCCACATTTTCCGAAATTTTCCCGACCGAGCAGAGCGAAAACTGGGATTCGACGCACTTTTTCGGACTCGACCCAAATTTGTTTCCGCCCAAAATGTTTGGCCGAGGTGGCCATTTATGACCCCGCACTTGTTTCGGCCAATTTCCGTTCATTTTCGGACTTTGCCTAATTTCGTGCATTTTGGAACTTTGTTTCCAAAATTGTTTTTCACATGAAATTTTGTCTCGCCCTACGTAAGACGTTGCCATGGTCATTTGCCACATTTTCCCAAATTTTTTGAATAAGGAATAAGGAATAAGGAATAAGTAACTAAATTCACGCTGCTTGGAAAAGAGGCATATATATGCATATAGATACAGTGAAAAGTGTCGAATTGCCTTTCGAAATCCTAGCTAACATAGACGGCGTAGTTATCTCAGAGTTACATTCACACCAAAGAACACGTCTGAAAGATAATCACCAGAATGGCTGTCAAAATGAAGATAATGCATGTATTTCTTTAACAAATAATGCAAATGTGAAGAGCAATTTAAAAATATCGTTTAACGGGGACATAAGTCTAACCCCAAAACATCCATACTTCCCCTACTGTGTTTATTCGTTGGTACATAAGCCAACTCACCGAGGCTTTCTGGTGAAATCGAGCCATCCTCAACGCAGCACTTCTGGCCAGCGCATAGGGTATTGCTGTGAGGACTAATACCGGTACCACGTCCACACCACGTGAGGCACTGACCTCCCACCAACGCGCACCCTATATTCGTATAAAAAAAAAGAAATAAAACAAAAACAAACAAATATATTTTATGAAGATTATTTTGCCAATATAAAATAGTGATTTAAAGGCTCGTATAAATTTCAAGGTTCAATATAACCTAGCAAGTTTTTTTTCTTTTCCCGATTTGTACAATATGTACTGGTTATTTAAGAAATAAAGACAGAACCTTCGCGTCGTCCTGCAATCAGATTCTCTGTTGTCATATTCTACTAATCACTATAATGTGCCATGTATTTATTTCTTTTGTAATTCGACAACATGATTTGGTCGATATTGTAGTAAATGCTATGCCGATTTTGTTTTTTAGAAACCCACTATAATAGTCCAGATTTTAGGTATCATTTTCCACCAGAAAGCTCGTCTCTTCAAATTGTAACTTCACCGTTAAAGGTACACAATCCAATTCGATGGTCCCCGTATCATCATATTCAAACAACAACATTTCTTCAAAAGAGGCTTTAGTTATCAGAATCGATTATTGCACACAAAAATTATTTCAACTCCAGTATAAAATTTGCCAAAAGGTGTTATAATTACTGTATATCAACATTTTAACTTTGAAAATTAACTAAGGTGCATATAATAAAAAGTATACCTATATGTATATATATACAGTAATTTGATTGAATACCTGAAGCATCTTATATATGAGTGTCTGGAAAGACATGTCGAATTTTCAGTTTTTCACTCGCGGTGCACATGTAAGCAGTGAGTGAAACTACGATATTTATTTCCAGACTCTCATGAGATATTTCGGTATTCAAACAAAAACTGTATTCTCTATTTATCCGGACTCGATCTGCATGCCAATATAGGGGGAGGGAATTAAGGTAAATGGTGATTGCCCGTTAACTATGAAGAAATGGTTGACAAATAGCGCATGTTATTCACAAACGATAAATGCAGTTTTGTAAAGGCAAATGGGATACCTGTCTTATTACTCATGCTATATACGCTAAACTGGCATGTTTTGTTGAATCAGTGACACATTGTTTTGCTAACGTTATCATTAAACGTCATGTGTGTAGTGCTTTCCCCACGAACAAGCAACTGATTACAGTCTGTAAACCAACTGTGCACTTTAACAAGAATGTTGAGTGTCTGAGTTGCTATTATTGCTCGAGATTTTACAAACAAAATACATTTACCAAAATTTGCCAAAATAGCATCTCAGATTGTTAGAAATATATTCACAGACAATGGCATCCACTACAGGTCGTAAGAAATGGGTTTTTTGATGTGCCATCACCCCTGATTACGAGAATATACCAACAAACTTTGTTACCCGAGCTCTCGGACAAATAGTTATGATTAGGTTTTCGGGTTTTCAACAAAACTCACAATTACATCATATAGTTAAAGGTACTCAGTCAGATCAGAGGGTCCCCATATCATCAAGATACAACAACATTTCTTCAAAATACGCTTTAGTTATCAGAATCTACTGTCAACTATGGTATCAAATTTCCCAAAACGTGTTATTTTCAACATTTTGTTCAATGAAATATCACCGTATTATATATACCACTCGAGTATTGACAAAAATTTGCCGTATTACCACTTGTTTTTAGAGTTATCCATCTTCATCCGCAATTATGTCCTAGACCATCCTTTTAACGGCGTGTTTCTGGACCACAAACAATTGAAATAACAAACTTCAAAAATCGAGATCTGATTACTCTGAGCGTTGATGGGTAGGTTCCTCGACTCGAACGAAATATTTTTTTTACCCCCGAAGCCAAAGAAATAGTAATTTAGGGGTGTTTAATCGGATTGAGTACAACACAACCGCGGCAAACAGAATCATATCAACTTTAATGCAGTGGGAAAACGATTGTCTCACAATCGGACTCGTTTCGTCAATTCTGCAATTCGTGATTCTTATGAGTAGAACATGTTCATTACGAGAAAGGTGTCTAATATATACGGGCATATATACTACGAAAGGTTATACGTATATATCAACTGTTTCAACATTTCACTCAGAACTTGAGGTAAACGCTTTTTATTGTTACCATGTCAGGAAATATATTGTTAACAAGTAGCCCTCTTTGTTGTATAGATCCATTTTATATCCATGCATGTTTCCGTTCATATTCTGGCACCTTACGGTTTTCTACGACGAAATGCCCACAAAAACATGCCGTGCAAACTTGCGATTGTGGGAATGTACGTATCTTGGTGAAATGTATGTTTGTCACTATTTTATGACATATCTCAATAATAAAAACACGAGTAGGATCTGTCGCGATTTTTCTCCCAGACCCCTTGGCCGTTTTAAACCGAATTTGGTGTGGTGCATGACTCGGGGTAACGTCGTTAGTTTTTTTTTTCATTAAAAAAAGAAATTTAAAAGAAAAAAAGAAATTTTAAATTAATTTGTGCAAGAGTCCGACCCTCCCCCCCCCCCCCCCCCACACACACGACGCTGAATAAAAGCCCCATAATGGATCCTGTTTCGTGCAGCTAGTTTAATAACGCTGTATGTTGGTTGTTGCAAAACATATTTCTGTTCAAGTCGTTTTGCAAACACCAGCGCATTCATTACTAAAATATTTCTAAAGTTTCATGCATATACTGGCTCTGTCTCAAACCGCTCGTAACTTACACCGCGAAATGGTAACTTACACCGCGAAATGGTAACTTTAGAAAAAAAATAACGGTTCTTTCTCTTATAACAGCATCATTTTGGCCCATCATAATCGTATTAATTCAACAGAACCATCATTGCATATTTGCAAGACCAAACGTTTGCTCAGTAATACATGATCCAGTCGAATTGTAAGAGTTGACTGCCATGCATGCATGTGGTCGAATAATTAATTACCTGTATCAATGCGATAAATGGGCGTTGAAGATGCTTCGATACAGCATGCTAAACTATCCGAATAGCATAGCGGCCACCTTCCGATCTCTTTCTGGTTATCCCCACATGTGTCAGCACATGTTCCATTTGAAATGCTGCATACTGAAAAAAGATACAAGGCATCGCAACATATATATCTATAGGGCAGGAATATACAGAACACAACGCGCACCTTAATCGAGAATCTTTTATCGAATGAGTTGCGGACTGCGCAAGGATATATTTCTCGAAAGTGAAGGAGCTTAAGTAAAATGAGATATGAACACAGGTGATGACGACGATGGTGATGGTTGTTTGGAAACCAATTGTAAAGCCCGATTTGATCTGAGAGCGAAATCCGCATGCATGGCCATTAGAAAACTTCATAAAGTAGTATGGAACTCCCCTTTATCACGAAACTTTGCATACATGTATGTTATGTGTATGTATGCGCATGCGCGAATAAATTAGCCCAATGCATGTGCATGTATTTATATGCATGTTATTGATTATGGACGAATATGTGCGTGTATGTGGGCATGTTTACATGCTATATGTGCATGTCGTCGATATGCATGTTAAGGTGGTTATGATAGTATGGTTGTACTAATGTGGTTGCGACTGGGGATTTTCGTTATCAGGGACGTGAACGCGTGTTCGCGCTTGTATGTACACGATGTGGATGTTGGGGAGGATGGATCTGTTTCTAGGATAGGTGGGCGATATATTCTTACCTTTTTTATTTATAAGTTCATTATTCCCTTGTAATGTCTGAATTTCCTTTCCAGACAGAGCTGGCATTTTGACCCGCCGCATGCTAAACAGAATGCGCGTGGAGGCGGAATGTCGAATATTTGTTTTAATGCGGCTGGCATCCCATTTCCCCACGAGTCCATGTGCTGTAAAACCCCGAATAGTGCTCGCTCTTGTAGGCTTGGAGGATTTTTTTTTTCACTTATTATTTTATTGTTTGCCACCACTTTGGCTAAATCGTCCGATGATGAGCGTAAATCGAAGAATGCGTCTATTACGAGGTTTTCTCTTATTTGCTCGTCGGTTAATTTTCTGCCGACCATGTTGTAAAACCTTTAAAAAAAAGAAATTCCAACAATCTTTGTACATGTATGTTATAGGCCCTATATAGCACTAAATCTGAAGTGCAGTGTTGTTGCTGCGTTTAATATCGTATGTTACGTTGCTGGTTCGATGGCGGAGTGTGGGATCGATTGGGTATATGGTATAGGGGTCCGGAGCATCTCAAATATCCACCAGGAACTGGAATTTTCCTAGCAATCACGTCAACCGGACGTGGTAAGGTAAGATATATCTCGGCATGTTAGTGGTTTATGCCCTCGCACTTGTGTGCCCCCGAGTGTTCAGGACGTGGTGATGCGTGATTAGGGGAGGGTGATATATATTTTTTTACCTATTGGCATAATCCTTATATTTTCGTGTTAAAAGGGGGGCAGTTCGTCGAAGGGAAAATATGAATAACAAAACGAATTTAGTATAATTATTTATTGATTAGCAACGAAACATTTTTTTCCTTGTCGATGGTGAGATATCCTGGAAATATGCCATACAATAACACTATTATTGTGTCATCCAATGCTGCAGAGAATTTCAAGTCGAGTTGAGTTAGACCTTTATTTGCGCCAGTCCCGATTTCTCTGTCCGGGGTAATGCAGAAAATCGCGTATCCTTTCTCAAATTCGTCCCTGTTGATAGTCGCATCGGGAAATGCACGAACCAAATTGTTGTATGCTTCTAGGTAATCTTTGGAGTCGAAGTTCATACTCAGTGGCTTTGATGGTACTGATATTCCATCTACGCTAAAAACTAGTTGACTGCAATTGTTTCCCTCGAAATTAAATCCCTTTAGAGTGTAGTCTCCGTTAAATGCTTTTGCATTCACCATGGTGATAATAACTCTTTGAGGAATGTCTCCTTGAAAAATGTCGGTAGTGGAAAAGTTAAAAGAACCACTTGGCACAGAACAAGTTTTCATCGAAGATTTGTGATAATAGTACAAGACATCGTACTTTGAAATTTCTCTTTCTATCTTTCTTCGTGTATCGTCGGTTTGTTTGACGAAAAAAACTGAGTATGTGGCTTTTAAAATCTTGACTTTGTATTTAGGATTCGTCTCTGCGCTCATCAGAGAAAATGGGCTCTTGCTGGTCGTCAATGTTATTCTTGTGGTACTCCATCCAAAATGTATCTGTCCTGCTGGCACAATTCGTGCTGTAGTGGGCCATAAACTGTTGTTTCAAAGTCTTCAAAGGCATCCATCCTCCCATAAACAGCCGCATTGCTCCGTTCTATAGAAGGGTCATTCATGTATACTCACTATCATCTTTCTGGAACAATTCCTGCGACAAAGCATTTTCTGTTTATTCTCATTTGAGTTTAATAAAATATCTAGATATGCCTTGTAAGGGTATATAGGTCCTGGTATGGTAGTTTGTTGCAATTCTATATTCACTGTACTGAATATAGAATGTAGTGGTACATTAACTACGCCCACATCGGGAACAGTTGTACTCGCAGGCGTATTGCTGGTTGCAGCCACGGTAGTTGCTTTAAGCTTTGTCCCATCTTCGTCCGTCAGAGAAATCTTTAGTTTTAGTACGCTGTCTTTCAAACTGATAAAATCGTTTGACGTTGCTGGAATGTAGAATTCCAAAGACGAGTTTCCCGATATATGAGTTATGGTGTTGTAGTCCGTCCATTGTTTAGAGATGTAATCGTTTCTCTATTCTCGTTGAATGTAGGTAAAACTTCCATCGCTAGTTAAACATGTCTTTTTTCTTCTGTATCCTTTTACCTTTTTTGATCAGTTTTTTAATTGTTTTTTTCTTAATGTTCCTTATGCCTTTAATGTTCTTGGAAATCTATGCAGATAGGGGCAAATAAGTTCTTTGTTTGACGTCGAAATAGTACTTAGTTCCCACCATTTTCCAACAGTAATGTGCAGTAAACTGAGTCTACTGATAACGAAAATCCCCAGTCGCAACCACATTAGTACAACCATACTGTCATAACCACCTTAACATGCATATCGACGACATGCACATATAGCATGAAAACATGCCCACATACACGCACATATTCGTCCATAATCAATAACATGCATATAAATACATGCACATGCATTGGGCTAATTTATTCGCGCATGCGCATACATACACATAACATACATGTGTGCAAAGTTTCGTGATAAAGGGGAGTTCCATACTACTTCATAAAAGTACATAAGGCCCGAGTTTTGACTGAATACCGAACGAAAATATTTAAAGATGGATTATCTATTTAAAGGGGTACTGTACGTCATTTTCATTAAATTTCCGGTGACATCAACGATCTAATATCGATACTATATAGAAACATAAGTAATTTGAGTCGAAGATGTATTCTGTAAACGCTCAGGTTAATAGGCTATCTTAAAATTTAATAATTTAAAAGTTAAATTTGATATAAATTGAATTTATGACTGGAGCCATAAAATGGCGTCAATTAAATTACGAATTTCCGTAATCAAATCAAGTAATTGAGGGATACTGGATTGTTAAACCGATCGCACACACGATCTCTTAAAATATTATGATAATACGGGGAGAACACTCAAGCCACTGACTAGCGACGATACAATAACTTAATTGATTATTTGGGACTAGTATGCATATAATATAACTTTTATTTGATTCATTTGGTTGAAAACTGTACAAAAATTACTCGACAACGACAATTTGTATTTTTGCATTCCGGTAAATTTGTCACCCGTAACACTACTTCGTACTCAACAGACTTTCAAATAATGAAAGAATTGTTACCTTATTCTCCGACTCGGAGACTATAAAAACCAACAACAACATTTGGCGTACAGTACCCCTTTAAATAACACATTTTAGATAGTTTCATGGGTATAAAATAATACGTTTTATTACCACTTTAGAGTGCGTTCTCTGGTAGATTAACAGTATTTTACCCGCACGATAAGATTCCATAATTTTTTAGGCGAAGATGTACGAAAGCGGGCGGCTGCATGCATGCGTTAATGAAGCTTTGTTTTCATTAACGCACACGGCAGCTTCCGGTTAAGTCCCTGATCACGTGATCACACGAGGACGCGGAGTTGTATTAATAGTATAATAACAGGATTAACATCGGCGCCATGGTTTACAAGAAAACTAAGATGCATGCATCAGGTCGGCCGTGAACTATCTACCATAGAATTGTTGTAGCTATCGATTATACATTTTGAAACACCTGTCTGTATGTATGTATGTGTGTATGCATGTGTGTATGTGTTATAGACTCGAACACTGCTCGAATTTGGTATTTAACGTGTCAACTTGACCTCGCTCATAGGCATGTTTCTGGACCTTGACCGATCCGACTAAAAATTTGTGTGTAGGACTACTTCGATCCCGGGAGCAATATGGACGGGTCCAATTTCACGTGGGACCATGTTCTCGAACGTACTGATATAGGCATGTTTCTGGACCAATTGAACAATAGTTTGGCCAGACGCTGTATATACTGGGTACTGTCCAGATGGAGGCGATCACAAACAAATCCCTAACTAGCCCGAACGAAGTCGAGTACATCAGCTAGTCTAATATATATTTTTGACATTTGTCTGTCTGTTTGTCTGTTAGCTATGGCCGGGAAAACTGCCTGACAGATTTGACGAAATTTGATACCTAGGGGAAATTATTTCCAGGGAGTATTTTGGACGGGTCAAATGTTGATCCCGACCTGACTTTGACATTCAAAAAGATCAATTCAAGGTCAAATCTGGTAAAACGGAAGTATTTCAACGAAATTTGATACCTACTGTTACTTTTGTCCCAGGAGTGTTTCGGGTGGGTCAAATCATGACCCTGACCTGATCTTGACATTCAAAATTGTCAATTCAAGGTCAAATCGGGTAAAGCCGGGCGGATTTCGACGGGTACTTTTGTCGTGACTTTTGTCCGGGGAGTGTTTTGGACGGGTCAAATCGTGACCCCGACATGACCTTCACCTTTAAAATAGTCAATTCAAGGTTAAATCGCGCAATTCTCCGAAAATCAGAGGGGAACATCCCGGACGAAATCGGGTCCACCAGCTACTATTATATATTTCTAGATTTAGTTACAAACTAAATACCTGTATATTGTACAAAGAAATGTTTGACAAATATATCTGTATTAGCATGCGGGTCATTAAAATAGATACGACGAACAAAAAATTGAAGGGTGCATGTATCAGGTAAATTTTTATATTTCAAATGATGACAGGAATGCGGAAAGTTGAAGTACCTACGTAATACTGGCTATCCGCATGAAGAGATATACATGTATATAAAAACCAAAATAGAAGATGACTGCTGGCGACAATGTTTTCCAAAAAAAATTCAAAGCATTCGATAGCTCCCATCTAGTTGTCAGCCCGAAGATCAATATGAAGTTTGGTGACTATCAGATGAGGGATATGTCTGTACAGTTGCTGAACAATTCAGTCATGCAAAAGAAGATCAAAGAGTAAGATACCAAATTGCTGCCTGTGGTAATGTTTTTTAACGAAATTCGGGAAAATTAGATTACTCTCACGCTGGTTATCCAGAAGATTATTGTGGAATCTGGTGACGATCGGACAAGGGGTGTCGTCTGTAGGATCAACCAAATTATTTAGCCATAAAAATAGTAAAATTGAAGATCACCGCTGGCAGTGATGTCTTCACAAGGACAGTTTGAGAACAAAATATGGCTCACATCTAGCGGTGACCCAAAATATCCACATGAGAAAAAGTTCTCCAATAAAAGCTGGCTGCAGGGTGCGCCAATTGATTCAAATTCGAAATTTAGCAGGGTGTACTGCTTGTGGCCATGTTTTCCCCGCAAATTTGATAGACTGATGGACAAAACCACTGAATCCGTTGAATCAATATACATGTATACATGGATTAATTTATATGCATTGTTATACACAGTACTGGTATATAAAGGTACTGAAAATAACTATATTACTAGTATACATAAAATAAACCATATATCATGGCTATGGGTTCAATACAGCTGAGAACTTGGTGTGAATTAAAGAGTGGTGGTTTCTCAAGCATATCTAACCCTCCACGTTAGGAACATGCCATTACATGTCATAAGTATAATCTAGCTTGAGAACAGAAGTGATCCATAAAACCCCCCTTAATTCAACCAGGTCCTCGCGCGATGTATGGTCGATCACATGATGATCTAGGGGGGATTAGAATTGTTGTATAAAAACAACACTGCGTGTAAATATAAAATAAAATAGTGCTACATCTTATTACAGATTATTGCCATATATAATCAGTGATTATACAGACAGTCTGACAAAATAAAGTTTCAGTGACACTCTATCCGAAGAGGGGAATAATTTCATCTGTTACAGTCAATGGAGCAATTATGAATCTGGAAAGGTGAAATTTCTAAGTAATACTAGATATCGACATAACGCGATAACATATAACGTAAATGCAATATGGCCGCTGGCGACCATTTTTTCCTATGAAATTAAAAACATATTTGATGGCTCTCATCTGATAGATCAATATCAAGATAAATATGAAGTTTGGTGATGATCGGATGAGTGAAGTGGACTGTGGTCTGTGCTAAACGGTTTGGTAATGCTTAAAAAGATTCTTACCTTAATATTTTTATGTTCACTTTATAAACTTCACTGAGTCATCTTTGTCATGTATTGAGTTTGATATCTTTTGTTAACAGTTTATAAATTATGTATGTCTCATGTTTGTTATTTTAATTTATGTGTTTATTATCATTAAATAAAGTTGCATTCCTTGAAAAGATTCTTACCTCAATGTTTTTATGTTCACTTTATTATAAACTCCACTCAGTCATCTTTGTCATGTATTGAATTTGATATCTTTTGTTAACAGTTTATAAATTATGTATGTCTCGTGATTATATTATATACACTTTATAGTGTGTTTTCAGAACGAAAAAAAAAATGAATAAAATCAACAAATTTGTAAATTTAAAAACAATTCAAACGTTGTTGTATTCCATGTCCCAGCCCGGACATATACACCAAATTTCAATAACATTCATTGGGAAACAACGGACAAAACGCTATATAACACCCGTATACATATTTTATTCCGAGCCAGCCTCACCCTCGGGTACATGTTATAGTAGGTACCGAATTGACACACGTCGACTGGGGCGAGTTGGCCCTGGGGCGATTAGGCCGATTCCGACACCTTCTATAATTTACCGTATGTATCCGTTTACGCGTAGTTTACTTTAGAAAGTTCCGCAATTAATACCGTAAATAGAGCGACCATATTTGACAGAGAATGCCTCTGTTATTGATTATCAAGTTGCTATGCATTAAAAACGACAAATTCACATGCTCGTTCAAGCGCAGTAGTCTATTTTCCCCATGTCAAAGGACATCCACAAATACTAAATAACGCTAACCTACTGCCAAATGTTTTACACGACAACTGTTAACATATTTGGGCTGAATTCATCTGACGCGGTATTATTCCTCAAAATAAACAACAAAACCACCGTTACTTGGAAATGTAGTTTGGGCTAACATTTACATAAATCCTCCACATCATTTATTCGACACACACGTCAGATGAAAAACAGACATGAAGTAACCGGCCAAATTGGCCGAAATTATCGGCCCTCCAGATTAATCATTCCTGTCTGGCCGTTAATAAACCACAACGCCCTAAAATCATGTTATTGGTATATTATAGTTGGAAATCGCTGCCCGGAAACGATTCTATCATGCAATTATACTATTGATTATATTTCGATATTATTTTATTCAATTAAAGGTACTCAATCCGATTAGGCACCCCTCAATTACTATTTATTTGGCTTCGGGGGTAAACAAGATTTGATTCGAGTCTATCGTATCTATCTAATATTGAGTGCGAATCAAGTGGATAAGACCTAGAGTGTACCATATGCTTATTTCCAATGATTAATGTAACTGAAAATAAAAAAGAAAAAGAAAAAAAGGCAAATAAAAAAAGACGGTCGTGAATATCAGGAACCATTATTGAACGTCAAAGATATTTTATACGAAAAAAATTAGAAATAAAATCAATATTAATTGATAGACGCGTTTCTGGACAGGGATCTTCGATTCACATTTATTATTTCATACCCAGAAAACAATATAAATCATGTTGCGGAAGAGATAATCCACCTAAAATTATCTGCGGAATACATGTTACCAATTTATACAAAATTTGCCAATAGTATATATACTTGACTCTGGATACTATCCATCTTATTGCGAAATTGGCATGATACAGCCAATCTATATAAAAAAATCGGACGATGTCATGGATGTTCATCAGATTGATTCATATTGAGGCATAACGCTTTTGATCTATCTGTGTAAATTTTCACATCTAAATCTTGATTACAAGGTTTACCTCTGTTTCTGATAATAATGAAATCATAAGCAAGTTCAAACTGATTTCAGGAAAGCGCACTCCACAATTGACAACATCTTTATACTGCAAATCATTAACAATTTATATTTATCAAATGAAATTAAACTGTATTGTGACTTCGTTAATTCCCAAAAGGCAATTGGCACGGTGTATAGTGGCGCGTCATGCATGGTTGAAGATGTTAGATTGTGGAATTAACGGCAAGATCGTTAAAGGCACGAATTGCCTTCGCGATGGATATTGCTGCTAAAACAGTCGCATCCGTTAAAACCGCCATAAACCAGGGGGGGGGGGGTCTGCAAAAAAATCCGTATATAGGGCCGGGGTGGTCCAGAGGCCGAAAAAATCGTGCTTGTAAATATTTTCCAAAATGTTTTTTTTTTCAAACAATTTACAAGTACTGACCATGTAATGTTGTTTGTAAGCATGTTAGTACCATGCTTGTTTGTATAGGGCAGCTATAGTGACTATTTAGCCTCAGATTTAGCATCATTCTGGATTTCACAGGATCCCGGCCCACTTCACAGTGGACCACCGTAATAGCGTTCAGGAAACTTATGATCAACTGAAGAAATATTTAGTCGAACAGGGCCCATAACTCTGGTAGGCATTGATTGTCACAACCCGTGATATTGTGCATATTCGTTCCCCATTTCTGGTCCGTCACCATGCCATAGGGCATCAAAATATGACAACCGACTCTTGAGTTATAATGCAAAATGTTTGTACGGGCGGATGCACGGACGGCTCGAGACGTCAACAGTTGAACTATATACCCGCCGACTAATATCGGTGGGTATAATAACCATATATCTATGTGTATACCTAACCAAAAACACTTCCCCTCCTCCACCGACCCCGGTGGATAAGACTAAAGAGTTCTTTGGTCATGCAAAAATAATTGTGGAACCCCTGACCTGTTTAACACTATTTACACTGGCCAGTGTTCTCTGTCAGACACAACACACTCGATATAATAAGGCTATAATGGGGTCTGGGGCGATTTGTGACATATAGTGTACCTTCACAATGCTTTATTATTGTTGTTAGATACTGAAAACACCTGGAAACACCTGGAAATACAGTTTATTTTTCATTTTTCTGATCTGTGTTTACCAATTAAGCATGTTATTGCTTGAATCTTAATGGTACACAGCAAGAGTTTGCACAAAAAAGGATTGTGGAATGGGATTGAAAGGCAGTTAACACAGTTATTGAAAAACGGTTAAAAACAACCTCTGAAATTTTGATTAAAACATGAGAAAGGGGGGGGGTGGGTCCCCAAAATTTTGGAGGATTTTTTTTTTTTTTGCACAAATGGGGTGGTGGGTCACTCGGGGTTGGAAAAAAACTTTTTGGGCCCTATATGTGCAATTTTTTTCAGACCCCCTCCCCCCGCATAAACAGAATATTAAAATATAGACAGATTTTGTTCTAATACCAATCATAAATATCCCATAAATATCATGTTATTGTACCTTACGCCGTGTTAATAAACACAAGCCATATTAATATGTTACAGTACATTACGCACATAGTGTGTGATAAGCAAAGAACTCAACATCGGCTGCCAACACGTTAATATACCGGTATAGCACTCGCGGGTTATCAATTCAATGTTTATTGCGAAATCGATTCACATCAGTCGCCTAAATCATGCAATCTCGAGCTATGACGTTCGCCTGCAGTGAAATAAATTTCTAAGGAATATGTTATGACTAAGAAATATATTACCTGCGTTGTTTGTTCAATGTTATAAAGTTCCCCGACAGAACAGGTCAGAACAACAAAATGTTCCCTATAGTTTTGAACGGGTGTTATATGATATTTACGGGCGTATCCAGAGTAGAGATTAATGACATGATATGTGACTATCTATTTTTTACCATCCTCTGTTTAACTTAATTTACTTTCAATTTTCGAACGAGGAACAACAAACAGCCAAGCGAATGTTCAGAAAATATGTCCAATTCAACTTCCAAAATATACTTCAACCATTATAATTGCATACTCACGGATATTCTGATAGCTTATGACTCCTGTAATAAAAGCCGGAAAGAAGGCTGTGGCAGTTAGAACCATGTTGGTCAGAGGTTTCAGATCTGTGTCTGTGCAATTGTGATCCCCGATTCACAAAAGGCGACATAAAATAACCACATCCCGGATGTAAATTGGGGTTACTTGGTCCGTATATTTACACACGTCTAATGGTTATATCGGCGCGTGCCTCATTTCAATAAGCAAACGATGAATCCCGTGAGAATCTTGCTAGTTTGTCTCCTCGAACAATTGGTGATCCCCGATTTATTTGGGACGAAATAAAATGCCCATGTCCGTGTAGCTCCCGGATTTTAATTTGAGTTGTTAGACTCCGTATATATATGTACATATACACATTTTAAATGGTTACTTTGGTGCGTGCCTACATTGCAACAAATAAACAGTAATCTCGTTATTTTGTCCAAAGGAACAATATGTGTGAATAGGGATAAGTATGCATGTCTGACATGTCTGCGTGATGTATTCGTGACATGACGACAATGGGGACATCAGCACTCACATTTGTAAAAGCTTCAGAATTTATTTTTCAGAATTAATTCTCAAATCGCCGGACGTGTCCGGTATAACAGAGTATTTGGACTTATCACGCATTCTATATTTGTTTTGCCATGCTACTGCTATTTGACATGAAGCAGAAGTTACAAAGTGTACACTGTGCAAGAAAAGAAAGATATATATATATATATATATATATATATATATATATATATATATATATATATATATCCATTGCCGAATTGCTAAAAATCTATTACCGAGCGTGAATTGCATAATATGCTGTAGGCCAAGGATTTCACGTGTGCTATAAAAGAAGGATTGTGTTTCATATATATAGTTTGTGTTATCAGTTACGTACATGTATAACGTTCTTTGTTATTAAAATGTTGGATCCGGGTTTAAACGGACATTGCGAATTCGACCCTCCAAATTTTGTCAAAGCAATTTCGAGGGATGGATACGATAGGTCGATAAATACACGAAATATTGATATGCCGGCTTCATATGCTTTGAAAAGCACTTGCCAAAGTCATATCCGTTTTCCAGCCGTTTTCAATTTTTCGCCCGAAGTGAGACAAACACTCTTTATTGCTACCATATCAGGAATAGAATAGCACCGAACGCTCTTTTCCGTTCCGTCGTGCAACTGGTTGTTTTTTGTTTGGGACCCAAACACCTTGTTCATAGTTGCATTTTCAATACTTCAATGCGTCATTTTGGGATACAGAATGGTCGTAGAAAGGTAGTTAAGATATTTATCGACTTATTTCGATACCGGGAAAAATTCAAAAGCGAATAATATTATTTGTATTTTGGAGCGCAAACCGCCATGTGACTTTAATGTAATGAAATCCACTAATACGCACACGACTACCCAAATATATGTAATCGGGGTTCACGATTACATGACTATTGGCATATAATCGCGACCACAGGAGGCATGCATGCATGGTTTCGATTGATTATCATATTTAATCTGAAGGCTGATAACTTTATAAAGAATGTATACTTTGACGAAATAACAGGCGATTCGTATGAGAAATTGCAACACCACAATTGATCAACTCTGGTGAAACATAAGTCAAATTATTCTATTGGGTTGGTGGGGGCGGGGAAATCTTGGTTCCGCTCTTTAAAACACTTCTTCAAATATTTCCGTCATTTCGTTAAAATGTTATCTCCGTTATCTACCATATATTTGGGAACTTCGGTCTGTCTGTCTGTGAATGTGTGTGTGTTATGGACTCGAAAACTGCTCGACCGATCCGACTCAAATTTGGTATGTAGGCCTACTTTGATACGAACAATATAGGTGAGTCCCATTCACGTGCGACCGTGTCCTTGACCATGACCATATACGATCATATATATGCATGTTTCTGGGCCTTGACAGATCCGACTCAAATTTGGTATGTATGCATACTTTGATCACGAGAACAATATGGCGGGTCCAATTTCACGTGCGACCGGGTCCTTGACCTTTACCTCTCCCATATACACTCATATAGGCAGGAACTACTGCTTGTATGTATATACATTGTGTGTTATAGACTCGAAAACTGCTCAACCGATCCGACTCAAATTTGGTATGTAGGCCTACTTTGATCCGGGGAACAACATGGGCGGCTCCAGTTTCACGTGCGATCGTGTCCTTGACCTTGACCTCGCTTACATATGCTCATATAGGCATGTTTCTGGACCTCGACCGATCCGACTCGAGTTTGGTATGTAGGCCTACTTTGATCCCGGGAACAAACATGGGCGGATCCAATTTCACGTGCGACCGTGTCCTTGACCTTGACCTCGCTCATATACGCTCATATAGGCATGTTTCTGGACCGATCAAACAATGGTTTTCAAATTTGGTCTGTAGGCCTACTTTGATCCCGGGAACAATAAGGGCGGGTCCAATTTCACGTGCGACCGTATCATTGACATTGCCTCGGTCATGGTTAGAAGGAACTAAATGTTTTCCATAGGCGACAATGCTAACATTTATCCACATTGTTGATAAATAATTGAGATCCCATACCTTTCTTTGCAAAAATCAAAACCACTGGTCCTTAAGACAACTTAATGCACAATTGGATTTGTTTCCAGCCACGCCTTTTTCATTTAAAACTCGGCGCTTTTAATACTACCGTCAGATTCGCAGAAAATTTCACTACCAAAATATATCTGGTACAACAAATTTATAAATGCTTTACAGACAACCTGAATGGACAGATTCATCAACCTCGCTTAAATGAATCAATAGACTATAAACTATATTTTATTTCACCATAAATTTCTTACTCATAGTATGACCCAATCAGCAGACAGAGTGTATTTTATGCTGCTTTGAGATACCCTGTAAATTTAACAAGGGGCATAATCCACCCTATTTAGTTCCTTCTAACCTCATAGAGGCATGTTTCTTGACCTATCAGACGCTGTGTATTCTGCCCAGATGGAGGCGATCAGAAAGAAATTCCTAAATAGCCCGGACGAAGTCGGGCACATTAGCTAGTCTCGTTAATACTAATGATTTCCTATTTCTATATTTCGCTCTATTTCGCCATTCGCTGCATTTCTTATTCCGCTATTTCGCTGTATTTTACTATTTCGCTGTTTCGTTGTATTTCATATGTCGATAATTCGCTATATTTGACATATTACGGGATTATATGATATCCTATATTCTGATATTCGAACATCGCGTGTCACTTGTGGTCGCGATTATATGTCAATAGCCGTGTAAAAGTGAACCCCGATTACATATTGTTTGCTATATAATCCTTGGCGTATTGGCTGAATGAAATGGTTAATCATGGTGGATCCGGGTTTAAAGATACGGGCGGACTTCGCGTGAGTATATAGCTGTTAAAATAGTTACATCCGCTTAACCGCCATAAACAGAGATAAAAATATAATTATATATATATATATATATATGTGTGTGTGTGTGTGTCCTTTATAGACTCGGAAACGGCTCCGCCGATTGAGCCCAAACTTCCTATATAAGGGTAAAAATCCACGGGCAGTGTCATTCGCGAACCCGTGCGACAACTCCTTCATCCTTCAACTGCCACCACGGTTGGGATTGATGTGTTAATGAGTTAATGATTAAAGAGCGTTCGTATCTGCGGTGTCGTTGTTAAAGAGCGTTACATCGGAAATATGCATGCATTTCCATTGCACAGAACTCGCTTCTACTAATCTTCCCAAGGCTAGCGAAATTGTTAATAAATGCGTTTATGTCTCTTCGATAATTGCCTAATACAATTAAAGTGTCGAGTCGAGATCTGTCCATTTTCCCATGAAAAATCGTATTCTAGGACCACCGGGTTCGAGATAATATATTCTTTCCGGCATCGTCATTTATGTCACTCGAAATCACTCGATTCGGCGTTAATTCATCCCCTGTGAGGCCTTCTAAAATTATGTCTTCACTTCCCAGTTATGCCCCAGGGTGTGGACTATGGGGAGAGATTTATTGGAAGTCATAAGATATTTTGTATTGCCCGTGAACAATACTTTTGCGTCATTTCAAATCGGTTGATGAACCAAATGACAATCCCATTATTAAACGTATTGAGGAACTGGAAACTGAATTACTCAGACTGCGTGTTGATAATTTAGAGCTCAAAGAGAGTGTCAACAACCTTGAACAATACAGCCGCAGAAACTGCCTACTAATTCATGGCGTCCCCGAACAAAACAACGAACACACAAATGATATTGCTCTCAATGTCTTCAGAAATGGGCTAAATGTTCCAATCCAAGATGGGGAAATTGGCCGATCTCACAGACTTGGGAGGAAACCTAACAAAAACAGACCAAGGGCTATCATTGTAAGATTTGTCAAACATGACACAAAACACCAAATGTTCATGACCAAAAGAGCACTAAAAAACTGCAAGCTCTATGGCGACAACACCAAACTGGCAATAACTGAGAGCCTAACTCAAAAGAACATGAAACTTTGAAAGATGTCAATTCTCACACCAGTGTTAAAAACTCCTGGACACTGGATGGCAAAATAATTGCACTCTTAAACAATGGCAAAAAAATCCTAGTAAAGGAGCTAAATGAGCTAGAGTATGTGGACAATTAAACATAGATGCTCAAACTACAATGCATACACATTCTTATGCATGAATCATCATCATTCATATCTGTGCTATATTCTCTCCTTCTGTCTCGTGATCGTTTATGGATGCATGTCTCATCATAACTGTGAATGATCATCATCATTCATGACTGTGTTATATATTCTCTGGTCAGCATGCTTCTGTCTCGTGATTTACCGTGGATGCCTATTTCATCATTCTAACTGTGAAACATATAATCTCTGGACAGCATGTTTTGTTTTCAACGTCATGACAGTGTATAATCATCTCTGGACAGCATACTCTCATCATCATAGTGACTGCGTATCGTGTCATTGACTCTGGACAGCATACTTCCACCTCATGTTAATCCATCGACTAGCATGCCTCTGTTCTTGTGTGTCTTTGTTATATATATATCTATATATATATATACATATAACAATGTATTCCTGTACAACCCTAGTGATACGGAATTTTCTGTTCTACAGAAAGGATTGTCGTTTTGTCCAAGCAAACCGTTAGACAAAGTTCAAGTTTGTGATGATTTTGATGCTTATTTTCGCCGTCTCCGACTCAAAGAATATTTCTATGACCGAGACCAACCGCAGGAATATTGTTCAAATCCTCAAAAGCGTTCAACTTGGACACCCCCGGCTGGTCGTAATTTGAAACTGGACCATTATATTGATACTGTGCGAAGTAGAGTGAAATCGGAAATCACGTCACATAACCACAAACTGTTAACTAATTTGAAACCTACTGAGAAAAAAGCCATTTAAAGCTTAAAAGCTAATCGTGATATCACCATTAAACCGAGTGACAAGGGTGGTGCGGTTGTTATTCAGAACACTAGTGACTACATAGCAGAAGCTAATCGCCAACTCCATGACACAAACTATTATACAAAATTGGATGCGGACCCTACTGATGCTTTCCAATGTGAACTCGCGGACCTCATACAATCGTTGCCCGAAAACGACAGAGATCTCGTTCGTCCGGCCGTCGTTCAGACACCCCGCATTGGAACATTCTACACACTTCCTAAGATACATAAACATGGTCTCCCAGGCCGTCCAATTGTATCAGGGTGTGGAACTATCACTGAGAACATTTCTAAGCTGATAGACGACGAACTCAAACCTATCGCGCGATCTGCTCACAGTTATATAAAAGACTCCACTGACTTTCTAAACAAGATTTCCAGCATTGATGATATTGATGAACAAACTTTACTTGTAACTCGACGTAAAGGCATTGTATTCTAATATAAATCACGTGGATGGAATACAGGCTCTGACACGATCGTTAATCTCATATTCTGGAAACACCTCAATGGCCACCGAAACCATCGCTAAATTGACCGAATTTATTCTTAACCACAACTACTTTCAGTTTAATGGAGATATTTTTCTACAGAAATTGGGAACCGCGACGGGCACTCCCATGGCCCCTCAGTTCGCCAATATATATATGGCTGACTTTGAGAAAACATTCTTGGACAATATTGAGCTAAAACCTAAAGTTTATTTTCGGTATATAGATGACATTTTCATCATTTGGGAGCACGGTTTGTCAGAACTTGAAGAATTTTATGACAAAATTAACAATGTTCACCCTAACCTAAAGTTTACCATGGAAAAGTCTACAGAGACTATCAGCTTCTTGGATGTCAGAGTTTTCAAAACTGATGGGAAATTAGAAACTGCTGTTTATAGGAAACCAACTGACAAATATAATTACTTACATTCTACAAGTTTTCATCCGGATCATACTAAGAGATCTGTTATATATAGTCAGGCCTTACGTTACCATCGAATCAACTCGGATCCGAACATTCGCACACAACAAATCTCCAAATTAAAATCGGAATTCGTGAAACTCGGGTATGAAAAGCGAACTGTGGAGAAGCAGACAACTAAGGCGCTTTCCAAGGACCGTACGGATTTGTTAGCTTATACATGTTCTGACGTTAAAGAACGCGTTCCGCTTGTTGTTACACATCACCCCACAACTAAACTAATGAGACTCATTCTGGTTCAGTCCCAGCATATTCTGGACGGCGATGATCTACTTCAGAACATATTCAAGGAGAGGCCGTTACTGGCGACTAGGCAACCACCTAACTTACGACAGATGCTTGTTTCTAGCCAATGTCGGTCGTCTAATTTTTCTATCGGAACCAAACCGTGTAACACTCCAAGATGTGGCACATGCCAACTAGTATCTTCGGATACTATTAGTTCTAAAGACGGATATCCGATCATTCCGAAGGGTCTATTCACCCGTCGAAGCACATGTGTGGTATACATCTTAACTTGCGCACGATGCCCGGATGTTCACTACATAGGACAGACTGGACAGCCGTTATGTAGACGAATCACTGGCCACCGACAGAATATCAACAACCACGACGATTTGCCTGTTGCGAACCATTTCTGCCTTCCGCGCCATTCTGTTAAGGACATTCGTGTCCAAGTGATACAGGGAGGACTATCGGACCTTCACAGTCGCAGGATTACAGAGCAAAAATACATTTCAATGCTTGACAGTTTCAATTCCGGTATCAATAGAGATGCTGGATTCATGTCCGCGTGGTTGTAGTCTTATTGTGATATCTTATTGCAACTAACATGCAGCTATATACCTTTCAATTGTACCTATACACTAGGTCCTAATTTATATCTACTAGAATTTGGTAACCATCAACTTGTTTACCTGGGATACAAGTCATCACGTCATCATCAACGCTTCATGTAGCTTTAACGTTTCTTGTCTCATTTCTCGTTTGTCTGTCACTTGATAAAGTCTATGTTAGACGAAAGCTCGTGAGAAAAAAATATACAATAGGTCTTAAAGGTGTTACCATTTATTTCAACCCAACTATATATATATATATATATATATATATATATATATATATATATATTATTTTGTTTTTGTGACATACTCATCTGTTGCTGCATGCTATAAGCTTACATGTATGTGTTTAACTCGCAAAACTATAATTACATGCACTAATGATTGATACGTTATTATGTATATACTTCCTGAGTTTTGTCAAGCATGTGCATGGAAAACAACATATATCCAACCATCCATTACGTAATACACATTCTCTTCTGGAAATCATATAAACTGAATAATTCACCCCCCAGTTCACCAGTTCATCTAAAAATACACTCATCACTCTTTTTTTCTTGCAGCCATTTCTCCTTTGATGTGAACACCCTACATTTGGACAAATAACTTCAAAAAGTTCACCACTCGTATACACCGCCCCCCCCCATACCCCCCATACGACCACATTACCATGCCTCTAAAATACCCATGCTCTACATGCAACAAATCAGTGAGAAAAAATCAAGATGCGTTATGTTGTGACCTGTGTGATCAATGGATTCACCTCCGCTGCTCTAAATGACTAAAAACAGATTTCATGAAGCTAGCTAATGATGACAGCCCATGGTTTTGCTACCATTGTAATGAGACTTTATTTCCATGTAATCACATGGAGGAAGAGGCACTGTTTGGACTGGCATTATTTGACATAAAACAAGAATATGCTCACACAAATTCAAATAAATCATTTTTAATGAACCCATTCACTCTAAATGACGACTTCCGCGAAGAACATCAAATGGATGATGATGACTACAATTTAAACCCAGTAAATCCTGAAAACTCCTCTAATTATACCCTCCTTGATGAATTTAACGATAAATTGAAAATAATAAACCAAAATGTGTCATCGTCAATGACACACTTCAACATACGTTCACTATTAAAAAATATGGACAAGTTATCCACTTTCCTGTATACCTGTAGACACAGATTTGATCTAATAGGCGTTACTGAAACTTGGCTTAAGGATGAATCTGCTATGGATCTAACCAAAATGCAGAGATATAGCTTATATGAGAAACACAGGAGTGATAGAGGTGGGGTGGAGTTGGACTTTATGTACATGAAAGCATTGAAGCACAGGTGCGATCAGACTTGTCTTTGTTCAGTGAGAACTTTGAGAGCTTATTTATTGAAATTCCTGACCAAAAAAAAACAACTAGTAGGATGTATACATCGAAGCCCAAATTCTAATGTCGATGACTTTCTTGAAAAACTTGAAACAGTATTAACCCAGATACATAAAGAGAAAAAAGATTGTTTCCTAATGGGAGACATTAATATAAACATAAATACTAATAACACCAGCGGAAACAACTTCCTTAACTTACTAAAGTCATTTATGTTCTTGCCATCAATAACGAAACCTACTAGAATAACTGAGTTCAGTGCAACCCTTATTGACAACATATTCTCCAACTGTCTCCTCTCCTCATCTATCAATGCTGGCATATTCGTGGAAGACATTACAGACCACATGCCTATCTATCTCCTTTTGAGAAATGGAACTAAAACAATGAATAAGAAAGACGTATTTATATGGCAAAGAGACTATTCAAAAAGAAACAAAGAAAATTTTATAACCGAAATATCCAAAATTGACTGGACTATGGTGTTAGACAACCAGGATTGCAACAAAGCCTACAATTCTTTCCACGAAACATTAACAAACATTTACAATAATAATTTTCCAAATATCAGAAAGAAAATCAAACCTTCTAATCATTGCAATCCATGGATAACAGCAGGTATACTGAATTCCATTAGAAGAAAGAATAAACTATATAAAATATTCATTAAGAACAGAACATACTATAATAATGATCGATACAAGAAGTATAGGAATAGACTAAATTCAATTATCCGTACTGCTAAACAACACTATTATCATAGGAAATTCCAACAATATGAAGGTAATATCAATGGCACATGGAAACTGATTAAAAACATTCTCAGCAAGAAAAAGGGAAGCAAAAATGTAACAGAGTTCTTTTATGAAAATAAATATATTAATAACAAAGAGGAAATTGCTACCAAATTCAATGAATTCTTCACCAATATTGGACCAACCCTTGCTTCAAAAATTAAATCTAACAAGAATCCGGCAGATTACCTTAATCAACCTAATTGTTCTTCATTCTTTATCCAACCAACAGATGAACTTGAAGTCATACAAATTCTCAAAAATATCAGTGCAAAAAAGGCTGCCGGTATTGATGATCTCAAGTGTTCAATATTGAAACATTGTAGCGAATTTATTATTAAACCCATTACACATATATGCAATCTTTCTCTTGCTAATGGAATATTTCCAGACCTCATGAAGATAGCAAAAGTTGTACCTATTTTCAAAGCTAAAGACCCAACCACATTAAGTAACTACAGGCCAGTCTCTGTGCTACCTGTATTTTCCAAAATCCTAGAAAAAATGATGTACAACCGACTGAACAAATACTTAACCAAATACAATATTCTATATAGAAGTCAACATAGCTTCAGAAAGAATCACTCAACTATTCTGGCACTAACTGATCTCTTAGAGAAAATTACCCAAGCCCTAGATAATAGAGAACACACCATTGGGGTATTCCTTGATCTATCAAAGGCATTTGATACACTAAATCATAATATAATGCTAAATAAACTTGAAAACTATGGATGTCGTGGGGTTGCACTGAACTGGTTCCAAAGCTATTTGACTAATAGAAAACAATCTGTACAATATGAAGGCCACTTGTCTTCACAAACAGATATAATATGTGGAGTTCCACAAGGATCTATACTTGGCCCTCTACTCTTTCTGATATATATGAACGATCTTCCAAATATTTGTAAGGACCTGAATCTAATACTATTTGCTGATAATACAAATGCATTTTACTCTAATAAAGATATAAATAAGGCATATGATGTAGTCAACAAAGAAATGGAGACAATGAGCAAATGGTTTCTTGCTAATAAACTATCTCTAAACCTAGAAAAAACTTATTACATGATATTTACGAATACAGATATATGCAACAAAAATAACCGTCCTACCCGAGCTCAAGATCAATGAAAATCAGATACAAAGAGTTAAAAACACTAAATTCCTAGGAATTAATATTGAAGAAAATTTATCATGGAATATGCAAGTGGAATCTATTACTAAAAAACTGTCAAAAAAATTAGGAGTCATGAGAAAAATCAGTGATTTCATACCCAGAGATACAATGAAAACAATCTATTCTGTATTGATTATCCCACATCTCACATATTGTAATGCCATATGGAGTGCAACAACAAAGAAAAACCTTGAAAATCTTGAAAAAATACAAAACAAAGCTATCGCCACACTATCTTACAAAAAAAAAGCATACCAGAAATATGCAGGGACCAATTTGCTATTGATGAATGACATTGGAAACATGCAACTAATAATTTTTTTACATGATTTCCATCAAAAGAAACTCCCCAAATCGCTGTCTACAATATTTACTAATATACATGATATCCATAACCACAATACACGGTTCAAAGCAAATTCAAATCTGTATTGTGAATTCAGAAGAACAAAAAAAGCAAGAAGTGTCATATCAACCAGAGCCAGATGTCTATGGAATGAACTCCCATGTGATTGTAAGCTTCGCGTAGAAACTAATGACAAATATCATAAGTACCTAAAATCACATTTCATTAATAAATACACCCCAAATATCAAATAACAATCCAGTTTGTATGTATTACATCCCCTATTATATATACTAAGGCAATACCAGCCAGCAGTCCCTTACGGCAGAGACTGTCCAGAAGAGGGGGCAGAAATTAATGAACTTCTCTTTATTCTCATAGTATAATCCTCCTTCTCCTGGCCAGCTCTCCCGGCGAGGAACAGGCCAACCAAATTTATGCCACATTTCCTCCATGTGTTACTATTTGTCACTCATCTGAACAACAGTGCAAAAATAATCAACTTGTCTATAACCTTAACCAATTCCTCAACCAAATGAAGCAGTATTCACACCAATATTTCATTGATCACCTTAAATACTGGTATTCCCCACATTATTGAAAATTGCAAGACGATCGCGCAGGTCTCAGCATAAAGACATCAAGATGATCATATTGGCTACCAGATAAAGCATAACAACTAAAAAAATGACTATAATCACCATCTCACAACCCGACCCCCACCCCATGCCCCCACCCCTTCTTGCCCATCTCCATACAATAATACACACATTGTAAATACGCACCCGCACTATATACACCCAATATACGTACACATAACACTGTATCGGTATACAAGCATAAGGGCCCTGCCCTTGCAAGTTAAACTTTTTGTGGGGTCCTGTTGATATATATATATTATAATTATATTGAATACGAAATAAATCTTATTGAATCTTGAAATCTTATTCAATCTTGATCGATCGTCTTATGTTTCCGATGCATCGCGTAAATAACGTACTTGCAGTAAATCGTACCTCTTGTATTTGCAGTAAATCAGACGTCCGTGTTCCGAACGTTCAATGTAATGTGTTGGACATTTTAAGAATATATAAGTATTACACGCAGACACACGAAGTCTCAATTTGTTATGTATGGTCAACTCGGGACGGGGAATATTTTTGTCGGGTTATGTGATATGCCTGTACGGGGTTACCTTGAAAAACAAAAATTAATGGATCGACCAAAGCCATGGAACAATGCCGCCAGTGGCGGGCTAATCTGCTAGTCTATTATATATTTTGGAACTTCTGTCGGTGTGTATGTATGTATTTGTTATAGACTCGAAAACTGCTCGACCGATCCTACTCAAATTTGGTGTGTAGTCTACTTTGATCCCGGGAACAATATGGGCAGGTCCAATTTCACGTGCGACCGTTCCCTTGATCTTGACCTCTCTTATATACGCTCGTATAGGCATGTTTCTGGACCTCAACCGATCCGACTCAAATTTGGTATGTAGGCCTACTTTGATGCCGGGAACAATATGGGTGGGTCGAATTTCACGTGCGACCGTGTCCTTGACCGCGTTCATATACGCTCATATAGGCATGATTCTGGACCGATCGAACAATAGTTTGTCCAGACGCTGTATATTCTGCCCAGACGGAGGCGATCACTAAGAAATCCCCAAATAGCCCAGAGCAGTCGGGCACATCAGCTAGTACTCTATATACCTATATTACTAATGTATACCCTATGTGCCATTCAATATCATATTTAGAGTATTTGAATTGTAATTATTTTTTCTCACTCTGTATGTCACTATACGACGAAGCTTATCAATAAATTTAATTTAATTGGGTATATGTGCACAAAAATAAAAGTATGTTAACCCTCTCATGACGGGTGCTTCCTGAGTTTTTGCGAAAACACTGTGTCAATGCATTCTCTTATATATGCGAGTCGACCATAGGTCGCCTCGTATATATAAGAGAATGCATTGGCCTAAATTTTTTTTATCATTTTTATAATTGTTAAAAAAAAAATAATAATGAAAAAAAGTGATACATATTTTTCGTATGTAAGAAAGAATGATAAAAAATTATAAAAATTGTTAAAGAATTTAAGAAAAAATTATAAAAATTGATAAAGAATGTAAGAAAAAATTATAACAAATGATAAAATTGTTAAAGAATATAAGAAAAAAATTAGAATTTTTTTTATAGAATATAAGAACAAATTATAAAAAATTGTTAAAGAATGAAAGAAAAAATTATATTAAAAGATAAAAAAATTGACAAAAATTGTCAAAGAATGCAGGAAAAAATTATCAAAATTGTTAGGCCAATGCATTCTCTTATATATGCGAGGCGACCCGTGGTCCACTCGCGTGTACAAGATAATGCATTGGCACAGGGCCTTTAATGTTGCGCCAGCGCAGCTCTTGTCATGAAAGGGTTAACACATCAGTAAGATATACTTGGAGATATAGATAAACTTTGTTCTTATACTTATTATTTATCATTCTCCTTGCAATAACGAAATTTCGCATTTTGAAACAATTGGTATGTAAACAAAACGGTTACAGTAATTTAACAACAAACGTCGCTAATAGTGTAGTATATTCAAATATTTTAGTCCGTATATGATTTTCAGAATATCTTTCAATGCTTTGACCTTTTCTCATGTTTACCGTCAAGTTTTGATTCAATTTTGGTATCTTATTGGAATATTGGACTTTTATTGGTAATTCCACTGTTTACATAACAATGGTATTGACATGCGAAATATCATTGTTGAAGTTATTAATACTGAAAACAAGAATAATGTCAATCTAATGAATTATTGGTGATATTCGTGTTTCCCCCATTTAAGAGCTATTCTTCATTGTATATATTAAATTTGGATTCCACGATGCCATGTTTCAGTTTTTATTATTTTATTTATAAGAACCCTCTCGCGGAGACGTCAATGTTATGCCCTCCATCGATATCCTCTGTAAGGGAGAATCATGTGGAGATATCACTCCTTATTACTTCGAGGATGGAGTTCAACACACTAACGTTGATTCGGGGACGAGGCGATATGGTGGGAGGGAATGTTTGTTTAATATTTGATGTTTATTTGCACATTTATACAATACAGCGATACAGTAATATATATATATAAATTTACATTTGGAGGGGTGGCCAACACAGGCCGTCTGGGAATGATACCCCCAAAATCTTCGGATAGAAAATTCAACAGTTGGAATTTCATGCTGACAGAAAATTAGTTCGAAAATTGAGACCGAAAGTAGATGTGTGTGAAGTCTGTTTTTAAAACCGAAAGCTGAATATTGTCCTACTTTCGGTCAATTTGTGTGGCCTGAACTGGCCGGAAATTCAAAACATAGGGTGTGTTATGGTGGACATTTCAAAACATAGGGGTATTAGGGTGGACATTTCAAAACATATAGGGGGTGTTAGGGTGGACATTTCAAAACATAGGGGTGTTAGGGTTGACATTTCAAAACATAGGGGGTGTTAGGGTTGACATTTCAAAACATAGGGGGTGTTAGGGTGGACATTGTGAAGTTTGAGATACCAGTTGGAAAATTCCAACCAAATGGTGGAGAGTCAGAGTCCAAATAACAAAAATCACAAACTTGGAAATTGCGGTCTGTGACAAGGGGTGAATGCAGATGGATATTATTACATCAACTGTTATATTACTTTAATATATTTGCATTTGGTTTATGACAAAACTTCGCGAATCTGATGGCTGGTTTTCTATATTTGACGTCATCAGCTGGTCGCTATCTTCTTGGCAGGCTGGTTTGACGTCATCCGCTGGTCGCTATCTTCTTGACAGACTGCCCTTCCTGGTTATACTATTGTGGAGGAATTTCTCTAAACCACGTGGTTAACGAACAATCTCCCGAGTCGACAACGCCCACAGTAATCAACTCATTTGTTTCGTTGTCACGGCACATCAATGCTCCACCCTGATCGCCCTGAATAAAATGTATACGAACAGTGGACCATAACATGTGTACAAATGTTAATAAGGATTAACTGTCATGTGGACTGTTTTTATGGAGATGTAACGGTGAGGTAAGTGGACATAACTTGTGTAAAACCCGAAGGGTTTTACATACAAGTTATGTCCACTTACCTCACCGTTACATCTCCATAAAAATAGTCCACATGACAGTTAATCCTTATATTTATATACATTTAGCGAAAAAGCCACTTTTGTAAATATATTTAAATCGAAAAGTGTATCGTGACAAGATCAGCCCAAAATACCCAATAGCACCCTTGGCAAAAGTTAATAGGAACAATTTCTCTTCATGTTGAAACCCGATGATGTATTAAGTAAATCCTGCGCGAGTCCAAATGCGCCCAAAACATTACGCGTTCGTCTTTCCAAACCTAATGACGTATCGATGGTGTTATTAGCTTGGTGTTATTAGGCGTTGCGCATTCACCGAGAAATAACTGCAACTAGCCACTTGGGCGCCGACCAATCAGAATGCTGGATTTAGTGATGACAACACTTAGTGTGTAAATATATATATTTAAACCAGAGAACACACAATCGTTTCAGTAGCCATTAAATTATGACAAGTGTCATGCTAAATGAAAAACATTGTTATAAACATGGATAAATTTATGACATCATGGCGCAAATATAAATATCAGTATATTAAGATTTGACGACAAAAAAGTTGTTTGAATATAGCCAATTTGACACTGAATGTATGCATGGATATCAAAATTAGGGTGAAAAAAAGATGGCTTCAGAAGTTTCAATGCAGCCATTTGCCGACACAGTCGCTGATCAAAACAGTGCATCGTATATATATAGCGAATAAATTTCTCTGATATATATATATCACTAGCAGTCTTCTATTATATATTTTGGAACTTATTTATGTGTGTATGTGTGTATGTATGTATGTATGTATATATGTATGTATAGCCCGGACGAAGTCGGGCACATCAGCTAGTCTTCTATTATATATTTTGGAACTTCTGTCTGTGTGTGTATGTATGTGTGTATGTATGTATGTGTCATAGACTCGAAAACTGCTCGACCGATCGGACTCAAATTTGGTATGTAGTCCTACTTTGATCACGGGAACAATTAATATGCATGGGCGGGTCCAATTTCACATGCGACCATGTCATTGACATTGACCTCGCTCATATACGCTCATATAGGCATGTTTCTGGAACGATCGAACAATAGTTTTTTTTCCTCCTTATACAAGTCCAGACGCTGTATATTCTGCCCAGACGGAGGCGATCACAAAGAAATCCCCAAATAGCCCGGATGAAGTCGGGCACATAAGCTAGTATATAATACGAATGGTGATGATTGCGAGTATTTTTAAATGTTCTTTTGTCTGATAGGCGGAAATTGTTTCAAGAAATTCTGCAACTCTAGGTGTGAAATGCGCCAATGGACAGTGGCTGATCACACGTGATCCGTTGAGCGATTTATATTGAAGGAAACTTACGTCGCAGGCAATGGGCGGCGTTGATGCGCCACGGATGTCGCTGCACAAGATATTGGTAGTTGTATCGAATGTTCCCGGTTGATTCATATTGATAAAGTAAGCCAAAAATTCACAGTTCTGTATGCTGGGGACTGCACCATAATGCAGTAAGTTATGTGGGCCATCTGCAAAGGAATAAATGTTATTAACCCTTTGTATACTATATACTCATTGATGAGTAGTTCCCACTAATGAATATGAATCCTTCAGCACGTGTGAATTCTGTTTTACTGACTGTCGTCTACTAATTTATCATGAACACCACTTCAAATGAATAATAGACCATTCCCATGTACACCGTCATAACTCGTGGGATAAATCATTTAGTACAGGGGTGGCACCAGAGGGGTCCGGTGGGGGGGGGGGGGCAGGGATGTGGCTAGAGGGTCTCCGCTGGGGGTGTCCACCTTGGGAATTTCCAACTACACCCCCCCCCCTTGAGTCGGAATCACACCAACACAACTTTTTGCATAATTCCATTTGCACCCCCCCTTGTACCTCAAGATATTTTAACCTTAAGATTGCCCCCCCCCCCAAAAAAAAACAACTAGTGATCTACCAGACAAATGCACACAGCTACCGACAACAGACCAGGAAACACCGGGCCGACCATGGTTGTTCGGCCCGGTGTGAGAAAATTTTGAAAACTATACAAGAAAATCGCAAATCCTAGCATCTAGACTGGCCTCAACTGAAGCTTTCCTAGTGTTGGAAATTTCAAACCTCATGCTCCCCCTCAGGTTGGAAAATTCTTCAACTGATGACCATTTATGTCTACAAGTTTGACCAAATGTAGTAAAATATTGTTTTGCTAAACTAATTAGCAGTTTTGTATTGGCCATGTGGATGGGGCAATGACACACTCTCTGCTGGGGGGGGGGGGGTGAGACACCCCAACACCCCCTCTAGCCACATCCCTGCCGGGGGGACTACAGACCCTTGTCGGGAGGGCTAGCCACCACCCCGTGGAAATATGTAATCGTCAGCCCGGTGGCTTCCGAGATCCTATACCACCCCCCACCGTGGATATCCTGGTGCCACCCCTGATTTAGTATAGAAAGTGTTAAATATTAATTGTATCTTGCTTTTATCACATTTCGAGGACCGAACTACAGGAAATACATTCATGCGAAGTTAAAATTATATGAAAGTTCATATATATCCCACAACATCCCACAACAAGGTCTTCCTAAATTCACCCGATTCTATTAACCTTCATATTATAAATTGGAAAGAGAAATAAGATAGGTTGACTGATACATGGTTCATCAATCTTCACTGTATATTTAAAACAACACGCCAAAATCCTAGCAATTTTCCAAATATCTTCGCTCTTGTGCCCATAAATGAGATAAACGCTCTCTGTTTTACCATATCAGGAATAGAGTAACAAACATCGCCCTTTATATTGTTCCATGTTGAATTTCTAAATCCTCTTCAGTCCAAATCCAATGGTCTCAAGTCTATATGGCTTGATTAATCATATCGACATATTTTGGTCCCCTGAACGGGTTGTGTCGTAATCATACCTCTATACCTACACATCATACCACTATATATTCAGGGACCATATGTATATATAATATTAACAGTTATACTAGTTATGGTTCACAAAGACGCAATCCCGAATATCGGCTCGGTTCCATTATGGGAACCTCGCACCGAATCCGAACCGTAACTACATGTACCACGCAATGAAGTCAGCTCCCCAAATATGGTCATGGCGTACGACCATAATATATAGCGGGATCAATCATGATGTGTATTAACAAGCTCCTTCATTAAATATTCAGACAAACACTTTATAGGAAACCACACTTTCGCAACATATCATGCTTGCTATAAGTTCCGTCTTTTATAAACTGATCTTGATCGGATTAATCTGAAATTTGGGTCGGTCTGCATGCTACCATCTGTACATTTACATATACAATCTACTATGGAATACTATTAGGGCCACTTCATAATGGCGCCCGCCGAAAGCGACAAAAAGTGCGCCATTATAGTAATGCGCCGAAAGCGATAAAAAGTGCGATATTAGCGCATGTTTCGCAATGGCGCACATTTTGTCGCTTGTGACGCTTTCGGCGCGCCGAAACATGCGCTATAATATCGCACTTTTTGTCGCTTTCGGCGCGTTACTAATGGTGCACTTTTTGTCGCTTTCGGCGCGCCCTAATAGTATTCCATAATCTACAGTTACTTACTACTTATTAATAACTTCTAATATACATATGTACTGTACGTTACTTCACACTAGATCATGTCACGCATCTCCACCCCGGCTTACACCCGTAGATATCATATACCACCCGTATACAAAACCTGGTCCCGAACATATTGATGTTCTGACTCGTTCTGAACTATAATAACATTGAACAAACAATACATGGAATATATTTCTTTGTTGATACTCGTTCTTCAATATTTATATCTACTTCAAAATTGTATCCTTTTTTTTTGTGAGCCGATATCGCAATAAACATTGAATTATAATTACCCGGGGGAAAATTCCATAATTGTAAACGACGCGAAGCAAAATCGCTCCCAGGGTCACTTTTATCGTGCTCTTTAGAGTTGGAACACCTACAGTGAAATATATTATTAAAGGCCAATAAAGGGAGACTGCATGTACGCCGATGTCAATACATTCATTGTAGTAACAGCGATCCAGTATCGATACTATATTTAAAATTAATTAATTTGAGTCGAAGATGCCTGATGAAAACATTCCGGTTAATAGGCTAGATTAAAAAATTTAATTATTTAATATAAATTAGTTTATGGCTGGAGTCATAAACTAAGTTGTGGATTTCCGTATACGCGACCTAACCACAACTAATTAACGGATGTGGATTGGGTTAAATTGATCACACATCGTGTAAAATATATATGTCGTCAACGCAGCACATTATGCACCCGCTGACTATAGCATATAACTAATAAATGTCGGCGTCAAGTATGCATATAATGTAACATTTTATTTGATACATTTGACTAAAAATTGTACGAGAATATCTAACTGTCGAGCGTCCCATGCTTTACATTCCGGTTTTGCTGCAATCCGAAAAATATTCTTATTCCAGTCGATTCGTACTCAATCCCGTCGTACTCAGTCTAGTGCACGAAATCCCTCAGATACAGAACACTTTAGAACAGTCCCCCTTTAAGGAACAGGTAATAACTAAGATATATATTACCTCATTTACTTGCAATGTTTTTCAATGGTATACACTTTCCTGTCAACATAAAAAAGCTCCCAATATGTAATATGATATGCAGGGACGGAATGTAACAAATGCGAGGATTATTTCATGCTTCAAACACACGGAGTTTTAATTACATGTGAAATTCTCAGTTCGAATTATTAGAAACCACAAAGCACAATTGGAAATTCCTCCCGAGTGTGATTAAAATGACACAAGTCACATTCCGATAGCATAATACATAAGTCGAAAAATTAATAAATTATACCACCACCCGTGTTCGGATATTTCCGTGACTAAACTACGATGACGTCACAATGGGAGAGCAAATTAAAACAAACACAGATTCGGGGCCGGAGTTTATGCTGACTACGATTACGATTCTTGAAATCGGATGCGTTCAACTGCGTCAGCAGCAACTCCAGTGATATAGACAGAACACAACGCGCATCTTAATCGAGAATCTTTTATCGAATGAGTTGCGGATGGCGCAAGGATATATTTCGCGAGAGCGTAGCTCGAGCGAAATATAACTTTGCGCCGTCCGCAACGAGT
This sequence comes from Siphonodentalium dalli, assembly GCA_032622095.1. Classification (NCBI taxonomy): domain Eukaryota; kingdom Metazoa; phylum Mollusca; class Scaphopoda; order Gadilida; family Siphonodentaliidae; genus Siphonodentalium; species Siphonodentalium dalli. The sequence continues at coordinate 198,784,503 of CP136062.1, forward strand.
TCGATAAAAGATTCGAGATTATGATGCAAGTTGTGTTCTGTATTTATTTTATACACCGTTCAGTCAGATAAGTTCAATCCATGAATGTCACCTCCATTGTTACTATATAGCTACTACCTTTATTGTGATTTAAGTCTGACAAATAACCAGTAATTATGGGGGGGGGGGGGGGTCACCGGAAGCGGATGATCGACGTAATGTACGTCATCTTTCTTGGCGACAACGTCAACAAGAATAGTTCCGGCTTGTATTCCACTAGAGGTATACACTTATATGTATTCAATGGCTGGGACTCCGTTGAATACATGTGCCTCGTGTCAATGGGTGTGGAATAAATACATGTATGTGTGGTTTGAAACGTCGCGCCTAAAAAACTGATAGCCGCATCCGTTGGCCTGTTCGTTCAATTTATTATCCGAATATTTCCTTTGAGATAACTACTCGGGAATGATGATTTAGTATATAAAGGGTTAATATGTTTAAAGTAAAGGAAAGTTCCGGATAATTTCCTGGAGGATTCACCAATAAGAATGTTTTTCTACAGAAAATGACACTTACCAGTAGAGGAGGAATTCCCCCACGCTGCCATTCGACAGTCGGTGAAATTTGGGCTAGTTTGAGCAGTCTGTAGGCACGCTGGTGCTACGCAAGGAGTCGGGTAGTCCGGAGGAGCTAAAGGGGTGTCGAACGTTAACTCAGCAATTCCGCTCTCTGAAATGGATGTACATGTATACAAGAATAAGCTGTTTACACTCCAAACTTCATGTCATATCATATCTCCAAACCCGCTTAGTGCTCAGTAATATTGCGCACACTAACACTGTCGAGACACAAACAGTTTCAACAGTTGGAATCATGCGCAATACTGCGAAATTACCAGCTGTACTCTGCTATAAGGTATGCCTATCATTCAGCATACTTGCATATTTGTCATATTTTAGTGAGTTTTTTAGTTTGACCAATGTACAATTGCATTCATAATTTGATTGTCCATCAATTGGGAATTTGTGACAATGTCTATTAAAGATACGGGCGGTGTTGGCGGTGGGTATGCTATTAAAATATTCACCTCAGTCAAAAACCGCCATAAACAGAAAGAATAGTAAAATATAGACCGACTTTGTTCTTATACCAATAACAAATATGGCATGTTATTGTCAATTTGTTTTCCTTTGTTATGTAAACAAAAGCAAAAAACGTTACGTTACCTGGCTTTTGTTTACATCCGGATATGGTAAACATAAAGAGCGATAATTGTTGCTGTTTTCCTGATATGGAAATAATAAAGAGCGTTTATATCATATTGGTGTGTGATTAACCAATATAATTGCGCTGTGCTCTGTTTACTTCTGTAACACGAGCAGGCTCTTGTTTGCGTACAACATCGTACGTATTGACGACAATACACTATTTACGCGCTGATTATATGTTTGGCATATGAACAAAACTATATTTATCACATAATTTGTCCATAAAAGCAGTTTCATAATTATCGGTAATAGACACGTTTAATATCAGCGCGTGCGATGACGTCACGGCGTTCTTCAAATCACTTGCGATCGCTGTAGTTTATGATTGTTGTTTTCGATGAATATTTCGCGTTGCTTCGGGTTTATTTGATCATGTGATAAAAGGTATCTCACACTCGTCCTATTTTATACGTAATTTATCAACCTCGTCCTCTAAATTCTATTTGAGCCTCGGTAAACCTCGGCTCAAATCGAATTTAGTGAACTCGGTTGATAAATTCCGTATAAAATAGAAACTCATGTGAGATCCTCTATATATTTTAATATTCCTTCTGTTGATGGCGATTTGAACAAATATTAATATTTCTGCAACGAACGCTGCCCGTGCCTTTAATCTGTTTATGTCCGACCAGGGGATTTGAGATCTATTGGGCTCGACTGAGCCTTGCCCAATAGATGTTCAAATCCCCATCACGGACATAAGTTGAAAAGCGAAGACGAAATGTCTCAAGACACTGATAACGAGGACAAGGGACATTGACTGAGGAATCTTGAAAATAAACTAGATATACTGACAAAACTGATACTAGATAACTTCGAAGAAAAAATAAACAATATAATTGACGTACGTCTTGGAGCGACAGAAAGAAAATATGCGACAATAGAGAAAAACAAGGACGAATTTGATAAACGTATTCAGAAGTTAGAAGTGAATGTACAAAAGATTGAAAAGCGATTAAATAATGTTGAAGAGAAACGGTGCATAGACAGAGGAGAAACTCAAACACGATTAGAATCAAATTTGCGAAAATCTGAAAGCCGATTGAAAGAAATTAAAAAAAGTCAAGCAACATCAATGGAGCATCAACCATCAGACAGAATCAGTATGACAAAACACATCGAAGAATCAGTATGACAAAACACATCGAAGAATCAGTATGACAAAACACATCGAAGAATCAGTATGACAAAACACATCGAAGAATCAGTATGACAAAACACATCGAAGAATCAGTATGATAAAACACATCGAAGCAACAGTATGACAAAACACATCGAAGCAACAGTATGACAAAGCACATCGAAGCAACAGTATGACAAAACACATCGAAGAAACAAATGATGAGAACATTAAAAAGTATTTGGAGGAAAACGCAAGCACAGAAGAACATAGGGATCATAACATAATTGTGGTAAATATCCCCGAACAGCCATTTAACGATACCGAGGAGTCGACAGAAGCGGACTGGAGGGACATTTATAAAGTGACAAAAAGATGATAAAACAGAGCCCAAAAGATATGTCTTTCATTCGGATAGGCAGAAAAACAAACAACAAAATTCGCCTAGTAAAAATAATAACACATTCCAAAATTATAAAATATGAAATTATTGCAAATGCAGTTAAATACAACAGGAAACTGCACTATATTGGCGGCTCGAAGAAAATCTATTTCAACCGAGGAATATACAAAGAATAAAATGGCGGAACTATACGCTTTGCGCGTTTTGCTATAAAAGCAACAAAAAAGAAAGAAAGAAGACTTTCCAGCAAAGAATTTCCATATTAAAGGAAACTAATTGGTTGAACATATAACAGAAATTGATTATGACTGAAATTTACAATGTAATTTGTAAGCGGACACTAAGAGTGTCTTGACTAGTTCCTTAAATAAATGATGATAAACAGTTTAATGAATTTTTTAGATTAGTTAGTTGCTTCCAACGGAATCATAGCTGCCGGTACTTTATGCCGTCAAATTTTACTGAATTTATTTTACAGTGTAAATATATATCCACAGGGTTATATACATGTAGTTGGTGGAAAGTCTGAGGTGGACACACCCGCCCGAGTCGATACCACATGTATATGGTAACTAAAATAACATACCTTGATCCACAGTTTCATCTATCGTGCACGGTATGGACTTGTCGTCTACTTCATCGTCCTGCCATGCGTATTCCCCGACGACACATTGAATAGCAGATCCGCTACAAACGATTTTCATCAGAAAAAGTAAGTCAAATATACACAATGCATGGACTAAACGGACATGGCTCCAAAATCATGTATACATGCCTTGGTAAGAGTTATTTAACCCTTTGAGTGCCAGGTCCGATTTTTGTATCGACCCATATACCCTGTGCCAATGCATTCTCTTATATATGCGAGTCGACCATAGGTCGCCTCGCATATATAAGAGAATGCATTGGCTTGACAATTGTTTTTGATTAAACATACCTATACGTCAGATTTCCCAAACAAACTGGTCGATATAGCATTGAAAAAAAAACATGTTTCGTTTCTTGTATTTTTCGGTACATTTGAGATCGCTTCGTTTATGGCGGTTCAATTAAAAAAAAAATCGTGGTCAGTTTTAGTGGTAGAAACCACCCAGAGGGTTGAGTTCACAGCAACTGACAAACTTGCCCATGCAGAAATCAGGTTATCGTCCCATAGCGTGGATCACAAACAGCGTTTATTATACTGTGATTCAAATCATGCAGCCTTGACATCGTTGAAAGGTTTATTATAATGGATCAGGGGCCTGTTTCATGAAGCAATGTCATAAGATTATCTTAAGATGGACTTAATCTAAGATCTAAGGTGGATCTTATGATGTAACTTTTCCGTTTCAAGAACGCGTTTCACAAAACAAGATTAAGTCCTACTTAAGTAGTAATTTAAGTTCGCGCGCTTTTAGACTGGCTCTCGACAATTTATTACAGCTATGCACAGAAAATGTTGGTTCTGTGTGTGTTATATGCCTAGGTACAGTGTCTGGTGACAGATGCCAGGGCGTGTCTAAGAATAATTATGATATTTTAATGCAAGGGGCGATAATCAGTATAATGACTGGTGCATACTTAACTGCACGAGCGCGCTTTTTAACTGTGTTTTCGCGTCAGACCCCATCCACACACAGCTGCATGCTTCCAATGCCTATTTTATACAAACGTATCGAGCTCAAATATATTATTTCAGTTATTAAAGGGACTTATACATCCTAACTCATCAGAATGTGAACCTTCACCCATATAACATGCCATTAAAGCGACGCGAGACATATGTTCGCTCCTTTCAATGCTGATATTAGGTTCTAATACATTATACGTCTTTGAATCATCTATAATACCAGGAAACTGAATATGTCGCCAACACGGCATACACATACAATACACCACAATGGAAGCACTGAGCTAAACGCTCTTTATTGATTGCCAACATTCATGGAATACTAACACAAATCGCTCTTTATTTATATTGCTATAATGTGAATAGGACTTCATATCGTGCTCCAAATAGACTTATTTCCAATCTGAGACATACTTGTAGAAGCCATATATAAATGATGTTAGTGCCATTTGCTCTGGTTCTGTTGACAAATGTGCTAAACGCCTGTTATAATTAACAAACTGCGTATGAACTTCGAAAGTACGTTACGTTGAACGACATTCTGCATATATGTTTTAATAAAAACCAAACCAACGACTTCTTATAAAGAGCGTTTATAATTAACAACACATGAACAGACGGCCGGTTCACAGGCCCCTGGGGAAAATTACTAAATACCAATATAGACTATACCACTGGTATATTGGTAGTTTAGTAATTCCCCCAGGGGTCTGTGGACCAGTTCACAGTGATATTATATGTTCTTTCGCGGATCCCGGTGTGCCCGCGCGGTCCGTATACTATATACATGCTATATATCTTTTTATTTCATAGTTAATAGATTATGATAATATACATAATAATAATAATAAAATAACACATATTATGTATTATTATCTTGTTGATATATATACGGGGTACATATACAATACATTTTTACAATCAAATTATAACATAATAATATAGAAAGGCAAGTAAATAATAATAATAATAATACTAGTTGACATAAGCATTTATAAAAAAAAACTGAGTATAAATCATTCACTATTATCCTCGATGTGAAAATGTTCGGACTAATTGTCTCAACATGATTATTGTCTACAGTGCGATTGGGTGATTTGAATCGCAAATGATGTTCAACTCTATGTAAATATATTCTTTTTGTAACAGCAATTAGAAATGTATATATAGTCCGGTCTTGACGGTTTACAGCTAGTAGCGGACACCCCGCCAATCTTGCAACCACTGGCCACGTCACTGCTATAGCTTAACAGTTGGTTATTAATTACTACCATTTCTGAAACACCCCTCCGTGCTAGCAAGGTGTTATTCAGTTAAATGTGTTTATAATAATATATACATGAACTAGATCCCATCCACATTTCGGACCAACTGCGGATCACAACGTAGGTCTTAACTTTAAGATTATCTTATGACACCTCACACCAGTCTTAAAGTTAAGACCATCTTAGGTTAAGACTTTGTTCGTGAAACGCACTTATGACTGAAGTTTGAACTTATGACCATCTTAAGTCCCAACTATGTCATAAGTTGCCTTCATGAAACAGGGCCCAGCACTTTATCAGTGGAAGTATACAGAGGTCCAATTTATACATTTATCTGGCATGATTTGGTCTGGAACATGTTTCATTAGAATAATTTTGTTTTTATTATTTTTATTTCTATGTATTTTACAAAGAATATCAGCAGCTGTAGTTCAATGACAAATAATTATAATAAATAAATAAAGAAAACCAAAAGAAAACCCCCAGAAAAGAGGTGGCTTTTTGGGCGTTGGCTCTTTTTTGAAGAACAAAGAAGTCAAATTCTGGCAAAACTGTTATTCCAACTTGACGATGACCTGGCTGCGTGTTCTCAAATGTGAATCACATACAAAACATAAGGATATTATGTTGAGCAATGCCCAAGTCATTACCCGGACAATACAAAATTGTGATTTCTATGTCGAAAAAGGTTATCCCACCGTGACCAAATTATAACTTTACATGTTTCTTCTCAAATGTGATCTGCGTACCAAATATCAAGAAATTTTGTTGAATATTGCTCAAGTTATGTTATCTATTTCCCCCTGCTTTAACCTAGATTTCCACATGCAGAGGCCACACACACAGCGTTAGTACCGCCCAATGGTAATAAGACTTTATCCATATAAATAATGTCTGATCATTTTTTTTTAGATTGAACTCTGATCTGCTGTTGAACAAAACAATAATTAATTTGTTTTTAATTTTATTAAAAAATAAGGCAGTTATAACATCTGTCAGGGTACACCAAGTCACCATAATTGAAATCGGTCAAAGGCTCTCGAAGAAAAATCGCGAACATTCCAGAACAGATCCCTAAACCATTAAATGTGAAAATTATGACAGGTGTCGTACTAAATCAAAACACATTGTTGTAATCACGGATAAATTTATAACAACATGGCGCGAATATAAATCTCCGTATATTATGATTTGACACAAAAAGGTTGTTGGAATATAGCCAATTTAACACTGAATGTATGCATGGATATCAAAATTAGGGTGAAGAAAGATGGCAGCAGAATTTCCAATGCAGCCATTGGCCGGCTCAGTCGCTGATTGTTCGAAAATATCCGCTAACAATTATTTGATTGACAACTGTGGAAAGGTCTATTCAGCGCTACTAACAGATCCTTTATCTGGATCCAAAATCATGGGATAATGACCAATTCAGCGCTACTAACATATCTTTTACCTGGATCAAAAAGCATGGTATAAGGACCAATTCAGTGCTTCTAACAGATCCTTTACCTGAATCGAAACTCACGGTGTAAGGACCAATTCAGCGCTTCTAACAGGTCATTTACCTGGATCGAAAACCATGGTATACGGACCAATTCAGCGCTACTAACAGTCCTTTACCTGGATCAAAAAGCATGACATAAGGACCAATTCAGTGCTTCTAACAGGTCATTTACCTGGATCGAAAACCATGGTATAAGAAACAATTCAGCGCTACTAACAGTCCTTTACCTGGATCAAAAAGCACGGTATAAGGACCAAATCAGTGCTTCTAATAGGCCATTTACCTGGATCGAAAACCATGGTATAAGGACCAATTCAGCGCTACTAACAGTCCTTTACCTGGATCAAAAAGCATGGTATAAGGACCAATTCAGTGCTTCTAACAGGTCATTTACCTGGATCGAAAACCATGGTATAAGGACCAATTCAGCGCTACTAACAGGTCCTTTATCTGGATCGAAAACCATGGTATAAGGACCAATTCAGCGCTACTATCAGTTCATTTATACCTGGATCGAACATCATGGTATAATGACCAATTCAGCGCTACTAACAGTCCCTTTACCTTGATCGAAACCCATGATATAATGACCAATTCAGCGCTATGAACAGCCCCTTTACCTGAATCGAAAGCCATGGTATAATGACCAATGTAGCGCTACTAAGAGCCCCTTTACTGGATCGAAAACCGTGGTATAATGGCCAATTCAGCGCTACGAACAGCCCCTTTACCTGGATCGAAAACCGTGGTATTATGACCAATTCAGCGCTATGCACAGATCCTTTACCTGGAAATTACCAATGATTTAGTGCGACATGTACCGTTAGTTTTAAGGTAAACGTTCATTCTTTGAAGACTGAGTTTGTGAAAAAGATTTGTCATGAACACCAGTTATGAGCCGTTTATACATCACATTAACTTGTCTGATTTATTATATATTTTGGAACTTCTTTCTGAATGTATGTGTGTATGTATGTATGTATGTATGTATGTATGTATGTATGTGTTATAGACACGAAAACTGCTCGGCCGATCTGACTCGAATGTGGTATATATGTAGGCCTTCTTTGATCCCGGGAACAATATGGGCGAGTCCAATTTCACGTGCGATCGTGTCCTTGACATTGACCTCGCTCATATGCGCTAATATATATAGGCATGTTTCTGGACCGATATTTTCAACGTTGATCGCTCAGTATTGTTCAACGTTGTTACTTTGAATTAGTAGATCAATCTCATAGCCCAGACGAAGTCATGTACATCAGCTAGTATATTGTAAAATTAATTGGATAAGTACCTGAATTGTGCTAATTTCTTGATACAGGAGGCGCTTGTAATAACCGTTGTTTCGTCTTTGATAACTCCTGCGCACTTGGGTGGTTGTGCGTTCGCGTTGGACACGTTAGAGATTTTTATGGCGACCAGCCATGGGTATTCGCATTGCCTGGCCGTTTGTCCGTCTAGAATTCGTGGTTTGATTTGTGGAAATTCACTGTACTGGCATTCTGTAAACAATTGCGATACATTAGGTAGGTTTTGCGAAACGCACGGATAGAGGTAAGATTACGTTTAGGGTGCTACGTCATATGTTAATATATACTACGTCATTTAAATAACATAAGTGTAGGAATTCTACTCTTATAGGGTAAAATTTGATGTAATAAATATTTATGTGAAAGCCAATCGTTGCCGTTTGTTGTCCAAACACCAGATATTCGCATGTGTTCACATTGGTAGCATAACATAATCCAGCTTTCTCAAATGCCATGAACTTGAGCTGGAGATGAGGGGTAATGTCTCAAATAGCAAACGATTCCGCGGGTTCGATTATTTTCTGTTACTCGGTATAAGGAGGAAACGACGTCCTGCCATTCCTCTTCAAAACAATCCAATCAGAATTAGACTATCATGCAGGATCCAATCATAATTAGCCTATCATGCAGGAATGGTTTCGAAAACAGGACATGCGACATTTGAGAATCAGTGATAATTTCGATGGGAATCATGGTACATCTTAGAAGAAAATTGTGGTTATTATACTTGATGTTGATATTTTCTTACATCAAATAGCGCTGGTCCATTATTATCTGAACATTTCCCTCCAATGAATATGAATTCTTCTGCATTATGTATTATAATTACTCCTGTCTGTCGTCTGCTTATATTTCCCCAACAACCAACCATGCGGATGAATAGACGCTCATCCCAATATATATACTGTTACCACTGATGGAAGATTCCATTTAGTAAAGACAACGCTCAATATGGTCTATAATACATAAACTCAATTGGGAAACGTTTCCGCGAGGCCTGCGGAAACGTTCGGAGCGTCATGGCCTATCTGTTTTATAAATTGCCCGGACAAATGTCCCAATTGATTGTATACGTATTATACAAGAAATGCGGTATAAGATCAATATTAATTGATAGAAGCGTGTCCGGACAGGGGTCTGCGAATCATTATTATTATTGTATACCCAGGAAACTATACAACAGTTGTCATATGAAGAGATAGACCATCTTTAATGCTACAACGAAGAACACATCGCACCTGTTTCCGCGTGGTTCTCTAAAGACTACCAAGGAATAGACGTGAACAACCAACTAACAAACCATACAACAAAATTGTACTCATGGGCGAGTAGTTCCCTAAGCTTGGGACATGTTCAGATAATAATTTCAACAAACGGCCATGCATGTACTTATGGTGGATACACACATGCATGTAATTTCTGTATTAAAATACATGTATTTTACATGGCCACACCAATAATGGATCTATCCGTACGTCCCGCCCATCAGTAGACTGTATGGTTACTGTTACTACGCACCACAAGCCATCTCAATGTCGCTATCTCTTCAGTGCTGAAATGGCTTCCAATGAGAACGGATCTTGTGTTTCAAGTTCGCTTTTAAATGTTTGTTAATTACCTGACATTGATAAATTATCAAAAGGGGCACAAGAAAAGGGGCTTAATTATTATACCCAGGGATATATTCATGACATTAGAACGAGTGAAGTTAACCAATGCACTAGGGTTGACTCGAAGTGTTATAGGTCGATGGCAAAGTCACAACCACCACACCGAATACATATAGAAATCTGTGTCATCACAGAGACAATTATCGAATCGATGTGCTCTTGCAAAGCCGGGTAAGTTTTTCCTTTCATCTTTCTGAATTTTAGATATATGGAATATATCCTCGTAATTTACGGTTTTGACGAAAATAGGCAACATAATCTCAAAATCAACTTGACCTGTCATATTTCATTTACTATACATGTAATATTGTTTCTAATCAGTCGCACGCCATCTAGTTTCACTTAACAAAATCATGTTAATCGTTGCCATGTTTGTTTTGTTGTATTTTCTAAATAAAATGGATAATATTCGTGTTAAATTGGTGCTCCCAGTATTTTCGAATGATTTGGTCCGTCCAGGGTCCCATACATGTACGCTACATGTGTAAATGTAGTCAATGAACAACGCAATAGACAAATTTAACATGTATTGATGCTTTTTTGAATGATATTAGTGCACGTGCAAGTATTTCCGAAAAGTATAGAATTAAAGGTACGGTTGGCCTTGGCGGTGGGTATCCTGTGAAAATATGTACACCCGTCAAAAATCGCCACAAACAGAAAGAACATCAAAATGTAGACAGACTTTGTCCGTATACAAATAAGAAATATCGCATACACAGTATGTTTTTGTCATCTGTTTGACCATTGTTATGTAAACAAAAGCATAAAAAGTTACTTTTCTGGTGTTTGTTTATATTATGATGGTAAACATAAAGAGCGTTCTTTGTTGGTGAATTCCTGATATGGAACTAATAAAGAGCGTTTATGCCATTTGTGTGTGATTAGCCAGTAGCATTGTGCTGTCTTCTGTAACACAATCAGGCTCTTGCGTAGGTAAAATATAGTAGGTCTTTGTGATAACATGCTGTTTACGCGATGGTCATGGTTTATATGAACGAAACTGTATGCGTTTTAATGTTTTTCTGTTTACGGTGATTAGAACAAATATGAATATTTTCGACAACTAAGGCCTCACGTGCCTTTAATACTCACATGAACATGTCCTCCGACTATCGGTAAAATTTATCCTTATTTATTTTGTTCGTACAGAATGAAACAGTGGATATCTCTGTCTCTTTTATTTAGGTTAGTTGGAATGTGCTCTCATGTTATTGGATTGATAAAACACTTCAGGGTTTGAAGTTACAAAACATTCCATCTGCTCCCGAACATTTTAGTTGCACAAGTGTTCCTCAACAATGGCATGTCCCACGACAAACGAAAATGCAACCAGATTATTCAAGTATCATTAATGACCCATTTGTTGTCATTGTTCAATTTTATTACCAGTGATTAGTATTTACGCAAGCACACATACTTCCTGTCATCACCTTTATCATACCGACAAAGCATTGTGAAACAACATACCCCATTCAGTATAGGGAGTGTGAACATTTAAGGGGCTGTTGGTATTTAGTAATCGAGCCCCTAGCTGAGGTATTATGGTTTGTTTTGCTAATTTCCCATTCCCCCTATGGCAAGTTATAAGATTATCGCAAGGTGATAAAATGTTTTCATAATGTAACACAGCATATATATTACTCATGCACACATCTGTTCAACAAATTAAATACTAAATGAGCTTCTATTTATTTACAGAATTTCAAAAGTGTTGTGTCAGGAGATTGAAAAATTGAAACAAATCGAAGATACCCCGTTGATTATATGCTGTCTTTAGTACGTCCTGGTTTATGAAACCGAACTAAAAACACTCCGGGATATTTGTATAAATATCGTTCGTCAACCGGACATGTTCCCCGTGCACATTTCAACACCATTGTAGCTTTTTAAGACATATTTTGCTCTCGTGTTCGTAATTTCCCTATAGCTTACAGTGGTAGTTAGGCAGCCGCTTGTGGTGCGATTCATACCACTAGGCAGGTGCATGTCGCTTCCGGGTTTAAGCTATCGGCTCATTTGCTATAATTGAAATTGGGGCGGTACCTACGGATAGGTCCATTGACAACATTAATCACTTGCTCGCGAGCGGTCCATTGTTAACAGACCAGCCAAGTGAGTAGTGATAAGCGAAGTCAAACTGTCTGCTATCAGGAGATTTAAGGTCAGTCCAAAACATGTCTTCTGTTACGGATGCTGAAATTAGTCAAGTCTTTGTGATATCTGGCATTTTATTAATGCACGAACACCAGCAGCGACACGTCTGGCATATACAGGCTTGATATATATAGAACATTTTCGACCATGATGCTTGTTTGGCGTGGAGTCTCGAAAGCTTCAAATCGCTAAGGGACTTAGTTGAATGTATCGGTCAGAATAATCTGAGCAAGAAGGCACAATATAATGTTTTACTTAAATAGCTCAGAGTTAACCAACCCCGCCTGGTAGCTGTGGGGATCATATATAGCCCCAAGTCGGGGATCACATATAGCCCCTGTGTCTGGGAAATCCTGATCCACCACTGCTATAAATATCAAGAGAGGACTGTTAATTATTTAAATAGAACGTCCACCATATGGGTTATCCCACGAACAATTATTTTTAAGTGGCCTGGAGAATCGGACAAAGATAGAGGTTTCTCTACATTACGACTTAATTGGAACTAGAACTCAGTGCGGTCAACACGTCGTCGGCAATGATTGGGTTGTCAGTGGACACATATTACATCGTCTGTATGATCCATGTAAAACGACAAATACACGAAAATTACAGAGATTACATGCATGTGTGTATCCACCCTTAGTATCTAAACATTTCCCACAAATTAATAGGAATCCTTTTACACTTACATTATCTGTCTGTCGTCTGCTTACATTTCCTGATCATCCCCCCAAACGAATAATCTACCATTCCAGTGTATTAAGTTTACGACTGGGTGGTAGAATCAATCTACCGAAGAAAGGGGTAACATAACTGAGTATATAATTTAAAACTTACTATTCGTCGGGGCTGGAGGGGGTGCGGGTGTGGTGCTTGCTGGGGTGTTGGTAGTTGATGGCGTTGTGTTCGTAGTTGTTGTTGTCGTCGATTTTGTTGTTGCTGTAGTTGTTGAGAGCGCCGTAGTATTGGTGGTGGTCGTCGTCATAGTCGTATTATTCGTCGTCGTTGTTGTCGTCGTCGTCGTTGTTATTGGGGCCGCCGTAGTAGCGGTGCCGGTGGTCGATGTTGTTGTTATTGGGGTCGCCGTAGTAGCGGTGCCGGTGGTCGATGTTGTTGTTATTGGGGCCGCTGTAGTAGCGGTGCCGATGGTGGACGTTGTTGTTGGTTGCTGTGTGGTTGTCGGAACTGTTACCGTAGGATTTGGTATAGTTACCGTCACAGAAGGAGTTTTGCCCTTACATAAAGTGCACCATGTTTTGCAGTAGGTTTTGTATTGCCGGTACGGCGCGTACTTGGCCATATACTCCGCATCGCCGGGAGTACTTGTTGCAGGGTCAAGCCATGGGTTTCTGTCATAGAAACCACACACGGTATCTGAAAGGAATGGTCGACATGCCTATACGATTCACCATAACCGGAATTTTTATCGTGACAATTTCAGAATTAAAGCTCTATGGAGAAATACAATTCTGCAATATCACCACTGTAGTCCAGGCACAATAGGTTTCACAAGGGAAAACATCGGGGAAAGCTTATTTTTTCAGGGATCAATAAGAACCTCTGTTTTGGCTGAATGTGACGGAAATTTCAACCATACAAACTACAATTATGCCATAGATGGAAACACCTTGTTCTCCAGCAGTTTGTATTTTATGGAAAACTCATCTGGCCTTTTCGGCATATCACAGATATTCCCACAAACCATAAATGACGCAAATATCCAAAACAAATATTTGCGCTCAAGGAAGACATCAACACACAGCACTGGTAGTGGTATTCGAAATGTGTCTATTAGACAGCTGACTCTTGTATTAAACATCTTACTGTGTGGTCAGTGCCCAAACCCAGGGCCGATAAGAAATCCATGTGCAGTATGCTCAAGAGCTGTTCCAAGGGCCGAGCTTTATATTCCGTGCAATATCTGCAACCTTAGATCTCATATAAATTGTTCGGATGGGAGGCCATTGCTCATTTCAACACACGACCAAAACACAAAATGGACATGTAGAGCATGTGTGGAAGGCCTACAACAGATGCCTTATTTTAATTCATCATTAACATCAACTGTATCATATTCTGAAGAAACTGACATTTCTGATGTAGATCTTGTGGACATTTCGAAATCTTCAATTTCATCATCTACACCATGTATATTCGATGAAATAAAGGAACTTCGACACAAAAATCCAAGAAAATTTCAAGTCGCTTATCTCAACATAAACAGTCTGAGATACAAATATATTGATATCCGAAATATTCTTTCAAATAATCTTGTTGATTTACTCTTTTTAAGTGAAACTAAACTTGATATTAGTTTCCCAGATGCCCAGTTCAGGGGTGTAGAAGGGTATCATTTCTGGCGTAAAGATCGTACCGCTAAGGGCGGTGGCATTGTTGCATATTTAAGATCTGACATACCTGGTGGTCGAAAACCTAATCTTGAATTTAAAGACATCCATCATGGTTGAGGTTCAAGTTAACCGAGCAAAATGGCTCTTCTCAGGATTATACCGACCGCCATGTATGTCAAACAAGACTTTTGAAAATGATTTCAAATTAATATGTGACAAACACACCACAAAATATGACAACCTTTTATATATTGGTGACCTTAACATAGATATGTTAAACTCATCCAAATGCACTAATTTTTCCGCACTTTTAAAGGTTTTATCTCTCAAAAATATTGTTAAAACTCCTACGTGTTTTACAAAAAACGCAAATCCAACCTTAAATTATGTCATTCTGACAAACAAAGCAAATTTATGCTTCCATCATCTAAACTTCTGTACGGGAATAAGTGATGTACATAACTTAATCTCCTTTCAACTGAAATCACATGTGGCTTTACCTCGTAAAGATCCTATAAATTATAGGCGTTTCAAATCTCTAAACACTGATGGGCTCATTGAGGACATCACGAAGATTCCTTTCCATGCAGCATATGGATTTGATGATATCAATGATATATACTGGATGCATGAAAGGCTTCTTCTTGATGTTATTGATGAGCACATCCCTGTTAAAACAAGGCGGCCACATAAAAACCCGGCCCCGTTTATGAATAAGGTTTTGAGAAAAGCTATCTATAAGAAAAGATTCTTACAGAAACGCTATTTTAAATACAGATCACATAAAAATTGGGAACTTTACCGTAAACAAAGAAATCTGGTCACACGTATCAAGAAGGAAAGCATCCAGTCGTATTTTAATGACAAATGTTCAGATGGCCCAAAATCTGCTGATTTTTGGCCAACTTTCAAACCATTTCTGACAAATAAGGGCTTTAAAGCCAAAACAAGTACATTATTACTGGAAATGGTGAGTTAATTACTGACCAAAAATCTGTCTGAAATTTTCAACTCATTTTTTATTGACGTTGCATCAAATATACCCACGAACCATCCTGTAAATAGGGAACATCCAAGCATCGTCAAAATCAAAGAGAACTCTATTTCGCCTGAGACTTTTAGCCTGAAACCAATCTCTGAAGAGTTCTTCTCCAAAGAGATATGTAAGCTAAACTAAAAAAAAGGCTACTGGCATTGATGGTATCTCAGCAAAAATGCTGAAAATATGTAACTCAGCAATCCACGTGCCTTTGAGTAATCTTTTTAACCACTCTATGCCTGTCGTTGCCTTCCCAGATAGCCTTAAAGTTGCTCAAGTGACACCTATACACAAGAAAAATGATATTTTGAGTAAGGAAAACTACAGGCCTGTTAGTATTTTACCTACTATATAACAAGAAATTCAATTAATTGAGGAAAAACACCCACTGTCCCGAGTGGTATTGTTAAGCTATTGGAGGGTCTTCCACTTCGCATGCAAAATAGCAAAATATTATTAATTGATGACTGATGTACATGTACAGTACACACATAGTAATAACAATTAACGTTATGATTTGAAACTAACCATGATAGGATATTGACAGTAAGGTGGTATTAACTACTACGAGTGGTATTAGTAATAATAGTACCATTCTAGCATAATATATGTGTACATGATGTATGGGAAATATTAAAGGACAAAACAATAGTTACAATACAATTAGAACTCTTTTGTTTTTATTAATCGCAAGAAGAGCTAATTGCACTTAAGCACAATAAGGGAATCTCTATTGTGCTTAAGCGCAATAAGGATATATTTAACTGTACTCAAGCGCAATAATGGAATTTACAAATTGCGCTTATATAATAAAACCCAATAAGGAATCTCTTAATAAGGAATATATTATATATAGTACATAAACTCCCTATAATTCAGGTGGTGTAGTCCATCTCCATGGTACAATGGGTGGAACAAATATAGGATTATTCTACTATTTGCACAAGGGTGATCTAATGAGAGAGATATTAATTGCGCTTAAGTGCAATATTGATGTAATTTCGCTTACGTGTAATAAGGAATGTCTTATTACACTTAAGCGCAATAAGAATATTCCTTATTGCACAGGAATATCACATTGTGCTTAAGCGCAATAAGGTATCTCTAACTGCGCTTAAGCACAATAACTGAAGGAATATTCTTATTGGGCTTGAGCTCAATTAGAGATTCCTTAAGTTATTGCAGTTAATCGAAATTGTCTATTAAATGTCAAGTTGGTTTCCCATAGAGATCATCAACGATGTCTATGCGCAAGGGACCTACGCCAGTCTTCTCTGTTGGGATTCCAATTGTTGGCTTATTAAATACAGTATGCACATATGCTTAAGATACAGTTGTGCACGAAGCGCGCTCCCGTAGGTCGGGTTTTGGATCCCAGTGAATTAAAATATCATTGAAATAATCGGTTTCCCCCCCCCCCCCCCAATAAACATCCATATATTGAATATACATGTTTTTGTAGCAGAATTAGATAGTCCATATTGGACACCATCATGGAATTTAATTTTTTTATTTAATTTTCACACATAGTTATTAGTTATGTGGAATCGTGGATGGCGTTATCATTAAACATCACACCCTTATATTGATTATGTGGATAGAGTTATCATTAAACCTCACATCCTTATATTGGTTACAGTAATGCCCAAAGTAATTGACCACTTAACCACAGCATAATTATTGGTAATTTTTCAGGATTTAAAAGCCTGAAAAATTACCCATAATTCTGCTGTGGTTAAGTGGTCAATTACTTTGGACATTACTGTATGTGGATGGAGTTATCATTACACCTCACATCCTTATATTGGTTAGGTTATGTAGATGTGAGTTATCATTAAACCTCACATCAGTGTGTTGGGGATTTTGGACCTTGACTTGGGACCTTTGGTTTTTAACGCAACAAATGCGAGTACACCTTATACACAAGTTTCTTGGATAAGATGAGTTTGAAACCTGCTTACATTTCGAAATGTTGTCAGTTTTGTATCGTCTGCAGCGGAACTCGGCATGTTGAAGCAAAAGTTACAAGAGATAAAATATGTACGTAACGAGACTATAATACAAATGAAAAAATAAATTGAGGGAGGAGTGGGCGATACAGGGAACTAAGGGTTGAACCAATATAAATTTGTAGAGCGATAACGACCAATGTTGACATATCATGCATCTCAACTCTACTGTTGCAACAAGGCTATAAAATGGGGGGGGGGGGTGTCATAATCTTAGTTATCTCTATATAGTGCCAGAATAGTCATTTATGGACTTCTATAGTGGTACAATGCAAATTGGAATCAAATGATAAAAATATGTATGTATTAACACAACTACGGTATACCGATGAAAATAAAAATAATAATTTAGGCCGGGATTAGATGTTGGGTTGGTTAAATAGACTCGGAGAAAAAGGGGAACGATGAACTGCCATAAATTAGTAGAGCGACAGCGATCAATGTTGCCATGTGATGCATCGCGACTGTACTGTAGCGGCAATGATATAAAATTGGGGGGGGGGGGGTCTGAAATTATCTTTATCTCTATAGATGGCACCAGGATTATATAGAAAGGAATAGCAATTGATATACGTATACCGTATACTATAGTAATACCATAGACATATACATGTAATACAAGTATCACGTGATAAAATATTACGTAACTTGACTATAGCGATGAAAAAAATTGGACCGGGATTAGAGGTTCGGTTGGTTATATGTGGATAATTGGATATGGAATTCATACCGATGAGACGATAAAAATTAGTGGAGCGATAAAGACCAATGTTGACACTTAGTCAGGCTACATGGGGGTTGATACGATAGACCGAAATAAATTTGTCGGGTGATAATGACCAATGTTGACGTATAAAGTAACGCGACTGTACTGTCACACAATTATCAGGTAGAACCTGTCAAATATGGACTCTGGTGGCCAATATGGAACAGTTCAGAAAACATTCGCAGGGCCCTAAAATTTATTTAACATGGGATCTGCCATTAAAATTGATTTATGAAAATTATGTCGATAAAATTCTTATTTTTCAAAATTTGAAGCTGAGACTTGGTGTGTCTGTGTGGAATACTTATATATTCCTAAAATGACAGGGTACAGCACGTAATTATTTTTTAGATGGAAGAAATTAATTTTTTTCGATGATAAATTTTAACATGGGATTTGCTATTCAAATCGATTTATGTCGATAAAACTCTTATTTTTCAAAATTTTGAGCTGAGACTTGGTGTGTCTGAGTGGAATACTTATATATTCCTAAATTGACAGGGTACAGCACGTAATTATTTTTTAGATGGAAGAAATTATTTTTTTTCGATGATAAATTTTAACACGGGATTTTCCCATTCAAATCGATTTATGTCGATAAAACTGTTATTTTTCAAAATTTTAAGCTGAGACTGAGGTATGTCTGCGTGGAATACTTATATATTCCTAAAATGACAGGGTCCAGCCCGTAATTATCTTTTAGATGAAAGAAATTGATTTGTTTCCATGATAAAAATCGAGCGTGTTCTGTGCCGCAGGCAGTGTGCGCTCAAAATGTAAACAACTTTCTCAAGTGTCGTTTTGGTCAACATATCGCTTTCTCGACGGGGAGATCTGATCCGAATAATAGCTAAGATGTATTTAGATAGAATTATTGAAAGAATTTGACCGATTATTGTGCATTTTGAGAGAAACGAGTGAAGAAAACGTTTAGTCAAACACGCGAATTCTGCCAATTAGTTGCAGACGAGCGCTGTCAGAATCAGATAATCTACAGATTGACAACAAATGCAGGCCTGAAACTCACCTTTTTGGGAGGTAAATCCCACTTATTAGATATCAAAACAATCCTTCCTAAGCACATTCCACAAGTTTTTAATATCTTAGGACACAGTAACAGTCAAAATGAATGAATTTAAATCACGATTCCGAGACGAAGCGAGACATGTACTGTGTACGATTTTTGACTCATTTTGAGGCGCATTGGTTACGATGACGTCATTTGCGTTGCCCCACAACCTTAACCCTTTCCAATGCCAACGGCATTTCAATTGGTTGAAATTAAAATTTTCTCAAGTTCCAGCTCAACCTGAATCTAGTTACCCAATTGGTAGAATTACTTTAGCAGTACAATTTAGTTTTATCAATTATAACTATAATTTTATTGACGATATGAGCTCAACATCATAATATGAAACTGTTTATGGCGGTGTTATCCAAACGTGTGCTTTGATAATGGTTATAATTTTATTTTGCGATCAAACGTCAGTGCAGCTCAGCAGAAACGCATAGGCACTATTTCAATTCAGCAGAAACGCATGAGTCCTACGATAATAGTACACCCACTGAACGCGCTTCGCGCGTTGGTCAGTGGGTGAAAAATTATTTGAGAAAGCGATAAATTCACAGCTACAAATGCATTTTGACTCTATTTTTAACCCCGCTCTCTCAGCTTTTAGGAAGCATCATGGATGCAGTGACGTAATGTTAAGTGACACTGAAGACTGGCGCAGGGCACTTGACAAGCACGAAAGTGTTGCCGCTGTAATGATGGACCTTTCAAATGCTTTTGATTGTCTACCTCATCATCTTATGTTAGAGAAACTACGTGCATATAATGTTTGTGAAAAGTCGGTATCTTATATGGGGAGCTATCTTTCTGGTCGCAGGCAATGCGTATAAACTTGGCTCCAGTGTGAGTTCCTGGAGGTGCATCACCAAGGGTGTACCACAGGGATCAATACTGGGCCCAACCATGTTTAACATCTTTCTGAATGACATTTTCGGCTTTGTGAAGGACTGCTCCCTTTATAATTATGCAGACGATAACACAATTTCCTTCTCTCACAAGGACCCTGATGTTGTTCGGAGCACTCTGGAATCTGATAGCCTTCATCTCATTGAGTGGTTCGCACTGAATGGCATGAAGGCAAATCCAGAGAAGTTCCAAGCAATATCATTGGGTCCCAAAAGTAAATCTATAACTGGCATAAATGCTTCACATCTTATCCCATGTATCGAGGAAGTGAAATTACTCGGTTTAACTCTGGACTGTAAATTGACGTTTAACACCCACATTGATTCGCTATGTTGAAAGGCATCAAGGCAGCTAAATGTCTTAAAGAGACTTGGACATATGCTGACCCTCTCAAGCAAAAAATGTATCTTCAAATCTTTCATCCTCTCAAATTTTAATTACCGCCCTCTTACCTGACATTTCTGCAATGTGTCTTCTACCGACAAGCTGGAGAAAATTCAGGAGAGAGCCTTTCGTTTTATCTATAATGACTACACATCTGATTATGACTTTCTCCTAAAGCTTGCAAACTGTGAGCATCTACATCTCCAAAGACTCAGACTTATGGCACTTACAGTTTTCAAAATACTAAAGAAGGACATTAACACTCCTTCCTATTTGGACTGCCTGGTGAAACTTAAACATAGTTCATACTCTTTTAGAAATTCTGAGACTCTGGAACTGCCATCACCTGATACTACTACTTTCGGTTTAAGCACGTTTAGATTCATGGCACCTAAAGTGTGGAATTCTCTTCCAGAGTCATGCAGAACCGCAGAGACGATGAAAGACTTTGAATGTATGTTAGAAACCTGGAATGGTTTTAAATGTAAATGCAGTGCCTGTAGGATATCCTAATTATATGTTATGTTTTGTATTTTAATCCTCACTCTCTGGTCTGGTATCTCCGAGTGGAACAAAACGTGTTATCCAGGAATGAAATATGGACTCGTTGTGCACATTACTGTGCCGTATATGAATATACAAATTTTTGTCTTAAGCTTTTGTTCGAGTCAGGGCTACCTGTCCTCAGTGATTTTATTCGTCTTTTACAATGTTTTAGCTAATATACATGTAATTTATTTTTCAGATAGGTTGTGTTTTATTCACATTACTGTTTATGTACATATTCATCGTTTTACAAGTCAGTTAAGAGCTTATTGCTCATGTTTGTAATTTAAAATGCCTGACTTTATAAATAAAGCTTTTGAACTTGAACTTTGACATGTTTATGAACAACATGGCAAAAGTCCCCTAAAATCCGAGTTGAGCTTTTTGAGATATTTGGATTTTTCGGATTGGTTCAAATTCTGAAGCATTTCCATTAGGCCATATGCGAATGCAGTCATGTGTCGATCAATTAATTCCAAATTCATAATACATTGAGATATATACAAACAATACTTGTCGTGAACCATATAAGTAGAATGTATGTCCCAAAATGGCCAAATAGAATGCAAGTTACATATTATGCATAATTGAATAGCTAGTCCCAAACGTGTGATAACACGCTCGAAATAATTGAGGAAAAATAATTGCAGAGTATAAGAGAAACATTTTATCGGGGATGTATGAATTATCTCTAATATATCTCGCGAGAGATATAGCGAAAAGCAATGTCTCATACAATGGTTAAATCTGGACTTTTTGGGCGCAAAGAAACGGAAGAAAAAGGCATTTTTTTCTGCACTCTCTATCTTGAATCGTGTCATATATATGTGTACACTACACTGCAAAATGAAATTTAATAGCGACGAATTGATTCTGTGACCTTTCCTAGATGCCGAAATATATGTGCTCATAGCAGTATCACAAATGTGACGGGTCATTGTTTCTTTTGATATACATACACCATCAAACCTTTCAAAATGCACTGCTATAGAGCAGTATGAGAGATATTCATATATATAGAGTAATGGGTGAATTGTGTAGATTATATTATCCGTGTCATAAAATATTAGTCATAGTTGCCTAAATCAAGTAATAAAACACGAATATTTCGCTTTTATCACAATAATGCATAGTGGTATACTATGAACGCAATTTTTCAAAACACAAATGTGTACCATACACTATCTTCAAAAAGATCTAAACTTGACCAAATTTGCCCACACACTCTGTGACAGAGACTGTCTTTATACCTGGAAATAATATTTGTTTATATTGACCAAGGTCACATATACGCGAAGGGTACTATGTTTTCTGCAACCGCATTACCGTGTGTATCCCTTCTCCCCAATATTACACATATTTGCTGAACTAACAACCATTAATAGCAACATTGAGTCAATGTTCAATGTTGAAATAACAGCTTTAAATGCTGGTCACCTGGTATTTTGCACAAGTTCATAGGTGGTTTTGCTAAGATATATTTCAAACAACAAAATACGGAAAACTAATATTGTATATTGCGTAATAGCATATTCCAATTGCAAGTTGCCGACTGAAGTAAGTTGAACAAATTGTCTACTAAGACATCGGTTTGGAAGTAGCACGAAAATTAGTCGTATAAAAATATACGATGTACTGTCTATTTGATCTGGTGTGATGGAGTACTACTATTTTGAAGAGATTGTGGTTTCTTTGCAGTATTGCAACATACGTGTATGGTTTATTATCCCGGACAGTGATGAAAAATCCGAAAATATAACTACTCTGTATACCGCAAGGATATGCATTTAAGTTTCTGCGTTACATTCAAAAATGTATCATCACGCCGAATGAAACTACCATACACTGTGTGGCGAAACATTACTTCGTATTTTGCATGCCCGAAATTATTATTTTTGGCCCCGACTGTAAACAGAAAACTTGAAATTTTAAAGACGTAAATAATTGGGTTTGACTTGCGTTGCAATGACCGACATATCCTCCATATGGATCTGTTTTAATGATCTGTGTAACTTTAAAGATATTTAACAACAGACTTGTATATTACTAATACATATTTAACCTACTAGGTGGTTATACAATAAGTTGCTTTCCTCTTGGCTTAGCTTGGTGGTTGCGGCCATTTTGACAGCCATTTCATGACCGCGTTTGTATTATTCTGATCGTGTCTCTATATTCGCTCTCGTACTCATAGTTCACATCGATTGGTATAACTGCGTATATGACTAGATTAGACAAAATAGAAGAGCAAAATACGGCCAGATAGTTGACAACCAGTTTTGGGGGTAGGGTTATGTTTTAACAAGTTTTGATCACTTATGATATGCGTACTTGCTAATTCTGCATACTATAGCGACGGAGTGGAGTCTGTGCAGTTTTTAAAATAGATAGCGTGTGTCTATGTTTTAAGAAGCCCGAGAAATCCGACATCGAATACACAGTTTTCCTTCAAAATCGTCGTTGTTTTGGCTCAGTGTTTTTTTTTCATATCCATTTCTGCGAAATTCATTCGAAGGGTCCCTTTGAATGGGTGTCTTTGGTTCGAGAAATATGTACCGAACAATATTGAGTGCCTTTTGTATACGTTTCGGTTGAAAAATTGCTACAGCATCCAATTATTTCCATGATTGTGAAAATATATATTTTTTTAATTATATGGAAAAATGATGTAACTCAGAAAGCTCAACTCGGATTTTAGGGGACTGTTGATAGATATATAGATAGATAGATAGATAATTTTTTCATGGCTAAAAGATGCAAAATTTGCAGAAATAAGAGCATAAGCATATATACAAAAGAGTAACACAGAGTGTGACTGTGTATGGGAGGCCAAATTCACATTTAATAATGAATTGCGCTTAAGCGCAATTGATTGCGCTTAAGCGCAAATACCACATATTATGCTTAAGCGCAAATAGGGCATTTACCCTTAAGCGTAATTAATTACGCTTAAGCGCAATTAATTGCGCTTAAGCGTAATTGTGACTACTATCTAACCTACCCATAAACTATTAGCATGACCTGGTGTATCACCTAGCAACACAAGATGAGCATTGGGCTAATTTTGACCTGTACTCAACAGTCAAACTGTGAGTATGTGTTCAACAAGGAGAATCCCCTAATTACATATTATCAGCATCCCTCTATCCAAAGAATTGATGTCGCCTTCCCGGAACTCTATTAATGTTTTGTATGATGTTTTTAATGTATTTTTGCACAGATTTTAGCCTTTACTATGGTAATATCCTAACATGCATGCGGTGTCACTGCATGAGGGCTTTCTTACCTCATACAGTAATGCTCTATTTAATCGACTTCTTAACCACAGCAGAATTATGGGTAACTTTTCAGGATTTAGTCGGAAATATGGCTTGTTGCCATTCATCGAAAAGCTCTCTCGAGCTTTCCGATGAATGGCAAAAAGCCATATTTCCGACTAAATCCTGAAAAGTTATCCATAATTCTGCTGTGGTTAAGGAGTCGATTAATTAGAGCATTACTGTATGGTTTACTTATTGACTTAAATCAGGGGGAAAAAACCCTATTTTCATATTATCAGCATCCCTGTCCAAAAAATGGTGTGTAATTACTGGAGCTTTGGTGTCTCAGTCCTGAAGCTCTAGTTTTTCTTATTAAATCAGCAGCTCTTGCACAAATCTATAGTATTTCCATGATCATATAGTGTGAATGTGGTGTCACCGAGGGCTTGCTTCCCTCATATGGTGTGCCTGTATACTCGAAAATTGAAGAAAATCAATGTCGCCCCGACTAATACAGAAAGTAATGCTATTGCAAGTAGCCCCAACTAATATATACCGAAGATAATATCATACTATCACGAATCGCTCCAACTAAAACAGAAGGTGATACTATTGCGAGTCAGCCATTTTGATAAAGAAGTTGGGCTAGCTCCCTACCCATCCAAACCAATGAAACCAAGAAGCGACATGTCAATAGGAGTTAATGCTAAGTTATGGAGAAACCTATTTATTCACCAGGGGTGTTTTGTTACATATAACCATGAATTGCGCTTAAGCGCAATTAATTGCGCTTAAGCGCAATTGATTGCGCTTAAGTGTAATTATTTGCGCTTAAGCGCAATTAATTGCGCTTAAGCGCAATTGATTATTAAATGTGAATTTGGCCTCCCATACCTGTGACATTCATATAGTATAAATATAAAAAGTATAGATATATAAATATAACAAGAATGCAGCTTGACAGTTCTGTAGAGGGACAAGATAGTGAATAAACCTAGCTTAGTAATGACTACTAAATAGATACTCGTACCTGTATATATATATACAACATGAAAAATCAACCCGTGCTATCCCACCCTCCTCCCTCAACAGGACTGTCATGTTGCTTAAGAGATACTAGTAAGACTAACAACAGCTCTTCGCCACCTGCATATACACACTGCTGCCATGTATGGCCGGCTTTAGACTGGCATGTCCATGACCGAAAGATGGAATCCCTAAATACAGGCAGCAGTGCCAATATATGCAGCTGGCCAAGTACTGTCATCGTACATGGAAAGATAGAGAGGAAAATAGAGTAGTAGAAGAGAAATATTCATATGAATACGCTCGTTTGACAAGTCATGCCATCGATTGCCATCAAGGAGCGCACAGGAAAGCAAACCAAAGCTTGCTTATTTCCACTGTGGTCCTTAATGGTAACCGACCACATGACTGACCAGGCCACAGCACAAGTTCTCATAAGGTCGTACGGTATTATTAATAGCATGATTCACGCCATTAATAATATACAAAGTCAGATTCCTCAGTACCTAAACTTTTATCGAATAATTCCTGTTTTATTAGGCGATTCATTGTAGCCAAGTTGCAGTTAGGTTCAATATATTTTACATAATTATTCCACAATGTGATTCCTGTGTAGAAAAAGCTATTGTAAGGTAGGAGCTTTCCCATCTGTTATATTTTTCATGATAGTCAGCTTTCTTTGGGAAACTCTGGATTCAACCGGAAGCCATTTAATGGTTTTAAACTCTTCATAACCTATATGTGAAAATCTATCCAAGCTCAGAACAAACCGGATTAATTTGTTTTGAAATATTTGTAGTTTATTTTTGGTAGTTGTACTCAAATAGCTATACCAAATAGAGGATGCATAATCGAGGTGGCATTGAATTAATGAGTTAGCAAGTAGTTTCTTTATGAAAGGGGTTAGAAAGTCAGCCTTTCTATGTACAAATTTGAGACGAGCAGTTACTTTATTTAGTACCTGTTTGGCCATTTGTTCCCCAGTGAGACTTTCATCGAGACAGGCACCCAGACTTTTCGTGACACGTCCGCGATGTTGTGGCCTAAATAATATAACATAAAAAAATCAGCTTTCCCCGATTTATTAGAAATTAGAACTGTTTTGTGCAATCAAATGGTGCCTACGTAAAGGGGATGGTATAGTATGGCATTATCCCTCTGGTAGCCCACTGTTTATGTTTTCAAAATGAGAGATAACTCTAAGATGCCCGTTATTTCGTCAAATATCACTTAAATTGAAATAACGGACATGTGAGCCCTTCGGTATACTTTTCCAACTCGACATCCCACACAACCTGGGCAAATATATACCAGCTTACTCACGACATATATTAACAGAGTTCGGTCGATAATGCTAAACAATTTGCGTGCGCGATCGTCATATATACGTACTGAGCCCAGTACCCGACATTCATATGCTGCATGCACCCATCACAAATACCAACTTTTAGCAGTACACGTTTTATACACGTTTTAATAGAGCTCTTGTTCAGTAGCTGATCAGTTGTTGGTCAGTATTTTAGAATATGTGTTACTGATCAGGCTAATCAGCACCCGAATCAGAATTTAGTTTATCATTCGTTTGTTTTGAGACGATCGAACTGAACTCACCATGCAATGCAGAGGCAGAAGTGTGTATGCATATGTAGTACTTCCCCGGTTAAGTGCATGGTCCTGCTAATTTGCTATGATGCTGGTGGGTCCTGGTCATTTAGCAATGTTTTGGCTTGTCAACATGACGCTGTTAAGAACAAATACTGCTAATTTTCATGAGTTATCATTTTAGAATTCGTTGGATAATCCAATCAATTAAAAAAACATTATCTGTATTATGAAGTTATTATACAATGTTGTGTACAGTATGTGATTTTCTTGTACGAGTCCAGGTTGTGGTGAAAAGTCATATTGGACGAGACACGCAGTGACAACATGGACGAATACAAGAAAAACACACACTGTACCCAACATTGTATAATGACACGTTTATTATCCATATGTATGTTTATTATTAGCAACCACATCGCGCCCTCAGGGCGCGATGTTGCTTTTCAAGTTTAGGCGTGAATGACGTCATTAATTTTTACAATACCATGAAACAGAATTTCGACGCGATGAAAATCCGGACAAGAAAAATGGGTTAAAAATCACGTGACTTCCGCCCCGCTTTTACATAGCATCCTGGGAACAATAATATCAAATTGTGAAATCACGGAATCGGAAGTGGACCAAGTGGGATGGTTATGAAATTAGAGACTTCAGTTTTTCTGAACAATTCCTATGTTATGTAGGCTTATGAATTAGTTTCATTTTGACCATTTTCGTTGGTTAGCTGACCGAAAACCAGCGAAGACGTCACGACAAGGTCCATGACGTCATTTACGTCAGTTGGTTTTGTGGGCCAGAATCCAGACACATTTGGTCTTTACCGGAAACACCGATTTCACATCACTAGACTAAACGCAATTATATATACAAAATGGCCAAACGACATTTTATATACAATATGCACGCAATAAATATGGGATCCCTCCCTACAAACGTGTTGTTTGTTTGTTTGGTTTTCATTGTTCATTTTTTGTTTGTTCTTCTTTTAAAACTAGTGAGTGCATATAAGATTATATTCTTCATCATGTTTTCAAATGTCATTTTGACTATCAGTTTGAATTTTTGACCATGCAATGAGCTAATTCAGCTGCCTTCCACAATATATACACTTAAATGTAATTAAGAGACTCCTCTAAAGACCATTTTCTAGAACAATACAGACTGGATTCAAACGAGAGATGTTTTCTATTGACAAGAGCTAGCTAGCTAGCGCATGAAACTGTTCGCGCGAAAGATTTCCCCAGTGATATTTTGGGATATAGCGCCCATGTAAACATTTATATTTGTCATATATAAACGTGGCAAGTTGCTAGCTTTAGTTTGGCTGAAGGGGTCACTCTCACCAAAAAAGTGCTGAAGGGTACACAGGATTCGCAAAATGTGCTGAAGGGTACACAGGGTTTGTGATCTCCACTAACACCGTTACTTAAACTGTGTTTCTGAAAGTCTGGCGTCCATTAGCAGTTTGTTTTCAGTTCATTTTAATGTTCATTGGGACGTATACAATTATTCTATAAGAGAAATCATGGCAGATACGAAAACTAAACGTCATTTAGAATGACATTTCAAACCCTGTGTACCCTTCACCACATTTTCAAATCCTATGTACCATTCAGCACTTTTTTTTGGTGCGAGTGATCCCTTCAGCTTTAGTTTGGATGTGTATGAGTTGTTTTAACGAGATACGTGGTGGCAGCCGGCAGGGTGGTTGAACTGTAGTGTTCCGCGGAATCCGCCTCTCCAACTTTGGTGAAAGTATTCAACATTTTGAAATCCCATGACTGACACAGCAACAGTTGGAAACTATACGTATATAGATGGAAATTGTTGTGATAGTTTGATGTATTTGTGTGGTTGCTCCACTACGTGTCACGTGCGATCATATTAGAATAACTTCTTGACGTCATGGAGTCCCGATAATTTTTCACCCACTGACCAACGCGCGAAGCGCGTTCAGTGGGTGTACTATTATCGTAGGACTCATGCGTTTCTGCTGAATTGAAATAGTGCCTATGCGTTTCTGCTGAGCTGCACTGACGTTTGATCGCAAAATAAAATGATAACCATTATCAAAGCACACGTTTGGATAACACCGCCATAAACAGTTTCATATTATGATGTTGAGCTCATATCGTCAATAAAATTATAGTTATAATTGATAAAACTAAATTGTACTGCTAAAGTAATTCTACCAATTGGGTAACTAGATTCAGGTTGAGCTAGAACTTGAGAAATTTTTAATTTCAACCAATTGAAATGCCGCTGGAATTGGAAAGGGTTAAGGTTGTGGGGCAACGCAAATGACGTCATCGAAAACAAGGCGACTCAAAATGAGTCAAAAATCGTACACAGTACATGTCTCGCTTCGTCTCGGAATCGTGATTTAAATTCATTCATTTTGACTGTTACTGTGTCCTAAGATATTAGCAACTTGTGGAATGTGCTTAGGAAGGATTGTTTTGATATCTAATAAGTGGGATTTACCTCCCAAAAAGGTGAGTTTCAGGCCTGCATTTTGTTGTCAATCTGTATTATCTGATTCTGACAGCGCTCGTCTGCAACTGCAATTGGCAGAATTCGCGTGTTTGACTAAACGTATTCTCCACTCGATTCTCGAGTCAAAATGCACAATAATCGGTCAAATTCTTTCAATAATTCTATCTAAATACATCTTAGCTATTATTCGGATCAGATCTCCCCGTCGAGAAAGCGATATGTTGACCAAAACGACACTTGAGAAAGTTGTTTACATTTTGAGCGCACACTGCCTGCGGCACAGTACACGCTCGATTTTTATCATGGAAACAAATCAATTTCTTCCATCTAAAAGATAATTACGTGCTGGACCCTGTCATTTTAGGAATATATAAGTATTCCACGCAGACATACCTCAGTCTCAGCTTAAAATTTTGAAAAATAACAGTTTTATCGACATAAATCGATTTGAATGGGAAAATCCCGTGTTAAAATTTATCATTGAAAAAAAATAATTTCTTCCCTCTAAAAAATAATTACGTGCTGTACCCTGTCATTTTAGGAATATATAGGTATTCCACGATGACACACCAAGTCTCAGCTTAAAATTTTGAAAAATAAGAGTTTTATCGACATAAATCGATTTGAATAGCAAATCCCATGTTAAAATTTATCATCGAAAAAAATTAATTTCTTCCATCTAAAAAATAATTACGTGCTGTACCCTGTCATTTTAGGAATATATAAGTATTCCACACAGACACACCAAGTCTCAGCTTAAAATTTTGAAAAATAAGAATTTTATCGACATAAATCAATTTTAATGGCAGATCCCATGTTAAATAATAAATTTTAGGGCCCTGCGAATGTTTTCTGAGCTGTTCCATATTGGCCAACAGAGTCCATATTTGACAGGTTCTACCTGATAATTGTGCGACAGTACAGTCGCGTTACTTTATACGTCAACATTGGTCATTATCACCCGACAAATTTATTTTGGTCTATCGTATCAACCCCCATGTAGCCTGACTAAGTGTCAACTTTGGTCTTTATTGCTCCACTAATTTTTATCGTCTCATCGGTATGAATTCCATATCCAATTATCCACATCTAACCAACCGAATCTCTAATCCCGGTCCAATTTATTTTTTTTTTCATCGCTATAGTCAAGTTACGTAATATTTTATCACGTGATAATTTTACTTATATGTCTATGGTATTACTATAGTATACGGTATACGTATATCAATTGCTATTCCTTTCTATATAATCCTGGTGCCATCTATAGAGTAAGAGATAATTTCAGACCCCCCCCCCCCCAATTTTATATCATTGCCGCTACAGTACAGTCGCGATGCATCACATGGCAACATTGATCGCTATCGCTCTACTAATTTATGTCAGTTCATCGTTCCCCTTTTTCTCCGAGTCTATTTAACCAACCCAACATCTAAACCCGGCCTAAATTATTTTCATCGGTATACAGTAGTTGTGTTACATACATATTTTTATCATTTGATTCCAATTTGCATTGTACCACTATAGAAGTCCATAAATGACTATTCTGGCACTATATAGAGATAACGAAGATTATTACAACCCCCCCCCCATTTTATAGCCTTGTTGCAACAGTAGAGTTGAGATGCATGATATGTCAACATTGGTCGTTATCGCTCTACAAATTTATATCGGTTCAACCCTTAGTTCCCTGTATCGCCCACTCCTCCCTCAATTTATTTTTTCATTTGTATTATAGTCTCGTTACGTACATATTTTATCTCTTGTAACTTTTGCTTCAACATGCCGAGTTCTGCTGCAGACGATACAAAACTGACAACATTTCGAAATGTAAGCAGGCTTCAAACTCATCTTATCCAAGAAACTTGTGTATAAGGTGTACTCGCATTTGTTGCGTTAAAAACCAAAGGTCCCAAGTCAAGGTCCAAAATCCCCAACACACTGATGTGAGGTTTAATGATAACTCACATCTACATAACCTAACCAATATAAGGATGTAAGGTGTAATGATAACTCCATCCACATACAGTAATGTCCAAAGTAATTGACCACTTAACCACAGCAGAATTATGGGTAATTTTTCAGGATTTTAAATCCTGAAAAATTACCAATAATTCTGCTCTGGTTAAGTGGTCAATTACTTTGGGCATTACTGTAACCAATATAAGGATGTGAGGTTTAATGATAACTCTATCCACATAATCAATATACGGGTGTGATGTTTAATGAGAACGCCATCCACATAACTAATAACTATGTGTGAAAATTAAATAAAAAAATTAAATTCCATGATGGCGTCCAATATGGACTATCTAATTCTGCTCCAAAAACATGTATATTCAATATATGGATGTTTATTGGATGGGGGGGGGGGGGACCGATTATTTCAATGATATTTTAATTCACTGGGATACAAAACCCGACCTACGGGAGCACGCTTCGCGCACGACTGTATCTTAAGCATATGTGCATATTTAATAAGCCAACAATTGGAATCCCAACAGAGAAGACTGGCGTAGGTCCCTTGCGCATAGACATCGTTGATGATCTCTATGGGAAACCAACTTGACATTTAATAGACAATTTCGATTAACTGCAATAACTTAAGGAATCTCTAATTGAGCTCAAGCCCAATAAGAATATTCCTTCAGTTATTGTGCTTAAGCGCAGTTAGAGATACCTTATTGCGCTTAAGCACAATGTGATATTCCTGTGCAATAAGGAATATTCTTATTGCGCTTAAGTGTAATAAGACATTCCTTATTACACGTAAGCGAAATTACATCAATATTGCACTTAAGCGCAATTAATATCTCTCCATTAGATCACCCTTGTGCAAATAGTAGAATAATCCTATATTTGTTCCACCCATTGTACCATGGAGATGGACTACACCACCTGAATTATAGGGAGTTTATGTACTATATATAATATATTCCTTATTAAGAGATTCCTTATTGGGTTTTATTATATACAATGTAAGCGCAATTTGTAAATTCCATTATTGCGCTTAAGCACAGTTAAATATATCCTTATTGCGCTTAAGCACAATAGAGATTCCCTTATTGTGCTTAAGCACAATTAGCTCTTCTTGCGATTAATTAAAAAAAAAATTCTAATTGTATTGTAACTATTGTTTTGTCCTTTAATATTTCCCATACATCATGTACACATATATTATGCTAGAATGGTACTATTATTACTAATACCACTCGTAGTAGTTAATACCACCTTACTGTCAATATCCTATCATGGTTAGTTTCAAATCATAACGTTAATTGTTATTACTATGTGTGTACTGTACATGTACATCAGTCATCAATTAATAATATTTTGCTATTTTGCATGCGAAGTGGAAGACCCTCCAATAGCTTATCAATACCACTCGGGACAGTGGGTGTTTTTCCTCAATTAATTGAATTTCTTGTTAAAAAGTCCTATTGGACTCGATTCGAGTCCAATATGACTTTCAAGAGTCCAATATGACTCCCCTCCCCCCCCCCGGATTATCATGTGACGCTTCTGCCATATCATAAATAGTATTAGTTAATGGATAATAATAATAAACATTTAAGAATATATATATTTAAAAAATATTTCGCTCTGTTTCTCGATTCTTCCCAGAAAGCATGACTTAGATTGGAAGAAAAACTCACAAATAGTAGGCGTGCGGTTGATTATCATAACCATAAACTTTGTTCCAGATGTCCATGTTGTGTGGCGGTGTCCGACCGGAAATGTAACCCAAAGGTTGTCAAGGGCGCTGCGTTTGGATGTTGTTAAGCCAAGATAATAAAGATTGCTATAACCCTGTCGTTTTGCAAACACCAGCGCAGCGCATTAATGACCCATTATTTCCATGACTGGAACTTCCTGATTTTTTGAAACCCGGTGCCAATGCATTCTCTTATATATGCGAGTCTCCCATAGGGAACCTAGCATATATAAGAGAATACATTGGCCTAGCACTATTTACATTGACATTGTAAGCCAGTGCTTTCTTCTAATATGCGTGGCTCCCTATGAGAGACTCGCACATATAAGAATGCACTGGCACGTGATCTTTAATGCTGCACTAGCGAAGTTTCCGTCATGAAAAGGTTAAGTTATTTTAAAAATATGTATCTACTTGCTTGAATGTTTCATACTGATGACACTGGCTTTGATTTTTCTCAACTCGCTTGGATTAAACAATTAACGCGAAACTGACAACTTTAGAAAAATAACGAGCAGTACCCAACATCATCATAGTAAATTAGCAGGGCCAGTTAACCAGGGGTGGTGTAACTTACCATATGTCCACATGAAGAAGGACGTAGAAACGCATCCCTTGTATATGGAACTCAGCAGCACTTTGCATTGGCCATTTATGCTCGAAAGTTCCTGTATGTTGGTGAGATCGCAAGAGACAAGACCCTGTAACACACAAATGGTCGCAGACAGTAGAAGAAATGTCTTCATCTTTGCGTTCGCTGGGTGCAGTGATTGTACGATTATGTCATATGGGCCTTATATATACTGAACAATATCTATACAGCAAATATCAAGGTGGGAAATTAACGCATCCCTCATATCACCAATGTTTGCACGCAATATATGTAACAATGGATGTGTAGCAACCGGTTAATGTTAGATTCGAGACATGTTAAGAAATATAGGTGAGATTGTACATATCCATTTGTCTCTCACACATGATGTCACGAATGTGTGATAAACAGATGTGCATTATATGTACACGTAGGAGTCGGTTCATCTCTTTTAAATAAGGTAATTCATTGTTCCACATGTAACGAGATAAACTCAAAACGTCATACTACATTTGTCTTTGTCAACAAATGAACATGTTATTTTAAAGCTGATTTAAAGAAAATGTGGGTTCTTTGTTTCCATACCTAATACTAGCTAATTAACAGAGATTCAATAACATATGTTCGTGCAGTGGGAAGTGAAGGTGTTAACTCGAGAACCCGAGTCATAGCCGTGGTGTGACTAATGAACACCAAGACGTTGCAACTTGAATTATATCACCCTTATTTGTTACAAAATCGTATAAGTTACTAAGCCAATGATATACAGGATATGGTTCGTGGTTTGAAAAGATAACAGATCTATTGATCTGTTGGGCGCGACAAAGTAAGGTACTAAGAGAGGTAGGATTTCGGTATATTTCTGTCCCTATAATCTGCAAACCTATAAGATATCTCAAAGTTGCTTATATAGGCCCTATATACGCAACTTTGAGATATCTTATAGGTCTGCAGGTCCTTGGAACGTGTGTATTTCAATGTGATCCAAGTTGTTGATGTTGTATAGCGTGATATCCACTATATATGTCTGAATTGGACATCAACGCAATGATATTGGAGCTTTAAGTACACGGGATCTCCGAAACAAGTGTCATGTAACTCATGTTACGTACACAGACTCGATCTCCCTCGATGGGCATCAGGTCCCATCTCATTCAGCGCGAAACATAATTACATTATAGGTACAAACTAATATTCGATTTGCCGCGAAAATATACTACACCCGGTGTTATGTTCTACATATAAGAAATAAATATAACATCCCGTTTCTTGCGATGCAGTAATGCTCATTTAATGGGATACCGCGGGTAACATGTGGACATACATAACATGCAACTAAAACACATAAAACACCGGGGTCACCTTATTTAAAAACAATGGCTTAACAATTGGCGTGGTCTTGACGGGGTGTATTCATAAAACTATTATACATGTTAGAATTGTGTTTCCCCCTGAGTTAGTGTAATTCTAGAATGATTATAGAAGATACATGCATGTACTAAGATCTGGGACCCACAAGTTCCTTTCTGTCTGACACCTTTGACAATTATAGTCCCCACTTTATCCCATTATTCATTTCTGAGAAATATATTGTCGGTAAAAAATACACCCCTGCATCCGGATAAATCTATATTGGTGGATATGTCAAAAGCGGTGGATATTTTTATAGCAGTGGGAAGGCGATTTTATGCTCCTAGCTGGTTGGTTACCAACGCCGTCTGAAGGGATGGTAATTTGTTTATATGTACATCAATTATCTTTGAACTTGGGTGTATACACGAATGTTATTTTTATTGATAACTATGGCAATAAATGCTATTAAAAGTCAAGTTATTTTATTTATCAGGATTGCTTGTGGTAACTCTCCAGATGTAGCACTCTTGTGATACTTAGCTGGATGGGCGTGTATATCCCATTTTTATAATGGACTCCTTTCCCGGATCTTTCGTGTGCTATATGGACATGAACTGCTACAGCACTATCACTATTTCCTGATATGACCTCCACACTTGCTTTAGTTGTTGGATCAAAAGTAAAGAGCCGGGTGTCTAGTATATAAATGGGATACACGCACATCCAGCACATAACAAGAGTCCGTTGATTTTTGACTGACGGATCTTTTTATGGTCATTGTCGACATAGAAATCACTTTTTTAGGTTGTCCGGATGATAGCAATATTTAACAAAACTTCTTGTTTAATAATATGTGGTTCACATTTGATAAACCGCAGGTTATGTTCGAAAATGGTTATGGCGTGATGATTTTTGACGACGGAGTTATGCCTCTTTTACGAGTTAGAAGTAATAATTTTTTTTGTCGTTCAGATGATAACTCGAACAATGTTTAACATAATTGGTAACAGTTCATTCAGAAAACAGAGTTTTTTTTACGAAGTTATGTGCCTTTGTTCGACTTAATTTTTGTGTAAAATTGTCTGAAACATAACTTGAGCAATCTTACCTTTGAGAAGTTGGAATAAATTTTTGGCCGGAATTTGACTTCTTTTTAAAACCAAAACCCCCCTCTTTTCGGAGAACATATACATCAACAGTTTGGACACCTCTACTACCTAGCTACAACCAGAGATAATTCATTTGACTCTAAGTATTAAAGGGAGGCTTTCGAATTGGGTTTAT
This sequence comes from Siphonodentalium dalli, assembly GCA_032622095.1. NCBI lineage: Eukaryota > Metazoa > Mollusca > Scaphopoda > Gadilida > Siphonodentaliidae > Siphonodentalium > Siphonodentalium dalli. Next base: position 198,821,201 of record CP136062.1, read on the forward strand.
GTGAAATGACATATATTTGATACCAGTTTGTGCCATTACTACCATCAACAAGTACATGTAATTTATCTTATTTTTATTATTAATAATTCTCCAATAACGCGATTTCGCACATAAGTGAGATAAACGCTCTTCACTTTACCATATCAAGAATGAACAAACAATAAACGGGTCATTATGTTTTCATTATGAAGAAATATCTGGACCACTTTTAAATTCAATGACTTCAATAAGTCTAAAAGATATGTCACATAAAGTTCGTATAAAAGTGCCTATAATGTATATTTATATCGACATATTTTTATTAACGGAACATGACGAAATATCGCTACACAAAAAAATTATATAGGAGACACTGGGAGACATTGAAAAATACTTGCCAAACTCATAGCAATTTTCATTTTGTTTTTCGCATAGAGGTTCGACAAACGCTCTTTACTGTTTTGCATATTAGGAGTAGATTAGATCATGACATGAATCTCTACTCCAGTTACGCCCGTAGATATCATATTCCACCTGGTACAACACGTGGGAATTTGTTGATGTTGTGACAGGGAAATTTATAATGTAACATTGAAAAACAGTAGATATAATATATTGCTTTGTTCATCAATACATGTTCCTTAATAATGTAGTTCACTGTAGGTGAAGGTCCCAACCCAAAGTTGCACGATTTATGTGTCTTCGTGAGCGATTTTTCTTTGAATCGCTTATATATAATCATGGAATTTTCCCCGAGTAATTAATTCAATGTTTATTGCGATCGATATCGGCTCAAAAAAGTCACAAAAAGCGTACAATTTGGAGCCACCCCTTACCGACCTGAAGTAGATTATTGAGGAACAGATATTAACACAGAAATATATATTCTCTGCCTTGTTTGTTCAATGTTATAGAGTTCCTTGTCAGAACGGGTCAGAACTCCAAAAAAGTTCCAATATTTTGTACTGCATGGTGGAATATGATCTCTACGGAAATAGCCATACAGAGTAGAGAATCATGGCATGATGTAGGAGTAGACTAGAAATGAACGATCTTTATTGATCCATCCTGAAAAATCGGGACCAGACTTCCAAATTCAACGACTTTGATAGGTTTAAAAGTTTTTCACATCAACTTCGTATAAAAGTACCTAAAGTATTGATATCGACCTATTTGATCGACGGAACAGCACGAAATATCGACACACATGCCTTTAAAGGTACTCAACCCGTAAAGAGGGTCCCCATCTCAACAGATTCCAACAACAACAATCCGATCAGAGGGTCCTATATTACTATTTCTTTGGCTTTGGGGGTAAAAAATATTTGATTCGAGTCGAGGAACCCATCAAACAAAGCTCAGAGTCATTAGATAGTGATTTTTGAAAATTCTTATGTTCTCGAGATGAGTACTTATAACTGCCGTCAATTTGGTAACATGCTCGAGATTTTACGCCAAAATTCTATTCAAACAGACAAGGATGGATAACTCTATAATCAAGTGGGTAATAATAACGAATTTTTTACTATCTTCTGGGCCAGAAAGAATTCCCGATAATGAAAAATAATAGATTTCTAAAATAGATATCTAACAAATCTGAGCTTTGATGGGTGACTTCCTCGACTCGAATCAAATATTTTTGACCCCCGAAGCCATTGAAATAGTAATTGAGAGGAGTTTTATCGGGTTGAGTACCTTTAATATATTCACTGAAGAAACTTGCCAACGTCATAGCTATTTTCCAGCTGTTTTCAATTGGTTTGCATATCAGTGAGATAAACGCTCTTTATATTTACCATATGGGGAATGGATTAATAATTAACGCTCTTTATTCTTCTATGCTGAAAGGAATCGGGGTCCAGGCATCTGCATTCACAAACTGCAATATGCGGCCCTTCAGTGAAGCCCGTCGAACGTAGTTCACGATGAGAACTATATCGTGTAGGTTGCTCAATTAAACGACTAGAGTAAGGCTTTCTGTGTCATGTAAAGTTCGCATAAAAGTCCCTATCGTATATATCGGCCTATTTTAATCCTCTGACAGGACGAAATATCGGTTCACACTACGCAGGCTTTATAATATACAATGAACAAATTATAGTACTTTTTCTTGTTTTCAACTTTTTCGCAGAGAAGTGCATGATGAGACAATCGTTCTTTATTTGTCCCATGTCGGGGAATAGACTAACACGGAACGGTCTCTCTCCACTGTTCTGCCCGAGTTGGATACACTTGCTTGAATACAAGCGGTCGTATTATGTTTATCAGTCCGTCCGTCCAGTAATATCTTTGGTTTCCGACCGATATCTTAAAGCTACACGGTGGTTTGGCTCCAAAAATATATCTGATATATATATACTATTAGCGTTTGAATTGTTCCCGGTATCGAAATAGGTCGACAAATACCTAACTACTTTTTCTACGAGCATTGTATACGAAAGGGTCAGGTTACTTTACGTTTTCAACTTTTCGGCGGACAAGGACCAGTCTATCGCGGGAATTTCGACAACAAATTTCTAGTTCATGAAGTAAAAGTACATTTTAATGAATGATGTTCGTCTCAAAGTTGATATAACTGCTTAGTGAATAAAAATTGCTATTTAGCTGTTGTCATTGTTTTTGCGACTCTCGTGACTCGTTTATTTGCACACATCTATGTCTTTTGTTTAATAGACTGGTTCCTGGTCAAACACTGCAAAAATCAGAAAACGTAGTAACCCGACCCGACCCGTCGAGCAACATTTTATGTCACAGAAAGACGCATTGAAGTCATGGCATACAAAATTTTGAATACATTGCACGGGCCCCGTATACAAACGGTATTATTTGCAATCACGTGAATTCTTGAACCGGAAACGGAATGTCTGGATATTTATATTGCGTTATCTTAAAGATGGATTATCTCTTTGTAAACATGTATTATATAGTTACCGGGGTATAAAATATTAGATCTGAATCGAAGACTCCTGTCCGGAAATGCTTCTATCGATTAATATTAATTTTATTACGAATATTTTCTGGTCTAAAAAGGTGTGTTTGTTCAGCTAACGAACATTATTGGTTACTGTTAACAGAGACCAGAAATTATATTGTGCAATTTTGTCACAAATAAACGTTAATTATACTCATTATCGCTTATATCTGTGGAACAAAACAGTACAAACAACCAATCTGTGACATTTGACATTCGTTGCGTAGCCGTAGGAACAGCCCAGTGCTCTATATCGCAATCCGGTCTCATCCGAATGGTCGGTTCTAAAAATAGTAACATAAATGGGCCCGATTTAATATTCGAAATAAAATCAATATTAATTGATAGAAGCTTTTCCGGACATAGGACTTCAGTTCATATCTATTATTTTATACCCACGCAACTATTTAAAATTTGTTATTTAAAGAGATAATCCATCTTTAAACGGACATGGCTGGTTCGAACCCCAAAATTATGCATACATACTTTGGTAAGAGGAATCTAAAAACTTGATATGCGGAAAATTTCCAAACAAATTCGTCGATATAGCGCTGAAAATAAGTGTTGTTTATCTCGGATATTTTTCGATAAATTTAATAACGAACCAAAGCCGGACGCTAGACTATATCTGATTTTGTGACATCACCAATTACTATCTAATACGACGCTGGTATTTTGAATTTTTGCGACCACTTTCGTCGCACAGTAGACCGGTGGGCTTAAAGCATATTGTCGTAATCGGAAATAAACATGTGTGTGTCAGTTACCGGCATGCCAAAATTAAGGGAGTTACTATCGGAATTATGCAAAGTGAAGTTAATTCGTAGCGGCGGTTTATATTTTACTGAGAACATAATTGTGACATATTAAGAACTGTCAAAAGGCACAGATATATCCTAGCTTATGCGTGTGGTTTACCTGTGGTTCGTTAATTGCGCTGGCGTATGGTCAATTGGTCATATTATCGTACCGTTTGTGTCGGTTCGAATTTTGTAATAGGTGCATGGTCGCGTAAAATTGCATCTACTGTCTTTTCTCTGCAACGTGTATGGTATTATATAACTTTGACGAATAAAACGAAGAGAAACATTAAAATTGTTTCGTTTTAAACGGACATGGCTCATTCGAACCTCCAATTTTTTTTCTACGCAATTTGGAGCGACGGATACGATAGGTCGATAAATAAACGAACTATTAATATACCGCTTCATAAGCTCTGAAAAACACTTGCCAAAGTCACAGCCATTTTTCAGCCGTATTCAACTTTTCGCTAGAAGTCAGACAAACGCTCTTTATTGCTACCATGTCAGGGATAGACTACCACGGAACGCTCATTTCTATTCCATGTCGTAAAAATGCCTGTTATATGTTTGGAACCCAAACACCGTATTCACAGTTGTATTTTTCATTACTTCAATGCGTCTTTTTGGGTTACATAATGTTCGTGGAAAAGTAGTTCAGATATTTATCGTCCTATTCAGATACTGAGAAAAATTCAAAAATTTCGTAGCGCAAACCGCCATGTGTCTTTAAGGTAACTCAATATACCGTTTCGAGCCATCTCACGGAGACGCCAAGCTTATATCCTCTGTCGACATCATTTGTATGTGAGTATCAAGTGGAGTACTCAGTCCGTATTTCTTCGAGGGTGGAGTTCAACACACTACCGGGGTGTTGGGGGTGGGGACACCCCTACAATCTTTAGGGAAAAAAATCAACAGTTGGAAATTTCATGATGACAGAAAATTGGTTGGAAAATTCAGAACATAAGTAAATGAGTCTTTTAAAATATTTTTCTACTTTTGGTCAATAATGTTGGCTTGACATGGCCGGTAATTTCTAAATATAGGGGGTGTTAGGATGGAAATTTCGAACAGTTGGAAAGTTTGAGACACCAGTTGGAAATGGGGGAGAGTGCAAATAACGAATGAAAATCACAATCTTGGAAATTGCGGTCTGCTACAAGGGAAATGCCAAGCGGACACCCAACGGAGGCCATCTAGCCGCGTCAGGCATGATTTGGTTACATCAATCATATCACTTTAATATATTTTTATTTGCTTTATGACAAAACATCGAGAATGTGATGCCTGTTGTTCCATATATTTTATTGACATCATCCGCTGGTTGCTTTCTTGTGGATAGGATGTGGCCTTCTTGGTTGTACTACTGTGGAGGAATTTCTCTAAACCACGTGATTGAAGAACAATCTCCTGAGTCGACAACGCCCACCGTAATCAACTCCCTTGTGTCGTTGTCACGGCACATCAATGCTCCACCCTGATCGCCCTGAAAAAAAAATGTATACGAACATGGGACCATTACATGTGTACAAATGCTAGTTTAATTGTATATTTCTCTATATTTTATTTTTACTATTGCTATTATATATAAATTTCTACATGCAGTCTCGGACTATCCGAAAACCATAGCCGAATCGATGGTTTGTTCCTTATATAAGGATAGCATATCCCCCAGAACTCTTTATATATTAATTCAGACGTATATTTATACAATATTAATTTTTAGTCAGAGAGTTTTAGTGACTTATATCACTATTATAAATATATTTATACTAAGATCGAGCGTTTACTGTGATGATGTGAATATCAGCATGATAAACATGTGCTCTATTCGACACTATGTATAGAGTTACTCCCCATATATAGATCACCGTTTCTTTTTCTATGAAACAGTATAACACAAAGTAGAAGCTTCTCGTCCAGCCACTTTAAAAGGGAAAACAATCGGGGGGGGGGCTGATATTTTCAGGGATTAATACGAACATGTTCATGAATAACATGGCAAAAGTCCCCTAGAATCCGAGTTGAGCTTTTTCAGATATCTTGATTTTTCGGAATGGTTCAAATTCTGAAGCATTTCCATCAGGCCATATGCGAATGCATTCATGTGTTGATCAGTTAATGCCAAATTCACAATACATAGAAATAAATACAAACAATGCTTTGTCGTGAACCGTATAAGTAGAATGCATGTCCCAAAATAGCCAAAATAGGATGAAAAATACATTTTGTGCAAAAACGAACAGCTAGTCCCATACGAGTGACAATACGCTCGAATTATGTGAGGAAGAGTGACTGCAGTGTATAAGAGAAACATTTTATCAAGGTGTACGAATTCATCTCGCGAGAGATATAACGAAAAGCAAGGTCTCATACTCTAGTTAAATCTGGACTTTTTGGGCACAAAGAAACGGAATAATAAGGCATTTTTTTCTGCACCAATTATCTTGAATCGTGTGATATATGTGTACACTACACTGTAAAATGAAATTTAGTAGCAACGAATTGATTCTGTGACATTTTCTATAAGCCGAAATATATGTGCTCATAGCAGTCTCACGAATGTGACCGGTCATCGTTTCTTTTGATTTATGCACCATCAAACCTTTCAAAATGCACTGCTATAGAGCAGTGTGGGAGATACTAATAGAGTAATGGGTGAAATATGTAGATTATATTGTCCGTGTCTTAAAATATTAGTCATAGTTGCCTACGATCAATTAATAAAACACGAATATTTCGCTTTTATCACAAGAATGCATATAGTCCGGGAGCTAATATGGGTACCCTTGCACCCCCCCCCTGGGACTTAACTTCACCCCACTAGTCTTGTTCCTTATTGAATTCTTCAACTTTTAAGCAATGTTAACAAGAAAAAAAAGTGGCCGCAGAGACTCCAGACAAGATGGCGTCCATCATGGCGGCCATTTTTTGTATATGCACCAGGTCTCTTTGATCGCCGTTATAGTAAAGATGATGTCACATGCGGTCTTGTTTTTCGTTCGATTCGTTATGGTAATATACAACCCTTACAAATTAGCCAAAAATCCGACACAAAAATCCAATATGGCGGCCAAGATGGCCGCCGAAATGTGAAAATTGCTATTTTTCGGATATTTCACCACCTTTCGTTTGTCTTTGTGGGAAAATGTTGGCACCTTGACGCGATTTTATACATTTATCGTCTAGAAGAGTCATTGGCGAACACACGGGGACCATAATATATATTCCTTGACGGATATTTTTGTCCGATATCACGTTTTCCCAAATGCCGGTATAATCCGGTCAAAGCCAAAACGACGCTAATAACGCAATGTCTGTTTCGAATCAATGAGTGTTATTGCTATTATTACTCAAGCCATGACTATATATGTGTAGGAGATACTCGGGCTAGGATTCCTCTTATACCTGAGTTGAGGAATATTCACCCAAATCCAAGATGGCGGCCAAAATGGCCACCAGAAATAGAAAAATCACCGAAAATCGCTGATTTTAACATCAGTGAGAGTTATTGTCACGACAACTCCACACCTGCTTACTATTGAGAGTTGGGAACACTTAGTTGAATAACTTTCCTTATATTGCATCCAAATAAAAGTCCCCCAAATCCAAAATGGCGCCCACAATGGCCGACAAATTTTGAAAAATCACCGAAATTCCCTCATGTTCACATCATTGGGCATTATTGTCGAGAAAACTCCACACATGCTGACAGTTGAGTTGTAAATACTGAGGTGAAGTAATTACCTTTCATCCCATGCAAGAAATAGTTTTCCAAATCTAAGATGGCGGCCAAAATGGCGACCGATATTTGAAAACACGCCTACATTCCTTTACTTTCTTACGATGAGCGTTATTGTTTCGCGAATTCTACCCACCATCACATATTGGTATGGAATATTGGTATGAAGTATTCATTTGAGTTTGTCAATTGATACGCAAGGTCGAGATGGCAGCTAAACTGGAGGCCAGAAATTGAAAAGAAATCGATATATTCACATACAAATTTCAACTTTTTGTCATAGTATCGATATGTATGGACGAAACTATACACAAACCATATATTAGTTCAACTTAAAACGTATCAAAACGCATAACATTGATCGGGTCCTTCTGGAAGTACGAAAACCCACACTTAATATAGCGATGTGTCATTTCGAAATCCATTTGACACTTCTAATGGTCGTAACCGTAGGTGCGCCGAATAGCCACATTAGAACAATTACCTGGTAAAAGATTCTGATTTGCCACGTCCTTAATGATCTGGACCAGTTTCCATTTCTTTGCCTGATAAATCTAGGTCGCTCACACCGACAAAGTATTCAACACTTCATGTGAGAAGGGTCCCTTTAATCATAACGTTTCAAACAATTAATTTCCCGGTGTCTGGCTTAAGATTTTAGATGTTTGCTAAATGTGGGATTTGTTCGTCATCTTGAACTAGAAAGGCATATGATCGATAAGTATACAAGCTTACAGAAGGTCATCTCTATGTATGTCTTTCTCATACCCCGTGGGGATAATGACATGTATACATGGCGAACTTCCCAGTTAACTAGTCACTTCTCAATAGATGGTTCAACTCACAAACTTAGCGAACGTATTGGCATACGTGGACAACTTCGGCAGTGTTTCGGAGGTAGCTAGCTGTCTCATTCCCTTGGACAGAATGATGCCTATCTGCTAAGGAGAAGACCATAATATACCGACTACCAACACTTCTTGATCACGATCCTAAGCAAACTGTGTGACGTCCCGCAGTCGTCTCGTCGAATAGCTCCCAGCAGAGAAGAACAATACTCGCGGTGCTATTTTGTGGACATGCGCCATGACAGTGGGAATGAAATGGGCCACGGTATACAACCCTACACCAGGTGCATGTTTCAATATAGAATGTCATGCGTGTTGGTCTTTTTGGTGTGGTAAGATTGTATTTCCACATCCGTCTCAAGGCCGTTCTGAATCAACATGACCAGACGTATAATTTTGTCTGGATAATACTATCCTAGCCAGTCGGATGGGCTAAAGGATAATGTCTTTATGGAACGAAGGTATGCATTGTTGTTATGATCTCTCAGGGTTAGTGTCAGATGTGGACGGTATTATTCAAGAACATGTCAGGAACTGTGGTGCATTTATTTCACTGTGTGTTTAAAGAACAATTTATAGTCTCGATGGCAATGGATGTGGACGTTGGTGAACGTGACCTTTATGATCATATAGCTTTATATTATATAACTTTAGAATATAGTAGTTAAGATGTCTCATGCAGGACAATGGTTTTGAATGGTGATGTTACCAATACATCACTTGGTGTACCCAACGTTGGTTAAACTCAATGCAAGATCTCATCAAAGTAACATTCCTCTAGATGTTCTTCGCGTTGAACATGTCACCCTTGTGTTGATTGCATTGTACTTTCTTGAACCATACCGACCACCACCCAGCGTGAGTATGACATATTATCGGTAACTATCAAATGCATCGTCCTGAAGACTACATCCCAGTCTGGTGGGGCTTATATAGTAGTAGCCAATGGTACACGTCTGGTTCGTTGATTAAGAACGGCTTCCAAGCGGATTGAAAAATACAATCTTAGCATACAAGGAAAGCAAAGCCACATGAGATCATGTCTGAATCTAAAACATACCCAAAGAAGGGGCGGTGCAGTCATTGTCCAATTTCATTTCCACTATCATGACACATGCCCACAAACTAGCACCGCGTGTATTGTTAGTATCTGCTTGGATCTGTACGGTGAGACGATTGATGGACGCCTCCAGGACTGTTCTTATGATCATGGTCAAGAAGTGTGGGTTTATTATGCATTATGGTCTTCTACGCCTTAGCAGAAAGGCATCCGTCAAATGTTAGGCTTTCAACATTCGAAGCCATATACAGAAGTTGTCCGGCTACGTCAGTACGTGAATATGTCAATTGAGGAACCATATATTGAGAAGCGGCTGGATGGGAAGATCACCAGATGTACAGTTTGTTATCCACATTAGATAACCAAATCTGAAAAATACGCAGATAGAGAGATCCTTCTGAAAGCTAGTATACGCATCGACCGCATACCTTTGTAGTTTATCACGCAAGATGACGCTCAGATCCCATATGTAGCATCTGAATTATACCATAAGCTACCACTAATAAAGCTCGCCAAGAATAAGGATAAGAATTCCCAGCTTTCGAGACAAACACGTGAGCTTGACACCGGCATATGTGTTGTTTGAAACATTCCGATTAGTGGGACCCTTCTACCAAGAAGTGTAGAAAACTGTGTTGGAGTGAGCGAGATAGGTTAATGTGACGAGACGGATGCTGATCCAGATAATGCTGAATGTGGCAAATCAGAATAAGCTCAGGTACTGTTGTTTTGATTCTTGGAAGTCATAATATGACTATTCGGCGCACCCATATACGGTTACGGCCATTATGGGCGCTTAGTGGAGAATGGTTTTCTAAATGCCAGATCGCGATTATTGTGGGTTTTCATCCTTCCAGAAGGCGACAACCTATGTTGGAACTAATAGATGGCTTAGGTACCGTTTCGTCCAATGCATACATATTGATATTATGACAAAAAGTTGAAATTAGTATGTGACAATTTCGACTTCTTTTCAATTTCTGGCCGCCAGTTTGGCAGTCATCTTGATTGTGAGAGTTGGCCAAACTCAAATGAATACTTCATATCAATGTTCCATATGAATACTTCATATCAATGTTCCATATGGGTAGAATTCGCGTAACAATAACGCCCATAGTAAGAAAGTAAAGGAATGTAAGCTTGTTTTCAAAGTTCGGACGCCATTTTGGCCGCCATCTTCGATTTGGAAAACAATTTCCTTCATCAGATGCAAGGTAATTACTTCACATCAGTATTTACAACTGAACTGTCAGCATGTGTGGAGTTTTCTCGGCAATAATGCCCAATGATGTGAACATGAGGGAATTTCGGTGATTTTTCAAAATTTGTCGGCCATTGTGGGCGCCATTTTGGATTTGGAGGACTTTTATTTGGATGCAATATAAGGAAAGTTATTCGATTAAGTGTTCCCAACTCACAATAGTAAGCAGGTGTGGAGTTGTCGTGACAATAACTTTCACTGATGTTAAAATCAGCGATTTTCGGCGATTTTTCTATTTCTGGTAGCCATTTTGGCCGCCATCTTGGATTTGGGTGAATATTTCTCAACTCAGGTATAAGAGGAATCCTAGCCCGAATATCTCCTGCACATATATAATCATGGCTGGAGTAATAATAGCAATAACACTCATTGATTCGAAACAGACATTGCGTTATTAGCGTGGTTTTGGCTTTGACCGGATTATACCGGCATTTGGGGAAAACGTGATATCGGACAAAAATATCCGTCAAGGAATATATATTATGGTCCCCGTGTGTTCGCCAATGACTCTTCTAGACGATAAATGTATAAAATCGCGTCAAGGTGCCAATATTTTCCCACAGAGACAAACGAAAGGTGATGAAATGTCCGAAAAATAGCAATTTTGTACATTTCGGCGGCCATCTTGGCCGCCATATTGGATTTTTGTGTCGGATTTTTGGCTAATTTGTAAGGGTTGTATATTACCATAACGAATCGAACGGTAAACAAGACCGCATGTGACATCATCTTTACTATAACGGCGATCAAAGAGACCTGGTGCATATACAAAAAATGGCCGCCATGATGGACGCCATCTTGTCTGGAGTCTCTGCGGCCACTTTTTTTTCTTGTTAACATTGCTTAAAAGTTGAAGAATTCAATAAGGAACAAGACTAGTGGGTGAAGTTAAGTCCCAGGGGGGGGGGGGGTGCAAGGGTACCCCTATTAGCTCCCGGACTAATAGTGGTATACTATGAACTCAATTTATCAAAATACAAAGGAGTACCATGCATATACTATCTTTAAAAAATCTAAACTTGACAAATATTGCCTACATACTCTATGGCAGAGACTGTCTTTATACCTGGAAATAATATCTGGTTATAATTACAACTACTTTCGCTTTGACTAAAATGCGTGCATTTGATTGGTCAAGGCCCTTAGATACGCTTGGTAGCGACAATATCTATCAGTGGAGGGAAGTGTCGTTTCCCGCATCACTGGGGGTAGTGATACCTTAAAAAGTTCGCAAACCAAGTCGAATATCCATGGGGCGAATTTACCCGGAATTTTATTTTGTCCACCAATCAAATCGCAAGAAATCTCTTCCGTTTCTAGTGGTAACACAAGACGCCAAATCTCAGCGAAAAATGATCGCCGATTAAACAGCACAATAGTACATTAATTTATTTGGGGATAAAAAAATGTATTACATAACTATTCCACCATTAGTATTAGCATTTATCCAGCTTCGTGCCAATACTAATATGACATGGCAGTGGTCATGAGAGCATATAATGCACCTTTGTAGCGATTGTTTACTTTTCGAGTCGCCGGAGACCACAAATTCAGTGGCGAAGTTTGGGAACACCGCTTCGGAATTGCTATCGAATCGGATTGCCTTTATGACAATACATGTTCTAGAATCGTTTAAAATAAGTGAAATTTACACCAGCAAGTACAGTTTAATAGTTTACGGGTGTGGTCTCTTGCTTTTGTGTAGTTGGAATATCGGAAACAGCGATCGAATTGTGTGTGTTCATCTCGAACATCCGGTCGGTCGCCCAATTTATTCTCGACCCAAATTCCCATTTCGGTTAAAAGAGCAGCTGAGTCCAGACACAAATATCACTTGGGTAGTTTTACCATTTTAGTGTTTTTAATATAGTTTCTTTAAAAAGAACTTGTTTAGTCACCAACTAATATGCGGATTGTCGTAATTATAAGCAATCAACGTCGTTTTCGATGCATATGTCGGCGTATAGAAGTGTCGGATGCCGAACTACATACTTTGTATAATTCGCGAAATTATACAGTATGTAATTCGGCATCCGACACTTCTATACGCCGACAGATGCATCGAAAACGACGTTGATTGCATATATATTCACCAAGGTCACCTATATGCAAAGGGTAATATGTTTTCTGCAACCGCATTACCGTTTGTATCCCTTCTCCCTAGTGCTACACATATCTGCTGGACACGCAAGTATAAATAGCAACATTGAACATTGAGTCAATGCTCAACGCTGAAACAACAGCTTTAAACGCTGATCACCTGATATTTTTCATAAGTTCATGGGTGGTTTTGGTAAGATATTTTCAAACAACAAGATAATGAAAACTAATTTATCACATAATTTGGCCATAAAAGCAGTTTCATAATTATCGGTAATAGACACGTTTAATATCAGCGCGTGCGATGACGTCACGGCGTTCTTCACATAACTTGCGATCGCTGTAGTTTATGATTGTTGTTTTCGATGAATATTTCGCGTTGCTTCGGGTTTATTTGATCATGTGATAAAAGGTATCTCACACTCGTCCTATTTTATACGTAATTTATCAACCTCGTCCTCTAAATTTTATTTGAGCCTCGGTAAACCTCGGCTCAAATCGAATTTAGTGAACTCGGTTGATAAATTCCGTATACAATAGAAACTCATGTGAGATCCTCTATATAGTACATTGCGTAATAGCATATTGCAGTTGCAAGTTGCCACTGAAGTAATATTAACACAACTGTCTACTAAGACACCGGGTTGGAAGCAGCACGAACATTAGTCTTATATAAAATGTACGATGTACTGTCTATTTGATCTGGTGAGATGGAGTGCTAATCTTTTGAAGAGATGGCGTTTTCTTTGCAATGTAATAAACTTTGCAACATACGTGTATGGTCTATTATCACGGACAGTGCTGAAAATTCCGGAAATGTAACTACTATTTATACCGCAAGGATATGCATTTATGTTTCTGCGTTACATTCAATAATTAATCATCATGTCGAATGAAACTACCATACACTGTGTTGCGAAACATTACTTCGTATGTTGCATGCCCGAAATTATTATGTTTGGGCTCGACTGTAAACAGAAGACCCGAACGTTTAAAGACGTAAATCATTGGGTTTGATTTGCCTTACAATGACCAATACATCCTCCAAATGGATCTGTTTTAATGATCTGTGTACTTTTAACGATATTTAACAACAGACGTGTATATTACCAATGTTGCTTTCGTCGTGGCATGGCGTTGTGGTTGCGGCCATTTTGACAGCCATTTCATGGGCGCGATTGATTTTTATTCGCTCTCGTACTCATATTTCACATAAACTGGTATAACTGCGTAATCCATTTGACTAGATTAGACAACATAGAAGGCAAATATGACCAGGTCGTTAGTTGACAACCAGTTTTGGGGGGTAGTGTTATGTTTCTATCTTTTGATCACTTACGACATGTGCACTCTCTAATTCTGTCCATTATAGCGAAGGAGTGGTGTCTGTGCATTTTTTTAAATAGATAGATTGTGTCTATATGTTTTGAGAAGCTCAGCAATCCGACATCGAATTGCCTTAAAAGCGTCATTATTTTGGCTCAATGTTTTATTTCATATCCATATGTGCGAAATTCATTCGAAGTTTCCCTTTAATGGGTATCTTTTGTTCCAGAATTGTGTTTTTTTGTGCATGTTTCTGTTGAAAAATGGTTACAGCATCCAATTATTTCCATGACTGTGAAAAATAAAAAAAATAAAAATATTAAATGGAAAAAATGTTGTAACTCAGAAAGCTCAACTCGGATTTTAGGGGACTTTTCGTGACGCATTCGCGATCTTATGGCCTAATACTATAAACAAAATCAGCTTTTCCCGATTTATTTCCTTACTTTTCCACTTTCATGTCTAATATGCCTGGACCTTTATGGCATTACAAGCGTTATAAATGATCGGATAGTATGTCTGAAAAACAAATTTACACCACGAGTGAGATTGCCGGTATACCCCAACGGGCAGTTAACTATATTATGGCTTCCCGAACAAGAAACCAAAACTCCGTATGTAGCTTAAGAAGACCTTGCTTGGACAAATACGAATTATTCCTACTCTCAAATCTTGGGATTTTCTATGCATGATGTAGACATGTTTTTGGGAATTGTGATGCTTATAGTGCAATATATCGATTCACAATTCCTCGTGAATAAGGAATTACACTTGCATTGTTTTTGGAATTTTTCCAACAAGGTAAATACTAAACTCCAGATATTAAATGATCGTCTCTTATAAAGAACGTCCATGCTTCGTCGCCGGCCCAAATGTGGTATATAATAAAGAGCGTTTTATGTTATGATAAGTATGTTGTACATGTGTATACTCGTTGTCGATGTAAAGCTGATGATTTTGTGGGTTTTCTCGATGCATGATATGTTATATATAATACGAATGCTGATGATTGCAAGTATTTTTCAATGTTGTTTTGCCTGATATCATGGCGGATATTGTCTCCGGAAATTATGACTGTTTTGGTGTCAGATGAGCCGACGTGATCGTGGCTGACAACACGTGATCCGTTCAGTGATTCAAAAGAGCTTGTGCACCAATACTAAAGTGCATTACAGAAATTACAAAAGAAAATAGTTAAAAAGGACACGAGGAAATTCCACTTTACAAACAGAGTGATCCCACTTTGGAATTCACTACCAGATTTCATAGTTTCTGCTTGAAGTAGAGAACTGTTCAAAACATATATCTACTCAGGGGGGGGGGGGGGGGGGTAGTAAACAATTTGCAGGAAGGTATGCCGGTGTAGGTGGGTGGCCCGAGGGGCAAAAAAAAAACGCGTTTTTTTTACAACCTCATGCAATTTTGTTTTACTAAAAACCTTTTGTGCCATTATTTGACATTTCTAACAGTTCTAAAATATATTATAAGAATTAATAACTGCAAAACACCATATTTATGTTACTGGGACCTCATATGGGCATTAGTGGAGATGACATTAAGCTGTGGCATGTTGCATATGGGGCGGTGGGGTGAAAAAAATCATTCCCGACACCCTTCGGAAAGAAGCTTCAAGAAATGTCAAACTGAGATAAATAAACTTGTCTTGATGTAACTAAAGCCTAGATCAT
Organism: Siphonodentalium dalli; assembly: GCA_032622095.1. NCBI lineage: Eukaryota > Metazoa > Mollusca > Scaphopoda > Gadilida > Siphonodentaliidae > Siphonodentalium > Siphonodentalium dalli. Next base: position 198,836,979 of record CP136062.1, read on the forward strand.
TGTGTGCATGGAAAAAGAGCAAGCAACTGTCTCCAACATTAATGTGACTATCAATGGTTAGAATATAACTGTCATCACACTGTTCATCAATGCATCAAGCTAATCAGTGAAATATTTGCATGTCTATCAACTCATATGACCGGTTACTCTCTCAATACCTAAAATATCCAAGTCTGGCATAGTGACTGTTTGCCATTTATACAACAGAGGTTGCTCCAGTAGACTAACAAAAGTGTTAAAGGCACGGGCGGCGTTCGTTGCAGAAATATTCATATTTGTTAAAATCGCCATCAACAGAAAGGAATATTAAAATATATATAGTTTTGTTCATATGCCAAAGATAATCAGCGCGTAAATGGTATATTGTCGTCAAGACGTACGATGGTGTACGTAAACAAGAGCCTACTCATGTTACAGAAGTTGTGCTTCTTTTTACATAACACAGCGCAATTCTATTGGTTAATCACACAAAAATGATATAAACGCTCTTTAGTTTACCATATCCGGATCTAAACAAAGCCAGGTAACGTAATGTTTTTTTGCTTTTGTTTACATAACAAAGGGGAAAAATTGACAATAACATAGTGTTTATGCCATATTTATGATTGGTATAAGAACAAGGTCTGTCTATATTAATTTTTACTATTCTTTCTGTTTATGGCGGTTTTGACGGAGGTGACTATTTTAACAGCATACCCACCGCCAACGTCGCCCGTATCTTTAAGGCATAATGCTAGATAATGGGCTGGTTGACAGACTAATCGGGAAATGGTTAGAAATGATGGAATTGTGTGTGTCCTGTACATATACAATGACCTAAGTTTGCATATGTAAGTACACTTGTCCTGATGTAACTAATGCCTAGATCATTGTGTGCATGGCAAAAAGAGCGAGCAACTGTCTCAAACATTAATGTGACTATCAATGGGTAGAAAATATCTGTCATCAGTGCATCAAGCCAATCAGTGAATTATTTGAATGTCTTTCAACTCAGATGATCTCTCACAAGACCTAAAGTATCCAAGTCTGGTATAGTGCTGTGACTGCTTGTCATCTAAATTGTATATATATAAATGAGTAGGATCTGTCCGGATTTTTCTCTCAGACCCCTGGACCGAGTTCAACCAAATTTGGTGTGGTGACTCGGGGTACCCTGGCGGATGTTATAATGGTATTAGTTTAAAAAAAAAAATTGGTTTTGTTAAATTGAGCAACGAATTCAATCTTTAAAAAAAATATATTAAAACAATATATATAAATCAAAATGTTTCAATGACCAAATGTGCTTGAAGCGCACAAAGGGGCTGCCGCTAAATGAAGACTCTGTCTAAGATCAAAATGTGTGCGAAGTCCCACAAAGGGGGCCACAGGTATCTCTGATGCTGAATATAGGCTCCCAAGGGGAGCCTGTTTCAGCTCGTTCAGTATAATAGAAGTAAGTTGCTCGAGTAGACTAACATAAGTGGTATGGAATATGTTAGATAATGGGCTGATTGACAGACTAATCAGGAAATAGATAGAAATTATGAAATTTTGTGTATTCTGCACAATGACCTACATTGTAGGTTTACAGATGATCAGCAATTCATAAAACATTTAAAAAAAAATTAAAACAGCTTCTGATACAGTTTAACCTGTTGTTTGAACTAATTGAAAATAAATTCCCAGTTATATGTGTGATATCAGTAGAGTTTTATGCGATTTTAGATCAATTTTGGTGACATTTGGGGGGTGGGTGTCAAAAAATTGGGAGTCAATTTTTTTTTTCTTCAGGTTTGGGGGTGGTGGGTCCCTGAAAATGCCAGATTAAAAAAACGGCATACCTTCCTGCAAATTTGTTACTACCCTCCCCCCGATCTACTCACATTTTTTATGATATGAGATACGATTTCGATGACTCTCATACATGATAATGACAATATTCTTAAACAATTTGTAGAGTTACTGGAACGAGAAGTCTTAGGACTTGTTCCGTTGAATATGATGATGATGATGACGATGATGATGATGATGATGACAATTTATGTAGAAGGGAAACTTACGTTGCATGCAGTGGACGGTCTTGCTGAACCGCGGAAGTCGTTGCACAAAAGATTGGTCGTTGATTCGAATGTTCCCGGTTGAAACATGTTGAGGTAGTAAGCCACCAATTCACAGTTCTGTATGCTGGGGACTGCACCGTACTGTAGTAAGTTTTGTGGAAAATCTAAAAAAGAATAAATATTATAGGTCGCCTCGCATATATAAGAGAATGCATTGGCCTAACAATTTTAATAATTTTTTCTTGTATTCTTTAACAATTGTATAATTTCACCCATACAGAGCCCCAGACAAACATGAGCAGACGACACTCTTCTAGGTGCTTCTATATATGTGTGGGGCTTCCTGCAGGGTAATGGATGTTTTTTTTTTTTTATGTCCTAAAAATTGTAAGAAACATTTATTTAAAAAACATGATAAAAAATTGTTAGGCCAATGCATTCTCTTATATATGCGAGGCGACCTATGGTCGACTCGCATATATAATAGAATGCATTGGCACAGGGTAAAAAAATCCCGACTTCCGATTGGATTTGATATGGCGGGTCACATATACTTGGTGTACTATGTACTACGATGAGTATAGGAAATATTTTATATTTTATAATATACATTTCCCAGTATACTGTTATAACTGAGTGGGAGAATCCATTAGGATTGACATGATTAAAGTATATTATTATCTCCCTTTTATCACATTTCGAGGATCAAAATATCCCGAACTACATTTAATACATTTACATTTAAGAGCAGAACGGGTTCAATGCCATGGTCGTGGGGTTATATTTACCATACACCTAATGTTGCTTCCGATTCCCCCCCCCCCCCACAGTGTTATGATAGACACGCCCCCTTATTCAATGTGTTCATAACACATCTGAACGCAACTATTCAATGTCGTTCACAGGTTTATGAACACACTGACCCCGGAAATCACCGGACAGAAATAATCCGCAAAGAACTATGAAGTACTGAACCGCAGAGATTCCCTGACAATTTCTAATAAACGCTCTTTTCATAAACCCCAGTCTTTCGTAACAATCGCGAACTGTGGTGTTTGTAAATTTGTATAATTATTGGATTTGTGCATAAATGCTGTTCTATGTGTGTACGATTCCTATTGTTCCTTTTTAAATGAACACCGTGGACGAAATTGATGCACACTATATAGCATTATTATACATGAAGCATGCATTATTCAGTATAATTCATAGCTAAAACAAAGCGTTTTGAACAAACTCGTGTATGATATGGTAAATTTCGTCATTCATCCACCAACTCAATTCTGGTCTCTTCTCCATTTACATGTATGTCCCACTGTCTTTATAAACACTCGGTGCTACATGCATATGTTAGATGTATTTTTATGTATTTGCATATGGTTGTATCAGGAGTGGGGCTACATGCATACTTGTAAGTTCTATAAATCTCATGTATATATCATTTTAACCCTTTCTATATAAATGGATTCTGCCAGTCAGTTTAAAAAGTGGATATCAGAATGGTTTATTTTTGATTTGCAGGATGTAAAAGTAATATAAAAAGACGACAGATACATTAAAGTACAGAAAGAGTCATATTTATTCAGGGAAATGTTTAGACAATAAGTTCAACAAACGATATGGTTGTTTGTTGAACTTATTATCTGAACATTTCATATGGGATAATTACTCATCAATGATGCTTTAGTATAGAAATGGTTAAAGGTACTCAATCCGATCAGAAGCTCCTAAATTACTATATCTTTGGATTCGGGGGGTAAAATTTATTTGATTCGAGTCGAGGAACTCACCCATCAAGCTCATAGTGATCAGATATAGATTTTTGAAGTTTGTTATTTCTCGAGATGTGTAATAATATGTGGCACAGGACACGTGGTCAACCGAAAGGTCTCGTACAACATTGCGGATGAAGATGGATAATTCGAAAATCAAGTGGTAATACGGCCAAATGTCGTGATACTACGGCCATATTTTGTTGATCAAAATGTTGATAAATAACAAGTTTTGGGAAATTTGATACTACAGTTGACAGTGGTTAGCATTATTTCGTTGCAATAAATCGATTCTGATAACGAAAGCGTATTTTGAAGAAATGTTGTTGTTGTATCTTGATGATAATCCTGATCGGATTGAGTACCTTTAATATGTTAAAAGTAAGGTACAGTTCCGGAGAAGTTCGTGGAGGATTTTCCAATAAAGCATTTTTATACAGAACATGAAACTCACCAGTAGAGGCGAATTGTCCCCACGCTGCCATTCGACAGTCGGTGAAATTTGGGCTAGTTTGACCCGTCTGCAGGCACGCTGGTGCTACGCAAGGAGTCATATAGTTCGAAGGAGGGGCGTCCAACGTTAACTCAGCAATTCCGCTGTCTGAAATGGATGTACATATGTATACTAGAATAAGCTACTTACAATCACTATGAATATTCATAGTATTCATTCATTATATCGACCAAGTAGGTGCCCATACATATGAACCACTTTTCGTACCATCGCCCCTAACAACGCCTATATATAAAAAACCAGTCTGCACACGATAAACGTAACCTAAAAACAATCAAATTAATTCGGCCATCTTCATCATATAATCTGTCACCACATCCAGGGGTGATAGGAAGACAGTCAGCCATGACTATATCACCCCTAGCAATATACATGTATAGTCTATCAATATTATATTTATTTGTAATTGTACTTTCCATGTGTGTATATTGTAAATAAAATTATCCTATCCTATCCTATCCTATCACTAACTTCATGGCCATATGTCCAAATCAGATTAGTTTCCAGGACTATTTGTGTGGGGACGGTGTGGCGCAATCGAACACTGTCGAGATAAAGAGTTTCAACAGTTGGGATCATGCGCATAATACTACGCGAACAAACATTAGTATTTAACAGGGGAAAATTAACTTGGCGGCAAATTGTAGATACTTAAGTCCCACCACATCAATTTGGAAAAGTTGGTTTTGAAGAAAAAAGCTTGTGGTAATCTACAAATACAGGTATAACCAAATAGGAAGGGTTTATAATATAACTTAACCCTTTACCCAACAAACCGGCCAAAACCGGCCAAATAAAGCTTCAACAGCCCTAAAATATCTTCGGTCTGTCTCAATAGAACCATACAAATATGGGTATCATTGGAACCGGCTCCTTGACCACATTGTGATAGTTACAGTTATGCCCTGTGCCAATGCATTCTCTTATATATGCGAGTCGACCATAGGTCGCCTCGCATATATAAGAGAATGCATTGGCCTAAAAAACTTTTTTTTTTAACACTTTTTACCATTTTTTCTTACATTCTTTAACAATTTTATAATTTTTAATGTGTTAAGCCAATGCATTCTCTTATATATGCGAGGCGACCTATGGTCGACTCGCATATATAAGAGAATGCATTGGCACATGGCCCTTCTGTTGGGTAAAGGGTTAACACAATGCAATCTAAAACTGCACATCTCTGCACTCCAACGTGAATTATTAGTGGTGGATTGAAATGTAATTTCTCAAATCTAAGCATTATTCTAATACATGTATACGTATATATCCATGCACAGGGGTATAGTTGGTGGAAAGACTGAAGTGGACACCTCGCCCCATTCGAGACCACATCGCTTCATCCCTGTACATACATGGTGAGTTATATAGCCTATATATATACCTTGATCCACAGGGTTCCACTACACTGCACGGTATACCCTCATCGTCTGCTTCATCGTCCTTCCATGCATATTCCCCGACGACACAGTTGATTTGAGCTCCGCTACAAACGATTTTCAGCAGAAAAATAAGTCGTTTACATACAATGCATGGATTAAAAGGTACTCATGCAATCCGATTCGGTGGCCCCCATATAATCAGATTACAACAACAACAACATTGTTTGAAATGCCGCTTCAGTTATTAGAATCGATTATTGCCAAAAAATATTGCTAACCACAGACAACTATAGTATAAAATTTCCCAAAACGTGTTATTTATCAAATTTTGTTAAAATGTCTGAAATCCAACATCACTTGATTTTAGAGTTATCCACCTTCATCCGCAATTTGGTCCAAACCTGTCGGTTTGACGACTTTTTACCAGGCTGTAAAAAATTACATGCTCCTCGAGAAATAACAGATTTCAAAAACCGATATGTAATCACTCCGATTATGAAGGGCGGTCAATGGATATGCGTGTGTAAATTTAATTATTTTAAAGACCCTCATATTGCAAGAACGAAAAGCGTTTGTCTCAATTATATGCGGAAAGTTTATAGTGTTGATAGATAGAGTTCTGGGACTTCATTGACTTTTTTTTCTCAGATATATATAGTACTTAGTGCATGTTCAATTAACTTGTTTTCTTCTTTCATGATGTAATTTCTTCAGTTTCATTCGATAACCGAGGTGTATATGTCACCAAATTTGGTATATCATGTACTGTGACATACAATATTGCACACGACAAAGTATATAACACGTAAAGCTCAGCATCTCTTTTAAGTAATGAATCACAGGTGTGGATCGACCCAGTTGCAGGAGCTTAACAGAACGAAATAAGTTGACCCTACTTACACACACGCTTGTAATAAAAGGGTTTGCGTTCGTCTAAGGCCCACTGGGACGTTGCGAAATCTCAGAACCCCACGCAGTCCATTAAAAAAAATATTTCTGACAATGCACAAATGTAGACCGATTCCTAAAACGACAATCAAAGGTATCATGCATGCAGACAAACTCGTCGTTACATCAGAAAACATTCGGAGTTTGGGATCTTCGGAGTATCGGACCTTCGGAGTATAAAGTCTTTGGAATATAAGGTCTTCGGAGTATTAGACATTCGGAATATTTGACTTTCTGAGTATTAGACCTTTGGACTATTGCACCTTTGGAGTATTAATACTTCGGACTATTCGGTCTTCGTAGTATTGGGCCTTCGGAATATCGGACCTTCTCGGAGTGCCGCGTCTTCGGAATAGCAGACCTTCCGAGTATTGCACATGTCTTCGGAATAAAGGTGCGTAACCGGGATGTGGTATTAATTGATATTAAATCTACATACTACATACCAAATCCCACGGTATTCTGAATAATATTAGCAACTATATACATGCATGTTCCATATAACCAGACAGACGCCCGGACACATGGACGGACATGCTGATTATAAAAGTCCTCCGAAAAAAGATCGGGTCACAAAATAATAAAGTGAATGGTAAATTGTCTGGTCTACCAGCCAGGTAGGTGTTATGGCTATATGTAATGATATGGAGGCTTTCATGAGCAACTGATTTATACACAATTAGCGTGTGTTTCGTCAATTTGGATGGATACCCACATTAAAACTGTTCACGACCCCCTCCAATACACTGAGGTGTTCTCTGTTTGTATACGCATAGAAAAATTAGTATCCTCAACAATTGAGTGGTATAATGTATGATTTATATGGTGGTTTATATACTAGAAAGCATATTTATAATAGCACTCTGGATTTTCACGAATCTCCAGGCCAACACGTAGCGCAAACACTCGACTAGATAAATATATATATACACACAGAGACAATCAACATATTACTCAAATGTGTAAATTTCGCATTGGAGGACCACGATTGCAGGATAATTTATGTTATCTATTTTTTAACCTGGGTGACCCCCTCCCACAACTCATGGTATAAGGACCAATTCAGTGCTACTAACAGGTCCTTTACATGATTCGAAACCCATGGGATAAGGACCAATTCAGCGCTAATAACAGATCCTTTACCTGGAAATTACCAATTATTTAGTACTACATGTAATACATACAGCGTTCCAATGTACCGTTAGTTTTAAGGTAAACCTTCATTGTTTGAAGATTGAGTTGTCATGATCACCAATGATGAAATAACTTCAAATAAGCCATATTTACACCGCTTTAACTTAACTAATATATCATGAAATTTATTAGATTTATTAAATGGTATATTACGTGACCACCGTACCTGAATGGTAGCAAGCTCTTGATACAGGAGGCGCTTGTAATCACTGTTGTTTCGTCTTTGAGAACTCCGGCACACAGGGGTGGAAGTGTGTTCGTATTGGCCACGTTAGCTAACGAGATTTTTATAGCGACCAGCCATGGATATTCGCATTGTTTGGTGGGTTTTCCGTCTAGAATTCGTGGATTGATTTGTGGAATATCACTGTACTCGCATTCTGTAAACAATATAGATACATTAGAGAGGTTTCGCGAAACTCACGGACAGAGTTACGATTACACGTTAAGGGTACCACCTCATATGTTATGGTATACTGCGTCATCAAAGTATAATTTTTCACGAACCCTGTAGTTGTTGCCTCGAACAGTTAGAGCAGTGTACTTATGAACTACAAGTGGGTCATCGTAAAGAAATGATGAGGGTACCACCCTAACACTTGGAATCAGAAATCCGGCTTTCAAAAGACATGGAATCCAGGACCAAGTTTAATGAAATAATTTGGAGAAAAACAATATTGTATACAATTAATTTAGACCAACAACGAGGCTATTTTTCTTCCCAGTTGAGTGTAATTCAGGAAGAATGCATGTTAGTCTATTCGGGTAGATCGCCATCAAACATCCTGGTGAATATAATAAAGTCAAAAATTAGTTATACTATGGGAACGAATTACGTTATTCAGTGATTTTATAGTGAGCTTATCAATTAATATCTATGGATTTACTCAATTTGGAAAGCAAATATGATGAAGTGTAAACTGATTGAATTGTTGAATTTATCTGTAAACTTGATCCGGTTATGATGTTAGTATCCGCCATACGAGACATGCGCAATCCGACGCAAGGCTCCAAACACCCTGAATCCGGCATACGCTCAAAGACATCCGGAATCTGGGGTACAAAAAAGGGGATAATAAGTCCCATTTTTTTGGCAATAAAAACAGTTTCGATTAAGACGAATAGTGAAATTGGGGAACATTCACGGACGGGCCTCAACTTCCCGAAGCGAAGAGATGACCCCCCCCCCCAGATTCGTTCTGCATCGGTGGGCTTCTATAATGTCATATCAAATTGTTTAGGACACACAAAGCACTATTTATCTCTGGAAAAATAATTGCTATATGATGCGGTTCTGCCAATCCATTGTACCCAAGAAACTATATAATACTTTAATGTGAAGAGATAGACCACCTTTAATCCCTTATCATTGATAAGTAGTTATCCCATATAGGAAATGTTCAGATAATAAGTTCAACAAACGACCATATGCTGTTTGTTGAACTTATTATCTAAAAATTCATCTCAATAAATAGGGCTCCTTCTTCACCTGTATGTAATGTTGTCTCTGTTTTTATCACATTAACATACATCCCAAATGAATAATATATCATTCCAATGTATACTTGTATACCTGAATGGGTGAATCCATTTAGTATAGAAAGGGTTAATGTTACAACGGAGAACACATCGTACCGGCTTCCTCAGGGTTCTCCAAAGACAACGAAGGAATACACGGGAACAACCAACTAACAAACCATAAAACAAAATTGTAGCCCTTTCTTTACTAACTACTCGTTGAGGAGTAGTTCCCTTTGGGAAATGTTCAGATCATAATTTATTCAAACGGCCATATGTGACCCGCCATATCAAATCCAGTCGGAAGTCGGGATTTTTTTTACTCTGTGCCAATGCATTCTCTTATATATGCGAGTCGACCATAGGTCGCCTCGCATATATAAGAGAATACATTGGCCTAACAATTTTTTACAATTTTAATAATATTTTCTTGTATTCTTTAACAATTTTATAATTTCACCCATACAGATCCCAGACAAACATGAGAAGACGACACTATTCTATATGCTTCTATATATGTGTGGGGATCCCTGCAGGGTAATGGATGTTTTTATTTTATGTCCTAAAAATGGTAAGAAAAATTCCATACTTTGTATGATTGTATCTAAACATTCCCCACCAATGAATAGGAATCCTTCTACACTTATATTACCCGTTTGCATGTCTGCCTTCTGCTTGCATTTCCAAATCGTCCCTCCAAATGAATATTATACCATTTCAATGTATACGTTTATGACTGTGTCGTAGAATCAATTTACTAAATAAAGTATAACGGAACTGAGTGTATAGTTTGTAACTTACTCTTCGTCGGGGGTGGAGGGGGTGCGGGTGTAGTGCTTGCTGCGGTTGTAGTAGTTGATGGCGTAGTAGTCGTAGTTGTAGTAGGCGATGCTGTTGTTGTTTTTGTTGTCGTCGTCGTCGCCTTCGTCGTTGTTGTTGTTTTCATTGTTGTTGTTGTCGTCGTTTTTGTTGTTGTTGTTGGGACCGCCGTAGTAGTGGTAGTGGTCTTCGTTGTTGTTGTTGTTGGTTGCTGGGTGGTTGTCGGAACAGTTGTCGTGGGTATTGGCGTAGATGTCGTTACGGAGGGAGTTTTGCCCTCACATAAAGCGCACCATGATTCGCAGAAGGTTTGGTATTCCCGGTAAGGCGCGTACTTGGTCATATACTCCGCATCGCCGGGAGTACTCGTTGCTGGGTCAAGCCATGGGTTTCTCTTATAGAAATTACACACGGTATCTGCAAAGAATTGTCGACGTGCGAGTAAGATTCACCATAACCGACCTTTGTGGCGCCTTTTGCAAAATTAAAGCTCTATAGAGTAACAAAATACTGTATATCACCACTGAGTGTTATTTCGTGGGAAGATCACAATTGATCACGATTGATTTCGCTCCGCATTCGGTGATCGAATAGATCCTAATCGTTATTTCGTGTTAACCCAGCATTCATAATGTATACAAACCGCAATTTTATAACCCAATAAAACATAATAATCCGTCCCTTGAATACATATTTGTATAGCATATAAAGGATCCATATAAAAGTAATTAAAATACGAAGACAAATGTGTGCTGTCGAGTGTAAACGGCGAGAATTTTACTGACACTAGGCTGACTAGGCATTATTGATAGTACCGCTGTGGGAGCACTTCGCTTGAGATTCAATAGATGGCGAAGCATGTCAATTTCATCATGTTCATTTCATAATTCCCATCCATAAAATATCGACCCCACACATGTCGTTTCAACGATACTCGACGAGTAACGTCATCATGTAGCGTTCGTCATTGACCAAATTCACGTGAACCTGAATGTATCTTCTGCTATTCCTATTTTATCCAAGAAATAGTAGGATTATATGATATGTATGGATTATCAGATACAGGTATGTACTATCTAGTCTTATAACAATTCCATATATGTAAAGATACATAGTCCGATTTAACGCCACTAAATTACTTATTATTCGGCGTTGGGTGGTAAAAAATATTTTGAATTGAATCGAGGAACACACCCTTCAAAGCTCAGAGTTATCAGATTTAGATTTTTGAAATGTGTTATTTTTCACCACGTGGACTATCTGGCGGCCAAGCAAAAATTCCGCTGACATCTTCCAGAAATAGTACAGACATGCGCGGATGCCGTTACGAGATGTCCCGCACTGTCACGGCTCCCTGAAGGATCAGTGTCATCAGTGGCGATCGCAATGGCTAATCGGAATTTATGACGATGAAAAGTATCGCTATCATCCAGGATTAATGGACATTCGTAAACAAGATGGTCGATGCCATAGTTCGAGACCATTTAGTTGCCGAATGTCCAGTCGCGAGTCAATTAATCGACTTAAAAATAATTCCGATAAATCTCGAAAAATAAGACGTTCACGAACGCTTTTATGGGAAAAAAATAGTCCTTCGCTGACAACAAAACCACGCCCATTGATACGGCCCTTGTGAGTGGTAATTGAATGTGGAGTTTGCCGTGAATACATTGGGAATAAAACAACGCGGTGCAAATACTTTCGAAAATAAACGTTGATGTAAGCAAACATAATAAAATATTTGTTTTGGGCTGAACATACGGTGGACGCAATTGAATTTGTAATTTGGTCACGTATGCTTATGTTTGACTCGAATACTGCATTGATATTAGCAGGACATTGTTGTGTAATGAAGAACAGTAAATTCATTACCGCTGACGTAAGGTTTCAATGCGTTTCCGCTGATATGCAAAAGAACAGTAAACATACAGTTTACGAATATCGACTTGTGGTATACGACATGAATGTTCTACAATGTAGATTACGAATGTCGGCAAGTGACTGAATTTAATTCTTTAATTCTTTATTTATTTAATGAAGATTGGCCATAGCCCCTGATCATTCGGGCTTCTCCTCGAACATAATAATGGCGAAAGCATTTACAATGAAAACAATAAAAGAAAAATATAAACAAATAGTGGAGGATATAGGATATAGAAAGATGGTAGAGAAAGAAAGTAAAGAATATAGTATGGCTGGTAATAGACTGCGCATTTGGTGACTATCGAATTTACTAATGGTAAAATAAATGGTTGTTTGGGCAATTTAGTTCGGATGTATATATAATTTAGGGACTATTTATTCTTAGATATTCGTTAATCTAGTCGAATACAAAGTCAAACAACTTTGAGTTTTCAGTCACATTTAAGTCGGGAGATCTATTCAATAGTAATTTAATTGTGTATTTAGGACATAATTATCTCAACAATGTTTTCAAATTTAATTTTCGGGCAAATTAATTTTCCGACTTGTTGATAGAGCTTAATCCGAGCAGCAGAATAGGCCGGACACATCACCAGAAAGCGTTCAATGTTTTCTGGATGGTTAGGACAATTAGGACAGCGATCAGATTGGATTATATTCACTTTTTTAAGTCGACATTCAGACTTGAAAATCTAAGCACAGGAGCTTGGAATTTGGTCAAAACCCCTCTTTTATTGGCGGAACCACCACCCGGGACCAAAGGTCACGGAAGGAACGAAACAGAAAATTGTTGCCACCTATTTTGAACTCAACTGTATTCCTACAAAAAATATATTTTCACTAAAAACTGTTGGTACCTCTAACACCTTAGATGCCAATCTACAACATTCCATAGGTATATTTTTCCAGTTCATCGAAAACCTCACTTTATTTCGGTAATGTATTGTAAATTCACCTACGAACACAAATCTGCGACACCTACATCACCCGTTCTAGAATCTGAGTAGCGGAAATGGTACCGAAATATGCGGAAACTTTAAAACTATGATCCGGAGACGGATAGCATGAACGTACCGTTTATAATTTCGAACATAGCTGCTGATTACATGTTTATTACATGACCGTACCGATGCACTGATCATCACCACTGGCAGCATTGCTAGAGACTAACATTGGTGCGATCGTCGTGTAATTAGTCATAGAAACATGGCCGCCGTCGGATTTCAGCCACTCGTTTCATCGACCATGAAAGTTACGCCGATGGAGTCATTGTCACAAGACTCCGGTCAGTGAAGGTCACATTCGTAGCCAGTGTAGCCAGCTTATTTCACCGGCGATCACATTCGTAGTCAGCTTTTCTAATTCGTGGTTTATATTGCCCGAAATATGACGTCATCACGTTCGTGACTAAAATGTCGACGTCATGCTCCAAAACTGACTTCGTTTATCAACTTATATTGGAATATAATTCGAGCATTCCAACGACATTGATCCGAAACATCAGGTTATAAATGAACTTATATCAAAACTAAATTCAAGTTGTTTTCATGCATCCATCAACTCAGAAAAATTAGATTGAGGCTCGCCTGAATATGAAAAGCTGGCTACAAATGTGATCGCCATAGAAAGCTGGCTACATTTGTGATCGATTAAAAAACCTGGCTACGAATGTGATCGGATCGCGGAGCCTTGTGACAGTGACCCCATCAGAGAAAGTTACATTAAGTAATGTTTTTAATATTTTTTTGATTTTGAGAAAAACAATGCCGATGGTGGCTAGCTGTCTTTAATTTAAAAATTGAATTTCCAATTCATGAGCACAGGCTATATAATCATATGCATAACGCCATTCTTTGAGAGTTTTGGTGCTGATTCGTTACGACACACGAGTCACGAGTGACGTATACTATTTATAGATCCTGGTACCGGTACAGTTGACAATACTTATAGTTGCTTATTAAATAAAATTTATATTAGCGAGTTTATCACTAACTCAAATTTATAAACTAGTTATTCGGTAAACCAGTTTGTATTATATACAACTTGCAAACGCACAAATAAAACGTATACTGTGAAGAATACGCAGGTTAATTTTGTGCTCTTACATTAAAGAATCTTATTACATTTTGTTACTGTATTTGGCATATTAATGGCGAGTTTTTGTACCCTACATTGACAAATTTGAATTTCGCGAAACTAAACACTCGTTCTATATATGCATGGCCAATATCGTTACCTAACTCAAGAAAAATGTCTTCTCTCATCAACTAAGACATATATTTGTTCGTCAGAACTAGTAAAAAAACCAGCATTTGATGTGGAAATAATTAAGATATTCTGGCAACGAATCTGCACCAAAACGCACAAAGGAATCGCTTCATGCATAGGCATATATACCAGGCCTCCCCGTGAGTCTATATATCTTTTTCTTCTACTTCGTGATATTCGACCAGTAATCAGTTGGTTGATTACTATTACTATTATATGATGGATATTTTAGGCCTATACAACGGAGCGCGACACAAGCTCCTATGAGAGAGAGAGAGGGGGAGCTAGAGAGTTTTGGTCCCTGTGACCAATCATTGCAACCAGTAGCATTACAAAGTCAGGTAGTACATATAGGCCTACCTGTACATAACGAACATAAAACAAGAAGAAAAAAACAATACCAGGTGGTCGTGCCATAAATAGAAATAAATTAAATATGAAATATATGTACAAATTACCATTCAGTCTAATGAAGAACAGCAGACACAGAAAAATACATAAATTTTCAGGAAAATGCACAAAACATCAGGATTAGATCTTCAAAAACGAGCATATTATGACGCAAACATAAACAGATTTAAGTTTTCTGGCGCCTAAGTTCGAAAACTGCACGCACTTTCAAATAATTTTGAATTTCGCGGGCTTTAAATTTAGGTTTCGATTTTATTTCGTTCCGACTTTGTTATTCCGAAAAAATGGTTTTGTGCCATTTGTCATTCAGATTCTAGAACGGGTGGTGTAGGTGTCGCAGATTTGTTCGTTGGTGAATTTACAATACATTACCGAAATAAAGTGAGGTTTTCGAAGAACTGGAAAAATATACCTATGGAATGTTGTAGATTGGCATCTAAGGTGTAAGAGGTACCAAAAGTTTTTAGTGAAAATAATTTTTTTGTAGGAATACAGTCGAGTTCAAAATAGGTGGCAACAATTTTCTGTTTCGTTCCTTCCGTGACCTTTGGTCCCGGGTGGTGGTTCCGCCAATAAAAGAGGGGTTTTGACCAAATTCCAAGCTCCTGTGATCTAAGACGCATTTCACAGTGAAATGAACGTGCTTTTCCGACACCATATGCAAACGACTGAATTACGCGGGCTTCATAAGCAATGCGCATGTGTTCAATCTTGTATGCGGATGTAGCAGATAATAATAATGTATATTGGGTCAATGTACATATACAGATATAATTGACAACAAAGTATGAATAAAATGTACACTGCCCGGGCGGTGTCGTGGTCACGAGGTCGTCTTCCCACACCGCCCTGGCGGATAAATACATAATATTTATTTACAAATCGGTAATCCTGTTTCATTCATGCAAATAGACATGTTATATGGCACCATGCTAGTTACACGTGGATATATACCATGTGTTTACATTTATGATAACACTTGTTGGGGAATTTCAATTTGAACTAGGAATACTATATGTGGAAGATGTACACCACACTAGCTCATCGACTAAACTGGCAAGAAAAAACGTTATTACAGGACTTTTTCGGCAAATATGATATCGTGATTGCTATTGAAGCATGAAATTTCCAACTGTCAACAAATTTCCTAAGTTGGGGGGGGGGGGGGGAGTTGCCACGTCTCTGCACAACTGAAAAGTTTCGAGTGTTCGAAGTGTTCTCCTAAACTTTATTGGAATTTGATTCAGGAGAGCTGTTAAAAATTATTGCCCTCATCAATGAACAAACTATAACTTGAAAAAAAGACGCGATTGCATGGGTGCGGATTGTCAGCTGATTTGGGTCCAACTAAGTATATAAAATCGAAGAAATGCATGACTTTCACCACAAACATGAACATTATAAATATAATATACAAATGAATGCGTGTGCATAATAATGAGCGGTGTTTGACACTGGGAGAACATTAACCCTTGCCGGAGACCACGTGGACCCCAAAATCTGACACAGAATCGGCGTGTTCGCTGTTTAGCCCCGCCTCCGGAATCTGATTGTAATATATAGAATCGGATTCCCACGAAACAACGCCTCTTGTTAAGAGGTCCTGCTAATTTGCCATGGTGTTGGTCGGTCCTGCTGAATTGATATGATGCTGGTGTAGCAAACTGATGCTGTTAAGAAAATTGAATTGAATATTTATCGCAGAAACACGCACTCGACCGAGAGCCACTAACAAGTTATAGATTCACCAGCATCGGTCGCTGATCGGAAGACACATTTGAATGCAGCACTATTTCTTTGGTAATGCGCGTTAATTACGTCACTGTGCTGTCAGGAGTCGCGCAATCGAGCCAATTGTTGTTTTCTATTGATACTATTAAAAGGAAGTTGTTCTGGTGCTGGTACGAGTAACACCATGGAACGTACCTATGAAAAGCATATTTCACCTCAGAGACCATCTCTACCCGAGCGCTTCCTTTCTGAACTTGTAACCGGCTGGGTACTAGTCCGTGTTTCTATATTTAACATGGGATTTTCCAGCAAAAATGGCGAAACACGATCGCTCCAATGTCAAATTTTCTATGAGCTTTGAGAACAATTCCCACGCTAAAACATAATGACATAATAGAAAATCAGAGCGGTAGTTTTGTTGACGATTTTCGCAAGCTACTCGTCAAAATTGCAGCAAATTAGAACTTTTGTGTATGACTTGCCCTTCGAGTTGCATGTGACAATGCCGTACACGTGCGTTTATACTTTTGTGATGATAAAATAATCGGAGAACCAAATATCACCGTTGCGAAATATAGTTCTTTGCTTCTAGTGGTACTTTCCAAACTTAACGTACGAAATTACACAAACTTTAATCGATATTTTGTGTGTTTATCAAGGGCAGCATGTTGCTCTGTTCGCTTAGTATATATCTTAATATCGCGGAAGTCCACCAAATGTGGGGAAATGTCGCCGATAGCAGCGGTCTTACTGAGTCATCAATGGAGCATGTAATGTCGATAAAAAGTGCTTTTCGTGAAGTTTCTTGTAACTTTTGTTGGTGAATTGAATTACACTGGAGATAAGCGTACACCGTTTCGTTGAATATGCGAGGATTCAAGCATCAATACAATTTGTGAGCTCGCCTGCTAGCCGGATCGTTCACAAAATGTATTCAGATTCGAATCCCGGATTATTCAACGAAACATGCAGTAGATTTATCCTCTAAATATGTGCTACTGATCCGCTACTGATCAGCAGCCGAATCAGTATTTAGTTTATCATGCATTTGTCTTGAGCTTGAGACGATTGCACTGAACTAACCAATGCAGCTTCCGTGTATACGTATTAAGTGGTTATACGTCCATGGTCCTGCTAATTTGCTATGATGTTGGTGGGTTCTGCTGATTTAGCTATGGTTATAATTGGCTGTTCAACATGATGCTCTTAACCCTTTAAGTGCCAGGGGCCGATCTCATCGGCCCTAATTTACGGTCTGTAAAATCGGCCCTAAAAAATAAAAACCATTTTTTTTTGTTTTTTTTTTGGGTTGAATTCTTTTTGGGTGTCTTTGCATTCTATAGCGAATTTAAAAAACAAACTGGATAAAACCTTAGGGGCATATTATAACTCAAAACTATCACCAAGTATTCATACTAATAATTTTGATGCCCATGAAAAACGTAAGATTCCCTGGCACTAAACCTACAAAATAAGTCTGTTAAAGAAGTATATAAGAAAAAATTATTAAAATTGTAAAAAATTGTAAAAAATAATAACAAATGATGAAAAATTGTTAGGCCAATGCATTCTCTTATATATGCGAGGCGACATATGGTCGACTCGCATATATAAGAGAATGCATTGGCACAGGGCATAACTGTAACCACCACAATGTGGTCAATGAGCCGGTTCCAATGATATCCATATTTGTATGGTTTTATTGAGACAGACCCAAGATAATTTAGGCTGTTGCAGCTTTATTTGGCCGTTTTTGGCCGGTTTGTTGGGTAAAGGGTTAAAGATTCATAAGCCGAATTAACGCTAGCAAATACTATTTCTTTGGCTGCGGGGGTAAACAAATATTTGAATCGAGTATCGGAACCCACCCATCAAAGCTGAGAGTAATCAGACATCGATTTTTGAAATCTATTATTTTTTACCACCGGTACGTTTTAATGGCCTGGTAAAAAAAAGTTGACGAGAAGACGGTCTTGGACCAAATGGCGGATGAAGATGGATAACTCTAAATTCAAGTGGCTTTTTCTGGTCAGATATTTGACAAACGGCCATATTTCGTTGAACATAATATTGATAAATAACAGGTTTTGGGAAATTATATACTATAGTTGACTGTGGTTAGCATTATTTTTGGGCAATTAATCGAATATAATAACTCAAATTTTTTTGTTTGTTGTTGGAATCTGATGATATGAAGATCATCTAATCGGATTGAGTACCTTTAAACATTCATGAACATATATATTCGAAAAATATTTCGCTCTGTTTCTCGGTTCTAATAAGAAAGTGTGACTTAGATTGAAAGAAAGGCCCAGAATACAGTGGCCTTGGACGATTTTCAAAACCATAAACTTTTGTCATGTCGCGAGTCAGCTGGTATATATTTGTCCTGGTTGTGTGGGGTTTCGGATCGGAAATGTAAACCAAAGGGTGACAAAGACGAAGATGATTGCGATTCCTGTCATTTTGCAATCCAAGCGCATCCATTATTACATTATTTAAAAAATATGTATGTTCTTGAATGGTTCATACTGACACTGGCTCTGCTCTATCACAACTCGCTGGGATTAACCAAACAACGCGAAAATGACAACTTTAGAAAATTTAACACTTCATTTTTCCTCACGAGTATCATATCAATTCAGCAGGACCCAACAGCGTCATAGCAATTCAGCAGGACCCAAAAACATCATAGCAATTCAGAGGACCCAACAGCATCATAGCAATTCAGCAGGACCCAACAGCATCATAGTAAATTAGCAGGACAACTTAACCATGCAGAGATGGGGAAACTTACCGTATGTCTCCGGAAAGAACGACATCGAAACGCAGCCCCTGTATATGGAAGTCAGCAGTACTTTGCATTGGCCATTTATGATCGAAAGTGTCTGTATGTTAGTGATTTTGCAAGAAACAAGACCCTGTAACAGACAAATGGTCGCCGACAGTAGAAGAATGGTCTTCATCTTTGCGTTAGCTGGGTGCAGTGATTGTACGAGCATGTCATATGGGCCTTATATATACTGAACAATATCTATACAGCAAATATCAAGGCGGGGATTTAACTCATCCCACACCAATGTTTGCTCGCAATATATGTAACAATGGATGTGTGGCAATCTTCTAATGTTCTATTCGAAACTTGCAAAGAAATATAGGTGAGATCGTGTATAGCCGTTTGTCTCTCGTACATGATGTCACAAATGTGTGAATAAAAAGATGTGTATTATATGTACAGGTATGAGTCGTTGTAGCTCTTTAATAAGTAATTCATTATTCCATATGTAATGAGGTAAACTCAAAACGTCATACTACATTTGTCGTTGTCATTAGATAAACATGTTAATTTAAAGTTAGTTTTGATAATTGCTAATATGGACTCTTTGTTTCTACTTAATAATAGCCGAATATCATATATTCGTGCAGTGGGGAGTGAAAGCGTCAACTCTAGACATAGCAGCGGCCTGACTTCTGAACACCAAGACGCACAAAGACGTTGCAAATTGAACAATCAGCCCTATTTGTTACAACAGCGTATAAGTTACAAATCCAATGATAACTCGTGAATATGTATTTTAATCTGTTTGATATAAGAGTTAAACAAACGATGGATGTTTTATCCATTGTGAAGGAGCACGCTTGAGTCTTGAAGGTCCAACAATGCGTCAGTTTACACGACCCGCCTTCCCCCTACGTGGTGACATCGCTCCTTTTATAAATGAGAACATTTGAAATAATCACCTTTTTATTATACTTTAATGACGACATCCGATATGTTGTCTCTGGAATTAATGCGTGTACTTTATGCATAGAACGGATGTTTCTGTACAAGAAAAGTTACTGCCGCTGTTCCCCTCCGTACAATAGAATGACCGTGATTTTATAAATTAACATCATATGATATTTTTAATCCCACGTGCACACAGACATTATGTTGCAGTTTGTGTGGATACAATTTTGACGGGATTGGTTCGTGGTTTGAGAAGATAAAAGATTTACGCAGTACATTTTGGGCGCGACAAAGTAAGGTACTAAGGGAGTTAGGAGTTCTCGATTTTTCTGCCCCACGCAACATTGCGATATCTTAGGTTTGCAGGGCCTTGGAATGTTTGCATATCAATATGATCAAAGTTG
Organism: Siphonodentalium dalli; assembly: GCA_032622095.1. Lineage (NCBI taxonomy): Eukaryota > Metazoa > Mollusca > Scaphopoda > Gadilida > Siphonodentaliidae > Siphonodentalium > Siphonodentalium dalli. The sequence goes on from CP136062.1 coordinate 198,857,635, forward strand.
CAGGATGTTGATGTTGTGTATCGTGGTATGATATCCACTATATATGTCTGAATTGGAAATCGTCGCATTGATATACGAGCTTTAAACACATGGGATCTCCCAAACAAGTATAATGATATGTGCATACAGGCTCTCCCTCAATGGGCATCAGGTTACCCAGGATCTCAAATCAACCGATCACTCAAGATCAAACGCAAAAACTCAAATTTGACCAAAACAATATATATTCGATATCAAGAAAAAAAAATTGCCAAACAACCAAACAGTGAGGTCAGCAGTTCCAGTCTTTATTAAGCTTGAGCGGCTGCAAATATTAAAACCGAGACAACAAAACGAGCCCCCCCCCCCGCATAAGATACATGTATTCTTCGATATTCAGCGATAAATGGGCGTTTCCACTCTTTTTGTATTGTCCGGATTTGGATTGGATTGTCATTGTTCGACAATACACATGTGTGCATCTTGATCAGGTTATTCTTCATTCGTAGAACACGGCTTAGTAGTTGACATTATTAGTATTAGAAATGTGATGTTATATTTGTTATTATGTTGTGTATGATATATGTACGATAATTTAAATTGTGCAACTGCCATACATTGGTGTATTGCAATAAATATATTTATCTATCTATCTATCTATAGATCACATTTGAGAAATTCAAATTTGGTCATGGTCCGTTGAGTTTTGACGGAGTTATGCGTCATTGTTGACTTTGATATCAATGTTTCTGGGATTATCCGGATGATAACTTGAGCAACATTCAAAAAATATTCTAGATATTTGATATTTGCATGGTTCACATTTGAGAACCGCAGGTTATGCTCGAAAAATTTTGGTTGTTCAAATGATAACTTGAACAATGTTTAACAATACTGGTTACACATCAGAAAAAGCAGGTCAATTTCGAATTTGTTCAATGTCCAATCGTTTCGTGCCTTTGTTTGACTAAGACATAATCATGTTTGTGTGTAAAATTGTCTGAATAATTTGAGTCTAGAGAACAATCATCTATTGATATTTGGTGTGTGGTTCACTTTTGAGATCACACAAGTCATCGTAAGTTGGAATACATTTTTTTGACAGAATTTGAATTATATTAAGAATTCTTTGTTTTAAAAAAGGCAACGCCCCTAAAGCCACCTCTTTTCGGGGAACGTGCGGTCAGCGACACTTTCGTTATTGAATAAAGAACAGTGTATGCATCAATAGTTTGGACACTCATACTAGCTGGCTACAACCAGAGATAATTCCTTTGGCGCTAAGATTTGAAGGGACCAAAACCATCGAATGGGTTTTAATATGTGAAATAACCTATATTTTATAAAAGTTTTGCCACAACTATATCATCAACAAGTACATGTAAAACTATGTCATGGCGGGGGGGGGGGGGGGGGGTATTGACAGTAGTGATAATGGTTAGTCTTTGGCGTTGATAAAGCATACAAAATACATTCTAACTCTGACGGACAACGCCGGATAGCCCAGTTAGTTAATATATATGAACATTCTCAAGTATTTCCATAAATCTATTTCAATCAAGGCAATATTTTACCACCAGAGACGACAGTTTCGTATGCACGGTGTGTCATGGTTGATCTCCAAAGTACAGCGGATGGACATGCCTGACACAACATCAGTTGATAATTTCCGTCCAAAATAGTTTGAATTTTGTGCTGATAATTTGATATACCAAACAGGATTAAGTGTGATATTTGTCGTTTTAGACCGAATAACCGAATTTTTTGACTGAAATATAGCAATCAGTTGAGAATTATCAACCATAAGGGGTGTAATAGGATGGGAAATTCAAATAGTTGGACAGTTTGATAATACGGATTCCGATTAAATAATGTATGTTACAAGGGGGAACTTGCGTGCATGCAGTTGTAATGTTTTTGTTTGTTGGTGAATTGCCAATAATGGATGTTTGGTTAGGAATTTCAACCGACAGTTTGAAAGTTTGTGGTACCAGTTGAAAAGCACCAACGCAAGGCGGTGGGTACCAATGGGATTTCTCGAAAGTCGGATAGTCGTCCGTTTTTCTCCGTTGAGCCAAGTGTGGACCCATCATCTCCTCTCTAGGTGGCGTAAACAGGCGTTTATGGTACTCATATAGTAGCAGCATCCCAATGATCCCACATTACAACATATCAAGTGACATTATGTTGACTGGCCTAAGAACACCAACACACTGTGTTCTTAATATATTGCAAACAGCTCAGCGATACCAGCAATCACGCAAAACACCGCTGTCGAACATGATCATGCAGTACTAACGCTGATTTTGCAGTTGCATTTTAGCAGTTTGCAGTGCAATATTGCCAGCGTATGAACGTACCCTTAGTCCCATAAGATACCAAAGTCTTATATAAAAACTTGACAGTAAACACGGGAAAGGGTCAAATCATTAAAACAAAATATGCTGAAAATAATATTTTGGATATTTTGTTTACATAACAATGGTTTAAATACGTAAACTTTTGATATTGGAGAACTATCAATAATGAATATAAGAACAAAGTTGGTCTATTTCCCCATGTTATTCTTCGTCGTGATGTTCTACAAACTTTTAATGTGTTGATTACATTTTATCGACTGCGAAGGCCATGGATCCATTCATAAACCCATGGCGGTTTGAAGTCTGGAATTAAGCTCGATTGTGTTTCAAACCCCGTCCTGTTTCGGAAATCAAAGTAGGTCGATAAATACATTAAAGGTAATATTCCGGTTACTTAGAGTGACATTCACAATGAATTAATCTTTGTTGAATTCGGTTTCAACAATCGAGCCAAACACGTTCTGAATATTGAAACGACAAAAACAAAATCTAAAAATAAGCACCTGGTGTTACGCCGGCTTTTGAAGTAATGACCACTTTTGAAGTAGGTCTCCACTTTTGAAGTAAAAATCGCCAGCTTTTGAAGTACCTCACCACTTTTGTAATAAAATCGCCAGCTTTGGTTGTAAAGTGAGGTCTCCGCTTTTGTAGTACAAAACGCCAGCTTTTGTAGTAAAAAAAACCATGTCTCCGCTTTTGTAATAACAAAATTACAGCTTTTGAAGTAAACTGACTCAATACATTTTGACGGGCGCTGGACGATTTTCATGACAAAGTCAACCCGATAATCCATAGGGGCTATCGCCCATACGAGTGTGACTTGTGACCAATGTATTTAGTGAGTCCGATTCCGTGACAAAAGAATCCACACCGGTAATCGACCATACGAGTGTGACGTGGTTCGAATAGCTTTCAGTCATACCAATACAATAGAATTCACATAGTCAATCGCCCATACACGTGTGACGTGTACCAGAATGCATTTAGTGCGTCAGCTTCCCTGCCTAAGCATATGAGAACACACATAGGTGATCAATCATACGAGCATGTAAGGTTGTTCCCAGTCAGTCCGGCAACCTGACAATACACACCGGTGAACGACCTTACAGGTGCGACGTTTGTTAGAAGAAGTTCGGCGTGACCGTGAGTCTGACAATACACAATAGAATCCACGCTGGTGACAAGATGTGTGTTCTGTCAGTCCAGTAACAAGTCATGGCAACATGTATATTTCCTCAACATTGGGTGACGTGACAGATGTATCAGTTCCAATGGAAAATAGTTGGTCTATTTGTCCTCGTCTTTGGAAGAACAGTCCTATGTCAAACTTTCAACTCGCAATGTTCGTGGTGCCAAAAGGTTCAGTCTCCTTTTTATAATTTTATAGTCGATTATCAATAATGATAAATAAGTCCATTTTTATTAACGTGGTTCATTCTGATTGGTCAACTATGAAACAAAGGACGAAAGTCCAGATGTCGGGTGATTAAGAATGCCATACGACAAGACACACCGATTCTGCATAATTTCATTAGTCATTGTCCCAGTTAGAATAATATTATCATGCACGTGCTATAGAATAATAAGTCAAAGATGTCCATTCAATTTACAGTTTAATGAATGAATGTTTAATGAAAGTTTAACTTTTCCCTGTATAGCGACATAATGCCATCGAATCCGTTATTTTATATACTCAATCATCAGAGGATATGTGAATCCAACGGTTTCCACATTACTGGCCCCCGTTTTTAAGTAGCTGGCCACGTTTGAGGTAGTTCTAATACTTCGGTTATGTGACATAATTTCAATGGTCGAAATTTGTCGTTAATGTCGCCTTCCAGAGACGAATCTAATAAACCGAACATTTTCTGCTGTCCCTAACGTGTCTTTTCAGTCACCTAATTCCTAAAAGCTGGCGATTTTTACTTCAAAAGTGGAGACCTACTTCAAAAGTGGTCAGTTACTTCAAAAGCTGGCGTAACACCAGGGGTGCTATTCACCGGCTGGGTTTATAATATAGTCCAGGTAGTTTTACGAGGCGACGCTCAATGCGAAGCTATCGGTGGACATATCGATGGGAAGACATCGCCGCGGGGTATAGGATTATCCAATCAAGGTGATTGGCGTCAATCATAGATTGACCATCGGTCACATAAACATGCTGCGTGTAACAGTACACGTTTGGTTCATTTCAACAATGAGCAACCGAGGAAAATTACGTGGGGCAAAATATACCACCGACGACATGGGGGGTCTACACAAATAATTCCGTATATAGGGCCGGGGTGGGTGGTTGTTCCAGAGGCCGAAACAATCGTGCTTGTAATTTTTTTCTCCAAAATGGGTTTTTTTTTCAAACAATTTACAAGTACTGACCATGTAATGTTGTTTGTACGCATGTTAGTATCATGTTTGTTGGCATATGGCTATATAGACAGCTATAGTGACTATATAGCCTCAGATTTAGCAACCTTCTGGATTTCACAGGATCCGTCCCACTTCACAGTGGAAAACCGTAATTTAGTTAAAAAAAAATTAATATATTACCCAGTTGTATTACCCGAATAAAAGTAATAAAATATAAAAAAAACTGTATCACAAATACTACATGGTGAATACTCAATGATGACTAGATATCATTAACCCGATTGTTGCATAACATGAAATTGAAAAGGGTATCTCATAAATTTCTAATGTCTGAAATACTGTCTTGTTCTGGCATGCAATCAAATTCATTCCTTCTGTTTATTTCTCACCTTTAATGATTGCAAGTAATGTTAATTTGCAACACTTATCCAAATAAAACTGAATTGGTTATGACGAATCACCGTTACTGTTTATTGTTCAGACAATCCCAACTGAAGGCGACGCTATTCTCCTTGAATTTACGAACGTCATCTTGAAGATTAAATACTGCTCAACAAGACTAAACTAAAATACTAATTGTATACTGTTATCGCTTACAAATAGATGAACTGAAATAATGTGATGCATTCAGATGCTTTGAGAAATGACATTCTTCAATGTCTTCAAAGTTCAAACTAAAATCAAGAATAAAATCTGACTGAGACTATACTGCAGACTCTAGTGCACAAATATACACACAAATGGTTGAGTTATAATAATGCAAAATGTGTTTACGGATGGAACCAGGTTGGTAGCTCTGGTATGCATCGACAGGCGAAACCTGTGATATGCAGTAATATCTGCATACATGTACATCCTTCCCCTATCATTCAGGTCTATCACCATTCCAAACCACTTCAAAATTCGACAACCGACACTTCAACTTATATTGCAAAAACTTTGTACGGACTGAATTTCATAAACAGGGCCCATGGATAACTCTGGTAGGCATTGGTGCTCACAATCCGTGATATTATGCATATTCGTTCCCCATTTCTGGTCCGTCACATGTCATAGAGCATCAAAATATGACAACCGACTCTTGAGTTATAACGCAAAATTTTTGTATGGACGCAAGCATGGACGGCTCGAGACGTCAACTATATACCCGCTGACTGATATCGGGGGTATAATAACCATATATCTATGTGTATACCTAACCAAAACAATTCCCCTCCTCACCCACCCCGGTGGATAAGACTAAAGAGTTCTTTGATCATGCACAAATAATTGTAGAACCCCTGACCTGTTTACCACTATTTACACTGGCCAGTGTTCTCTGTCAGACTAAACACGCTCGATATATTAAGGCTATAATGCGGTCTATGGCAATTTGTGACATACAGTGTACCTACACAATGCTTTATTATTGTTGTTAGATTCTGGAAACACCAGGAAACACCTGGAAATACAGTTTATTTTTCGTTTTTCTGACCTGTGCTTTACCGATTAAGCATGTTATTGCTTGAGTCTTAATTTTACACTGTTTGCACCAACAAAGGACAGTGAAATGGGATTGAAAGGCACTTAACACAGTTATTGAAGAACGGCTAAAAAAAACTCTTGAAATTTGGATGAAAACATGAGAAAGGGGGTGGTTCCTAACATTTGGAGGAAAACATTTGCACAAATGGGGTGGTGGGTCCCTCGGGGTCGGAAAAAACTTTTTGGGCCCTATATGTGCAATTGTTTTCCAGACCCCCCACCCCCACTGCCGACGAGCGTAAAACGTTTTTGGGCATTGTGGAGAGAAGAATCAAAATATTAAAGAACAAAGAAACCGGCACCATTCACCAGCGCCGGAAAAATGATGCATGGAACGAAATTTCTTTGGAAATGGCAAGGAAATATCCAAACAGAACCAAAACACAAACAAAATTCTTCTGAGACGTTATCTTCTCGGCTATTCATTTTCACACTGTGCTAATTAAAAAACCTCATTAATATCATTGAAACTCATTCTGCAGATGTATAAACGCCAGCATGAGTCTCCACACAATTATACCAAAACATTATACCGCTATACATGCCGATTGTGGCCGGTGAGTGTTGTTTTGAATTAGTCGTGAAACGGCGTCAATTGACAAGTGACAAATCTGATAGATTGGATCAATCTATCACGTGTGTCGTTTGCGCTAAAGCAAAGATACCTTTGCGTTCAGCCGCTACCAAATAAACTACCTGGTTTATAAAATGGTCTCGCTTGGTGAATAGCACTCCAGGTGTGTTGTATAGTCCCAAGCATGTTCAAAGGGCCAGCTCGGCTCGGCATGTTTCGGAGGCAATAAATATAACATTGCTACTGTGCTATATCTCCTACATGTATATATATACTATAGAGACCTTAAAATGTGCATATAGTGTCCTAAGTGCGACGTCAGAATACAGCGGCCATTTGAGCTTCCTTTTTTGGGGTTGCTTCGGTGGCCGTGTGGTATTGACGTCGGACTTTGAGTCGGAAGGCGCGCTCGCCGTCATGGCCCGGGGTTCTAATCGCACCCAATCCAAAACTCAAATTTGAGCTGTCTCAAAACTCAAATTTGCTTCTAAAAATAGGCACCTGGTGTGTTGTATAGTCCCAAGCATGTTCAGAGGGCCAGCTCGGCTGGGCATGTTTCGGAGGATAACATTGCTACTGTGCTATATATCTCCTACATGCAAAATGATATAGTATTTCCATCGAGTCGCCGAGTTTGACTTTTATGCTGCATCTATGGACTTTTACTCTTTCAAATGAATTAACAATGGTTCACAGTAGTGAAAGCCACTGTCTTGTCTGGTCTTTGAAATTTCCCCAATTTTGTGCCACTTGTAAATAACCGGACTATTTGAGACTATGTCTTTAAATACTATATATGTATTAGGCATATACAGATTTTTACATGCAACAGAAAGTCCTGACTTTTCTTCGTGGAACAATAAGGAACATCTATTCCTGGTATGGCAAAAACACAGAGCGTTGTTTTATCTCACTCTTTTGCATTAAAAACATGGACAATAAACTGGAAAATTGCATGTACCATATGACTATGTCATCTTTTCGATACTACTAAAAATAACGTGTACATAATATGGAGGTTCAAATGAGCTATATATCCGTTTAGTTCAACATATGCACGCGAATTTTCTCGGGGCTCGAAATTCTAAAGCCTCACTTATAATATTGGACACATTTTATTTGAACCCCGATACATTCTGATTTTACAAATAGCAAGTAGCGCAGTCTAGTAATAACTAGACCAAGGTTTCCTTACAGTCAACGTAAGTTGAAAGTAATGAAAATTAGGTCTAGTTTTAATAAGACTGCAAGTAGCGACATGAGGTGATAAAAATGGCCAGATGAGGGCACACGTCATATAACTTATTGATTGTTAGAGTATACTGCTCAAATAGGAACGTGCTTTTACATGGACCGGTCCATGCAGGGATGCTGGACCGCAATTTTGGCCCTCAACGGAATCGACCGCCTTGCCAGTGGTCTAACATGGTCTGCATCACTATATCCATATAATGCCCATCTAATGTTCGAAAGCGTCATAAGACGGGTCGATATAAGTACACGAATTAGTACCGATGAATATTCAAACACATTATATATATAGTACTATCAGGGTGACACGGCGTTGCCCAGGTTAAAGATGCATATTCCGAATAATTACTATTTCTTTTGACTCGGAGGTAAACATATATGATTCAGGAACCCACCAATCAAAGTTAAGACTGATCAGATAACGATTTTTGAAATTTGTTATTTCCCGATATGTAATTTTTGGCGGCCTGGCAAATAAGCCGACGGTCTCGGACCAAATTGCGGATGAAGATGGATAACTCTAACATTAAGTGGCTTTGGGTGTTAGTTATTTGACAATCCGGCCAAATTTCGTTGAAAAAAATGTTGATAAATAAACGTTTTTTGAAATTTTATACCATAGTTGACAGTGGTTGACATTATACAGTTGTCGCCCGTTGTCGAGGGAGACATTGAGATTTGTCACCCGCTCGAGAACGGAATGTCTCACTCGGAGCTTCGCTTCAACCCGTTCTCGAGCGGGTGACAAATCTCAATGTCTCCCGAGAAGAAGGGCAACAACTGTTTTGTTATCAGATTATACCACAGAAAATATCCTTGCCATCCACACGCACGATGTTACACTGAGTCATTGGTGCTTACTTTCCCAATTATGTATATTTTCAGTAACTTCTTATCGTCCCATAGGATTTCTGTTCCATAAACGACAGTCAAGCTGTTAAAGGTACTCAACCCGTAAAGAGGGTCCCCATCTCAACAGATTCCAACAACAACAATCCGATCAGAGGGTCCTATATTACTATTTCTTTGGCTTTGGGGGTAAAAAATATTTGATTCGAGTCGAGGAACCCATCAAACAAAGCTCAGAGTTATTAGATATTGATTTTTCAAATTTGTTATGTTCTCGAGATTAGTACTAATAACTGCCGTAATCTGCTCTGGATGTGTACTCAAAATCTATTCAAACAGACAAGGATGAATAACTCTAAAATCAAGTGGTAATTTTAACGCAATTTTTACTGAGTTCTGGGCCAGATAGTATTCCCGATAATGAAAAATAATAGATTTCTAAAATCGATATCTAACAAATCTGAGCTTTGATTGGTGACTTCCTCGACTCGAATCAAATATTTTTGACCCCCGAAGCCATTGAAATAGTAATTGAGAGGAGTTTTATCGGGTTGAGTACCTTTAAGCGTGTGGTAATACGCGTTTATGTACGATCATTTTGGTGGTCAAATCGTCAATATCGGTCCATGCAATGTAAACCAATAAGCCACATAGGTATGTTCTCGTCTTCTGCAATGTGGCATATTCAATGTCGTTTTGTGTGTGCAATTTACTCGCGATATTCATTTCATAACGGTCTTCCCCAAAAGCTATTGGGAAGTTGTCAATTTCATTACTGTACATTCATACGTGTCAGTGCTCATGGCGATCCTCACATAAAATAATTCTATGATCACATTTCAGACATCGCGGAGGATAAGCGTATACAGTACCATTCATTCGCGACAAACGTATGAATTACGTTGTCTACCAGCGAACATTTATAACCAACCCCAAGGGTTCCTCTCTTTCAATCTTGCATATCATAATGTCGACATGAACAAATTGAATCATCGACATGTTTCCATGTAAAAAGTAAATAATAACGCTTGTCCGATAAAAGTATCAACTTAAAAGTTCGAATATTAGTGTTCACTAAATATATGCAAATTAGCAAACACCACAACTGGTGTGTTTTGCGAATGCGTGGGGTATATAAGATCTATGATATTTTAGTACGTCGTAGTGATGTGAAATAGGTGAGTTACTGCAGTGTGTGTTTGGAGATATTCTTGCAATATAACACCAGGCGGGCGACAAAAACAATGTCTCCCGGGTCAGCGGGCGACAGTGTGATTTGTCGCCCGGCACGTGACAGCACATGGACCAATCAGAAGGGTGGAAAATATGGAGGAGGATAACAATATACAGTTGTTGCCCGATGTCGAGGGAGACATTGCGATTTGTCACCCGCTCGAGAACGGAATGTCTCCCGAGGAGCACAGCTCCGAGGGAGACATTCCGTTCTCGAGCGGGTGACAAATCTCAATGTCTCCCGAGAAGAAGGACAACAACTGTTTTGTTATCCGATTATACAAGAGAAAAAAAATCCTTGCCATCCACACGCACGATGTTGCACTGAGTCACGAGTGCTTTCTTTCCGGATTATGTATATTTTCAGTAACTACTTATCGTTCTGTTCCATAAACGATAGTCAAGCCGTTAAGCGTTTGATAATCAGCGTTTATTTACGATCATTTTGGTGGTTAAATCGTCAATATCGGTCCATGCAGTGTAAACCAATAAGCCATATAGGTATGTTATCACCTTCTGCAATGTGTAATATTCAATGTCGCCTTGCGCGCGGAATTTATTCGCGATGTTCCTTTCATAAGGGTCTTCTCCGAAAGCAATTGGCAAGTTGTCGATTTCATTAATGTACATTCATATGTGTCAGTGCTCCCAAGTACATGGCGATCCTCACACAAAATACTTCTATGATCACATTGCAGACATCGCGGAGAGGTCTGATATCATGGATAAGCGTACAGTACCATTCATTTGCGACAAACGTATGCATTACGTTGTCTACCAGCAAACATGTATAACCAACCACCCTGAAGAAATCCACTCTTTCAATCTTGTCGACATGGACATATTGAATCACCGAGATGTTTCGATGTAAAAAGTACATAATAACGCTTGTCCGATAAAAGTATCAACTTAAAAGTTCGAATATTAGTGTTCACCAAATATATGCAAATTAGCAAACACCACAACTGGTGTGTTTTGCGAATCCGTGGGGTATATAAGATCTATGATTTTTAGCACATTATAGTGATGTGAAATAGATGAGTTACTGCATTGTGTGTTTGGAGATATTCTTGCATTATAACATCAGGCGGGCGACAAAAACAATGTGTCCCGGCTCAGCGGGCGACAGTGAGATTTGTCGCCCGGCACGTGACAGGAAATGGGCCAATCAGAAGGGTGGAAAATAGGAAGGAGGGTAACAATATTTTTGGGCAATTAATCCATTCTGATAACTGAAGCGCCATTTCAATAAATGTTGTTGTCGTTATTGTTGTTGTTGTTGAAATCTGATGATATGGGGACCATCGAATCGGATTTAGTACCATTAAAGTGATATGGAACCATCCGCTGCGGACATTTCATGGTGGGAATATAGAATAGGTCTACTCTAGCTTGCTAGAAGTGTTACAAGTGTTACTCTCATAAATTCTATAACAAAATGGACATAAAAAAACGTCATTCGTATACATGTACATGGAAAATAAGTAGTGGCTCACCTTGCCCGAGTGATTGTCATTTGTTCATCGCGATTAATTCGTCCCATCAGTAAAGAAGTATTTACTTATTTATACAACTGCGCGTACCTAGACGTATGAGTTTTTCTTTAAATCGCACAATCGACGTGGTTGGAATTCTCGGCAATGGTAGGTGATAGTTACGTTCTTCCATATTGGATAATGACTGAGTACTCAATGGTCAATTTGTGTTGACTTACTATCTTAAATTGACACAAAGTTTGCCTTTAAAAAGTAAACAAACATTCTATATGGTTAAATTGTCTACATCTATTGTCAATTTTGTTTTTATTAATGTTGTGCCACAAACTCGTTATCAACTGAGCCATATGTATCTGTTTTGCTGTTTCAGTATATGAATACTATTTGAATACCCTGATTCCCGTTCCCATATACATATGACAGTTGAGAATATATAATTGTCCAGGTGACTAATTGGGTCACCATTTTTTGAGGTTGTGAAATTTGAACGCCAAAAACTCATTAGAACGAATCTGCTCGATATCTGGGTTTTGAATGATCCACAATGAGGATAGGAGAGCTCATTTGGCCTCATTATAATCCAATTAATAGATTGCTGGTATCTTTGGAAAATATATTTAAAAAAAAAAAGATTGTTGAAATAAAGAACAAATTATGATGTAAGTACCTGGCCCTGGAATTTCCAACTTTGAATTATAACATTAGACTCACGGGGATGCCTGTACATATGTATATGTGATTATTACATATAAGTTAGGTGAATATCGGCGATACAATTTTATTCATGCACTTTTGTGTCCCTCCCCATCACAGACTCGAATAGGACCACTTTGATTTCTTAAACCACATCATTAGATGCCGTGTATCATGGAGATAGTGGATATCGGCTTTCTAAAACATTCTCATCAATAATCAATGTTAGTTCATCTCCCCTCTCCACCCCTGACCCAACCGGCACCAATTGTGGCGTCTTCAAGAAGGCGCTCCATTTGTGAATTTTCGAAAACGGTCATATTCAAACTATCAACTTAAAGAAAAAAATCATTATCATTTATAACCAATGTATAGTATTATAACATCACCTGTTTTTATAATGTAAAAAAGATGGTTTTAAAAATCAATTTTAGTCGGTCATTTGGGAGTTTCACAGGATATATGTGCAAAATAACGCACTGCATTATAAAGCTCAGAAATCCAACTAGGGTCTATGCTCTGCCTATTATATGAAATTATGACTGTCCGTGAGATTATAAATCAAACCTTTTTCTTTGCATATTTCAGTTTTTTGGCAGCCATTTGCAGAACCATTTTTTGGAGGGAAATCACCATAAAACAACATAATGTCTTAACAAATGAATCAGTTTTGTATGTGTAGAATTGGCACCTTTCCCATTCTGAACGACAGAATCGTGCTTGCTACTCGCACTAAGGGGATTACGGGACTTCGTGTCGTGATTATATTGTACTTAATTATGATTTCTTATCAAGTCAAACCTTAGTGCTTTGTGTTTCGCCAGCGTCTCGTGTTTCACGACGACGAATGAGTTGATTGCCACTCATAGATACAAATTAAGGCCATCACAATTCAAGGACATAATCTTAGAGTCACCCCATTCACATTGAGGAGCAGATAAACTGTCGCGAACTTATTACTAACTATATTATGTACTTTTGAGTTTTGTTGAAAATCCGAACCTGTAATCGTAACAACGAATAGGGGAAAACGACAACGAATATAATGAACAAAAATATATGGGGCGCCTCCTTCATCCACATGATTCAAATTGAGTGCCCCCCCCCATCGCTCATCAATCGGCACCAATCCACAACCCACCAGTCCTTACGCCACACGATTAAACTCTTCATGTCATGGAGATGATTATGTACAAGTTTGGTGGAAATCGGCGACAAAACGAATTCTTATCAAATTAAGTGCCCCCCTCCCCATATCTCACCGAAACGACACCAATTTGGCGTCTTTATACCACACGATTACACTCCCGATATCATGGAGACAATTATGTATAATTTTGATGGAAATTGGCGACTAATAAATTTGGTATAAATGTTTTACCCTCTCCCCATACACGCACCCCTGGCTTGAACGGCGCCACTTTTGAAATCTTTGAACGATTCCATTAGACTCCTCATATCATGGAGATGATTATGTATAACCAATACAACTATCATTCTTGCATTTTACATTGTTTTGGACTATTTGCTCACCATCTTAATCACAATGACCCTTTCTTGCATTCCACACAAGGAGAGATATATTGTATCATATAACTGGTGCAGTCGTATATATGAGGGAATACTGATTTTTTCAATTTTGAGGCATCTTTGAGTTTTAGAAATTTCTCAATAGGGTGAATCTTACACCCATGCATCTGGATATATATATCTATGGAAGCACCATTGTATTAATGAATACTCCACAGGAAAACACTTGAACGACACCCCCTTTTGCCTTTTGGCTAAACTAACAGTTTATATACATTTGCCAGCAGATAAATTGAACTAGTTGAATCATGTGGAATAGTGAAAATAATACATCAAAATGTTCTTCTTGATAACATGCCACTGTTACCATTCCCTTATTTTTTATTTTCGGGGTAATAGGCTTTTCCATAAATTAGACAGTGAAAAATCGAATCCAGCTGCCTGAGTAATATTTACCATCTATAATAGTTATGGTTGTGAACTGAACTAAAGAACAAAGGGTGGCCCGGGCGGGCCTGGTGTAAGATATTTTCGTATTGATGTTCTAGGGTTCGTTTTTGGGATAGGCCTATAAAATAACATAACATAATATCAGGTCATTGTAAGGCAATTCCCAGCTTTATAATTTAACTTTTCAATGTAATTATTGACTATGTAACGAGTTGCCACTGGACAGAGGCAGGTTCGCAGATTAACAATGCAAAATATGGGATATTGAGGGGAAACTGATTTTTCATTAAAGAAATATTCTACATGTATATAATTTACTCACTGCCGCTATTAATATCGAAATAAATCCTACACCGATATGTGCGTACGAACGGCCATTTCCCATGTCACTAAAAGTACACCAAGTGAATTGTGATTTTTTTGTGTTGCAGTTCGCGATACGTGCCGAAACAGGATAAAAAATGATTATCACAAGTTAGAGGAAATGTATGTCAACAAACACAGATGCGTGAAACAAAACATATCTCACACATTGTTGTGTTTGGGATGCGAACTAAACATAATTATGTTAACCCTTTCTTTACTATCTGTATATCAATATTTGCCAATGTCTGTCTGTCTGTGGTCTAGGGGAATTCATGGGCGCATCTAGATTGCTCCAAATGGGTCTAACTGGGGTACTTTTTATGAGGAAGATAATAGTGTGTGTTAACATGTTCCAAAGTGACGCTGTTTGTGTAAGGGGCAGAAAAGTGGAGGGGCAGCAAAAATTATGAAATTTGTTTTCGCCAATTTCCACAAAACTGAAACATAATCATCTCCATGAGATGGGGAGTCTAATGGTATGATTTAAAGATGTCAAAATTGGCGCCGTTCGAGTCAGGTCGAATTTAAATCCGACGGTCCATTATTACATATGAACGTCGGACCAAACACTTATTGAAACTGATTTAAAGACGCGCGCGGGGAACTCCCCTTAGCGTAAGAACTTTGGATGTCCGTGCGTAACAGTCGTAAAATTGTGTATTTTATCTGATTATTGGAATTAACACTCCTTCATTTTTTTTTTGGGGTTGTGCATAAGTGAAAAAAGCATTGAATGAATTATTGATAGAAGATGATTAGTCGTAATACGATGGTGTTATTTTTAATTTGCAGTACTTCAGACATTTCATTCAGTTGTTTTTTTTTAAATTAGAAGATTAAAGATACATAATCAGAATTAATGCTGCTAAATTACTATTTCTTTGGCCTGGGAGGGGGTAAACATGTTGCATTCGAGTGGACCCATCACCCATCAAAACTCAGAGTTATCAGATAATGAGAGATATCGATTTTTAAATTTGTTATTTTTCACCACCTGTCATATTTGGCGACCGAGATCGATATACAAACAATCGGGTAAAAGCCCGGTAAACCGTGGTTTACCACTCTACTCTGGTAAAATGTGGTAAAGTCAGGGTTACAATGAAAACACTCTGGTAAAAGCCAATAAACTATGGTTTACTGGCCTTGGTAAAGTCAGGATTACAAAGATTTACTCTGGCAAAAGCTATGTAAAATGGACATTACCGTTGTAAATTCCAAGTAAATCATGGTAAAGTCAGGTTAACAATGATATAAGCTGGTAAAAGCCATGTAAAATGGACACACCCTTTTAAATTCCAAGTAAATCGTGATAAAATCAGTTGGTAACAATGATATACTCCGGTAAAAGCCACGTTAAAAGGACACAACCTGGTAAATTTCAAGTAAATCACGATAAAGTCAAGTTAACAGTGATAAAGTCAGGTCAAAATGATAAACTCTGGTAAAACCATGTACACCCTGTCGCAAGACACACCCTTGTAATTCCATACAACTAAAGGCACGATGTTCCCAACTTTAATCTCGTAAAATGCTGGTGAAACAGGACATACATGTGTAAACCATCTAAATAAGAACATACTGTAGTATATCACTTCTTCTAGAAAAATGTTCTTTTAAAAACTCTCTTTCAATGTTTCTATTTATTTTTCATTTCGGAATACATCCGTTATTTAGTCAATATAAATTTCTCCGATGAAAGCAAGGCGCTCTTTAAAAAACACAAATTAAAATGATAGATTCGGAAAAGAATAAAAATTGTAAGTCTTCTGACACCAGCCACGTGACGTCAAATTCACGGTCATTGGCTCGTGAAGATATATCGCTATAATACAGGGGTTAATTTTGATCGTAATTTAGTTATGTATCATTATTTCATTGGGGTATATATCTCTCGTTTAATATAGGTGGGATCATGATGAAATTATGCCCGAACTGTAGTCCTTGCTCTCCCGATACCAACGATATCAATAACTCATCATTTGTTTCAAAAGTGGTGGTTTATTATTGCTTTTGGTTCAATCTTGTTGTTACAATGAAGATGGAATCAGGGGCGAGGTGACGTGGGAGTGATTCACATCAACTTAGTTCAAAATTATCAGCAGTTTGGAATGTCATGTCTGGATCAATATAAGTTTGGAATTGGAGAATAAATTAAAGTATGTCTGATACATGTTGTTAGTTTTCCATCTGATATTTGATGTGACGCATGTTTATTAAGATAAACAGTTGAACTTTGTTCTAATTTCAGTCATGGATGTTAAATATAATTAATGTAATTTGGATCTATTTGATTTGAACAATGTCGCACAGTGGTCGTTGTGTACATTGTGTGAACCGTAACAGCTACAGTGCATTGTCGGAGGATTATTCCTCAATAAAACATATTATCCATCCCTTAACTAACATTATTTCTGATTGGGCAATAGCCGCCACGTGATAATCCGGGAAAAAGTCATATTGACTCCCGGGTGTCATATTGGACACCCAAGTATGCAATATGACGTTTTTTTTATCGGGACTCTGTGAATTAACTATTGCGAAATGAATCGGCGAAGTTGTGATGCGCACGCAACACTGGTGGATTTAGTAGACGTTTCACTTCGGCATTGAGTTTTTTTCATTTCCGTGTTTACTGTTCCAAATCATGCTTTCTGATGATCAAATACAGGCTTTTATAGAAACTTAAGTGCCGACAAATACCAAACATAACCACAAACGTTTTATTCCCAAAATTTGGATAAACATGCAGATGGATAATAAAAATGTCATACAATGTTGTGTACAGTATGAGTTTTTCTTGTACTCGAAACTGCGTGTCTCGTCCAATATGACTTTTCACCACAACCTGGACTCGTACAAGAAAAACACATCCTGTACACAACATTGTATAATAACTTTATAAAATGAATGACCCAATTGGCAGTTGCATGATTAATTAACGAACATAAATTTGTGTAACATAGTGTAAACATTTGTGATTACAACAAGAACAAGCATCTATATATACACACAGTTATATATTGGAGGTATATATAAACATCAAGCTTTATAAACCATATTGCATTTCTGCTGTGTAGGATATATGGAAACACCACAATAAACAGAACGCAGTTTGTGAGAAAATAAATAATATAATGATTTATTCAACAAAAAATAAATAAAATTATAATATTTATATACAGGAATATAACAAAATAAGTAAAACAGGTCGCATAATATAACAGATTTCACAATATTTTAAGGATAACAGAATGATTTGTTCAAATATTATTATTTCTAAATAAAGGCACATAACCTCGTCATAAATCATTGGTACCATGACAAAATTCGAAGTTGACATGTGTTGACTGATCTGTAAACCATTTATCAAATATCAACTTAGTCATACAAAGAGTAAAATACAAGATGGCTGCTGGCGGCCATGTTTGTTCAATGCTCCCCTAGGTTGATGTTCACGTTATCATCCGGATAAACCAGAAATTAATTATTGCTGAGTCGAAAAAGGGACATATCTCCATAAAATCTCACCAGACAGTGATCATTTTAGAAGTTGACCTGTTTTCTCTCGAAATATGAACCAAATATCAAGATACTATGTTAAATATTGCTAACGTTTTTATCTGGACAACCAAACAAATATGGTATCTATCTAATCGAATAAAAGGGACGCTAGGCCACACATCGCCCGTTTAATGTGGCTTTATTTGACCGCTTTTAGAAATGAAAAAAACAAAAAAAAGATTCCGGGAGCAATCGATTAATCAAACTTTGCTTCCAACAGTTTCTCTGAGGCACGGACTCAGTATGAGTATTAATTTTTTCATATGTGCTTGCTTCAGCGAGCGAGAACAAATCTTAAATTTGAATTTAGAACAAGGCAAACTCGTGTTCTTTTATCACCGATAAGAATGTCAGGAGAGTGATAAAAGAATGTCACGAGGGTGATGCAATAATGCCACTAGGTTGATACGAAAACCGACAAGAATGCCACGAGGGTGATACGAAAATATTTACCCCCCCCCCTGCGATTTCTATGTTGATAAAGGGTCATAACTAAATGTTCTGGGGACAAGAAGGGGTATAACTCCATAATATATGTGATGAATCCAAAAACTAAATTTGAAAGCTATCGGATGATTATAACTTAAGTTATCATCTCGACAAAAAATAATCAGCAAATTATAAGTCGAAAATGGACATAACTCCGTCAGAAATTGTCGGACCTAATTCGACATTGTTCGGGGCTTTCTTGTGTGAAGACCGCATACCAAGTTTCATCAATGTCTGTCAAATACTATTCAAGTTATCATCCGGTCAAAGTTTTGGATGGAAACGCAGACGGACGGACGAACATACGCAGCGACATATGGACGGATGGACACCGCTCATTTCTATAGTCCCCGAAATGTTTGTCCATAATAGAAAGGGAATATATCGGCATCTTGCTAGTTCAATGTCAATATGAGAATTATATGTTGACATGCATATATCAGTACATGTATCGCAGCATTATATTTCTGTTGCGCATAACTCTCATGGTTCTTATAATGCAGTGATGAGTGATGGATGCTATCTTACAACGTATATGCATTGAGTACCATTGCATAACCGATACTTAACAGTTACATCATGATCATTATGCACCAAGAAACTATATTGAACTTTTCATTTCATACAAAACCAGATGGTAGAGTTTGTAACAATTTCAGAACATGTTATAATCAAAGGTCCCTGGCACAAAGTTAGTCATAGCACAGGTCCCTGGCACAAAGTTAGTCATAGCACAGGTCCCTGGCACAAAGTTAGTCATAGCACAGGTCCCTGGCACAAAGTCAGTCATAGCACAGGTCCCTGGCACAAAGTTAGTCATAGCACAGGTCTCTGGCACAAAGTTAGTCATAGCGCAGGTCCCTGGCACAAAGTTAGTCATAGCACAGGTCCCTGGCACAAAGTTAGTCATAGCACAGGTCCCTGGCACAAAGTTAGTCATAGCACAGGTCCCTGGCACAAAGTTAGTCATAGCACAGGTCCCTGGCACAAAGTTAGTCATAGCACAGGTCCCTGACACAAAGTTAGTCATAGCACAGGTCCATGGCACAAAGTTAGTCATAGAACAGGTCCCTGACACAAAGTTAGTCATAGCACAGGTCCTTGGCACAAAGTTAGTCATAGCACAGGTCCCTGGCACAAAGTTAGTCATATCACAGGTCCCTGACACAAAGTTAGTCATAGCACAGGTCCCTGACACAAAGTTTGTCATAGCACAGGTCCCTGACACAAAGTTAGTCATAGCACAGGTCCCTGGCACAAAGTTAGTCATAGCACAGGTCCCTGGCACAAAGTTAGTCATAGCACAGGTCCCTGGCACAAAGTTAGTCATAGCACAGGTCTCTGTCACAAAGTTAGTCATAGCACAGGTCCCTGGCACAAAGTTAGTCATAGCACAGGTCCCTGGCACAAAGTTAGTCATAGCACAGGTCCCTGGCACAAAGTTAGTCATAGCACAGGTCCCTGGCACAAAGTTAGTCATAGCACAGGTCCCTGGCACAATAGACCCCAAACACACAAAGACATATATATAAGACGTGGGTGTTTGGGGTCTATTGTGCCAGGGACCTGTGAGTCATAGCACTAAAAGTATATTATAGGTCAAGATTTCGAATTAACTCCCGAAATGGAAGATTTCCACATGTCCCAAAAACCATTTGCAGCAATATAAGAACAGAAAAAATTTATATAGAAAGTCATATTTCTTGAATAATTTCCTTAATTTTGGTATATATATGAGTCAACATGTACAGGTAGCGACAAGGTCTAACAAGAATAGATAGATGCAACAATCATATTCTTGGAAAATTTTGCTTTATTTTGATAGTGGAGATAATCTTCCAACCCAACGGACACCGGCGAAAGAAAATGGTCGAACAAGACTCGGTCCAGTATTACGGCCATTATACCGGACAGAGTCCTCTTCGTCCTTTATTTTTTTCCGGTTTCCGACAGAATATATCGATTCCTGTAATATTTCCCTTTATTTTGATATATATATTAACCATGTGCAGCTAACGATATCAGCGATATCTCCCATGAAGCCATCGGAGACCGGCGAAATAAAGTGGTCGAACAAGACTGGGTCCGGTATTACGGCCATTAGACCGGACAGAGTCTTGTTCGACCAAATGTTTTCGCAGGTCTCCAATGGTTTCAGGGGAGATATCTCTGCTGTCGCTGACCGAACACGGTTGATCCATATAGCAAAACGTAGAGCGAATTAATATAATTAATACAAATTAATACAAATGTTCTACCATTATATTTCATTTTATGTCTATATATCGTTCCATTTCTCCACGCTCATCGTTTGGGGTCTGAAAATTTTCAATTCAAAGAGTTAAGAACATATATACGTTTAGTGTTATGTCATGACATGTACATGTACATGTAGATGTAGCACAGGCAGAATAATGCATACATTCAATTGGTTTAACTGTGTCAAAATAAAACAAAGGTTCCGTTATACGCATATGTGATTTATGAGTATATAATGCCAACAAAAGCCACATGATCATCAAGTGTTGTACCATATGCATTCAGTGTGTAACGAAAAATGTTGCAAAGAATTCCTCGACATTCCACTTTAATAGAAGGCAAGAGGATATATTCGCCAGGACTGCAACGATTCATCGTGAATTCAATGCATTACGACGCTTTTATATGCATCACATATCACAATGTACGAAAAGCTTACTTTTACTTACAAAACTCATCAGATGCTATATAATTACAATAAAATATTCAGTTTCTGAACTTTAATTTCCCACCGAGAAAATTTCATTTTCATTTAAGAGAGAGAGAGAGAGAGACAGATAGATCCAGTTGATTAATTAGCCTTCCTAATTGCAGGAATCAAGTTGAAGTTACAATGCAGACAATGAGCAATTTGATCACTGCAACAAAGGCTGAATTAATTAGTGACAACTATAGAAATTCAGCATCGTGAACCGCACTACAAAAACACTATGGCCATTGCATCATGGATTTCCACATCATTGAAGCACATTAGACTTACGTAACAGGGATGGGATGATCGTCCTCTGTATTTTTTTTGTATTTATATTGATCACACATTTTGAAGTATTGTATTGTAGTTGTAATCAAGAATTTCAAGGGCAAAATATTGTAATTGTTGTAAAATACTTTGAAAATTGTTTGACTACTTTTGATTACATCTTGCCAAAGTATTCTTGAACATGTCTTTTATATGTAATTTTTGTTTGGAATTGAACCTTTCTTACAATTATAACTGTTTTTACATCCCAATGGGGATAGCATAAAGATATGTTGCATTACTGATAACACTTCCATAAAATGTGCAAAGATAGCTCCATAAATACAAATTATTGTTTTATGTTAACACATTTCTGAACACCTTATGTGAAAACAACGTCCAGACACTTCTACATCATTTATAGTCAACTGGCATTTAAGCATGATAGGTTAACTCAGCATCCTAAAATTGTAATAGGGAATAATAATATATTTTGTTTCCTCTGACGATGCGCAACTACCCTAAATAAAACTCTCTATAGTCAAGTCAAACTAAGTTTACCAAGACAATATTTTACAAAAATGGTTTTATCTTTTTTCGAAGCAGTAGACAATTGCAATGAACATACCAAATGTTCGCTATGAGATATGTGTGCAACTTTCCGCAATTACGTATTTATCGCGGCGACCCAAAATTGGCAAATGTCGCAAACCATTGTAGAGTATGTTAAGTATTGCGCCACAACGATCACAAAAGATTTCTCTTGTGACCAGTATCAACATCGAGGGAATCGTCTTCCTCCAGAATCAAGATGGCGTCCAAAATGGCTAACAAGAAAGCGAATCAGGAAGTGATTTTCGACCAATTATTACGCTCAGCTCTTATAAAATAGACCGATTGGTACATAAATGCCATGTTGCAAGCATTAATGTGAACATTAAGCATGTTCGATAACCCAGTAGTTTTTTTGCTCTAGGGAAAATTTATTTCGTGGCTGCTCTACACAACCGTTCCTAGCATATTAACTCCATCTCATATTGCCACCAACTCATGTGATATTAGCATCAGATTCATATCTATAATATCATAATTAAATTATGAACTGTCAATTCACAAAATGCTTTAAAATATTGGCTGTCATGTTTCGATTAAGGTTGTGATTTATATCCGAAAAGTTTGAAAACAAATTTACTATAACATGTTGCAGATTTTTCTTCAAACTTTTCGGTTGTAAATGCATAACCTTCATCAAAACAATAATCTATTCTTAAATAACAATACTTACAGGTCAAAGTGAAAGTAATGTGTACATTTATGAAATTACATGAATGCATTATATATGTCAAACAACGAGTAGGCAAACATTTATACCATAATTGCCAATGTTATTGTTCTTATAACATATTCTTAAATTTCAGCTTTACACCCTACTTCGTGTATAAAGGTTCCTACTATGTGTACAAATTTCCACTGTGTGAGTATTTATATTTAAACGACACTTCATGGGTCAAATGCTTATACCAATTAGATAGTAGAACAACACCATAGTTGACAAAACTTATTCCTCTGCTGTGAAATTCAACTAATATTGGTAATATCGGTTAAATTACTTATATTTCAAACAGACGTAGCTTGTTCGTGTTCGATAAACCAGGGAAAATCTGAATAGAACTATCAACTGACTATCAGCGATTTATGTCTGAGACATGTCTGAGGTGGATCACTGAATGTCTTAAAAGTAGGTATCGATGCTTGTGCTGCATATTCGATCCTCACAGTTAGTTAGGTAGCAATGGGATGTTAAGGTGATAAAGCTGACGACAGATAAATAGAATATATTATCTGAACATTTCATATGGGATAACTACTCGTCAATGAGTGCTTAGTATAGAAAGGATTAAACCACGAGCTTAACGACTTGCGATTAAGACACTCGTTGTGAACATTTGTGACCCGCCATATAAAATCCAGTCGTAAATCGGGATTTTTTT
Source organism: Siphonodentalium dalli (assembly GCA_032622095.1). Taxonomy (NCBI): domain Eukaryota; kingdom Metazoa; phylum Mollusca; class Scaphopoda; order Gadilida; family Siphonodentaliidae; genus Siphonodentalium; species Siphonodentalium dalli. The sequence goes on from CP136062.1 coordinate 198,881,349, forward strand.
TACCCTGTGCCAATGCATTCTCTTATATATGCGAGTCGACCATAGGTCGCCTCGCATATATAAGAGAATGCATTGTCCTAACAATTTTTTACAATTTAAAAAAAAAATTCTTGTATTCTTTAACAATTTTATAATTTCACCCATACAGAGCCCCAGACAAACATGAGCAGACGACACTCTTCTATATATGTGTGGAGCTCCATGCAGGGTAATAGATGTTTTTTTATTTTATGTCCTAAAATTTTTAAGAAACATTTATTTAAAAAAAAATGATCAAAAATTGTTAGGCCAATGCATTCTCTTATATATGCGAGGCGACCTATGGTCGACTCGCATATATAAGAGAATGCATTGGCACAGGGTAAACAAATCCCGACTTACGACTGGATTTGATATGGCGGGTCACATTTGATAATCTCGTCTATTGTGTGTCTACATTGGACTCATACCTGTGACAATCTCTGAGGCGTTTCGATAAATATCAGTTTTGAAGATCATGTGCAAACTTAATTGTGTTATCGGAGGAAGGCATTTTTGGTTTAATAATTTTTTTTGATTTTTTTTTGTGGAAATGCTTATCTTCTAAACATGTTTTACAATAGCAAATTACAGTTTAACTATCCAAAATTGCTAGTATCGAATGAATTGTTTCTAAACGGTAAACATGTGATCTTAGTTTAATATATTTCATAATTCTATCACATATAGACTAAGCATCTGGCTGTTACTAAAGCTGAAAGGGTCACTCTCACAAAAAAAAGTGTTGATGGGCACACATGATTTGAAAATGTGCTGAAGCGTACACAGGGTATGTGATCAGCACTAACACCGTTACTTAAACTGTGTTTCTGAAAGTCTGGCACCCATTAGCAGTTTGTTTTCGGTTCAATTTAATGTTCATTGGAATGTAAACAATTATTCTCTAACAGAAATCAAGGCAGATATGAAAACTAAACATAATTTAGAACGACATTTCAAAATCTGTGTACCCTTCAGCACATTTTAAAAACCTGTGTACCTTTCAGCACTTTTTTGGTGAGAGTGACCCCTTCAGCGTTACTAAACTATGGTACTGCAGTAACTTAACCTTCACTGTAATCCAACAAGGTCAACGCACACAAATCTATAGGACTTTATATGACTACATCAGGCTTATAGTTTCAACAAAAACTCATAATTTTATAAACTCACCAAACATTAAGATCTCATATGTGAGTTGTGAGTTTATTATATTGTGCAGGTCTAAAACTGAAAAACGAATTTTGAAAAAAGCCTTCATCTTACAGGTCGATTTTGGCATAGAATACAACATGTGAACTTGTGAATACAATACAACATGTGAAATATGAATACATAATTGACCTGTTTGTTTGAAAGCCCATGTTTACTAAGTTCAGTAAATAATGTTGAACAGGGCAGAACATGTAAATAATGGCATTGACCAGTTTGACTGACAACTGAACGATAGTGATCGACCATTGATGTAAGCATGTTTGTATGTTGTAGACCATATGATAGAACCATACATAACGTACATGCCATGCATATATTAAACAGTTCTTGCATCAAAGCTTCCAAGTGATTTGATCTAGTCACTATTATTCTAGTATATAAGTTAATTGAGCTTCAATAAGAATATTTAAAGATTGAAAATATCCCAAGCTACTTGACTGGACAGCTCTGACATAAAATTACTCACAACACTAAAAGTATCTACATGTGTATGTAAGACAATGTAGTAATGTACCTAACTTCTGAAATGGAGAATTTCCATATTTCCACAAAACCGTGGTAAGAAATTCAGAAATATATGAAAGTCATATCGCTTGAATAATTATCTTCATTTTTATTCATGATTATACCATGTACAGTGGAAAATATCTTCAATGAGAACATTGGACACTACTGGAGCAAGCCTTAAAATAGGGTGTCTGTCATTTGCAGAATGAGGTTCCCAAAGGGTGAATTTAGTGATGCTACCCCGCATAGCGGGCTAGCATCACCAAATTCACCCTCTGGGAACCTCATTCTGCTGAGGTGTAAGCAGAATGAGGTCCCCAGAGGGTGAATTTGGTGATGCTATCCCGCTATGCGGGGTAGCATCACTAAATTCACCCTCTGTGGACCTCATTCTGCAAATGACAGGCTCACTATTTCAAGGCTTGTACTGGAGGCCGGACAAAAAGTAGTCAAACAAGTCTCGGTCCGGTTACGCAACATAATATCAATTATACGATGATAATACAGAATATATCGATTTCTATAATATTTCACTTTATTTTGATATATAGATTAACCATGTACAGCTAGCGCTAGCGGCGATATCTCTCATGAAGCCATCGGAGACCGGCGAAAGAAAGTGGTCGAACAAGACTGGGTCCGGTATTACGGCCATTAGACCGGGCAGAGTCTTGTTCGACCAAATGTTTTCACCGGTCTCCAATGGTTTCAGGGGAGATATCTCTGCTGTCGCTGACACAACACGGTTGATCTATATATCAACATATAGGGAATTATTTTTGGAACACATTTGTTCTACGCTTATATATCATTTTATATCTGTTATTGTATTCTCAAGCAAAGTTTAAAAACCTTATCTTATACATGTATATGTACTTTTAGTGTTATGACTAATTGTGTGTCAGCAGTTGTTGGCTGTACCAATTAACATGGTGTAATTCATGCTAGCAGTTTCATGAGACTGGTTATAAGAGTTTCTTAATGGAATCGAAATTCAAAGTTGTGACATTGGGACACTAGAATATTCTTAATATACATGTACATGTGGTTCATCATACATATGAGCGCTGAGGTTTTGCATAGCTATGGCAATACTGTATGCGAGACAATCTCTTCTCATATCAGATAGGACGTAATTACACAAGATATATATTTATCTGCAATCCGAGTGAAATATAATGCTATCATCCAATTATGAAGAGCAGTATTAACATGAAAGGTTATATTGTTTTCCAAATTTTCAATCAATTGTAAGATAGAAAGTTCTCAATCCAAGTGAATAATTATGTGTCATATAATTAACGTTAATCGTCTTCTGTTGGACAACGACACAATACTTAGTGCCTGTTTGTGAGTACATGTAATATCGAAACGGAACAATTCTACGTGGAGTTTCATACGGAAATGGCATAAGAGTCCTGATATATCGAGTGAAAGCAATATCCAGATATTTATCAGTCTGTCACTATAAATATCTCTATAAACGCTTGTTTTATTTAAACTGCTACTGGCTGTATCTGTTAGATTTGTTCATTAAATTGACACAATACCAAATTTTATGGTAGACCCATTTTTAGAATTGGAATACAAAAACGAGAGTTAATTTTCTTTTGGTTATTCGTGCTTTGATCGATGATAATTCATAATAATGATCAAGCGATAATAAGGATGACTCTAACAAAATATTTGTAATTAAATTCGGTTACATCAGAGAAATGTGAATGTTTGGCATTTCCACCAGACCTATCCAGCAATGAACGGCATGTATATACTAGTACTGTTACAAAAAAGTTAGTTGTTGTTCTCTAATATGAATATTAAATGAATGTTTAATATTGCCAACAAAAGTTACTGATGATGCACCACCAGAATGAAATAATATCAAACAAATTCAGTGTGCGTTGTTCAGATCGACCATATAATGCATAGGAAAATATCTACAAAACTGGAAACTGGTCGGCAGCTGCTATTAATAATTAATAATTTTCTACCGCAATATGAACTGTTTCCGTTCATCGCTGATAGGTCAGCAAGCATAATCCAAGATCAGACATTAATATCAATCGGCATCTATACAATTATGTCGGCGAAAGGCTTAAATTTCAGTGTTCGCACTTTTTTCTAAATCACAAATTTGTTTAATATTGAATAATTGTTCGGAAATACTAGATATGTTTCTATGTTGTCTAAAAATATCCAGATGAATCATAACCATTTGTATTCGATCATATCCTCCAAATGATGTCACAATTATATCATACCACTGCCCTAACTGCATGGCTCTAACGAGGATATCACAACTTTGACCAAGTCGACCATTTTCTCTATTAAATGTCTCATATGATGACCAGTAAGTTCTGAGTAAATTGTCATTGAAGTTAGAGCTAACGTGTCTCCACATTATTAAATATGTCAACAAGAAACTGATGCACCGACGGAAGAAATCACATCTGAACGAATCAGTGTTAATAAGTCCAACCAGGGTTGATGATTCAGCTATGACTTACGCATATAAAAGATTTCGTATATTATATGTTCTATATTTTCAATGTCTGTCTTGGATTATGTTGGTTAGTTTCATTTCCATGGTGACCAGGGACGGTCTTTCGCTTGGAAACATTTTCGTTGCTTCATTAACAACCTGGTCAAGTTCTGGAATGCATGCCGCATGGCGGATAGCACCTAGAAGAATGCCCAGGCTGTAAATGTCGCTACACGACGTTGTTTGCAATCCGAATTTACATTCGGGGGCGACTTCAAAAAAGTCAGCCATATACTTTAGATCATCGACGTACATCTTACCTCCTCCGTACGTCGCTAATCCAAAGTCTATAAAGACCGCCCTGGGTGGCCAAACATTTACATCCATGAGAATATTGCGCCCCGAAATATCATTGACAAGAACTTGATGACCATGGATGGCCATCAAGCCCCGCACAAGACTCAGGCAGAACTGAAGCCAAGACATAGTGTCCAGGCTATCAGCACTGCCTCGCATAATGTCATGCAGGTTGGTCCCGTCCCCAATCATTTCTGTAACGATTGAATTGAGGTCGGAACCATCGCCTCCATGACCATTCTGCATTATGCCAACGAACTTCGGAACGACACCGGTGTCGCCCAAAAGTACCTGGATGCGGCCTTCGTGAAGGACTTCCAAGTTTGAACTCAGTTCATCATGGAGTACCTTCACGGCGACCCGCATACCAGTCGCTACCACCACGCCCTCGCATACAGCTCCGTATGCGCCCTCGCCGACTGTCACTGGGCGACCAAACTCGTCTTCTGATAACACCACATCAGACGAGACGATCGTGCCCAGCTCAATCGACGAGAGCTCAAATGAAGGTGCCATTATATCAAACACCTCAGCGCCTTCAAACAAAACCCTTAAATTGTCTGCCTTGACCTTATCAAATACACATTGGGCGAACGCCTCCTTCATTGCAACGAAGTACGAACCCATTCGTCTGCCACGCTCATCGTTTGGAATATACACTGACATATTAGATGGATTAATTGAATCCAAAATCTCCTGATAAAATGGATCCGCCTGTTGTTGATTAAGTACAAAACCTGGTGGCGGGCGAAGACAGGCACCAGACTTTACTGCACATGGGCTGGCAATTGCCATTGCACAGTCACCACCAGGTGCGAGAAGTGCTGGCGGCGGAAGTGCAGCCATTGGCCTCTCACTCTTTGGACAAACAATGCAAATATTATCTTCCACGACATTCCGTGTCAGTCCAATACAAGGCGGTGATACTAATGTTCTTTTTGGACGAACAGAGAAATGTGGTTTGTCTTGACAATCTTGAATCATGTCGATTGTTAATGACCAAAGTGACTGCTGTGACACTTTAGTTTGGAGCCCGGGTGGTCCCATAACAGTATCCGGCAATGTAGTATTACACTGTAAGAAGTGTTGCTCAACGAATCCATGGGAAACCTTAAGCACAGTTGTTGGATCAACAAGCAATGGTCTACGCATTGGCTGCACTGAAGACATTTGGCTATAACAGGCCCAAGTTTGACATGAGGTTACTTGTGATACTGGTGATAGCAGTAGTTCTGTTGCAAGTGCTGATGCTAGATCAAGAACGGGTGGTATGGGAGACTGTGACACATCTTTTGGAAAGTCTAGTTCTTGGAAAGACGGTCCAGATAATATTGCTGATGTATAAGCTGGACCTGTTGCAAGCGCAGCTTTTGAATCGAATGCAGGCAACACTGAAGTGACTTCTGAACCAGCAGCTGTTCTGAATTGAACAAAATGCACTTGAGAAGCCGGTGTGTGAAGGCACTCGTTGTTAATTTCTGTTGCGATACCATTCGGTCTATCTTGAGAAACGACAACTGACCGTTCCAGTGACAGTTCAGGTTCTTGACAATCTGTGTCAAGAGGAAACTCAGAGGAAGCATGATAATTGAATCCCGATGCCGTAACACCGGAAAGAACTTTATTGCACGTTTGTTGTCGTTGACATTCTAACGTAGCCAAACACTCGACTGGTCTGAAACAAAAAATAACATAGAATCTAAACACTGGACAAACATGTAGGATACTTCAAACTGTCTTTGTTTGTGTTACTAATATATTTTCCAAATAAGACCTGAAAGATGTAAGAAAAATTACAAGATAGAATTGTTTATGATGTTTTGATTGTGCTCACATTTTATCGGTGATTTTATAGCAAAAAATTAAAAGGAGGAAAACAAATCCTAATGTATTGTGCTAGCCCTTTCTTTCCTGAGGTTAATGAAATTAAATATTTGCATCGTCCTTCAATTGAGAATGAAATGTTAACTGTGGTGATAATGTGCATTATTAATTATTCTAGAGAGGTTTATGAAGTTACTACAATGTAAATACATAGAGCGCAATCAATTCGTTTCGATGATTACGTGATTTAATTCACGAGGGGAGTCGGTCCTTTACAAATGGGTCAGACCCCTCGTGAATTATGTCACGTAATCATCGAAACCAATTGTTTATTATGTTTATTACACAATTTCTACCATTACAATTCGTTAATTTTATAGATAAAATGTGACAAAATAGTCAACGCACAGCTGGTTATCCCGTACGTGCTGAGACCCAACTTTATGTTGCATGGATGAACACGTCGTTTGAATATTTGTGACGTAATGATTTCGCTTGACTTCATTGGCCACAAAATTCGCGTGCAATCACAGGTGAAATAATTCACAGGTGAGGTGTGGCATTATCACTTTTAATTTGCCGAGAAATTCTTATTAATCACATATATGTGTATAATAGAGAATAATCACTTGATTGAACAGGTGACGTGAAATAATCCAGAAGAGGCAGGGACGTTCTATAATCAGGAGAGCGCATTGCGCTCGAATGTTTAACAAAATAATCCCTGTCTCGAATGAATTATTTCACGTCACAGTACAATCAAGTGATTATTCTGTGTATTATATTCCACAATAAACATCTGATTTACAAGAAATTCGAAGCATACCACCATTATACCCATGACGGATAATTTCAATAGCGCGTGTGAATACATAACGCTCTTGTTAAAGTGACATATGCATTATCGTTTATAATCACTCGAGAAATCAAGGTAAATCACACATAGGAATGTAATTTAATATTACCACAATTCTTGATTCATTTTATGCAAATGAAGCATATTTAGGCCATGGAGACAAAGAATAATTTCAGTATAAATGGTCCTATCTAAATTTTCACAAGGGAAACACCAATGGAATTGTGGATTTTGCCATTATTAATCAAATGTGCCTTATTATGTTCTGCAAAAACAAAAAAACAAACAAACAAAAAACAATGCGTTTATTGACGTTATATTAAAGGTACTCAATCCGTAAAGAGGGTCCCCATCTCAACAGATTCCAACAACAACAATCCGATCAGAGGGACCTATATTACTATTTCTTTGGCTTTGTGGGTAAAAAATATTTGATTCGAGTCGAGGAGCCCATCAAACAAAGCTCAGAGTTATTAGATATTGATTTTTGAAATACGTTATGTTCTCGAGATGAGTACTAATAACTGCCGTAATCTGCTCTGGATGTGTACTCCAAATCTATTCAAACAGACAAGGATGGATAACTCTAAAATCAAGTGGTAATTTTAACGCAATTTTGACTGAGTTCTGGGCCAGATAGTATTCCCGATAATGAAAAATAATAGATTTCTAAAATCGATATCTAACAAATCTGAGCTTTGATGGGTGACTTCCTCGACTCGAATCAAATATTTTTGACCCCCGAAGCCATTGAAATAGTAATTGAGAGGAGTTTTATCGGACTGAGTACCTTTAAGCATAAAAATAAAATTAACTATGGCCACATATACTTATTGCTGACAGTTTCCCTCAGTAAATGTTGAGATTGTAAGTTCAACAAAATGTCTATAGACCGAACTTAATTAAGACATTAATGTAGTTTGAGTACCTTTAATTAAGACATTAATGTAGTTTGAGTACCTTTAATTAAGACATTAATGTAGTTTGAGTACCGGTATTAAGACATTAATGTAGTTTGAGTACCTTTAATTAAGACATTAATGTAGTTTGAGTACCTTTAATTAAGACATTAATGTAGTTTGAGTACCGGTATTAAGACATTAATGTAGTTTGAGTACCGGTATTAAGACATTAATGTAGTTTGAGTACCGGTATTAAGACATTAATGTAGTTTGAGTACCTTTAATTAAGACATTAATGTAGTTTGAGTACCTTTAATTAAGACATTAATGTAGTTTGAGTACCGGTATTAAGACATTAATGTAGTTTGAGTACCGGTATTAAGACATTAATGTAGTTTGAGTACCGGTATTAAGACATTAATGTAGTTTGAGTATCGGTATTAAGACATTAATGTAGTTTTAGTACCGGTATTTTTATTGAAGGGCATAGCACTGTGGCCGTTGTGCATATTGCGACAGTCTTCGAAATTGGCCACGGCAATAAGCATGCAATGCCAAAGGAATCGCCGTGGCCACATGTTGAATATATAATGCCACAGCATTACATTTGCCGTGGGCAATTTGTTTTTAATATCGAGGGCTGGATTGTCTGTGCTGCAGTGGGCACACCACAGCGACATACCCCTCATAAAACACACAATCTACTTTTTCTGAAATTTGTCTGCAGTTTGGATATTATGTCATTCAATAAGATGCGATGATGGTTCGAGCAACAGTGTGTTTATTAGCACATGACTATGGGCAGCGGTTTGGTAGGAAAATACGTCAAATACAAATTAATAGTGGATTGTTTAACTATTTGCATGCAAAAAGCATTGAATACAATGTTTATTCCGTTTTAATAGCAATCTTCTCTGAATCAATTTTCAACCAATGGTTTTCATGTCCAAACCAATAGTCTCTCTTATATTCAATATGAGACAATTTTTAATTTCATTCTTATATATATCGTTTTCTAATCAATGTTGAAAGACGCAGAATTGATGTCCTATTTCAATTCAATAGTACACATATTCCAATCAATGTGTAAAAACAAATTCTAATACAGCAATTACACATTCTAATACAGCTAATGTACATTTAATATACGTCAATTTCGTTTTAATAGCGTTTCTATCAATATATGACAATACGAAACTAATCTTAACAGCAGTCCATGAATATCTAATAAACGTGAATTCTTGACCAATAAACGTTAACTTTTTGTATTAAATAGATGTCTCTACAACTAGGGAGAGATAACTATATACCAATTATGAACAAGCTCTCACAGCGTCGAAATTGCAAACTGATGCAAATACTGGCAACGTTACCTTATACGCAATACTAAAGTACATATACAATAATTTTGGATGTATCTTTGATAAATATTAAAAAGAAATGTAGAGGGGCGGCGAAAGATGACACACATTTGGGATCACATTTTTTTGGGCATGGTGGAGAGGGGCGTAGCCTAGTTTCTATCCTCGTGGGCCACGCAAATACAAACACAGGGTAGCTATTTCCGAAATGGAAGCAAATCTATCTGAAACGCTATAATGCCAAGCATATATATTTCTCAGATTATGCAGTGTGTTGTCATAGGAGTTACCAAACAGACATCCAGCAACATGTTTGTACTATCTTTTCCTGTTCTGATTAAAGGCTTCAGCAATTTTGATAGGCCTGCGGTATAAACTATCTGACAATCCCTCTTTGTAAATAAACATACGGAGCAAAATATTGAGTACCATACAGGCTGGAAACTGTTAAAAAAATTAATAATGATACGGGTATACTTATTATTACTTGGGATCCCAAGCAGTGTCCCAAGTATAACTTTCTTGAAATTTTCACGTTTACAACCATATAAAAAGAAACTAGACATTGTTTTTCGCATGTGTATACTCTACTCCTGCTTTAAAACTCCGATACCCACCATCGACCAGCGAAATAACAGCTCCAACCATGGATATGTTAAAGTGATGTGAACCACTCTGGTAGGGTGATCAAATAGAAATTGAGAATAATCTTGCTCAAATTAGTTATTTTTTACGAATATTAATCCAAATTGACAACACACACCGTCATTTTTATATATTAATTAAATGCAATGACTTTCGGTGGCGAAATCAATTGTGTTCGTTTGTCGCGAAAAGTTGCGTCCCGAATCGAGATGTAAATATTTACATTGAGCGTAGTTCAGACGATGTTTTCTATGGAATTCCAACAACGAGCAGCTGTGTGCAATCCTGTGTAAGAAACAGTAATGTTGTCATCTTTGTTTTCGAAAGACACATGGATTTGTCTCCACTCTCGGCGTGGACATTCCAGGCCTCAAGCAGGCGACAAATCGCCCGTGTCTCAAATGCGGCAACAATTGTATATTGGCATCTGGCTGTTTAATTATAAGACGACTTACCTAGATGGATTGATATAGTTGCGGAAATAGTCGAAATTTGATTCTTGGATAGCTTTTGTTATTGGAAATCTGTTGATTTTCTTTAAGGGTGTTGGTCCCTGTACCATCTTTGCCAAGTGTGGACCCGACGTGGCGGTTCTGAAGGCAACTCTCACTTGCTGTGGATGGAGAAAACCCAGACTTCAATATCACAGTGACACCCTGGTTTGCTGGTTAAGTTGACCTATTGAATTGCATTCATGTATGGTGCAATGCCGCTAAGAAACAGTACAGTTATTTTTTTTCTAAATTTGTTATTTTTGCGGCGCTTGGCTAATCCGAGCGATTTGAGCAAAAGCCAGTGTCTGTGTGAAACATTAAAGATATAGAGGATCTACAGTATATAGCAGAATTTACAAAACGAGTCCAGTAAATTAGGTCTGGACCGAGCCATTTGGTTAATTTACTGGACGAGTTTTGTAAATTCCGCTATAAACTGGGGACCAGTTCTAGTTTCTATTTATTACATGATCCAAAACCTCGAAAAAACATACTTAAATCAACAAATGGGACGTGAAACTAACATTGGCGTCTATAATACATGCGATGGTGTTTCACGTAACTGTGCGTTGTTTGCCAGCGTAAAGAAATAGTTCCAGATAAATATTAGAGTCCGTGTCGTATTTAATGGCGTATAATTAATGAAAACACTTTTCAAACTCTTCATTAATTAGAGTTTGTTGGAAAAATATTGGAAGCCATAGTTTTTTGAGACGTAACGTACGGAATGTAAGCAGACGACAAACCGGAAGTCAAAGGTCACCTGGCACTATTTCCTGTTATTAAACGAACGTTTAATATCACAATTTATAGAATGGGTTATTGAATGAAATAATGGTGGCGCTGACAGGAAGACATCTCAACCATGGTCCATTAATTTCTAACAACCAATAGATATATTATTAAAATATTTCACAATATATGCTTTAAAATATTCCATACATTTTCCTGGATTTGTTCAGATCATCCAACTACGGATGCGGAAATTAGTCAAGTCTGTGTGATATCTGGGATTTTATTAATGCACGAACACCAGAAGCGACACGTCTGGCATATACAGGCTTGATATAGAACATTTTGACCATGATGCTTGTTTGGCGTGGGGTGCCAAAAGCTTCAAATCGCTATGGGACTTAGTTGAATGTATCGGTAGTAGTAACATATTTATTGTGCCATGAATATGTAGGATTAAATTACAAATGATATATATTTATACATGTGATGTGGCAATAGGGGGTTGGAGTACAAGTTATGCAACTTATTTATGATCCTCTCCTCGTGTTCATAAGCACTCATGAGGATATAGTAAAGAGATGGTAGTGCTGATCAAAAAAGGATATACCAAGTTTAAGTGGTTAAAGTAGCCAAAGATGTATACATGGGTTCAGACCTCAAAATTTAAAGAAAAGGATAAGATCCAGGTTGTTTCATTATTCTCTGGGGAAATGGTGGTTGTTCAAATGCAATCTGTGAAATATGTTTCATGCCTTAGACTAGACATCAATTGTTATTAAGGTAAATTTCCTCACAATAGGTCCGGATCCATGTATACACCCTTAAGTACATGATGGCGGTGTTGTTGCTGCAATGGCATCATAAAACGGCGTCGTAGGCATAATATTCATAGTATTGCGCTCGTGTTAGGCCTCAGATGAAACAACCAGATGTCGAAATATAAGATTGTACTATTTCAAATAAAAGACTATTTAATTGATTGCTCATCTTCGGTATACCGAATAACAGGTCGATTACAGAAGTAACATGGATTTCGATCTAGTAAATGTTCCCAGCATTAATTGCCTGGCTTGGTTGTATAAAGAACACTGAAAAACATAATGATATGCGTCTTCACAATGACGACCGCATTGGCAAAATGAGTTGTCGGCAATATGATTCCGTTGTTTATCGAAATTTAGGTCACTACAATTATTTCGTAATCTACATTGTATAATACGTTCAGTTTTCGTTGTCCTGTTTTATAGTATGGTGGCGGTTTCGGAATATCTACTGTAGCTCTACAAGCAGTATACATTTTGGCAAGCACTGTGTTTTTATTGAGTTCGCCCTCTACTTTCGTGGTGGCAGTGTTCCATTCCGAGATCATAGACGGAACAAAGGAGGATCTCATGTGTGCACTTCTATTATTGTCATGTCTCATCCATAGAGGGTTTCTGAGTGGGTAATCGGTCAATTCACCAGATGTTTTAGGTATCAAAGATGTTAGGTATTTTTGGAGATTTCCCATCAATTGTTTTATGCCATATACGTAATTTGTGCATTTTTTGTCTTTCTTTGAGCTTGGTCCAACCAGTTACTATTAACACCCTGTCAGATGAGGCTGGTCGTGTAATGTATCGGTCGGAATAATCTGGGCAAGAAGGTACAATATAATATGTTTTACTTAAATAGCTCAGAGTTAGCAACCCCGCCTGCATGGTAGCTTTCGGGATCATATATATCCCCAAGTTGGGGATCATATATAGCCCCTGCGTCGGGGGAAATCCTGATCCACAACTACTATAAATATCAAGAGAGGACTGGTAGTTATTTAAATAGAAATTCCACCATATGGGTTATCCCATGAACAATTATTTTAAGTGGCCTGGCAACTCGATCCAATATATCGGTGTCTCTTTATTCCGAATTAATTGGAACTAGAATTCAGTGCGGTCAACACGTCGGCAATGAGTCATTTTGAGGTCATTCGTCCAAAAAAACATGGCTGCCAGCGGCCATCTTGGATTTCAAAAGTTGCAACAAAATACAAGCAGGAATTATTTTTTTTAGTTGCGGAAAAAATTGCTTGTTGGTGGCTTTGACCACCCACCCACCCCGGCATACGTGCCGGAAATATTCCCCCCCCCCCCCCTGGAATACATGGATTTTACATACAGAAATGACATGCATGTGGGTATCCATCCTAAGGATGGATACACACATGCATGTAATTTATGTATGTAAAATCCATGTATTTTACATGGTCACACCAATCATTGATATGATTAGTCGCCTGCACGCGATCGGACAATTTCAACAGCCGAGACAAGTGAGCAGTTATAAGCCATTATCAAACTAACTGCTATCAAGAAATTTCAGGCCAGTCATAAATTCTTTCATGGATGCCGAAATTAATAAATCCTGTCTGATATCTGTTGCTGTTTTTCACGAGTTTTAGTTCATTTCGAAAAGTGGATTTGAGTCCGTCGATTTTATACTTGATTTCTTTCTCGTCATTTTAGGGTCATCCAAAATAAAAATAAAATGTGCAGGATTTGAAGCTCTTTTAGGGCGGTTGTGATACACGAGTGTTTAATGTCCCATTAACTATCCGATATGGTGCTCCCATGCCTTGAATAACAGGCATTGGAAAATTAAGACAGCCAATACCGGTTCTTTGAGATTCCTCGGATAGTTTCAGAGCGAGCTCATGTGATAACATTCAATTGGGATTTCCATGTTTTCCATGCAAATATCCATTACAGCGCCAAAAAATTAATGCAGGTACATGCAGCGTTGAAAGTAAAAAGAGTGACCCCCTCCCCCCCCCCCCCATTTTTCACCCAGAATTAACATAACAGTATATGTTTCTCAAACCAAAGGTTGAACAAGTTCCTAACTGTCACAATTTTAGCTTGTACATGCTTGAATTATAACAGTTTGGACCATAATCCATGATTGGGAGAGGGGCCTGGTTCACGAAAGCTTCGAATAACTAAGGGATTTAGTTGAATGTATCTGGGCATAAATGTACAATATGTTTAACTTAACTATTTTGCGTATACATATATGACACAAGAGAGGAAAGGTGACGTAGTTGGGAACTCGTAGAGCTAGACAACCCTTTTCCCCGAATGAAGACACACAGCAACACCACATTCTGTATACTCTCAAACTTAAAGCTGTAATACTATGTTCATAATTATATGAATAGCATAAATTGCTGAATATTATATTAACCACTCGTATAGCAAACAGACACGAGAGGAATGACTGTCAACTACAATATTTATAAGTCAGGGGTGGCTTCGTGGCTTCATGTGTGGGGGATCAGGACTCAGGGTGTTGCATGCCCCCACCCACCCGTCGAGGAAATATGCAATGGTCAGTCAGGTAGCTTCTCCGGGATAATATAGCCCCCATGTCGGGGATCATAGCCCCTGCGTTGGGGAAATCATGGGGCCATCACTGGTATAAAAAATCAAGAGAAGACTGACAATGATTTAAACAGTAAGGGCGCGTACACATGAAGCTGCAAGAAAATATCTGCAAGAACATATCAGGTAAAATTGCACACTGATATTTTCTTGCTGCAAAGATTACGCCCGTGAGAACGCGGCGGTTTAGACGGCGTTGATTGGGCTCAATCAGAACAGTATTAATAATGCTGGTCCAAGTGAATTGCGTCCGGTAAATAACCTATAGTCCATTTTGGCAATTCATAGCTTTTTGAAATTTCCAACTGTTGACATGTATTACCGAAGTCGGGTGGGATTAGCAACGTTGCTGATCTCATGCACAAAGACCGTCTGCATAATGAGAAAGTGGTCACGTTATTTGGAAATTTGGAAATGTTATAATTTCACAGTGCATGTATATGTGGGGTGACAAATGTTATTATGGTTTTGTGGCCCCCATTGAGACCCCATATGAAGTTTTCAGGAGATTGTTGCTTGGTGCATGGGGCTGTGGTGTACATTACGTTACCGAACTTACATGGGTGCATGTGGGGACATGAGACCCCCGCCAACTTGGAAACAATATTAGTTGGAAATTTCACACCAACAATGGTTTGAAATTGTTCTTGTAGTCTGATTTTTCAACCATTAATGTATGTGGAATTCGTGGTTTTAGACCAACATTTGCATTTGTCCTACTTTGGTCAAATTATTGGTTTGGAATTTCTTCTAGGCCCCTCCCTCCCCGGTGTCCAGTCAAAATTCAAGGTATGTGAGGTACCATATGGGAAATTCAAAGACGATGGGAGGTGTGCAAATTCAATTATGTGATATTGGGTCTTTGGCCCGATTCAAGAAATCCATATAGGAAATCCATGGATATCCTCCGTCAGCGGAAACCCTCAAAAGATATATATGTCCCCACACATATCCATATAATAGCTCAGCGATTATGTCAAACAATCCAAAATGGAATTATGAAGTCAATTGTTGAAACAGGCGATAATATTGATGGATCATAACTGGAGTGCGTGAACGGTTACCATCGTGTCCCTTATAGAGATTGGTTAACGGATACCGATGCACCAATCAATGTGAAAAAATATCACCAACTGGCGATAAAATATCAGCGCGCTGCCTTCGTCGGATATTTTCCGGTATTATTTATTTGATTGGTCAAGTAAGTCACATGGGGTATACCTGATATTTTCTTGCCCGCCATGTGTACGCGCCCTAAGTCCAACATTTGGGTTATCGCGCGAACAATTATTTTAAGAGGCCCGACGACTTCGTTCAGTCAATGGCTCTCTGCGCGTTCAGCGCTTGGCTAACTGTGGTCAAACATAGCCGCAATGGTTGGGTTGTCAGCGGACAGATATTACATGGTCTGTATGATCCACGTAAAACGACAAAAACACGACATTTACAGAGATTACATGCATGTGTGTATCCACCCTTGATCAGGGTGACTCAGGGCAACATAAATTATCTGAAGACGTAAACCAGCTACTGAAATTGGTTGGGATATTACTTGTTTACATCGAAGCACGGTTCATTTATCTTTCCATGGGCTTAAATTAGCAGGGTGCATTGTTGACCCGCTCATCTAAAATCCGTAATAACTGTAACAAAATGTCACAATTGTGACGATTAACCGGTTATTCCATAGAACATATTATATTTGTTCTAAACTTGTCAGCTTAAAGTAGTAATGTAATGTGAAAAATAGATTTTATCACAATGTTATAATATAAAATCTATTTTTCACATTACATTACTAATTAATAATGGAAATTATGTAAATGTTTTTGAATACGAACTCATTTTACATCGCGACGTGATCGTGTGTATAAAATGAAAACAAACGGAGGTTACTCCAAATCACACATCATGTTATATGTGCATTATAACATGAGAGTTATATTATTAAATACAGCATTATGACCGTAAGATGTCACCCTTCCCAATATATAGCATCATTTATATTGATTATGGCTCTGGATCTTGGCGTAAACCCTGCTATACAGAAATACACATGTATTATCTCAACATATGTCACTATGTGCTCACTAGCTGCTTTACGACGAAGTAAACTTGGTCTATAGTTTCCAATACTGGAATAACTTTGTCAATTTGTCAAGCTGGTATCGCGGTGACATGCAATTTTATTTTATTGTTTAGCCATACATCACAAAATTTATGGAATTTTAAGATGGAGATTTCTCTGGATCTATCTGGCGGAATATCTTGAATTTCACATATCATCATCTTCGTTGTTTGCAGAAGCTGGTCAATTATTAAGAGGTGACAAAAACAATGGATTTTAATACATTTGAGAGGAGGTTGAAAATATTATGTTCTTTGTTGTCGGTACCAAGAACTGCTAGAATAATTAATAATTTCACACAACACTCCAATCACCAAACAGCTTATTGTCTTGGCTCCATGAGAGGAGGCTTCAATCAACTGGAAATTAGGCCACAGTGTTAAGAGATATGGTGGTCAGCTTTAACTTGGTTATGAAGCTATGACCCAGAAATCATCTCAGCCCAATTTTTCATTGAACAACATGAATGACATAAAAATTCTCAAATTTTGAAATTATTTGTGGGTAGTTTCTTTCTATGTGAAAATAATCAAAAATTTAATGAAACAAGAAAAATGAAGTTTCCTCGCATGATCTTCAGATATGATATCATGGATATATGGACTGTACTTTTAAAACAAATCTACTTTACATAAGTTCTTGGTACCTGAAAACGGTGAAATTTTAAATATTTTCCATGCCATAATGCCATAAAAGTGAAGTAAATGAGTTTATAATAACCAATTGTTCGATGGTTCTTTAAAAGTGTATCACAATAATCGATTGTACCAAATTTCACAAATAAATTCTTGACAGATTTTGAGAAAATCCATTTAAAAATACCAGGAAATTTTGGTCAAACGTGCATCTGACCCTTAATACTATAGACGGTACTAGTAACTGTTATCTGCATGCGATGGCTGGCTTTGGACATATATGGAAAACAATATTTATACTGTTCAATATAATACATCGTTCACTCAATATAATTATTCCGTGCGCTCGATATATAATATATCGTTCGCCCAATTTAATTATTACCTGCGCTCAATATAATCAAATATCTTCTATTTGAGGGAACGTTGATAAGAACTGTGTTTGTTATAATAATTTTGTTATGTATTGCTTATTTGTGTATATGATGCTCATCAATATCTTGCAACTGCCCATTGAAGTGTTTTACAATACATTCTTGTATCTTGTATCTCGTATATACAATGTATACCGTTCGCTCAATATAATTATTCCGTCCGCTCGCTCGCTCGATATATCGTTTGCTCAATATAATATTTCATTCGCTCAATATAATTATTCCGTGCGCTCAATATAATTATCCCGTGCGCTCAATATATAATATATCGTTCACTCAATATAGGTTTTGCGTTCACTCAATATAGGTTTTGCGTTAGTTTTGAGTTTAAAGGTACTCAATCCGATAAAACTCCTCTCAATTACTATTTCAATGGCTTTGGGGGTCAAAAATATTTGATTCGAGTCGAGGAAGTCACCCACCAAAGCTCAGATTTGTTAGATATCGATTTTAGAAATCTTTTATTTTTCATTATCGGGAATACTTTCTGGCCCAGAACTCAGTCAAAATTGCATTATTATTACCTCTTGATTTTAGAGTTATCCATCCTTGTCTGTTTGAATTGTGTTTTCGCGCAGGTTACGAAACTGACGGCAATTAATAGTACTCATCTCGAGAAACTAACAAATAACTCTGAGCTTTGTTTGATGGGTTCCTCGACTCGAATCAAATATTTTTTATCCCCAAAGCCAAAGAAATTGTAATATAAGACCCTCTGATCGGATTGTTGTTGTTGGAATCTGTTGAGATGGGGACCCTCTGTTCGGATTGAGTACCTTTAATATCCTTTATCTGATCAAGGTACTCTTCATATTTGAAATCATTTTTGAATAGCCCATATGTTCTAAATTTTGAACATTTCCAAACCCAATTTCGATTTATAAGTGAACTTTTTCTTCAGAGTGACCTGAAGTAATCGAATCGAATAGAAGCGTGACTTTTTGGGTAATCGAATCGGGTTTCTGGATAAGGTTTTCAAATCCCAACTTCTTAAGGAAATTATAGATAGATTGGAGCCAACAGTGTTGGTTACAACCTACCATGTTAACATTATCAGTGAGGGCTTCTCTCAGCAGATGGTCTTTGAGGGAACCATCATGCAGTCTTTTCCAATATTTGACCATATTCAATATTATATCTGTGTAAAGTGGATATCTGCCAAGATCACCATTAATTTCAAGTAATGTTGAGTTTTTGTGAACCCCCAATAGATATCTACACATGCTTCTATTTGATTTCTCAATGGTGTTGTTTTCAAACATTATACCCAAGTCCTTCTTAAGGCTCTTAATTGAAATCTCCGATGAGTACAATAAAATAAGTTTCACTGTTTGATCGAATACATGCATGAATTTTCTCGGATTGAACGGCATGTCATTGAAGGTACTTTTAATTTTGAAAAAAAAAGCTTTAGAAGCTCTTTGATAAAGGTCATTGAGAGCTTGGTTGAAATTGCATTCAGGCAGAATAATATTCCATGATAGCGGTAACTTCTAATAGATTCAAAAGATGGGTACGTATTCATAGTGAACTGGCTTTTAACAGTTTGGCTTATTAAAAAGCATTGTTTTTTAATTAGAATAATTAATATCCAGACCCCATTCCTGCAAGTATGAGCAACATTTATCTAAGCAATTTTGCAGCCCAATTGAAGTTTCTGACAACAGGATAAGGCGCATTATGCATATAATAAACAGTTGATATGTTGTTGTATATATAATGTGATCTGGTGATTCGAAAACTGTATATATCGTAGATAATACAATGTAGCAAAACGTAATTGACTAGAGATCAATTAACCTTGGTGAAACGCAATGGGTTAATTGGTCCATTCGACTCATTGTGCGGAAACTCAGCGGGCGACATGGCTAGCTATGGCATATTAATTATGACGACCAATTGTCACCAAACTCCACCATAATCAATTGTCACACCTACAATGCCATAGCTACTGTGGTACGTGTGTCCGCAGCCAATGAATATTCACTGATATATGTAGCCTACCCGATATTTAAAAAAAATAATGAACGCTATATGTATTCAAGTTATTGCCGAGGACTGTATAGGCCATTAGCTATGTGGAAAGTTGAAATAATGAATTAATATATTTATCTATCCATATGAACTCCTTCGTTTGGCTTTCACGCGATTGTGTGTATAAACCGTGAATTCGTGAGTATAATTTGGTTTCTATAGGCCTATAAGCCTATACCTGTATTTTTCAATATATTTTGACACAGAATATGCAGAAAATGTCAGAACCACAACAAAACCGAAAACATCTCGACCAAAATTAATTTCCGAGATTATATGGCACTTTAATTCTGTTTGACCATCATATATATATATGTGAATAACATTATTATACTAACCTCTCATGAATTCCAGCGTGACGGAATCACCAAATTTTACGGAATTTCACTTTTCTGTGGCCTATAAAATCTAAAATTATGACCAGTAGGGTACCGCTTAAAATAAAAAACATTGTACATACTATACTAAGTTGTTTAGTTATATACAATTATATGTGTATTTAAGTATCATCTCACTCTGGGTCAAATTGTGTCCGTGACGGAATCACCAAAAAAGTGCCATCAATATGAGGGTAGGTCCGTACTATTGAAGAACCCTGCTCATTCAGCCAAGCTGACCTGGAAAAAGTTCCCAATTAGTAAAGTAGATACATTATACTTGCAGAAAAAAGCCGCATTGTCACACACTTATGTGTATATTACTAGTTAACTCGGTTTGTTCGCCGTGACGGAATCACACAACGGGCGTGACGGAATCACCGTGCGATTTTTTTAGGTATAGATTTTTGTGTAACAAATGCGGACATTGTCATAAAAGCATAAAACTTGGCACAGTTGTATATTAGGTCCCACGTATTATTTTCAGATATGGGGGCAATCACGAAAATACTTTCCATGGCAACGGTTGCTATGCGACTGTTTTTACCTTAGAAACGGGTTGTTGGTAGGGGTTAAACCGTCATTTTACTAAAATATATGTGCAAAAAGGGGATACTATGATAATTGAGGCAGATTGTGATATGGGAAATGTGACAAAAATAACATTTCCACACATGCCCCACTATTAACCTAGAATGACCATTGAGCTGCTTGAAAATGATATTTTGGTTCATTTGACCTTATTTGGCAAAACATGAAAATATGCGTTGACTGCGCATGCGCGCATCATTGATCCCCAGTCACACAATATCTGGTGTTTAAGAGATTGTATAGTGAGGGCAATGACCATTCCAAAATATATTCATTGGATAGTAATAATGAAATACAGAAGAAGCAACAACATTCCCCGATGACATGACAATGATGCAAATACCCATTATCGGTATCCATGGCCGCCTTTTCGTGGAATTCATGCTCTGTGAGCCATTTGGCTGTTCCAAGAAATATACAATACATCTTCTATAATCGTTATAATCTTCTCAGATTCTTAGCGAATTATATGTATACACACAATAAGTTATACTATATAATACATTACAATAAAAAGATATACATTCAAGATCAATAGATATTAAAAGCGAGAGAAAACAAGTGAGTTAGAGCAATTGAAATTCAGTATAGACTCTAGAAACGTCATATTGGTCTGTGACGTCATGGCGTCTAGCAACGTACGTACGTATTCTAGCTAGGCATACACACGGGTTGGGCACTGTTGTGTACATACGTCAGTCTCGTAAACATCAGAGTGTTGTGATATGCATGCTAATTGCAGCGTACATATAAATGGTGACCATTCACTAGATGAATTTTATACCGGAGTAAAATTACCTGGTTGCAATCATCCTGATAGAATATCACACATAACACCAGTGTTTTTACCATGGTTTAGTAGGAGTGTTTTTTTTTTATAAGGGACTCTCGATACCAAATTGCGTTGAAATCGTTTCGGAAATTTTATACTAGAGTTGACACTGTGGTAGTACCTATTTATTTGTACAATATTTATAGACATATATAATGGTAACAATACAATATTCAAAAATGAGCATAAGTATGTTGTAAAGGAGCGTTATGGCCAAATGGGCCGTCTTCCTACATAAAATGGAAATGAAAAATAACGGAATGGTATATCCAAGCTAATTGCATCATGTGCATAGAGTAATGTGGGGCACAATGCGACGCGGGGCATAATGCGACAGACGGTCGTTATCAGGCCATATGATTTTTCCATGACTGAAGTTGAATCGCATATTTATTATTTTTAGTAAGACCAATCATAGAAGTGGACATCCCAATTGGACCGACATCATTATGACTGTTTAATCTCACATGCGAAATGCCGGAGTAGGGGTTGGCCTACCCACATTTGGTGACCCCATTTTTGAATGGTTTATAACTTTCGGTAGGTCTTGTACATGTAAAAACGAGAACATCTTACCACTACCACCAAAGCTACATACGTATTTTGGTAAAGTAAGACGAGTTATATAGTAAGTTGATCAGTTCTATGTACACCGGTTATTCACATTCACTCATATTGGGAGAGAGACAGGTTGTCTGGTTGTGGGGCATAATGCGACACTCGGGTACAACCAGTACGAGAAATTTTTTTGATCAGGCATATCGCAAATCAAACCTGGAAAAATAAATCTTATCGTAACCTTAGTTCAAAAGAAAATAAATAAAAAAAACATATTCGATCATTCCCAAACATTAAAACATGATATAGATGAATAATTATTGTTAACCCTACCCCGGCCATTTTCCTGAAATCAAAACTTTATGGTGCTATTTTTACCCGCCATATAAATCAATAAAATGTCTCATTGGTCTGCTGCTATGACTTTAAATAACGCTTATACATTCGTTCAATCCACAAAAGAAAAGAAACCGCAGTTGGTCTTGCATTTATTAAGTTCGGTATATGCTGATGTTGTAATGTCAAATGTATCTCATTGTACCCCTTGTATATATGGGGCAAACTGCATGCGACGGATTGGGTAGGTCGACGGGGAGTAATGGTGTTCAGAAATTTGTGCTTCCTAGGCAAGTGTGAGTAATAATATGTAGGCCTACATGTATACTAGAAATATTTATCTAACTTTAATCTTAGTTTAATAATTTGTGCCCTTCCATCGTTTTTAGTGGCATGGTGGGGTCTAATGCGCTTATGTGTCTCATTATGCCCCACATTACCCTACATGATGGCTGTACATGCACTGGGCTTAATATTACTAGTTTACCACAAGTGCAGAGTCTGGCTGAAGTATGATGTCTTTAGGAAGGACCAGAGCAAGAGCCTTTTAACGTTGCCTACTTACAGTATGGTATTAACAACTGACCACATAGGGCCGACATATGTATTAAACGGGAATATATGGGAAGTGACTATATAAATGTATGTGTTATATACGGTAAATATAGGCTTAATAATATACGATACATACATGCATGCCGCAACCTTTTAAATTAATATTGAGGCGAGTTGTTGTTACATCATATTAACTAGATTGGCTGCATTTTACCCGTTGCCCCATATGATTGCACTCGGCCATCGCAGCTTCGATGGCACTGGGTACATTGTAAGTTACGAAATTCACATTACCTCGCAAAAATTTCATTAACCTATTACCTTTTAATCTCATCCACCACTGATGACTTCCGGTGCCACATAAAACACGCACAAAAAATAAAATAAATAAAACACCTTATTATCGACGATCAAACTATTGTTTTTAGAATAATAACATAAATATCACATCGAAATTGCATTATGTTTCGAACTTATAAGTGTTTATTCTGCAGTCTTACTTCTGAGTTGTAGGTATCCTATTTTCGAGTGCCCTGGTGGCGGCGTGACCTGGAAACGAAAGGATCTAAACATTGGCACGTGTTGGAAATTGCTTGCATTTTACTATGGGATATTTAGAGTAGGTCTATACAACTAATTTTTTTTTTTTTTTTTATCTTTCATAGTTTTTGTCTGTGAACGGTTAAACAAATATCATGGACGTACAGTAATGCTGAATAGGTCACTCATTGTCACATGGTTTCTGGCAAAAAGACACCCAGGATCTCTTAAACTGTCAAAAAGACACCCAGGATCTCAAAGTCTCACCAAACAACGGGAATTTTGATTAGTTGTTGTTGTTGTTGTATCATTTATTTTCGTGACATGTGCATGATTACAAATTATACAAATATTATACATCAATAGCAATTCGCACCCGGCCCGAAGGACCTATATGTCACGTCAAAATGTTTATAAACAATTTCTGTCAGTGCTGTATCAACTAAATTGTGTTCTATAAGATCTGATATTCTGTCGTGTATCGACACTAAAAGTGTATTTCTAAGTTCTTTATAGAATGGACATATCAAGAGAAGATGTTTTTCATCTTCATCTTTGTTCAAGTTGCACATGAGACAGGTGCGTTCTCCGACTTTTTCATTCCGGAATCGACCGGTTTCAATTCTTAATGGAAGAATAGCACATCTAAATTGTGCTAATATCGAGCGATGTGATCGACTCAAGTTCATAGAAACATAGGACTCGGTTTCAAATTTATTTTTAAATATCTTGTATGTGCGTAATTTCGGAACATATTCTAAACTTGTCAGCCATTTTTCCTCATGTGATTTCTCAAGTTCGTCTTCTAATTCTGAGATGTTACAAGTTTCCAAGCTATCAAGGAGGAGCGGATAGCTCAGTTGGTTTGTGGGCCGACCTCTGAGCTACACCTTCGACACGGTCGAGGGTTCAAATCCGACAAAATATCGGTCGGACTTTGTGTCGCCATCTGCATTCTCAGTACCATGGGCATCACAAATCAATCATCGATGCCACGATCAGTGATCTAAGAAAGATTCCAGTAGCCAAAGAGTCTCAGACAAAATTTGAAAAAATGCGTACTGGACTAACTTCGTACCTCTGCTCCTATCGTAATGTCATGACCAGGGATGACACTACACATGGCACACCGTCGGATCGGGAGCCGACACTAATGGCTGTCCCGTGTGCAACAATGTGCGCATGTTAAAGATCCCTACCGTGGCGAAGAAGTCACGGGTTCGGCAAAAAACTTCCTGGAAAAATTATGGATCTACTCGATCCCGTCCTGTAAAAGCCAGCATTGGTCACTAGGACGTAACAACTACAGATACAGATACAGATCGTATTTCTGTTGCATATTAGCTTCTGAGAGGACCTTTAGGACGGATGTGCACCAGCCATTTGTATTATGTCTGCGGTCCCATAAGAAAACTTTTCTCACAATTCTGCCATCTTCTAATTGAACCAAATAATTCCAAAACCGGATTTGATTTACCCTTCGGCGATTAATATTCGATTTTAATCCGATGTCTCCATTAACCGCAAGTAAGGGACAGAATCGGTGTACCCCTAAGAATTATCTGAAAGCTCGATTTTGCACCATATCTAGAGTGGTATATTTATTATGGCCCCATACTGCTGGAGCGTAATCCATGATGGGACAAAGTCCGACAAACGCAATGAATATAGAGTTTTTTGAAAGTTTCAAAGCCAGCTTCCCTATATGGATGGATTTTTGATATTAAGGCACCTAGGGCTCTACTTGCTGATTTAGCAAGTATCTCTGCAGTGGTATAAAAACTCCCATGTTCATGAAAAACAATTCCAAGAAATTTATATTGCTCAACCATTTCAATGATTTGATTTCCAATACTGAAAACATATGGAGTCCTATCAACACTTTTCTTTCTAAAATGGACCGATTTTGTTTTATCAATATTAATTGTCATACGCGATTTTTTACACCAATTATTAACAACTTTCAATTTTTTTTCCATATTTAGTTCATTTTCAGAAATAATCATTATGTCATCTGCATATAATAGTACGGAAATCATAGTATCATCCAGTTTGACGCCACATTTAAGATTTTTAACTTCCGATGCTAAATCGTTGACAAAAATATTAAAAAGCGTAGACGAAAACTGTCACCCTGTTTCACTCCAGTTTTACAAGTAAACTCATTTGACATAGATCCGTTCAATCTTAGACGTGCAAAAGTACTTTGATACATACTTTGTATTGATTGGTACATGTTGCCATCAACTCCACATTTAAGGAGTCTGTATAGCAACATATCCCTATCAACGCAATCGAAAGCTTTACTGAAGTCAATAAAGGTAGTGAAAACTCAGATTTACTCCTTACAAGAGTCGATAATATGAATATATTGTCTAAACACGATCGTTTTGGTCTGAAACCATTTTGCTCGTCTACCAGGACATTGTTCATTTCGAAGTATTCGCTTAAACGATTGTTCAAAATGCTGTTATTCAGCTTACTAGTGGTAGGTTGCAGTGATATTCCTCTGTAGTTTAATGGAATTCTAGGGTCAACTGACCTGAAATGCTGTCATCTTCAAGCGCCGCCATGTTTGTTGACACCTTTGTAATTTTCTCCTGAGGTTTCGGCGTCTCCCCCTCTGAAGTGCGATCACGTTTTATACCTCCCGTATCATTCATCGATATATGCAAACGTAATCCTGTTTTGTATGTAAGTTATTAGGCTCACACACATCCAAAATTAGAGAAATTAACAAACATTCATCACCGAGATGACAATGACGTCCGATCAACGCGCATGCGTATATATCTGTCGTCTGCTATTAATATTGGTCCAACTATCAAGGATGCGGAATTAAGCTGTCAGACTCAAAGCCGAATTAAATTTCGTTGATATTTCACTCCTTTCACAAACAAATAATTATCATAATATTAATAGCTGACGACAAACAAAATTCGCGTTGTTTGGCGAGACTTTGAGATCCTGGGTGTCTTTTTGACAGTTTAAGAGATCCTGGGTGTCTTTTTGCCAGAAACAATGTTTTTTTTTAACGGAAGTGATTTTTATTGATAAATCAAATTATGCATATTATACACACAATAACGATGGGGCTCTGTAGAAGGCATGGCTTATGGGCCAGAGCCCTATAATAGCATGATAAATACAATAATGAATATAAACTGAGTGCAGGTAGGTGCAAGGATTGGGGAGAGTTGGGACAATGACCTATTCAGCTACAGTAATGCCCTAATTAATGGACTCCTCAACCACTGCAGAGTTATGGGTAACTTTTCAGGATTTAGTCGGAAATATGGCTTGTTGCCATTCATCGGAAAGCTCTCCCCGACTAAATCCTTTGGCACACCCTACAGACCACATCCCTCATCCGATCATCACCAAACTTTATATGGATCTTCATGGTCACTTCCAGATGGGAGCCATCCATTTGTTTTTTGAAATGTTAGAAAAACATGGCTGCCAGCAGCTATTTTGGATTTTACTCTGTGACTAAATCCTTCGGCACACCCTGTATACTCCTTCCAGAATGTTCAAAACATTTCCAGTTGCTCATCATATTTTTATTGATTTTATGCGACAGATTGGTCGAAAAATTCAGAAAACTGTGCTCAATTTTTTGCGTTGTTAGAAAACGATAATAAAAATAGTTCTATTGGGAATTTTAAAATAATTTTTTCAGACATTGAGACAATGTACGGAGTAAACAGAGTCCTATCGTACTGAAGTACATGTATATCTATATATATATTACAGTGCAGGAACCAATTCTGGTTTTAGACTCACTGGTCCCAGTGTTACCACGGCCGAGTAACTTTATAACCCTGTGGTGAATCCAGTAGCTTTAGGCGTGTACACATGTCAGCCATTAATGTCCGCGCCCGATCGGACAGCATACAGCACCCACGACAACATACCTGGACAAGTATTGTAATGGGGGGAAGTCGGCATTTTGCATTCGGATCTTTATTTAGTGATCTGATCTCAAATGAGACTTTTCAGCCTAACAAACTTGGTATCTGACACGAGTTCTGATTTTTGTCAGAAAACCCTGACCATGTTGCGATCCCCGGTCCGCTAGCACGAGAGACCAGTACGTTACCAACTTAACTCTCGGCTACCGACTTCCCAAATAACACTCCGGGTCAGACAGCCTGAACCCCCGACTATAAATTCACTCTTCGCACCTCGGTGTGTCCAACGAAAATTAAACTTGTCTGTTTAAATGTCCCTTTTTTCATGTTGAATGGTCATAGAGACCCTATTTGGAAAGTGAATTGATAATTTATGACACTTAATCAGACTTAATTTGCTTAAATCCGCGGCTATAAACACGTGTTGTGATAATTGTTTTTGAGGCACCAACTGCTGCACGCATGTGAATCAGTGATAATTAAAGTCGTTGGGCATCGTTGTTTCCTAAAATAGGTACCGGTAGGTAATTATACTATTCTTTCGCACCCCCATTTCTTGATTTTAATTACAGTGTATTTGAAAACTAGAATTTAAGAAATAATGTATCCCATCCCTCCCACGTCTCTTTTTGGGGCGGGATAATTTCAGACATTTACGTTGAACCAGAGCTGGATTATTATATACATGTACTATATATTGGTTTATAAACGCTCTTTATTACTTTCTGATCTGGGCTGTCGTGAACAATTTCTATTCGAAAGGGTCACGCTTTGTTTCTTGGTTAATTTGTGACTGGAAACACGGTATTTTACTATGAAATTACATGTAAATGATATCGCTAAAAGTCCGGAACAATCAATAGGCATAGCTATAGCATATATATAAGACAGACATCCATTGACCTCCAAGGGGGTTCCAACGGGGGGGGGGGGGGGGGGGGAGGGGTGATGTGAAAAACCATAAAATTTCCAACTATATAGGATTTGGTCTAATAAAATTTCCAACTTTGTAGGATTTGGTTTTGAGTAATGCAAAATTACGATATTGGCTTAATAATTTGGGTTTCTATATGTTATTTTTAAGAGTATGGACTGTGTAAATAAAGACACTAGTAACAAGAATGACATAGCATTGATCCACATTTTATGTATTGAGTACTCTGTGAGTAAATTTTGCAAATTGCGAATGAAAATTGATTCTAATTGATTCTCGGCTTATGCCACAGCGACTGGTTGTAATTGTATCGTGTACAGTGAATGGTTTCCTATTTATACTTGATAAACATGCACATTTATTGTATTGCTTTCACATCCCCAAACATTAGTGAAACAAAGAAAGGACACATATGCTATAATATCAGACTTTGCATGAACACTATATTGTGTACCCGTGCCCACTGGAATGTGAGAGGGCCTTCTCTCAAAGATAAACTGCGAAACAGAATTTCTGTTCCACATTTAAAGTTATTAATGAAAATTGCAATTGAAGGCCCTCCAATGTTAGACTTTAATTTTGATAAAGCATTTAATAAATGGGCAGATGTGAAATCTCGCAGAATTTTCAATGTTTGATTATTAACATTGTTGTTAATAACGTTGTTTTACCTACCAGAACATGTTATATTATTTTAGAATAAATATTTGAGTTCATTAGCTTGTGTTTTAAATCAAAGTGGCACCAAAAAATAATGAAAGATAACAAAGTTATAAATAGTTCTATAGCCCACTCTGAATCTCCCGTAGTAAATGCATGCATTTCCAACATGTGGCAATGTTTGGATACTTTCGTTCCCATAATGCAACAGTCAAAATGGTTATCCATAAAGTGGTCTATATAGCTTTTCTACAGCAAATCAGCTGCTTTTGCGAGAATCAAACTAAGAATCATGATTTTGCTTCTCATGGGATTTTAAGACCTGTATGCGTTGTTCCACAGTCTTATGAATAACTGAATATAATATTAATGAAATGTACATGTAACTCAACATCTACTTTATATTTTGGAACTTCTGTCTGTCTGTCTGTCTGTGTGTGTTTTATAGACTCGAAAACTGCTCGACCGATCCGACTCAAATTTGGTATGGAGAACAACATGGGCGGGTCCAATTTCACGTGCGACCATGTCCTTGATCTTGACCACGCTCATATAGGCTTGTTTCGGGACCTCGACCGATCTGACTTGAGTTTGGTATGTATGCCTACTTTGATCCCTGGAACAATATGGGTGGGTCCAATTTCAAGTGCGACTGTGTCCTTGACCTAGACCTTGACCTCGTTCATATGGTAGGCTTGTTTCTGGACCTCTACCAATTCCCGGGAACAATACGAGCAGGTCCAATTTCACGTGGAACCTTGTCCTTGACATCGCTCATATATGCTCATATAGGCATGTTTCTGGACTCATACTGATCTGACTCAAATTTGGTATGTAGGCCTACTTTGATCCCGGGAACAATATGGGCGGGTCCAATTTCATGTGCGATCGTGTCCTTGACCATATATGCTCATATAGGCATGTTTCTGGACCAATCGAACAATAGTTCCCAGATGGAGGCGATCACAAAGAAATCCCTAAATAGCCCAGACAAAGTTGGGCACATCAGCTAGTTACTTTATAAATATATAAATCCTTTTTATACGCCCTTTTTGAAAAAAGGTCGTATTATGTAATCAGTCGTACCGTCCGTCTGTCTGTCCGTCCGTCCGTTAACATTTTTGGTTTGGATTATTTGATCTGAAGCTAAAACTACTGGCCAAGTTCGAATATGGGTTTCGTTCAATTATTCTTACATGAGTTACAGCCCTTTTTCGACTTGGAATTTGACCATCTGTTAACATTTTTGGTTTCCGACCGATAACTCCAGTTTGGATTATTTGATCTGAACCAAAATTGGTATGTGTATTTCCTAGCTAACGATACAGGCCAAGTTCGAATATGGGTTCCGTCCAGTTATTTTAATGTGAGTTACAGTACTTTTTCGACTTAGAATTTGACCAATTTCATAACATTTCGGTTTCTGACCGATAACTCCAGTTTTGATTATTTGATCTGAACCAAAGCTGCTATGTGTATTTCCTGGCTAAAACTACAGGCCAAGTTCGAATATAGGTTCTGTCTAATTATTTTCACATGAGTTACAGCCATTTTTCGACTTAGAATTTGACCGCATTTTGGCATTGAAATTAGGGGTATATCAGATATTCTTCAAATGTAAGCCCAAAGTATTATTTTATTTTGCAGTAGTACAATTCGAAATAGCTAAAGGGCGTATTTTGCCACGCCCTAGCGATGCTCTTGTTATAATATATGAAATACCAATTAGGCAACTGCTGATTGGCTGAAGGTTTCCAACCTTTCATGCTTGGTGACACCTGTGCAATCCCTTGTGATGTCACAGGTTTTTGAGAGGAAGTTGTGTTCTCCTCAGTTAATTGTGATGTACAACTCCAAATATAAATTCTGCTTTCTATTTTTTCATTGTTTTGTGAGATAAATATTATGTTCAGTTATTACTAGGACTGTGCTTGGTCGAAGCCCATAATTGTGTATACATAATAATTTTGTATGATGACTGTGTTTGTTACAGAACCATTCGCAATGCAGAAGACATAAAAATTCTTCAACAGGACATCAATAAACTTGGACATTGGGCGAAACGATGGTGTATGAGATTTCAACTGGTGAGGTGTAATATTATGCATCTCACTTGTAAAACGAATCATTTTATTTTCCGACCCTATAACTTATGTGGCGTTGAACTTGAAGTAGTGGATCTATTAAATATCTTGGTGTTCAGATATCATCCATCCTCAGCTGGAATAAACATAAATACCACCTGTAACAAGACAAATCACGTTCTCAGAGTTCTCAAAGAAATCTTCATGGTTGTCACAAAGACATAAGAGAGAAAGCCTACTTTGGACTACATGTAGTTCTTCCTATAATTGAATATGCCTCCTCTGCGTGGGATCCTTATTACGATAACCTTATTCATAAAAATGATAAAATTTAGCATAGATCAGCATGATTCTGTTCTGGAAACTATACGTATGAACCTGGTTCAATGACCGCAATTCTGAAATAGTTGGATTGGAAAAGTCTCTGCAAATGAAGAAATGAAAGCAAGATTATTCTTTTCCAAAAAGGGCTCATTAAAGTATCATCTCTTCCTTTGGACAACCTCAAAAAACCCACCCGCTTAAATCGTCACACACAACCCCATTGTCTAGACATCCCTTTTGGCTACTCAGACGTCTAAAAATTCAGTTTCGTCCTGGATGTTGTGCGTCTGTGGAATATACTTGAAACTGAAACAGCATTACTATGCACTTAATCCAGGATCTGCTGATACTGTACCTTTGCCAAGGCTATCAGAAACCCAAACAAAATTTGAATAACTAATTAACGGAAGCTTGACACCTGTGCGGCTCAATAATGTTTTTCAATGTCGTACTGTAACTAATCAACATAAAGAAGTAACTTTGGCATTGTCAGTTGTTGGGGAAACCCAAACCACACAACGTTTTTAAGCTCAACTTTACAACGTATGATAATGAAACACATAGCCACCGGCAGCCATCTTGGATTTTACTCTTTGCATGACTAAATCCTTTGGCACACCCTACAGACCACATCCCTCATCCGATCATCACCAAACTTTATATGGTTCTTCATGGTCACTTCTAGATGGGAGCCATCCATTTGTTTTTTGAAATCTTAGAAAAACATGGCTGCCAGCAGCTATTTTGGATTTTACTCTGTGACTAAATCCTTCGGCACACCCTACAGTCCACATCCCTGATCCAATAATCACCAAACTTCATATGGATCTTCGTGGTGATCTCTAGATTATCTCAATTATTTCTGAATTTCGTTATAAAACATGGCTGCCAGAAGCCATCTAGGATTTCAAATTTGAATCCATCCGCATTCCCTGCAGCCCACATTTATTGGTGAAATGTTTCAAATGAAAATAATTTCATCTACACAATAAAAGACCTTTACTGTAATTTTTTGGATTTCCTTCTTTATCATTCTATTCATTGATCAGCAAAAAATAAACTCCTTTCCATGTTGAGCTACAGTGTCATTGACACTTTCATTCATGATGCTGCAAATATAAATAAAATAGATGTGATATTTTCCAGATTCAGATGTATTTCTGATCACCAATTAGGCCACAACAATTTTATTACCATAGTTGGTTTGCGAACATCAGGGGAAACAAATCTCTTGATGGAGGAGTGGAAAAAAACCATGCAGGTCTTGGCTGTTATTCCACAAGGTCAAGGTCACTGGTGAATGCAGATCTCATATAATATTCACTTGAAATAATTTATTGCAAATAAAAATGAGTAAAACCAGCACATCAATATCGCATTTATTCTCATTTTCCCCACAATAGGCTGATAGAACCAAGCCTTGAAATAGGGTATCTGTCATTTGCAGAATGAGGTCCCCAGAGGGTGAATTTGGTGATCACTAAATTCACCCTCTGGGGACCTCATTCTGCAAATGACAGACACCCTATTTCAAGGCTTGGATAGAACGGTTTGGTGAGAAGTCTTATACAAACTGAACACTGTGAGCAAATTTTTTTTTTTATTCTAAATGTATTTAATATTTTTTTCAGTAAAACAGTTGACAACTGGTTTGTAAACCAACTAATTAAATATGTGTTTCCTTATTTGCAGATGCCACACGGATGACAAAATGTATGCAAGCTTGTTTCGGTGATCCTGAACTATCGCATGGCTAGGTTTCTGCTGACGTCAAGAGTTAGATATTTATCAATATGCATCATATTTTCATTGATTATCACTGTATTCATTGCCTTGTGCCCATTGCGTGAGTGTGAGGTTAGATGTCCAGATCAGCAAAAGATAGATCCATGTCCGGTGGCAGCTGTACAAGGCCATGACCCGCCACAAAATGTTGACTCAAAGCACAAACTGTGCTTGGTTGTGCCTTTCCGAGACCGACTCGAGGAATTATTGGAGTTTGCACCATATATGTGTCAGTATTTAGAGAAAAAGGGAATATGGTTCAAAATTCTCATCATGAACCAGGGTGACAGACTCCGGTAAGTCAATAAGTGAATTTTATTTTGCCTACATTTAAATTGTCAGAGCTGTTATTTTACATAACAACCTTTCACAAATTTTCAGATGCAGCCTTACATATATGCTTCCTATTTGCTCTCAGATTGAACCACGCCCATGTCATATATTTGTAAGGATAATTCCCAATTATTATTCTGTGGTGGCATGTATTGCAGACAAATGATTTTTTTTGCCAAATTGTTTTTTTTTTGCCAAATGAAAATTTGTTTTGCCATTGGAAAATTTGGCAAGCGGCAGCGCGAACGCTGATTGCAGAACACATGCACAGAATCAGCTTTTTCCATCCATCTGTGGAATGTGTTTGAGCTTGTATTCCTACATTTTTCAGTCAGTTGTTTTAAAACTTGTCACAGATATTTAGTATCATGAAGACCTGTGATGTCTGTCCAACGAATTATCCAATTATTCGCAGGCATGCATAATTTTTTCCGATCTTGTATTCCTTGTGTATAAAAAAACCCAAATAGTCTTAATGTAGCCAATTGTACTGCAGTGGGTATCTCCTTAATCTCATTGGGACATTCCCATCTCTAGTCGGTACTGCAATTGGAAACTATGTGCAAACATTTGTTAAAATCATGATAAATTTCACTGCAGTCACACTAAATTCAGGCTAGTCGACAGGCAACTGAAATTAGCCCAGAGCAGAATTGGAGATATAATTTGACTTTGCATGAGTCAATGTCCTCAGTTTACATTGTGTTTTTTTCCAGATTCAACAGAGCTTCATTGATAAATGTTGGGTTTCTAGAGAGTGAGAAAGTTGGATGTGATTACATTGCTATGCATGATGTCGATTTGCTGCCGTTAAATTCTGATCTGTTCTATGGATATCCTGAGAAACAACCATATCATGTGGCCGCACCAGGATTACATCCGATGTATAACTACAAGAAATTTGTTGGTGGAATTCTGCTAGTCAACAGTGAACAGTTTAGAATGGTGAGATAACCCTTTTTATTGTACTACATGTATCAACAATAGATTATAGAAAAGGTATCAGTCAAGTTAATCGATATCCCATAATGTGAAGATAAAGAAATTATCCATGAGGGGCCAAATACTTCAGTGAATTCTTGTTAACATTTGGCAGTGTTTCCATTCTGAAAATTGAATTATGCACTTGAATTTGGACCCATGCACACTATTTTTCTAGGTTTGCCTGAGTGAAATAACCCAATTTATGACCTAAAGGCATATATTTCAGAAAAGAAAAACTTTGATTTTGGTTAATTTTCTTAATTAGAATCTAAAATACAATATTGCTGAATTTATAAACGAAACAAAGACATCCATTCTGGAATCGGTACTGTTACAGTGTTTCCAGCAGGTTACCTGTTTTCTACTTCTGATATTCTGATATGCGCATACTGTACATGTAAACAATTTCATATGTATCTGACATCTCAATAATTTATTGTCACCAAGAGGTATTGACAATCAGATTGATACTTGGCTGGCTAGTTTAGGAATAACACACAGAGTAAAAATTAAATCAAAAGATACTGCCATTTCACGCAATTTCATGCCATTCCACCCAATAGCATATAACTATTGCTGAAGTTGCAATTTCAAGGATTGACTTGATATGTCTCTTTGATTGCCTTGACACAGTACAATTGCCCTTAACTCCTTGATTTGGTATAGAAATTTATATGTTGTGATTTCTCCATGGATTATCCAAATCCATTGCTATGTTGAATTTTCTCAGTTAAGTGTTGTGTCAACTCAACCAAGAACAGAAGGCGCATATTTTTTGTGTGCCCTTCTTTTCAAACCCAGATGTGCTAAGGCATGCAAGTGCTATTGTTCACTTTAAAATTGAAGGACTGCATGGCAGTGAAAAGGAATGAGTTTTGGTAATAATATTATGAGATATATTCCCTTATTATTTTACTTATATAAATAAAAACATTTTTTTCATTGAAATTTGAAGAGAAAAATGTATGGAGGTGTAACTGAAGTTACGGAACTATATTACTCTGTGTGACCAGTGAAATAATAGTGATGAATCAGCTGTTGGACATCTAGAATATCAATTGAAGATTATTATGATATTCTTTGTTAAAAATGGTAAATTTCTTATGATACCATTTAATAAAAGACAAGTTAATGTTTTTGAATGGATACTTGAAATTAGCTAATTTGTATACAAGGCATACTCGTGAACAATTAAATTACTTCACTCAAAACAGTATTTATTCCACATCCATTTGTTTATTTTTGCGAAATACAGCAAAATACAGATGATTTGAAAACATGCAATAAAAATAATTGTCTTCTCATTGGACAATAGAAACCAATTACAATAACCACATCACTGACCACGTCAAATGTAACAGAAATGTCTTCTCCAAATTAAAACTTTCCTCAATTAAATAAAGCAATATTGACCTAAATCTCAGTATACCACAAGGTAAAGTATTCAAAGTGTGCAATAAACATTGAACAGCAAAATTGTGTGAACATATGGATGTTAATATTTTAGCATTCATTTGTCGTGCCGTGACTGCCCGTGAGATAAAATTTGAACCTACGGTTCTTATTTTGCCATCGCGTCACAACAAATTCGTGCAATAATGTTAACAAGTTTACACACTTGTGTTGATCTGGCTATGTATCCTCTATCTACTACCAATCGACCATTTTATTAGTCGAGTTTTTCAAAAACTCGACTTATGCTTTGACGAGGGACGGTTGGCGGGCGAGCGGCGGCGTGCGGACGGGCGGGCGGACCTAAAGAATGCCTTATAACTTTGACATTTGTGAACGGATTCAAAAAAATTTTGGTATGTCAGTTGCTCCCAATGACTATTTACTGCCTGTAGAAAATGGGTCACGTCCGAACTTTTTTACAAGAGTTATCCATCTTAGATGTTTTTTAGTTAAGTTTTTCACTGTTAGCGTGATAACTCACGCAAATATTAACCAATTTCAACAATATTTGGTATATGAGACTCTTGCAACAATATCTCAGACGAGTTCGAAAATCAGGTTTGTCCGATTTTTTTTTCCGGAGTTATGGGTCTTAGTTTGTCTATTTTTAGCAATTTTATCACCATTAGCGCGATAACTCGATGAGATATTAACCGATTTCAATAATATTTGGTATATGAGTCTCCTGCAACAATATCTCGGACGAGTTCAAAAACCAGGTTTGTCCGAATTTTTTTCCACAGAGTTATGGGTCTTAGTTTGTCTATTTTTAGCAATGTTATCACCGTTAGCGCGATAACTTAATGAAATATTAACCGATTTAAACAATATTTGGTATATGAGTCTATTGTAACAATATCTCGGACGAGTTCGAAAACCTGGTTTGTCTGAATTTTTTTTTCTCAGAGTTATGGGTCTTAGTTTGTCTATTTTAATCACAATTTTATCACCGTTAGTGCGATAACTCAATGAAATATTAACGGATTCAATTGATATTTGGTATATAGGTCTATTGCAATAATATACCACCGTCCAACTTTTATTCCCAGAGTTGTGCACCTTATTGGCAGAAGTTTGGTTCGACTGCCAAAAAACTCGACAAAAGCATCTTAGATGCGTACTCCTTGTATTGACCATAAAATGGTCGTAGTATTGAACTGCATTTAACTTAATAAAATCACATGTGTGATTCTCTGTTCTTATAATTTATATATATTCTGATTAAGTTTTAGTACTTATTTTAAAGTATTGCAGAAGATGTATACGCGTAAAACAATAATGCAGTTTCCAGGCTGCAGTTAATTGTTAATCCTGATGCGAGTTGAAATCAGACAGACGCGTGATGTGATCATGTGACACTAATTAGTGATATGTACACCCACATTGTGCAGATTAATAGAGCAAATATAGGCCTATGCATCCGATGGCACAATTAAGCAGGACAGTTTGTCTCTTGTGAGTTTTTTGACGATACCAAAGTGAATCAAACTTTGATAACTTAAGGCAATATGTGTGTTAAGACAAATATTGCAGGTGCATATTTCAACGCGGAATCACACCGGCGATATCAACATCAAATCGAATCTCGAATATCGCAGGGCCCAAATATTTGTAATCCTATCACATTGATGTGCCCTCCATATATCATATACATAATGTAATTTATCATTCTTTGTTTTTTAGTTCAATGGTCTTTCTAACAATTACTGGGGGTGGGGAAGAGAGGATGATGAGTTCGCTGTTCGAATGAAGGTGCTCGGAATAGAGGTAGATATACTAGATCTTTATGGAGAACTTTTATGTTTCTGTGTTTATAAAATACTAGCAGAATGTAATTAGGCTCGCACTCAAAGGTTTTTCAGTTTGAACCCTTTCTATACTAAATACTCATTGACGAGTAGTTATTCCACCAATGAATTGGATTACTTCTGCACCTTTTATCATCTATCATCTTCTCATATTTCCTAAACATCACTCCAGTTGTA
Source organism: Siphonodentalium dalli (assembly GCA_032622095.1). Classification (NCBI taxonomy): domain Eukaryota; kingdom Metazoa; phylum Mollusca; class Scaphopoda; order Gadilida; family Siphonodentaliidae; genus Siphonodentalium; species Siphonodentalium dalli. Next base: position 198,919,642 of record CP136062.1, read on the forward strand.
TAATATACCCTTCCGATGTATACTTTTATAACTGAGTGGGAGAATTCTTCAAATGGTGAAAAAGGGTTAAATTTGGGATCGTTCCTGGTTTCCTATATATTGAATATGTTTGATTACAGTTATGCTTAATTTTCTGTAGTCCACAAAATGTCTTGTGGGGTCTATCATAACGAAAAGTTTATAACAGTAAGGCATTACAGCTGAATTAATGTAACCTGGGTCATGCCATGAATCTCTATTCTGGCTACATCCATAGAGATCATATAGTTTTTGTGCAGAAAATTTCTCTCAAATTTGAGTTTACATAAACATCCTAATAAAATTCTGTCAGCCGATGGACACCCCCTTTCCTGAATGACTTGGCTATGAATAATTAAAGATACGGGCGGCCTTCCCTGTGGGTACAGGTTTTTAAATAGTCACATCCACTAAAACCGCCATAAGCAGAAAGAATATTATATAATATACAGATGTTGTTCTTATACAAATCATAAATATTGCATATATTGCATGTTATTGTCACGTTTGTGCCCTTGGTTATGTAAACAAACATCAAAAACGTTATGTTATCATTGTTTATAGACAAACACTTGGAACTACCATATCGTCCAATGAATATGTTCTGTTGCGCTGTGGAATGCATAGATAAAATTATTGGCGGCGCAATCAACAATCGCATTCAAATCACACCAAATTTTATTTTAATTAATCATTCTACCCGCTGTCAGTTCCAAATCAAGCTAATCCATGTTAGTTCATGATTGGGAAAGGATCAGACATTGGGAAATGATCAGACAGTAAATGTGTACATAATATAATTGTTCTTGCAAATAGATGAATATTTTTCAATCCAGTTAGTATTTCTCCTAACCTATACATGTATATGGTCATACATCGCAAATATGAAATATTACGACGAGTCGTCTTGTGAGTTGTAAGTTGTTGGTGCACCAAATTAGGGTTTTTACAACCGACAAGTAAAGCGCGCGAATCTAAATAAGGAAATGGCGCAATATCGTATTTCTGCTTATAAACAATCTTCTGTGCTTTTTGTGAGAAACCAAACAACATACAGTCGACCTGTATTTTCTCAGACACAAAGCGTGTTTTGTGAATAATATCACATTCATATCATCATTATGCTATACTATTAGTATGTTCTTGAGGAAATTATCATAATTATACCCTCCGCAACAAAGTTGTGTGGGGGGGGGGGGGGGGGGTTACTAGAATCAGCTTGTCCATCATCCGTCTGTTGTCTGTCTGTCGTCTAGCCATCTGTGGACACATATTTGTCCGGAGTTTTTCTCAGTCGTTTTTTGATCATTTTCCATGAAACTTGGCCCAGACATCAACCACCATGGGATCCTGTGCACCTGTGATTAGGACGTCTGTCAGACTTTTTTTGGTAGAGTTATCTCCATTTTTTTACTTAGAAAATTTTCCCAACATGTATATTGTTGTCCAAGCTTTTATTCCTACATTTTTTTGTCAACGTTTTTAATCTTGGCACTGATATTTAGTACCATGGGAACCTGCGATTATGACGTCTGTCTGACCTTTTTTGTGTGGAGTTATTCCCCTTTTTTGACTTAGAACATTTGGACAACATGCATAATTTTTTCCGAGCTTTTATTCCTGCATTTTTCGGTCAATAGGTTTAACATTAGGGTTTGGGGATAGGGTTGTGCAATTGCAATGGGAATCTGTTATTTTATTATTTTAACTAAATGTTTACTGACTTGTGAAACATCTTAGTATTTCAAAAACACGGGGGGTATCCTTAATCCCATTGGGACAGTCACACCTAGTTTGATAATGTTATTTCTAAAATATAACCTACAATGAAGGAGATTTAACAATTGTCACGCTTTACATTGCTGACCAATCAGCAGCACCAGATTACGAGATAATCTCAGGTCACATACACAAGTTGAGTGGTGGGTGGAGCTTATTATTGTCATTCAAGTTAATTTTCTGTGGAATACACAGTAAAAGCATGTTTACAATCACTTAGATCGTCCAAACTCTGAGAGGATGTTAGAATAATAATAGCATTCTTGTTATTATACTGGAATCAGCTTGTCCGTCTAGCTGTCCGTCATCCATCGTCCGTCCGTCTGTGGACACAAATTTGTCCAGAGTTTTTCTCAGTCGTTTTTTTAATTATTTTCCGTGAAACTTAGCACAGAGATCAGCCACCATGGGAACCTGTGCACCTGCGATTATGGTGTATGTCAGCCTTTTTTTGGTGCAGTTATCCCTCTTTTTCGACTTAGAACATTTTTGCCATGTATAATTTTGTCCGAACTTTTATTCCTACATTTTTAGATTTTTATTTTTTAAACTTGGCACAGATTGGAGTTATTCCCAATTTTCGACTTAGAACATTTTTGCAACATGCATAATTTTGTCCGAGCTTTTATTCCTACATTTTTCGGTCAATAGGTTTAGGATTAGGGATAGGGGTTAGGGTTGTTCCTGCTATGGAAATCTGTTATTTTATTATTTAAACTTAATGTTTACTGACACAGGGGTATCCTCAGTCCCATTGGGACAGTCATACCTATAGTTTTAATTTCATTGAGTTAAAAAGAATTATTACATTTTAATTATATATGTAAAATATATATTATTGTTGTGTACTAAATTACTTTGTATGTCCATGCATTACCATTGATATAGGTTGAGAGACCAACAAACATCACAACTGGCAAACAAACATTCCGGCATGTTCACAATAAAAGAAAACGACCAAGAGATAATAAGAGATATTTTGATCAGAAAGCAGTAAGTACAACTATTGGCAGGGACGTGGCTAGAGGGTATTTCTTGGGGGGGGGGGGCAGAAATTTTCAAACGAATTGCCATTTTGGTCCAGAATATTGATCAAAGTAGTAAAATATTCGACGTTTGATCTTAAAATAACAAATTACTAAATACTATCAAATTATCTGACCAAATTCAATCTCCGCATGGTGGGCTAGCATCACAAAATATTCAATCTACTTTTTGTCTACAACTCCCAACCAATGCTGTACCAGGCATGAAATTAGACCATCAAACATGCAAATAGTGTGTCTTTTATTTGCAGAATGAGGTCCCCAGAGGGTAAATTTAGTGACGCTATCCCGCACATTGTGCTAGCATCACCAAATTCTCCCTCTGGGAATCTCATTCTGCTTAGGCCGAAACTGCTATGGGAGAATTAGGATCAGATTGAAATTCTCCAGTTGAAGTTGGTGATGTTCACCAATTAGTCACCTCGATTATGAATTTTATCTTCTGCAAATTAGGGGATATACAATCTGAACAGAAGGCAAAAAGTAACTAAAAGCAATGTTAATTTGAGACTATAGATACTTCCCAGAAGATGAGGCCTGTGAGGATAGATTCACTAAATTCACCCTCCGGGGACCTCATTGTGCAGATGACAGACATGCTATTTGCAGGCTTGCAGACCATAAGTTTTCATTCTCATCACCAATTCTTTTATTGAAGGACTAATAGATAAGTTTACATTTGTGTTTTGTCTTTGCAGAGAACCAGTCGTCTGGACAGAATCACTGGACTTCACAACGTAGATTATATGATTGCCAGTCGTTCCACGCTTAAAATAGACAACTGGCCAGTGACGATGATAAATGTCATTCTCCGGTGTAATATAACTGAGATTCCATGGTGTCTGCAGCCCGAGGATCAACAAACATATGCAAAAGAGATCGAACAGGGGCAGCAAGCTAGACGAAAGAACCAAATAACCTGACCAATCACTGTCTCAGCAGAATGGTATAGGGTTTAGATGGTCCAATCAGCTCCTCTCAAGTCAATACAGTCTGGATGGACACAGACTATTGAACAGCTATGACTTTGATAGTCTTGAACATATAGCAGGAAATCCCATTTCTTTAAAGGTACTCAATCCGATCAGACGACCCCCATACCATCAAGATACAACAACAACAACATTTCTTCAAAATACGCTTTAGTTATCAGAATCGATTTATTGCAACAAAATAATGCTAACCACTGTCAACTATGGTATCAAATTTCCCAAAACTTGTTATTTATCAACATTTTGTTCAACAAATATGGCTGTATGATCACTAGAGTATCACGAAATATGACCGTATTACCACTTGATTTTAGAATTATCCATCTTCATCCGCAATTTTGTCCCAGACCCTCTGTTTGACCACGAGTTTCTGGGCCACATATTATTACACATCTCGAGAAATAACAAACTTCAAAAATCGATATCTGATTGCTCCGAGCTTTGATGGGTGGGTTCCTCGACTCGAATCAAATACTTTTTACTCCCGAAGCCAAAGAAATAGTAATTTAGGAGCGTCTGGTCGGATTGAGTACCTTTAATCCCTTTCATGAATTTATAGAATTTATAGTTTTCTTTACCAATCACCAGTAATGACAAAAATTAGATGTGATATGCAATGGTATCTAGATTGGCACATGTATCTGTTTTGTTAAACAGTGCCTTCCTTGTATACTATTATATAATTTATCGGAGGTGTGAGTACTATTTACCACTGTTGGTAAATAATGCAGACCCTGTATTGGTGACAATAAATGCTTTACCTCAGACTGTGAATGGCTTATAAAACATTAATGTATTCAGAGCCTTTCTTTTAATCAATACAGCTGGACCAAATAGATAAAATTAATATGTTCTCAGGCACCTCCCCAGTTCCAAACTCAATTTCCACCAATTTTAGATTTGTTTTTTTGAACCTGTAATAGTTAAAAGGCAATTGAAGCGAGATTCTATTGATGGGAAATTGTAGGATTTTATTTATTAAAATTGCCTGTATACAAGCCTTGAAATAGGGTGTCTGTCACTTGCAGAGGTGTAAGCAGAATGAGGTCCCCAGAGGGTGAATTTGGTGATGCTAGCCCGCTATGTGGGGTAGCATCTCTAAATTCACCCTCTGGGGATCTCATTCTGCAAATGACAGACACCCTATTTCAAGGCTTGCCTGTATACATACAGTTATTTCAAGAGTACTTGGGGGGGGGGATAATAAGCCTCCCTACCTCAACATATTTTGTTTGTTATATACGTAGAGTTGACAGAGTGTCATATAAGGATTAACTAAGGATTTACATACAGGTTATGACCACTTACCTCACCGTTACATCTCCATAAAAATAGTCCACATGACAGTTAATCCTTATATTTATATACATTTAGCGAAAAAGCCACTTTTGTAAATTTATTTAAATCGTAAAGTGTATCGTGACAAGATCAGCCCAAAATACCCAATAGCACCCTTGGCAAAAGTTAATAGAAACAATTTCTCTTCATATTGAAACCCGATGATGTATTAAGTCAGTCCTGCGCGAGTCCAAATGCGCCCAAAACATTACACGTTCGTCTTTCAAAACCTAATGACGTATCGGTGTTATTAGCTTGGTGTTATGAGGCGTTGCGCATTCACCGAGAAATAACTGCAACTAGCCACGTGGGCGCCGACCAATCAGAATGCTGGATTTAGTGATGACAACACTTAGTGTGTAAATATACTGTCTTATAATTATATGAAGCACCATCATGTGTCGGAGATTAGTTTGACCAGAAAGCAAACCATCGCCCGAACTGTTACCACTCTGTTGACGTCTCGGTTGATGCGAGGCAAGAATTGTGGAAAGTGAACTATTGCCCGGGCTATAATCTTCGAACTATTACCCACCTGCTGACGTCACATTGGGCACGAGGTGAGAACTGTGTCATATATAATAAAACACCTATTGACTGTCTTGGATGTAATAGTGACAGCTATTTCCCTTGATGGTGTCTTCTGAACAGCAAGCAGGACTATAGAGCTCAGCCTGCAACCTCGGTCAATAGTCCTGCTTGTTGTTCAAAAGACGCTACTTCGGGAAAATAGTTCTGACTATTCCACCTCAAGGCAGTCAATTGGTGTATAATATATAATTGCCTGAGAACATTTGGCATATATTTTAATGGCCTAATGGCGATCATGTCAAATGATTACCGGTATATACTATTTTTTAAACAGAGTTTATTTATGCTTTTTAAAAATAGATAGCTCCGGGTCCAGCCAACAGGAAAACCTATATCAGACAGGACCCACAAGAAGAAAATAACGAACATAACAAAACTTACAAGCAATTCAAGACTGCATCATTTGGGACGACAAGTCTCGATGGCAACCTTCACCATATAGCTTTAACCCTTTACCCAACAAAACGGCCAAAACCGGCCAAATAAAGCTTCAACAGCCTAAAATATCTTTGGTCTGTCTCAATAGAACCATACAAATATGGATATCATTGGAACCGGCTCCTTGACCACATTGTGATAGTTACAGTTATGCCCTGTGCCAATGCATTCTCTTATATATGCGAGTCGACCATAGGTCCCCTCGCATATATAAGAGAATACATTGGCCTAAAAAAAAAAAATATCTTACATTCTTTAACAATTTTATAATTTTTAATGTGTTAAGCCAATGCATTCTCTTATATATGCGAGGCGACCTATGGTCGACTCGCATATATAAGAGAATGCATTGGCACAGGGCCGTTCTGTTGGGTAAAGGGTTAAGTCTCATGATTTCCATACTACAGAATTAGTAGTACTGAGTATGGATGTAAAATGTCATGCTATGCTGTGTGCTTTTCGTTTGTACTGAGTATGGACCTACTTCAGCACACTAGCAGCCTGCCATTATTTATTCCTGGAACTCTTGAGATTGGTGTATCTGAACAACTGTATCTATAATTTTCAAACATTGTATGATGTTCAACAATTGTGAGTGATTATAGGCTTTCAACTGAGTCCGTTTTATGGTATTTGTGATAATCCCCGTTATATTTTTTCCACGGGAAAATGGCCATAATGTCAACGGACCAGCACACGACGTCATAAAGTCATTAGTAGTGAGGTTAAAGTCATTACAAAGTGAGTGAATAGTGCCAATATATTTTTTAAGCCATTGTCCGTCATTGCTTTTTGTGATTCATGTTTCTGTTTTATATTGGTTCCGTCAATTCCATGGTAGCTCTGAAGTTAATTCATTTTTAAAACTGTAATGATCTCAAATCACAGTTACTTGACCAGATGAACTATTTTAACAGGGTTAATTTCAATATGGAAACTGAATGGCCAATAAGCCTGACCTACACTGTATTATCATGTTAAAAATATTGGTACATGTATTATCATTTTGCTCAAATTTGGGAATTGTTGCTAATGAGGAGGAATATCGCTCACACATACAGTAGGAAGTTTTATTTAGTTGGGTTTGAGTTAGGATTAAAACTAATACTAGCGCATTTTCTTTACTCAAAAATAATGCGATGAAATATAATTTGCCCATAATTCAGAGTTTTTGGTGGTCAATATCAGATTTAAAGGGGGACTGTACACTTAATCTGGCCATTTATTATATGACTATCGTTTTCCTTTCCCCAATACCGCTATTGTATAGCGATCATTTCCTGGCCATCGGATCAGCTGCAGTTTGATCCGATGTCATACCACCCTTCCTCATCTCGCATACTGCGCATGACCGGAAAAAGCAGGACAGTTCTTTCTTTATTTTTGATACTAGCGAGCGTGTGAATTGGTTTCATTTCATAATTAATGAGAGAAATTGTGCTTTTTAAATAAAAAGCATGTGCTTTTTAAATAAAAAGCTTGTCATATAATAAACCTGTTATCGCTGCAGTGAATTGATCTGGGCTTCGCATCACGTCTCGTTGAAGAGGTCAGATCGCTGGATCAAACTCGACGCCTGCGGCGGCTCGTTTGATCCAGCGATCTGACCTCTTCAACTCGACGTGATACTTTGCCCCAGATCAATTCACTGCAGCGATAACATGTATTTATTGGACCATCTCCTTTTATACTCAACAGAATATATGCAACAAATAAATGAGTTTGAGCCATGCATTAGTCCAAAATACACTCATGTGCTTCATGAACAAAACAAACAACATGGTAATTATAATGAAAATGAGTTTATGACTAAATGGCCAGATTTATTGTACAGACGCCTTTAAAAAGTGGAAGTTTTACCATGTTTTTACTTTTTGTTTGACCCTCAAATTTTTTCGTCTATGATAAAGAATGTTTATGCTTTCATTTCGCGAAAGCAGTAGATAATAACATAAGGAGTGTTCTCAATTTTAAGATTCTATACTTTAATTTTAGATGTTTTTGCAAGTCTTCGCAATGAGTGTTATGAGTCATGTTGTGCATTTACAAATAAATTTTTGCTTCCTAAAATATAATAGATTTGAGAAGAGTTATTTGAAAAAAGTCTAGTTCAGTAAGGGCATGCGAATATAATAGCCTGGTTTATGAACATATGGGTAACAAAAAAAGGGCAGGAGGAAAACATACAATAAATTATGAATTCCACCCCAACAATCAAAAGTGGAACTGAACATGAATTATTGTGAAGAAATTTTTAAAACAATCTTTCATTGACATAAAAAAGATATTTTTTCGGAGATAATACTTTCTATAAAACAGTTTAAATGTTGGAGACAAATGAAATCACAATTTTCTTCACCACCTGCTTCATGTTTCAAGCTAGATGAACATAATCGATTCAAAAATAGTTTGAAAAAAAAATGTTGTGGTTTGGGTTTATAAACCAGACTTTTAATAACCAGACTACATCTCGTTACTTTCATCTACACCTGACAACCAGTCTATTAATTCTAAATTGACATTGCCAAAATATATTAATATTTGTTGAATTACTTTTCTGCATGAATGTATAAATTGAATTTTTTTTAATTTATAGGGTTGTGACAATCAAACTCTTCATTTCCCAGGATAATATCACTTCATTTAATAGTCTATAGGAGCCGAAATTTACTTCAGACAAATTTTCCTTTGTCTTCACCTGCCAGGGACTGTGGTCTGGATAGATGCTGGTACAGTTGAAGTTCCATCCCAGGCCTCTACTATCGCATGCTTCACAGGAATAGATGCAGTTCTTTGACAAGTGTAGCACTGGCATTTCCACTGAATACTGTATATTTTTAAAGATATTGTATCTCTTTCTAGCTAAATTGTTATAGATTCTGGTGTATAAAATAATAGATATGAATTCAAGACACTTGTCCGGAAAAGATTTTATCAATCAATACTGATATTATTTGGAAGTTTTCTCATATAATAGCTACCTTCTATTGGACGGTAAGCAAGGATATTGTTAACAAAGGTGACCCATGGCAATTGTCATTTCGATTCAAAGGGAACAGATGCACTCTCTTTAGTGCACATGATTGTTGTTGACAACAAAATTGTCTCCTCCTGTAACAATTGAGGTAGATGGAGATTTGACATCTACATATAATAATATCTCCATGTACACATCCAATGCTGCCAAAGATAATTCAAAATTAGCAGCCATAGTCCAAAAGTTATATTCAATCTTTTAACATTGCTACAAAAATCCAGAGTGTTTGATGTATTCCAATTGATGTATTCCTAATTGATGTGTTCCTAATTGATGTACATGTATTCCTTTGAATTCCACAATCGACAGGAAACTCGTCTGAAAAGTTTTTAAAAACCATTTGATTTTCCATGCTATTTGTTTTTATCCAACAGTAACTCTTTCTAGATAAATATTTTATGGTGATCTGGAGTATGAATCCACTCATGAATTCCAAATTAAGAAATAAATACATGACGAGACAGTGTGTATAGTATGATTTGACCACAAAGAAACTGATTTGCTACCAGAGATGCGGCTAGAGGCCTAATGTATTCATTTGAGGGGGGATGTCCACGTTGGAATGTCCAATTGCACCCTATTAAAGCAGACCAAATTTTCAAAACCCGGGAAATTCTATTTGCAGCCACACCAATATTCGAAACATCCAGCCTAACACTCCCATAATGGTTGTTAATTTGCAACTAATGGTCCTTTCAGTCCAATAAATTGATCGAAAGTAGAAATAGAAATTTTTTAACATGTTGGAATATCCCTTTCATGACGGGAGCAGCATTAGATATCATGTGCCAGTGCATTCTCTTATATATTATTGTCTCCCATGGGAAGCCTCGCATATATAAGAGATGCACTGGCTTACAAGGTCAAGGAAAATATTGTTAGGCCAATGTGTTTTCTTATATATGTGAGGCTCTCTATGGGGGAGCATTGGCACAGGGTTTTTGCAAAATGTCAGGAAGCTCCAGACGTGGAAGAGTTAAAGCAGACCAAACTTTCAAGTCCGGGAAATTCTATTTACAGCCCCGACCCTTGGGTAAGAATTTTCAAAATGGTATCTAAAGCTCTCACAATGCTGGAAATTTCCAGCCTAACACTCCCTAAATATTTGAAACTAATGGTAATTTTAGTCCAATAAATTGATCGAAAGTAGAAACTTGTTCACTTATTGATATATCAAAGTATAAGAACAAATTTAACCTACTTTTGGTCTGCAATTTCCAATTAATGTTCTGTCAGCTATGAAATTTCCTATGTTGGTGGATACATCCCAAACCCCCCTGTTGCCACGTCCCTGCTTCCTGCGTTTTCTGTGGTCAAATTTTACTATACATTTATGCCCTGTATATTTATTTTGTAATTTGACTAGGATTTAGCTGATTTATTGTAACTGATGTACAGAAAACAGCTATACAATACTTCAGCTTTTATCTCTGCGTGGTATAATTGTCAGACCAAATATACAGTAATGCCCTAAATAATCGACTCCTTAACCACAGTAGAATCATGGGTAATTTTTCAGGATTTAGTTGCAAATATGGCTTGTTGCCATTCATCGGAAAGCTCTCAGCCATATTTCGGACTAAATCCTGAAAAGTTACCCATAATTCTGCTGTGGTTAAGGAGTTGATTATTTAGGGCATTACTGTATAATTGTCGGACCAAATATAAATCTGGGTCTTGATACAGGCTAAAGATATGCCCATCGCATCCTCTTATTACTGTTACGTAATGGCTAGTCTTATCATAAACCCTTTCGGGAGCTGCGCTGGTACACCATTAAACACCCTGTGCCAGTGCATTCTCTTATATATACAATTCGCCTATAGGGAGCCTCGCATATATAAGAGAATGTACTGGCTTACAAGATCAAGGTAAATATTGTTAGGCCAATGCATTCTCTTATATATGCGAGGCATCCTATGGTTGACTCACATATATCAGAGAATGCATTGGTACAGGGTTTTTGCAAAATTTCAGGAAGCTCCAGTCATGAAAGAGTTGATACCTGGTCAATGTAGTCTCGCAATTCATGATTTTTATTGTTGTTTTAACCCTTTACCCAACAGAAGGGCCCTGTGCCAATGCATTCTCTTATATATGCGAGTCGACCATAGGTCGCCTCGCATATATAAGAGAATGCATTGGCTTAACACATTAAAAATTATAAAATTGTTAAAGAATGTAAGAAAAAATGGTAAAAAGTGTTAAAAAAAGTTTTTTTTTAGGCCAATGCATTCTCTTATATATGCGAGGCGACCTATGGTTGACTCGCATATATAAGAGAATGCATTGGCACAGGGCATAACTGTAACTATCACAATGTGGTCAAGGAGCCGGTTCCAATGATATCCATATTTGTATGGTTCTATTGAGACAGACCGAAGATATTTTAGGCTGTTGAAGCTTTATTTGGCCGGTTTTGGCCGGTTTGTTGGGTAAAGGGTTAGTGTATCTCATGGTGCTAGTTTATACATGTAGCTTTATCTTCTATGTCATATCCATTACATGTATCACACAATAAAATAGTTCTACCTTCTCATGTCTTCGGCAGCTTCATGATACGGCAGTCGGTTAAAATGACAGTAAACTAGGATACTTTATTCCGGAAGTGTCTTCCAATTCCCAAAAGTATAAAGAGGTTCCTTTATTCCGAAGGTATTAAAGGCACGGGCGGCGTTCATTGCAGAAATATTCATATTTGTTCAAATCACCATCAACAGAATGAATATTAAAATATATATAGTTTTGTTCATATGCCAAACATAATCAGCGCGTAATTAGTATATTATCGTCAAGACGTACGATGGTGTATGAAAACAAGAGCCTGCTCGTGTTACAGAAGTTTTGCTTCTGTTTACATAACAGGTGAATATTTTAACAGCATGCCCACCGCCAACGCCGCCCGTATCTTTAAGAGATTTCTGTATTCCAAAGATTCTTTATTCCGAAAGTACTTATTCACATATGTTATGGCCTTTGAGCTTCAGTGTCATTGCCACATTCCTCTGATTGTCAAATTAAAATTGAGAGCTGATAACTTAATATCATCTACAGTTTCTGTCCCTGGATAACCATGTGGATAGGAACTATTCAATGGGACATTGCTGACCTTGTATGACCATGAGGGTAGGAACTATTTATGGGACCCATGGCCTTCAAAGTTGGTTCATGCAAAATAACATAAAAGTCTGTAAAACAACTATCATCAACAAGTACATGTAAAAATAGATGATTTTGTTCTTAATTTCATTACTAATAACTCTCCAATAATAATATTTCGCATATTAAAACCGTTGTTATGTAAACATTACTGTTACAGGGAAATTATCGATAAAAGTCCAATTAGTCCAATAACATATCAAAGTTTAATCAAAATTTTGATGGTAAACATTGGAAAATGTTAAAGCATTGAAAAATATTCTGAAAATGATTTTCAGATTAAAATATTTTAACTTACTACATGATTAGCAATGTTTGTTAAAAATCTCTGTACCTGTTTTGTTTACATAATGGTTTAAACAAGTGAATTTTTTTTATTGGAACACTATCAATAATAAATAGAACAATGTTGATCTATTTTTCCATGTTCTTCTCAGTGGTGCTGTTTTTGCCAACTTTTATATTTTTTCGCAAATTTACCCATGAGTGCCTTGGATCCCTTTAATGGTGTGAAACATGATTTTTATTGTTGACATTGTTTTCATAATCACAGTTTTCACTGATGCTATATTTTACAATAAAATTGATATTTCACCTAATTACCAAGTCTGTACTCGTCATTGTGAAATTATGTTGGAAAAAAAACATCAAATTGACCCATATGAGGGGGGGGGGGGGGGTGGGGTGTCCATCTTGGAAATTCCAATTGCACCTGCCCCCCTACCATATATGACATTTATTTGAACATCCTTGAGTTGTAATTTTCCAACAGACTAAAATATAAAAAATTCAAAGTAGTTAGACATTTCTAATCAAACGCCCCTTATATGGTTACATTGTTGGGCAACATTCAGCTCATGGCTATTTCAGTCCACTAATTTGACTGACAGCTCAAATATTCAAATTTTGGACTAAAAGCGACATATTTTACACCAGATATTGTTTGTTCCATACAATGGAACACACAGTTTGTCTGATAATATTATTGTCTTCTTTAAGATACATTATCCGAATTAACGCTCCTAAGTTACTATTTATCACATAATTTGGGCATAAAAGCAGTTTCATAATTATCGGTAATAGACACGTTTAATATCAGCGCGTGCGATGACGTCACGGCGTTCTTCAAATAACTTGCGATCGCTGTAGTTTATGATTGTTGTTTTCGATGAATATTTCGCTTGCTTCGGGTTAATTTGATCACGTGATATAAGGTATCTCACACTCGTCCTATTTTATACGTAATTTATCAACCTCATCCTCTAAATTCTATTTGAGCCTCGGTATATCCTCGGCTCAAATCGAATTTAGTGAACTCGGTTGATAAATTCCGTATAAAATAGAAACTCATGTGAGATCCTCTATTTATTTGGCTTCGGAGGTAAAAAATATTTGATTCGAGTCAAGGAACCCACCCTGGGCACCCATCAAAGCTCAGAGTGATCAAATTTCGTGAATACTCAAGTGATAATACGGCTATATTTCGTTGAACAAAATGTTGATAAATAACACGTTTTTGGGAAATTTGATACCATAGTTGACACACCAGTGGTTAGCATTATTTTGTTGCAATTAATCAATTATGGTAACTAAATCGTATTTTGAAGAAATGTTGTTGTTGTATCTTGATGATATGTGGACCCTCTGATCTGATAGAGTACCTTCAATCATAGAGGAATAAACTAATCATTTATTGTACATAATCCAGTAAAATTCTAGTTGGAAAATTACGAAATCAGTGAAAAATCCCTTCATCTTTTTCTAGTCTTTAAAATACTTGGATAAAATATGGAATATGGAGAGTCCACCAAGTCATAAAGATTCTCAGATTCACCCCAAGACTGCCTTTATGTACTACAGAATGCATCATAATTCACAACTAAGAGATAGAGTTATTCCCCTTCCATTGAGAATAATAAACTGACAGAACACGAACAAAAACATTTTCACAGTTTATTCGTCCGGATAAGTTTATAATACAATGTTTTGGAGCTTCCTCTTTCAAATGGTATATAAGATGAAATATGTTATATATAATGTGATCTGTTGATTAGAAAATTAAGTTGAGAAATGAAATAAGCCCTACTGATTAAATATACATACATATATATATATATATATATATATATATATATATATATATATATATATATTTGGAAAGTGTGGAGGGCGCTGGCACAGGTCGGTTATCCGATTTCTTATGTAATTATTTCTATGGAACTAGCTAAATTTTGTTAGGTTGTGTCGGAAATTGACATAAAATATTGTGTTGAGCACAAACAAAGGATAATGATGTTGAAATTGCTAAAAAGCTAATTGAACTGCGTGTTAATCAAGGTCTGAGTCTAGATCGAACGAGCATATCTCTCAAACTGGGATTTTTCTTGAAGGCAATAATAACCCGTTTGTCGAGAGGCTCGGTCAATTTAGAGTTTAATAATGCAAAGTTTTTTCTGAAAATGTTTGCGATTTCAACATTTCTACGATTGTAGATCAGAGGAAAGCACAAGAAATTTCGAGAAACACCTTTGTAGTCAATGTTAAGTCCGAACGGAAGATATGTTTTAAGTACGCCCATCCAATGATTTTCGCGTTCTAGGCGTATTGAATCGGTTTGGTCTTCGTCGGCTAGAATTGGTGTCTGTTCTATTGGCTGACAGCTGAAATGGGATTTAATGTCATGATTAGATGAGTTGAAATGATCGGAAATTTGCATGTCGAGTTTTTTGCGAACACTGGAAAGATGATTAGACATTCTAACTTTGAGAGAGGTTTTTGTTTGTCCAACATATTGTATACGGCATCTTTGCATGTGATTAAGTAAATTACATTTTTAGAATCACAATTAAGTTCGCTATGCATTTGATACGATATGCGTGTTTGTTCGCTGGTGAAAGTGTTACTAGTATTGATATATCCTATTGTATTGATGTAACATCGTTTTTTGTGACAAAATGAGGCTGAACCATTACCCAACACCGGCCGGTTGTGCCGTATCCTTGTTGGCTCAGTCGATGTTGGGTCATGGCGTAACGATTCCAATTCTCTGAGAGTTTCGGACTTTACTTGGCGCAGTAATCTACTAGAGTAGCCGCGCGGTCGTAAAGCCTGGAACAGCACTGAACAAGCTTTATTTAGGTCGCTTCTGTTCGTGCAGTTCCGGTGGTATCGAATGATTTGAGATTTAATCAATCCATTGAAAAGTTTTGGCGGATGGAAAGATTTACGATGAAGAAGCTGGTGAGAGTCCGTTGGTTTCGTAAAATGTTTTGTATCTAAAATGTTGCATGATGTAAATTGTGGGCCCTTAAATATTGTTAAATCAAGGAAATCAATGCTGGTTTGCGATATTGGTTCTTTGAGTTTGATTGATTCGTCATGACTGTTCAAGATGTTCAAGAACACCCTAAACTCATCCAGACCATGAGTCCAAATGATAAATATGTCGTCCAAGAATCTATAATAGGCTAATGGTTGTTTGTCAGATTTGGCTAGGGCGCCTTTCTCCCACTCTGCAACAAAAATTGAGGCAAAATTAGGACTAAACTTCTTGCCCATACTGCAGCCGGAGACCTGTAAATAATATCGTCCATTAAATTCAAAGTCATTCCCTTTAAGAGAAAGTTCTAATAATTGACGTAGTTCATCTCCAGGTCTATGAGGATCATGGTGGAAATCAAATGCATTCTTAATTGACTTTAATCCGGCATCGATTCCAATATTTGTATACATAGATTCCACGTCGAGACTAATTAGGTAAGCAGAAGATGGAACTTCAATTTTCGACAATTTAATGAGGAAGTCCTCCGTGTCTTTTAGATAGCTCGGATGGCGGGTAGCAATTGGTTTCAAATAGAAATCAATAAACTCCGAAATGTGGTACGACTCCGAAGCCACGTCGCTGATGATGGGGCGTCCGGGTGGTGTGTATGGATTAGTCCAACAGCTCAAAGGTTTATGTATTTTAGGTAGCAAATAAAATGTCCTATTATTGGATTCAGGTTTTGCAATTAGATACTGAACATGTTTTTTCTTTAAAACGTCCTGGTACAGCAAGCTTTTGAGAATGAGATTGAATTTTAAAACATTGGATTTCCAAATTGGCTCATCCAATGGTTTGTAATATTTAGTGTTGCTTAATTGGCGCGTCGCTTCTAGAATGTAATTTTCTTTAGACATGATGACGAGCGAGCTGCCTTTGTCACAAGGTTTGATTACAATGTTTTTATTGCTGCGAAGGGTTTTTAGTGCAGTTCTTTCAACTTGAGTGAGGTTATCCTCGTTGTGAAATTTTGGTAAATTTGTAATGTCGGTTTTGACTAAGCCAGCGACCTCGGGAATTGAGTTGTCTATTTGGCGATCAGTGGGGGTCCACATCGAAGGTTCTTTAAATTGATATTTTAAACCTGTCGAATTGCGAAAGAAATCAGCCATAGCTGTTACTTCCCTAAATTGCATGCTTGCTGGACCGCCGTTCATTTCCATGGCATACATAGAGTCTGGTAAAACTAATGTTCCATCCTCCGTCTCAACCACATGTGGTGTTTCTTTGAGATCGGGTGGGGTAGGAACAAAGGTTAGACCATACCTAAGTATTGATTTCTCACCAGCGCTCAGGGAAAGGTCGGGTACAAGATTGACTATCTCGGTGCCGAGACCGACTCTTTCCGCATGGCTGATGTCCTTCTGATGAATTAGTTTAAATGACCTTTAAAGATGTTAGTCCAGCCGTGGTAGATTTTCGCCGCCGTCTGTGATGTCCAGTGGATGTTGTCATTCTCCACGTGAAAGTCGCGGGGGGGGGGGGGTATTGCCTGTATGACCTTGAGGTTCTGTGTCTGACGAGCTTGGCTGTTAATGGCACGCAGAACTTCCTGGTCCCTAGAATCTAAACTGAATGAGATATTTATTTCCTGAAAATGAAGTGTCGCATTAGGAAAAACTTTTCGGAAATTACAAACCATGTTAGTTACCCTGCTTTTAGCTGTGGTGCCTGCTGTTTTGCCTTTGTCGTTGTCTGTCTTCCAGTCCTCTCTGTTGTTGATGCCAATGTTGATGATGACGTGTCGAGGTGTCTTTTCTGGCTTCGATTTCAGTTTGTGGGCCATGTTGCAGAAATGACCTAAATTGCCACCTGGGTAAGAAGCAATACAAACATTTTTGGGAGGATCGACATCGATCCGGGACACATTAGAAGAGCCTAAAATAACAACAGGGTTTTTTATCTGTTTAGGGAAGGACCAATCCTTCTTAGGGCCAGGTTGACGAAATTTATAAAATTTGGATACCTTAGGTGATGTTGATAATACCTCGGCATACGATGGTGATGATGTTGAAATCGCTGGCGATGTCATCGAAGCAATGGAACCAACAGGCGAAGGATGGCTGGAAGAGATGTGCTTTGGTGGTGTTGTTTTCTTGGCTGGTGAATTTTGAAGTGATGTATTTGGTGGAGTGGATATGCGTGACGTCCGTGGTTTTGGTGCAGGTCGCTGTGGCTGTGGTGTGGCTTTGGCGCGTTTTGGTGTGGATCTCACAGACGACGACGTTGTCTGATCCCTGGCTGGACTATCCTGAAATTGAAGCTGGCGAGCGATTAGTGGGGGAGGGGAGGGTGACCGACCACGTTTGTTTGTATGAGTTTGGACGCCAACTCGTGTACCTATCGAGGACTGAAGATTACCACAGATGTTCAAGAACTTTGATTTTGTCTCATTAGTTAATTTGGTGCCAAAATTCTTCAGTCCCCATTTTAATGCCGTGTCACGTGCTCGGTCGAAGTCAGGGGTTTTAGAAGAAAGAGCCGAAAGAACCTTGACTTCAATTTCTGATTCCGTTTTCCGATAATACTTGACCAAAGTTTTCATGGAGTTTAAACCCCACTCAAAAGCGTCCGCTTTAAGCGAATTGAAGACATCCTCACAGGGGAGCACTGGTCGGAATGTCTTCTTTCGCCCTGACTCTACGATGGCCGAAAAGCCTTTCGGAAGGACCTTCTTCTCCAAACGGTCCTGTAAAAAATTAATATGGTGCCAAAGTTGTAGAATTTTGTATAGCAACTTTACTAGATTTGAATGGTCTAAATAAGCCTGGTCTTTTTGCCGCTCTGGGCGGTTAGTTTTTCCACGTTTAGGTTGTTTTGGTTGAGTCATTTTGATCCAGGACTTGAATTTTGGCTGTGAATAAAGGTAATGATTAGTAACATATAATACACAAAGAACGGAACGCGAAGATATAAAATAAAAAATAAAAAAGTACTTAGGAGCGCACTGTCAAGTTGCCTCAACGTTTCGGTAGAATTACCTTCTTCAGGAAGCAAGCTAGGTTCGAATGTTTAGGTTTTTCCGTGGATCTTATATACCCGTGTGAGATAAGCTCACATTGTGCTTCAGGGTTTCGAGAGACGTGTCAACAGCTATGTTCGTGTGTAAAGCACACAGTGAAACAATGCTTACAAAATGTTTGGCGCCGACACGAGGCTCATGTTTCCTCAAGATCGCGCGTTCTTAATGGGTTGTGTAATGGCTACCGGAAGCCCCTAATCCAAATCCTAGTGACAGCGCGCAATTAGACAGTAATACATATGTGTTAAGTAAATAGAAACAAATCATATCCCTGGCACAGGCGTAATATATATTTGGAAAGTGTGGAGGGCGCTGGCACAGGTCGGTTATCCGATTTCTTATGTAATTATTTCTATGGAACTATATAGCTAAATTTTGTTAGGTTGTGTCGGAAATTGACATAAAACATTGTGTTGAGCACAAACAAAGGATAATGATGTTGAAATTGCTAAAAAGCTAATTGAACTGCGTGTTAATCAATACCCCACCCTATCGAGCACGTACCCACCCTATCCGGGTTACACTGTATGCGTGTGTGCACTGCTTTCTTGAATCAATGATCAAAGTACACCAACACAGGGGCCGATAAATTGAGAAATGAAATAAGCCCTACTGATTAAATATACATATATATATATATATATATATATATATATATACTAGAAGGTGACCCGACTTCGTCCGGGCTTTGACATTGAATTGACCATTTTATGGTCAAGGTCAGGTGGGGTCACGATTTGACCCGTCCAAAACACTCCCTGGAAACAATTACCACTATGGTCCACTAAGTATCAAATTTTGTCAAAATCCGTCTGGCACACATTTTCCAACACCAACACCCCAAAAATGGTGGAAATTGGGCAAGCGGATACCGGGAAATCGGCCCAGCGGATACCCTATGTATCAAATTTCGTCCGTATAAATCCGCCAGTTTTACCCGATTTGATTTCCACTAAAGTATGTAAACGCGCCTCATATACACACGCTCATTAATTATCAAGCTTCAACGTAAAGATAAATTAGCATTGTGTGGTAAATTTTAACTAATTATTTTCTCGCAGTCAAAGTTGAACAATTTCGATGTTGTTGACATTGACGGCTTGGGGCCACCGGTAGATTCCATTTCGCAACAACGAAGTATCATTTCAGCTAAATGGATTCTTGAATGAGATTCCAGACCCGCGGGGTAAATGTAAACAGCTTGAGCCTATGCGTGGTGTGAATATACAAAAAATAAATCTATCGACAATAGACCTAAGAATATTAGCTGTAACAAAATTTATATATCAGAAATTGTAATAAATGATATATTTTGGGATAGATGCACGATTTTTAATAGCCTGCAAATTGACAATATATATTGTAAATGTTATAATTTTGGGAAAAATACACGATGCGTAATTGCATGCCTGCAAATTGCTAACGTTCGTCGACGTATGAATATAGAGTTATCCTCCCTGCATCGCAGTGCTAAATCCGGCGTGATAGCACTGCGGATCCCGAGATATGAGTTTTGAAGGTCAAGGTGACGTCGCACGGGCAAATCAATAGGCCTATGTTAACCCCCGGCCGAAAATACCCCCACGTACCAAGTTTCATCGAAATCGGGCCGGTCGTTTTCGAGTTCATCGATTACACACACACACACACAGACAGATACACACACACACACACAGATCTTTCAAAATATATAATAGATATATATATATATATATATATATATATAGGGACATGTTAGAACAGAGACGTGGCTAGAGAGTCTCCGTTGGGGTGCCCAACTTGGAATGCCCAAAATGCACAGTGCACCCCCTGAACCAGACCAAGCCTGATTTTAGTGTGCCTGTCATTTGCAGAATGAGGTCCTCAGAGGGTAATTTAGTGAGCTATCCCGTATCGTAGGTTAGCATCACCAAAATTCACCTTTTGGGGACCTCATTCTGCATGGCCAGCTATGGGCGACATAGACTCAGATTGAAGTTCCCAAATGGTGAATATTGTGATGTACACCCATTGGGAACCTCGATTATTCAATGTGTTGTCTGCCAATTTGGGGATATAGAGAAACTAAACTATAAAAAAAAGAAATAGAATCTGTGTGAAGAAGTTTCTATAAAAAATTGATAATAAAGAAACTTTCCCGAGAAGATGAGGCCTAAGCAGAATGAGGTTCCCAGAGGGTGAATTTAGTGATGCTAGCCCGCTATTCGGGATAGCGTAACTAAATTCACCCTCTGGAGACATCAATCTGCAAATGACAGACATGCTATAATCAGACTTGAACCAGACCGTAATTTCCAAGTCCAGAAGATTTCAATTACACCACGTTGGGTTAAATTGTCCAACCAAACACCTGATTGATTGCTTATCAACAGAGCCAACAGTTAAGTTGGAACATACAATAACATATATTATTATACATTTTTTTAAGATAGTTTTATAAATATGCTCACCCTTTAAGAACCTTAAAGGTACTCAATCCGTAAAGAGGGTCCCCATCTCAACAGATTCCAACAACAACAATCCGATCAGAGGGTCCTATATTACTATTTCTTTGGCTTTGGGGGTAAAACATATTTGATTCGAGTCGAGGAACCCATCAAACAAAGCTCAGAGTTATTAGATATTGATTTTTGAACTTTGTTAATTGCTCGAGATGAGTACTAATAACTGCCGTCAATTTGGTAACCTGCTCGAGATTTTACGCCAAAACTCTATTCAAACAGACAAGGATGGATAACTCTATAATCAAGTGGTAATAATAACGAAATTTTGACTGTCTTCTGGGCCAGAAAGAATTCCCGATAATGAAAAATAATAGATTTCTAAAATCGATATCTAACAAATCTGAGCTTTGATGGGTGACTTCCTCGACTCGAATCAAATATTTTTGACCCCCGAAGCCATTGAAATAGTAATTGAGAGGAGTTTTATCGGATTGAGTACCTTTAAATTTTCAATTAACTGTAAACAATTTAATTTATTTATGTTAGGGTTTTCCCAGTAATATTTCGGGATGTGAATTTCGCGTAAATCTTGTAATGTTTGATATACGATCATAAAGTAATATTTGTCGCCAGGACTGTTTTCATATATAACAACTTAAATATTGTCAATTAGTGGTTTCTTTTGTCTGCCTCAACTTGACGAAGTCAATGCTGGGCTATTGTTATGGGATGCCGTCCCTCCATGCACCCGTCTGTGCTCGTCCTCCCGCCGTCAACAATTTCCGTTGTAGCACACCCTACAGGTCACATCTCTAATCTGATTGTCAACAAACTTCATATGGATCTTCGGGGTTACCTCTAGATGAGAGCCATCGATTTGTTCCCAATTTTGTTAAAAACAGTAGCCATGTTGAATTTCAAATTTGAATTCATCGGCACACAATGCAGCCCGCAATTATTGGAGAATTGTTTTGACAAATTACAGGCATGTTTAGGATCGCTTCTAGATGGGAGCTATCGAATTTGAACAATTTTCGATGAAAAACACGGCCGCCGGCAACCATCTTGGATTTTACTCGTTGCATGACTCAATCCTTTGGTACACCGAACCCTACATACCACATCACTCATCCGATCACTACCTAACTCAATATGGATCTTCGGGGTGACCTCTTGATGTGATCTGTCACATTTGTCCGAATTTCGTTGAAAAACATGGCCGCTAGTGGCCATCTTTGATTTTACTCTTTGTATGACTAAATCCTTCGGCACACCCTAAAGGCCAGCTCCCTCATCCGATCATCACTAAACTTCATATGGATCACCATTGTGACCTCTAGATGGGAGCCATCAATTCTTGTTCCGAAAATCATTAAAAATCATGGCCATCAGCAGCCATTTTAGATTTCAAATTTGAATCCACCTACATGCACACCCTGCAGTCCGCACTTATTTAAAATTTGAATCCTTTGGCACACCATACAGACCACATCCCTCATCTGATCATCTGCAAACTTCATGCGGATCTTCGGGGTGACCTCTAGATGGGAGCTTACCATTATTCTAGAATTCTATTAAAACATATGGCTGCCAGGGGCCATCTTGGATTTCACTCTTCATTTGACTAACTCCTTTAGCACACACTTACAGGTCACAGCTCTCATCTGATCATCACCAAATGTCATATAGATCTTCGGGTGACCTTTAGATGGGAGCCATCAAATGTTCCCGAAATTCGTTGAAAAACATGACCACCAGTGGCCATCTTGGATTTTACTCTTTTTTTTCTTCTTTTTTTTACTAAATCCTCTCAAATTCCTTTGGCACCCCTTGCAGGACACCTCCAGATTCGAGCCTGGAACTGAAATGGTTATACTGCTTTACCACAAAGTTATTTTCAAAGGAAAAGCTGTCAACAACAAAAGATTGTAATCCATTTCAGCATTTTGTTCTCAATAAAAAAATCCATGAACCTCGCCACAATGTTGAGATTAAATTGCCTCCAGCTGAGTGCACGAACCAAGAATTGACGACGAGGAAGTCTCTAATATAACATCCCAGTAAAGTACACAGTAAACTGTACACACATATGTCACAGACAATTCAAACTGATCGCATGTGCTTAGGCAGGAAATTCCCAATAACGTTAATGGACACAACATTACGTATATTGTTCCATTGGCAAGCATTGATCTTATTGAAAAGTGTATCAATTTCCGAGCTTTTTGATGACCATACGCGCTGTCAAAACAAATCACTCTTGATGACTAAACAGAATTCTGTGCTGGTGATTGACCTTGTAGCAAAGGTCAAATACAAGCTATTGGTGTCCCTGGAAAAGGTGGCAAAAGTTATACCCTAGTTATACCTATACTGAAATAAGCTTGTCCGTCCATATGTCTGTCCTTCGCCCGAGCTTGTATATATTCCTTCATTTTTCAGTCAATTTTCTTGAAACTTGGCACATATATTTAATAATAAATGTTCTGATTTACAATAGATAGTTAGACAAATGAGATGGCAAATAAACTAAATAGCTACTCATTTTCATGGACTGTGTTATGTCTCTGTAATATATGGCACGCGATGAAGTGGAAGAATTCAGGCTGTCAAAGAAGTTGCGCTCATACTGTTTAATCAGTAGCGATTTTATGTTTCTTATCTCTGCTTTGCTCAACCCTGATTTGTTTGTCCACACATTTTCCATGTGAACGTCGCGCAGAATTCCTTCTAAAACACCCCCAATTCATCTTATTTTTCAGTTTTGTAATCGTTTCATTAATATTTCTAAGAAAAAGAAATATGTTCTTGGCTAGCTCCGATTCTTCATGTGACACTAAATTGTACCAGCGATTTGGCGTTTTTCCATTTCATTTCACAAAAGCAGGAAACTATTCGATTTTTGGCCGAAAAACCACTGGAAAAACTAATAAAATTATCAGAAAAATGCAACACATTTTGGCCTGAAATTTCCAACTATATCAAATTCTTTCAGGAATGAAATTTCCAACTTTTGAACTTTTTGGCCAAACTTGGGAGTAAAGATGCACTACAACCCCCCCCCCCCCCCCGTCGCCTCGTTCCCACGAGCAAGTCGTCGTATTGCCAACTGGAATGTGACGAGTAAAATTGAGTTGTATTCATCTCAATCAAGAAAATACTTTCAAACTGCCTGCGCCTACTAGCTATAGTCTATACTGAAATATCAACGCAATACAAAAAATTTAAGGCGGTGCCCCCCGCATGCAGATGCTATGTTTGAAACGTGATTTTCACAATCTTACCCGCAACACCAACCAAACCTTAACCCTGCCCTTACACTAATTGTCCAACATGCATGCATGTATCCTATAATATTATATAACAGCACACCAATATAATACATGTATCGACCATAACCTCGATAAACGTAACCTAAAAACAATCAAATTAATTCGGCCATCTTCATCATATAATCTGTCACCACATCCAGGGGTGATAGGAAGACAGTCAGCCATGACTATATCACCCCTAGCAATATACTGTATAGTCTATCAATATTATATTTATTTATAATTGTACTGTCCATGTGTGTATATTGTAAATAAAAATTATCCTATCCTATCCTATCCTAACCTCATCCAAGCGAGGGCTCGTTAATTTACTATCTTTTTTGCGCGAAAAAAAAGAAAAAAAAAGAAGATAGTTTCAGAAGACAGATAGATCGCCACCACCTGTGCGTCTGCATTATATGGGCCTCATCACACAGAGCTCGATGTTTACTTGAGTGGATTATATTAATATGTAATGGTGGTTAGTTGACAGATGAGAATTAGATTCGCTTGGTGTACTGTAAGATTACCCGATTGACTGACTCGAGCTTGAAATAATTCCTTATCAATGAAGTCCCCGACATTAAACCCAGTGACTCCGATTCACACAAAAAGGATTAAATTCTCATCTTCAAAAATTGATTAATTTCCTGGATATAATCAACCCTGAGTTTAGTGTGCCTGCCAGCTGCAGAATGAGGTCCCCAGAGGGTGAATTTAGTGACGCTATCCTGCATAGCGGGCTATAGCATCACTAAATTCACCCTCTGGGGACCTCATTCTGCTTAGGCCTCATCTTCTCTGGAAAGCTTCTTTATTATAAAATTTCTATAGAAACTTCTTCACATAGATTATAGTTCTTTTTTTTAGTTTAGTTTCTCTATATCCCCAAATTGGCAGACGACACATTGCATAATCGATGTTCACAATGGGTGTACTTCACAATATTCACCATTTGGGAACTTCAATCTGAGTCTATGTCTCCCATAGCAGATGAGGCCTTGTAGAATAAGGTTCCCATATGGTGAATTTAGTGATGCTAGCCCGCTATGCGGGATATCGTCACTAAATTAACCCCCAAGGGACCTCATTCTGTAAATGACAGGCACACTAAACTCAGGTTTGTTCCGGATCTGTCGACGACTGAATTAATCTGGCGATGTTCTGTATGCCGACGCATCCCTATATACATTTCAGTGGATTGCACTGCTTGGAAGCGAATTAATACATTTTATTTTGTAAGGATGCGTGATAAAACTGTCAAAGCAAGGTAAGAGTGGGAAAACTATTTATGGTGTTTCAAAAAAGGTATCGAAAACTTAGTCATTTCCCGATTTTTAAATCAAATGAAGATATACTGCATGTGTAAATAAAGTCAATCGTGGTTTTCTGATATCAGTTTGAAACAGACAGAGAAAAGCTCCGGTTGTCGAATTAATATTGCAGAAGATGTTTGATCCGATTTGATACGAACTGTGGAATTTTGCGAACACTTTCTGAGCCAATTTTTCTTTCGCCAAGCGAATTGGATATTAAAAATAGATTAATTATTATTACAATAATTACTTGTTTGTGATTTTGGAGTGAAATTTCAACGGAAGTGAATGGATATTCTATCCGCGTTGAGTTCGACTGTCGCATGCGAACGAGACTTTAATATGCTGGGTGAGTTTTTGCACATTTGTGAGATCATGTGTCTTTTATCACGTTTGAGATATCCTGGGTGTCTTTGTGTACGATACCAAGCGACAATGGCCAACTTATAACAATTTCATCCAACTTATACATACAAAATTTCAATTTGAAGAACTATTTACGTCGCTACAAATTGTTTTAACAGTGGAACACATTTTTACTCAGATATTTGAGACAACAGCAAAGAAAGCAACTAAACGATGAAGGGGCAATCAGACGAAACTATGGAAACAGCCTCCCTGAACGACGTTTTAACCTCAAAGGGAAATAATTTGTCGGAGGAGGAATCGTGGGCGTTATGCCGGGGGTTGTGTGAAGTTTTTGGGAAAACACAGGACCGTGCCAGCGTGAGGGTTCTCACACCAGACACCATCGCCTTCGATACACAGGACCGTGCCAGCGTGAGGGTTCTCACACCAGACACCATCGCCTTCGATACACAGGACCGTGCCAGCGTGAGGGTTCTCACACCAGACACCATCGCCTTCGATACAGCTGGGAACGTTTGTATTCTGGCTGGGATACCGATACCAGGTGGGTATAGGGGTACGTTCATGTCTGAGTTTAGTGTGCCTGTCATTTGCAGAATGAGGTCCCCACAGGGTGAATTTAGTGACGCTATCCCGCATAGCGGGCTAACATCACTAAATTCTCCCTCTGGGAACCTCATTCTGCATGGCCTCATCTGCTATGGTAGACATAGACTCAGATTGTAGTTTCCAAATGGTGAATATTGTGATGTACACCCATTGGGAACCTCCATTATGCAATATGTCGTCTGTCAATTTGATGATATAGAGAAACTAAACTAAAATAGAAATGGAATCTATGTGAAGAAGTTTCTATAGAAATTTGTTAATAAAGAAACTTTTTAGAGAAGATGAGGCCTAAGCAGAATGAGGTCCACAGAGGGTGAATACCGTGATGCTAGCCCGCTATGCGGGATAGCGTCACTAAATTCACCATTTTGGGGACCTCATTCTGCAAAATTAATGACAGACACACAAAACTCGGGTATATGGGTACGTTCACACGTTGATAAATTGCCTGCAAAGTTTTCAAGCATTTCGTCGTGGGGGTTATTGTGTGCTAACCTGGGTTATGAACGACAAACTGATTATACAATTATAAAATGCATGTCCAACAGTACTTACTACATGCGCGGTAAGATCTGTGTAATTTCTTAAGTTGTTATACAACAGATATCTACCTGAAATTAGTCTACGCATCTGGGAAGAATCAAACGTGCAATAACTGGTGAAATTTCATCACTCTAACATGTCATATAACAATGGAATACATGTACCTACATTCAGTTTTTTTCTCAATATTTATCATACAAAAGTGTGCAATATATTGATTGATTGTTTATTTTGTATACTGTTTATCAGCTTAATGCAATGGTGATAATAACAAAACAGTGATGGTATACACACGAGCGGCATGGACATCTTCCTATCGCCCCTATACGTATACAAGGATGAAATGGCAACTGATAAAATGAAATTGTGAAAATTCAAATTATAGAATGTAAATACTATATGTGCAGCTATATAATCGCTATTTGAATGGTCTTACTATAGCTCTATCACAAATGTAGGAGTATGGTCGTCCTGTTTCGATTGTATACTGGTTATGAAAATAGTGGCTTCCTTTTATGAAATTATGAGATCATTGTCGCTAAATTTGATATTTTGTTTCATGCTATCGAGTAATTTATATTATCGTCATATCGGAAGCAAGTTCTCGATTCCTCTCGCCAAAATGTAAGGTAAACATGCCGAGCTGTATGTGTAACATTGATGGTCATGTCATGGGTTTATGTCATACAATTGTGTCTTTGCCGCTGCACAGTCTTGGTATAGAGAGCTGTTGCCTTTAAATTCCGTCGATTATTGCGAAAAATATGTATTTGTCAACTATTTTTTGGAATCGAGTTCGAAATTTGTAGCTTTTTCTATGCATTGAAAACAAAATAGTTTTTACCGTATCGGCATGACCCCAAATTGGCAACACATATATGAGATGATTGTAGATTAGGGAAAATTAGTATCAAATTTTCAGACAGTTTTTGAGAAGTTTTCGCTTAATCTTGTTTATGCAGTACTTTTCATTGGATATCTTTGTTTTTATTATTGGTATGTTATTTTTTGTGTATAATCTAGCGGGGAAGTGACTAAAAAGTTAAAAAGCCGTTCACTATGTTCCAGTTTTTTTCTTCAAATAATTGACCATAAAATATGGAATTGTGCTAATTCTGAGAAATTGAGTCTCATAAATCAGGTAAACTCTCGTATTTGAAGGCACATAACTCGAAAAATACTCTGGAATGTTTTTCTGTTCTGGAATCAGGAAAGTGAGAGAAAATAGACTTGACATTTTAAGGACTTGTAAATTTGATTTTCTATATAAATCGCTGAAAATCCATAAATTGATGATTTTCACAAAATTTTCCCAAATTTACTTCACTAAATTAACCAATTTCCCTTTTGAGGGTTGACAGGCATTCTAATCAGATTCAGCACGACCAAATTTTGTAAATAGGATGCTTCTAGAAGTTTCATTCACACAAAAACGCGACCAGTCTATTAGGCGCATTGCAACACATACAACACACATCACACACACACATACAACATATAGAACACATTACAACACATATATAACAAATACAACACACTAGTCGGGGAGCCAATAAGGTCCACCTGCACCCCCCCGATGATTACAAATAACCTTATTTTTATTGTTCCCTATGGTATCCAGATAAAGAATCCGGAATTCTCCGAAAAATAAAGGTGGCCCTACTAGGTGCTAGAGCCATTTGAATCCAAGATGGCCGCCATTTCCTCTAATTCCGACCAGCTGTATTTAATCGTTGTAATAGATCGGTTGTTAGCAAAAGACACAGACAAAATATATGCCATTTGTTGGTATGATGTCCTTCTTCAAAATGACGGCAAAATTTTTCGAAAAAAATTCAAAATGGCCGCCGAAAAATGACGTCATCTGCACGAAAATAGGAAATTTAATTAATATTTCACCATATCTTCCATTTTTCTTCACATTAATCATTAGTAAATGGCAATGTTTTTGAGACAGTCATCAAGCGTGATATTATAGCGTAATTTTAAGACATTTGCCATTGACGAGGGTTCCGTAATAGATACAGAAAGAGGATTTGAAAAAGACGGGTAAAATTTTCGATTTTTTGCAAGACGATTTTGATAGTCATTTTATCGACAAACCACACAGGCTGTTAATAGAATGTCAACAACTATGTGCTTTATTTTATTGGACGGATGTTTTACTTCAATGGGAATGAAATTGGTGTAGAAAATTTCCAAAATGGCCGCCGAAAATATGAAAAATGGTAAATATTGCCCCAGGGTGTCCTGCAATGGCTTACAAGTTGTGGTTAATATATAAAATTGGCTAATCTGTATTATATACATTGCATACTAACATGTCTGATGCACCATGGATCATTGTTTCTATTGTCACCACTGACATCACCAGAAATATTGGATTTTTCTCTCACAAACTTGACATAAATTTCGACAAAAATTCACTTTTCAGGGTTGGACAATTGTTTTAAGTAAAATGCAACTATCATTGGTATCAAAGGTATTTATTGTATTGGTCTATCTTAAATGTGTCACACTACGGTGTTTATAGACCAATTTGCTCAAGATGGCTTCCAAAATGGCAACCAAATTTGTAAAAAGTTAATTTTTTACATATATCCCGAACATTATTCTCTGCGTTATCCGACAAGGTAGTAAATTGTGACTCACTTGGTTATTGTACGTGTTAGTTAATTAACTGACAACTACGTTCTATTATGTTTGTCCCAGTTCCGTATGGGGCATGACAAATTCATTTTAAAGTTGCAGTATGGAATTTTGCGGAGAACCTCTTTTGTGTTTCTTGCCATATTATTGAAAGGAAATGGGCAGAACTTTGAAACGGAACTGAGATGAACCATAATATGTGGCTATTCTGGTCCATTATGATAAAACATATCAACTGGATACAGGGTGGATGCCAAGATGGTAGCCAGGGACTTACTATATTATCATAGGTGAGGTGAATAGGTATACAGGGAGTTATTGTATGGTCAACGGTGAGATGAGTACATGTATGTATACAATTAGTGACTGTATGATCATAAATGTAATGAATAGCTATACAGGGAGTGACTAAATGGTCATGTGTCAGGTGTATGAGTATACCCGGTGTTCCTGCTTGGTGATGTGGCGGTATGGTCATGTGTAGGTTATACGGGTATACACATGTGTTGCTATATGGTCATGGGCGAGGGGTATGTGTATATAGCGAGCGGCTATATGGGCATGGATGATGTGCATATGCATACATGGAGTGAATATACTGACATGGCTGGGGAGTATTAGTATATCTTGAGTGGCTATTCTGCTATGGTGTGACAATAGTGATACGGGGAGTGACATGGCCAAGGGTGAGGTGAATATATATACAGGGAGTTACTGTATGGGCATGAATGATGTGAATATGTATACAAGGAGTGACTATATGGTTATGAGTGGGGTGTCCATGGTGAGATGCATAGGAATATAAGGAGTGGATGTATGGGCATGTGTGAGGTGAATCGGTATACATGTAGTGACTGTACGGTGTATTGTTGTGTGTGGCCGTTGTGACCGTATGGGCATTGCTGTGGTGTATAGATATAACGAGAGTAGCTACATTGTCATCTGTGAGTTGTTTATGTATATATGGAGTGACTGTAATGTCGTGGTGGGATGTATATGTGTACCGTGTGTGGCTGTATTGTGACATGTGGGTGTATATGTATATTTGTGCTGTCTGTATGATCATGGATGGAGTGTGTAGATAAATAGGGAGTGATTTTATGGTTATGGGTAATGTGTATAGGTGCACCTGGTATGCCTGTACGGTCAAGATTGGAGTTATATGCATACCTGTGGCTATATAGGGAGTGCCCTTTTGGTAACGGGTGGGTCGTATATTGATATATGTTGTGGATGTATTATCATCGGTGGTGTATAGGGTGTAGATGAATGATGATGGATGGCGTGTATAAGTATACATTGAGTTGCTGAATTGTCATGTGCGAGGTGTATATGCAAGTATTAAACTTATGAGTGGTCGTGTGTGCGGGTATTGGTATATTGATGAGGTGTATATGTATATCTGGATTGACTCTATGGTCATGGGTATGGCGAATAGATATACATGTAGTGGCTGTATGGTCCACGGTGAGGTGAATAGGTATACAATGAGTGACTTTATGCTCGTGAATGTGGTGAATATGTATACACATAGTGACTATATGGTCAGGTGTAGGAGTATACCTGGTGTTCATGCATGGTGACTCATGGCTGTATCGTCATTTGTGGCATGTACCAGTATAACCAAATATGGCTGTATGGTCAGGTGTATGTGTATAGAGTGGGTGACTATATTGTCATTTGTGTGGTGTTTATGTACATATGAGGTCATGGTGTGTTGTACATGTGTAATTTGGGTGGCTATCGCTTTCCACAATAACGCAAGGATATGTTAATCAATAGAGAGGTCGTATCAAAGAGTTCTCCACCATGATAGTGTTTGTGTACATGGGGGAACTTTAAACGTGAAAAGCGATAGCCACCCATTACCACACAGTCATTCCATATATACATAAACACTACAGACATAACAATATAGTGACCAACTGTATAAACGTACACCTGACCCATGACCATGGATGGCCATACAGCCATGAGTCACAATGCAGTCACACCGGGTATAATCCTAAACATGACCCATAACCATAGAGTCACTCCTTGTATACCCATTCACCTCACTATTGGCCATACGGTCATCCCATGTATACCTTTTCTCCACACACACATGGTCAAATAGACATTCAATATATACATCAACACCACAACAATGACCATAGAGTCACCCCGGGTATACATATCCACCTCACCAATGGTCATATAGCCACTCGCTTCATACACATACCCTCACCCATGGCACCTGGTATACTCCTTCATCTGACCTATGGCCATATAGTCACACCGTGTGTACCTATTCAAAACATTCGTACATGATCATGGTCAATCATTGTATATATATTCACCTCACCCTTGGCCATGTCACTCCCCATATCCCTATTTGTCACACCATAGCAGAATAGCCACTCAAGATATACTAATACTCCCCAGCCATGTCAGTATATTCACTCCATGTATGCATATGCACATCATCCATGGCCATATAGCCGCTCGCTATATACACATACCCCTCGCCCATGACCATATAGCAACACATGTGTATACCCGTATAACCTACACATGACCTACACGTCACCAAGCAGGAACACCGGGTATACTCATACACCTGACCATTTAGTCACTCCCTGTATAGCTATTCATTACATTTATGATCATACAGTCACTAATTGTATACATACATGTACTCATCTCACCGTTGACCATACAATAACTCCCTGTATACCTATTCACCTCATCTATGACCATATAGTAACTCCCTGGCTACCATCTTGGCATCCACCGTCTATCCAGTTGATATGTTTTATCATAATGGACCAGAATAGCCACATATTATGGTTCATCTCAGTTCCGTTTCAAAGTTCTGCCCATTTCCTTTCAATAATATGGCAAGAAACACAAAAGAGGTTCTCCGCAAAATTCCATACTGCAACTTTAAAATGAATTTGTCATGCCCTATACGGAACTGGGACAAACATAATAGAACGTAGTTGTCAGTTAATTAACTAACACGTACAATAACCAAGTGAGTCACAATTTACTACCTTGTCGGATAACGCAGAGAATAATGTTCGGGATATATGTAAAAAATTAACTTTTTACAAATTTGGTTGCCATTTTGGAAGCCATCTTGAGCAATTTGGTCTATAAACACCGTAGTGTGACACATTTAAGATAGACCAATACAATAAATACCTTTGATACCAATGATAGTTGCATTTTACTTAAAACAATTGTCCAACCCTGAAAAGTGAATTTTTGTCGAAATTTATGTCAAGTTTGTGAGAGAAAAATCCAATATTTCTGGTGATGTCAGTGGTGACAATAGAAACAATGATCCATGGTGCATCAGACATGTTAGTATGCAATGTATATAATACAGATTAGCCAATTTTATATATTAACCACAACTTGTAAGCCATTGCAGGACACCCTGGGGCAATATTTACAATTTTTCATATTTTCGGCGGCCATTTTGGAAATTTTCTACACCAATTTCATTCCCATTGAAGTAAAACATCCGTCCAATAAAATAAAGCACATAGTTGTTGACATTCTATTAACAGCCTGTGTGGTTTGTCGATAAAATGACTATCAAAATCGTCTTGCAAAAAATCGAACATTTTACCCCTCTTTTTCAAATCCTCTTTCTGTATCTATTACGGAACCCTCGTCAATGGCAAATGTCTTAAAATGACGCTATAATATCACGCTTGATGACTGTCTCAAAAACATTGCCATTTACTAATGATTAATGTGAAGAAAAATGGAAGATATGGTGAAATATTAATTAAATTTCCTATTTTCGTGCAGATGACGTCATTTTTCGGCGGCCATTTTGAATTTTTTTCGAAATTTTTTGCCGTCATTTTGAAGAAGGACATCATACCAACAAATGGCATATATTTTGTCTGTGTCTTTTGCTAACAACCGATCTATTACAACGATTAAATACAGCTGGTCGGAATTAGAGGAAATGGCGGCCATCTTGGATTCAAATGGCTCTAGCACCTAGTAGGGCCACCTTTATTTTTCGGAGAATTCCGGATTCTTTATCTGGATACCATAGGGAACAATAAAAATAAGGTTATTTGTAATCATCGGGGGGGTGCAGGTGGACCTTATTGGCTCCCCGACTACACAACATATAGAACACATATATAACACATACAACAAACACAACACATACACGGGTTAATGGCAATTGGAAACAATGACAATATATGTTCTTTCTTAACAACATCGCTTTGCCCTATCAAATTCAGAGCTGAATAAGCCGAATCAACCAACGTCGCAGCCTGGTAACATTGCTGTACCAGGTAAGACCATATGCATGCGCGTAATTTCATACATGTACTTACATTCTAATTATAAATGTTTATCTCTAGTCTGACCATGTTATAAGTTATATATACGCATATTCATATATTTTCAGATTTATTTTTAACATATGCACCTCCGGAATTTGACACAGGTAAAGAACAAATAGCAGAAGTAAGTAAGATATACTGCTTTAGTATCAGGCATGTTAATCATTTCCCACCCCGTTGTAAAATTAGACATTGCAATTGTCTATTATTCATCTAGATGGAGTTTTATAGGAAAAATAAGAAAACGATAGTTACATGTATACAGTGTGAAATGTTCAGATAATAAGTTCAACAAACGTGGTCGTTTGTTGAACTTTCTTATATCTGAATATTTCCTAAGGGAAACTTCTCATCAATGAGTATTTGGCATAGAAAGGGGTAATGAGAAATCTTTAGGTTTAAACATTTGTCGAATTTTCTTCAGCTTCTTGCATGCTTGCTAGTTGGTAAAATAAGTGTGTGGAAGAAACATGACTGTTAATTAATTGAAATGTGTGTTCATGTACATAATAGTTCGACTTAACTTCAAGTTCAAGTACCACAAAATAATGTCGTAATATTTCCAATGATAGGTAAGATCACCAGTATTTTCAAGCCGAAATGGAACAATAACGAAGGTCAAACACAGGACGGTTAATTGGTTGATATTTTCAACTAAATTCATTAGCTCAAACTTTACTTTGTAAAGTTTGAGCTATTGCAGTGGATTGGTGTTCGTGCGTACGTGCGTCCGTCAACAATGTTTTGAAAATTTACAGTCATGTTTATGATCACATCTGAATGGGAGCTATCAAATGTTTAACGATCTTCGATGAAAAACATGGCCGCCGGCAGCCATCTTGGATTTTACCCTTTGTATGATTAAATCCATCGGCACACCCTACAGGCCACATCCCTTATCCGAACATCACCAAACTTCATGTGGATCGTCGGGGTGACCTCTAGATGGGAGCCGTCGATTGTTTCCGAAATTCGTTAAAAACATGAAAACATTTGAATCCATCCGCACACCCTGCAGTCCACATTTATTGGTGAAATGTTTCAAGTTAAAATAATTACATCTACACAATACAAGATCTTTACTATAACGTTTAGGCTTTCATTCTTTATCATTCTATTCATTGCTCAGCAAAAAATAAACTACTTCCCAAGTTGAGCTACAGTGTCATTGACACTTTCATTTATTTGCGCCCTTCGTTGCTGGAAACAAGTAAATTACTGTGTTTGAAGTTGTCGTGACTCCTGGCGGGTAATCGACTAAACATTTAGTTAAATCTAACTAAACTGTCCAACTGATATCTCAACTCAGAGAACCCAACTTATTAGTTTTGTGTGTGCATGTGCGATCGGGTGGCGTTCACTCACATAACATTTCGTTTGTTCATACTTCCTCCTAGTGTGTTCGTGTCCATGATTTCGCTATATATTCAGTTACATGTTACATCACTTATGGAACCAAAATAGGTTTGTATGTTGTCCCGTGGTCAGAACTAAAATCAGAACCAATCATACGGCCTGCTTTGGTTCTTCGTGATTCGGGTTCCATATGGACCCAAAACTGGTTCTGAATTCTGCCCTGACACGGTGATGCCGGGAGGAGAATTAAACTGAGCTGCTTTGGTTCTATATAATTGGGTTATCCGGATAGAACCAGAAATCGAACCAAGGAGTACTTTTGGCTTCCTTGGTTGGTTTTCGGAAGAATCGACAGATCAGGCAACGTTCGGCATGTCTCGGGGACAAGTATATGTATATAGCATAATACTTATGCTATATATCTACTATATATTAACTATTATAGTTGAATTTGACAGTACCAACTGGGATTTACCACAGTAAGTTGTATTTTACCATGTAAACCAAGGTATTTTTATGTCCGTTTAACATGCGTCGATTTGCATGATGTGATACGGCGTTGTAAGAACCACAGTAAGTTCTCCGCCATTGAATTCGTCGAATCTTTTTTGCCCAACCAAGATATCGATATGATTTTGGCCGCATTTTCAAATTGTACATATTATCATCCAAACACAAAAGGTTCGTCAAGTTATACGTATGTCTCAAATGGACCCATTGTACTGCCGACGTCTAGGAGACGTCTTAGATATGACATCTCTGCGACTAGTTGATGGTAGTTGGGTATTTACTTAAACTATCCACGCTTTTCTTTCAGACATTTGCATTTTCTCTTGGAATGTGCATGATTTTTGCTAATGAATTTGGCAGCACAGAACATTACAACTTTCTTGACACTATCACAGAACTGCGGAATCTGGTGAAGTGGCTACTTGAGGAAGAACCATGTCATCGACCAAACTTATGCGAGATAATTGCATCGTGTGACAGGAACCTCTCGGGGAAATCGCATAAGGACATTGTTCTGAACCTCTCGTTTTATTTGGATTCAAGAACAGACGAAGGTATATTTTTCTTTGTTATTCACGTAATATTCTGTAACTATATGAATGCGGTTCGGTGCCACATCATGCTTTCTGCATGTATTGTTATAATAAATATATATACGTCCGGCCTTCTCGGTGCATGCTGTTTCAACGCCGCCAAATTGCAACACAAAATGGGTGTATTTCAAAGTACCTCTATTATTTCCCCACGTTATTATTATTAATCAGACCAGATATTCAGCCATAGTGTTATCGGTATATAAATGGATCGTAGATTTGTTTGTTTGAACATAGTTTTATTTGTACCCAGTTTACATAAATATGTTTTATACTTTAACAAATAGAATCTGAACAATGAGATGAGGTAATCAAAAGGGATGGGAACACAAGTTATTCAACTAAGAGTATTGCTCCTCTCCCCTAACAAGATTGATGGTGATGTCTAAAGTTGTGAGTGGACAGGTATCAAGGAGGGGATGTATGTCCTATGGCGAGCTGAGCCGAGACTTTTGATAGCAATATGGGCGAATAAATGAAGGCTTATTGGGATTTTGAAAATAAACTGTCAATGGAATCTACCTGACGATGCAATGAACGTTTGCATGCTGCTAAACAATTTATCATTTAGAGCATTGGATAGGTTGCTTTGACCGAAGAGGATATCTTCAACCCTATACACAAAAATTCCATTTAGCCAAAGGCGTTGGAGGAATAGTAAGCGGCTTTCTTCAAATAATGGGCACTGGAAGAAAACATGCAGTGTCGTCAATATAAAACCCGCATTGACAGTGCATGGGCTGTTATGGAAATATAGTTTCCAAGTTTTTCAAAATCGATGCAGTTATTCATTAACTTGGTGTGCACGATGTTCCACTTGCGAGAGC
Source organism: Siphonodentalium dalli (assembly GCA_032622095.1). NCBI lineage: Eukaryota > Metazoa > Mollusca > Scaphopoda > Gadilida > Siphonodentaliidae > Siphonodentalium > Siphonodentalium dalli. The sequence continues at coordinate 198,957,272 of CP136062.1, forward strand.
CTGAATTGAAATATGGCTGCGGTTTAGGAGGGAAGATAGGCAATTTGTCATACATTAATTTCAAGATGTCGGTTTTGGTGCGATCAGATAAACCATTTACTACCACGGCATTCCATTTGATCACCATCTCAGGTAATGGATGGTAGATGCCGTGTTATGAGAAAAGTGTCGCAAATAAGTACATGTACACCTCTACGAAATTGCTATTATAACACTGGGAAAAACTGTCATTATTTTGTTTAATTGGTGTTACAGCAAAAGTTTCTTCTTCTTTTATGGTGTGGTGGTGTTAACCACGCATGCTTACATTATTAATTCTGCGTCAAACATGTAATTTAGCATTTATTTGTGCCTCGAGTTCACTATACCGGTGGCTGTGAACATTTCGTACGCTAAAATAAATGCTCAATTCGTCTTCAAATACCACTTTTCAATGTTGGGCGTTGAATCGCGTGGATAAGATTAACACCGCGCACCAATGTAAAAAGCGAAATAGTCCGAGAGCAATAGGGGTGAAGTGAAAATTCTCTGTTAAAGTTGTTTTCTCTATTGCTTGTGATTGTGTGTAAATCAATTTCTAGGTGGGTGCGGAGTCCTCACCATTTAGCATTTCCTATAACCCAAGATGGCGTCCAACATGGCCGCCGTAGTATAGAATATGAACTATGTCAGTTTAATCTGTTTTGTTGGAAACTATATTTCATCAAATGTACACAAATTTATATATTATTTTGATGCTATTACATTATACTACTGTTTGTAGGAAAAATCGACACTCCATTAGAAAGATGGCTGCTAAAATGGCAACCGGAATGTGAAAAATATGAGTTTGTTCACTCATATCTCCTATATCCGTTCCTGTTGTTTGAACTGGTTGCAAATTGTGCTTTGTTTTCTTATTATTCATACGTATGATCATTTGCTCAGTACGACGTGTTGTTCCTTTGGTCTGAGCCACTTGCAATCCCTAATAAAATTGATCTTTCAAAACGTGAAATTTCCACGAAAACTCAATATTGGTTCCTAGCCATATTTTAATATAATATTTAATACCATCACTGAAACTTTTTTACTGTCCTTTTTCTTATTCTAGTATACTATTATATTCATATAGTTCGCTAACATGCCGTTCTGGACAAAAATGTCATATCTAATTAATAAACATGTTTTAAAAGGAAAATGTCGTGACCAACAAGATAGATTGTACATGTATACATGTATAGTGTGGCTGAAATGACAGAGTTTGATAATCTATGAGGAATTTCATATAGATTTTTTCTTTTGTGCCAAAATCGGACTTGTGAGTGTTGTCTCATCAATATATAGTGTATATGTTGGTATATGTGGATTATTTTCCCCATGCATGCCTGGGCCTGTTTTATATTTAACCTCTCGTTTTACTTAGATGAAGAACAGAGGAAGGTATATTTTGACTGTCGTGCTTTTCGAAATGTATTATACATTGCTTGGTAGCTGGATTGCTTGCTGAATCAGTTGGTTGAGATATACAAAGTCAATTGACGTTATATTTCTGTGTGACGCCCTGCGTGGTCTTAGACTCCGGCCTCTTCTGATAAAGCCTCTAAGATAATAATTTCACGTCGACTATTGCAGTTTCATTTATGCATTTAACCTATTCTAAATAAAATTTTCAGAACCGGTGGTGGCAGAGCGAATGACAGAAGATAATTACATAACACACGTCGACAAGACCTTCATCCTTGTTGGCAGGCGAACGGATAAAAATGCTTCACACCCGACCCGCATTCAGATTACACAAAACAGCCGGGTCCACCGGGGCCACAGTGTTAACGCAGGTTCATCGAAGTTTCAAGTACGTGAATTTTTTATGAATAGATAATGTGATAAATCTCCACTATGGCTACGATCATAGATATCATTCGCCAGTTCTAAACCTAGCTTGGAATATTTTGAAGTTTTGATGCTGGGGAACTAATACAACATTGAACAAAATAATGCAGGTAACTTTGAATGGATTACCCGGGTAAGTTCATGATTACAGCAACGCCGAGCAAAATCGGCTCACAAAAGTCGCACAAATCATGCAATCTGGAATAATAAATCCGTGAAATACATTTTTATGGATTTTAACTAAGAAATATATTAAGTTGCGTTATTTCTTTTCAATGTTATAAAGTTGTCCGTCAGAACTGCAGCTTTTGAACTGGTGGAATATATTATCTCTACGGGTGTAGCCAGAGTAGAGATTCATATCATGATCTATTTCAGGAAAGTATTTCCCAGGACAAGCTCCACTCAAATGCCGCTACACACTCGACGACTAATACCGGGACGAAATGGTTCAGTCGGAGAAAATGCCCTATCAGGAATAAAAGGCGTCCTCAAGAAGAAGCTCTCCCAGCGAAATTCAAATCTTCAAATCTCGTCGGTCGATGCATGGACATGCAGTATAATCCTGACGGCAACTGTCTGGACACTGAAACGAATACCACAACAATGGAAACCACTATTCACGCAAATCCTGAAAATGACGAGAAACACACTCGCTGTTCATATGGTGAGTTCAGTCACAATAAAGTGGTTTAGATTAAAGGTACACAATCCGATTCGTTGGTCCCCGTATCAGCAACAACAACAACAACAACATTTCTTCAAGTAACTCTTTAGTTATTAGAATCGATTAATTACCAAACAAAAAAGAAGAAGCTAACCACTTTCAACTCATTTTCAAAAACGTGTCGGATGTTAAAATATTGTTCAACGCAATTTGATATCGAGAGTATGTCGGTCGGCTCGTTGATTATTTGTTAGGCCGCCAAACATTCCAGGTGGTGAAAAATAACATATTTAAAAAATTGATATCTAATAACTCTGAGCTTTGATGGTGGGTTCCTCAACTCGAATCAAATATTTTTACCCCCTCCGGAAGCCAAAGAAATGGTAATTTAGGGGCGTTTAATCGGATTTTGTATCTTCAACATAGAGGTGTCTTGTCAAAAGTTTCAACAATTGGAAATTAAATTTCATGTCTGACACAATATTAGTTGGAAATTTCAGACCAAAATTATGTTGAATTTGTGCTCATAATTTCATATTCCTACCAGTATTTAGTGTGAAATTTATTGTTTATAGACCAGTTAAATTTGAATAATTTCCTCCAATGTTTGAACTGAAATGGCAATCAGTTGGGGATTTTCAGCGATATGGGGATTTGAATAGAATTTCGCGGACTAGAAAATTTCGGTCTGCGTCGATCCATCCGGGGAGTTCGGTTAAAAAAATTTCAACAGTTGTAAAGTTTGAGATATATCAGCCGTAATAACCAAAAGGGGTGTAAATGTAATTCATCGGACTTGTTTGAAAAATTAGGTTTGCATAAAGGAGGGGTGGGGAGGGTGTATTTGGAAATTCCAAATGAACACCCTATATATACGTCCCTGTTTCCGTTTTTTTCAGTCATCAATTCGGCTGATGAGACGAACTTCGCCACGTTTGCAAATACATTCCGTTCAAGATACAGCGATGTGAGGTGGGATATAGCATTTCTGCTGGAGTTGTTCAGGGCACACGTGGCTCTCAGTGAATGTCGATGAGCTTCAGCTTACATGTATACATGACGTATATATACTCGTGAACATTTCATTAGAAAAGTGGTGGAATTAATCGATAGGCCTCGGATGCACACACATCGCTGGGCTGCTACTGTATATTGTTGACGATTTTAAACTAACACAAGGACAGCGGATAAGACGGATATATAGGCACGCATGATGGTCTCAATTTCATCATATACACATGTTTATTATGCAAAACTAAAATTGATTGTACTATTTTCTGCACATGTGAATTATGCATTATATTATTGTATATACATTATTGTAAATGTCCGTTTTAGCTCAACTTGACGAAGTCAAGCTTGAGCTTTTGCAAAGTATTGGTGTCGTCAACAATTTCCTTAGGCCACATCCCTCATTCAATCATCACAAAACTTCATATGGATCTTCGGGTTCAGTCTGGGTGAACGTCGACTCTATATTTGAAATATAGAGTCTGGAGCTTATGTGGCCAAAACCATTTCTATTCAGCGAAGAGCTTCCCCAAAATGACGTCACGGATTAAAAAAAATACATCGATGATTGACAGGTGTCCCCACGTGTTATTTGTTGTGCTTCGCAATAGCAATGGCCTGTGTCGCGACATAAACTTACAGCAGATAATATTTGTCGTGTGTGCGACTATTCTTTTTCGGGAGATGAACTCGCTGCATCAACCGGAAAGCTGCATCCGAGAGCAAAAAATAAGGTCGTCATCAAAAATGATGCTTTAGAACTATTTAAAAGCATAAAATTAAGTCATTTCCTCGGTGTTAACTTTCAGATGACTTTTTTACGACAAATAATTTGATCTGCAAACCATGGTACAATCATGAAAGTAAATCAAATACACGGACATGAGTGAGTTCTATTTATATTTATGGGAGGCCAAGTTGGTACCATGCGCAGGCCTATTTATCAGGTCTAGCACATCCTTCAAATTAATCCGAATATATAATTTCGAAGCCATTGTTGTCTCTGTTGTATTTGCAAGCATCGCTTTCGATCGGAGAAATTCCGCTCTGTTACTATATTTAGAGGTGACATTATGGGAGTCTCCGCCCACTAACACTTGTTTATTAACCCATACGGTATCATTGGACGGAAAATAATTTACGCAATCAATCAGATTACGGAATCCCGAGGACTTGGAAATGAGATAGCGATGTTATCCGTCAGACCTTATATTCAATGTTGTAATGAATATTTAGGTATGAGTTTACTCAGACTGCTTCGGGTTGACCTCTAGTCATAGATTTTTCCCGAAATTTAGATAAAAAGAACATGGCCGCCAGCAGCCATTTTGGAATTCAAATTTGAATCCGTTGTAATGTTGTAGGGTCGGGTTTAATTTTCAAACCCGAAATGCATATGCGGTAGAGTGGTCAATTCCTACAATCACCACAGAATAGCGTATACAATAATTATTTAATTGAAGAATATAATTGTATTCAACATGCAAGCATATAGTCTATCTTTAATGCGCCGATTCAGTGGTTGTATTCCCATACATAAGTACAGCAGCCCAAAGCTATCTTAATAGGGAGAGTCCAAAATCTGGCCTAAAATGTGTTAAATTCTGAAGTTGGGAATCCCAATAGATGTCAGCTAGAAAAGGGATGACTTTCGATTAACTCCCAAGTAAGCAAAACGCACTGCCTATACAGGTGGTGTCTAAATGCCACTGTAGCGTAAACACCGTGCACAAAATGCCGAAGTCGAAGTCCCTAAGACTAACATGCCGTAAATCGAAGCGTCAGGTAAGACTAATTAGTTCCGCCAACGTAGAATTACGTCATGAGACGTGAATGGCCAACGATGTATGACGTAGGCGTACCTAGTTGCCTCCTTGTGCGTACAGTAAGCAATGAAAATGGCTGACTAGCGAAACAGACACTGAATTTACGCATGGATAAAAATAAACTACATTGAAACATATAATCTATAGCAATTGAATTAGCAAAGAATATAAGTAATGTAAAGGAGTTTAAATGAGAGAATAGGTAATTACGTGAATTAAGCAGAATTAAGCCCAATAAAAAGTGGGTGGTTTTGGAAAAGTTAGAGAATATTTACGAAAAGAAAGTAGCACGAATTGCGCCTGAGAAAATCCCAAATTAGAAAACGTAACTCCGTTACACCGTCGGCACACCCTGCAGTCCGCATTTATTTGAGAAATGAATGAAATTTACATGCATATTTTCGATGAAAAACATGGCTGCCTGCAGCCATCTTGAATTTTACTCTTTGCATGACTAAAGCCCTTTGCACACCGAGCCATCGAGTTTTTTTTCGATTTGCGTTGGAAATCATGGCCGCCAGCATCCATCTTGGATTTCAAATTTGAATCGATCGGCACACGTACCCTGCAGCCCGCATATATCGGATACAAGTTTTGAAAATTTATAGTCATAATTAGGATCACATCCAGATGAGAACTATCGAATTTGAACGTTTTTCGATGAAAAATATGGCCGCCATGTTGTATTTTACTCTTTGTGTGACTAAACCCTTTGGCACACCATACAGATCCCATCCCTTGTCCCATCATCACCAAACTGTAAATGGCTCTTCATAGTGACCTCTAGAGGGAGCCATTGATTTTCTTCCGTAGTTCGTTGAAAAACAAGGCTACCAGCGGCATTCTTGGATTTTACTCTGTATGACTGAACCATTTGGTACACCATACAGACCACATCCTTCATCCGATTGTCACCAAACTTCTATTATGGATCTTCTGGGTGACGACTAGATGGGAGCCATCAAAAGTTTCATTCAAAAACTTGGCCGCCAGTGGCCATCACGGATTTTACTCTTTGCGTGACTAAATCTTTCGGCACATCCTACATGCCACATCCCTCATGCGATCTTATGAGCTATCCAATTTCTTAGAAATTCACTAAAAACATGGCAGCCAGCGCAGCCACCGTGCATCTCACATTTAAATATATCGGCTCACCCTGCAGCTCACATTTATTGGAGAAATGTTTGAAAAGAAAATAATTTCATATACACAACACTCCCTATACTGAAACTTTTGACTTTCCTTCTTGCTCATTATATTGACTGTTCGGCATACAATTATACACACAATAGATCGTCCCAAATTCGCCTTAAAGGTACTCGATCTGATCACACGGTCCCAATATCATCAAGATACAACAAAAAAAAACAAAAAAACAACAACAACATTTCTTCAAAATACGCTTTAGTTTTCAGAATCGATTAATTGCAAGAAAGTAATGCTAACCACTGTCAACTATGATATAAAATTTCCCAAAACTTGTTATTTATCATCATTTTGTTCAACGAAATATGGCCGTATTATCACTTGAGTATCACGAAATTCTTCCGTATTACCACTTGATTTTAGAGTTATCCAACTTCATCCGCAGTTTTGTCCGAGACCGTCCGTTTGACGACGTTATTCTGGGCCACCAATAATTGCTCATCTCGAGATCTCGAGAAATAAAAAAAATTCAATAATCGATATCTGATCACCCTGAGCTTTGATGGGTGGGTTCCTCGATTAGAATCAAAATTTTTTACCCCCGAGGCCAAAGAAATAGCAATTGAGGAGCGTTAATTCGGATAATGCATCTTTAATCATCCAATGGCCGATTTGATGCCAAATTAATAAAACTCCCACATCTCGTCCTCCACTTCTCGCTTTGTTTTTTTTCTGCATGAGGAGATTGCTCAGATGTGCGTCCAGCACTTGATACCAAATCGTCCAGACTTCTTTCATTTGTATCACATACATCTTGTAAATTGATATATTATTTGGGACGAATAAATAATGTTTACATCATATTTTAAACAAACATCATAGTTTGCTCTTTAACAATTTATATACTAAATGGATTCTCCCATCAGTTATATACATTGAAATGGTTTATTGTCCGTCTGGGGTTTATTTCATGAAAAATTAGCAGTCGACACAGGAGGGGGTGGGGTCAGACACGAGCCCCCCCCCCCAAAACAAATCCGACCCCATTGTACACACCCCATTTGCAAAATTCTCGGCAAAAATTTGGAACCGTATCCCATATTTGAAACATTTTTGTTTACTATTTCATTTTACTAGGAATACCATCCCAAATTTATTCCTTGTTCACTCTTGTTTCAAATTATGTTCCACTATCTATTTTAGGTCACTAAATATATGTGCCATCCTACCATACCATTTAGTCTACATACACCATTATCAAGCTATTGACCATTGCTCAAATACAATGGCGTGAAACAATCAATTCTTTCCTAATCTGCTTCAATCATATTAATATAGGGGTACTTTATTATGTTCAACAAACTGTGCATAAAGCTGCCGAAACACTAAATCTAACTCCAACTTAATAATGAGCGTGTTATCTGGTGTTATTGTTGTAAAATCCAGTGTAAAATCAGGTGAATTCCAGGTCCATTCTTTGGGTGTGAAATGGTATTGTAGTGCTTATTGTGTAACAATGTGGTAACTGATTGGAGGTCCATATAGCCAGTCAGTATCACAGGCCCCTGGAGAAAAATACCAGATCTACCTATATACCAGTATACTGGTATAGTGTGTATTGATACATTTGGTATTTTTTCTCCAGGTGTCTGTGGTCAGTATATGCCAGAATCTATGGTTTGATGTCTGGAATGATGAGGTAACACTACATAGGTTTAGACCCGTGTTTATATTTGGCGTTACTCTGTTTGTGCAGTATACGTCTGTCGCTCATTGGGGGCTAACAGTTTACGGGGCTAAAGCCATACAATGTGGATGATCGAGGTTCCATGACAATTGAAACTCAGTCAGGCCATACCTTTATTATTAAGTTAAAAAAATATCGCCACTTAAAGATGGTCTATCTCTTTGTAAACATGTGATATATAAATACCGGGGTGTAAAATATTAGATATGAATCGAAGACTCCTATTTTCGGAAATGCTTCAATCAATTAATATTGTTTATATATCGAATAGTTTCTGGTCTAAAACGTGTGGTTGTTTAGCTAACGAACGACAGTGGTAACAGATACCAGAAATTTAATTGTGTAATTTTGTCACCAATAGAAGTTAATTAGATTCATTATCCTTATAACTATTGGCTAAAACAATACAAACAATCAATCTGGGACATTTGACGTTCGGAACGTATCTATGGGAACAGCCTGATGATCTCTATCGCTATATGGTATCGCCTGTATGGTCTGTTCTAAAAATAGAACAATAAAGTGTCCCATTTAATCATCTCATTTCATAATAAAATACTCGAAATAAAATCAATATTAATTGATAGAAGCGTTTCCGGACAGGGGTCTTCAATTCATATTTATTATTTTATACCCACGCAACTACATGTATTTCAAATTTATTTAAAGAGATAATCCATCTTTATATATAAAAGAACAAGTTAGAAACCCTATATATTATACAGCCATCACTTCGACCTCCAACTTTCGCCACCAAATATAACTTACTGAATAAAACCTTGGCTCACACTGGCTCATATTTGAATTTTCAATCTGCCCGACAATTTTCCCATGAATGCTGACCTCGATATGAAGTCTGGTTCACATATATTTGGCATGCAACTTGAACATTTCAAAGCAAAGTTTTATCCCATAAAGGTGCAGCATTAGTTGTTTTCGTATATTTTTAGTTATATGTTTTGAGTTATGTCAGGATGACTATATATATTTTTTCTAGTTTTCTGTTTTGCAAACCTTTAAAGATGGATTATCTCTTTAAATAACAAATTTTAAACAGTTGCGTGGGTATAAAATAATAGATATGAACTGAGGACCTATGTCCGGAAAAGCTTCTATCAATTAATATTGATTTTATTTCGAATAATAAATCGGGCCCATTTATGTTACTATTTTTAGAACCGACCATTCGGATGAGACCGTATTGCGATATAGAGCACTGGGCTGTTCCTACGGCCACGCAACGAATGTCAAATGTCCCAGATTGGTTGTTTGTATTGTTTTGTTCCACAGATATAAGCGATAATGAGTATAATTAACGTTTATTTGTGACAAAATTGCACAATATAATTTCTGGTCTCTATTAACAGTAACCACTATTGTTCGTTAGCTGAACAAACACACCTTTTTAGACCAGAAAATATTCGAAATAAAATTAATATTAATCGATAGAAGCATTTCCGGACAGGAGTCTTCGATTCAAATTTAATATTTTATACCCCGGTAACTATATAATACATGTTTACAAAGAGATAATCCACCTTTAAATTTTACATAAATATTTTTAATTAACTATAAACTAATATATGACTAATTCATGTGAAATACAGTTTGTTTATAATCTATATATATAAAACCCGTCGTCTGTGTGTGTGTCTGTCTGTGTGTGTATAACTCGGTCACGCTTTTGGCGCGTTTATAACTTTTCAACCATGCGTCCTATGTGGCCCAAATTTGTACCCCGACCTATAGTGTGTCATAAAAGGTGACTCACCAAATTTCACGCCGATTGGTTAAAGCAAACCTGAGATCTAACATGGTCCCCAAATGCAGCATTTGCACTCAAGTAGACACTATTTCTTATGACGTTTGTCGAAATGACGTCATTGACGTCGAACACAAACCAATACTTGCTTTGCTATTGTAGGCGAAACTTCCATGCGCTCTACCAAAGCGTTGTTGGAAATTAATGTGTCAGTTCAGGTTCAGTGTGAATTTATGTTGATTTTGTCGCGGAAGTGCATGTATAGTGGGGTGTAGAGTCAAGACTCGAACGTTCTATACCGTCGTTGGGAATGGGTGGATGTAGTGGTTTGCAGAGCCAAGACTCGAACGTTCGTCGTTGGGAATGGGTGCTAATATGGTATTTTAATTTGCCAGTTGGGTTTGAACACAAGTAAAGAATGCTGTCTTTGATACGAAAGTTGTGCATTGAGTGTGGAATCGAAGGAGTACCGGAAAAACGTGGGTAGGCGGTACCCAGTGGGTACCGTGAACTCAGTAAATTCGCCGGAACTCAGTTGAAAAAAGCACATTCCCGGGACAGGACTAATAATAGGGCATACAGTGTAAACAATACTGCCGACGCTAATTAATGCTCTTTTAATCTTTCGGTTGAGTGCAAATCTGATACAAGAATAAATGTTTAAAAGATCACAATGCGCGAAGCGCACGCGTTTTAAATTCATATAATGTGCGCGAAGCGCATAAAGGGGCTGCAGGCCCCTACCCCGCTAAATAAAGGTTCAGAATTGAGCCTGTTTCAGTCAGTATAGATTTAGTAAAATATCTCGATTGTTGCGTTCCATATATGTGCATGCATATACGTGGGTTGGGGAGATGATGTTGGGGGCAAAAATACAGTTTTATTGAAATAAAGTTTTCATACAAATGGGCCGCGCAATGCATGGCGAATGGACAGTCTGACCTCCCGCCAGTGGGTACCGTAAACTCAGTAAATTCGCCAAACTCAGTTAGAAAAATCACATTCTCGGGACAGGCCTAATAATAGGGCCTATAGTGTAAGTAATACTGCCGACGCTAATTAATGTTCTTTTAATCTTTCGGTTGAGTGCAAATCTGATAACAGAATAAATGTTTAAAAGATCACAATGTGCGCGAAGCGCACGCAGTTTAAATTCATATAATGTGCGCGAAGCTCACTACGAGGCTGCAGACCCCTCCCCGCTAAATAAAGGTTCCGAATAGAGTCTGTTTCAGTTAGTAGGCCCTATAGATAAAGTAAAATATCTTGATTGTTGCGTTCCATATGTGCATGCATATATATACGTGGGTTGGGGAGATGATGTTGGGGGCAAAAATACAGTTTTATTGAAATAAAGTTTTCATACAAATGGGCCGCGCAATGCATGGCGAATGGACAGTCTGACCTCCCGCCAGTGGGTACCGTAAACTCAGTAAATTCGCCAAACTCAGTTAGAAAAATCACATTCTCGGGACAGGCCTAATAATAGGGCCTATAGTGTAAGTAATACTGCCGACGCTAATTAATGTTCTTTTAATCTTTCGGTTGAGTGCAAATCTGATAAAAGAATAAATGTTTAAAAGATCACAATGTGCGCGAAGCGCACGCAGTTTAAATTCATATAATGTGCGCGAAGCTCACTACGAGGCTGCAGACCCCTCCCCGCTAAATAAAGGTTCCGAATAGAGTCTGTTGCAGTTAGTAGGCCCTATATAGATAAAGTAAAATATCTTGATTGTTGCGTTCCATATGTGCATGCATATATATACGTGGGTTGGGGAGATGATGTTGGGGGCAAAAATACAGTTTTATTGAAATAAAGTTTTCATACAAATGGGCCGCGCAATGCATGGCAACAAGCTCCTAAATGAAGGCTCCTGAATTGAGTATGTTTCGATTGGTGCATAGTAGTATTTAAATAATATACTGATTTTGTTTCGTGCAATATGTGCATGCGCATATGTAGACTGGGTGTGTAGAAATACAGTTTTAGTGAAATAAAGTGTTCCAACGCGCATCCAGTAAGAAAAAAAGAGAAGCATGACCATGAAAGCGGACACTAGAAAATGACAAAGAACATTTATATACCCGTCATTTTGTGACGGGCAACCCCCTAGTATCTATATATATAAAACCCGTCGTCTGTGTGTGTGTCTGTCTGTGTGTGTATAACTCGGTCACGCTTTTGGCGCGTTTATAACTTTTCAACCATGCGTCCTATGTGGCCCAAATTTGTACCCCGACCTATAGTGTGTCATAAAAGGTGACTCACCAAATTTCACGCCGATTGGTTAAAGCAAACCTGAGATCTAACATGGTCCCCAAATGCAGCATTTGCACTCAAGTAGACACTATTTCTTATGACGTTTGTCGAAATGACGTCATTGACGTCGAACACAAACCAATACTTGCTTTGCTATTGTAGGCGAAACTTCCATGCGCTCTACCAAAGCGTTGTTGGAAATTAATGTGTCAGTTCAGGTTCAGTGTGAATTTATGTTGATTTTGTCGCGGAAGTGCATGTATAGTGGGGTGTAGAGTCAAGACTCGAACGTTCTATACCGTCGTTGGGAATGGGTGGATGTAGTGGTTTGCAGAGCCAAGACTCGAACGTTCGTCGTTGGGAATGGGTGCTAATATGGTATTTTAATTTGCCAGTTGGGTTTGAACACAAGTAAAGAATGCTGTCTTTGATACGAAAGTTGTGCATTGAGTGTGGAATCGAAGGAGTACCGGAAAAACGTGGGTAGGCGGTACCCAGTGGGTACCGTGAACTCAGTAAATTCGCCGGAACTCAGTTGAAAAAAGCACATTCCCGGGACAGGACTAATAATAGGGCATACAGTGTAAACAATACTGCCGACGCTAATTAATGCTCTTTTAATCTTTCGGTTGAGTGCAAATCTGATACAAGAATAAATGTTTAAAAGATCACAATGCGCGAAGCGCACGCGTTTTAAATTCATATAATGTGCGCGAAGCGCATAAAGGGGCTGCAGGCCCCTACCCCGCTAAATAAAGGTTCAGAATTGAGCCTGTTTCAGTCAGTATAGATTTAGTAAAATATCTCGATTGTTGCGTTCCATATATGTGCATGCATATACGTGGGTTGGGGAGATGATGTTGGGGGCAAAAATACAGTTTTATTGAAATAAAGTTTTCATACAAATGGGCCGCGCAATGCATGGCGAATGGACAGTCTGACCTCCCGCCAGTGGGTACCGTAAACTCAGTAAATTCGCCAAACTCAGTTAGAAAAATCACATTCTCGGGACAGGCCTAATAATAGGGCCTATAGTGTAAGTAATACTGCCGACGCTAATTAATGTTCTTTTAATCTTTCGGTTGAGTGCAAATCTGATAACAGAATAAATGTTTAAAAGATCACAATGTGCGCGAAGCGCACGCAGTTTAAATTCATATAATGTGCGCGAAGCTCACTACGAGGCTGCAGACCCCTCCCCGCTAAATAAAGGTTCCGAATAGAGTCTGTTTCAGTTAGTAGGCCCTATAGATAAAGTAAAATATCTTGATTGTTGCGTTCCATATGTGCATGCATATATATACGTGGGTTGGGGAGATGATGTTGGGGGCAAAAATACAGTTTTATTGAAATAAAGTTTTCATACAAATGGGCCGCGCAATGCATGGCGAATGGACAGTCTGACCTCCCGCCAGTGGGTACCGTAAACTCAGTAAATTCGCCAAACTCAGTTAGAAAAATCACATTCTCGGGACAGGCCTAATAATAGGGCCTATAGTGTAAGTAATACTGCCGACGCTAATTAATGTTCTTTTAATCTTTCGGTTGAGTGCAAATCTGATAAAAGAATAAATGTTTAAAAGATCACAATGTGCGCGAAGCGCACGCAGTTTAAATTCATATAATGTGCGCGAAGCTCACTACGAGGCTGCAGACCCCTCCCCGCTAAATAAAGGTTCCGAATAGAGTCTGTTGCAGTTAGTAGGCCCTATATAGATAAAGTAAAATATCTTGATTGTTGCGTTCCATATGTGCATGCATATATATACGTGGGTTGGGGAGATGATGTTGGGGGCAAAAATACAGTTTTATTGAAATAAAGTTTTCATACAAATGGGCCGCGCAATGCATGGCAACAAGCTCCTAAATGAAGGCTCCTGAATTGAGTATGTTTCGATTGGTGCATAGTAGTATTTAAATAATATACTGATTTTGTTTCGTGCAATATGTGCATGCGCATATGTAGACTGGGTGTGTAGAAATACAGTTTTAGTGAAATAAAGTGTTCCAACGCGCATCCAGTAAGAAAAAAAGAGAAGCATGACCATGAAAGCGGACACTAGAAAATGACAAAGAACATTTATATACCCGTCATTTTGTGACGGGCAACCCCCTAGTTGAGAACATAAATTCACTGCCTACCATCATAAATAGAGGATATGAAATGAGTGTTTCTCTCATATGATATTTATGAAACGAGTCTAAGAATTTTCAGTTTTCTCGAGACTCCGGCGAGAGAAAACTGAAAATTCGTGACGAGTTTCATAAATATCATATGAGAGAAACACGAATTACATATTCTATTTATCACATGACACCTATAAATTGATTATGATGTCCAAAACGCACACAAATCACTTAATAGCTATATGACATCGGCAGCAAAAGGTTAATGTGACGTCACTTCATTGCACCGGAAGCCCAATTACACCTGGTGAACTAGCAGAAATAATATGCACGCGAAGATATAGTGCGCTATTCTGTTCTCAGTTTGTGACATTATATCGTATGATTATTAGATAAATACGAATTACATATTCTATTTATCGTATAACAATGTCCAAAACTATATATTTCAAGATTATAATTGCGAGAATTTCGGCATCGCGTTGATTGACGCGCACGAATTTGACCTGCATTTAGTTAGAGATGCGGCTCAGCCCAGGCTGCTATTCAGCCAATCAGAACACACTTTTTGTCAACAAACCAATCAAATTATCGGAAGGTGATATGAACTAGTAGTTCATATGAAATTGATTTATGACATACTTTCCAACGTAAATAATGATTGAGTCATATGATAAATAGAGGATATGAAATGAGTGTTTCTCTTATATGATATGTATGAAACGAGTCTAAGAATTTTTAGTTTTCTCGAGCCTCAGGCGAGAGAAAACTGAAAATTCGTGACGAGTTTCATAAATATCATATGAGAGAAACACGAATTACATATTCTATTTATCATATGACACCTATAAATTGATTATGATGTCCAAAACGCACACAAATAACTAAATAGCTATATGACATCGGCAGCAAAAGGTTAATGTGACGTCACTTCATTGCACCGGAAGCCCAATTACACCTGGTGAACTAGCAGAAATAATATGCACGCGAATATATAATGCGCTATTCTGTTCTCAGTTTGTGACATTATATCGTATGTTTATTAGATAAATACGAATTACATATTCTATTTATCGTATAACAATGTACAAAACTATTTATTTCAAGATTATAATTACAAGAATTTCGGCATCGCGTTGATTGACGCGCACGAATTTGACCTTTATTTTGTTAGAGACATGGCTCGGCCCCGACTGCCATTCAGCCAATCAGAACACACTTTTTGTCAACAAACCAATCAAATTATCGGAAGGTGATATGAACTAGTAGTTCATATGAAATTGATTTATGACATACTTTCCAAAGTAAATAATAATCACCTGATACAGACCAATGTTACTCTGTAGTAATACAAAACTATTAGTTAAAATTCCTCAGTGATATAGGGTATGTAGCATGCCACGCCAGCCGTTGAGGCATGCCACATGTTCTTTGACAAGCTAAAATCGTAACATTGCCACAGGGTAATAACTCTATAAAGAATGTATATTTACGAAATAACGGCGATTGTATTAGAAATAACAACACCACAATAGATCAACTGTGGTGAAATATAAGTAAAATTCTTCTCTTGGGTGGGTGGGCTTGGGGGAGGTTTGGGGTACGCTCTTTAAAAAACTTCTCCAAATATGCCCGTTATTTCGTCAAAAACACTTCTTCAAATATCTCCGTTATTTAGTTAATAAAAATAATTTCTTATTTCATAATTCGCGCTATTTCGTCATTTCGATGCATTTTTTATTCCGCAATTTCGCTGTATTTTCCTATTTCGCTTTTTCGTGGTATTTCATATTTCGATTATTCGCTATATTTGACATATTATGGGATATTGGCATGCCTCAACGTCTGGCGTGGCATGCCACATACCCTTTATCACTGAGGAATTTTAACTAATAGTTTTGTATTACTACAGAGTAACATTGGTCTGTATCAGGTGATAATAATTGAGTCACATGATAAAATATAATTATATACCAGTATAATTTAAATTTGGTCACAAACAACATATTTAAATATTTTCAGGCAATATATACCTCCTACATGGATCTAATGTGTTGTACATGATATATAGAGGATGCCCAACTAGTTTTGTTGGGATATAATATTTATGGAATGAGTTTGATAAATTTCGTGGACGAGTTGTGAATCAAATTTATCAAACGAGTCTCACAAAATCCCAACATAACGAGTTGAAGATCTTGTATACCACATCAACTTGCATGCATTTACAGCGTTGGCTGAGACGCTTCACAACAGTATATGACAGTATTACGCGCTCTGGGGCTGGCTTCAGAAAATATAGTTCCCCAATTTGCCTCTTTATTTTTGTGTCTATTTTCGTTAGCGCAACGAAGTTGGACAAAAAATTAACTTTAATGAACAAAGAAATCATTTTGAATTTCTTGTTGATGTCATGCGTGGCTTTTCGAATAGTATTAATCCGCCTGAATCAATATAAAGACGCCCGGTCATTTATCATAATTGTCACTTTATTTTTGGCCGCCGAATAAATTCAAACCAAATAAAACTGCCTTTTAGTAAGATAATACATGACCACCATAACCGCATGGATGGGCTCATGTGTTCGACCTCATTATGTTATACATGTATAAGACGTACACTGAGTAATATTATATACGGTGTCAAATCCGATATGACCACCATAACCGCATGGATGGGCTCATGTGTTCGACCTCATCATGTTATACATGTATAAGACGTACACTGAGTAATGTTATATACGGTGTCAAATCCGATATGACCACCATAACCGCATGGATGGGCTCATGTGTTCGACCTCATTATGTTATACATGTATAAGACGTACACTGAGTAATATTATATACGGTGTCAAATCCGATATGACCACCATAACCGCATGGATGGGCTCATGTGTTCGACCTCATTATGTTATACATGTATAAGACGTACACTGAGTAATGTTATATACGGTGTCAAATCCGATATGACCACCATAACCGCATGGATGGGCTCATGTGTTCGACCTCATTATGTTATACATGTATAAGACGTACACTGAGTAATATTATATACGGTGTCAAATCCGATATGACCACCATAACGGCATGGATGGGCTCATGTGTTCGACCTCATCATGTTATACATGTATAAGACGTACACTGAGTAATGTTATATACGGTGTCAAATCCGATATGACCACCATAACCGCATGGATGGGCTCATGTGTTCGACCTCATTATGTTATACATGTATAAGACGTGCACTGAGTAATGTTATATACGGTGTCAAATCCGATATGACCACCATAACCGCATGGATGGGCTCATGTGTTCGACCTCATTATGTTATACATGTATAAGACGTACACTGAGTAATATTATATACGGTGTCAAATCCGATATGACCACCATAACCGCATGGATGGGCTCATGTGTTCGACCTCATCATGTTATACATGTATAAGACGTACACTGAGTAATGTTATATACGGTGTCAAATCCGATATGACCACCATAACCGCATGGATGGGCTCATGTGTTCGACCTCATTATGTTATACATGTATAAGACGTACACTGAGTAATATTATATACGGTGTCAAATCCGATATGACCACCATAACCGCATGGATGGGCTCATGTGTTCGACCTCATCATGTTATACATGTATAAGACGTACACTGAGTAATGTTATATACGGTGTCAAATCCGATATAACCACCATAACCGCATGGATGGGCTCATGTGTTCGACCTCATTATGTTATACACGTATAAGACGTACACTGAGTAATATTATATACGGTGTCAAATCCGATATGACCACCATAACCGCATGGATGGGCTCATGTGTTCGA
This sequence comes from Siphonodentalium dalli, assembly GCA_032622095.1. NCBI lineage: Eukaryota > Metazoa > Mollusca > Scaphopoda > Gadilida > Siphonodentaliidae > Siphonodentalium > Siphonodentalium dalli. Next base: position 198,975,532 of record CP136062.1, read on the forward strand.
CCTCATCATGTTATACATGTATAAGACGTACACTGAGTAATGTTATATACGTTGTCAAATCCGATATGACCACCATAACCGCATGGATGGGCTCATGTGTTCGATCTCATTATGTTATACATGTATAAGACGTACACTGGGTAATGTTATATACGGTGTCAAAACCGATATGACCACCATAACCGCATGGATGGGCTCATGTGTTCGACCTCATTATGTTATACATGTATAAGACGTGCACTGAGTAATGTTATATACGGTGTCAAATCCGATATGACCACCATAACCGCATGGATGGGCTCATGTGTTCGACCTCATTATGTTATACATGTATAAGACGTACACTGAGTAATATTATATACGGTGTCAAATCCGATATGACCACCATAACCGCATGGATGGGCTCATGTGTTCGACCTCATTATGTTATACATGTATAAGACGTACACTGAGTAATGTTATATACGGTGTCAAATCCGATATGACCACCATAACCTCATGGATGGGCTCATGTGCTCGACCTCATTATGTTATACATGTATAAGACGTACACTGAGTAATATTATATACGGTGTCAAATCCGATATGACCACCATAACGGCATGGATGGGCTCATGTGTTCGACCTCATCATGTTATACATGTATAAGACGTACACTGAGTAATATTATATATGTTCGACCTCATCATGTTATACATGTATAAGACGTACACTGAGTAATATTATATATGTTCGACCTCATCATGTTATACATGTATAAGACGTACACTGAGTAATGTTATATACGGTGTCAAATCCGATATGACCACCATAACCGCATGGATGGGCTCATGTGTTCGACCTCATTATGTTATACATGTATAAGACGTACACTGAGTAATATTATATACGGTGTCAAATCCGATATGACCACCATAACGGCATGGATGGGCTCATGTGTTCGGCCTCATTATGTTATACATGTATAAGACGTACACTGAGTAATATTATATACGGTATCAAATCCGATATGACCACCATAACCACATGGATGGGCTCATGTGTTCGACCTCATCATGTTATACATGTATAAGATGTACACTGAGTAATATTATATACGGTGTCAAATCCGATATGACCACCATAACCGCATGGATGGGCTCATGTGTTCGACCTCATCATGTTATACATGTATAAGACGTACACTGAGTAATATTATATACGGTGTCAAATCCGATATGACCACCATAATCGCATGGATGGGCTCATGTGTTCGACCTCATCATGGTATACATGTATAAGACGTACACTGAGTAATATTATATACGGTGTCAAATCCGATATGACCACCATAACCGCATGGATGGGCTCATGTGTTCGACCTCATCATGTTATACATGTATAAGACGTACACTGAGTAATGTTATATACGGTGTCAAATCCGATATGACCACCATAACCGCATGGATGGGCTCATGTGTTCGACCTCATTATGTTATACATGTATAAGACGTACACTGAGTAATATTATATACGGTGTCAAATCCGATATGACCACCATAACGGCATGGATGGGCTCATGTGTTCGACCTCATCATGTTATACATGTATAAGACGTACACTGAGTAATATTATATACGGTGTCAAATCCGATATGACCACCATAACCGCATGGATGGGCTCATGTGTTCGACCTCATTATGTTATACATGTATAAGACGTACACTGAGTAATATTATATACGGTGTCAAATCCGATATGACCACCATAACCGCATGGATGGGCTCATGTGTTCGACCTCATTATGTTATACATGTATAAGACGTACACTGAGTAATATTATATACGGTGTCAAATCCGATATGACCACCATAACCGCATGGATGGGCTCATGTGTTCGACCTCATTATGTTATACATGTATAAGACGTACACTGAGTAATATTATATACGGTGTCAAATCCGATATGACCACCATAACCGCATGGATGGGCTCATGTGTTCGACCTCATTATGTTATACATGTATAAGACGTACACTGAGTAATATTATATATGTTCGACCTCATCATGTTATACATGTATAAGACGTACACTGAGTAATATTATATATGTTCGACCTCATCATGTTATACATGTATAAGACGTACACTGAGTAATGTTATATACGGTGTCAAATCCGATATGACCACCATAACCGCATGGATGGGCTCATGTGTTCGACCTCATTATGTTATACATGTATAAGACGTACACTGAGTAATATTATATATGTTCGACCTCATCATGTTATACATGTATAAGACGTACACTGAGTAATATTATATATGTTCGACCTCATCATGTTATACATGTATAAGACGTACACTGAGTAATGTTATATACGGTGTCAAATCCGATATGACCACCATAACCGCATGGATGGGCTCATGTGTTCGACCTCATTATGTTATACATGTATAAGACGTACACTGAGTAATATTATATACGGTGTCAAATCCGATATGACCACCATAACGGCATGGATGGGCTCATGTGTTCGGCCTCATTATGTTATACATGTATAAGACGTACACTGAGTAATATTATATACGGTATCAAATCCGATATGACCACCATAACCACATGGATGGGCTCATGTGTTCGACCTCATCATGTTATACATGTATAAGATGTACACTGAGTAATATTATATACGGTGTCAAATCCGATATGACCACCATAACCGCATGGATGGGCTCATGTGTTCGACCTCATCATGTTATACATGTATAAGACGTACACTGAGTAATATTATATACGGTGTCAAATCCGATATGACCACCATAATCGCATGGATGGGCTCATGTGTTCGACCTCATCATGGTATACATGTATAAGACGTACACTGAGTAATATTATATACGGTGTCAAATCCGATATGACCACCATAACCGCATGGATGGGCTCATGTGTTCGACCTCATCATGTTATACATGTATAAGACGTACACTGAGTAATGTTATATACGGTGTCAAATCCGATATGACCACCATAACCGCATGGATGGGCTCATGTGTTCGACCTCATTATGTTATACATGTATAAGACGTACACTGAGTAATATTATATACGGTGTCAAATCCGATATGACCACCATAACGGCATGGATGGGCTCATGTGTTCGACCTCATCATGTTATACATGTATAAGACGTACACTGAGTAATATTATATACGGTGTCAAATCCGATATGACCACCATAACCGCATGGATGGGCTCATGTGTTCGACCTCATTATGTTATACATGTATAAGACGTACACTGAGTAATATTATATACGGTGTCAAATCCGATATGACCACCATAACCGCATGGATGGGCTCATGTGTTCGACCTCATTATGTTATACATGTATAAGACGTACACTGAGTAATATTATATACGGTGTCAAATCCGATATGACCACCATAACCGCATGGATGGGCTCATGTGTTCGACCTCATTATGTTATACATGTATAAGACGTACACTGAGTAATATTATATACGGTGTCAAATCCGATATGACCACCATAACCGCATGGATGGGCTCATGTGTTCGACCTCATTATGTTATACATGTATAAGACGTACACTGAGTAATATTATATACGGTGTCAAATCAGATATGGGATCTCTTCTGGAAAACTCTCACAAAACTAATGTGTTGGGTTAAACTAATATTCAGGCGACGCGTTTATCAAACAAAACTAGTTATATTCTTACAAGCAAATTTCTTGACGAACTATTTTTTGAATTTTTTTTTACCCTATATCCCTTCTCCTAAATAGCTAAATTGTTAACGGCCCATTTAATTTTCGAGTCACCAGTTATTTTTTTTATAGTAGCCTTGATATACGGTTTTAATAACAATATATGGCATGACATATGATTAAAATGCTATAAATCACACATTTGAAACGTTTGTGTCTCAGACGATGCCCACAGAGAAATAGAAAACAGCTGAAATCGTAGAAAGATTTCCCCCGCTATAGCTCCCACAATTCAGATCAAATGGATTTTAAAGATATAGAGTTATATCCATTCCAGTGAAAATAATAGACTTTGTAGTACATAAAACAAGTCGGTATCTCAACAAAAACATATTCAGTTTATTACACCGGTAAGTTGATAATACAATGTTTTGAGCTTCTTCTTTCAAATGGTGTATCATATGGCATATATTTTATATAAAATTATCTGGGAGTTCGAAAATTAAGTGGACTTAAAGGTCCTTGATTAGACACACAAACTACCATTGGTACGTTTTCGATTGCAAGTATTTTCCTTTTTTCATTTACCTGGTATTGAAGCTGAAAATTTAACGGACACGGCTCATTCGTGCTTCCAAAGTTTGTCTACGTAATTTGGAAGGATGTGTAAGATAAGTGTACAGATACACGAAATATTGATATACCGGCTTCGTGTGCTCTGATGCTGAAAGTTGCCATAGTCACATCAACTGTCCAGCTATTTTCAATTTTTCTGACAGAAGTGAAATAAACAATCTTTATATCTACAATATCAGGAATAGACTAGCACTGAACGGTCTTTTCCATGTCGTGCAAATGGCTGCTTTTTGTTTGAGACCCATGCACCTTGTTCAACGTTGTATTTTTTATGACTTCAATGTGTCTTTCTTTGACATAATGCTCGTAGAAGGGCGGTTCAAGTATTTATCTACCTATTTCGATACCAGGACAAAATTCAATATTAGGTGTATTTTGAAGCGCACACCACCAAGCGGTTTAACCCTTTACCCAACAAACCGGCCAAAAACGCCCAAATAAAGCTTCAACAGCCTAAAATATCTTCGGTCTGTCTCAATAACACCATACAAATATGGATATCATTGGAACCGGCTCATTGACCACATTGTGATAGTTGCAGTTATGCCCTGTGCCAATGCATTCTCTTATATATGCGAGTCGACCATAGGTCGCCTCGCATATATAAGAGAATGCATTGGCCTAAAATTTTTTTATAATTTTTTCTTACATTTGTTAACAATTAATATGTGTTAAGCCAATGCATTCTCTTATATATGCGAGGCGACCTATGGTCGACTCGCATATATACGAGAATGCAATGGCACCGGGTCGCTCTGTTGGGTAAAGGTTTAACTAATTGGAATGTTTGACTAATTTGCCGTAAATAGGACCCGCTAACATTAATCAGACTCATTCATATACAGACACCAATGGCGTGATTATCAACATAACAACTGCAGGCCTTATCGATATTTGTTTTGTGCGCATGTAATGGGAAGTGTCATTTTAAAATGGCTCCATGTCAAACAGCTGTGATCGAACAATACTCAATCACAGCGTAGTTATATAGTCGCCAAGCTAAAATAATGAGCTTGTCCAGTCTTGTCTGCGGTCGTAACAAAACCAACAAATGAACGGATCATAATATGGTCATAAATTGAATCCCGCATGCACTATTGCTTGGCGTACATACAGCTAGTATACCATTGTTTGTATTTAATTCGATGTTATGTCCTCTCAAACGGAATCGCTTAGCTTATTTCAATATATTCTCAGACATTTTACATGGATTTACGCCATAAATGTATCACTTTTGTGGACAGTACGTTTTTCGGACGCCATGGATACAGGTAAGTGTCGCACTGGCAGTTATTCGTATATTTATTTACAGTTCAACCGTGCTAACGTACGTTATGACTTAGATGGCTCCATGTTGACCTAAATACCATGGTACATATACATGTACATGTAAACACGTTCACCTATTTAAACGCAGGTATCCGAAAGATAAACAGTGACTCATTTATCAAATGTATTTCACAGGTTGTTTATACTTGTTTTAAATGTCCATTTCCCGTGGCCGGAAAGCGCTTAGGGTCCAATACGGGGATAACCGCTATATAAGAATTATTATTAATTGTATTATTTGGAACTCAAGACTGTATCACTTATATAATGGCGTACTTAGTGTTTCGACAATATTCTTTTCTTTTCAGTTACATTTTCAGTGTACAGCAAAACCACAATAAGACAATTTGTGTACATAGTTTTACGCCAGAGCATTTTGTAATAAAATGTTCATAATTCTAGTTTTGAAATAAAGTGTCTCCTTTGTAATATCACAAATTATTATGTCAGCTCCCTCCTATGGGAAGCCAAATTGACATTTAGTAAATAATTGAGCTTAAGCGCAATAAGGAATCTCTAATTGCACTTAAGCGCAATAAGGGGAGATCTAATTTCCTTAAGCGCAATAAGGAAATATCTAATTGCGCTTAAGTGCAATAAGGAATATCTTATTGTGCTTAAGTGCAATAAGAAATCTCTAATTGTGCTTAAGCGTAATAAGGAATATTCTTATTGCGCTTAAGTGCAATAAGAGCTAATTGCACTAAAGCGCATTTAAAAATCTTCCTTATTGCGCAATTAGACACATTACATAAACTCCCTGTAATTCAAATGGTGTAGTGCGATGGGTGGAGTTTATTGGTGACTGTCCACACTTAGGTCTATTCATATTATACTATTTGCAGAGGTGTGATCTCATGAGGGAGATATTAATTTCGTTTAAGCATAATAAGGGTGTAATTGCGCTTAAGCGCAATAAGGAATATCTTATTGGTTTAATAAGGAATCCATAATTGCGCTTAAGCGCAATAAGGAATATCTTATTGCACTTAAGCGCAATACGGAATCTCTAATTACGCTTAAGCGCAGCATAAAGCGCAATAAGGAACCTTCTTATTGCGCTTAAGTCCAATAAGAAATATTCTTATTGCGCTTAAGCGCAATTAGAGATTCTTTATTGCGCTTAAGCTCATTATTTATTAAATGTCGATTTGGCTTTCCCATACCCTCCGTGATTTTATTCAAGGATGCGACAATAATTGAATGACTTTTCACAATACTGCACAATTTGTATGAATTCATTACATTTTACAAACATCGGTGGTATATATTAACTGCTAAAATGCGGACAAGAATGGACTAGAAATCTGAGAAGGAAAGTTCATGAATATCCAGGTTTCCTTGTCTTCTAAAAATAATAAATTATGAATACTTTATTTTATTCTACCGATATACATGTACTTCGTGTTGTCACCTGTGTTATCTTTAATGTTCTTATTCATGTTATTGGATCTTCATGAACGTCTAACTTCAAACTTCAGACACTGTCGCTGCTAATGTATTGGCAGATGCTGTAAGCGATCGCCTGGCAGTCTCGCATTTCGATAAAGGTGGACGATATCCATCGGTACACGAAAACGTCCGGCGATCAAATACATAGTCTGACGGTTGGTAGCTGTCAGCGCCTGAAGTTTCAAGTTAATGGAGAAGTTCTCGGCCTAAACTTTCTTAAAGATGGTCTATCTCTTCCTAACTACGATTTATATAGTTTTCGGGGTATAAAATCATAAATTGGAATTGAAGACACAGGTCCATAATGAGCATAGTTTCACTAGAACGTGTTTACATGTACATGTATATGTACCATGGTATTTAGGTCAACATGGAGCCATCTAAGTCATAACGTACGTTAGCACGGTTGAACTGTAAATAAATATACGAATAACTGCCAGTGCGACACTTACCTGTATCCATGGCGTCCGAAAAACGTACTGTCCACAAAAGTGATACATTTATGGCGTAAATCCATGTAAAATGTCTGAGAATATATTGAAATAAGCTAAGCGATTCCGTTTGAGAGGACATAACATCGAATTAAATACAAACAATGGTATACTAGCTGTATGTACGCCAAGCAATAGTGCATGCGGGATTCAATTTATGACCATATTATGATCCGTTCATTTGTTGGTTTTGTTACGACCGCAGACAAGACTGGACAAGCTCATTATTTTAGCTTGGCGACTATATAACTACGCTGTGATTGAGTATTGTTCGATCACAGCTGTTTGACATGGAGCCATTTTAAAATGACACTTCCCATTACATGCGCACAAAACAAATATCGATAAGGCCTGCAGTTGTTATGTTGATAATCACGCCATTGGTGTCTGTATATGAATGAGTCTGATTAATGTTAGCGGGTCCTATTTACGGCAAATTAGTCAAACATTCCAATTAGTTAAACCTTTACCCAACAGAGCGACCCGGTGCCATTGCATTCTCGTATATATGCGAGTCGACCATAGGTCGCCTCGCATATATAAGAGAATGCATTGGCTTAACACATATTAATTGTTAACAAATGTAAGAAAAAATTATAAAAAAATTTTAGGCCAATGCATTCTCTTATATATGCGAGGCGACCTATGGTCGACTCGCATATATAAGAGAATGCATTGGCACAGGGCATAACTGCAACTATCACAATGTGGTCAATGAGCCGGTTCCAATGATATCCATATTTGTATGGTGTTATTGAGACAGACCGAAGATATTTTAGGCTGTTGAAGCTTTATTTGGGCGTTTTTGGCCGGTTTGTTGGGTAAAGGGTTAAACCGCTTGGTGGTGTGCGCTTCAAAATACACCTAATATTGAATTTTGTCCTGGTATCGAAATAGGTAGATAAATACTTGAACCGCCCTTCTACGAGCATTATGTCAAAGAAAGACACATTGAAGTCATAAAAAATACAACGTTGAACAAGGTGCATGGGTCTCAAACAAAAAGCAGCCATTTGCACGACATGGAAAAGACCGTTCAGTGCTAGTCTATTCCTGATATTGTAGATATAAAGATTGTTTATTTCACTTCTGTCAGAAAAATTGAAAATAGCTGGACAGTTGATGTGACTATGGCAACTTTCAGCATCAGAGCACACGAAGCCGGTATATCAATATTTCGTGTATCTGTACACTTATCTTACACATCCTTCCAAATTACGTAGACAAACTTTGGAAGCACGAATGAGCCGTGTCCGTTAAATTTTCAGCTTCAATACCAGGTAAATGAAAAAAGGAAAATACTTGCAATCGAAAACGTACCAATGGTAGTTTGTGTGTCTAATCAAGGACCTTTAAGTCCACTTAATTTTCGAACTCCCAGATAATTTTATATAAAATATATGCCATATGATACACCATTTGAAAGAAGAAGCTCAAAACATTGTATTATCAACTTACCGGTGTAATAAACTGAATATGTTTTTGTTGAGATACCGACTTGTTTTATGTACTACAAAGTCTATTATTTTCACTGGAATGGATATAACTCTATATCTTTAAAATCCATTTGATCTGAATTGTGGGAGCTATAGCGGGGGAAATCTTTCTACGATTTCAGCTGTTTTCTATTTCTCTGTGGGCATCGTCTGAGACACAAACGTTTCAAATGTGTGATTTATAGCATTTTAATCATATGTCATGCCATATATTGTTATTAAAACCGTATATCAAGGCTACTATAAAAAAAATAACTGGTGACTCGAAAATTAAATGGGCCGTTAACAATTTAGCTATTTAGGAGAAGGGATATAGGGTAAAAAAAAATTCAAAAAATAGTTCGTCAAGAAATTTGCTTGTAAGAATATAACTAGTTTTGTTTGATAAACGCGTCGCCTGAATATTAGTTTAACCCAACACATTAGTTTTGTGAGAGTTTTCCAGAAGAGATCCCATATCTGATTTGACACCGTATATAATATTACTCAGTGTACGTCTTATACATGTATAACATAATGAGGTCGAACACATGAGCCCATCCATGCGGTTATGGTGGTCATATCGGATTTGACACCGTATATAATATTACTCAGTGTACGTCTTATACATGTATAACATAATGAGGTCGAACACATGAGCCCATCCATGCGGTTATGGTGGTCATATCGGATTTGACACCGTATATAATATTACTCAGTGTACGTCTTATACATGTATAACATAATGAGGTCGAACACATGAGCCCATCCATGCGGTTATGGTGGTCATATCGGATTTGACACCGTATATAATATTACTCAGTGTACGTCTTATACATGTATAACATAATGAGGTCGAACACATGAGCCCATCCATGCGGTTATGGTGGTCATATCGGATTTGACACCGTATATAATATTACTCAGTGTACGTCTTATACATGTATAACATGATGAGGTCGAACACATGAGCCCATCCATGCCGTTATGGTGGTCATATCGGATTTGACACCGTATATAATATTACTCAGTGTACGTCTTATACATGTATAACATAATGAGGTCGAACACATGAGCCCATCCATGCGGTTATGGTGGTCATATCGGATTTGACACCGTATATAACATTACTCAGTGTACGTCTTATACATGTATAACATGATGAGGTCGAACACATGAGCCCATCCATGCGGTTATGGTGGTCATATCGGATTTGACACCGTATATAATATTACTCAGTGTACGTCTTATACATGTATACCATGATGAGGTCGAACACATGAGCCCATCCATGCGATTATGGTGGTCATATCGGATTTGACACCGTATATAATATTACTCAGTGTACGTCTTATACATGTATAACATGATGAGGTCGAACACATGAGCCCATCCATGCGGTTATGGTGGTCATATCGGATTTGACACCGTATATAATATTACTCAGTGTACATCTTATACATGTATAACATGATGAGGTCGAACACATGAGCCCATCCATGTGGTTATGGTGGTCATATCGGATTTGATACCGTATATAATATTACTCAGTGTACGTCTTATACATGTATAACATAATGAGGCCGAACACATGAGCCCATCCATGCCGTTATGGTGGTCATATCGGATTTGACACCGTATATAATATTACTCAGTGTACGTCTTATACATGTATAACATAATGAGGTCGAACACATGAGCCCATCCATGCGGTTATGGTGGTCATATCGGATTTGACACCGTATATAACATTACTCAGTGTACGTCTTATACATGTATAACATGATGAGGTCGAACATATATAATATTACTCAGTGTACGTCTTATACATGTATAACATGATGAGGTCGAACATATATAATATTACTCAGTGTACGTCTTATACATGTATAACATAATGAGGTCGAACACATGAGCCCATCCATGCGGTTATGGTGGTCATATCGGATTTGACACCGTATATAACATTACTCAGTGTACGTCTTATACATGTATAACATGATGAGGTCGAACATATATAATATTACTCAGTGTACGTCTTATACATGTATAACATGATGAGGTCGAACATATATAATATTACTCAGTGTACGTCTTATACATGTATAACATAATGAGGTCGAACACATGAGCCCATCCATGCGGTTATGGTGGTCATATCGGATTTGACACCGTATATAATATTACTCAGTGTACGTCTTATACATGTATAACATAATGAGGTCGAACACATGAGCCCATCCATGCGGTTATGGTGGTCATATCGGATTTGACACCGTATATAATATTACTCAGTGTACGTCTTATACATGTATAACATAATGAGGTCGAACACATGAGCCCATCCATGCGGTTATGGTGGTCATATCGGATTTGACACCGTATATAATATTACTCAGTGTACGTCTTATACATGTATAACATAATGAGGTCGAACACATGAGCCCATCCATGCGGTTATGGTGGTCATATCGGATTTGACACCGTATATAATATTACTCAGTGTACGTCTTATACATGTATAACATGATGAGGTCGAACACATGAGCCCATCCATGCCGTTATGGTGGTCATATCGGATTTGACACCGTATATAATATTACTCAGTGTACGTCTTATACATGTATAACATAATGAGGTCGAACACATGAGCCCATCCATGCGGTTATGGTGGTCATATCGGATTTGACACCGTATATAACATTACTCAGTGTACGTCTTATACATGTATAACATGATGAGGTCGAACACATGAGCCCATCCATGCGGTTATGGTGGTCATATCGGATTTGACACCGTATATAATATTACTCAGTGTACGTCTTATACATGTATACCATGATGAGGTCGAACACATGAGCCCATCCATGCGATTATGGTGGTCATATCGGATTTGACACCGTATATAATATTACTCAGTGTACGTCTTATACATGTATAACATGATGAGGTCGAACACATGAGCCCATCCATGCGGTTATGGTGGTCATATCGGATTTGACACCGTATATAATATTACTCAGTGTACATCTTATACATGTATAACATGATGAGGTCGAACACATGAGCCCATCCATGTGGTTATGGTGGTCATATCGGATTTGATACCGTATATAATATTACTCAGTGTACGTCTTATACATGTATAACATAATGAGGCCGAACACATGAGCCCATCCATGCCGTTATGGTGGTCATATCGGATTTGACACCGTATATAATATTACTCAGTGTACGTCTTATACATGTATAACATAATGAGGTCGAACACATGAGCCCATCCATGCGGTTATGGTGGTCATATCGGATTTGACACCGTATATAACATTACTCAGTGTACGTCTTATACATGTATAACATGATGAGGTCGAACATATATAATATTACTCAGTGTACGTCTTATACATGTATAACATGATGAGGTCGAACATATATAATATTACTCAGTGTACGTCTTATACATGTATAACATGATGAGGTCGAACACATGAGCCCATCCATGCCGTTATGGTGGTCATATCGGATTTGACACCGTATATAATATTACTCAGTGTACGTCTTATACATGTATAACATAATGAGGTCGAGCACATGAGCCCATCCATGAGGTTATGGTGGTCATATCGGATTTGACACCGTATATAACATTACTCAGTGTACGTCTTATACATGTATAACATAATGAGGTCGAACACATGAGCCCATCCATGCGGTTATGGTGGTCATATCGGATTTGACACCGTATATAATATTACTCAGTGTACGTCTTATACATGTATAACATAATGAGGTCGAACACATGAGCCCATCCATGCGGTTATGGTGGTCATATCGGATTTGACACCGTATATAACATTACTCAGTGCACGTCTTATACATGTATAACATAATGAGGTCGAACACATGAGCCCATCCATGCGGTTATGGTGGTCATATCGGTTTTGACACCGTATATAACATTACCCAGTGTACGTCTTATACATGTATAACATAATGAGATCGAACACATGAGCCCATCCATGCGGTTATGGTGGTCATATCGGATTTGACAACGTATATAACATTACTCAGTGTACGTCTTATACATGTATAACATGATGAGGTCGAACACATGAGCCCATCCATGCGGTTATGGTGGTCATATCGGATTTGACACCGTATATAATATTACTCAGTGTACGTCTTATACGTGTATAACATAATGAGGTCGAACACATGAGCCCATCCATGCGGTTATGGTGGTTATATCGGATTTGACACCGTATATAACATTACTCAGTGTACGTCTTATACATGTATAACATGATGAGGTCGAACACATGAGCCCATCCATGCGGTTATGGTGGTCATATCGGATTTGACACCGTATATAATATTACTCAGTGTACGTCTTATACATGTATAACATAATGAGGTCGAACACATGAGCCCATCCATGCGGTTATGGTGGTCATATCGGATTTGACACCGTATATAACATTACTCAGTGTACGTCTTATACATGTATAACATGATGAGGTCGAACACATGAGCCCATCCATGCGGTTATGGTGGTCATATCGGATTTGACACCGTATATAATATTACTCAGTGTACGTCTTATACATGTATAACATAATGAGGTCGAACACATGAGCCCATCCATGCGGTTATGGTGGTCATATCGGATTTGACACCGTATATAACATTACTCAGTGCACGTCTTATACATGTATAACATAATGAGGTCGAACACATGAGCCCATCCATGCGGTTATGGTGGTCATATCGGATTTGACACCGTATATAACATTACTCAGTGTACGTCTTATACATGTATAACATGATGAGGTCGAACACATGAGCCCATCCATGCCGTTATGGTGGTCATATCGGATTTGACACCGTATATAATATTACTCAGTGTACGTCTTATACATGTATAACATAATGAGGTCGAACACATGAGCCCATCCATGCGGTTATGGTGGTCATATCGGATTTGACACCGTATATAACATTACTCAGTGTACGTCTTATACATGTATAACATAATGAGGTCGAACACATGAGCCCATCCATGCGGTTATGGTGGTCATATCGGATTTGACACCGTATATAATATTACTCAGTGTACGTCTTATACATGTATAACATAATGAGGTCGAACACATGAGCCCATCCATGCGGTTATGGTGGTCATATCGGATTTGACACCGTATATAACATTACTCAGTGTACGTCTTATACATGTATAACATGATGAGGTCGAACACATGAGCCCATCCATGCGGTTATGGTGGTCATATCGGATTTGACACCGTATATAATATTACTCAGTGTACGTCTTATACATGTATAACATAATGAGGTCGAACACATGAGCCCATCCATGCGGTTATGGTGGTCATGTATTATCTTACTAAAAGGCAGTTTTATTTGGTTTGAATTTATTCGGCGGCCAAAAATAAAGTGACAATTATGATAAATGACCGGGCGTCTTTATATTGATTCAGGCGGATTAATACTATTCGAAAAGCCACGCATGACATCAACAAGAAATTCAAAATGATTTCTTTGTTCATTAAAGTTAATTTTTTGTCCAACTTCGTTGCGCTAACGAAAATAGACACAAAAATAAAGAGGCAAATTGGGGAACTATATTTTCTGAAGCCAGCCCCAGAGCGCGTAATACTGTCATATACTGTTGTGAAGCGTCTCAGCCAACGCTGTAAATGCATGCAAGTTGATGTGGTATACAAGATCTTCAACTCGTTATGTTGGGATTTTGTGAGACTCGTTTGATAAATTTGATTCACAACTCGTCCACGAAATTTATCAAACTCATTCCATAAATATTATATCCCAACAAAACTAGTTGGGCATCCTCTATATATCATGTACAACACATTAGATCCATGTAGGAGGTATATATTGCCTGAAAATATTTAAATATGTTGTTTGTGACCAAATTTAAATTATACTGGTATATAATTATATTTTATCATGTGACTCAATTATTATCACCTGATACAGACCAATGTTACTCTGTAGTAATACAAAACTATTAGTTAAAATTCCTCAGTGATAAAGGGTATGTGGCATGCCACGCCAGACGTTGAGGCATGCCAATATCCCATAATATGTCAAATATAGCGAATAATCGAAATATGAAATACCACGAAAAAGCGAAATAGGAAAATACAGCGAAATTGCGGAATAAAAAATGCATCGAAATGACGAAATAGCGCGAATTATGAAATAAGAAATTATTTTTATTAACTAAATAACGGAGATATTTGAAGAAGTGTTTTTGACGAAATAACGGGCATATTTGGAGAAGTTTTTTAAAGAGCGTACCCCAAACCTCCCCCAAGCCCACCCACCCAAGAGAAGAATTTTACTTATATTTCACCACAGTTGATCTATTGTGGTGTTGTTATTTCTAATACAATCGCCGTTATTTCGTAAATATACATTCTTTATAGAGTTATTACCCTGTGGCAATGTTACGATTTTAGCTTGTCAAAGAACATGTGGCATGCCTCAACGGCTGGCGTGGCATGCTACATACCCTATATCACTGAGGAATTTTAACTAATAGTTTTGTATTACTACAGAGTAACATTGGTCTGTATCAGGTGATTATTATTTACTTTGGAAAGTATGTCATAAATCAATTTCATATGAACTACTAGTTCATATCACCTTCCGATAATTTGATTGGTTTGTTGACAAAAAGTGTGTTCTGATTGGCTGAATGGCAGTCGGGGCCGAGCCATGTCTCTAACAAAATAAAGGTCAAATTCGTGCGCGTCAATCAACGCGATGCCGAAATTCTTGTAATTATAATCTTGAAATAAATAGTTTTGTACATTGTTATACGATAAATAGAATATGTAATTCGTATTTATCTAATAAACATACGATATAATGTCACAAACTGAGAACAGAATAGCGCATTATATATTCGCGTGCATATTATTTCTGCTAGTTCACCAGGTGTAATTGGGCTTCCGGTGCAATGAAGTGACGTCACATTAACCTTTTGCTGCCGATGTCATATAGCTATTTAGTTATTTGTGTGCGTTTTGGACATCATAATCAATTTATAGGTGTCATATGATAAATAGAATATGTAATTCGTGTTTCTCTCATATGATATTTATGAAACTCGTCACGAATTTTCAGTTTTCTCTCGCCTGAGGCTCGAGAAAACTAAAAATTCTTAGACTCGTTTCATACATATCATATAAGAGAAACACTCATTTCATATCCTCTATTTATCATATGACTCAATCATTATTTACGTTGGAAAGTATGTCATAAATCAATTTCATATGAACTACTAGTTCATATCACCTTCCGATAATTTGATTGGTTTGTTGACAAAAAGTGTGTTCTGATTGGCTGAATAGCAGCCTGGGCTGAGCCGCATCTCTAACTAAATGCAGGTCAAATTCGTGCGCGTCAATCAACGCGATGCCGAAATTCTCGCAATTATAATCTTGAAATATATAGTTTTGGACATTGTTATACGATAAATAGAATATGTAATTCGTATTTATCTAATAATCATACGATATAATGTCACAAACTGAGAACAGAATAGCGCACTATATCTTCGCGTGCATATTATTTCTGCTAGTTCACCAGGTGTAATTGGGCTTCCGGTGCAATGAAGTGACGTCACATTAACCTTTTGCTGCCGATGTCATATAGCTATTAAGTGATTTGTGTGCGTTTTGGACATCATAATCAATTTATAGGTGTCATGTGATAAATAGAATATGTAATTCGTGTTTCTCTCATATGATATTTATGAAACTCGTCACGAATTTTCAGTTTTCTCTCGCCGGAGTCTCGAGAAAACTGAAAATTCTTAGACTCGTTTCATAAATATCATATGAGAGAAACACTCATTTCATATCCTCTATTTATGATGGTAGGCAGTGAATTTATGTTCTCAACTAGGGGGTTGCCCGTCACAAAATGACGGGTATATAAATGTTCTTTGTCATTTTCTAGTGTCCGCTTTCATGGTCATGCTTCTCTTTTTTTCTTACTGGATGCGCGTTGGAACACTTTATTTCACTAAAACTGTATTTCTACACACCCAGTCTACATATGCGCATGCACATATTGCACGAAACAAAATCAGTATATTATTTAAATACTACTATGCACCAATCGAAACATACTCAATTCAGGAGCCTTCATTTAGGAGCTTGTTGCCATGCATTGCGCGGCCCATTTGTATGAAAACTTTATTTCAATAAAACTGTATTTTTGCCCCCAACATCATCTCCCCAACCCACGTATATATATGCATGCACATATGGAACGCAACAATCAAGATATTTTACTTTATCTATATAGGGCCTACTAACTGCAACAGACTCTATTCGGAACCTTTATTTAGCGGGGAGGGGTCTGCAGCCTCGTAGTGAGCTTCGCGCACATTATATGAATTTAAACTGCGTGCGCTTCGCGCACATTGTGATCTTTTAAACATTTATTCTTTTATCAGATTTGCACTCAACCGAAAGATTAAAAGAACATTAATTAGCGTCGGCAGTATTACTTACACTATAGGCCCTATTATTAGGCCTGTCCCGAGAATGTGATTTTTCTAACTGAGTTTGGCGAATTTACTGAGTTTACGGTACCCACTGGCGGGAGGTCAGACTGTCCATTCGCCATGCATTGCGCGGCCCATTTGTATGAAAACTTTATTTCAATAAAACTGTATTTTTGCCCCCAACATCATCTCCCCAACCCACGTATATATATGCATGCACATATGGAACGCAACAATCAAGATATTTTACTTTATCTATAGGGCCTACTAACTGAAACAGACTCTATTCGGAACCTTTATTTAGCGGGGAGGGGTCTGCAGCCTCGTAGTGAGCTTCGCGCACATTATATGAATTTAAACTGCGTGCGCTTCGCGCACATTGTGATCTTTTAAACATTTATTCTGTTATCAGATTTGCACTCAACCGAAAGATTAAAAGAACATTAATTAGCGTCGGCAGTATTACTTACACTATAGGCCCTATTATTAGGCCTGTCCCGAGAATGTGATTTTTCTAACTGAGTTTGGCGAATTTACTGAGTTTACGGTACCCACTGGCGGGAGGTCAGACTGTCCATTCGCCATGCATTGCGCGGCCCATTTGTATGAAAACTTTATTTCAATAAAACTGTATTTTTGCCCCCAACATCATCTCCCCAACCCACGTATATGCATGCACATATATGGAACGCAACAATCGAGATATTTTACTAAATCTATACTGACTGAAACAGGCTCAATTCTGAACCTTTATTTAGCGGGGTAGGGGCCTGCAGCCCCTTTATGCGCTTCGCGCACATTATATGAATTTAAAACGCGTGCGCTTCGCGCATTGTGATCTTTTAAACATTTATTCTTGTATCAGATTTGCACTCAACCGAAAGATTAAAAGAGCATTAATTAGCGTCGGCAGTATTGTTTACACTGTATGCCCTATTATTAGTCCTGTCCCGGGAATGTGCTTTTTTCAACTGAGTTCCGGCGAATTTACTGAGTTCACGGTACCCACTGGGTACCGCCTACCCACGTTTTTCCGGTACTCCTTCGATTCCACACTCAATGCACAACTTTCGTATCAAAGACAGCATTCTTTACTTGTGTTCAAACCCAACTGGCAAATTAAAATACCATATTAGCACCCATTCCCAACGACGAACGTTCGAGTCTTGGCTCTGCAAACCACTACATCCACCCATTCCCAACGACGGTATAGAACGTTCGAGTCTTGACTCTACACCCCACTATACATGCACTTCCGCGACAAAATCAACATAAATTCACACTGAACCTGAACTGACACATTAATTTCCAACAACGCTTTGGTAGAGCGCATGGAAGTTTCGCCTACAATAGCAAAGCAAGTATTGGTTTGTGTTCGACGTCAATGACGTCATTTCGACAAACGTCATAAGAAATAGTGTCTACTTGAGTGCAAATGCTGCATTTGGGGACCATGTTAGATCTCAGGTTTGCTTTAACCAATCGGCGTGAAATTTGGTGAGTCACCTTTTATGACACACTATAGGTCGGGGTACAAATTTGGGCCACATAGGACGCATGGTTGAAAAGTTATAAACGCGCCAAAAGCGTGACCGAGTTATACACACACAGACAGACACACACACAGACGACGGGTTTTATATATATAGAAACTATGCTCATTATGGACCTGTGTCTTCAATTCCAATTTATGATTTTATACCCCGAAAACTATATAAATCGTAGTTAGGAAGAGATAGACCATCTTTAAGAAAGTTTAGGCCGAGAACTTCTCCATTAACTTGAAACTTCAGGCGCTGACAGCTACCAACCGTCAGACTATGTATTTGATCGCCGGACGTTTTCGTGTACCGATGGATATCGTCCACCTTTATCGAAATGCGAGACTGCCAGGCGATCGCTTACAGCATCTGCCAATACATTAGCAGCGACAGTGTCTGAAGTTTGAAGTTAGACGTTCATGAAGATCCAATAACATGAATAAGAACATTAAAGATAACACAGGTGACAACACGAAGTACATGTATATCGGTAGAATAAAATAAAGTATTCATAATTTATTATTTTTAGAAGACAAGGAAACCTGGATATTCATGAACTTTCCTTCTCAGATTTCTAGTCCATTCTTGTCCGCATTTTAGCAGTTAATATATACCACCGATGTTTGTAAAATGTAATGAATTCATACAAATTGTGCAGTATTGTGAAAAGTCATTCAATTATTGTCGCATCCTTGAATAAAATCACGGAGGGTATGGGAAAGCCAAATCGACATTTAATAAATAATGAGCTTAAGCGCAATAAAGAATCTCTAATTGCGCTTAAGCGCAATAAGAATATTTCTTATTGGACTTAAGCGCAATAAGAAGGTTCCTTATTGCGCTTTATGCTGCGCTTAAGCGTAATTAGAGATTCCGTATTGCGCTTAAGTGCAATAAGATATTCCTTATTGCGCTTAAGCGCAATTATGGATTCCTTATTAAACCAATAAGATATTCCTTATTGCGCTTAAGCGCAATTACACCCTTATTATGCTTAAACGAAATTAATATCTCCCTCATGAGATCACACCTCTGCAAATAGTATAATATGAATAGACCTAAGTGTGGACAGTCACCAATAAACTCCACCCATCGCACTACACCATTTGAATTACAGGGAGTTTATGTAATGTGTCTAATTGCGCAATAAGGAAGATTTTTAAATGCGCTTTAGTGCAATTAGCTCTTATTGCACTTAAGCGCAATAAGAATATTCCTTATTACGCTTAAGCACAATTAGAGATTTCTTATTGCACTTAAGCACAATAAGATATTCCTTATTGCACTTAAGCGCAATTAGATATTTCCTTATTGCGCTTAAGGAAATTAGATCTCCCCTTATTGCGCTTAAGTGCAATTAGAGATTCCTTATTGCGCTTAAGCTCAATTATTTACTAAATGTCAATTTGGCTTCCCATAGGAGGGAGCTGACATAATAATTTGTGATATTACAAAGGAGACACTTTATTTCAAAACTAGAATTATGAACATTTTATTACAAAATGCTCTGGCGTAAAACTATGTACACAAATTGTCTTATTGTGGTTTTGCTGTACACTGAAAATGTAACTGAAAAGAAAAGAATATTGTCGAAACACTAAGTACGCCATTATATAAGTGATACAGTCTTGAGTTCCAAATAATACAATTAATAATAATTCTTATATAGCGGTTATCCCCGTATTGGACCCTAAGCGCTTTCCGGCCACGGGAAATGGACATTTAAAACAAGTATAAACAACCTGTGAAATACATTTGATAAATGAGTCACTGTTTATCTTTCGGATACCTGCGTTTAAATAGGTGAGTTTTTAATTTTGACTTGAACTCTGGCAATGAATTAGAATCCCGAATAGTCTATGGCAGCGAATTCCAGATGCTAGGATACGCAACTTTAAAAGCCCGGTCACTGACAGTAATACGATATAATACGGTTAGCGTATTTATGGGCCTATAATCTCATGGAAATAACTAATCTTGACTCATTTTAGTTTTCCCAGAGGTGTTTACTATGGGACAGTAGACTGGTTCAGATCGAGAACTTCAAATATCAGTCACCGATTAAGCTACCGACTGTAACATGATTTAAATCCTATGCCATGCGCCGACAAGTGGGTCCCTATATAAGCGGAAAACGACTAATCAAATTGTCAAATTTAGCCAGGGCCAATAATTTGGTCTACTCCACTAACCCAAAAAAAAAAAGCACAACGCAGCAATAAGAATCGAGACTGCACATCTCCGCGCATGGCTGAGGATAGGTATTGTTTATTGTCATTCCATTTTTGTTTGTTTTTGTTCTGCGTACCAAATATCTTGGTTGGAAGATTAAACATATCTATCTATCTAACTCCATGGCGAGATCGTGAGCCATGTGAGGTGATAATATGCAAGAACGTCTGGTGAACATATGCGTCGTCTGATCATCAGTTGCGTCAGCGCCTGACGTTAGAAGTTAGACGTTCTCGATATAAACATATATATACTTAGTTAAAATATACGTACCAATAGCCTTCATGGAACCAACAAGAACATTAAAGATAATACGGTGACAACACGCATACATCATACACGCCCTTTATATTACAGCTATTGTATATCGTTCTGAGTTTTATATAATCTCATGGTTATCAGATAATAAATATGAATCGAAACGCTTACATCAATTAACATTGATTTTATTTCGATTGTGTCTGGTATTGAGTGGTATAATACATACAACATTTCGGAACAGTTTTATGGAAACATAGCAAGAGGGAGAACTCTATACCTACTTAGTCTACTCCATAAATAAACGACTTTATCATGCATGAATAGAAAAACTAGCTGGAACAGGTTCCCGGTGCTCCTTGTGGAATCTCTATTGAGCGGCGGAGGGGCCCTCGGCCCCTGCACAAATAAATATTAATTGTTTTTAACTCAAGCTGTTTGAGATAGTTTTTTCCTTGCTAAATTGTGATTATGTGATAAAATGGATCTCAAATTTGTCGCAATTCTATACGAAATTTATTAAGCTCTGGTCGAATCGAACTTAGTCCATTCGGTTAATCAATTTCGTATAGAATTGCGACTCATTAGAGATCCTCTATATCTAACAATTCCTATGATGCTTGGGCATAGAAAGTTCTTTTTTTAAATCAATAAGTTTTGACAAACTAACGCCGTTATAACATCCACCGGTAATTAATCGATTCTGATAACTAAAGAGTCTTTTGTAGAAATGTTGTTGTTGGAATCTGATGATACGGGGACCATCGAATCGGATTGTGTATCTTTAAGTGGTACGCAGGAATTATAACAGCCTAGCTATATAGCCGATACTCGAAATCATATTCCCAATTTAAGAGATATTCATGATTCACAACAACAAAAAGACTGCTACGCATGGTGTTCTTATAGCTCAACATTGTTCATGTATTATTTCTTAGCTCAAATAACGAAATTTAATGTAATTCAGTCTCATATATCTTGCTATGTTGAAGTTTTTGTCACTACTTCAGCAAATGTGTGGAAATGACCATGTCTCTGGACTCATATCAAACGTGATATCGGTGCCAATCACTCATGTCGGATTTTGAACCATGCATGAGCTCCTTGTCTATCTAAGATTGCGATTGTGGTATATTCACAACATAACAAACTCGGCCGCGGGAACACCCATAACAAGGAAGCCCTTTACCAATAGTTGAGCTGCGTAAAAATTCCAGTTACCGAAAGTTGAGCTGCGTAAAATGAGAAGCTCTCTACACAGAGTTGAGGTGCGTGTGAATATGGGTTGTACTGTCTAGACAGAACAGTCTGCTGTTATCATAACAGCACAATTGATTTCCTCCATCATAGAATAGAATAGTTTATTCTTCCACCATTAGAAATGTTACAAAGAGTGGACGAAACAATACGTGATACGATACATATATAAAAGAAAACAGACAACAGTGTTTGTTTGCATCCGATTAGGGACAAGATAGCCCACCCGTTGCTCGCTCCCAGCACACGCCCATAGTTACTGTATTAGGCTCTTGGAGTCGAACTCACTAACCATGCTTATACGATGGTAGCGTCCAACAACATGAGCTATAGTTCCGAGTCAACTATGTTCAGATGCTAAATTATGGAAAAGACAATGTATAATGCGGGTGCATCTCAACCGTTTCCTCGGGAGAACTACCAGGTTTTTTTTTCATTTAAAAAATTAAAAAATTTACACATTGCACATTGTAAACACCAGATTACTAGTAATGCCATGCCTATATATGCATCGGAATGACGGTGACACTCGCAGAATTAAATGGTACCGATAGAAGTACACGTCTATAACATAGCAGAAACATGAAATTGGTTGCATTTGTGATTTACTCCTATAATATAAATCGGTTAGATATAGATGTTTTGACACAATGCTATATAATTCGTTGTAGTGTATATGACCAGCCATTGCAACAACACAGTCTACGTGACATCAACGCTTCGTATAGAGAGTTCAAAAGGGTTGAGTTACGACAACAACATAAACTGCCACATTCTTGCAGTGACTGATAGCACACGAAACATTCTGACCTTCTCCAACAGGTTCGATCTTGAACCTAACCTTGGGTCAACATGCAGTGACTATGTTAATGTCCATGACGGGCCTGACACTGGGTATCCAACACTCAACACAGACCCCATATGTGGCACACAGGGAGTTGCTAGTTTGATCTCTAGCGGGAGTCAAGTGACTTTAAACTTTGTCACCGACGACTCCGGCATCTACCGTGGATTCGACATCATTTTGGTCGTTGTTGGACACAGTAAGTATAATTGACATACGGGTGCAGATATATACGACAGGCATATCATTGCTTAACATTTATATAATATAGCGTATGATATATGAATGAGTTATGAGTAACAAGGCATTGTTATAGTTATGGCGATGAGGTCTGATTATATAAAAAAAATGGCAAAAATGTTAAAGTTGCATAATCCGGTTTAACGCCCCTAAATTACTATTTCTCTGGCTTCGGGGGTAAACAAAATATTTTATTCGAGTCGATTAACCCACCAATCAAAAGATCAAAGTTTTGAAATATGTTATTTTTCACCATCTCCAATATTTGTCGGCCTAGCAACAATTCCGCTCAGAAATAGTACGACATACGCGGACGCCATTACCAGAGGTCACGCAAGGTCGCGACTCGATGTACTATAAGTGACGATCGTAGATTACATAATTAATATTTCGGATTATGAGACGATGAAAAGTATCGCTATAAACAAGAATACGGTATGTTGTGATATGCGTGCGGATACATACATATACTTATTTACGAATCTGGTATCAGGTTTTATTCATGCAAATACACATGTTATATGGACACACGCTAGTTATACGTGGGTATAATATGTGTTTACAGTTGTGATAACATGCGTTGGAGAACTCCAATTTGAACTAGGAATCATCATATATGGAAGTTGTAAACCACACTCGTCCAATTCACCAAACTGCCAAGAAAAATCGTTATTACAGGTTTTTTTTCGCCAAATATGATATCGTGATCGGTATTTTTGTGAAAATGCATTGTATTGGTAATAAACTAATTTTGATAACTAAATCGGCTTTTGGTGAAATTTCGTTATTGCTGTAGCTGGATGATACGGGGACCATCGAATCGGATTATGTATCTTTAAGTCGAGTCGCAGGGAAGGAATTCGTTGTTGAATTTGTATGCTGAATATAGGGACTTGTACTCTCTTAATTGAATTGACAGCACTGTGGTTCACAGTATAGTGAAAGTGAATTGACTCTATAATATTTGGAACATTTTACCCCACGCTTGCAAATAAGCGGACACTGTTTTAAATAAGTCTCGGTTAGTTATATCATCTCTCGTATAATTCTTAAGATTTTAATATGTCACTCATCTATACATTCGTTCCTTATAACGTAGGTCCGTGCGACGGTGGCCAGTACGGATGCACTGATGGGCTGTGCATTGCTTCGCAATTACTTTGTGATGGTTACGAAAATTGTATAGACGGATCGGATGAGAGCACGTGCAGTGGTGAGTGGAACACACATATTGACTGTCTAAAAGCATAAGCATTTTATTGAAGAGCAGTGTTAGCGCTGGACCAGAAAATCTTAGTTCCAAAACATTTTTAGGCCATTCACTTGGGGGGGGGGGGGGGGTCCGAGCACGTATGCCGAGTGGGTGGGTGGTCGATGGGACCAACAACAAAATTCCGCAACTCAAAATTTCTTTTCCTGCAAGTATTTTGACTGTTTTTGCAATGAGTTTGGCTTAAAACACCTTAGAATAAGAGACTTAATGTAATTCTAACTGCTAAACTGACTGCAGGCAGTTATTGTGTTGTATTTTGTTGCAAATTTTGAAATCCAAGATGGCCGCAGGCAGCCATGATTTTTTGGCCGAATGACCTCAAAATGACTCGTTCCTATTTACATCATCATCATCATCATCAACGTATTCTTGGAACAAGTCTTGCGACTTTTTGTTCCTGTACTAATGATAATACATTTATTTGTAATCAATTAATTGGGAGACAGAGTCGAGTGGACTCTTATCCCAATTTATTAATGTGAACATTAACAATTTTCAATTTGTCACATTAGGTAGTAAGTCATCGACATTCGACAATGTCCATGTCTTGGATAAAAAATCTTTTTGTTGGTTCATTTTCTCTCTTTTTCTTTAGTTCAACTCTGAGTTTATAAAGTTCCTCTATTTCCTTTCTTGAATACTCTCGATTGAAAAATATTTTTAGTTGTCCCTTTACTCCGGTTTCTTTTTTATTGAATAAAATCGCTTCTTTTATCATTTGGTCTCGTGAATGTTTAGAATTTAATAACAATTTCACTGGTCGATGTTTGTTTTCAGTTTTGTGACCAATCCGCTGGTATGACAGTACTTCAGTCGCCTCACATTTTGTCATTTTTATTATTGTTTTTGATATTTGAGTCAGATCTGCTTATTCTGTTGTTCCCTCGGGTACGTTTGCTCATGTATACGCACATCTAACCCTTTCTATACTAATATAATATAAAGCTTCATTAGTTATCGTTTGTTGAACTTATTATCTAAACATTTCCCTCAACGAATGTGACTCCTTTTGTACTTTTATTTATCTGCCGCCTGCTTATACATGTATTACCTGTACATCCCTGAAAATCAATAATAGAGAATTATAATGTACACTGTTTGACTCACTGTAGACATGGATAAGTAAAGTTTTCTCGCGCGGACGATTTTAGTGAGCGTTGGTGATAAAGTTAGTACTTTTTATGTTTTCTTGTTTATGATTTTGTTTACTTTTGACGACTTTTGAGTTCCATGCAGTTTCCGATATCAAACTGGCGTTTATGATTCATGAGGGTATCACCCCCCTCCCCCTGAATCCTGAATACGAGTTAATTTTGGGGGGTGAATCCTGAATACGAGTTAATTTTGGGGGGTGAATCCTGAATACATGTTAAGAAATAATATGTGATAAATGACATACAAATTGACTGTTTTAATATCAGACAGATACAAGCAGAAGTTACATAGACACATTATGGTGCCGGTCGCGTTATGAGGCCGTTATGATACCATTAATGATACTTTATGATCAGGGACGTGGCTAGAGGGTTTCCGTTGGGGGGGGGGGGGGGGGTGTCCACCTTGGGAAATTCCAACTGCACCCCCCTCCTTGATTCAGAATCAGACCGAACACAAGTTTTGTATAATTCCATTTGCACACCCCTTTGCACCTCAGTGTTTAGGCCTGATATCCTATATCTTCATAAACGATGGTTCTATATTCCCGGTATGAGAACATTCAGATATTTTAACCTGAAACATTGCATAAATCCTAACATCTAGTGGTCTAACTCCATACAAATGCACACGGCTACGGACAAGAGACCACGACACACCGAGCTGACCATCGTTGTTCGGCCGGTGTGAGAACATTTTGATATTTGAACAAGAAAATCGCAAATCCTAGCATCCAGACTGGCCTCAACTAAAGCTTTCCTATAGTGTTGAAAATTTTAAACCTCATACTCCCCCTCATGTTGGAAAATTCTCCAACTGATGACCACAAGTTTGACCAAATGTAGTAAAAATATTGTTAAACTTATTAGCATTTTTGTATTGGCCACAGGGGAGAGACAATGACACACCGGGCCGACCATGTTCGGCCCGGTGTGCGAAAATTTTGTAATCTGAACAAGAAAATCGCAAAATCCTAGCATCTAGACTAGCGTCAAGCATTTTTTGAGTTGGAAATTTCAAACCTGACACCCCACTTAGATTGGAAAATTTACAACTGATGACAATTCCAATGCCAATGTTGACCAAATGTATGAGAATATTGTTTTCTTAAATTAACTAGCAGTTTTTGACTGGCCACGGGGGAGGGACAAGGTCACAATATTTCCAAGTGTTGGAAATTTCCAACCTGTCACTCCCCTGAGGCTGGAAAATTTCCGACTGATGACCATTTTTTTTTTATACAAAAAATAGGAAAATATGCAAATATTGGTCCAATAACCTATTGTTGGTGTGAAATTTCCAACTAAAGTTTTGGCAGGTATGAAATTTCCAACTGTTGAAAATTTTGACCAAAGTTGGGGGGGGGGGGGTGAGACCCCCCCCCCCCCCGCATGTCGCCAAGTCTCTGTTTATGATGGCATGGTGGTCGAATATGCACAAGAAGCTATTCTACCCACTCATTCATACAGATAACTAGCACAAAATATTACTTTGCGCCATCAAAACCTGCGTCCAAGATGTTTTGCTTGAACCCGAATACCAGTTAATTCGGGGGTATGAATCCCGCGTACGGCTTCAAAACACCCTGAATCCCGCGTACCGAAAGGGGGGGGGGGCGTGATACCCTCATTCATGTTGTGAGTTTGACCATGCACCAACTCGCTCGATATCTAAACACCTCAAAGAAAATAAGTTCCCTCCTGATATATTCATGGACATCTTTAGATGCGGTATTCAGAATGCGATGAAGTTTTGGAAGATAATCTCTTATATGTTACCAACGTATATCTTAACATATCTCAGGATAACGATTTATTAAGTAATGTTATGTTTAAATGAACATCAATTGAATAGGGCGAGTCAGCTTTCCAAGAAACATTAAATAACTGCACGGTTCATTGACCTTCACTCAGAGAACATGTTCATGTATTCTAGCTCGTCATTCGGGGATGATCAATCAGAGTGAACATGTTCATGTATTCTCGTTATTCAATCAGAGAGAACATGTTAATGTATTCTCGTTATTCTGGGATGAACAATCAGAGTGAACATGTTCATGTATTCTCGTTATTCAATCAGAGAGAACATGTTAATGTATTCTCGTCATTCGGGGATGAACAATCAGAGTGAACATGTTCATGTATTCTCGTCATTCGGGGATGAACAATCAGAGTGAACATGTTCATGTATTCTCGTCATTCGGGGATGAACAATCAGAGTGAACATGTTCATGTATTCTCGTCATTCGGGGATGATCAATAAGAGTGAACATGTTCAGAAAAGTCGTTGCGCGGGTGAGAGGAATCGTGTATTCTCGTTATTCTGGAATGATCAATCAGAGTGAATATGTTCATGTATTCTCGTCATTCGGTGATGAACAATCAGAGTGAACATGTTCATGTATTCTCGTTATTCGGTGATGAACAATCAGAGTGAACATGTTCATGTATTCTCGTCATTCGGTGATGAACAATCAGAGTGAACATGTTCATGTATTCTCGTCATTCGGTGATGAACAATCAGAGTGAACATGTTCATGTATTCTCATCATTCGGTGATGAACAATCAGAGTGAACATGTTCATGTATTCTCGTTATTCTGGGATGGTCAATAAGAGTGAACATGTTCATGTATTATCGTTATTCAGCGATGATCAGTCATAGTGAACATGTTCATGTATTCTCGTCATTCGGCGTTGATCAATCAGAGTGAACATGTTCATGTATTCTTGTTATTCAATCAGAGTGAACATGTTCATGTATTCTTGTTATTCTGGGATGGTCAATAAGAGTGAACATATTCATGTATTATCGTCATTCTGGGATGAACAATCAGAGTGAACATGTTCATGTATTCTCGTCATTCGGGGATGAACAATCAGAGTGAACATGTTCATGTATTCTCGTTATTCGGGGATGATCAATTGTCAGATTACATGCATGGTGTTAACAAAATGTGGAACCCTCTGTGGTGATTCGCATCTTATGGCACCGAGCAGCTTTACTTAGGTAGCGAGCAGTATTATATACCCAGCTAGCTAGTATAGTTGTTGCGGTAATTTTGGAAGGTGAACCTAGACGACAACATTTTATAAATCCAGTTTTGGTGTAATTTTGATCGGGAATGTTTCGACAATAATATATTCAAAATCCGCTTTGTGGAAATTTTGTTATCCAAGATGACATCCAACATGGTTGTCTATATGACATCAGTTCTCGAAATAAGTCATTATACGATATATTGTGGCAAAGGAATTACGTAGTGTTATTTCAGTTTGTGTAGAATTAGAGTACGGAAGCGAACAGAGTGACTTGGACAGATAATACAACCAGGGACATGAAATGGCTGTCAAAATGGCCATAACTCCAAGCCATGCCACGATAGTGTGGTCGTGGTACGCAAAAAAAAGGGTTGACCCAGAAGAAATTGGTATAGAAGCGGGTTTGGTGTCATTCGACGCGGGAGAATCTCGTGTATAACATATCCAAAATCCGCTAAAATCCGCTTTGGGCAAAATCCAGGATCCAAGATGGCGTCCAACATGGCCGCCTTTAGTCAAATAGATTATGACTGAGATTAATTCGACATAATGAGAACAAATGTTGCCATATTTATACAAATGTAAACATTTTTTGCGAAGGTAAAGTATTATGCCACATATCTATAGAAAAAATGGAACCCCTCGCCCCAGATGGCTGCCAAAATGGCGGCCTAAACTCGAAAATTTGAAATTTTTGCCTAATATCTTAAATATAAATTCCTGTTGTTTGATAATGGTTCAGACTGGCGACATTGATTAGTCATATTCATGTTAATTCATCATTGGAGCAATGAAAGATTCCATAAATGGGGTCCCAGACTCATCTCCACCCTCAAAAATTTGATTTTACAGAACGCGGTATAAAATTCCACAAAAATCGCCATTGGGATTCCAGTCGTATATCAACAAGAAATGGACAGAACTGTACAATGTAAGTTGGGCATACCATTATCTATAAATACTCCAATTCAAAGAAACCCAAATTGGCGCTTTGTCTTAAAATGGCTGCCAAAATGGCGGTCAAAATATGGATAATGGCAGATATTTAGAATGGTCGTCAGAGGGTTACACCCAGAAGGAATTGGTAAAGAAACGGTTTTGTTGTCATTCGACGCTGGAGAATCTCGTGTATAACTTATCCAAAATCCGCTAAAATCCGCTTTGGGGAAAATACAGAATTCAAGATGGCGTCCAACATGGTCGCCAATAATAATGAAAATGGCAAATATGTAGTTATTCACGAAAACCCATTTGACAAGACGCCAATTCGGCACCAATACACATCATTGATTGTTTTTTGTGGGTATGAGTAGCCAATCACGATTCAAAATGCTAAGATGGCTACCAAAATGGCCACAGAAAATTGTCGAAATTTAAGTTCTGCTCAGAGGAAAGCCGAAACAACACTTCGGTTGTGAGCTAACGATGACAGACCTATTAAACATGTTGCCAATAATCTACTACCACAATCAGTTCAGCCCGAAATGTTCCAACTAAGCAGTATCTACTGCAGGATCCAACACGATGTCCACTTATTACGAGGGACTATCTGGAAATTAATTAAAAACAAATTAAATTGCTACGAATCTGGATTATTAGTCCGGAAGCATCAGGCTATAATGGGTTTTCCAGTGCTGGCGAACGTGAAAAGGACAGGAGGGAAAAGCGAATAACCTGGGGTTTACTTAATTGGTGGGCAAGTTGGTTATCGGAGCTGGGGAGTTTCAAAGTAAAATTATTTTCTTCAATATCAAGAGGAAAAATGAAAATTCGCACGTACATTGTATACCCTTCACACTTTATGTGACAATTCCGTGTCATGCGATTGTTGGTATATACATGTGGATAGAAACATTCTAGTAAATATATAGACGCACCGATATCTTCTACACATTTAGTGAATTTCATCAATGATATGTAGACACAATGTGCGCCACGGCTGGATCTGACCCGTAGGCGTAAAGGTATCAACCATTTAGCTTGATGAACTGGTATTTCAAGGTTGTCATTGGATAGAAATGCCACATGAATTAACATGATTAACAACATGTTTGTCTAAGAAATGTGAACAATGAACATGTTATTTTCCGGATGTTAGACAATCAAACTGCCACATAAGGCGTTCATCCATGCTCATCAGAGCACGAAATATGTGCAAATTAATGACACGAAAACTATTTCATGCGGACGACGTACTCTAGACCTACATCCAACGTCATTTCCTATTAACTTTTATTGTTTGTACGGACGGTTTCGAGGTTTGAAAATCCCGCTTGTCTAAGAAAACCTCCACATACTTACGGAGTCGATGTGTAAAAAATGTATGGGGATAGTTTCTTCATACATATATGTATTTGGCACACGTATTTTCTAGAACATAAGAGATCGCCATTTACCGGAGAGTTGATATCTGGGAAGAGATCAGAGTAAAACTACTTTTCTTACATGTCGAAATGGGAAATACATGGGCTACATTTAGTTCCAGCTTGAAACTTGACAATGATGGCCGAGCCCGAATAGTTAATATTTCGTCGCATCAGTGCTGTAATGTAACCCACATTTTCAACTTTCCGAGAAAATGAAGGTTGAAGTTTTTAGACAACATTTCTCCTAATGTTGACAAAGAATGACGTATTGTTGTATTTATCCCAATGAAAACTGACATTAGCTGTTCATTGAACCACATATTGTTTTCTGTTTACTCCCTCGTTTTCTTTTAAAAAGCAATAGCTCGTTTGGAGATATGACATTTTGCGTATGCCAGCGACGATTCGTTTCCGTGCTATAATGAAGTTGTGCTAATAAATGCAGATTAAGCTAAATTTGGTGGCAATCGCATGTGTCTATGAACTAAAAAGTGCCTATTCTACACTATGAAAATTCACCCATGTGCATCATCATACAGAAATGTGTGGAACAATCACAAAATTTAAATCACCAAATGATCACGTGACTAACATGGAGATACTGCCATATAGCACACATTTTAGAATTCACAAACACAAAACAGAAGTCACGTGGACAACCTGAAGCGTCCGATTGGCTGCTGTTGGACATACGACCTCATAGCACGAATAATTGTAAAGATCGCTGGAGATACATTTGCTTCACTGGTTTGTGCGAATATTTGTCATCCAATGCAAGGACAGTTTGGCCCATCGGATTGGACTTTTTCTCACGACTCGAATGGTATCAAATACTCATTTCCCGCCATAATGGAGTTACGACATTATAGCACTGATGCGTCAATATTTTGTCAACCCGCGGGAAGCCACCAAAAGATTGAAAATAAATAGTTTTGATGTATATGAGCCACATACATGTATATGAGCCAACTATCAACTGCATCCACCACTCACAACTTCCATTATGTGATAAACTGGGCAGAGTCTACCATTTTCGTTTTGGAAGCCATATTAGATAAAATTTATTGTTTCTTTTGGTCTATTTGAGATGGAATGTTCACAAATAAAAGAAAGGATCAATTATTTTGTAGACAAGATCTGCTCGTCCCTAAATATCAAATGTGACCAGAACCCCAAAGTCGATTTTGGTTAAATTTCATACCGCATTCGTTATTACTTATTAGTGAAGGACCGGAGTAAACTATGATCTAATCTATTAGAAATGTCATTGCTGTAATGATCAGTTGACACGATCATTGAAAGAATATACCCATGTTTCCCAGTTCAGAGAGCAACAAGTGATAAACAGAAGTGATAGTAAATAGTATTTTTCACATCGGGTGGCCATTTTTGGTACTGATTTTTAAGTTTTTACATAGAGCTAGATAATGGCATCATAAAGAGGTATACATTCGTATTTATTTAGTCAATTTTATCCATCAACCACTACTTATAATGGATTGAATGACACTGTGATCAATATCCGCCATTTTCCATATTTTGACCGCCATTTTGGCAGCCATTTTGAGACAAAGCGCCAATTTGGGTTTCATTGAATTGGAGTATTTATAGATATTGGTATGCCCAACTTACATTGTACAGTTCTGTCCATTTCTTGTTGATATATGACTGTAATCACATTGGAGAGTTTTGTGGAATTTTATACCGCGTTCTGTAAAATCGAATTTTTGAGGGTGTAGATGAGTCTGGGACCCCATTTATGGTATCTTTCATTGCTCCAATGCTGAATTAAGATGAATAAACCTAATCAAAGTCGCCAGTCTGAACCATTATCAAACAACAGGAATTGATCTTTAAGATATTAGGCAAAAACTTCAAATGTTCGAGTTTAGGCCGCCATTTTGGCGGCCATCTGGAACGAAGGGTTCCATTTTTGCCATAAACAGGTGGCACAATATTTTACCTTTACAAAAATGTATACATTTGTATACATATGACAACATTTGTTCTCACTATTATCGAATTAATCTCAGTCAGAGTATCTTTTGACTAACGGCAGCCATGTTGGACGCCATCTTGGATCCTGAATTTTGCCCAAAGCGGATTTTAGCGGATTTTGGATATGTTATACACGAGATTCTCCCGCGTCGAATGACACCAAAACCGCTTCTATACCAATTTCTTCTGGGTCTAACCCTCCGACGACCACACTACGACGAAAGCCACAAAGGAATCAAAATACGTATTGGTAATATAAATGCCTGTTGTTAAATATCTTTACAGACAATTAAACATATCAATTTGAAGGATTTAACCCAACGATTTACGTCATTAAAGTTCGGGTTTTCTGCTTAGAATACATCCAGCAGTCGGGCCAAAAATAATAATTTCGGGTATGCAACACACAAAGTAATTTTTCGTCGCACAGCACATGGTATTTCATTCGGCACGCATGATTAATTATTGAAAGTAACGCGGAAACGGAAGTGCATACCCTTGGGTTATAAATACCTCAGTTGACCCCGGATGTCATTCTATGGTGAAATAGAATAGACACTTCCGCACATATTACCACAGTCACACCCGTTAAACTGCCATAAACAGAAAGAACATTAAAATATAGACATATTTTGTTCTTATACCAACATAAATATCGCGTAAATAGTATGTTATTGTCATGTTCGTACGCCGTGTTATGTAAACAAAAACCAGGTTATGTGACATTTTTGCTTTTGTTTACACAACAAGGCGTACAAACTTGACAATACCATACCATTTAAGCGATATATATGATTGGTATAAGCACAAAATATTGTCTATATTTTAATATGCTTTCTGTTTATGGCTGTGTTAACGGGTGTGACTATATATTTTTAACAGTTATGCCCACCACGAAGGCCATCGGTGCCTTTAAGCCTGAAGTCGTTGCATATAGTGTATTTCTTCCTAGAGAGTTTTACAGAGATACCGGTGTATTAAATAATAAATATGAATCGAGGACACATGTCCCGAAAAGCGTCAATCGATTCATATAAATTGATTTAGAATTTTTTATCACATTCTCGGGGCAGCTATATAGGATATTTTAGAACAGAGTGAGAAACTATCTTGTTAGAAACATCAATCTAGGCAAATTTCATTTCCAGTAGATGAGATTCATGCTCAGCTGCATCAGAAATAAACTACTTTATTGTATCTTTATACATATAATGGACTCAATCTTCAGTATTATCTGCGTTTTATTCACAAGGAGCCAGTTTTAGTTTTGAAATCTTGTTGTTTTAATTGTAGCACGTAAGTGATACCACATCTTTAACCCTTTCTATACTAAAGCATCATTGCTGATTAGTTACCCCAAAGGAAATGTTCAGATAATAAGTTTAACTCTCTCTATACTAAAGCATCATTGATGATTAGTTATCCCAAAGGAAATGTTCAGATAATAAGTTTAACCCTCTCTATACTAAAGCATCATTGATGATTAGTTATCCCAAAGTAAATGTTCAGATAATAAGTTTAACCCTCTTTATACTAAGTCTAAAGCATCATTGATGATTAGTTATCCCAAAGGAAATGTTCAGATAATAAGTTTAACTCTCTCTGTACTAAAGCATCATTGATGATTAGTTATCCCAAAGGAAATGTTCAGATAATAAGTTTAACCCTCTCTATACTAAGTCTAAAGCATCATTGATGATTAGTTATCCCAAAGGAAATGTTCAGATAATAAGTTTAACCCTCTCTACACTAAAGCATCATTGATGATTAGTTATCCCAAAGGAAATGTTCAGATAATAAGTTTAACCCTCTCTATACTAAAGCATCATTGATGATTAGTTATCCCAAAGGAAATGTTCAGATAATAAGTTTAACCCTCTCTATACTAAGTCTAAAGCATCATTGATGATTAGTTATCCCAAAGGAAATGTTCAGATAATAAGTTTAACCCTCTCTATACTAAGTCTAAAGCATCATTGATGATTAGTTATCCCAAAGGAAATGTTCAGATAATAAGTTTAACCCCCTCTATACTAAGTCTAAAGCATCATTGATGATTAGTTATCCCAAAGGAAATGTTCAGATAATAAGTTTAACCCTTTCTATACTAAAGCATCATTGATGATTAGTTATCTCAAAAGAAATGTTCAGATAATAAGTTTAACCCTCTCTATACTAAGTCTAAAGCATCATTGATGATTAGTTATCCCAAAGGAAATGTTCAGATAATAAGTTTAACTCTCTCTGTACTAAAGCGTCATTGATGATTAGTTATCCCAAAGGAAATGTTCAGATAATAAGTTTAACTCTCTCTGTACTAAAGCATCATTGATGAGTAGTTATCCCAAAGGAAATGTTCAGATAATAAGTTTAACCCTCTCTATACTAAGTCTAAAGCATCATTGATGATTAGTTATCCCAAAGGAAATGTTCAGATAATAAGTTTAACTCTCTCTGTACTAAAGCGTCATTGATGATTAGTTATCCCAAAGGAAATGTTCAGATAATAAGTTTAAGCCTCTCTATACTAAGTCTAAAGCATCATTGATGATTAGTTATCCCAAAGGAAATGTTCAGATAATAAGTTTAACCCTCTCTATACTAAGTCTAAAGCATCATTGATGATTAGTTATCCCAAAGGAAATGTTCAGATAGTAAGTTTAACCCTCTCTATACTAACTCTAAAGCATCAGTGATGATTAGTTATCCCAAAGGAAATGTTCAGATAATAAGTTTAACCCTCTCTATACTAAGTCTAAACCATCATTGATGATTAGTTATCCCAAAGGAAATGTTCAGATACTAAGTTTAACCCTCTCTATACTAAGTCTAAAGCATCATTGATGATTAGTTATCCCAAAGGAAATGTTCAGATAATAAGTTTAACTCTCTCTGTACTAAAGCATCATTGATGATTAGTTATCCCAAAGGAAATGTTCAGATAATAAGTTTAACTCTCTCTATACCAAGTCTAATGCATCATTGATGATTAGTTATCCCAAAGGAAATGTTCAGATAATAAGTTTAACCCTCTCTATACCAAGTCTAATGCATCATTGATGATTAGTTATCCCAAAGGAAATGTTCAGATAATAAGTTTAACCCTCTCTATACCAAGTCTAAAGCATCATTGATGATTAGTTATCCCAAAGGAAATGTTCAGATAATAAGTTTAACCCTCTCTGTACTAAGTCTAAAGCATCATTGATGATTAGTTATCCCAAAGGAAATGTTCAGATAACAAGTTTAACTCTCTCTGTACTAAAGCATCATTGATGATTAGTTATCCCAAAGGAAATGTTCAGATAATAAGTTTAACCCTCTCTATACTAAGTCTAAAGCATCATTGATGATTAGTTATCCCAAAGGAAATGTTCAGATACTAAGTTTAACTCTCTCTGTACTAAAGCATCATTGATGATTAGTTATCCCAAAGGAAATGTTCAGATAATAAGTTTAACTCTCTCTATACTAAGTCTAAAGCATCATTGATGATTAGTTATCCCAAAGGAAATGTTCAGATAATAAGTTTAACCCTCTCTGTACCAAAGCATCATTGATGATTAGTTATCCCAAAGAAAATGTTCAGATAATAAGTTTAACCCTCTCTATACTAAGTCTAAAGCATCATTGATGATTAGTTATCCCAAAGGAAATGTTCAGATAATAAGTTTAACCCTCTCTATACTAAGTCTAAAGCATCATTGATGATTAGTTATCCCAAAGGAAATGTTCAGATAATAAGTTTAACTCTCTCTGTACTAAAGCATCATTGATGATTAGTTATCCCAAAGGAAATGTTCAGATAATAAGTTTAACCCTCTCTGTACTAAGTCTAAAGCATCATTGATGATTAGTTATCCCAAAGGAAATGTTCAGATAATAAGTTTAACCCTCTCTATACTAAGTCTAAAGCATCATTGATGATTAGTTATCCCAAAGGAAATGTTCAGATAATAAGTTTAACTCTCTCTGTACTAAAGCATCACTGATGATTAGTTATCCCAAAGGAAATGTTCAGATAATAAGTTTAACCCTCTCTATACTAAGTCTAAGGCATCATTGATGATTAGTTATCCCAAAGGAAATGTTCAGATAATAAGTTTAACTCTCTCTGTACTAAAGCATCATTGATGATTAGTTATCCCAAAGGAAATGTTCAGATAATAAGTTTAACCCTCTCTATACTAAGTCTAAAGCATCATTGATGATTAGTTATCCCAAAGGAAATGTTCAGATAATAAGTTTAACTCTCTCTGTACTAAAGCATCATTGATGATTAGTTATCCCAAAGGAAATGTTCAGATAATAAGTTTAACCCTCTCTATACTAAGTCTAAAGCATCATTGATGATTAGTTATCCCAAAGGAAATGTTCAGATAATAAGTTTAACCCTCTCGATACCAAGTCTAAAGCATCATTGATGATTAGTTATCCCAAAGGAAATGTTCAGATAATAAGTTTAACCCTCTCTATACTAAGTCTAAAGCATCATTGATGATTAGTTATCCCAAAGGAAATGTTCAGATAATAAGTTTAACCCTCTCTATACTAAGTCTAAAGCATCATTGATGATTAGTTATCCCAAAGGAAATGTTCAGATAATAAGTTTAACCCTCTCTATACTAAGTCTAAAGCATCATTGATGATTAGTTATCCCGAAGGAAATGTTCAGATAATAAGTTTAACCCTCTCTATACTAAAGCATCATTGATGAGTAGTTATCCCAAAGGAAATGTTCAGATAATAAGTTTAACCCTCTCTATACTAAGTCTAAAGCATCATTGATGATTAGTTATCCCAAAGGAAATGTTCAGATAATAAGTTTTTTCCACTCAATCAATTAATAGGACTCCTTCTGCACTTTTAGTTATCTTTCGTCTGCTTGTATCAACTTCCCCCCTAATGAATAATATACCATTCCGCTGTACAGTTTTTAACTAACTGGAAAAATTCATTTAGTATAGAAAAGGTCAAGAAAGAAAATAGAAAGAAATAGAGCACACAAATAACGGAAATATCTTAAAAAGGTTCATTAACCCTTTACCCAACAGAACGACCCTGTGCCAATGCATTCTCTTATATATGCGAGTCGACCATAGGTCGCCTCGCATATATAAGAGAATGCATTGGCTTAACACATATTAAAAATGATAAAATTGTCAAAGAATGTAGAAAAATATTATAAAAATTGTTAAAAAATGTAAGAAAAAATTATAAAATTGTTAAAGAATGTAGGAAAAATGGTCGACTCGCATATATAAGAGAATGCATTGGCACAGGGCATAACTGTAACTATCACAATGTGGTCGATGAACCGGTTCCAATGATATCCATATTTGTATGGTGGTATTGAGACAGACCGAAGATATTTTAGGCTGTTGAAGCTTTATTTGGGCGTTTTTGGCCGGTTTGTTGGGTAAAGGGTTAACATGGAATAATGATCGCGATTTATGTTCATTCCAGATTCGTCTGCAGATAACGCGGACAGCGAAACAAGAACCGCCCTGATTTTAGGAATATGTCTGCCGCTGCTCGCGTTGGTCGCTGGCGCCCTGGTTGTGGTGTATATGATACATAGGAGACATCGGTGGAAGAAGTTCCTGAGATTGGAATTACCAGAGATGTCACGTGACGATAGTTATCCCACTTACCCGATGACGTCGAGTTATCTGAAAGATGGCGATACCAAATCAGTCGGAGATTTATGACGCGCCGAATGTTAAGGGGGGGATGTTCACATATCATCTTCATTGTATGCAGAATCTGAGCAATTATTAAGAGACGACAAAAACAATGGATTTTAAAACATTTGAGAGGTTGAAAAGATTATTTATTTTTTTGTCCGTTTCGGTACCAAGCATTGCTAGAAAATATTAATAATTTGACACAACAGTCCAATCACCCAATAGCTTATTGTCTTGGTTCTATGAGAGGAAGCATCATTTATATCATAATGTTAAGTTAGATTTGTAATTGCCTAATATATCATACCCACATATATTATTGTAATGACGAATAGAGCAGTCACAAATATTCCAGCGGAATGAAAACAAATGTTGATATGCAATGTGGTCCGTCCAATCAGGGAGCAATCAACTGGAATTTGGCCAGTGTTGAGAGATATGGTGGTCAGCTTTTATTTGGAAATTAACCCATATGACCCAGAACTAATCTTATCCCACTTTTCCATTGATCAATTGGGTATTGGGGGTTGTGGGATCACATTTCAGTTATTTTTTATTGAATTGATGCCCCCCTTATTTTTGCACCAATCCCTGCAGAAACTGTGGAGTGTCACCTTCAAGACCAGCAAATAGCACCATTTTCATCTGTCAACTTGACAAATATTGTTACTGAAAATCATTTTTTAGCAAATCTGTTCAGTTAGAAGGAACATTTTATGGTAGATACACCATTCTTCTATGGATATTCCAATTGGTGGGGATATGGAGTCTTGGAACAGTGGGGGGGGGGGGGTGGTGGTTCATGTATATGGTTATTGGTGATTTTTCAGATGATGGGTACTTCTTCATGACATCATATGCTCCTTGAATCTTAGCTGAAAATGCCGATATTGTGACATTACACAGTATACAACAAGATTAGATATTCAGTCTTTCTTATTCACAAGTGTGAAATATAATAATTCAGGTTTCCTTGATCATATTTCACTTGACAACATATTGTTCATGTGATGTCATAACCTTGTAAAGCTTTCCCTTAATGCTAAATAAGACTTGGAATTTTTTAACCCATAGTTTTGGGAGAGTATTAAAGATAGTTGTTGTATGAAATATTATGTTTTATTTTGATACCGGTATCTGAGGAAAATATGCATCTCATAATATATTTTATACAACATTTTAGCATTTCAGACCTTTTTCAAGCCACATATGATGGTTGAATATATCTATTTTGTCACTACGTCAAGCATAACGTCATTGGGTTCTGAAAGACACAAAAGGGTTGAAATCATGGGGGGTGCATGTAAATCCCCGCCCAATCTTGCTGCCTGTGATTGCAATAACGCATGGGGTGTAATATATCATTTTAAGCGGTATAATGCAAAGAATATGGAGGTGTGGTCCCTATTAAAGATTAATAAAATTGCATTTCCCTTAAGGTGACACTCCACAGTTTCGAATGATCAGCAGGGGTAAATTTCTTAGAATAGAGTACCAGTGTTTTCTGTCACCATGGGTGTGGTATGTTTATTGAGAGAAGGTTAGTTATGAATTTGTGGATTTTTAGAGGATGTCTTTGAGTTTTGAAAAATATTGTTTCAGGTGACCTTGACCCCACCAGTATGAAGTAGTAGCGATTTCTGCGAAACAGTGGCTCCAGACACCAGCGTGACTTTTTAGCACCTAAAATTTGTCATCTGCATGAAAATGTTTTTTTTTTAAATTACAGTGGTGAGAAGTTTGAAATTTTTTGATATTATTGTGAGGAAACAGTGTTCTTCTCGACAACATAGGCGGCTATACCATAGATTTTCTGGTTTTTGTGTCCCACGGGCCTGAAATACGCTTATTTTTGCCATTTTTGCGTCAAAATTTCATTTTTCAGGCACACAATCAAGGGGCATAACTCTTGCTACCCCCATTAAAATGACAATTCTGTACCAAAATCTTTAAGCCTAGTATGTGCTCAACCCAGGTATATATACATTGTATATGTGTTGTGGGATCACATTTCAGTTATTTTTTATTGAATTGATGCCCCCCTTATTTTTGCACCAATCCCTGCAGAAACTGTGGAGTGTCACCTCAGTGCTCTCAGTCCTAATATCCTATATATTCATAAACCATGGTTCTAAATTCCCGGTATGAGAACATTCAGATATTTTAACCTGAAAAATTGCATAAATCCTAACATCTAGCGGTCTAACTCCAGTCAAATGCACACGGCTACGGGCAAGAGACCAGGACACACCTGGGCTGACCATGTATTCCGCCCGCGGTGTGACAAAATTTTGAAAACTATACAAGAAAATCGCAAATCCTATAGCATCTAGACTGGCCTCAACTGAAGTTTTCCTATAGTGTTGGAAATTTCAAACCTAATACTCCCCCTCAGGTTGGAAAATTCTGCAACTGATGACCATTTCAGTCCACAAGTTTGACCAAATGTAGTAAAATATTGTTTTGTTAAACTAATTAGAAGTTTTTTATTAGCCACGGGGACAATGACACACCGGGCCGACCATGGTTCTGCCCGGTGTGTGAAAATTTTGAACTCTGAACAAGAAAATCGCAAAATCCTACCATCTAGACTAGCATCAAGCCTTCCTAGAGTTGGGAATTTCAAACCTGACATCCCCACTTAGGTTGGAGAATTTCCAATTGTTGACAATTCCAATGACAATGCTGACCAAATGTATGACAATATTGTTTTCTTAAATTAACTAGCAGTTTTTGACTGGCCACGGGGGAGGGAGCAGGACACAAGCTTTCCAAGTGTTGGAAATTTCCAACCTGTCACCCCCCCCCCTAAGGTTGGAAAATTTCCAACTGATGACAATTTCATTCCAAAATTTTGACCAAAAATAGGAAAATATGCAAATGTTGGTCCAAAAACAATTAATTCCCCCCAATAAATTGTTTGAAAATCAAACTACAAGAATATTTTCAACCTATTGTTGGTGTGAAATTTCCAACTAATGTTTTGGCAGGTATGAAATTTCCAACTGTTGAAAATTTTGACCAAAGTTGGGGGGGGGGGGGGGTGAGACATACCAAACTCCCCCATACCCCCTGTCGCCACGTCTCTGCATGTGGAGAAGGAAATCCCCTGTTAAAATGGCGAGGGTAATCTAACAGCAAAAGATCCGACAATTTTACCCGGGTATAAATCAGATCATTCTATTATCTCACTCTCATTAAACGTCAGTGACACCAAGACTACATGGTCCTGGTTTTTGGAAATTTAATAACTCTCTTTTATACGGTAGAGAATATGTAAATTTAGTATAAAGCAATCATAGTTGAAAACAAAATAAGATATTTTTACTCCTCACATGGGAATAAAAACAAGACAAGTTGTTCCATTGGAAAACGGCTATTCTTCGGCGCAGTGTTGCTTCATGTCAGATGCGCCACCATGCGCTTTTCCGAAAACTGAAAACGTGAGAGAATGAAAATTGAGAAAAATCTGACATCAAAGAAGACAAAAAATATATCAGACCTTGAGGATCCATCGTGTAGCTCTGAAGAAAAACAGAAAATAATGGAAGACTTAGAAAAATTGGAAGCCGAAATTGAAGCAATGCGAAAAGAAACAATTCGCGGAACCATGGTTAGATCTCACGCAAAATGGATAGAGGAAGGCGAAAAACCAACAAAATATTTTCTAAATTAAGAAAAAATGTAATTACATCTCCAAAAACCCTGACCAGCCTGACAGTTGCGAATGGTAGCACTATCACAAAACTGTCAAACCAATATTTACAATATTTAAAATACAGTTTCAATATGGTTAAAATTTACTAATTATATTATTTACGGTAAATTTAGAACATAAATTAATTAAAGCTGCAGATAGTGTTTGGAACTCTGATTTTGCAAATCTTAAATATCACACACCATCGACCACTTTAACTGTCTAATAAGACAAATTTAAAGAAGTTTAAAGTTCTTTATCACCAATGTTGTTGCTACAGAAAGCCCATTTTCGGACAATAATATGTCAAGGTAATATCTAGTATCGCTGCTTTGTCTTTCTTTTAAGTTGAGAGGTGGTTGCAAACATTTTCCGAACACAATGTGTGCCTTTAACTACTTTATAATTACGTGTCACAAGTGAGAAAGTAGGCCAGGGCATGGAAGAGTTACGCTCTCCCATGTCCTGGATTGGGAGAATGGTTGCATGCATTTTGTCTCTTCTTCCTTTGTTACTCTCTATTCTCAATAAACGAATTAAAAAAATAAATAAAAAATTTAAGTCTCCTCTCATGATCTTCATATATAATATCAAACTGCACTTTGGGAAAAAATCTATTTTACAGAAGTTCTTGGTACCTCAAAACAGTGAAATTTTAAATATGTTTCATGCCATAAAAGTGAAGTAAATGAGGTTATAATATCCAATGGTTCGATGGATCTTAAATATTGTGTCACAAAAGTCGCTGGTATCAAATTTCACAAAGAAATTCCGGACAGATTGAGAAAATCCATTTTTAAATACCAGGATGTTTTGGCAAAACGTGCCTCTGTCCCTTAATTATATCGTTTTCGTGGATATTCACGGCAGTCATTGCTCAGTTGATTGGTTAACTGATATACGAGGATTGAGAACGCTCGGATAAACCAGCTACATGTTTGTGGAAGGTACCTTATACACAACTTTACACGGAG
The DNA here is from genome assembly GCA_032622095.1 of Siphonodentalium dalli. Taxonomy (NCBI): domain Eukaryota; kingdom Metazoa; phylum Mollusca; class Scaphopoda; order Gadilida; family Siphonodentaliidae; genus Siphonodentalium; species Siphonodentalium dalli. The sequence goes on from CP136062.1 coordinate 199,019,747, forward strand.
ATTGGATTATTTCAACCATGACAGACAAAAGCGTAACCAGATTAACCTACACACGTTTTCGACTCAATCTGGAGTTTCTCGTGTATTAGTGATGTTTGATCACCATACAGACGATTCGATGGCCATCGTTCCTTATTGTTATGCTGGTAGCATATATATACGTCGATATTGAACACCAACAAAGAAAGTACGAAAAGAGTATTAAGGGCTTTGTGGACCCAATTTTTCCAAAACAATTTAGAGTCCAAATCAAGGATTCTGTTCATATATATTAGTAATCACAGAAACCATGCCCATTGATGCAACATTTGAAGAGTATACTTCATGGTGGATTATGTTAGAAATAAAAAATGTGAACTTTATCGAGATTTAACAAAATAAAATTTACAGGCAATGGTCCAAGAAAAACAAAGTCCATATCTAAGAATCAAATATGGGAATATGTACTGAACACTGTGATGAATGATTTACTGCAAAAAAAATATTATATTTCTTGAGCGTTCGTTGAAAAAATTACTTTGAACCAGTTGTTGACAAATGGTATACTATCTTCACAATATGGTTGAATAAGAGCCAGCAGTTTATGGGTCAACTTTCCATGGCTTATATCCAGTCTGGTGTGAATAGCTTTTAGCTGGTGTCAGGATAATCACTCATGTGGAAGTTGAGTGAGTGATGACCTACTTACTAGAAATAGTGTGATGGTCTGGCAGGGTTTCGATTGAGGCTTAGCATTATATTGTCAACATAGTTCACAGCATTGCACTGGCCACTGCTTAACCCATACATTCTAGCATCCACACATCCAATGTTTAAGCAAGTATAGATCATTTGTCACCAACTGGTTCTAAGTATTTTTTTCAAAGAACGCTCAAGAAATATAATATCTTTTTTGTAGTACATCATTCATCACAGTGTTCAGTACATATTCCCATATTTGATTCTTAGATATGGACTTTGTTTATCTTGGACCATTGCCTGTAAATTTTATTTTTTTAAATCTCTATACAGTTCACATTTTGTATTTCAAACATATTCCACCATGAAGTATACACTTAAAATGTTGCATCAATGGGCATGGTTTCTGTGATTACTAATATACATGAACAGAATGCTTTAATTTGACTGTATAAAATTTTGGAAAAATCGGGCCACAAAGCCCTTAATGTGGCATGTATCGGACACCATTTAATACTACATTCTGCAAGACCAGTAATTAACGACAGCAGGGCGTACATACATGTAGATGTATATGTATACAAGTTATACATCTGACTTTGTGACGTCACGGGCTCACGGCCAAGTATGCAGTTAAGCTTGCCGACCATGCGAGTTTTGAAAAGCGGTGTCAATTTGTGTCGACTTTCGGTTGAATCCATGCTCTGTTAAGGATAGTAGATAGACATTCAAAACACGAACGCCCTTGTATTGAATCCAAAACCGTTTGACTTGTCAGTTTCAAGAATTCAATTTGTTATACATGGGAAATTTCCCACATTTTAAAGAGATGGAAATGTTTGTTCCAAATAAAAACTGACACCATAAGTCTACACGTGGTTTAGCTGGTGTCGTTGCTTACGCTATAGCGTATGCGGTCATACAAGTTGTATTAATATATTGATTATCTTAAGATTATCATAATTTATGTATAGGATAATGGCTTCAAACTGTACATTATTTCAGGGAATGGATCGATCGAGGCCGTAGGCCGAGATCGTTCCATTCGCTGAAATAATGTACAGTTTGAAGCTATTATCTGACTTAAAACATGACCGAGTCCATTTGTTTGATGCGTCACCTCAGAATGGATTAACTCAAATGGATCAAGACACATGAGTTGCACCATGTGTTCGGCCCTATCCACTCGTTCATTGGCTGCATGGATGGCCTGACATCTTAACCTATTGTCAACTTAATGGACAGGCAGTACCCCATTGCGTTTACCCCCGTTGAATGAACACGACGTGAAGACAATGAGCTCATTCTAAAATAGATTTACGAATATCATCGGGAGTTTTGCCCTTACATTTCGGCATTTGTATTAAATTATTTATGCGGCATATTTCGGATTTTGCGGAGAATTATACATTGAATGGCAGATTGGTGCGAGCGGTATGCATAATTGGAGATTTTAACGATCTTGCAGTTTAGATCGCGGGTAATACTGAAGATCGAAGGACTACATTTACATGTAAATTACTATATAATAGTTTAGGTTTTATCGTGAGGGGTGCTACAACATGCCACCCGGGAACGGAATTATATTCAAGACATTTTATCAGTTGAAAATTCAATGACTATTCGTGAAACGACATGCCTGGAATTTTAAGTTATACACCCCTCACTCCAACACGAGAGACGAGGCTCTATGTATAGGTCTATCCCTTTTGTCATGTTCTAGGAATCAATAAGAGCCATACTATATTTGAAAACCATTGTCTATAGATAGCTACGTGCATACATTATGTTATCATACATGCAATTCATATAAAATGAAATCGTCAACAGTAAAATAACCGTTCATTAAGTTGGATATTGAGCGTCCGTTATTAGAATAATGGATCGTTGTTTGTAAAATAATGTACGATGTTGACAATAACCATCCATTAGCGCACAATCCCATTGTTGCAATCGTTCCCTGATTTTTGGTAAAGTACTCTTATTCCCAAGGCTGGCGAAGGAATAGTTCAGTGATTATCCCATTGTTAGGCACCCGCAACTCATAACAAACACATCGCACGGGCGCTTCAAAGTGGGAACAGTCCGTGTTGTTTCGGTCATATCTATTCACATTCAGTTCATGTTAATCACGTTTTTGGCCGTGGCTAACCGGCTATTGTGTCCAATCGCGGCCAGCGCGCGCACGGCACATTTCCAGTTTATTGCATTATGTGTGATCAATTGTGCTCCAAGTCGGTCAGAGCACGCGAATTGTTCTTTACCAGAATAAATCTCGTCTCCGACTCGATTGATTCTGGTAAAGAACAAGTCTTGTTGCTCTAACCATTACTTATCCTATAAACTAGACTCGATGAACAAAGGAGTGACGTCATAGCCATGTTTTTAAGTCAACTGATAATAATTTTTATCACATAATTTGGCCATAAAAGCAGTTTCATAACTAGAATGCACTCACTGGAGCTGCCTATACTTGCGCCCATCACACATTTGGCATGGTTTGTGTCTTATACCAACAACAGTTTGAACCACGAGTGCTGGCCTCTCGTTTGAGAGAGATCGATAACAAGACTCTAGATATCAAATCTCAGTTCACCCATAGTTGTGTGTATGGACAGAATATCTATGTTATCTCATATCAAGTTGATATATTATACACTATTGCTAGTCTTAGTGATACGTACGAGTTGTTCGACATATTTATAGAAAGGGTGTGAAAACGATTGATTGCCGATGATGCTATATTATATACCTATTGGGTTAAATTACTAGTTTGACTAGAATGACATAATTACAAATGCCGACACAATTAAATAAAAGACACGCGACCGTTGGCTAATCCTTGATTAACATTGTGTCAATGGGAACGTTCCCTCATTAGCGACTGATCTACAATCTTCGGGAACATACCATCAAAATGCCTATTGCGTTGAGAATGAGAAAGCTTGTTTCCCCAGTTAATTAATAAGGCGTTTCAATAATCCATGTTTCCACATTCACATTTTTCAGTGCAATTGTTTGTCAATTGAACCACGCGCTCGATTGTTTGGTCGGACATGATTTATATGCACCAGGATCTTTCGAAAATGTTTTGAACTTTCTAGAAATATGTTGGCACCTCATTGTCTCTGCGAGAAAAAAGAACGATTCCGCACGCATTTTTTATACTTGATCTTAACTCATTTCCTCGAGTTTCAAGTTACATAAAATAGACTTCTAATGGGCAGTACTATTGCCCACTTTTGTTTCCATGCAGTATATATATATTTATAATAATACAACACGAAGTTGTTGGCAGTTGGAATGGTTTAGCCTGTCCGTGTAATGCGAGTCTCAGCTGTCTGGACATCGACGCAGTCATGTCTGGTATTTTGCGCGACCATGTAGCTCGTGACGTCCCGATGTGCGTCGTGACGTCATGGCGTCTTGGTCGGTTTCCAGGAAGAAATCATTCAAAATTGTTCATTTATGAACGATTTATTATCAAAATAAAACCAGATAACGATGCAAATTAAGAATATATGTGGATTTAAATTACAATTGATGCAATCATCTCATATTAACGTATGCATTATTTACAGTATGTACTTCCGGTATGACGTAACATATTCGCGGAAGGACAGACAAAGATCCGGATCGAAAACATTACTTGCGTCCAGCATGGACTGGCGCAAGTAATTATCGGTAATAGACACGTTTAATATCAGCGCGTGCGATGACGTCACGGCGTTCTTCAAATAACTTGCGATCGCTGTAGTTTATGATTGTTGTTTTCGATGAATATTTCGCGTTGCTTCGGGTTTATTTGATCATGTGATAAAAGGTATCTCACACTCGTCCTATTTTATACGTAATTTATCAACCTCGTCCTCTAATTCTATTTGAGCCTCGGTAAACCTCGGCTCAAATCGAATTTAGTGAACTCGGTTGATAAATTCCGTTTAAAATAGAAACTCATGTGAGATCCTCTATATAACAGTTGTTATCTATATTCAGACATATTACCTCCGATCGCTACTTAGACTAATGCTCTAACTACAGCAGAATTATGGGTGAGAGCTTTCCGATGAATGGCAACAAACCATATTTCCGACTAAATCCTGAAAAGTTACCCATAATTCTGCTGTAGTTAAGGAGTCGATTACTTAGAGCATTACTGTACGTTTAGAGTATAATGATCATGTTATACTCTATATGGAACAAATCTTTCAAATTTTTAGCCACCCACTTCTCTCCGATTATGTGAATATTGGACTGAATGTTAGTGACAGGCGGTCCGGTAAAGATGCGCAAAAGAAAAGTTCAGTAACTGCATGACCTGCATCATTATGATATAAGCCTATACAATCGTAATATTAAGGGGTTTGTACACTAAATCCGGCCATTTTATGGGACCATCTCCCATAAAACTCGACAGAATATATGCAACAAATTAATTTGAGCCATGAATGATTGCAAAATACACTAATTTACGCTATGAACGATGTAAAACAACATGGTATAGTTATAATGAATAATGAATTTTTGACTCCACTCATAAATTCATTTTCATTATAATTACTATGTTGCTTTTTGAAACATTACAGGAATATCAGTTCCTCGCAGCCGGAAATTTGAAAGGCTCTGTAGTTCAGTTTGAAAGAAAAGTAACTACATATTTTTTCTGAACGTTAGTTATTGTTGGATTTCAAAGGTGGTTAAGTTATGCATCAGAATTAGGCGACATGGCTGTTTCTAAACTGAACAAAATTTATGCATCAGTTATTAAAATCCTTACGAAAATATATCAAACACAGAAAGTAAATGTAAAATATTGTAATCCAGCACACTTACTGCATGGTTTATTAGTTCAAATAGTTTCACTCGAGAAAAATGGGTTTTCTTTTAACATTTCTAACATTAACATAACCGGCAATGGAATCCTCATAAAATTAAGGAATGTTTACCACTAACTAAAGATTGTATAGAGTATTTCAAGAAACATTGTTTTCTCATTTGCATCACCAGTTTTCCGTGGACAAGGCTGTCGATGGACTCTTAATAGGCGATAAATTATTTTTGTTTGGGGCAAATACATACTTGTATGCAGAAAAGTCAGAGCAGTAAACCAACGATATAAATTGCTTGAAATGGAACTCAAGACAAGACAAGACAAGACAAGACAAGACAAGACAAAACGTTTGGAGACAAAATTTACAACGCGCGTTATAGAATTCGTCTTCAAACTTTTCGGTTATAACTGCATAACCTTAAAGGTACTCAATCAGATTAAGCGCCCTCAATTACTATTTATTTGGCTTCGGGGATAAACAATATTTTATTAGAGTCGAGGAACCCAGCCATCAAAGCTCAGAGTGATCAGATATCGTTTTTAAAATCTATAAATTATTTTTCACCACCTGGAATATTAAGTGGCCCAGTAAAAGTAGACGATAAGACCAAATTGCGGATAAAGATGGATAACTCTAAAATCAAGTGACTTTTTTGTGTCATATATTTGACAAAACGACAACATTTCGTTGAACAAAACGTTGATAAATAACAGGTTTTGGGCAATTTTATACTTCAGTTGACTGTGGTTAGCATTATTTTTTGGCAATTAATCGATTCTGATAACTGAAGCGGCATTTAAAAAAAAATGGTGTTGTTGGAATCTGATGATATGGGGACCATCGAATCGGATTGAGTACCTTTAATCGGAACAAGAGTTATTTCTTTAAAAAAAAGAGTTATTTCAATATGTGAAGAACACGAATATATACTCACTTCTATGCGAGACACATTGACACAGGGTTTTCGCCATTTTTCACTGAGCTCCAGTCATGAAAGGGTTGAGATCAAATTATGACATAGATTGCAGGTCATGCACCTGTCACGGTATGCCATAACATTCAGAGGACATATTGGTTCTCCGTGGTCAATGGCGATTGCATCGTTTATACCTCTACAAATATGCACACCGGTTCAGTCCTACAGCCCTGAAATAGGGTAGCATTCCCCATTGGTAAGCGGATTTTGATGCGAGGCTTAAGGTAACCAGGGTTTACCTGACTCCAAGCATACACTTTAGGAGTCAGGGAACAGCTAGTGGCCTCGACCTTTCGCCAATGACCCTTGACCTATCCAACGTGATAAACAAACTTCACCATTTTAAATTTTTACGAGCAAGTTGTTGCAATTGTTAACGAATTATAGCCCAAACTGTCAAGTTTATTGAATAATACTATAGAGTAAGTACGGTCAATTATATATGGATATGACTTACATATGTTAAAACACATTTTCAGCTAGAATGACTTAGATTGCACTTATCAAACATTTATGGGCCAACCAATTTCGGAAGATTTCCGTGCACCCAGCAACGGTGGCCAAGTTCAACGGTTGAAAATGTGTTTATGGCTACAAAAGGACATACATGTCCATCTCTGATTGTGACGAATGGTTGGTTACTTGTGTCAGTGTGTGAGTGGTATATGCTATTCACTCAAATCATCTGAAATTTATTTTATTTACCATTTTTGTTGCAATTTATATTATTTTACCCCCCCATAGCTTTATAAAGTTCATTAAATCAACCTTAATATGGATGTTCTTAAAGATTATTTTAGTAACACTATGTAGGTGAAAACATCTCTTTTCTGCGGTATGCGGAACGTAATTAAGAACACAAAATTACTATTTTAAATTATTTTTTAAAGATTAAATGTTTCTGCTAATTGTTGATCACCGAACAACTGAAGACAAGTCCAGTCTCATTCAATGGATCCTAAATAATGATTACTGTCACTAATTGTGTTAACTGGTCAGCATGTTAAATTGTTAATTTATTTTTAATTAATTCAATATATATTATTTTATTAGGTGTGTGAAGTTGGTTTGACATTGGACGTTGGACGTTGGACGTTCAACAAAAACGATATAAAATCCGGATATTTCCAGATGAAAATTAGTGTGAAGTTGGTTTGACATTGGACGTTGGACGTTCAACAAAAACGATATAAAATCCGCATATTTGCAGATGAAAATTACTGTGATGTTGGTTTGACATTGGACGTTCAACAACAACGATCTTAAAACCGCTTATTTGCAGCTGAATCGAATCGCACATATATAGGCACAGGTAGAACCGCTTTGTTTCGGTCCAAGCGGTATTGCGTGGGAATAATCTATGCTCCATAGGATTTCCCTACCGAAATTTCAAGGTTATTGATCCACTGGTTTTGCCTCTACCCTCTGCATTCACGGCGAACTTTAGACAGAATTTTCTAAGTCGAACGTCCATTTGTTTACCTTTCGAAAGACATTCAAACAGACATTCAAATATATGTTTCTGGCCCAATTATAGGGCCCGTTTCGGGTGCCATGGGCGTACCCGGATGTGTAACGAATGAAAATCATCGGCATATCATAATGCTTGCAGTTTGTGAGATAATGGGGGTGATCAAATATTTGGGAATATCGCTGTGAAGTTGGACGGACGTTGGACGTTCGTGGACATTCGCGACACGGTCTGTTGTCAATGAAATACCATAGACTCGCATTTGTTGATATGACTAACAGCTGCCTTGTGCCCACACAACTCTTGTTTAAAAAAATCACCCTCCTTGCAAACATATTTCCATGCAAATGATCAAATTGTTGAATGTCCACGAACGTCCAACGTCCGTCTAACTTCACAGCACAATTTCCACAAAAAAAAAAAAACGCAGTTTCCAGTTTGCACAAGGAGACTTCTCTAGACCTAATTCGCGCTCTCCAGTTCACAAATTTTAAACTTTTATTTTTTTACATAATTTTCCGAATGTTCCTTTCCCCTTTGAAAAACATTCAAACTGAAATTCAAATGTGTACACAGGTAGAACCGCTCTGTTTCGGTCCAAGCGGTATTGCGTGGGAATAATCTATGCTCCATAGGATTTCCCTACTGAAATTTCAAGGTTATTGATCCACTGGTTTTGCCTCTACCCTCTGCACTCACGGCGAACTTTAGACAGAATTTTCTAAGTCGAACGTCTATTTGTTTACCTTTCGAAAGACATTCAAACAGACATTCAAATATATGCTTCTGGCCCAATTATAGGGCCCGTTTCGGGTGCCATGGGCGTACCCGGATGTGTAACGAATGAAAATCATCGGCATATCATAATGCTTGCAGTTTGTGAGATAATGGGGGTGATAAAATATTTGGGAATATCGCTGTGAAGTTGGACGGACGTTGGACGTTCGTGGACATTCGCGACACGGTCTGTTTTCAATGAAATACCATAGACTCGCATTTGTTGATATTACTAACAGCTGCCTTGTGCCCACACAACTCTTATTTAAAAAAATCACCCTCCTTGCAAACATATTTCCATGCAAATAATCAAATTGTTGAATGTCCACGAACGTCCAACGTCCGTCTAACTTCACAGCACAATTTCCAAAAAAAAAAAAAAACGCAGTTTCCAGTTTGCACCAGGAGACTTCTCTTGACCTAATTCGCGCTCTCAAACAGACAAATTAAAAAAAAAAAATTAAGACAATTTTCCGAATGTTTTTTACTTTGAAAAACATTGGACGTTGGACGTTCAACACTGTGGATCTAAAATGGGGTTACCGGCAGGTGACTCGAACGCACATATATAGGCACAGGTAGAACCGCTCTGTTTCGGTCCAAGCGGTATTGCGTGGGAATAAGCTATGCTCCATAGGATTTCCCTACCGAAATTTCAAGGTTATTGATCCACTGGTTTTGCCTCTACCCTCTGCACTCACGGCGAACTTTAGACAGAATTTTCTAAGTCGAACGTCCATTTGTTTACCTTTCGAAAGACATTCAAACAGACATTCAAATATATGATTCTGGCCCAATTATAGGGCCCGTTTCGGGTGCCATGGGCGTACCCGGATGTGTAACGAATGAAAATCATCGGCATATCATAATGCTTGCAGTTTGTGAGATAATGGGGGTGATCAAATATTTGGGAATATCGCTGTGAAGTTGGACGGACGTTGGACGTTCGTGGACATTCGCGACACGGTCTGTTTTCAATGAAATACCATAGACTCGCATTTGTTGATATGACTAACAGCTGCCTTGTGCCCACACAACTCTTGTTTAAAAAAATCACCCTCCTTGCAAACATATTTCCATGCAAATAATCAAATTGTTGAATGTCCACGAACGTCCAACGTCCGTCTAACTTCACAGCACAATTTCCACAAAAAAAAAAAAACGCAGTTTCCAGTTTGCACAAGGAGACTTCTCTAGACCTAATTCGCGCTCTCCAGTTCACAAATTTTAAACTTTTATTTTTTTACATAATTTTCCGAATGTTCCTTTCCCCTTTGAAAAACATTCAAACTGAAATTCAAATGTGTACACAGGTAGAACCGCTCTGTTTCGGTCCAAGCGGTATTGCGTGGGAATAATCTATGCTCCATAGGATTTCCCTACTGAAATTTCAAGGTTATTGATCCACTGGTTTTGCCTCTGCACTCTGCACTCACGGCGAACTTTAGACAGAATTTTCTAAGTCGAACGTCCATTTGTTTACCTTTCGAAAGACATTCAAACAGACATTCAAATATATGCTTCTGGCCCAATTATAGGGCCCGTTTCGGGTGCCATGGGCGTACCCGGATGTGTAACGAATGAACATCATCGGCATATCATAATGCTTGCAGTTTGTGAGATAATGGGGGTGATAAAATATTTGGGAATATCGCTGTGAAGTTGGACGGACGTTGGACGTTCGTGGACATTCGCGACACGGTCTGTTTTCAATGAAATACCATAGACTCGCATTTGTTGATATTACTAACAGCTGCCTTGTGCCCACACAACTCTTATTTAAAAAAATCACCCTCCTTGCAAACATATTTCCATGCAAATAATCAAATTGTTGAATGTCCACGAACGTCCAACGTCCGTCTAACTTCACAGCACAATTTCCAAAAAAAAAAAAAAACGCAGTTTCCAGTTTGCACCAGGAGACTTCTCTTGACCTAATTCGCGCTCTCAAACAGACAAATTAAAAAAAAAAAATTAAGACAATTTTCCGAATGTTTTTTACTTTGAAAAACATTGGACGTTGGACGTTCAACACTGTGGATCTAAAATGGGGTTACCGGCAGGTGACTCGAATCGCACATATATAGGCACAGGTAGAACCGCTTTGTTTCGGTCCAAGCGGTATTGCGTGGGAATAAGCTATGCTCCATAGGATTTCCCTACCGAAATTTCAAGGTTATTGATCCACTGGTTTTGCCTCTACCCTCTGCACTCACGGCGAACTTTAGACAGAATTTTCTAAGTCGAACGTCCATTTGTTTACCTTTCGAAAGACATTCAAACAGACATTCAAATATATGATTCTGGCCCAATTATAGGGCCCGTTTCGGGTGCCATGGGCGTACCCGGATGTGTAACGAATGAAAATCATCGGCATATCATAATGCTTGCAGTTTGTGAGATAATGGGGGTGATCAAATATTTGGGAATATCGCTGTGAAGTTGGACGGACGTTGGACGTTCGTGGACATTCAACAATTTGATTATTTGCATGGAAATATGTTTGCAAGGAGGGTGATTTTTTTAAATAAGAGTTGTGTGGGCACAAGGCAGCTGTTAGTCATATCAACAAATGCGAGTCTATGGTATTTCATTGAAAACAGACCGTGTCGCGAATGTCCACGAACGTCCAACGTCCGTCCAACTTCACAGCGATATTCCCAAATATTTGATCACCCCCATTATCTCACAAACTGCAAGCATTATGATATGCCGATTATTTTCATTCGTTACACATCCGGGTACGCCCATGGCACCCGAAACGGGCCCTATAATTGGGCCAGAAGCATATATTTTAATGTCTGTTTGAATGTCTTTCGAAAGGTAAACAAATGGACGTTCGACTTAGAAAATTCTGTCTAAAGTTCGCCGTGAGTGCAGAGGGTAGAGGCAAAACCAGTGGATCAATAACCTTGAAATTTCAGTAGGGAAATCCTATGGAGCATAGATTATTCCCACGCAATACCGCTTGAACCGAAACAGAGCGGTTCTACCTGTGTACACATTTGAATTTCAGTTTGAATGTTTTTCAAAGGGGAAAGGAACATTCGGAAAATTATGTAAACAAATAAAAGTTTAAAATTTGTGAACTGGAGAGCGCGAATTAGGTCTAGAGAAGTCTCCTTGTGCAAACTGGAAACTTTTTTCTTTTTTTTTTGTGGAAATTGTGCTGTGAAGTTAGACGGACATTGGGCGTTCGTGGACATTCAACAATTTGATTATTTGCATGGAAATATGTTTGCAAGGAGGGTGATTTTTTTAAACAAGAGTTGTGTGGGCACAAGGCAGCTGTTATTCATATCAACAAATGCGAGTCTATGGTATTTCATTGAAAACAGACCGTGTCGCGAATGTCCACGAACGTCCAACGTCCGTCCAACTTCACAGCGATATTCCCAAATATTTGATCACCCCCATTATCTCACAAACTGCAAGCATTGTGATATGCCGATGATTTTCATTCGTTACACATCCGGGTACGCCCATGGCACCCGAAACGGGCCCTATAATTGGGCCAGAAGCATATATTTGAATGTCTGTTTGAATGTCTTTCGAAAGGTAAACAAATGGACGTTCGACTTAGAAAATTCTGTCTAAAGTTCGCCGTGAGTGCAGAGGGTATATAGAGGCAAAACCAGTGGATCAATAACCTTGAAATTTCAGTAGGGAAATCCTATGGAGCATAGATTATTCCCACGCAATACCGCTTGGACCGAAACAGAGCGGTTCTACCTGTGTACACATTTGAATTTCAGTTTGAATGTTTTTCAAAGGGGAAAGGAACATTCGGAAAATTATGTAAACAAATAAAAGTTTAAAATTTGTGAACTGGAGAGCGCGAATTAGGTCTAGAGAAGTCTCCTTGTGCAAACTGGAAACTGCGTTTTTTTTTTTGGTGGAAATTGTGCTGTGAAGTTAGACGGACGTTGGACGGTCGTGGACATTCAACAATTTGATTATTTGCATGGAAATATGTTTGCAAGGAGGGTGATTTTTTTAAATAAGAGTTGTGTGGGCACAAGGCAGCTGTTAGTCATATCAACAAATGCGAGTCTATGGTATTTCATTGAAAACAGACCGTGTCGCGAATGTCCACGAACGTCCAACGTCCGTCCAACTTCACAGCGATATTCCCAAATATTTGATCACCCCCATTATCTCACAAACTGCAAGCATTATGATATGCCGATTATTTTCATTCGTTACACATCCGGGTACGCCCATGGCACCCGAAACGGGCCCTATAATTGGGCCAGAAGCATATATTTGAATGTCTGTTTGAATGTCTTTCGAAAGGTAAACAAATGGACGTTCGACTTAGAAAATTCTGTCTAAAGTTCGCCGTGAGTGCAGAGGGTAGAGGCAAAACCAGTGGATCAATAACCTTGAAATTTCAGTAGGGAAATCCTATGGAGCATAGATTATTCCCACGCAATACCGCTTGAACCGAAACAGAGCGGTTCTACCTGTGTACACATTTGAATTTCAGTTTGAATGTTTTTCAAAGGGGAAAGGAACATTCGGAAAATTATGTAAACAAATAAAAGTTTAAAATTTGTGAACTGGAGAGCGCGAATTAGGTCTAGAGAAGTCTCCTTGTGCAAACTGGAAACTTTTTTTTTTTTTTTTTGTGGAAATTGTGCTGTGAAGTTAGACGGACGTTGGGCGTTCGTGGACATTCAACAATTTGATTATTTGCATGGAAATATGTTTGCAAGGAGGGTGATTTTTTTAAACAAGAGTTGTGTGGGCACAAGGCAGCTGTTAGTCATATCAACAAATGCGAGTCTATGGTATTTCATTGAAAACAGACCGTGTCGCGAATGTCCACGAACGTCCAACGTCCGTCCAACTTCACAGCGATATTCCCAAATATTTGATCACCCCCATTATCTCACAAACTGCAAGCATTATGATATGCCGATGATTTTCATTCGTTACACATCCGGGTACGCCCATGGCACCCGAAACGGGCCCTATAATTGGGCCAGAAACATATATTTGAATGTCTGTTTGAATGTCTTTCGAAAGGTAAACAAATGGACGTTCGACTTAGAAAATTCTGTCTAAAGTTCGCCGTGAATGCAGAGGGTAGAGGCAAAACCAGTGGATCAATAACCTTGAAATTTCGGTAGGGAAATCCTATGGAGCATAGATTATTCCCACGCAATACCGCTTGGACCGAAACAAAGCGGTTCTACCTGTGCCTATATATGTGCGATTCGATTCAGCTGCAAATAAGCGGTTTTAAGATCGTTGTTGTTGAACGTCCAATGTCAAACCAACTTCACAGTAATTTTCATCTGCAAATATGCGGATTTTATATCGTTTTTGTTGAACGTCCAACGTCCAATGTCAAACCAACTTCACACTAATTTTCATCTGGAAATATCCGGATTTTATATCGTTTTTGTTGAACGTCCAACGTCCAACGTCCAATGTCAAACCAACTTCACACACCTTATTTTATTTTATTATCTATATATTAAATTATATTGACATTTTTTTTATTATTTAAACACAAATATATTTGTCACGCAAAAAAAAAGAGTGTATGTTTCCGATAATGGAGCGAAAAAAATAGGGTAGGTACAGCCTTCATAATTGGCTACGGCAATCAGCATTCAATGCCGAAGCAATTTACTGAAGCAAACTAGGCCACGGCATATTGTTGCCGTTGCGTATTGCCGAAGCCAAACAATCTGAATTAAGAGGGCTGTAGGGGGAGATTCCCACTTCGCCGAATTGTGTGGATTTCGGGTCAGGTGTGACTAATCCGTTCTTCAAACAGATGCCGCTAAGTATGTGTTGAGGTTATGTAGCTGGGGTAGTTTAGAGTTTTTTGGGCTGATTTGTGTTTTCGGTGGTTTCAGATACGACAATTTTAGATACTTTGAATTGAACATTTTGATTTATTTTAAGAGTTAAGATAATATATAGAACAGAACGAATAACATAATGTACAGTAATGTACAGAACCATCCCATCGATATGAAGTCTGGTGTGTAATGACCATGTATTTACAGCTGACTTTTCAAGATGGGTGTCCAACCCGTGGTCCGATTTCTAACAGTGGGTTGGCTGATGGCCAGTTATTGAATGGCACTGTTAAAGTCATCACTTCCGGTTTTTTCGTTCATCAAAATCTAGTCTGGCCTCCACACAAATCTGAGAATACCAAGTGCTATGATTGTAGAACAGTTCCGTGCTATCTTAAATACTATTTAATCAACCACGTTAACTGGTGGATTCATTTGTGTCTCAATAGAAATATGCATTTTTTCAAGACTGATGACAATAATCAAATTGATCATCTCGACGATACAGACACCGTGAAATAACACCAACCGAAAGAACCAACCAAGAACATCAACATATTTAGCATTATACCTTCCAACGGCGCACATACAACCCAACTAATAGAGCTATAAATATGACATGTACGTTCAATACCGTACCGAATCAACACAGATATATCTATTGGCCTATCATATATGTAAAGATAAGATAAAGATAAGTTTATTGACAATCAAGTCACCTTCACAGGTAGAGTAATTTAGATAAAACAGACAAACAACAAGTAAACAAATAGATGGACAGAACATATGAGAAAGTATTGATTGAAGTTGATTGGTGAAATAAAGTGATAAAAACTTGCTTAATCTTCATGTCCAACAGTCATCAGATATAGGATAAGGCATTAATGGCCCTACATATGTAGATTTTGTGATCCGTCAGTTAGTGAGTCAGTAACTCAGTTTATAATTTATTGCCCAATATCGTGCATCTATCAATTCGGTCGATTTATCTCGATATGCGGAGCGCGCAGACTCTCCTTTCTTGTGCTTTTACTCAACGATGTTAAATTTTATGATTTAGCCTTGTGTCATTTCGTTTTCAAGTAGATTTAATCTTGATTTTTAATTTAGATCCATTGTTTTCGAAAAACGTGCTATCAACCCGGAAGTCAGTGTTCGTGTTAGTTAATGTCATTCTAACAAAGCGCGGGTTGATGTCGAGGGGCGGAGCTTAATCTTAAATTAAGATGGCCACAGCTGTTATCATACGTCTATTGGAACAAGACGTCTGTCAATCAAAACTAGGCTTAAGGCGACGTGATGCATAGACCTTGCATCTATTTTTAACTTAGTCCTTGCGTCATGAGCGAGTTCACGTCGCTTCAAAGTTCAAATAGTGAGCAAATAGATTGAAACAGGAGAATTAAAAAACAGAAGAGCATATCATTTAACTAATTGGATTTGGTACCCAATTGTCAACAAAACATCGCATCACCAATAACGAGCAAGATGTCATTTCCGGCAATTTTGCATAATTTGTGTTGAAATGTGACCACATTTTGCGAAGCTTGCCGAAGGTAAATTGACACAGGACGGGGGTTGGTTCTAAATTATTCAAAGTGTAAATATTGAAAACGACAAGACAAAACAAAACTTTATGTAGCGTAGGCTATATTCACATACACCATAGAACTAAATGCAAGTTTGTGCTTGAGATTAATATTTAAATGATGAAAAATTAAAGATGTAGACTGTAGTATATATTCATATGGCTCACCACACAGCGGAATTTTATGAAGCTATTTTTATTTGCTTTTTATTTTAATAGTTTATTTAGTTTTTTATTCTATACATAATACATTTATTCGAGCTCAGATGAAGTATGGGAATATTTTTTTTATTTGTGCTTCAGCAAAAGTCATTTGCGCTGAACCATATGGGAGGCCAAATTCACATTGAATAATCAATTGCTCTTAAGAGAAGTTGATTCGCTGAAGCGCAAGTACCACATATTACGCTTAAAGTTAAACGTAATTGTATCTACTAATAGTACCGTACTATCTAACCTATCCATAAACTATTGGCATAACCCGGTGTATTTTAAAGTACTTTTGCACATATTTGGGCCATTACTATGGTCATATAGCATGCATGTGGCGTCACTTCACGAGGGATTGCTTAACTCATACATGTATGGTGTACTTATTGACTTCAATCAGGGAAAACCCCTATCTTCATATTATCAAATCCCTGTGCCAAAAATTGGTGTCTCATTCCTGCAGATTTGGTGTCTCAGTCCTCGAGCTTTAGTATTTTTATTAAATCAGCATCTTTTGCACAGATCTATAGTATTTCCATGGTCATATAGCGTGAATATGTGGGGTCACTGAGCCTACCGAGGGCTTGGTTCCCTCATATGGTGTGCCTCTACATTTTAAAATTGAAGAAAATCAAAGTCGCCCCGACTAATACAGAAGGTAATATAATGCTATCACGAGTCACCTCAACTAATACAGAATATACTATAATGCTATCACGAGTCGCCCCGACTAAAACAGAAGGTAATGTTATCACGAGTCAGCCAGTTAGATAAGGAAGTTAGGCTAGCTAGCTCCCTACCCATCCAAACCAATGAAAACAAGAGGTGGTATGTCAATATGAGTTAGGGTTAAGTTATGGATAAACCTATTTATTCACCAGGGGTGTTTCGTTACATATAACAATGAAGAGTAATTATTGCACTTAACTTTACTTATGCATAATTATTTGCGCTTAAGCACAATTCATGGTTATATGTAACTAAACACCCCTGGTGCATAAATAGGTTTATCCATAACTCAACCTTAAAGGCACGTGAGGCCTTAGTTGTCGAAAATATTCATATTTGTTCCAATCACCGTAAACAGAAAAACATTAAAACGCATACAGTTTCGTTCATATATACCATGACCATCGCGTAAACAGCATGATATCATAAAGATTTACTATATTTTACCTCAGCAAGAGCCTGATTGTGTTACAGAAGACAGCACAATGCTGCTGGCTAATTACACACAAATGGCATAAACGCTCTTTATTTGTTCCATATCAGGAATTCACCAACAAAGAACGCTCTTTATGTTTACCATCATAATATAAACAAACACCAGAAAAGTAACTTTTTATGCTTTTGTTTACATAACAATGGTCAAATATGTGACAATAACATACTGTTTATGCGATATTTCTTATTTGTATACGGACAAAGTATGTCTACATTGTGTTGTTCTTTCTGTTTGTGGCGGTTTTTGACGGGTGGAAATATTTTCACAGGATACCCACCGCCAAGGCCAACCGTACCTTTAACTCTTATTGACATATCTCTTCATTGGTTTGAATGGGTAGGGAGATAGCCTAACTTCTTTATCAAAATGATAATTTGATTTTCTTAAATGTTCGTGTATACAGGTACACCATACGAGGGAAACAAGTTCTCAGTGACACCACATTCACACTATATGACCATGGAAATACTATATATCTGTGCAAGAGATGCGGATTTAATAAAAATACCAGAGCTCGAGGAGTGAGATACCAAAGCTCCAGGAATGAAACATCAATTTTTTGGGACAGGGATGCTGTTAATATGAAAATAGTCCACCCCCCCTGATTTTTCAATAAGTACACCATATGAGGTAAGCAAGCCCTCGTTAAGTGACACCACAGTCAGGCTAAATGTATATGACCATAGTAATGGCCCAAATCTGTGCAAAAATCCGTTTAAAAAAGTTAAATACAAAAATACTATAGAGTTCCAGAAATTAGCCCCATGCTCCTCTTGTGTTGCTAGGTGATACACCATGTTGTGCCAATTAATAGTTTATGGCAAGGTTTATGATAGTAGTTACAATTATGCTTAAGCGAAATTAATTGCACTAAGCGCAATTCATTACGCTTAAGCGCAATTCATTACGCTTAAGCGCAATTCATAATTCCCTATTTGTGCTTACGCACAATATGTGGTATTTGCACTTGCAAATAAGCGCAATTATTTGCACTTAAGCGTTTCAATTTGGCCTCCCATATATGTGCAATCAATTGCGCTTAAGCAATCAATTGTATTTGTGCTTTTTAAAAGAGTAATTATTTGCACTCAATTCAGCATAATTATTTGCACCTATTGCTTAAGCGAAATTCATTATTAAATGAATTTGGCCTCACATACCAACATACCTCCATACCTGTGTTTTGGGTTACATGATCTAAAATAATTAGGGTGGGTAGTTAGGTTGTTTTTTTTTCTTCAAAATATTTTTTATTCTAAATTCAATTGGGTCATTGGCAATTCACCATAGAAAGCTTCACCATTCAGATTAATTGATAGGTTCAATACTAAATATTGTTTTCTTGGAATTATTTAAAACTTCAAATTTTACAGCTAGGAGAGGTTTGAAAATGGGTAAGATACCTTTCGATGACATTTCCACTGAAAACAAAATTTATCCGTGTCTACATCCAATAAAAAGTTGTGGGTGGGCACAATTTTCTCAGTATTGTAGGGAAATCCTAAACAGTTTTGTTTGCCTTATATAGTCCCGACACGGCGAGAACAATTCATTTTTACCGAGAAAACATTGTCTGAATCATTTTTGTGGCGAGAAATTCACTCTTTCTGCGAAAACATTGTTTGAGTCAAGCTCGGGGGAGAGGGGGGGGGGGGTGGATGTCCAGGATTTATGAGCATAGAAATTAGAATATATATAATTTATTCATTATTGGTCAGAAAAACACACAAAAGTACATATATTTTTTCACTAAAGTTAAACTCTCTGCAAATCGAGCTACATCACCACTCACTTTTCCATTTCCTACCAACACAATCATATTCATGCACTCTAAAATATCGTAGGTCAGTTTCAACATTCATTTTCATGATTTGATTGAAGTTGAAGACGAAACTGTTTGCAAGGCAAAACAGTCTAAATTTAAAATTATCCCCCAAAAAAGTTTCAATACTTTTTCAACAATATTTTACCATTTTAATATATGCATAATTAAATCACCAATGTATTACTAAAACTAGTTTATATATTTGTCGATATTGACAGCTCAACATAGTAATAAAGTCATATTAATATTTAATAGTAATTTAAAATTTGCTTTATTCACCGTATCAACTTTTCCACGATTCGTGCTACGTAAACGAAGCGTCATTGACGACCGCATTGCTGACTTGTTTGGGCATTTCCGGCGTCTAAAAATATCGCGTCTCAAGATATGTCACGCGATGACGTAGCCTTAAGCATCGCATCAAAACCCGCTTACCTTCCCCGATGGTCTTCCGAAACAACGAAAGAGCTCAAACCGCCCATAACATGGAATATATGGCCGCTGCTATCTCTTAACTCATTCTGGAGACATTTTACTTCCGATCCATTGGAATTGACCCCCCCCGATGGACAATTTAAACCAGGAAACAGGGGGGGGGGCATATATTTAATCAGATCGAGATCTTTCGACATAATTCAATGAACCTTGTCAATTCAATGAAACGTGGTTATGGTCATGGGAAATTATTGGGGGTACTGTGGGCCATGGTCGAACGACTCCCTGGGGTAGCAATGGCGGTCCTCAACCCTGGTTAAGTGGTCCTACTAATTTGCCATGGTGTTGGTTGGGGCCTGATGAACTGCTAGGTAAATTCAGAACGTAAATTAGTTAAAGCTGCACATAGTGTTTGGAACTCAGATTCTACAAACCTTAATACACCATGAACACTTTAGCGGTCTAATTGAAAATTGAAAGTTCTTATGAAGACAAAACATAAATTTGTTTTTCTTTATCACCATTGTTGTTGCTAAAGAAATCCCATTTTTTGGACAATGTTCAAGGTAATCTCTAGTATAGCTGCTTCGTCTTGCTTTTAAGTTGAACGGTCTCTGCTATAATTTTCTGAACACTATGCGTGTCTAACTATTTTATAATTAAATGTCACAAGTAGAAAGTAGGCCAGAGCATGGAAGAGTCACGCTCTTCCAGGTCTTGGATTGAGAGATTGATTGCATGTATTTTGTCTCTTCCTCCTTTGTTATTCTTTCTCATAAAAAAACAAAACAAAAAAACAAAACAAAAAAACAATCAGAATGTTAGGAAACTATCAGGATAATTTTAGCTATCGCAATATACACGTAAGACATGTTCTTAACCCTTTCAGTGCCAGGTCCGATTTTTGTATCAACCCATATACCCTGTGCCAATGCATTCTTATATATGCGAGTCGACCATAGGTCGCATCGCATATATAAGAGAATGCATTGGCCTAACAATTTTTCATCATTTGTTATTTTTTACAATTTTAATAATATTTTTCTTATATTCTTTAACAGACTTATTTTGTAGGTTCAGTGCCAGGGAATCTTACGTTTTTCATGGGCATCAAAATTATTACTATGAATACTTGGCGATAGTTTTGAGTTATAACATGCCCCTAAGGTTTTAACCAGTTTGTTTTAAAATTCGCTATAGCATGCTTAAGCTTACCCAAAAAAAATTCAACCCAAAAAAAAATAAAATCGGAAAATATATATATATTTTTAATTTATAGGGCCGATTTTACTGACCGTAAATTAGGGCCGATGAGATCGGCCCCTGGCACTGAAAGGGTTAATGCGTTTAAAATTTTAGCACGATCGGATTAACACAGGGGATGGATGGTATTCCATCAGGGGGGGGGGGGCTTACTTTTGTTTAGGTGTTTATGATAGAGTGCATCGTTACAGGGGGTTTCGCACAATTTCAGGAAGCTCCAGTCATGGAACGATTAAGACCAATATGGAATGCGTCTCTCAGTATACAAGGCAAAACGCCCATAAAACCTAAATACGGTCACAAAGCGGGGAATATCGTAGCGCGTGTTAACAGTACCATGGACACTGTACACACAAGCTTCACCGGTTATTGACCGCATTTAGGCCCTATCTGCGTTTGGTTTTAATTTTCACCCAGCGATCGGGATGATGAAACTGGTTGGTCGAGTAAAGCTCTGTTCAAGTGGGATCCAGCATGAAAGTGAGTGTATACAACTTGAGGATCAAGACCAGTTATGGGCAGGAATCTTCCCAAAAGGCCGTGTGACATTCTGAACAAAATTGCGGTACGACAAATACCTCCGCTGACCGATGCATAGCGTATCGTGTCTGCACGATGCCTTAGTTGCGTCACACATGGTGCATAATGACGACCTTGCCACTGACTGACGCTTCTGTCGAAAGCCTAAATTGGGACAGATTTTAAACTCTTTGTGGGAAAGACTAAAACTCTTCAATACTACGACCCATACCCAACTGTGTGAACGCCACGCAACGAAGCACAGCTCGTCATTAAAGAAACTGACAATGACGACACGAATCCAAGAAGAACTTGAGAACCTATCTAACAAATACAAATCGGGTTTGTGGACCATTCGCCCATTGCACATAATTATGTAAGCATGCATGCAATCGTTATATATTTGAATGCAATGTTTGTTGTGGTTACTTCAAATATTGTGTGTTCAATATTTCAGTTGACCAATTCCCCATCAAAAACTCCGTAACCGGATCTTACACCTGATTTACAAGTGCTTTATCTCATATTGTCAAATGTTGGCATTGAAATAAGTCTTAATATAATTATATTGAGAACGGTAACGGCCAGGCTATAGTTTGTTTACCTGCCCCTCGCCAAGCGATCTACATTTTGTACCCAAAATAGGATGTCAGAAATACTTCTTGAAACTTTAGGAAAATGAACCTTTATTTTCTGTGAATATATACTTAGTTCGATCGAGAAAGCGACCATCTTTTGTCCACCACTACTCGATTCATCGCTGAAGTATTGGATTTACAGGATATCCAAACAATTCGAAATCCCCACGGAACATGTTAAGTATATCTGTTCTGAGGTACTTGGGTAGACGCGCGAATGCTAGATTTTGTTGATAAATCCGCTGTCCGTTATTTTCTGACCCAGATAATCTATGCTTATTGAAAATCGCCAGACACCTTCTGTACTCCCTAAAGCGGATTGGCTCAATTGCCAGGAAATCTGCTTCTGGGAACTCCGACGTCATATCAATACGACCGTTCATTTGAGCTGCATACCATAGTCGCCGCATGAGTTCGATCTTAGTTAGTCCACACGAACTCATATGATGTTCATCGTACATCTTCAACATGTTTGGTACAAGTAAGAAGTCCCTCATGTGAGCCTCAGTGCGAAAAGTTTCGTGAAATTCGTCAGTGAAGTTGAACCTATCGGCCAGATACGCCATGTCTGTTTCGAAATCTTCTAATTTTCCAATGAAGTCCGGTTTGAAGTAGCAAACATCGCATACATATTTAAGAGGCGCCCAATGGGTGCACAATGCATTTTGATTATGGTCTCTTCGCATCATGTAGGCCATGAACGATTCAAAGGTAGGAACGTGAGTACAGTTCCAGAGGTTGAGCTCGTAGAAAACTGGGTCCTCTCTGTGCCAGAAACCTGGGAGGAGAATTTTATCAATGTAACCGGACCATAGCCTGGCGAGTGGGTCCCTCACAAACATGAACCTGAATGTGTCATTAGTACGCCATTCCGTTTCTGGAGGGCTGTATACAAGTGGTCCCATTTTTGCCGAAACATCTTTGGTCATTTCGTACAGGAACATGCTTGCAACCTTCGGTATGGGGCAGTAAGCTAATTTCGTCCTTTCCCAATAAGCTACCGTGGTTATACCAGTGAGGGCTGTTCTGCCATCGCACATATTCCGTATTGGTTCTAGCTCTGCAGACTGCAAAAGAAAAATAATAAGGAATTACGTTTCCATTTTTGATTCAATACAAGGCCATATCTGGTCATCACCGATATAGAGAATACCTACAGTTTGTTTTAATACCGAAATAACTCTTTTGTCTCAGAAAAGAAATATCGAATTTTCACGATCCTCGAGTGAAAATTCGATATTTATTTCGAGACACGAATAAGAAGTTTCGGATATTTAAACAAAAAAACTGCTAGTTATTTTCTTGTAATATACGCCCTAATAATGCTCTCTCGCTCGGTGGCGCACGCATCAACTGTGAAACGCATTCCGAACAATTAATAGTGAATATTAAGTATAGCCGTGTTATTCTTCTTTAGAATATAGCTGAGAAAATATCCCGATATTTGTTCATAATGTGGAACAGTAGCCTCATGATCACAACTTGTGCGTGTTACGGTTCTAATTCAAGCCAATGACTGCTGTTACGGTTCTGTACATGATATTTAATCGAGAGAGTTCTGTACTTTGGGCAGCATATGCTGTTTGTGCATACGTCATATGCCTATTTTTAACAGGTATTCCGGATTAACAAGGCTGGTACGCAGATTAAAAGCATCAAATTTATTCAATTTTGATTATTTCTTATCCAAATGACATATTTTGATGTAATTCAGTCTCATCTTGATACGTTAGTTATACATGGACATAACTTCAGCAAATGTGTGAAAATTGTCGTATTAGTGGAAAATAACTAACTTGTGTTCCGATTTTCGCGTGTTCTATTTTTTTCGCATTATTCACCCTTCTCATAACCGTTATTGAGGCCTCACGGTGGTATATATGGGGCCACACCCTCACGAATGCTATGAGTGGCAACGAAGATAACATACCTTACGCTCCAGATAGGCTGGAGACCAGATACTCTTCTTCCGCACCGTCTCGTCCACATTCACATTGAAGTCAGATAGCGAGTAATTCGGCTTATCTCCTAGAAGTATATCTTCACCATCTGTTTCCTCTTCGCCACCTTCATAGGCACCATCTTCACCACCCTCGTAGTCACCCCCTTCGCCACCGTACTCGTTTTGGTAATCGCCTTCATTGCTTTCGGCCTCTGGATCCTCTGAACCTATTGAAAGGCCTTTAGCTTGCTCAGTGTAGAGGTCTAAAACAAGATTTAACTGACGTGGAACACAAACATTTGGGTGATCGAATGGGGATACAGAATATTGTAGTTATTTTCATAAACTGACGAGTATTTGTTCAAATTTGTGCAGAGTTTCAGACGTTATGCGTTCTGAAATTCTACGATTTGAATTCTGAAATTCAATGACATGAATTCTCAGCATTAGTTCAATGCTACGTATTTTTTGTGGATATGTACCTGGGTACTCGCATATCAGTTTGATTCACCGAAACAAGTACAGTATTTCTTTAATTTATTGAAGATCAATGAAGAATAGTCTCGGTATGAACGGATGTGTGCTGGATGACATGGGATAGTTGGGCGATTGAGTAAGATTACGTGTGAGCAGCGTTTGTATCCTTTGAATGGATTAAAGGGGTACTGTATGCTAAATTCGATCATTTATGGGACCATCTCCTTTTATACTGAACAGAATATATGCAACAAATGGATGAATTTGATCCACGGATGAGTGCAAAATACACGCATGTGCTCTATGGACGACGCAAACATGGTAATTATGACTCGAGCCATTTATTTATTTTCATGATAATTACCATGTTGTTTACATCGTGCCTAGAGCATATGAGTGTATTTTGCA
Source organism: Siphonodentalium dalli (assembly GCA_032622095.1). NCBI lineage: Eukaryota > Metazoa > Mollusca > Scaphopoda > Gadilida > Siphonodentaliidae > Siphonodentalium > Siphonodentalium dalli. Next base: position 199,044,830 of record CP136062.1, read on the forward strand.
CTAATGCATGGCTAACATTCATTCATTTGTGGCATATTTTCTGCTTATTATAAAAGTAGATGGTCCCATAAATGGCCGGAATTTGTGTATAGTACCCCTTTAAGCACGGATCGCCAAGGTATTGTGGAGAGATGTTCAGCTTCCGAAACTGGCAAGATACTCCCCCGCATCGGTGATGCAGAACATTATTTATAGGATAACATCTGGCAGTGAAATATTTGGCAATTAACCCTTTCACGACGGGAGCTGCTCTGGATCAACATATGCATTCTCGTATATATGCGAGTCGACCATTTTCTTTTATCATTTTTTTTGTATCAATTTTTTCTTTCATTCTATAACAATTTATATAATTTTTTTTATAATTTTTTCTTGCATTCTATAACAATTTTATCATTTTTTCTTATATTCTTTAACAACTTAAATTTTTTTATCATTTTTTGTTATATTCTTTATCAATGATAATGTTTTCTTACATTCTTTAACATTTTTTTTTTTCATTATCGTTATTTCTTGCATTCTTTATAAAAAAAATTATCATTTTTTTTATTTAAATTATTTTTACATTTTTTAATTATAAAAAATAATATAAAAATTGTTAGGCCAATGAATTCTTATATATGCGAAGCGCCATATGAGCGACTCGCATACATAAGAGAATGCGTTGGCACAGGGTTATCTACAAAATTCAGGAAGCTCCAGTCATGAAAGGGTCAACATTGTAATCAATTTCTTGTAGGGATTGATAATATGCATGGTAAAATACTTGATATTCATGTTACATATTTATATTAATGTTTATTGCACATGCATTATCGACATTGTAATATACTACACGTTATGCACACCGAATATACCAATTTTACTTTTAGATTAAACAAGTTAAATTGCCATAATTCGGAATTTTTATATAAATAATTTATGGTCGGTAAACTGAAAGATAATTGTGCTTTCACCAAGTGGCTATTTTATTTATTAAATAAATGAAAATACCATTCGCGTTGTAATTGTCAATACTGTCACCTCACCATGCCGATTTCCGAAAACCAGCTAACAGGGGATAAATCTTGTTTACAACAGTTAAGCAAATTGGAATAAAAGACAAACTAAATTTCACAATATAAGTATTTTCCCATTCAATGTAATGCATGGATGTAACTTAGGTAGGAAGCACGTATTTTCGATATGCATTCCATTGCCAATGTTTGCCTTTCTATCTTCTATTTGGTGAGACAAATATTCACTAATCCCGTCTCGGATTTTTATTAGACTAGGATATTCATAATATGACAATAAATATTTCATTGATTTACTTTTGTAACGTTAAAAGCATGTCGCGACAAAGCTTTCCCGACGCCCGGTCGACTGGCTTGGTGTATAGAAGCGGCCATCTCATTAACGCTGAGCTGAGATTATACCTACTGATCAGGGGAGGTAATACCAATCATCGACGATAACTCTGCTTATCGCAAACGGTCCATTGTGCACATGCATAGTGTAGATAACTTCAACATATATTGGAGACTGAATAAATAAAATTTCATTTTGTGCGAGAAATATTCAAAATTCGAAAACGTTGATTTTCTTAAAGCTCAGTAACAGCATTTGTGTTTTATTTTGTATACCACGCAGGGATGTAAATGCATCCTATAAATTACAGCTAAAAACTCATCCGAAAGGGGGTGCGGCCTCGTTGCTCAATAGCAAATTATTCATACTCAAGTGCGGTATTTATTACGCAGTACGGTACGGAACATTTACAAATACACGTAGTTACTTTAGAGGGCATCACATCGGATATGTAAAATTTGAATGGGGAGTTCCATGCAGATCTGCGGAGGAAAATCGGAGTTGCAAAAATTGCTGGGGGGGGGGGGGGGGTGGGGTGGGGATTTGAGGTAATAAAAACAATTTGGTCTTTATTGTTTGGAACTTGTTCCATTAGATTGTAAACTTATTTTTGAATTTTATATTGATTTTTCAAACGTAGGTCAAATGATGTAATTCCAGAAAAATAATTCTCAAATTACATTAAACAATTATAATTTACCTGGCCTACCCGGGACTCCGGGAGTTAAATGTTATGTCTCGGACAACTGCTTCATACATGTATACAAATGTTGCTCCGGAGGTTTGCATGGAAAGTAATCATTAAAAATTGATTGATTTTACCCTTTATATGCTAAACTAATTTCCCCATCAGTTAAACCATTATATATTGGAATGGTCTATTATTCATCTGGAGTGGTGTCCAGGAAAAAATACCAGACATACGGAAAGATAGTTAAAGTGCAGAAAGACCCATTATAAATGGAGGGAAATGTTCAGATACTAAATGCAACATGGTCGCGTAGTCGCTTATTGAACTTATTATCTGAACATGTCCTAATGGAACTACTCGTCAATGAGCATTTATTATAGAAACGGTTAAGGGGAATTCAGTAACATAAAAATATAACTTACCAGGACGCTGCCAGTCACTTAATTCACCTGGAAAAAAGAGCGACACAAATTACGTCAGAGTATATGGCGCTGGTCACCCAATGCATTCGCGGTGGGTATATACATGTGGAATATTACCAAGCTACGCAAAACACCTTTATAAAGAAGAACGTGAAACAATAATATATTCTTAAAGAAAGGATATGTGTCTTTCCGTCCGTTCGTGATTGTTCTCCCAGACACCTGGACCGATTCCAAACAAATTTGGTGTGATGACTGGCTACTATGGAGTTGAGACATAGGAGTGTCACAAGTAAGTAAAAGGGTGGCTGGCCGAATCTTGTCTGCCAGAGTTGGGAAGTTTTTGCAGGCGCTTAATATTTTATGACTTCGATTAAAATTATTCACCAGTTTTTACATTATAGGTCGTCTGTTCAGTCGGTTGGCTCGAAAACCCGCAATGTCAGTCTCGTAAGAAAAAGTGCATATTCTCATGCATATGTAGCAGATGCTGCTAGTCCAAAGAGATATAACTGTAATCCGATGTGCACATCTCCAACCTTGATGCATATAATGGGACTCGCCATGTATTAAATTCAAGTTTTGAACTATTTGAATGCGAGACTGACTGTTTGGATATTCAGATGGAACTTTGGTTTTAAATAACTTTTCAATAGTGGATGACTATCTTGTTGTTTTGTAATAGGTAATATATCTGTCTTCAAGCCATATATAGTTTGCCCACTTGCTCGCATATAGATAACGTTTGCTATTCAGGGAGTTCCAACAAATATTCATTTGGTTCTTCATTTGATTTTAAAGGAACCATGTTTTTTTCATTAGGTTCTAAAGTAAGAATAATTTGGTTAGTTTAGAACCTACTGGTTTACAAATTGTTTCATCGTACCAATCATCGCAGTTCAGAACATACTGGTCACAAATACAGAACCATTTCAGAACCATCGGTTCTCGTATTTGGTTTCGAGCGAAGAATCATATCTTTCCCAAATTGGTTCTACACAAATAACAAAAATGTTCGAGAACGTACTGGTTCCATCATGGGGGAACACAGAAAAGAATAATTTGGTTCTATTTATTGGTTCCAACTGGTCTAGAGCCAACTGGTACTATGGCTACCAAGAACCACATGGTTCTCTACTTCGGTTTCAGATACGGGACAAGCTGAAAAACCAATGCAAAACCAGTTGGTTACAAATAATAGAGTGCACAAAACAGTGGATCGTGCCATGCACGAGTCTGTAGTAGACTACGCCCGAAGAGAGCACATTCCATCAGTTCAAAACCGTTTGGATATCTGACATAACTTTTATAACATCGAAAACATAACGTAATATATTTCTTAGTCAACATGTTTCTTAATGCTGTATTTCAAAGCAGATGAAGGTCTCTGTTCGGGATTATATTATCAGATGAGCAAATATCACGATCGATATGATTTGATTACCCCGGGGGATTGTATGATCCTAAGCGATGCCGAACGACGACTGACAAAAGTAACCTCAATCATGTAATCTAGAGCTGGACCTTCACCCAATTAACTATAATATTAAGTAACCAAAGCAGCAGCCTATACCTAGCAGTATTTGTTTTTCATTTGGTTATGCACTAGCAATATTGACTTACCAAAAGCCCAATCAGGGGGATCTAAAAATTGAAGAAAAAAAGTAGGTCAATATAAGGTGTTATAAAATTTATAATAATAATATTTGTATAGCGCTTATCCTCAATAAGCGGACCCTAGGCGCTTGACATAAACATAAATATGAAATATAAATATACACAATATCAAAGTCACTTTCTGAAACGCCGCGCAAACAAGTAAGTTTTCAATGACTTTTTAAAGTCCTCAAGAGATGGTGACTTTTATGTTCAATGGCAGAGGATTCCATGCATTTGCGCATGTTACTTTGAAAGATCGGTAGCCAACCGTGATCAAATTAGCACCAGATGGCGTCAAAAGAAGTTTGTCCTCTGAACGAAGTGATCGGTGTGGGACATACGGAACAAGGATATCACTGAAGTATGCTGGAAGAGCTTTTGAGTCATGGGTTGCTTGGTATGCATGTGTAACAAGTTTATAAATAATCCTATCTGTCACAGGTAGCCAATGTAATTCATCTATGTCATCAGATCTTATACGACACATTATAACTAATGATAACCATTTGTTTGAATGGTTTAAATTTGTTGGATATGTACGAATGTGCCACTGTGTGAATTTTGGTTGTACAAAGTTCTTAAACACCCTTACACACATAAGGTAGACCCCTTCAGTCTACTATTTGTTGTCAAAACGCAGGGCTCAGCCCAGATAAAAATGAATCTTAAATACACTTCCCGTCCAAACGATCCACTCAATTCAAATGGAGAGGTTCGCGAAAAAAAAAGGGGGGGGGGACAAAGTTAACAAACCATTGGGCTTGTTAATACCCCTGTTAATCAGTTTAGGTTGATTATTATATTGCTTTGTTGTAATTCATGTAAAATGTATATTTATTTAGGATTGGATATAAAATATGTTTACACCACAACAAATGGTAACAAGGAGGTGGACACCAAAGTATGTTCACGAACAAAGGAACGATATTCATTATATGCTAAAACCTCTTAGGGGGATTTTATTATTCAATATTATCTCCCGTAGAGTTCTCTATGCCGAATGTCAATATATAAAAAAGGGAGCATAGAATAAAATCCAGGTCAGGAAATGGCTGCCAAAATGACTGCTGGAACGTCCCGGTTCTAATAAAATCCACAATGACAAAAACCGTTTCATATTTTCTCCGAGCTAGCAATTAAATACGAAAAAAAAAGTTATGTCCCTCTAAGAAGTTATTCATGCTTATCCATCTGAAAGATTTTCTGATCTCTGCAACTCCGTGTATGTGAGTTGAATACACACACGTGACAAAACAATTGTATATTGCTCAATAATATCAAGCGATTCAGCCATTGGGAGGGGGTATTCCTCAAATCTGGTGTATCACAATGCGTTTTTTGTTCATATATCGAGTTGATGTTAAGTCATGCAAAGTGCTGCTACATATCGATGTACTATCGTAAATATACGCCATTGTTCGATACTGACTCACATTGGACGCCAAGGGTGATCGCCTCTTAAAGCATACGTTCGAATCCGTTTGCGTGCCACTTGGACGTTACACTGTTAGTCACGTCGACAAGCGAATTGTACTTGGGATAGTCGCGGCAGACGAGTCCGCAAAACAGTACATGACTTGGAGTAGAAATGGTCTTTTAAAGTTACGCCCATGCATGCTGGCAGCATGTCTGCTCCGGGATAATAATTGATCTATGTATTTCAACTGCACTGTAAACATGAATATAATGTGTGTAATAAATGGGACTTTTAATATTTAATTATTAATTATGAATAATAGCTCTCATTGTATTTAAACGTTGATAAGTGGCAAGTTATAATTTGAGCATTTCAACGTACTTTCACACGATCTCGCTCTCATACGTTGATAAGTGGGGAGTTATTATTTGAGCATTTCAACGTACTTTCACATGGTTGGTCATCACAGCGTGCCATTTGTACCCATTGACCTGCGCAGAATGTGCCGTTTTCTGCTGAACCGCTACATATGCGATCTCTATATTTTATTCCCGGTCCACATGACATATCGCACTCGCTCCAGGACACCCAAGCTGCCCATTCCCTTATTGTGCCTTGAAAACAAAAACAATAAATTAAAGCCTCAACAACATGATCATAACTGATAAATATTTAAAGATTCCTATCCGATTTTGCACCAAATTAGTGACTATTTCCTAAACATAAATGCTCCGCTAATCAGGCGGATAAAACATTTGTTAATTTCAATCAACTTCATATCTAACATACGCCCGCAACACACGAAGCCATAACATTACCGGGTAGCAAACGCTCACAATTGAGCTTAAGATCAAAATATTTGACATTTGAATGTGTATTAAGTTATGCGATCAAAATTATAGTAATTACATAAAACGTGGAATGCGTAATTATAGGACTCGGCTGGTACATTGTATATGGGCGATCTGTGTCATATCTGTGGAACTGTTATCGGTATAACAATATGAAAGAAAAAGAAAACTAACAAGTGAAGAAAAATGCGTACACACGCAATTTGATTTATGTATATATGCGGCACTTACGGTGTTACATGATGCACGTTTAAAAACATTAATTAATTTTTTTTTTGACAAATCACAGGGCGAGTTTCAATAATAATTATATTAACTATCCATCTTCTAGTCTTGTATGGCTATTACAGAACTAGAGGGGGTGTCATGTTATATTTCCATATATATAAGCGCATGGTCTGCACTAACAGTTACAACATTTAAAGATGCACAATCCGAATTAACGCTCCCAAATTAATATTCGCCAAGCCGACCGCCTCAGACCTAATTGCGGATGAAAATTGATATCTCTTAAAATCAAGTGGCTTTGGTGTTAGATATTTGACAATCCGGCCAAATTTCGTGGAATATATTGTTGATAAATAATTACACGTTTTGGGCAATTTTATATTTTAGTTGACTGTACAGCATTATTTTTGGGCAATTAATATATTCTGACAACTAAAGCGGAATTAACATTTTGTTGTTGGAATCTGATGACATGATTGAGTGGCGGGTTGGCTTCATAAATTATTTTTTTTCTATAAATTTGTTTAATATTAGTCACGAACACTTGCCACTCAATTTTACGGATTTCCAATTAAGAATTGGTCATTTTTTCGCCCCTTGAACAGAAAACAAAATATGAGGAATAATGCATATATATTTTTATATTATATTCTAAGCTATCAAATAGTATATATGTAGATATTCTCTATACATTATGTGATTTCAACACATACCACTTGAACAATCCTTTGATTCACATGTATCAAATTCTTGCGAGTCTCCCTCACATGGGGCGTCTCCGTATTCCGGCACTGCATATATGCAAACTCTGGATCTGTTTTTCATTCCCGTGCCGCATTTCACATCGCATTCACCCCAATCCGACCATTTCGTCCAGTCTCCGTTAACTGCAATAGAAGTTTTACATTAAAGTATTCATGGTCATGGTACGCGAAAGTATGGCTGAAGGGGTCACTCTCACAAAAAAAAGTGCTAAAGGGTACACAGGATTAGAAAATGTGATGAAGGGTACACAGGTTTGTGATCACCACTAACATCGTTACTTCAACTGTGTTTCTGAAAGTATTGCGCCCATTAGCAGTTTGTTTTCAGTTCATTTTAATGTTCATTGGAACGTAAACAATTATTCTCCAACAGAAATCATGGCAGATACGAAAACTAAACGTCATTTAGAACGACATTTCAAACCCCGTGTACCCTTCAGCACATTTTCAAATCCTGTGTACCCTTCAGCACTTTTTTTTAGGGGAGAGTGACCCCCTTCGGCGAAAGTATGGGCTAACCTGCAAGAAATCGCTTAGAAAATGGCGTCATTAGACAAAGCAAAATCTTCAGTATAACATCCCAAATCCGCTTTGTCTTAACAAAGCTATCCAAGATGGCGCCCCGACATTGTCAATGTTACATTCATTCTCGAAATCAATCTAGATACTGTATATTGTCGCATGGGAATTACGCAGTTATACCAGTTTGTGAAAATGAGGACGGGGGCGGATCGAGGAACGCAGACAGAAACATTGCAATCGCGGTCAAGCAATGGCTGACCAAAAAGGCCGCAACCACCCCAAGCCATGTTACGATGAAATAAACTGGATAAATAACTGGGAGTGAAAATGTGGATACTATAGATGTATACATGTTCTCAGATATCTTTAATATACAGATTCCCAATACAGATTCTTTTGAAGAATTTATCGATTACTTCAACCCAAGACAAACCCAATGATTTACGTCTTTATACTGCAGTTCGGGTTTTCTGCATATAATCTTTTAACAGTCTGGTCAAAGATATCGGATGCAACACATGAAGTAAAGTTCTGCTACACAGTGCACGGTATTTTTATTCGGTATAATCATTAATTCAAACGCAGAAGCTGAAGTGGATACTCTTTCGAAAATTATTAGTTTCCTTTCCTGACAGGATTGTCAACACTTTACGTGATAACAAACTTAAACTTAGACATATTATGGACTTGTTCGCGTGTGTGCAACTGATAATTAGTTCGCAGGTGCTATGTCAACTGTATCATTATACTATCATCGCCGAAATCTCAAAGAAATCGACCATACCACTCCATAGAAAACATCGTCTGAACTACGCTCAATTGTAAATATTTACATCTAGATTCGCGACGCTACAATGGGCGATAAACTAACGCAAATGATTTCGCCATTTGAGACTCATTGCATTTAAAGGTACGGTTGGCCTTGGCGGTGGGTATCCTGTGAAAATATGTACACCCGTCAAAAACCGCCACAAACAGAAAGAACATCAAAATGTAGACAGACTTTGTCCGTATACAAATAAGAAATATCGCATAAACAGTATGTTTTTGTCATCTGTTTGACCATTGTTATGTAAACAAAAGCATAAAAAGTTACTTTTCTGGTGTTTGTTTATATTATGATGGTAAACATAAAGAGCGTTCTTTGTTGGTGAATTCCTGACATGGAACTAATAAAGAGCGTTTATGCCATTTGTGTGTGATTAGCCAGTAGCATTGTGCCGTCTTCTGTAACACAATCAGGCTCTTGCGTAGGTAACATATAGTAGGTCTTTGTGATAACATGCTGTTTACGCGATGGTCATGGTATATATGAACGAAACTGTATGCGTTTTTCTGTTTACGGTGATTAGAACAAATATGAATATTTTCGACAACTAAGGCCTCACGTGCCTTTAACCCTTTACCCAACAAAACTGCCAAAACAGGCCAAATAAAGCTTCAACAGCCTAAAATATCTTCGGTCTGTCTCAATAGAACCATACAAATATGGATATCATTGGAACCGGCTCCTTGACCACATTGTGACAGTTACGATTATGCCCTGTGCCAATGCATTCTCTTATATATGCGAGTCGACCATAGGTCGCCTCGCATATATAAGAGAATGTATTGGCCTAAAAAACAATCTTTTTTTAACACTTTTTACCATTTTTTCTTACATTCTTTAACAATTTTAAATTTTTTAATGTGTGAATCATTCTCTTATATATGCAAGGCGATCTATGGTCGACTCGCATATATAAGAGAATGCATTGGCACAGGGCCGTTCTGTTGGGTAAAGGGTTATATCATATATAAGATGACGATATGAGTTGTAAATTTGGATTAATATTCGTAAAAATAACTACTTTGATCAAGAGTATTCTCCATTTCTATTTGATGAGCCTTCCGTTGTGTTTCACATCACTTTAAGCCACAATGCCGATTATATTGAAATGAAACTATTCTCTTTTAACGAATTAGCATCCCATGCCACCACATTAAAGTGAACATACATAGTGCGTTTTGTTTAAAACTTAATTTTCATACTATACCTAACCGAAATGGACAATTTGTTCAAATTGCTATAACTCCACAGCTCTAAAATGCTTTCAAACAATCTATCTGTTGGTAACAAACTATCTACAGCTCTAAAATGCTTTCAAACAATCTATCTGTTGGTAACAAACTATCTACATTCTCTTATATATGCAAGGCGATCTATGGTCGACTCGCATATATAAGAGAATGCATTGGCACAGGGCCGTTCTGTTGGGTAAAGGGTTATATCATATATAAGATGACGATATGAGTTGTAAATTTGGATTAATATTCGTAAAAATAACTACTTTGATCAAGAGTATTCTCCATTTCTATTTGATGAGCCTTCCGTTGTGTTTCACATCACTTTAAGCCACAATGCTGATTATATTGAAATGAAACTATTCTCTTTTAACGAATTAGCATCCCATGCCACCACATTAAAGTGACGATACATAGTGCGTTTTGTTTAAAACTTAATTTTCATACTATACCTAACCGAAATGGACAATTTGTTCAAATTGCTATAACTCCACAGCTCTAAAATGCTTTCAAACAATCTATCTGTTGGTAACAAACTATCTACATCACCCGCTACAACAAACTATCTACACCACCCAATACACGTATTTGTGCTGAAAGTCGGGTGGTTAGTGTTGAAAGTTGTTATCGAAGAGTCTATAATTCACCCAGTGTTGCCATTTACGCCGATTTACGGTACTGTTTAAAACAGATCAATTTAAAGTGATGTGAATTACTCCGACAGGGTGATCAAATAGAAATGGAGAATAATCTTGTTCACAGTAGTTATTTTTACAAATATTATATCCAAATTAACTACACACTTTCTTATATATTAATTAAATAAAGTGACTTTCGATGGCGAAATAGTTTTCGTTAGTTTATTGCCGATAGATGCGTCCCGAATCGAGATGTAAATATTTACAAGTGAGCGTAGTCATACGATGTTTTCTATGAGTGGTACGTTGGATTTACTTGAGATTTTCGTAGATGTTAATAGAATGCTACATTCCCCCAGTTGTCACGGCGCCTACATACCAACTTATCAGTTTCACGCACACCAACAAGTCCATAATATGTCTTATTTAAAGCGACACGAATTTTATATTGGTGACGATATTGTTAGACCGATTGTTAGAACGATATATGTTGAAATATTTGTTATTGTAACAATGATTTAGAAATCTATAATCAGAATACGTGCTAATTTGTTATGCCAGCAGTCACTGGCGAATTATTTTTGTCTAATATGGTAATGTAATCATCACCTTTAAAGAAGAACTTTCCTGAAAGCCACAGGTATGTTTTATTAAAATTGGAAAACGTGTTTAGATGTCGTTCAATAGGCTCAGGTCCACATAATTAAAAAAAACATATATGACCGCAAATATATGCTCGCTATACTGGTACGCGGACTGTCGACACCACATGGAAGCTTAGAGAACTAATACACATTTATCACTAATTTCAATATATCTGGCAGCCGAGATAAACGCTCTTTAATGTCTCAATTATCAGGAATTTTATACAACACGGAACGCTCTTTATTGTTCCAGACACAACGTGAAGGCCGGGGTGCGCAAAATGTTCTATCGCTAAGATGGCACTTCGGGACCGCATGTGTTAGTATCTAAGCATGTATAGGTTCACCGCAATCGGTTTTGTTCTCCACCATTTACATGTTTTATCACATCTTATTGAAGTAACTAATTGTCATTTCAGTTATCACTGATGGTTCGTTGGTCCGAGAATTACTATGTGCCGAAACCCCGAAGTTCCAAACAATCTGGTGCTGAAATGTCCAGGTGCCAAATGACGTTGGAATAGACTACGAATCCGGAATATATAATAGAATGACACTAGCGTGTGGACTGGTTAACGGCATTTGGTCGTATTACCACTTGATTTTAGAGTTATCCATCTTCATACGCAATTTTGGCAGAGACCGTCCGTTTGACACGAAGTTTTTCTGGGCCACAAATAATTGCACATCTCGAGAAATAACAAACTTCAGAAATCGATACCTGTTCATTCTGAGCTTTGATGGGTGGGTTCTCGACTCGAGTCAAAAATGTTTCACACCCGAAGCCAAAGAAATAGAAATTTAGGAGCGTTAATTCGGATAATGCATCTTAAACGGTATTGTACACAGATGAACCGAATGCTCCAGTTGCACCTCGCGGTCAGACAAACTACTGCAATAGTAGTAAATCAGTTCTCACAACTGGCTTTCCAATAGTCTGGCAGTTCAAGCATTAGACTTAGAACAAATTGTTAGTAAGCTGTTTCTTTGTGTCGTTTTGTCGGGCGGAATGTGGGAACAATATATCCAAAATCTGCCTTAGGGAAAATTCTCTATTCAAGATGGCGTCTAATATGCTGTTGGTATGGGAAGTTGTTGAATTTCTGCGATAGGTGCACCAAGTAATGCCAAATTCGTAATAAATTTAAATATTGACAAACAGTGCTTAGCTGTAAACCATATTAGTAGAATGTATGTCCCAAAATGGCCGCCAAAATTGACAAAACCGAATGAAATTTACATTTTGTCAAAACTCCAATAGCTAGTCCCATAAGAGTGAACAGACGCACGAATTATTCGAGGAAGAAATCATTGCAGAGTAAAAGAGAAACTTTTGATCAGAGATGTAAGAATTCTCTGTTGACTCACGAGAGAGCAATCGAAAAGCAGGGTCTCGTGAAACTGTTAAATCTGGACTTGTGGGCGCCCAGAAACGGAAAATTAACGCAGATTTATATGTATTTGTTGTCATGAATAGTGTGCTTATATGTAATTAAACAGCTAAATGCGATTTAATATGTATGTGTTGATCATGTTTACCTTTTCTAGAAGCAGAAATATAGGCAGTCAGATCAGTCTCACGAATCTGACAGATCATCATTTAGTTTGATATCTACAACAAAGGAGTACCATAGACTATTTTCAATAAATTCTAAACTTAACCAACATTGTTTAGTGGCGGAGAATGTTTATATCTGGAAATTATATTTTAGTTATATTCACCAAGCCACGTGTACGCGAAAAGTACTACGTTTTCAGCAACCACATCACCGCGTTTACCCCTTCTCCATAATGTTACATAGAATTGCTGTAAACGAAACCACAAATAGCAACATTTCATCAATATTCGAAATAACAGCTTTAAACGATGATCACCTGATATTTAGCACAAGTACGCAGGTGGTATTGGTAAGATATTTCAAACAAAACGATACTGAAAACTAACTATACTATTGTTCATTGCGTGGTAGCTATTCCAGTTGTAAAGTGTCCGACTGAAGTAATTTGACCTAAATTATCCTTTGACATTTGCGCATGTTTTGGTATCAACATCGCCTTGCTAACAATTTGTTCTTGGTTGACCCTGCAATTTAACGATCGTATATTTATTGCACACCCCGGAGGCTGTAGATAGCAAAATACTGAAATAGAGGTTGGTACTATCTCAAGTGAACAAAACAGTCATAGTGCAGCCATTTTGTATGTTTACAGTCGATGTCGTATTGTATTCAAGGACGTTGTCAACGTAATAAGTTTGTATTGTCCAGATGACAATACTGACTATTGAACTTTTTGAAATATTAATGCATTTTACTATATTTAGCATAAATACAGCAATGTGTGAGCAATAAAAACATCACACATGACAAGACGAGCTCTTGTGTGACTTTTTAAATTCCTTTTGTTCGATTAATGGATTCAAGGATGTGTGGTGTTTAATAAACACAGAACACGACTGTGTGAATTGGTTTGCAGACGAAACACGTGTGATATCGCGAAATATCATAAATTGAGGAATCGCCTATATCATTCCCCACTGACATTCGTGGCGTATCGATAAAACAATTTTAACACATGGCGAAGGAAATTTGAGAAAATCTAAACCCAAATCCAAAATCAGATTTAATAAAAAAAAAAAAAATGCCTACGGAACAGAGTTACTGGAAAAACATACACAATTTTGCATGTATAGCTGCGAATTCACTAAATATGGTAATTAATTTAGTTCAGAATGGTTTGTTGATTGGTCGCGGACATGTGAAATGTGATTGAAGTGGAGGTCAAGTGACCAATATTTGAAGAGATACTATTTCCATGCAAATCTGCGACCCAAGAATTACAGAGTTGCAAATCGTCGGTGGGATTCAAAGAAGTCGTAAAACTGTTAAAATCTTATTTTGGCGCGAATTTTTTTATTGCAAATTCGTAATCTACGCGGTCGATTACACCCCTAAAATTCTTATCCTTGTTCTAATCCAACCAGAAATGAGCTTTTAGGCCATGTGATGGAAATTCGTATCCTTGGTTCGACAAATTTCTTACTTCAAAAATGTCGTATAAAGTATACGACATATTTGAAGTAAAACATCAAACTCCATACAGCGCCCTCTACGTTACACTGCGAAATAGCACTGCCATAAGGACATTTTTTGGTAACAATTTCTTACGTGTTTTTAATTCTTATGTTTTAGGGTTACAATTGTCTATGTCTGGTCCAGTTCATATTGTTCTTATAAATACCGAAAGAATACCAAAAGAATTACCACTATTGCAAACATTTGGCGGTCAAAATAAGATAATAGGTGAATAAATATAGTTCCGACGATTTACTGCGCCAAAAATAGACTTCCTAAACTTGTGTTTTTGTAAAATGGCGACATTCATGAATTTTAAATCTGCGTTAAACATTTCTAAAGATTTAATCGGAGTTAAGCATGATTTGAAAGAGAAGCAGATCGAAGCACTTCGATTAATATACGAAGAACAACGAGACGTCATCGTTAATCTGCCGGTTGGTTACGGGAAAAGTTTAATTTATTTGTTGTTGCCAAATTTGCTGAAGCTAGTGAAAGTTAAACAGAATTCGAATTCCACAGTTTTAATTATAAGTCCTCTTAATATCATACACGAGGACCAACTTTCCAAGATAGAGAAACTTAAAGGTACTCAACCCGATAAAACTCCTCTCAATTACTATTTCAATGGCTTCGGGGGTCAAAAATATTTGATTCGAGTCGAGGAAGTCACCCATCAAAGCTCAGATTTGTTAGATATCGATTTTAGAAATCTATTATTTTTCATTATCGGGAATACTATCTGGCCCAGAACTCAGTAAAAATTGCGTTAAAATTACCACTTGATTTTAGAGTTATCCATCCTTGTCTGTTTGAATAGATTTGGAGAACACATCCAGAGCAGATTACGGCAGTTAGTAGTACTGATCTCGAGTTTATAACAAATTTCAAAAATCAATATCTAATAACTCTGAGCTTTGTTTGATGGGTTCCTCGACTCGAATCAAATATTTTTTACCCCCAAAGCCAAAGAAATAGTAATATAGGACCCTCCGATCGGATTGTTGTTGTTGGAATCTGTTGAGATGGGGACCCTCTTTACGGGTTGAGTACCTTTAACATTGACTGCAAAGTGACCACCAGCAGAGATGAATTTGTCAATATACATGAACTCATACAGGGGAAGATTGTGTTTGACATAATTTTTTGTCACCCTGAGACACTGCTAAACAGCAAAACTGGGGGAGTGTTGATTGGCAGTGAAAGTTTCCAGAGAATTGTTTCTGCCATTGTGATAGATGAGTGTCATATTGTTGAAAAATGGTGAGTTTGAACCCAACATACATGTAGTGTTTCCTATACTGGTACTGATGCTAATGGGGTCGATGTCTTATGTTTTATACATAACATAGTAGTCGAAAATCTACGGGATACTAAAGATATCCCAATGTATAGTCAATTTTGGACTAATAACATAGATGCACACTGTGTGCATTTCTGTATACATAAATGCACACCAGTCACGTGATAGTGTCATTCTAGTGTAGTAGTTTTCTACATAAATGCACACGTGTTTGATATTTTTGCAAGCAGGGCATATGCCATATTTTTCATTTTGCGAGAATCCTTGCGAGAATCGATATATACTTTTTTCACGAGAATCCAGGGTAATTTGCGAGAATATATACGAAAATCTAGATTTGGATTCTCGCCGAAATATAAGCCCTGGTAAGTTGAACTACCGGTAAGTTCATTTTCTTCCGTTAATCGATCAAACAACCATGTAGTTCTTTTGGTCACTGTTTAATATCGGTACTGTAAGATCAATATGCGACCGATGATCAATTTTATTGCAGTTTCATAATTGTGAGAAAAGAAAGCCTTTTATCAGAACCACGGAAGAAAATATAGTCTGAATTGAAGCAGACAGCAATTATTTACGGCAACATTTCATTCTCACGCCGACTGAAACTGGAGTGCATTTATCGTTACCATGACCCCATTAGCTGATTGTAGTTTGTATTCTGTAATAATAACTGAGATGCCAAAATAATTAAATATATTATTATCTGGTTGGCAATTATCGCAATACGTCACGGGAACACAGTGTGCATACATGTAGGCCTACCATAACTTTATAGTATCGCAAGTTGGGTATGGGAAGACTGTCATTTATTTTATTGCTCCAATATTTATTAAAATTAAAAAAGAATGTACGAGAATCAACAGTATTAATAGTAATAGTATCAACAGTATTAATAGTCAGTCCATTGAATGTGATACCCCAAGATAAATGGACGCTGATCTCAATATTGAACCTGCCTGTTGGACACGAGAGCGAATGCCACAACTGACAGTGCCAAGGCATTTTATGTATTATTACTTGGTTAACAGATATTTTTTGGCTCAAAGATAGGGGAGGTGGGAGGAATAAAAAAATAAAATCTGTGTATTTTTTTTAATTTAAATTGTCAAAATAAAGAGTCGGTAGAAATAAAAAGATTATACCCCAATGTCCCATATGAATGGTGGTATACTAACTGCATTACACCCATCTAGTCCTTCATGTGTCCATCCATCAAAGCAGATATCTCTCTCACCCACAATTTAAACTGTTGGGAGAATACACTTTTGGAAAGAAAAAAAAGCTTTAACTCATTTATTGCTAAAGTAATAAAAATGGAAAATTCACAACAGACCACCCACACCAAGGTACTAACATAATAATCATAAGTTGTCAAAGTCATACATAAAAAAAATGTTTAAAAAAATGTATGGGTAATTTTTTTCAGGATTTAGGCGGAAATATGGCTTGTTGGCAAGTTGTTGCCATTCATCGAAAGCTCTCAGAGCCATTCCAATGAATGGCAACGAGCGATATTTCCGACTAAATCCTGAAAAATTACCCGTAATTCCGCTGTGGTTATGGAATATGGAGTCATTAGGGCATTACTGTACTAGTACCAGTAAGAGATTGAACACAAATGTAACAACTTGAATCTATGTAAAATAGATATTGTTTCTGAGAACTTTTGTCAAGCATGTTAACAACAGTACAGACATGTAACAGCATATTATTTATTTATGCTTGCCTATCAAAATAGCTAAAATTAGGTCATAATATTTACAACTGTATCTCTACAAAGCCACAGTGTACGATTTTGTTATGGTAACTTTCATTATTTCACTGTACAGCTTGTCGAATAATATTATATTTCCGTTGCTACTCTTAGCTAATCATCGTCAGAAATTGAATCAACCTGGTGTTGCTTTCCGTGTATTGTTTAATTTGCTGTACATGTGCCAGTGCATGTGCTATTAAAAATGATGTTAAGCAGGCAAAACACACAGCTTTCGATTTTTTTCGGGGAGTTGAACTTGAAAAGCCCGCGGACATTTTGAATGGGATTCCCCAGTCTAAAAATAGAGGTATCCCTCCGCATAAAAAAGTTACCATCCTTATGGCAGTGGTATATCAGCGTAGCGATGAGAGATAACTCTGCCTGGAGTTTGGTAAAACATATGACCATAACGTCAGTTACGTTGTTCTCAGAACGTCGTATATAGACCGGGATCCAATAGGGGTACCCTTGCACCCACCTGGGACTTAACTTCGCCCCACTCATTTTGTTCCTTATTATGCCCCTTCAACTTTTAAGCAATGTTAACAAGAACAAAAAATGGCCGTGTAGACTCCAGACAATATGGCGTCCATCATGGCCGCCGTTTTTCAGACCAGACCCTAAGTGAGTTTTATGCAAATTATAGCGTGAAAATCTCGTAAAATGTATATATTTTCGTGAAGCTAAGACACAATAATACCTTTTTGGGCCAAAATTGAAACTCACCATCCAAGATGGCCGCCAAAATGGCCGCACAAATATCTTCTAGATCAATTCATGCGGTTTGGAAATGGTTGAGTAATATGACTTTATTTTGTGTTTTATATATTACCTGATCATTGGAGCAATTAAAATGGAATTATTGGGGTCCTAACCCCTTCCGATCCCTCAAACATTCGATTTTACAGAATGCGGTATAAAACTTCAAAAAATCACAATTGGGATTCTAGTCATATTTCAACAAAAATGAAAATAACTTTGTAATGTAAGTGAGGCATATCATTACCTATGAATATTCCAACTCACTGGAACCAAAATTCTTACTTGGCTCAAAATGGCTGCCAGTATGACCGCCAAAATATGGAAAATGGTAAATATATTACCCCAGCGTGTCCTGCAATCGCTTACAAGTTTTGGTTGATGTATAAAATAGGCTAATCTGCATTAAATACATTGAATACTAACATGTCTGATGCATCATGTTTAAGTTTTACTGTTGTCACCACTGACATCACCAAAATATTGGACTTTTCACTCAAAAACTTGACATAAATATCGGCAAAAATTAACTTTTTAGGTTTGGACCATTTTTTTTAAAGGTAAAATGTTACTATCTTTGGATTGAAAGGTGCTTATTGTTTTGGACTATCTTAAATACGTCATATTTCGGTGTGTATTGACCAAATTGCTCAAGATGGCTTCCAAAATGGCAACCAAACATTATATCCCGAACATTATTTTCGGCGTTATCCGAAAAGGTAGCAAATTGTGACTCACTTGGTTATTATACGTGATAGTTAATTAACTGACAACTACATGTTCTATTATGGTTGTTGCAGTTCAGTATGGGGCATGGCAAATTCATTTTAATGGTGTAAGTTTGCAGAGAACCTTTTTTTTATTTTGGATTTATTGAAAGGAAATGTGCAGAACTTTGAGACGGAACTGAGATGGTCCATAAGCTGTGGCTATTCTGGTTCATTATGATAAAACAAAAAGTCAACTGGATACAGTGCCAAGATCGTAGCCAGGGAGTTACTCTATGGTCATAGGTGACGTGAATAGGTATACAGGGAGTTATTGTATGTCATGACTGATGTGAATAGGTATACAGTGAGTGACTATATGGTTATGAATGGGTTGTCAATGGTAAGATGCATAGGTATACAGGGAGAGGTCGTGAGGTGAATCGGTATGCATGGAGTGACTGTATGGTTGTGTATATCCAGTACGGGTGCACACGGTGTATGGATATAGCTACATGGTCATCTATGTGCTGATTATGTATATATATGGAGTGACTGTAAGGTCATGGGTGGGATGTACATGTGTTGTCTGTATGATCATGAATGGGGTGTGTGGATAAATAGCGAGTGATTTTATGATTACGGGTAATGTGTATAGGTATACATGGAATGACTACGGTCATGATTGAATATGAATACCTGGAGTAAGCTGGGTGGACATTATCGTGTGGGTATATAGGGAGTATCTTTGTGGCAACGGGTGGGATGTATATTTATATATCTCGTGGATGTATTATCATTGGTGGGTGTATAGGGATATCTGTATTATCATAGATGGCGTGTATGATTATACAGTGAATTTCTGAATTGTCAAGTGTGAGATGTATATGCAAGTATGGATGGTATAAGTGGTCGTGTGTGCGGGTTTTTTGTATATCTGGAAGGGCTAAATGGCCATTGATGAGGTTTACATGTATACCTGGAGTGAATGTATGGGCTGCACATGTATACCGAGTGGTTATATGACTATATGTGTCGAATAGGTATACAGGTAGTGACTGTATGGTTAATGGTGAGATGAGTACATGTATGTATACAAGTAGTGACTGTATTATCATAAATGTAATGAATACCTATACAGGGGTGACTAAATGGTCATGTGTCAGGCGTATGAATATACCTGGTGTTCATGTTTGGTGACTCGTGGTGGTATGGTCATATGGAGGTTATACGGGTATACACACGTGTTGCTATATTGTCATGGGCGAGGGGTATGTATATATAGCGAGTGGCTATATTGCCATGGATGAGGTGCTTATGCATACATGGAGTGACTATACTGACATGGCTGGGGTGTATTAGTATATCTTGAGCGGCTATTCGGCTATGGTGTGACAAATAGGAATACATGGAGTGACATGGTCAATGTTGAGGTGAATATGTATACAAGGATTGACGATGACCATGTATGAATGTTTTGAATATGTACACACGGGGCGACTATGGCCATAGGTCAGGTGAAGGAGTATACCAGGTGCATGGGTGAGGGTATGTGAATGAAGCGAGTGGCTATATGGCCATTGGGGAGGTGTATAACCGAAGTGACTTTATGGTCATTGATGTGGTGTTGGTGTATGTATTGATTGTCTATTTGACCATGTGGGTGGATAATATGTATACAGGGGATGACCTTATGGTCAATGGTGAGATGGATGGTTATACAAGGAGTGACTATATGGTTATGGGTCATGTTTAGGAGTATACTCGGTGTGCCTGCATTGCGACCCGTGGCTGTATGGTCATCCGTGGTCATTGGTCAGGTGTACATGTATACAGTGGGTCACTATATTATGTATATGGTGTTTATGTATATATGGAAAGACTGATAATGGGTGACTTTCCACGCTTAACGTTTCCTCCATGTACATAAAAACCATCAAGACGGATAACTCTATGACATGACCTCTCTATTGACTAGCATATCCTTTAGTTATTGTGGAAAGCGATAGCCACCCAAGATACACATGAACAACCCACCCATTACATCAGTCACTCCATTTGTATATAAACGCCACACAAATGACAACATAGTCACCCACTTTATACACGTTCACCTGAGCATACAGCCGTACGTGGTTATACCACTACATACCACGCCTGAACACCAAGTATACACCTACAACAGACACATGACCATATAGTCACTCTATGTATACATATTCACCACATTCACGATCATAGTCACTCATTGCATATATATTCATCTCACCATGGACCATACAACCACTACATGTATACATATTCGCCATACCCATGACCATACCCATGAGTCAATCTAGGTATACATATACACATCACCAATGGTGAGCCCTTCCAGATATACCAATACCCGCACATACGACCATAAGTTCCATACTTGCCATAATCATACACGCCATCCATGATCATACATCTGCTCACTATACACCCCCCAATGATAACACATCCACAACATATATCAATATACGTCCCACCCGTTACTAACGGTCATATTGGACCAGAATACCCACATATCATGGTTCATCTCAGTTCCGTCTCAAAGTTCTGCCCATTCCCTTTCAATAATATGACCAGAATCACAAAAGAGGTTCTCCGCAAAATTCCATACTGCAACTTTAAAATGAATTTGTCATGCCCCATACGGAACTGAGACAAACATAACAGAACGTAGTTGTCAGTTAATTAACAAACACGTATAATAACCAAGTGAGTCACAATTTGCTACCTCTTGAGCAATTCAGTCTATAAACACCGTAGTGTGATACATTTAAGATAGACAAAAACAATAGATACCTTTGATACCAAAGATAGTTGCATTTTACCTGAAAAAATGGTCGAACCCTGAAAAGTGAGTTTTTGCCGATATTTATGTCAAGTTTGTGAGTGAAAAATTCAATATTTCTGGTGATGTCAGTGGTGACAACAGAAAAAATGATCCATGGTGCATCAGACATGTCAGTATTCAATGTATAGAATACAGAATAGCCAATTGTATACATCAACTACAACTTGTAAGCGATTGCAAGACACCCTGTGGCAATATTTACCATTTACATATATTTTGGCGGCCCTTTTGAGTCAAGGTAAGAATTTTGGTTTCAGTGAGTTTAAATATTCATAGGTAATGATATGCCTCACTTACTTTACAAAGTTCTTTTCATTTTTTGTTGAAATATGACAAGAATCCCAATTGTGATTTTTTGGGAAATGTTATACCGCATTCTGTAAAATCGAATTTTTGAGGGATCGGAAGGGGCTAGGACCCCAATAATTCCATATTTAATTGTTACAATCATTAGTTAATATACAAAATACAAAATAAAGTCATATTACAATACCAGTTCCAATCAGAATTAATTGATCTAGAAGACATTTGTGAAAAAATGTCTTATTTTCAACTTCCGGCGGTCATCTTTGATTGTGAGTTTCAATTTTTGGCCCAGAAAAGTGTCATTATGTCTTATCTTTACGGAAATATATACATTTGTATACATTTTACTAGATTTTCCAGCTATAATTTGCATAAAACTGACTTAGGGTCTGGTCTGAAAAATGGCGGCCACGATGGACGCCATCTTGCATGTAGTCTACACGGCCACTTTTTTCTTTCTTGCTAACATTGCTTAGAAGTTGAAGGACATAATACGGAACAAAATGATTGGGGTGAAGTTAAGTCCCACGGGGTGCAAGGGTACCCCTATTAGCTCCCGGACTACTTGGTATTATAGCGGCATCCGTTTCGGAAGCCTCACAAGTTACTCGGGTTTGTTGCCACTGTGTAGTTTCAGCTATCTAGTTTAATTATCGAATTCCGACATACTTGGCTAACTGAGTGATCCCATATAACCGTCCATTATCGGAAATGTAATTAGTATAATGCAAATTGAACCAAGCTAACTGTTTTCTCGGCAGAAGTCGTATAAATTGAAATTATGTGATGTCGAGGCATAAAGTTGTTTCAAATTTGTCGTATAAATTTCAAAACGTCGTAAAATTTTGCCGCGAAAAAAACATTATTTAAAAAAAATCGTATAAGCTCATTTCACAGTTTTCTCTTTATAGACTGGTGTAAAATCGTCAGTTTCACAATAATTCGATGCCCGGGATGTGTATCGATGGATTTGCTTCACTGTTCTTCTGAATATAACATATCAAAATATAATCAGTTTTTTGTCTCTCCTGTAAAATGACTAAAAAGTGCGGGAACTTTGTATACGACACGTGTGAATCCCACCGACGAAATACTTCTGAGTGACTTCATGTGGTATATTTAAAACAAGTAGTATTCAGTTATATGGCGGGTCCGCTTGGCACTTGTTCCATTATGATGTTATTTTATATTTCTTATTGATTTTCAAAAGTAGGTCCAAGTGAAATAATTCCAGAACCAAATTCTCCAAAATAAATTGGAATTTCTGTAATTTACCCAATACACCCGCAGTTAAATGTTATGATTATTCAATGATATACCTGCTTTTGGTTCCCGGGCAACTGCTTCATACATAACTTTTGCACCGGAGATTTTCATGGAAATCTTCTCTCTTAAAACAGTAATTTTATTAACAGGATGTACATTATTTAGAAGCGATAGGTTTGACAAAAGACTGACCTGGGCATGGGCCAGCTTGGCAGATATGCATCTCCTCTGAATCACCGACACATCCTTCGCCTCCACAAGACCGAGACCTGTTCTTGTTTCCCGATCCACATGGTACGTCACACTCGCTCCAGTCTGACCATTCAGTCCAATTTTCTGTACTAGGCTCAGACTCTATTTCGATTAAAAAAAAAGTTGCATAGCTTTTAGCGGAAACAGAACTTTGACAGAAATGGATGCATGATGAGTTCATGGTTTATCACAGACCACAATAATCGCCATATTTTGGTTATTGGAACAGAAACACCGTAGTTAAGAAATTATTTATTTTCAGACTTTTAACTTGATCAAGTCTGAGCCATCGAACATTAAGCCGAGCCAATGCAACACTTTTAATTTGTCAATATCAGCAGATGACACTTTTCTCATAGTGGGTCCGAAAAGTCACAGATCATTGTTGACTATAGACTGTGCCGTAAGAGTTATTTTCACTCAAAACATTTGCTGGAGTTGGAATTTTGATCTTTTTTCCCGAATTATTTACTGACCAAGGTGTGGTTTAAGCACAATAATAGCGTTAATCTTTATTTTGGTGCCAAATGAACTACCTTTGTGCTTGCTACAAACCGAGTTCACAAGGAATTTAAAGAGCCAATTAAGATGGCAATAATTCGCATTTTTCACGGATATTCCAGTTTTCATAAAAAAAAATCACCATTATAATTGTGATAATAGTCGGAACCGAAATCGTGTTAGATCCAAAAACTGCAGGAATGATTTATTCCCAGCGAGAGGCAAACAATAAAGACGATAAAGCCCGTTGGGTTGAAATTTTTAAGGGAGCTTCACAATTTGAATTGGTTGACATTCGATGTTCCGACTCTCTTTAGTTCACATTTGGAGGTTTTCTAAGTTTGGCGTCCCAAAAATTCGAACTAAAGGGTGAAAACCAAATTTCGTAATTAATCGTAGGATTTCCAATTTCAACGTAGTTGGAAATTTTTTGGGCTGGTCATTCGGGAAATTGGGATTCAAGGGTGCAAATACCGAAACATTTTGGGGGGGGGGAACGATTTTTTTTTCAATTTCAATGTGGTTGAAAAAAATAAGACCCATTCCAGATTGGTAAACCAGTAAATGTTTTTCACCCATCACCACAAAAAGCCATCTGAAGGAGTACAACATCTAAATAAGATAAATACACAAGTTTACGACACACGTATGGACAATCCAAAGTTACATACTGTAACATAATAATTATGGCATATAATATATATCATAAAACAGTCGCCAATGTTTTTGATACGGAAATGCTTGCCATGCATACATTATCCATATTTGGAAACAACATGAAGTCACGCCACCGGGAGTCGACCCCCCCCCCCACGCGCCTTTACATCAATTTCAGTCCATACGAGATTCAAGAGACATATTTATATAATATCCTAAGTTACATGACCTATTATTTCCCGTCCAGAGGAACAGTTGGAGGGGACAAATCTAAAACTCAAGGGTTGGCTATGAAAGACTGAATTAAGCAAACTTGCTAGTTTGTGTGGTTCAAGGGGGTGGGGGTGGTGCAGTTGTGACCATGGTAGACACCCCCCAAACGGAGACCTTATAGCCACCAATTCAATTCAATTTATTAGTATTCTGATCATCAAGGTAGATATAACAGAAACATGGTTATTACAAATATCGATGCAAATATAAATTTGTTTTGCATGAATGCACATTTAGATATATAATATAGTGGTGTATACAATAGTGTCTTGATCTGTATATAAATTATATATATATATTTTTCTGATAGATTATTGTTATTAATTTCGGCGTAATGGTTACGTGTTCGGTCAGTGGATATGGATTTTGAATGGTTTAAGTGATTCAGCCTCAAGAGGAGTCAGATTGTAGTATATACTCGTGGCGCTTATCAAATAAGCGCAACTACAGCGATAAACTATTATATTGGTGTTGGGGTCCTTTATACAATTTGGAGCATGCATGGTCGAATGACCATTTTATTTTTGAATGGGGGTTGCAAATACTTAGTATTTTAATTATCTAGTGGATCCACTTGGAACATGTTCCATTATAATGTTTAAATTTTTTATTTTATATTGATTTGTCAAAAGTAGATGTAATTCTAGAAAACAATTTATTGGAAAATGTTATAATTTACCTAATGACCTGCCAGTTAAATGTTATACCTGCTTTGGTTCCCGGAAAATATTGCATGGAAATCCCCCCTTAAAATAACATAACTTTTATTTACAGGATGTACATTAAGAGATAGCTTTGACAAAAGACTGACCTGGGCATGGGTCAGCTTGGCAGATATGCGTCTCCTCCGAATCACCGACACATCCTTCGCCTTTACAAGATCGAGACCTATTCTTGTTTCCAGATCCACATGGTACGTCACACTCGCTCCAGTCTGACCATTTACCCCAACGTGATGTACCTTAGTGAATACAAATCGAGAGATGTATTTATATTTATTCAATTATGTAAATATAATAAGACGATATATTCAACGTGGTCATGGGTTTTGACTACGATAAAGATCGGGTAAACTTGTAATATTTCTCGCGGTCAAAATACATTATCAATTCTAACTATAATTACGAGTTCTCGTATCCAAATCATGCACATCTTTTAAGCATAACCTGTGAGGTTACACAATTTTTATTTCCGGGTTTCGTTTAAGTCATAGAACAGTTTCACTTCCATAAGCCGATCGGAAGAACAGTGCACTTGTATAGTTTAAATGAACTTTGTGAGGAGATGCCACCAGCTTAAAGGCCAATATGAGAAAGCCCAAAGTTTGCTCCTCTCAACTTTGGTCATGCATGTATATTGCACGGATTCGATGCGATTGTTGTTGAAGAAATTGAATGTCAATTTATTACAATTTTGGTACTAATTGCTGCACCTATTGAATAAATCACTTCCTCATACAGACCGCCATCTTTGACGTGTTTAACCGAAAATTTCCCCAATGCGGATTTTAGCCGATTATACATGTTTTACAATTTCATGGCCTTGTCGGACGACCATACGGAATATTTGCATCACTAATCGTCGATGTCAATACATACAATTGTATACCAATTGTACTTTCGATTTACGGGGGGCCGTGGACCATTATTAAAACATATTTTGATATATATTTATTTTAAGGCCCCCCCCCCCATGTCGATTTTCAAGGAAATCACACTTAGTGTAGGGTACCAGTCTACATTTAATTCTTCAAAACTAATATCCGTGATCTATCATATAAAGAAATTTGAGAAAATCTAATGTCAAATCCAAAACCAGATTGATTAAAAGAATCATCGATATTTCCCTTCTGCCGATTTCGATAGTTCAATATAATTTGAATTGAAATTATTTACTAAAAAATGCATATGAACGAGTTGAAGCAAAAGCATATTCAATTACATGTTTTAGCTTGAATTCAACGTGGTCATGAGTTTTGACCGCGATTAAATTTGGTAAACTTCGAATCCCCCCCCCCCCGTTTTATAACATGCTTTATGGTTAAAACGTAAAATAAAAGAAATTTGTCTTATGTTTTACAAACCTATCTTGATCCCAAGAAAGCAAAGATTTCAATGGTTAATTTGGTTGTTATTATGCATTTCGTAATGTTGAGATCCGTTGTTGGTAGCTGTACTTATAAAATATGTGACCCGCCATATCAATCCAGTCGTAAGTCGGGAGTTTTTTTTACCCTGTGCCAATGCATTCTCTTATATATGCGAGTCGACCATAGGTCGCCTCGCATATATAAGAGAATGCATTGGCCTAACACTTTTTTTTTATCATTTTTTAAAAATAAATGTTTCTTACAATTTTTAGGACATAAAATAAAAAACATCCATTACCCTGCAGGGAGCCCCACACATATATAGAAGCATATAGAAGAGTGTCGTCTGCTCATGTTTGTCTGGGGCTCTGTATGGGTGAAATTATAAAATTGTTAAAGAATACAAGAACAAATTATTAAAATTGTAAAAAATTGTTATACCAATGCATTCTCTTATATATGCGAGGCGACCTATGGTCGACTCGCATATATACGAGAATGCATTGGCACAGGGTAAAAATATCCCGACTTACGACTGGATTTGATATGGCGGGTCACAAATGTGGTTTACTTGGGCAGCGCTCAGTTCTGCAGAGACTTGTTTTGTATGAATATCCGCCACAGTGCACAAGTGGCGTTACCATTATAAGAAACATTATATCCTGTCTATTCCGACTAGCTCATCCACTATACCGGTTAGCTGCAATGAGTGTTTATAGTAAAACATTCAATATGGGCTGGTGGATTACATGTACACATAGTATGAAGGCATGTGAAGATAAGGCGGTGGAACGCACTGAAATGAATGCAAATTGGTGCAATGTCAACTAAGACACATTGCGGTGCGTGTATACTTTGTTATTTTCACGTCACGGCCAGTTGGCAGCAAGTATTTTTTTTACTTACATATATAATACTAGCTGCTGTACCGGGCTATTTAGGGATTTCTTTGTGATCACCTCCGTCTTTATGCCCAGAAACATGCCTGAATGAGCGTATAATGAGCAAGATCGAGGTCCAAGGACACGGTCGCACGTGAAATTGGACCCGCCCATATTGTTCCCGGGATCAAAGAAGGCCAAATGTGAATCGAATCGGTCGAGGTCCAGAAACATGCCTATATCAGCGTATTTGAGCGAGGTCGAGGTCAAGGGCACGGTCGCACGTGAAATTGGACCCGCCCATGCATATTGTTACCAGGATCAATATAGGCTTGCATACCAAATTTGAGTCTGATCGGTCGAGGTCCAGAAACATGCCTATATGAGCGAGGTCGAGGTCATGGTCAAGGACACGGTCGCACGTGAAATTGGACCTGCCCATATTGTTCCGGGATCAAAGTAGACCTACATACCAAATTTGAGTCTTATAACACACATACATTCATACATATATACATACATACAGAAGTTCCAAAAAATAAATAATAGATATCAGTCATAGTATTTCCCGAATAAAGAACGGTTAAATTTATGGGGAATAGACAGAATAGACGGAACAGCCGTTGTGACGTGCGCAATGGAAATTTCGTGGTTATCCAGCTCTTCTGGTCTACAACAATTTGAGTTGAATGGAAACATAAATCGAATCTCACCTTGACGGCAGATATATTGAGATTTATATGTTACTTTTCCGAAGAAAGTTTTATTCTTAATAAAATGTTACTGGATCTGTAGAACGACGTCCGATCGCGAGGCGGAGAGGGACGTGGCAATATTTGGGGGAATCTAAAACATTGCAACAGTTTGGGGCGGGGTGTAAAACATTTCAACAGTTGGAAAAGTCATGACCGACACGTTAGTTTGAAAATTTGAACCATAGGTAGGTTGAATTTGTTCTGATAGGGCAATCTTGGGTGATCATATCAACTAATATACACAACTTTAGTGTGAAATTTTGGGGTTTTATACCAAAAGTCGAATATTTTCAGACTGTCGAAATTTTTTTGGGAGTTAAATGACCATCAATTAGAACTGTTCAGTAGTTGGGAGAGTTTGAGGGAGCAAATAGAATTTCAAAGACTAGAAGTTTTTCGTTTCCAGGGAGGGGTTCAATTTGAAATTCCACTGCGGATATGCAGCTCTCCCCAACTGAGACCATACATCCACGTCCCTGTGTTCAGTGAACAGTGACTTGGCGACATGGGTTCAACGGTCTCTGCTCATCCAATATTAACCAAAACATATCAATCAAGCGAATCAATTGTTTTATCCTTGATAAAGTAATTGATATCTCAGACTGAAAATTAGGCTCATGTTCTGAAACGGTTGCAGATTGCATTTCCAACCACTAATTGGACTAACGTGAATAAGTTTATAGGGACGTAAAGATCTCTCTGAATCTTGAATTGAGATTTCTATGGAAATTTCAGGATTTAACGAGTTCAAGATAAAAGCAGTTTCAAAGAGATGGCCTCGATTCATGAGAACTCCAAAAGAAATGGACTTTTGTAAAGTTCACATTTATAGTACCAAAACGTACTTAATTTCAGGGTATGAGTTGTGACTGGTCAACAGAAAGTAAACAGCTATGTTTAGTAGCGACTGCAGTGAGCAATTTATACATTAGGCCAGGTTCACTCAACCACCCAAGCATACAATTTCATATGGCCAACCTGGTGCAAATCCCAATCAGGATTAATCAAGAGATTGTTCAACGAATGCTCACTGAATAAAGAAACTGAATAAAGAAACTGAATAAAGTGATAGTCAAGAGCTGTGCGATATCTGGTTGTGACATTTAAAATGTCAAACAACACTTCAAAACATGAGAATATAGTCATGTTCTGTAATAATGTAAAGTGTATGAGTTTCTCGACAAAACATTCTTCAAAGAGATCTCCAAAATCAGGATTTAGTACGGTTTACTTATATTTATGGAAATTGTTCAACTACAAACGTTGTGCGTTTTCACACAATCCGATTTCAATTCGGAAGAAAATGTCGCATGTTTAAGGGGTTCCAGTCACAGGTTGAGGGGAGGGGGGTAAATGAAAGATTTTGAATGAGGATTTACATGCAAATCTCTCCAGCAAAAGTTGAGAATATGCACTACCCTTTTTGATCAATGGACCCAATAATCATGGACTCCCCAAGTAATTAGCTGGCTGGTCGGTTCAGTTGTTTCTATTGTAAACATAGTGGGTGCAACTAGACACGATAATAGGCAAGCTTGTGACGGTACGTGGCCATTTTTAAACATTTGCCGCATGTCGACTAGATGGAGGCTTGTTGACAACAAATAATGCATGCATGTACAAAATTTCAACAAACAACTCTAAATAGTGGGTTTTTCGTCGTTCAATCGGACAATATAATGGTACTAGTTTGTTGGTCCAGTTTTCCGCAATATTTGTGTGCTAATTTACTCACCGATAAGATTTAATATCTTTCGTTATGAGCGTTTAACTTTATTTTATTTATTGTTTTCAGACAAGCGGGGGGGGGGGGGGGGGGGGTGTACTTGGCACACATTAATGTTACCGGTAATTCGCCACCCGCAGCCCGGGAAATCGAGTATATAATGTCAACCTAATCATATTTAGTTCTTATACTGGTCTAAGATCAATTCAGTATAAAGGTTGGACTTATTTTCCTCCATCTACGCGCAGTGATATTTGTGGCTCGTGTTTGAAAACTAATATTGCAGTTGAATATTGATTTCGTGTCTAGTTGCACCCACTATGTTCCCAATAGAAACTAGAATGCACCCAAGAGAGATGCCAACGTGCGCAAAAATGTAATAAACAATAATTAAAAAAATAATTTCACTGTATTTTATTTAATTTATTTAATTTAATGTTAGAAAAATTACCATTTCTCATTTCATCACAGATAAATGCAAATTACTATATTAATCATTTAAGTAATTAAAACCAATTCCATGTTGCCGAAAGGATGAGACTTTAATATCGATTACATTTTTTTCAGCGGCATATTTTGATTTTCATTTTCCGATAGTCAAAGTTGACCAAAGGAGCAATTATAAGAAATAATTAATACTAATTTGTGTAAATATTGATAGCAGCCAATATGCAACAATAAATATCAATAATTAATCAATAATTAATCAATAACGATCATTTTTGTAATAATAAACTCTTCAAACGGTGTTTGTGTCAACAAATGCGTTTTGTTTTGTGTTACGTCATTCGTCGTATTTGACCCGGAACTCGGCTGAAGGTTAGGCTATTCAGCCTATTGCATCGGATTACGAAATCGCGTTTTGAATGTCTCTCTTTCCCCGCACGATAAAAAGAGGTTCAAAAATGATAAAACTTCCCAATTATAAGTAAAAATACCCAAACGAAGGAGTATATAGACTCTTTGATGTAGAGTTCTGATTGAGAAAATGTAGGTAGATCTATTTTTGTCATAACTGACGTATTTTGACCTGGGAGAAAAAAATCGAAATCGAGGCTCACTACGAGCATGCCAGTTTTAAATATAGAAACAGGGAATCCCGACAAATGGCGATATCGGCGACAAACAAATAATCGAAAACACATAAAATAAACATAGCAAAAACGCGGCACAGTAAGAATGTCAGAACTCCATGAGGTTTTACGTCGTTTTTGGTGACGTCATGGAGTGACACCAACCTACGAATCTGTCTGATCGCCATACTGTTGCGCGAGCGCACGTAACAACTGAGCCGACCAACTAGCTAAGTACTTTTGAGTTCATGATTGTTGGGTCTATTGATAAACACGGGTAGTGCATATTCTCAACTTTTGCTGGGGAGATTTGCATGTAAATCCCCATTCAAAATCTTTCACTTGACCTCCCCCTTAAGTGTTATTTACTATATATAATGCACGCATAGTTGTTTTTAGCCATTTCTGTAGTACAAAGTTTGTGCCATTTTTCTTCTATTTTAAAAGTATCCAACTTGTTCTCGGGAGTTAATATTCGGAGTGATTTGGGTAAAGGGGGGGGGGGATCAAGTGACAACATTTTGAATGGGGATTTCCATGCACATACTTCCCGAGTGTGACTTTATGGTGTTGGAAACAGGTGTTTATCTGGTGGGTCCGCTTGAAACTTGTTCCATTATAATGTTGGTGTATTTAATTTTATATTTATTTTGTAAATGTAGGTCAAGTGATTTAATTCCAGAAAAAATTATCAAAAATATATTTATTGCAAAATTTTATAATTTACCAAGCGGACCAGCCAGATAAATACCTGTTGTTTTCAATACCACATCAAGTCACACTCGGAAGTATATGCAACTCTATCTTTTTCTCCGCAGATTTGCATGGAAATCCCCATTCAAAATTGTTCACTTTACCTCCCCCTTAATGTTACCGGTAATTCGCCACCCACGGCCCGGGAAATCGCTCATCGTAACGAGTTTCGTGTTTTTATACCTCTTCTTCAATTAGATGTCGACCAATATGTCCCTAAGAGTATATAATGTCAACCTAATCATATTTAATACTTATACTGGTCTAAGATCAATTCAGTATAAAGGTTGGAATTATTTTTCTCCATCTACGCGCAGTGATATTTGTGGCTCGTGTTTGAAAAATAATATTGCAGTTGAATAATGATTCGTGGTAAAATTGATTTCGTGTCTAGTTGCACCCACTATGTTCCCAATAGAAACAACTGAGCCGACCAGCCAGCTGAGTACTTTGAGTTCATGATTGCTGGGTCTATTGATAAATACGGGTAGTGCATATTCTCAACTTTTGCTGGGGAGATTTGCATGTAAATCCCCATTCAAAATCTTTCACATGACCTCCCCCTTAAGTGTTATTTACTATATATAATGCACGCATAGTTGTTTTTAGCCATTTCTGTAGTACAAAGTGTGTGACATTTTTCTTCTATTTTAAAATTAATCAACTTGTTCTCGGGAGTACATATTTGGGAGGTTTGGGTAAAGGGGGGGGGGGGGGGGTAAAGTGACAAAATTTTGAATGGGGATTTCTATGCAAATGCAAATGTGCGGAGCAAAAGTTAGAGTTGCACTTACTTCTGAGTGTGACTTTATGGTGTTGGAAACCGGTATTTTTCTGGCGTATCCGCTTGGAACTTGTTCCATTAAGGACTTTGTTAACTCAATTTTCCCCAAATTTAATGGAGTCCAAAATAAAGGTTTATGTTCACTTTTATTACTAATCACAGTAACCAAACCCATGGATGCAACATTTTAAGAGTATAATTCATGGTAGATTATGTTAGAAATTCAAAATGAAATTTATAGAAGTTTTTAAAATTTATTTTTTCGAACCCAAAATCAACAAACACAAAGAGCATATCTAATAAAAAAGATATGGGTATGTGTACTGAACACTGAAGAATGATGAACAATAAAGATATACTCACATTTCTTCTGTTTTATTAAGAGTTTTGGCTTGGAAACAGTTGTTTACAAATGGTAGATTTCATTGCTCAGCAAAGCTATTTGGGAACTGAATTTGATGGGTCAAGATAATGTTCACTCAAGGCTGCTGGGATTATGACCAGCCAGGCTCAAACATGAGAGTACTTTATCCTGACTCGGGATGATTGATGACCTAGTTTCTGGGCTATGGGATACACCAGCTTGGGGATTACACAGTTCTTTTGTCAAGAGATTCACACCACTGTCCACATATATTAACATTTAACTGCCACCTCACTACAATCGATGTCAGGTAACTTAATTATTTGTAAGCAATTGGTTCTTAGTACTTTTATCAAAGAATGCTTGATAAATATGAATATTATTTTATTGTTCATCCTTCTTCACAGTGTTCAGTAGACATTGCCATTTTTTTTTCTTTGATATGGACTTTGTGTTTATTGATTTTGGGTTCGAAAAAATAGATTTTAAAAACCTCGATAAATTTCACATTTAGTATTTCTAACATATTCCACCATGAATAATACTCTTAAATGTTGCATTAATTTGTTTGGTTACAGTGATTACTAACAAAAGTGAACGTAAACCTTTATTTTGACTACATCAAATTTGGGAAAAATTGGGTTAGCAAAGTCCTTAAAATGTGGGTGTATTTATTTTTGAATTTTATATTGGCTTTCCAATTGTAGGTCAAGTGATGTAATTCCAGAAAACAATTCTCAAAAATGTAGTTATTGCAAAATTTTATAATTTACCAAGCGGACCTGCCAGATAAATATCTATTGTTTCCAATACCACATCAAGTCGCACTCAGATGTATGTGCAACTCTGTAACTTTTGCTCGGCATATTTGCATGGAAATCCCAATTCAAAATTGTTCACTTGACCTCCCCCATAAACGTATCACCGATTCCCGTGACTTCGCTCTTACCTTCGATCACCGCTGAATTTGTTGCTGCTATAAATGTGCATAGCATCACCATCAAAAGCTGAGCAGTTGACATCCCGGTAGACTTGCAGGAATCAAACACACAGGGAAATTTAAACGCCACCAGAGCTAGTCCAGTC
The DNA here is from genome assembly GCA_032622095.1 of Siphonodentalium dalli. NCBI lineage: Eukaryota > Metazoa > Mollusca > Scaphopoda > Gadilida > Siphonodentaliidae > Siphonodentalium > Siphonodentalium dalli. Next base: position 199,079,332 of record CP136062.1, read on the forward strand.
AACGTGTCAAACTGATCCCTGTTGAAGACCAAACTAACGAGATGAATCGTGATCGCTCTGATGTTATGTACATATTTCATGCGTTGAATGAACAAAGGGTTCACGACGTGGTTAATCCGGACGAACGATCGATGAGGGGTCTTTATCACGGGTGTCTCGACGGGTGACTCGTTCTGTGTATACGTGTGCGGAAGAAACAATAGGATCTCCGTGGGTCGATCGAACTTAAGGGGGAAGTCAAGTGACCAATTTTGCATGCAAATGTCCGGAGCAAAAGTTATGAATAAAGAGGGAGGCAAAGTGGCAACATTTGAATGGGGAATTCAGACTAAATTTGTGAGAATTTTTTTTATCAAACCTTACAAAGCGCAGGTGACCATATCATACCTTTGTGGAAAGTTTGAAGACTTATCTATAGTGATAACGCGAAGCGGAATTTTGATTTTCGTCCCAGGTTGGATATTATTGGACATTATTGAAAAGTGGGTCACCATTGTGTATCATTGTTTATAATATTCCTATCGAATGTCACAAAAGAAAACATAATATGAAACATCTGCTCTGCGCTGGCACTTAATATATGCTCAAACATTCCAACGACATGAAGTATTTTGTAAATATTGAGTAATCTTGAAAATTAACACTGAATTTCCTATTTAAATGTTGCTGCCAATTTACCTCCCTCTGAAGCAGTTGTTCGGGAACCAAATCAGGCATATCATTGAACAGTCATAACATTTAACTGGCAGGTACGTGTGCTATGTCAATTATAAAATTTGGCAATAAATACATTTTTGAGAATTTTTTCTGGAATTACATTACACGACTACATTTGAAAAATCAATATATAATTCAAAAATAAATACACCAACATTATAATGGAACAAGTTCCAAGCTGACCCGCCACATATTTGCATGGAAATCCCCACTCACAATTGGTCACTTGACCTCCCCCTTAAAACTTCCAACAACTGCACATCTATTAATCCGGCCCATTTCCCATTCCCAAGTCCTTGAAATTCAATGCACCACCCGTTACATCAAGCTTTCAAGCTGATGACAAATGACACCCTTTGGTTGGAAATTTTCCAGCCGATGGCCATCTTGTTCATAATTTTACCAAAAGGCAGGACAATATTGGATTCTTAGTCTAAAGATGATACCCATCAAACTACATGCACCTGGATTGAGTACAAGAGGCCATATAAATGTAAAACGTTCAATGTTAATGCATGCTAATGTGCGTGCGGGTTGATGTCTGGAAGGTATAGTTTATAACAGTGCATGAAGTAAATAAACATAAAATGGACCCTCGTGTAGCATGCTTGCCCCTAACAGCTATCTCTTGTTTTAAGTCATGTTTCTTTAAAGGCACGTGAGGCCTTAGTTGTCGAAAATATTCACATTTGTTCCAATCACCGTAAACAGAAAAACATTAAAACGCATACAGTTTCGTTCATATATACCATGACCAAATGCGTAAACAGCATGATATCATAAAGATTTATTATATTTTACCTCAGCAAGAGCCTGATTGTGTTACAGAAGACAGCACAATGCCGCTGGCTAATCACACACAAATGGCATAAACGCTCTTTATTCGTTCCATATCAGGAATTCACAAACAAAGAACGCTCTTTATGTTTACCATCATAATATAAACAAACACCAGAAAGGTAACTTTTTATGCTTTTGTTTACATAACAATGGTCAAATATATGACAATAACATACTGTTTATGCGATATTTCTTATTTGTATACGGACAAAGTCTGTCTACATTTTGTTGTTCTTTCTGTTTGTGGTGGTTTTTGGCGGGTGGAAATATTTTCACAGGATACCCACCGCCAAGGCCAACCGTACCTTTAAATCCACATGGCGGTTTGCGCTCCAAAATAAACTTAATAGTATTCGCTATTGAATTCTTCCCGGTTTCGAAATTGGTCGATATATACTAGATATAAAGTATACATTTCTACGGGCATCATATGTCACAGAAAGATTCACTGGAGACATAAAAGATACCACTTTGAACACGGTGTTTATGTCCCAACGGTATTGGACAGAAAAGATCGTTCCGCGAAAGTCTATTCCTGATTTGGTAGAAATAAAGAGCGTTTTGTTTCACTTCTATGCGATCAATTTAAAACAGCTGGAAAATTGCAAGTATTTTTCAGAGAATATGAAGGCGGTATATCAACATTTTGTGTGTTTGTCAACCTAGCCACCTCATTCCAAATTACGCAGACATACATGTATGTGTTTCGTACCAGATAATATTGTTGGGTTCAGCATCATCTTGGGTTCTGCTAATTGCCAGGTTCCACCGTTCACGCCCACAATCACTCGTGACGAGTGTTGCCATTGCCAACGAGAGCCACCTGATTCAATCACGTGACAATTTCGCCAATACGTACATTGTCAAACGGTTCAGCATTTCAGTAGCGCCCAACGTGTAACATACATTATGTACGAAACTTGTGGTAATACGGAATAATCCAATCTTCTGATAATTGAATGAGCGACCAACGCTGTGCAGGAGGTGGGAAAAGGTGTGGAACGAACTTATTTTGTCAATTAAACGTATCGGTGGTCGCATTGTGACAGCTTGTCCTCACCACCCGACTGATATTTACACGTTTCGCTAGACTTTGGCCGATATATAAATATATAAGCGTGTAGGTTTGATACCGTAACGTCGTGTGACTGCTCCCTCCACGTGCATCTGCATAACAATACCATAGTAACAAACGTTACGTGGACCACACCTGTCTAATATTTTCGTTCAGTTGGAATATGCCATATTTGCTTCTCAATTTTTCAACATTTCCTGTTTTTACGTCATTTAGTGTATTCGTGACGTTGTTACGTTTCTGGACATAACCTTCCAACTGTTCCTATAATGACTTCCCGAAAAGCTGTGTTTAAACCTCAGATTTAGCCATGAAAATATGCATGCATGGTTTGCTGCAGTGGACATTAGCACACGTATTCGTGTGAGAACCGACAAGAAACTGTGAGTATCTTTCATTTGACGCGTTTTCTGTGGGAAAGCTAGCGGAAGATATGCAGCACTATTACCAACATTCGTTATTCAGGAGATCTATTATTATACCCCCACGATCTAAGGCACGGTTGGTAATCCAGAATACTTACGTCTGGTCATCCGTCTGTCCACCCGCATGTATGTCTGTTCGTCCGTCCAAGCAAATATTTCAGCCACGGCTTGTCAAGTCTCAAAGAAATTTGGTGTGGATCATATTCACCACCATATCACATTCAACAAGGCATTCAGACGAGTGATTGCTCGTTGTTTCCATTCTATAGATATTCACCGTTTTTTTATATGAAAATGTTGACATTTTGTCCGTCCGAATGAGGATATCAGAAATGGATCATTGGATCTCAATTGAAATTGACGTGGATGTTCACCACCACGAGAGCTTTATTAGAAGTGTTAAATGGTATTGCTTTTGTTCGAATGCTCCATTATATAGAGTTATATTCTGTGTTGATCTGGAAATGTTAATCTTTGCCCATGCACCCGCATGAGTGTCTTAACCAAGCGTCATTCGATTTTAATACAATTGGGCATAGATCGATCATCACCAAGAGGACACTTTTCAGGGGGAAAAATCAAATGCATGTTTTCCAGATGTTTAGTTCTAGAGTGATGTTCCTTTTATATTTGGTATATGCCATCACTGACACCAGTAGGCCAGTCATAAATTCATTTTCATTATAATTACCATGTTGTTTGCATCGTTCATAGAGCACATGAGTGTATTTTGCACTCATCCATGGCTCAAATTCGTTCATTTGTTGGATATATTCTGTTGAGTGAAAAAGGAGATGTGCCATAAATGGCCGGATTTAGGGCACAGCCCCCCTTTAAAACAGACACCGGAACGGTCAGAATACAAACAAATAATCTATATTTCTCATCATTTCCTCCTCGTGTGACGGCATGGACTAATAGAATATAGAGTTACACCAAAACAATTTATAGCACTAATGAAGGTTAGTGAAGGTTGGTCATTCCAGAGCGCTGTCGATGATTTGGTTCACTTGGAGTGACCGAAGGAGAGACTACGTACAGGGGTGGGGTGGCAGGACGGTGTCTCACCCTCCAACTTTGGTAAAAAAAATATATTAGTTGGAAATTTACACCACATATTATATAAGTTATTTGTTCTCATTTATTAAATTTTCTAACTAACTAGTAATTATTGGGGAATTTGTTGTTTTTGGACCATCGCTATCATATTTTCCTACTTTTGTATAAAATTTTGGTGTGAAATGGCCATCAGTTGGACATTGTCCAACATTAGGGGGTGTCAGGTTAGAAATTTGTAATATTTTGAACGTTTGAGTCACCAGTTGAAAAATTCCAAACCGGGGGTGGGTGGGGGTGGTACAGATGGAATTTTGCGAACCTGAGTTTGGTATGATTCGACGAGGTGGGGGGTACACTTGGACATTTTAAGATGAATATCCAAAAAACAGACACCATTTAGCCACATGTCCTTGAGTAAAGCGTTGAGGATAAAAACGAACTGCACTTAGTGTGTACGGTATAACATATATAATTGGAATTATAGACCCGACTTGGTTCGTCGCCAGTTTGGTTATATTTTAGTTTAATGAAGGGCATCCATGTTGTTCTAAGTGTATGTTATGTGCTTTATGTAGAATATTGTGGAACTCATGTCGTGAAATTTGAGAAATAACGCCATGTAATGTCAAGCGCAGTCCCAAACCTGTTTCTATATCATATGGATGCAACTTGCTGACAGCACATTGTTGAAAATGGACTACCAAATCATCGTTTAATCTGTCAGTTAAGTGTAAATTTATGGTATAGACAGGTATGGAGATTGAGTTTGTTGCGTTCCACGAAGTATAGATGCAAGTTGGTCTTAAATCTTAAATGTGACATCATGATGATTCAAAACATTACTTGCGTTCCATGGAGTATGGAAGCAGGATATCTGACATTTTGTGGGAACGCATCCATATCCTGCATCCATACTCCATGGAACGCAAGTAATGTTTTGAATCATCATGAGGTCACTTTTCAGCCACACACAATGGACGCATACTCTTAAAATCCTCCCCTAAATGAATGTTGATTTGCATGCTCGCGTTCCATGGAGTATGTATGTTTGCAAGTTGGTCGTTTAATTAAACTGCCAGCTGAGTGTAACTTTAAGGTATGGAAGTTGAGTTTGTTGCGTTCCATAACTCCATGCGCGGAATGCAACAAAATCAACACCCATTACTTACATTTACACTCAGCTATCAGACAGATTAAAAGAACAACGATATTCAGATGGCGTGTTGCAAGTTGCATTCATACAATATAGAAGCAAGTTTGGGCTCGCGCGCGACGTCACATGGTGAGAATTCAACCAACCAGCGTCGTGCATGGAAGTTCTATAGCGCGAACGCATGTAGGAGTTCACATATGCATGAAATCAACGGTTTTGTTTCTGCTGTATTGATGGGCGTATAATATTGTGAGTGGCGGAATTATGACAAGATAGATTGTTACAATTTTTACACGTCATAAATGCAACAAAAAGATGTTGATTGCTTATAATTACAACCCCGCGACGCAAGATTAATTTCAACACATCAGACAGAATTATCTAATATATCGTTGTTGTAAAAGAAAAAAAATCACAATTTCCTTTACATGAGTATCCAGTAACTATTGAAAAATTGACTGATTCCGCCTACGAATACACGATAAAAGATGTCCAAAGCCGCTCAAGTGACGCTTGTGGTGTCGTTGTTGTTACGTTTTATGTGTATAAAGAATTCCACACCGGTCTCTGTTGGTGCGAGATTGAAATGTTACCGTAAATAAATTGCCGTCTGCATCAATTTGAAAGTATTAATCTGCCGACACAGGCATAGCCAAGCGAACAATTATTTCATTAAAATCACTTTCCGAATTCGGAAATACAAATGGGATACAATATGAATTTGACGTAGATCCGCATGATGCATTGGCATTCTGCAACGTTGATGTTATAAAATCGAATTTGAAATTACGCCTTGGAAAATTGAATTTTGAAGTTTGTCGACAGAAGAAAGCTATTACGCATCTGGTTATTACTGGTAAAAGAGTAGAATCTGTATGTCTGTCTGTTAACGATTTTCCCCCAAATACCACTGGACTGATTTCAATCATATTTGGCGTGGTGACTTTGGGTATACCGGCGGATGTTATATATAACGGCGTTAGATTTTTAAAAAGTTTGATTAACAAACTGCTATTTAAAAAAAAACAGTTTTATTCTTGTTTCTACCCAGATGTACATGTACGAGGTTTTAAGGGTTTGAAGCTACATGTACATGTACGCTTGTTTTTGTTCTACTTTCTGGAACTGAATGACAACCGTACCACCAAACAGCAAGGCGGACTTCAGTTACCTGGGCTCTTTCACGTTAAAGGTTGACAAAATGAATTTTTCGGATAGGAGGGAAAATGATGCATTTGTCATTGTGTTTGGAGTGTCATAATAATATATTTGTAGTACTGACACCCAGCCCAACCTGCAGTCAAAATTTCACTACTACATTTGAAAATATAACAAAATTATAGTGTGATGGGTACCAATTTTGGCATATTTTGAGTGGCCAACCATTGCTGTGATGATATTGTTTTCCTTATATTTATTTGTGGTTATGGGTTTGCCAAAAATGTCCTCATTTAACGTTTAGCTTATGTCTGGTTGATCGTGTAGTGAAAATTTTGGGTGATTTCGTGCATTCAGTTTGATGATATTTGTATTTAAAGGTTATTGAGAAATTCCATTAAATGATTTACAGAATGTGAATCTAAAATAAAGCATTTCATTAACGCAATTCACAATAGCCATGGATCAGGAATATAGTTCAGTTGGACATTTCATGGTATAGAAGATCAACGGTAAAAATCTTTTTCTGTGTATTATCCTATTTAAATTATATTCAATTCTCCAACATATGTGCACAGAAATTCCGTTAAAATCTGTCCTCTCCGAGAATCTTTGTCAACTGCTAATACTAATGAAATGCGGATATCATTTTGTATTGTGGGTAAACTGTCACTAGTATTGAGGGTGTATAAACTTTAATTGGTGGGCTGAACCATCCTGATTTCGTACAGCAGCTCACTAAATGTTAAATAAAATGTCCTCTCCGAGAATTCAAGCATATAACCCAGAGATTTTCTGGAAGACATTGGTTTATATTAAACTATAACCATTCTGTTAATGAAAATGGGGTTTACTTATAATATACTATATTAATATACAGTCTATGCAACATACTGTGTCAAATTTGAGCTACTAATGTGTTATTTCATTCATTTCCTTTGAGGCAATTCATGTCTGCTCAACTGCAATAGTCTGAATAAATTGTCATTCTGAAGAATTTCTTGATTATTTATAATCATGTCAGTGATTACATGTGGTTTGATGGAAGTGTTGTTCATAAAACATGTGTTTTCTCAATAGTTAAATATAAATGTCTTGAATTATCGGAGAGGACATATTTTTTAACAGATTACAGAGTATCTGTACTTACTTGCAATATTAAAGGAATAATCCATGTGTTATTTATGTTAATTTTCTCAGAGAAAACGACGACAAGACTAAGACATACAAAAACTGAAATTAAAGTTGTCTTCTCTAAGTATACTATAAGTTGTTACTTTTTAACTGGATAAATTTAGCACTGTAAACAAAGATATTTGTTTATAATATGGAAGTGATATTTAGTACAAGTACATATATTAAAATAATCGTATTTTCACAAATCTCCGATTATTAACAAGAGGCTGATCATGATCGACAGATGTTTAAGTCAGTTTAACCCATCCCTCGGCGATAGTAAAAAGCTATAGTTTAAACAGTATTTTGTTTTCCCTCTATGGACATTCAGATAAATAATTACAATAGATACAAATTTAGAAGAAAAATGGGATTAGGCAACAAGCCATAGTAAAAAGCTATGATTGGAATAATAATCTACAGTTTTAATGTTGAATTATAGAGAGTTATATATTTTATTATGTACTAATATTAGTATAGACAAATGTACATAATAACACAAATTCTCAAATTATTGGAATTTGTTGGTCCTTGTGCCAATTTTCATTAGTAGTCTCACCTTGACAAATTGACATTGATAGGCATATAATAATATTGGAATACCCTAGGACCTTCAACCTGAGATAAATGAACAAAGTTCATACCCTGGTAGTCAGAATATATAGCTCTCAAGAAAATAGTTGAGACCATACAAGTAACAAATGTATTATCTATACATTTTTTAGAAACCATAATATGATGAGGATTCTGCCCCTATGACCCTTAGTACACTCAGTACAGATTACGATAGTTCATATTAAAGACAGTAAGTAGCCCCCAATAGAATGATTCCACACATTACAATGTTTCATAAGTACCTTGAACGCTAAAATCAATAATATTCCATGTTAATCTTCTGTGCTCACTCTGTGGCCCCTAAATTTCAATCAACCATGACAAGATGAACAACTTGGAAACTACTGTTCATCACAATAATCCATACCAAGTATTAACAATGTTCATCTGCCTTCTTGGACTGGATAAACAGATTTTTGAAGTACTAATCTTATTTAGAGTTATCTGACCCTTTAATGCCTCCTGACTAGAACCCCCCTGAAGCTCCTGACATGATAAACTGAAGATACCGCTAGCCCCTTTTCCAAATGCTCTATAGCACTCAATAGATTTGTTTCATCATAGAAAAGCATTGATTTCTGTTCTCAACATGAAATCCATGACAACCCCATAGTCCTCAATGTTAATCTTCTCACCCCATCGGTGTCCCCTAAAATCCACTCAACCATGAACAAATGAACAAATTATAAACTATGTCTTATGGCAATGCTCCATACGAAGTACATGTATTATGGAAATCCACCCAGTGAGACTACAAATAATTTTGAATTTTAAATAGTGCACTACTACATTAAATGTGGGTTCGCTGTCTGCTCATATTCTGAAAAAAATCCCTACCAATGGACAATGGACTATTCTAATTTATACTGTTAGAATTGAATTGAACACTCCATTCATTTATGAATGCAAATGCATTACAGATTATAATAGGGCTAACACATGATAGCTAAAAAATAACTCTATTTCAAAGATTCACGTTGTCTGTATGTGTCTCTTGTCTCTTTTATAGTGAAGCCTGTATTAATCAGGAAACCTCACATCTGAATAATTCTAAGTCGAAAAAGGGCAATAACTCCAGAAAAAACAAATTACAAACCCATATTGGAACTTGGTCTGTATTCTGGGCTGAGAAATCACAAACCAATTACCAAATTTGGTTCCGATCAGATAAAACATGTTTCAGTCATTGCAGCATGCATGAATTCTAAGTCGAAGAGGCCCATACCTATACCTATATGTATTACAAAATCAGATCAAACCCATTTTCAAACTCATACTGCAATTTGGGCTGAGAAACACATTCAAAATTCAGTTCCGATTGCATAGAAAATGTTTTAGTTATTGCATCATGCGTAAAATGTCTATGTATACAGACGGACGGACAATGAGTAGTCAAGCTGGACCGAAACTATGTGTACCATACATAAAAACTGGTTATGGCCTTATGGGACAACAGCTTTTGCCCTAACTTATCATTTGCCATGTTTCCAAGAGTCTCAATATGTTTATCTTCACGTTTCTCAGTTTGACAGGTCTATTCAAGTTCTATAAAATATATTACAAGGCAATGAAAATCAGTAATCTTTCTATCATCTAGTTACAAGACTGATGTCTACAGAGAATGAATGTTAAAAAAGGGTGTCCTCTCCGAGAATAAGTCATTGGAAATTGGCGATTTAAAAAAATGCTCTTGTTGAGTCAATTGTTGTCCGATTTTGATAATGTTTTCAGCATTACAATCCTTAAAGCATGAACTTCAACTTGAGATTTAAAATCTTTACACAACTAAATCATCTTTCTATTATCAGAGAATTACCATTAGGGAATATGGACATTAAGAGTTCATAATTTACATATAAATTTGAAAAATATCGAAATTCAAAGATTTTTTCAGTAATTTTGACATATATGTTCTCTGATTGTTCAATGCTCAACGTCGTGTGATATCGTTCTGGAAAGAGATGCATAATAATTAAAATTCAGACATTAGAAATTAGTTGTTCATTATTTTCAATTTTGAGGGAATCCTGCATAGACCAAACCTGAAAAATCAAAATGCACTTGCTACTGCTCTGAAACTTTAGTTCACGATCCAGTATGATGTTCCTAACATGAATTAACGAGGAAAAAGTAATTTGAAAAACACTTTTTTTTTCACCCTGTTTGGCCACTTGTGGTCAACCTTTAACGTGAAAGAGCCCACCTCTCTGCGCAGTATGACCACTGCCAGCACGTCTGAACTATTTAACGGTCGTTCTACATTTATATTAAGATATAGGAGTTTGGCAAACCCATATCAAATGGTATTGACTCATGCGAAACGTCAACAAAATCATCATAGGTATATTCCATTTTTTCACGATTTCTATCGCATGAATATCCCTTTCATGACTGCAGCTTTCTGATTTTTTGCGAAATCCCTGTGCCAATTCATTCTCTTATATATGCGAGTCGACCATAAGTCGCCTCGCATATATTAGAGAATGCATTGGCCTAACAAAATTTAAATTAATTTTTATAATTGCTAAAAAATGTAAGAAAAAATGAAAAAAATGTAATTTTTTTTTAAAGAATGTAAGAAATAATGATTAAAAAATGAAATTGTTAAAGAATGTAAGAAAAAATGATAATATGTGTAAAAAAAAAAAGATAAATTTTTAAATAATGTAAGAAAAAATTTATAAAAATTGTTACAGAATATAAGAAAAATGATAAAAATTGTTATAGAATATAAGAAACATTATAAAAAATGATAAAAATTGTTAAAGAATGTAAGAAAAAATTATAAAAAATGATAAAAATTGTTAAAGAATGTAAGAAAAATTGATAAAATGTTATCCAAAATTGTGTAAGAAAAAATGATAAAAATTGTTAAAGAATGTAAGAAACATTGATAAAATGTTATCCAAAATTGTTAAGCCAATGCATTATCTTATATATGCGAGTCGACCATAACAGAATGTATTGGCACAGTGTCTTCAATGTTGCGCCAGCGCAGCTCCCGTCATGAAAGGGATATATATATATTTCCGTAGACGAGTATGTGCACAACGGATAATGTTCCTTTGAACAGATGAAGTTTGGAATCATCAAATCAATTCAGGCGCAATATTCTGCCATCATCTATCTGTCATGTGTCGACTACAGTCACTATAACACTATACTTATGGTACTTTTTCGATGTAATATAAAGCAGTTGGTGTGTTAGAAAAGTACAGTATGAGTTGTCAACAACAGAAAATGTACATCGTAAAATGTAAGAAATCTTTATATTTTAAGTGGTGGCAGTGATCAGACAGTGGAGCGAGGAGACTGAACTCTGACTTGCAGTATAAGTAGAATCACGAGTAGAACATATCAAGAATACATGCAGGTGACAGTTGTTGTAAACACATATATTAGTTATGGATTTGAGTTTGCTGGACAAATTATTGTTTCAGATCCTGAAAACTCGAAGTCATCACGGAATTCCATGATATATTGGCACATGACCCAGTGGTCACTGCTCTTGGCGATCACTATGGTAACGGCACGAACACTGCAGAAGATAAACTCAACGGCCACCACAGGAGAGCAGTACATAACTTGGAGTCCAAAGTTTGTACCGGACATGAATTTTACCATTGAGTGGCTTCTGGAATGTAAGGCGCCAGGTTGTACCATATGTATCGACATGCTTGGTTGTGACAACGAGCAGGCTGGTACATTGGAAGTTTTCGATGGAAGCTCTACTTTGTATCAAACGCTAGGTGATCCTTGCGAGAGAAAATACATTCTGTCTTCGGGATCCGTATTGTTCATTAACTTTAAATATGAAGCACATTTACCACCGGAGAAAGGCTTTCAGTTGTCATATCGGTCAGCCATGCGATGTTCTGAAACCAATGTCCAGCAAGTCACCCCTGAGAACTCCGAACCATTGAGCGATAACATACCACATTCCAATGTGGTGCCGTGGACACATTCTATTCCAGCAGAAAACCAGAAAGTGGTATCAAAGGATGATGGGATGATTCAAGTCGATAATTCCATGGAAGAATCTGGTTATCCGGAAAGTACTAGAGTTCCTCAAATGGACGTTTCCACAGACGTTCGCACAAAACTAGGGCTTGGTATTGTGTACTTCGTATGTACTTCTTCGGTAACAGTTGTGTTGGTTGTGATTATCCTCTTGATAAAGCGTTGTAAAGCAACGTATTCTTGCACAATGACTGAGAAATCTCCAGTTCGGAACTCCCAAGAAGTCGGTCGTCGGTTCGACCGAAAAGTCTCCGGTGTGGATTTGTATGATATATCTCCACGAGTCAGCTGAATACCATCATGCTTATGTGGTTCTGATCATTTGCTGTGATGTCGGTGGGTCCTACTAAATACCACGTGCTGGTGGGGCAAACTGGTGATGCTAAATATGTATATATTATAAAATATTTGAATAATAGGTGTGTTGGTTGTTGAAAACCGACTGTAATTAAGATGTCAATTCATGTCGTTTTGAAAGATCAAAATTGTTCGATAAATACACGAGGGGGCCAGAATAAGCATATACACTCGGAATAAAAGTAAAAAGTCAGTCTGATACAATGCCATCAATCGTATATATTTCGCCAACTCAAATGCTCTACCAATAAGTGTATAAAACTTCAAATTAAGAAAATATCCACGGGTCATGAAAATTTCATAATATTTCAGCACACAAACAGTATGTATGAAATCACAAAGGGGGGCAGCTTGGTAGAACTTTGTTGGGATCAGATTAAAAACATGTTATTTTGCCATATGAGATACCAAACATATTTTCGGCAACATGTTTGCGCTTACTTTGCCTGACTTAAGTACTGGCTCTAATAATTATGGTAGGCCTGCATTATACATGTAGACAGCATGAAGATCCATATTTTTAATTGAACATGCTGTCTCAAATATACACTGTGCAATGTGGCAAAAGCACAACAAAATAATAGGCTTACGCTTATGTGGATCCCGATATTAATATACAAACTCTTTATATGCTCTCAAAAGACTTACAATGCCATAGAAATTTAAAACCTGTATTCAACTTTCCGCAAACTAATAACACAGACGCTCTTTATTATAACGATATAAGGTAAGACTTAACACAAAACGCTCTTTAATGTTCCAAGCTAACCATTTTATTCTCCTGACGAGATACATTATATTTGTCTCCCGAAATTATTTTTTGAGGGACTATTAAAATAGCCGGTATCTACGGCAGTGTAGAACCGCCACCTCCTCTTTTGTTCCTAACTTGTTTAAACAAGTTATTAACTTGTTTAAACAAGTTAACTAATTTGTTTAATCCAGTTAGCTAACTTGTTTAATCAAGTTAGTATATGACCAATCACCAATAGCCATTATATGTCGGGTTTTTCTATTGGTTGGGACTACTCGCGATATAATTTTTGGGACAGGGATGCTGATAATATGAAAATAGGGGTTTTCCCCCCTGATTTAAGTCAACTTGAATAAGTAAACATACGGGGCAAGCAAGCCCCCATGCAGTGACACAACATGCATGCTATGGCATATGACCATACTAGTAGTTAAATTCCAAATATGTGATAAAATACATTAAAAAACATCATATAAAAATTACTAGAGTTCCGAGAAGGAGACATCAATTCTTCAGATATAGGGATGCTGATATGTAATTGGATTATCATAGTCACAGTTGACGGTTGAGTACTCATGCTAATTAAAACAGGTTAAAATTAGCCCAATGCTCCTCTTGTGTTGCTAGGTGATACACAATAGTTTATATGTAGGTTGTTAGATAGTAGTGACAATCACACTTAAGCGTAATTAATATCGCTTAAGTGAAATTCATTGCACTTAAGCGCAATTTATTATGCTTAAGTGTATATGCTCTATTTGTGGTTAAGCACAATATGTGGTATTTGCGATTAAGCGCAATTAAATTCATTATTAAATGTGAATTTGGTTGGCGATTATCGCAATACGATAGGGGAACACTGTGTGCATAACGTAACTATCACACGTATAACGTACTTTGATAACAGCCTATCGCCAAATTCATGCTTCAAACATTTTAAACATATCATCTTCGGCTTGTTTTTTGCCCTAGCCACACCATGCAACACTGACTACTATTAGCTCACAACACCAGGCCATATGCATGGCCCATTTGCTGCGCTTGCACCAAAAGTCAGTAGGTAACAACGAATAGAAACCCCCGACATAAAATGGCTATTAGTGACTGGTCAGATGCTAACTTGTTTAAACAAGTTAGTATCAAAAGAGGAGGTGGCGGTTCTACGCTGCCGTAGGTATCCGTTCGGAAAATATCCGGATTAGAACTTTATTTTGGGCCATCGGATCGGAACCAAATTTGGTGAGTCTATCAGCTCAAAACACGGGTCACGTTCGAAATCTCTCAAATTTATTAAAATCCATTGTTTTTGTTGTCTCTCAATAATTGCTCAGATTCTATATACGACGAATATGATGATATGAGAAACTCAAGGTTTACTTGCTTGTTCGTCAAAATTGAACAGAATGTATACCACATCTGCTCGTTCTCTGCTATATATTACAGATCATACCATTTTATTTTATCTTCATAATCTAATTCACGGAATCATTTATAGTTGTGATAATTTGTGTGGCTCTCCTTGGTGAGCTTTCAATTTCATTTTTATTTCTGTTCTGCATCTTCGATTCCAGATTACTGATCCATACTACAATATAGGACGGACGAATGATTTGTAAACTTTCTTTTGATGAGTCCTATTCTTTGGTTGTCATTTTATGTTTGTTTGAACGTATTTATTGTGACCCACATATACATGGACTTTGTTTTTACATAACACATAATTTTATACACAATGGTGTGGGTGCACCGGTGATTGCAGTTTTTTATGATGCTTACAAGATGTGGTTCGAAAGTTATAGTTCATGTTCGAATAAAAAAAATCGCTTTTCGTGGGACAATTATAATTGTGACGAAAAGCTAGATCGTACTAAATATGTTGTTGTAACCTGAGTGCCTGAAGCCTGAAAACATCTTTAAATTACAGCGATGTTTCTCAAAGGAGCCAACGGAAGACTCTACTCTTCAAACAATGTCTTGTTATGTTTGGTGCACATTGATTTAACGAATCGTTGTTACTTAAACACGATATCCATCACCCACAGCGAAGTTAAAATGGATCTTTTTGTGGAGCCACTCATCAAAAACACCACTTATATAGGATCAAACAGATCGCGCGCACGGCGATTTATTGGATGAAGCGGCCAGTGATTAGATAGGTAAACTCGAGTGTTATTTTCCATCGGCAATCGATTACTTAACTGTCTCAGGGTGCGATGCTAAACTTCAGTGTTGTTTGAATAAACCAAACCGGGAATCCCATACGACTCGAACGCCAAACAATTTGTTCAATTTGTTTACTATTCATTTAACATTATTCTGTCATAATATCGATCAATTCGTCAATCATACGTCAGATAAACGTATGCAAAGATTTAGAATTTCATTAAAGCAAGTCTTGATGTGTGGGATGATCAGACACGTTATCGGGACCCAATTAACTCGTCGATGGTAAATGTGCAAAAAATATAAATATCTTTAAGGATGCATAATCCGAATTAACGTTCGCAAATTACTATTTCTTTGGCTTCGGGGGTAAAAAATATTTGATTGGAGTCGAGGAACCCACCTGCTAACAAGTTATTTAACAAGTTACTAACTTGTTTAAACAATTTAGCTAACTTGTTTAAATAAGGTAGCATCTGACCAATCACGGATAGCCATTTTCTACGACAGCGTAGAGCCATCATCTCCTCTTATGTTACTAACTTGTTTAAGCAATTCAGTAACTTGTTTACGCAAGTTAGTTAACTTGTTAGTAACAAAAGAGGAGGTGGCATCAAGTCTTCTGAATTTCCAGATGTGACGTACTGACAAAATGGGCCACCTCAGCACCATATAACCCCTTTCTTTACTAAATGGATTCCCCCATTCAGTTATTAAATGTAGATATTGGAATGGTCTATTATTCATCTTGAGGGATGGTCTGACAGATAATAGAATGTGCAGGAGAAATCCTATTCATTGGCGGGAAATGTTCAGAAAATCGGTCGTTTCGTGAACTTATTTGTCTGAACATGTCATAAGAGATAACTACTCGTCAATGAGTAATTAGTTTAGAAATGTTTAACCAATAAAGAGAATCAACGCTTTCTAAGTGGGTTCATGCGATTTAACATACAAGTCTGTAAAACAATTATCATCAACAGGTACATGAAATACAGATGACTTTGTTATTATTTTCATTATTAATAACTATGCAATAATACAAAGATTTTACATGTCAAAACCATTATTATTGATACAGTGGAATTACCAATAAAAGTCCAATTAGTCCAATAAGATACCACAGTTTAACCCTTTACCCAACAAACCGGCCAAAATCGGCCAAATAAAGCTTCAACAGCCTAAAATATCTTCGGTCTGTCTCAATAGAACCATACAAATATGGATATCATTGGAACCTGCCCCTTGACCACATTGTGATAGTTACAGTTATGCCCTGTGCCAATGCATTCTCTTATATATGCGAGTCGACCATAGGTCGCCTCGCATATATAAGAGAATGCATTGGCCTAAAAAAAAACTTTTTTAACTCTTTTTAACATTTTTTCCCTACATTCTTTAACAATTTTATAATTTTTCTTACATTTTTTATAATATTTGTCTACATTCTTTGACAATTTTATCATTTTTAATATGTGTTAAGCCAATGCATTCTCTTATATATGTGAGGCGACCTATGGTCGACTTGCATATATAAGAGAATGCATTCGCACAGGGCCGTTCTGTTGGGTAAAGGGTTAAACCATTATATATTGGAATGGTCTATTATTCATCTGGAGTGGTGTCCAGGAAAAATTATAACAATTTTATAATTTTTAATGTGTTAAGCCAATGCATTCTCTTATATATGCGAGACGATTGGCACAGGGCCGTTCTGTTGGGTAAAGGGTTAATAAAAACTGGACGTTAGACATAGAAAATGTCAAAGCATTGAAAAATATTCAGACTAAAATATTTGAGTTTACTAAACGACTCGCGATGTTTAGTGGTGATGTGCTTACAGACTTTAACCCTTTCATGACGGGAGCTGCGCTGGTGCAGCACTAAAGACCATGTGCCAGTGCATTCTCTAATATATGCGAGTCTCCCATAATGAGCCTCGCATATATATAAGAGAATGCACTGGCTTACAAGGTCAAGGTAATTATTGTTTGGTCAATTCATTATCTTATATATATGAGTCCCCTTACGGGCGACTCGCATATATAAGAGAATGCATTCACACAGGGTTTTCGCAAAATTTCAGCAAGCACCAGTCATGAAAGGGTTAATTCTTTTTTCACATTTACCCACAGCGAAAGCTTTGGGTTCTGCATGAATTATTACCCCAAATACAATCAACGTATAGCTTTTCCGATAGTTTTTCAGCAATTAACAAAGCCATTATTAACCATTTCTATACTTAGTGGATTATCCCACTCAGGTGTAAGAGTATACATTGCAATGATCTACTATTCATTTGGAGGTTGATGAGGATATATGCGCAGACGATAACGAGATGAAATGATAACACAAGCGCATAAGAATTCATATTCATTGATGAGAAATGTTGAGATAATAATTTCAATATGGTAGTTTGTTAAATTTATTACCTGAACATTATCTAAGGGAACTATTCGTCAATGAGTATTTAGTATAGAAAGGGTTAATACAGTTTGAAATATAAATGTATGTTTAATTTATGTTTTAATTTATAAAATACCGTAAACATAAACGAATTGAATTGAATTTACAATTCGGAAGAATAGTAACACCATTGATTCGTTTTGCCTTAACATCATATCTAAATCAGCAGTATCCACTACCATCGTGTCAGCAAGACCACTTAATCACGGTTGGGGTTAGCTGTACGTGTTCTGTATAATAACGAAAAGTAGGTTTCGGGGTCGATGTATTTTTCAACCTTATGGACGAAACGGGACACACAAAAAGCACCTTGTGAATTATGTTGCCCGTGGCCGTTCTGCGAGCGTGACTACAACACTGACAAACACAATCGCGGAGCCAACTACAATGTTCTTGTAGCGAGCAGAAGAGAGTGGACAATATCGGGTTATGATTGATCAGGTCAGAAGTCCGAAATCGACTGCTGTTTTACAATGTAACAGTCACGTATCGTGTGCGCCCGAGTGGAATAGAACAAGCTCACATCCTCCATTGGGGAATTCTCCAATAAAGTCACGGTTTGTTTTAGAGTGAGCTTGTAGCAATAGTTGGTGACTTGATTTAACGTTCAAACGACCACGATTTAATGGTAAGTGCAGGAATCGAGCCCGACAAAACCGTGGATAGTCTGTTCACACGATTGCGATGTCGTCGCATATTGGTATATCTTAAGTCATGGTTAACCACGTGATTGACTATATATACCCTACGATCTTTCCAACTACTATGTTTACGTACACACGATTGTAATTCCGTCACAAGTTGAGGTAACCAAGGATACATCACCATTTCGCAGCTGAAATAAAACAGTGCTTGATATTCATTTTATACTCACGATCTTGTCGTGAATATGCGCAGTCAGACTACGTGTTACTACATGTACCCACGACGGAAAACTTTTCACTTAGGATTGAATCGTGGTCGTCTGAACGTTCACTGAGAGAGAGTCCGCGCTTCTAGAGATTGCACGGAGCGTATGCTTTGTGCGTATGTATATATCCTTGGTAAATGTAAATGTGTACTACGTAGATATTCATGTGCATCATTGTGGAATCAGGCATTTCTGATATGATTGCATATAAATAGATACTTAATCGGAGGGGTGATTAGCTATTGTTTAATATAATTATTAACGCATTCACATTGTACTGTGATTATAGCCTGACCGTATGTTCCAGAATAACAGAAATAGCTTTAAAGTCAGAAATATAGACTTCAGAGGTCGGTTGTGTGTCTTTTTCACATTTCCATTGCCCGTTGTTTGAAAGCGGCGTTTCGTTGATTCAACTGACATATTTCAAATCCCTGATGATCATTGATCAGCGTGGTGCCTCAGTTGCACATTTAGAAATCGACAGGTTTTCATTAATCATATACGCTTTTTATTGTGTCACGATATGGTAATTGTTTTTTTCGGGCACTTGTCTTCCGAGGTAACATGCAGACATCGACTATAATAAGTCCGTGGAAAACGAGAAGTGGGGCTTTCTGGTGCGCAATGGTGACTGGACGTAAAAACGTCACGCCCACTCGCTTTGTGGTGCCTATTTTTCGGACTTAAAAAAGCTATCGTTGTTGTCTAGAGAAAAATTATACTATTAGCTCCCCGCAATCCAGAAACACATGAGGGTTAGTCATTAGTATAAAGATATGACTGAGTAAGATCGAATAAGAAACGTATTGTTGATGTTGAGGATTACGATAATACTATGATTTGTGGTCGCTGTTGTCGTGGTTGCTATTGTTGATTTTAATGACGATGTTGTTTTCTATGTTGTTGTTGGTGATGATGATGAGGGTAATGATGATGATGGAGATTGTGATGAAGCTGGTGATGCATGGTGGCAATGATGATGATGCATGATGATGGTGTTGGTGTTTGGTCTTACATCATTCACACTATGTAATCAAGTAAAGGCTGAGAAGCAATTACGTCGGCGCGGGTCGATGTCCAACGGCGTTGATCGAGTTACAACGGCGTTCGATTTCAATTGATTGATTGTATGTCAGCACAACTGAACACCACGGTGAACAAGAGGAAAATAATGAAATCGTACTTGACGTTGCCGATTAGTAACATTATTAAGCTGTCTATAACGATCGAGACATGACATTAATTAACTTTTTTTCATTCACAAAAAAGTACAGAACATTGATCAATGTCGAGATTTTCCCATTTTCCCATGGCGTGGTGATGTTTATATAATATAATATAACATCTATTTTTAATAATTTAGTGACGCAGATATTTAATATATGGTTGGTCGCGTAGTTTAGAATTAATTTGAAGCAAACATATGCATAAAACTTAAGGAAACTGACGAAATTCGGTCATTTTTAAACAAAATATTGCTACGGCGGGGAATATCACAGAAAACGACGGCGATCAGTATGCAACGGCGTTTACCGACCAACAACGATGGTGAACGAGCGATATATTATTTCATATTTCAGGTAACTTTCGACGTTTGAGAACCTGCTAATTACCAAAATCTATGTAAATATAGCATGAGTTATAATTCAAAACGTTCATCTCTAAGTCCAACAAGGGCCATCACTATGGTAGGTATGCGTGGACAAAACCCACAATATGTGGATATCTGTTCTCCCATGTTGTTCTATATCACCATACCAAAGGACATCAGAATCCGATAACTGATGCTTGAGTTATATTGCAAAATATTTGTATGGACGAACGGAGACATCGACAATATACCTACATAATTTCGTGCGGATGACTTAAAGGGGGATTAATAAATTATATGATCAACAAAGAACGTTTATTATCAGTCCAGCCCACTATTGCTCATATTTTTTCCCCTTTAAGCCGTCTGAAGTCAACAGCATATAACTCTTGACACACTCTGGATCAATCTACCCCCATGTTTCAATTTTCACCGACCAGATTGAAACCATTTTGGTTATATAATTAATGATTTTTTATTAATAATTAGTGCGCTTTTAAGACATCTGATGTCAACGGGACCTATCTAATAATAGTTTCCGTAGCAAATTACCTCTATATAAAAAATTTCAGCTCCGATTGTCCAGCCGTTTCTGTAAGAACGATCAGTTTTTGGTTTCTGCCGGTAGATAAAAGCCTTTCAAGTTTGACACTGCTTGTCGCTAGTAGTCCCTCGTGTGAAGTCACATGAGGGAACATTAACTATTCAGACTGCATAATCCATTATGGAACTTTAAATGGGCATAAAATCAGTTACGGGCGGCCCATCAAGAATTGTATTGTAAGTAATGGAATTATGCACTAAATTACGAAATAATTGACAGTTCTAGAATAAAATCCAAACACGAATTCAATCCTTTATGTCAGCGGGGAGATCATTCAACGCCGTTTGTCGCCCCGCGTCACCGCAGTTTCCTTCTGATTCGATTAAACTTGGACCTTTTTACGATGCTTTTATTGTGAGGTAAGCATGCCCGAGACGGAATGAACACTAACATTTGTGATATGTGCTTCGCGTAACCGAGATACGTACAATAAATTAAACAATGTGGGCTGTTATACTGTAGAAAGTCGAAACATTGACAATTATTTCAAGCTGGAACCTGACATTCGCATGGAGTAGGTATTTTCCGCAAAACATTTAGACTGCTGGTACGTGGTTTAAAGCTGAGTATATATAACGGATGCAATCTATATAAATTGGGGTATTAATAAATGTGTATAAGCAAAAGCGAGAGATAAATACACACCTTAAAATAACGCGTTACAAAACTGAACATGACAATCTGCGGGATGGGATGGGATATGGGACAAAACGACAATCTGCGGGACAGAATTTCAAATTGCGTGGGACGTCCGATATCTCTAGGTATACAGCACGTAGAGGGCTCCTTTTGGTGTCTAACGAAAGGCCCACATTCGCCCTATCCACACATATTAACCCCACCACTGACCAGGCAACAGAAGTTGCATTATTTGATCGACAACCGACGTAACATGGGATGGAATATGGAATTGAACGACAATCTGCGGGACAGAATTTAAATTGCGTGGGACGGCCGATATATCGATGAATACAGCACGTAGAGGGCTCCTTTTGGTGTCTAACGAAAGGCCGATATTCACCCTAGGCATAAATATTAACCCAACCACTGACCGGACACCAGAAGTTGCATTATTATGTCGACAACTGACCTAACATAAATGTTTCGAAATCAATGCCGTGGAGCAGCGTTTATAACCACAGGGGTTTGTAGCTCGCCAAGCTGCACACACCCGCATGCACTGCCCTAATTATGCGATGTCCCAAATACGTGCAGGATTGCCGGTCCGTTACAAGCCCCTGTGGTGATAATCCTCGGATCTCGACCATGTGCTACAGGCTACCGATATATAGCACTGCCCAATACTTATCGTTCGCTGTAATGATGCTCCTTTTAATTTCCATTATAGTTTACATCTCCCTGATCTCTGACAAGACAGAGCCTAGGGCCACCCAATGGCATGACATGAATTGACACCGACATAATACAATCCATTTAGGCCATGACCTCGCATAGTCATAGTTAAGCCGCGGGACCATACTCCATATCCCTCAGTGGAAAAATAAAATAATCCGGTTGGATGGGTGTAATTATATATACGTGTGACCAATCGCGTTAACACAGATCCTCAATCGATGAAAGGCAATACAAACATATAGGAAAGACAATTTAATTTTAAAGGGGCATAACACACGGCCTTCGCATTCGGGTAAATGAGGAAAATCATAAAATCGCCAAGAATTTAGCATGCAAAAATTGAGTTTTTTTTTTGTTCTTATCTCTATTACTGGTAACTCTCAAATGACGAGATGTCGCATGTTAAAGCCTGTTTCGTAAACATTACTGTTACATTGCCAGTCATTTTATTAACGAACAGTTGAGTAAATTCCGATCACGAAGGTGTACATTATAAAGGGTCAGAGCATGGTCAGAGCAATGCCAACTGTTACAGAAAACACAGATTTTAAACTAAATTTTTGAACTGCATTGCATTAATAAACCTCTGTCTATAAAACTGCATTCATTAACGTAACTTATCTGAACAATCTCAACATGATTTTCAGTTTGTCATTGCTGAACCATCTGCATGTTGCCACCCCCCGACAGGACATATAGGGATTGATGGAGTAGACCGTCTTGTTATATATATAATTATCTACTATGTTTGACATCGACAAGCACACATTTCAGCAGTCCATTCCATATTATGAAACGAGAGTGAATAACCTCCATTGATGTATAGCAATATAAGGCTGCGTCCACACTCTGGCAATATTGTCTTAGAAAGTTCGTCCCAGAATAACATGGGATGCTCTTGAATATATGAATGATTACAAACTGCTTATAAAATACATGACTAATTATAGACTGGTTGAGCCACAGGTATTTGTAACTTGTAACGTGTGTTGTTATTGCTAACGGAAGTCACCTAACTCACGTGACCATTTAGCTTACACGTATGCGGTAAGCACTTTTGTGTCCAGCCAGTAGCATACGAAACTTGTATAGCAAAGAGGTGGGATAATATAATTTGCCTGTACATGATGTCTTGTTTCTCGGTGGTCGCATTACTTATTTGTCCTCAATACACGACTATTAATTGCGCGTTTCGTAGACGTTGTCCGATACCTTTAACCCTTTACCCAACAAACCGGCCAAAACCGGACAAATAAAGCTTCAACAGCCTAAAATATCTTCGGTATGTCTCAATAGAACCATACAAATATGGATATCATTGGAACAGGCTCATTGACCACATTGTGGTGGTTACAGTTATGCCCTGTGCCAATGCATTCTCTTATATATGCGAGTCGACCATAGGTCGCCTCGCATATATAAGAGAATGCATTGGCCTAAAAAAAAAAAAATTCTACATTCTTTGACATTTTTATAATTTTTAATATGTTAAGCCAATGCATTCTCTTATATATGCGAGGCGACCTATGGTCGACTCGCATATATAAGAGAATACATTGGCACAGGGCCGTTCTGTTGGGTAAAGGGACGTGTACTTTTGACGCAGTAAATATCATGTGACTGTTCCTGATATGTGCATCTCCATAGCAATATCATAGCAACACACATAACAAGTTACACGTACGTGTGGCTGGACCTGGCTAATGTGTTTGTATATTCACATGTGATTGTATAACTGCGTGTTACACTGCCTGCCACGGATACATACAAGTATATCCTTCGAATATCTGACAATAATAAATCCGTAAACCACCCGTTGTACTTTTAATCTCTAATCACATACTAATATTTATTGCACGCCTGTTCCTAGAATTGCAGTGTTCTTGTTCCGTTGTATTTACAAATCCGTATGTCCACCGTGTGTCACACGCAACCCGTTGACGGACGTTGGTGTCACACGGCGTAAATGACGCTCGTATTCGTCTCGACCATGAAACCGGAACTATAAAATAAAAGCATCAACACATATGACAAAACAGGCACTGTCTATATCTGCATAAACCTTGTATAAGTCTTTATTTTTTAATTAGTGGATTCTAGGACGGGTGGCGTGAAATAAACACAGTACGACATGTGTGTTAAAATGTGTTTGTAGATGCGGCACGTGTGTCATCACGGAAGTACATAACTTGAGGCTGAGTTCTATCATTCCACGCTGGCACTCGTGCCGTATCGACAAACCAATTAACACAATCGTGTCGGTCTGTGTATGAAACGCTCGAAGGCACATCTTCCTTTCTTGATACAAGAACGTGCAAACGGCTACGAATTGCCACCAGCAATTGCCAGAAACATTTGCCAGTGTGAACAGGGACGTGGATATAGGGGATCTCCGTTAAGGGGCGCACAACTTCTATTTTCATCGTTTTGTGTTGCAGCATTCCAATTGATACCTCAAACTTTCAACATATTTTGCATTAAATACTGGTTGGAATATCAAATTATCAACACAAATTCAACATACTTGTGGTCTGAATTTTTAAAATAATGCTGTGAAACTTGCATGAAATTTCTAACTACTGAAATCGCTTTGGCTAAAGTTTAGTGGGGTGGGGTTGCGACCATACACACCCGTCGCCACGTCCCTGATTGTGAATGTAGGTTAACAATGATTGGACATCGATGATGCGTGATTCAAAGATCCAGTTGCTATAAACTCACTCTCCGAGTCACGGCAAACAGGCAGGTTTCCGAATCCAAGGCACTTTTTAGAATTCATACCAGAATCACTGACACATTTTCTTGCAACTTCGTGATAATGTTTCTCCTGACGTTGACCACACTTCACAACAATATTTGGCTTGTTGCTTAGCGACGACCTCTTGCCTAGCGACGATAGTGTTCTTTTCATACCGTTCAGATGGGGACTCGTTTCACACTCGCCATCTGGTGTAACGAGTATAGGAATAAATGTCTGTGCGTTGCGTTTCCAGCTGCAACTTAGTATTTTCTTGAAAGCATATCGGAAGTCTTTGCTCGATCTGGCGTATATAATGGGGTTGATCATAGAGTTACAGTATCCGAGCCAGAACACACCCTTAAATAGAAGATCCGGAACCGTGCAACTCCGACACAACTCCTCTGAAACGAAAATTAATCCATGTTAAAGATAACAACAACAACAACTTTTATAAAAACCGGATTTCAAGACTACAAAAAAGGTTTTTCGCAAAAACACGCACACAACTTAAGATTGAATAAATTATTTGTCTATAAAGACATACACATGAACAATACGTAAAAAACAAAGACATTCACAGGAACAATACGAAACAAACTATTTGCCGAAGCTTTCGGCCGTCATTGCCTTTATATTAACGGTATAACACAGTTGTCGTCTACGTAAGTAGAGGCTCAAGTTATTAATGTTCAGCTCCTTGGTCGACGTATCATCCATTAACTCTCAAAGTTCAAGCACGTCGGGCTACGTCAGAGTGGTGACGTACATGAACTTATGTATTATATATATACATTAATAACATAAAATGTCTGGGTTAGTTATTTTTGCATTAACACAGTTCGGGTACATTGTCTTCAGTCTCCTGACCCAACAATCGTCCTTTACTAGTTGCAACCGTTTTGCTTCAATAGCTATGTGTGGCACTTCTATCGAGATGTCGTCTATAAAATGTCTAAGTAACTTGAAATGTCCATTTATAGGCTTGTCTCTATCCGGTCTGCTATCCCCAATATGTTCTGATAGGTTCTGCCATGAGATAGCCGAACCACAATTAGGCACTTTGACTATACAATCCCCACCAGTTTTATTGACACCCCTAGTGCGCCTTGATAAAGACGGGAATTAGCAATACGATCCTCGACATATACGGAAATTAAAGGTATGGTAGAAGTGGCCCAGGCTCTTGATCACAAAGGAGGCCTGATATATTAAATTGACTACAACAGAGGCCGGATATATTAAATTGACTACAACAGAGGCCCGAGATGTTTAAATTGACAACAACAGAGGTATGAGAGATTTAAATTGACTACAACAGAGGCCCGATATGTTTAAATTGACTACAACAGAGGCCTGAGAGATTTAAATTGACCACAACAGAGGCCCGAGATATTTAAATTGACTACAACAGAGGCCCGAGAGATTTAAATTGACTTCAACAGAGGCATGAGAGATTTAAATTGACTACAACAGAGGCCCGATAGATTTAAATTGACTACAACAGATGCCCGAGATATTTAAATTGACTACAACAGAGGCCTGAGAGATTTAAATTGACTACAACAGAGGCCCGAGATATTTAAATTGACTACAACAGAGGCATGATAGATTTAAATTGACTACAACAGAGGCCCGAGATGTTTAAATTGACTACAACAGAGGCCTGAGAGATTTAAATTGACTACAACAGAGGCATGAGAGATTTAAATTGACTACAACAGAGGCCCGAGATATTTAAATTGACTACAACAGAGGCCCGAGAGATTTAAATTGACTACGACAGAGGCCTGAGAGATTTAAATTGATTACAACAGCGGCATGAGAGATTTAAATTGACTACAACAGAGGCCCGAGATGTTTAAATTGACTACACCAGAGGCCTGAGAGATTTAAATTGACTACAACAGAGGCATGAGAGATTTAAATTGACTACAACAGAGGCCCGATATGTTTAAATTGATTACAACAGAGGCCTGAGAGATTTAAATTGACTACAACAGAGGCATGAGAGATTTAAATTGACTACAACAGAGGCATGAGAGATTTAAATTGACTACAACAGAGGCCAGAGATATATAAATTGACTACAACAGAGGCCTGAGAGATTTAAATTGACTACAACAGAGGCCCGAAATATTTAAATTGACTACAACAGAGGCATGATAGATTTAAATTGACTACAACAGATGCCCGAGAGATTTAAATTGACTACAACAGAGGCATGATATATTTAAATTGACTACAACAGAGGCCCGAGAGATTTAAATTGACTACAACAGAGGCATGATATATTTAAATTTACTACAACAGAGGCCCGAGATATTTAAATTGACTACAACAGAGGCCTGAGAGATTTAAATTGACTACAACAGATGCATGAGAGATTTAAATTGACTACAACAGAGGCCTGAGATGTTTAAATTGACTACAACAGAGGCCTGAGAGATTTAAATTGACTACAACAGAGGCATGAGAGATTTAAATTGACTACAACAGAGGCATGAGAGATTTAAATTGACTACAACAGAGGCCCGATATATTTAAATTGACTACAACAGATGCCAGAGAGATTTAAATTGACTACAACAGAGGCCAGAGAGATTTAAATTGACTACAACAGAGGCCCGATATATTTAAATTGACTACAACAGAGGCCTGAGAGATTTAAATTGACTACAACAGATGCATGAGAGATTTAAATTGACTACAACAGAGGCCTGAGATGTTTAAATTGACTACAACAGAGGCCTGAGAGATTTAAATTGACTACAACAGAGGCATGAGAGATTTAAATTGACTACAACAGAGGCATGAGAGATTTAAATTGACTACAACAGAGGCCTGAGAGATTTAAATTATAAGGCAGGCAGAGATGAAAGGAAACATCATAACAATAGACTTTTCATTGAACATGGCGTTGGGGAAACTAGGATGATTTAATTGATTAAAGCCGGGTAATAGTATATATACATACGGGTCAGGGCAATAGGGGCATAGTAAGTGGTGCAAGTCTCAGGGTAAACGGGCTCCTTATCTGAGAGCTCGAAGGCTATTCCAGAGTATAAAAGTTACCAGGCTTACTACAATCCTAATTTAGGAGGTTATATGTTTGGTATGGCGTTGGGACCTTATCGGATCCCTTATCGGGACCTTCGAAGGTCCTACTGTTTACTTTAACCCTTTACCCAACAAACCGGCCAAAAACGCCCAAATAAAGCTTCAACAGCCCAAAATATCTTTGGTCTGTCTCAATAACATACATATATGAATAGCATTGGAACCGGTTCATTGACCACATTGTGGTGGTTATAGTTATGCCCTGTGCCAATGCATTCTCTTATATATGCGAGTCGACCATAGGTCGCCTCGCATATATAAGAGAATGCATTGGCCTAAACAAATTCGTTTTTTAACACTTTTTACCATTCTTTTTTTTACAATTTTATAACTTTTTCTTACATTTTTTTAACAATTTTTATAATATTTTTCTACATTCTTTGACAATTTTATCATTTTTAATATGTGTTAAGCCAATGCATTCTCTTATATATGCGAGGCGACCTATGGTCGACTCGCATATATAAGAGAATGCATTGGCACAGGGCCGTTCTGTTGGGTAAAGGGTTAACGCGGACAGGGAACGTGTCCTCAAATAAGGACAGGTAGTCCAGAGAGTTTGTTAATACAAAGTGATTAACAAATTGTGATATGGACAGGTAGTCCGATATATGGGTGCTATTTTCTTAGGTGGCAGCTAAACACCAGGCTCATATATAGCGACGGCTAAATAAATTGATACATTATAACTGTAGCTTTTAGTATCAGGACCCGAGTACAAATTAAAAGGAAGAAATTTGATAATGAGATCCATTAAACTCGGTGGAAAATTAATGAGCACAAGGCCCTATCAATTATTTGGCATTTCCTGGGCATAAGGCCTCGCAGGACAATTCCCGAAAGAAAAATTGGGGTTAGATTAGGTGGGGCAGATATAAAACCATTAACAGTCGAATATTTAAGAATTTGCTTGAGCCAATATTTTTTGCTGTTCCCATATTTCCCTTGTTTAATACTGATCATTTTGGTGGTGGACGTTAGTAGTTGGTTTGGAAGCTAACATTAAGTATCTGGGGTGGACATTTTTTAAATATATATATCGATTTAAATGAAACCACAAGTTGGCCCCTAAAAATCCTATTCCATAAAAGTGGGGGTTGATTTGAAAACAAGGGGAATTGTGGCATCTTTTGGGTCTCTGCCTGTCGTCGGTGATAAAATGTAATGTCGTCGGTGACATTGTCACCGACGTTGGGAACCGAGTAAAGGTTCCAATCGGGATTTCCCGCCAATCAGAACCAGGCATCAGACAGACACACACACACATACAAACTAGGAAGTTACGCAAAGTTACACCTTAAAAGAAGATTCAAGATTGCCGGCAATAGAACCGAAGACTACTAACTTAAACGTAAGTAAATCTGGGAATTGCGGGCAAGAAGTTGTAGGAACAATACTACAAATGTCCCCGTGATCATCCGTCATTCCATACGTATAATATATCACAAAAATATTTGTTGATTGGACAAAATGTGCATGACATATTTTTCTGACGTCGAACCACCCACCCCCTCCTTTTGTCTGGAATGTATATACACCAGGATCATATATAGGGGGGGCTAAATTAATTGATACATTTTAAATATAGCTTTTAGTATCAGGACCCGAGTACAAATTAAAAGGAAGAAAGTTGATAACGAGATAGATTAAACTGGTGGAAAATTAATGAGCATAAGGCCCTGTAATTTATTTGGCATTTCCTGGGCATAAGGCACCTCAGGACAATTCCCGTCAGGAAAATTAGGGTAAGCTTAGGTGAGGCAGATATAAAGCCCATTAACAGTCGAATATTTAAGAATTTGCGAAGTGTTTGCCAGCCCTCCTTGAGCCAATATTTTTTTGTTATTTCCATATTTCCTTTGTTCAGTTTTGATATAAATCTATTTTTCACATATATGTTTATATGTCAATGCTGGTCAATTTGGGGTGAGCGTTAGTAGTTGGTTTGGAAGCAGACATTAGGTATCTGGGTATTTATTTTTTAAATATAGATATTGATTTAAATTAATCCGCAAGTTGGCCCCTGATGAAAGCCCTATTCCATAAAACTGGGGCTTGATTTGAAAACATGGGGGATTTGTGGCATATTTTGGAACCCGCCTGTCGTCGGGATCCGATTAAAGGTCCCAAGCGAGATTTCCCGCCACTCAGAACCAGGCATCAGACAGACACAGACAAACTAGGAAGGTACACAGAGTTTTACCTTATAAAGAAGATTCAAGATTGTCGGCAATAGAACCGAATACTACTAACTTAAACGTAAGTAAATCTGGGAATTGCGGGCAAGAAGTTGTATGAACAATACTACAACTGTCTCCGTGATCGTCCGTCATTCCATACGTATATCACAATAATATTACTTAGTATCAGTGTGTCGCAGACGGTCCGATAAAAAATAATAACAGACTCAGCAGTTGCGTAACTGGGCGATGTTATGGCGACATGCTTATCAACTCACAGCAGCCTCGTCAGATTCCAAATGTTGAGACTGCGTTTCCCATGCCATTGCTTATTGCCATGGTCAACTTCGAGGACTGCCATAGTCATACGTTCCGACGACATTTGATGAATATGATAAATCCGCCCTTTGTAATATTTGTAAGACACTTGTAAGTTGTAGTCAACAAACGTGTGACTGACTCATCACAACACCGTGACTGTCAACAGTCAAGTGTAGCTTGTCAACATGACCGCTTTCGCAGGAAAGCAGATTACTGTTTCTAGCGCGGAACATGTCAGTGCTTAGCCATCTGCCGATTTTCAGAGATTAACATATTGTCCGGTTCACATAATTATACAAACCGAAATCATACAGTGTTAACAATATTCCATCGTTATAAGAAGCAACTTTGTCCTAAATCCAAAACGATAAATATTGTAATAAGACACTTCCTCACATCGATAGTTCTTAAATACCACCAGTTAGATTACACGGTACCTAATTGGTAACACGCTATACATGTGAGACGAGGCCGAGGTCGGCTCCAACACAAAAGGTGTAAGCGGGCGGTTAGGTTCTGTTTTCTCCCTTGTTATAAATTTCAAAAATGACAATCCGATGCCGCCATCTTTTCACTATCAATGTGAACTTTTATCTGCACCACGTGATCGGTGCGGCCAGTTGGTACTCTAGGCTACAGCATATAATATCTCTGGAACAACACGGACAGGCACCAATATGGCATTTGGTACTCCAGGGAACCTAAATCGATCGCTGTTATTAACAGTGTACGTGATGTCAGGGTTAAAACCATCGTAGTGAGGGGACTGAACTCTGCAGAGTGTGGGTGTCTAACTGTGAGTTCTAATTATTACAATGATTCTAATATTTGATTACAGGTCAAGCTTCCCACTTTGCAGCTGCTTCTGAAAATTGATTAATTTTTGATTGGACAAAATGTGCATGACAGATTTTTCTGACGTCGAACCACCCACCACCCCTCATTTTGTCTGGAATGTTCTGCATTGCGCCCCCCCTGCACTGGATGGAACATTCTTTGGACAATTTGTTGGCCATTTCTGCTTTTAATTTTGCCAATTTAAAAAACTTAAGGCCAAATTGAAGAACCTAAAATGGGATCATCGAGAAAACCGAAAATAGAAACTAAATATAAAGAACGTGCACACAAATAACTGAAACATTTCTGAGATGGACAAAACTTATAATGGAAATGTGCACGGATAGGAACCGCAAAAATAGAAAAATTGGCCAATGTTTTATGGAAAAGAACAATTTATTTGGCCACACCAGTAGTGGATATCCTGTGTATGAGTGACAATTCATCAACAATGACACGGTACACGCTTACTTATTAAAACAATGACGATTAGCTGCTATAACGCTTAATTTTTGAATCAATTGAACAAATACTTCACTACTTTGTTAATGATAATGCTGGCGCTCATTTATGTTGATATACATTGCGGAAAGACCTATTTCAATTTTTGCGGTTCCCATCCGTGCACATTTCCATTATAAGTTTTGTCCATCTCAGAAATATATCAGTTATTTTTGTGCACGTTCTTTATATTTAGTTTCTATTTTCGGTTTTCTCGATGATCCCATTTTAGGTTTTTCAATTTGGCCAAAGTTTTTTTTAGATTGGCAAAATTAAAATTAAACGCAGAAACTAACAAATTGGCCAAAGAATGTTCCATCCGGCGCAGGGGTGGGGGGGGGGGGGGGGGGCAACGCAGAACATTCCAGACAAAGGGAGGGGTGGTGGGTGGTTCGACGTCAGAAAAATGTGTGATGCACATTTTGTCCAATCAACAAATTAGGAAACTATCAGCTATTTGAATTATATCACATAGGTGTGTACTGTGCTTACATGTTGCATCATATTTGAGTATGATATGGCCATATTAGTGACTAGGAAACACCAGGTTGGAATCTTGTGATTATTTCACCCAATGATGATATTAGTCTTGTGAAATGTGATTGTTAGCGTGCCAGCCAAAAGCTAATGGGGGTTTCGCTTATCCATGAGTAAACGTTACACATGTCACATTATTAGTGATTGTTTTGTTGCTTATCCAATAGTAATCAAACCGAATCGCATAAAACAAGCACAAATATAACTGACATCTGTCAATTCCCAGTGTGACTAAACCACGCCGGACCAACCAGGACCAACCCGAACCAGCCCGGATCCGGACCAGTCCGGACAGCCACTGTGCATGGTGTCTATGGGTTATTTTTGTGACCACTACACAAGTGGTGGGGTCCACCACGCACATATAGGTGCCGCGGCCAGCCAGAAGTTCTGCTATTAACCTCTATAACGTGCATATTGCCAGGTGTCAATTCCTGATGTGACTAAATCCACTCAGCCCGGATCGACCATGTGTTGTCTATATGGTGATTTAACCTTTTACCCAACAGAACGGCCCTGTGCCAATGCATTCTATTATATATGCGAGTCGACCATAGGTCGCCTCGCATATATAAGAGAATGCATTGGCTTAACACATTAAAAATTATAAAATTGTTAAAGAATGTAAGAAAAAATGGTAAAAAGTGTTTAAAAAAGATTTTTTTAGGCCAATGCATTCTCTTATATATGCGAGGCGACCTATGGTCGACTCGCATATATAAGAGAATGCATTGGCACAGGGCATAACTGTAACTATCACAATGTGGTCAAGGAGCCGGTTCCAATGATATCCATATTTGTATGGTTCTATTGAGACAGACCGAAGATATTTTAGGCTGTTGAAGCTTTATTTGGCCGTTTTTGGCCGTTTTGTTGGGTAAAGACGCACAGACGGAGGCCGCGGGCACACATAAATGCCACTATTGACCCCTAACTTACCAAAATTGCAATATTGTGCCTGCAATAACATGACTAACAGACCCGATCCCCATGTCGCCTTCGTACCGCTAAGAACTGAACACATACATTTATACCTGAACTATCGTCAGTAGCGAAGAAACAAGTGCGAATCGCCCACCAAAGCCGGACAATTAAATATCCTCGAAACGCCGCCGTCGCCGAATATGTCAAATAAGTCAATGGTTTGTCACCTGATAGCTCCGTCTGTGCGTTGGTGTGTTTTAATGAGACCCTCCTCCGCCACTGTTCTGGCCACTGACATCCAACCTATAGATGTCTCAGAGGCGATTCTGGCTGTTATATAATTATATATTTAAATGTCCACAGTGGGAAAATAAATACTATTTAACCCTTTCTTTATTGAATGGATTCTCCCATGCTTTATAGAAGTGTACATTGGAATGGTTTATTATTCATCTGGAGGGATGTTCTGGAAATATAAGCAGACGACAGATATGCGAAAAGATATTACAATTGCAGAAGGATGCATATTCATTTGTGGGAATTTTTCGGATCATAAGATCAACAAACGACCTTTTTATCTTAACATTTGTGTCAACCATCTCCCATGAATTCCTTCGT
Organism: Siphonodentalium dalli; assembly: GCA_032622095.1. Lineage (NCBI taxonomy): Eukaryota > Metazoa > Mollusca > Scaphopoda > Gadilida > Siphonodentaliidae > Siphonodentalium > Siphonodentalium dalli. The sequence continues at coordinate 199,113,549 of CP136062.1, forward strand.
ATTTATACATAAACAACACACATAACCATGTGGCTACTCTCGTTCTACACTTACAGTACTTCAATGACCGCACATCCACTGCATGTATACACATTCACATCACGCATGACTATACAGCCACTCCGTGTATAGATATGCGTCTCAAAATGGACACCCAACCCATGACCATATATAGCCACTCTTTGTGTAACTTTCACATCATTAATGATCATACAATAACCCTATGTATACATATTCACCTCGCATATCACCACGCAGTCACTCACTGGCTGCCATTTTGACATACACTATGTATTAAGTTGTTCAATTTTGGTGCTAACGGGTGAGGTTAGGCACATAATATACCCCTCTCAGCTCCATTGCAATGCATCAGAAGGTGCTGGGACAACCAGAATGAAACATTTAGTAGTCAGTGGACTAAGTAACATGGTTAATAACCAATGAGTCACAATTTGCTCCCTTTTCGGAACAGCAGAGAATAGTGTTCGCGATATATGTGAAAATGAAACTTTTTAAAAACCAAATTCGGTTGCCATTTTGCAAGCCATCTTGAATAATTTTGTCTAAAAACAAGTAAACGTGGCGCATTTTAGACAGATCAAAACAATAAACACCATTGATATCAAAGATATTTCCATTTAACTCGAAAAAATGGTCCAAACATGAAAAGTTAATTTTTGCCGATTTTGATGGGAACTTTGTAACAAAACAAAAATCAATATTTCTGGTAATGTCAGTGGTTACAACAGTAACAATTAACCAAGATGCATCAGAAGTGTTAGTATTCAATGTATGATTTTATGACAGAATGGTCAATTTGATTCACCAACCACAACTTGCAAGCGATTACTTGGCATGATGGGGCAATATTTATCATTTTCAATAGTTTGGCCGCCATTTTGGCCGCCATTTTGAGACAAAGTGACAATTTTGGTTCCATTGTGTTGGTTTATTCATTAGTAATGGTATGCCTCACTTACATTGCACATATCTGGTTATTTATCGTTGAAATATAACTAAAATCCCAATGGTGACGTTTGTATTTTATACTGCGTTCCATAACATCGAATTTTTGAGGGATTGGACGGGGCTGGGACCCCGTGAATGACATATTTCATTGATCTAATGATCAGTTAACATGAGCAATACAAATTAAATTCACAATTCTGTACCGGTTCCATACCACAGAAACTGATCTAGGAGATATTTGTAAAAACACTTTTCCATTTTCGGCTGCAATTTTGGTGGCCATCTTGGGTGTGGAGTTCCAGTTTCATCCACAAAGGCACAAAGAAGCAGAATCTAGGCCCATTTGGAGCATTAACTGGAATGCTCCATTCTTAATTGGCTGGGGCGCTCTGTGAAATAGACAAATACACACGAATGTCGGGTTAATACAAGTTCAACAATTAAGCATATATGCGACCCGCCATATCAAATCCAGTCGTAAGTCGGGATTTTTTTTACCCTGTGCCAATGCATTCTCTTATATATGCGAGTCGACCATAGGTCGCCTCGCATATATAAGAGAATGCATTGGCCTAACAATTTTTTACAATTTTAATAATTTTTTCTTGTATTCTTTAACAAGTTCACCCATACAGAGCCACAGACAAACATGAGCAGACGACACTCTTCTATATGCTTCTATATATGTGTGGGGCTCACTGCAGTGTAATGTATGTTTTTTTATTTTATGTCCTAAAAATTGTAAGAAACATTTATTTAAAAAAAATTATAAAAAATTGTTAGGCCAATGCATTCTCTTATATATGCGAGGCGACCTATGGTCGACTCGCATATATAAGAGAATGCATTGGCACAGGGTAAAAAAAATCCCGACTTACGACTGGATTTGATATGGCGGGGCATATATGCTGGCTGTTTGATGAACTCATATTAGGTAAACATTCCTACAAATGAATCAGTGGGAATCAAGTAACTACTCATCAGGCGAGAATTCAGTTAATGGATTGAGGTTTGGCAGAATTCCCCTCCCGCTCTGAGAAGTTGATTATTCTATACCAGTAGGTGGGCGGAATCAATTTATATCTAATCAAATTAAAATCTGATTGGGAGGGGTGGTTACGCAAAGGCCCTTTTTATCTGTAAACGCCAGGAAATATGTTTTTTTAAGTGATGCTTTTATAATTAGTGGTTGCTAGTGAAAATTTTGACCAATAAATTTAGATGTACACGAAAGTGTAATCAAAAGTGAATCTCTCTATAGTTACGTCATTCTACACAGAATTTGAACATCGGGTTTGAAGGGGTGGTTCAAAAAAGGCCTTTCTTATCTGTAAACGTCAGGAAATATGACGGATGTACGCGAATATGTAATTGAAAGTGATTGGGGGGGGGGGGGGTTGTAGCGCACCAGGATTACGAAACTTAAGAAATGGATTTTCTTTGATGAGTTAACAGTAACACCAGATCGGAAGCATCAAACCTTTCGTACGCGATATGGTAATTGAAACCCTCTGGGATCCCTGTATAATATGTTGGCATGTGGTATCCCGGTGGTTAGGTGATTGATCACATTGTCGTCAGCAAATGCGACACTGATTTGATTTTTCAATGCAAATTTCTGGATAATGATGCAATAAACGTGTCCAACCACCCATTCACAGCATGACGACGTATTATAACTGTTCACACACATGTACCGAACCGGTCAAAATAGTGCAAAACCAAGCCATAGTACATATAAGTTCAGTTGGAAGACATTTAGACTAAACACTGTGCTGTAATTGTCGTATCATAGTCGGATTCCTTATGTCATTTTGCATTTTTGGTTTGTTAAAGGTACGGTTGGCCTTGGCGGTGGGTATCCTGTGAAAATATGTACACCCGTCAAAAACCGCCACAAACAGAAAGAACATCAAAATGTAGACAGACTTTGTCCGTATACAAATAAGAAATATCGCATATACAGTATGTTTTTGTCATCTGTTTGACCATTGTTATGTAAACAAAAGCATAAAAAGTTACTTTTCTGGTGTTTGTTTATATTATGATGGTAAACACAAAGAGCGTTCTTTGTTGGTGAATTCCTGATATGGAACTAATAAAGAGCGTTTATGCCATTTGTGTGTGATTATCCAGTAGCATTGTGCTGTCTTCTGTAACACAATCAGGCTCTTGCGTAGGTAAAATATAGTAGGTCTTTGTGATAACATGCTGTTTACGCGATGGTCATGGTATATATGAACGAAACTGTATGCGTTTTAATGTTTTTCTGTTTACGGTGATTAGAACAAATATGAATATTTTCGACAACTAAGGCCTCACGTGCCTTTAAAAGCGATCTGAAAACGGATTATGTATGCCTAGTAGGTGTGTTTTCAGGATTGACTTGTTTCCATTCTTGAATTTTGGCGGGTCGGCCTAAATCGGGGTCAACATAATTTAGAGAGCGTTTCGTATTTACAGAAAACGATAGATGGTGCCATCTGGCGTATGGTGATCGGTGCGATTTGAAACTTTCCAAACTACTAGATATGACCGTTACATGTATTTTTGAAAATTTTGATGTGATCGGTTAATTCTTGTTGGCTACAGTTGTGATCAAAATTTAACACTGAGCCCTATGGAGATTCTAGTACTTTGGATAAATGGCGCAACTTTGCGTATGATGATATGCGCGTACTGATATTCCTAAAAAATACTAAGTATGAAACACAGACTTAGTTTTAAAAAGAATGGATGTGATCAGATGATTCTTGCTGGCTACAGTTGCGATCAAAATTTAACACTTAACCATATGGGGAATTTCGTGTTATGCTCAAACGTTGATTGTAATATTACTTATTGGCAATCGTGCGCAACTATATATGAAGTTTAACACTCGTGTTTGACCCACAGTATCTATCCGTGATTTAATAGTAACAAGATATGATATAGTTATGCCTCAAGATACAGTAATTGGCAAAAGTAAGTGTTGACTGGTTTTTTTTATTTTGACAAGATGCAGCCTGTTGAATCAAATGAAAATATCCACAACAAGACTGTTCACGATGTGATTACATATTATATTATTGTTTTATTTGATACTTGTCTGTCCTATCGTCCACTGACTAGTTTTAAAACCACATCGTTGATCATAACGGGATGTAGTGTCACAAATACACATGTATAGATGGTAGTTGTTCGCTGTCATTAACTCAATCGTTGTCATCAGAGTTTATCCCACATGCACTGAGAGAATCTGTGTTTTTGCAGGATTTGTGCTACTGATAAATGGACATTTCGGTGCAGCTGAGATCTTTACTATAGCAGTATAGGCTTTGCTTTCACACTTCCCACGCCAGTTACGTTTGGCCAACTTCAGTACAGTGACTGAAACCCAACATTCACCATCAATATTCTGACCACAGTTAATCTCCACGCTTGGTGTATAGTTGTGAAAATTAAGTAAATTCGAATTTCCAATAAAGTAGAGCTTAATGAGTAAAATAATTATCAACCATAGTTGCATTTTCCTGCAAATTCCGAGTAGGTGCTTAGTAACCGTTACTAAGGAGCTATCGGGACCGGTGGCAAAGTCTCCAGATCTTATAATGATCAGTGGCCTATGCAGAACATGGCTGCATAGTTTTAGACATGCATGTGCCCAACTTTGAACAAAACCAGCAACATGTGATTAGACACTGACTAAATTAAGGCAATACCAATGACTGATTAGTACACCATTGTGGTATTTGATTAGCAACCGTTGCTAGCCTTAAATAAGACATCTGGTTCACTTTGACCAGGTATATCTCAAATTTCACATTTGAGTATTAACTGCATCGGATAAACCCGACCAGGAATTATAGAACAACCATCTATATAAGCCCAGCAATATTTAGCAATACATATGGACATGATAACATTGTTTAACATTTTTAAACAATACCACCCTATCCACATGTATATGGCTAAACATAACATTGGCATAGATGAGTTGTTGTAGTTGTTACATTGATGCTGGTCGGGTTTCTCCAAATTTAATACTAAAACAGAATGATCCATAAGCTACAGTGGCTGGTTTAGGACATGGGATTTTTTTTTTATTTTGTGGCCACGAAATACTAATTCATGGCCACGAAATAATTATTTTGTGGCCACGAAATAACTAATTCGTGGCCTTTGCATATATCCAGATACATTTACGGCATGGTTACACTAAGTTGATGTTTTAGAAACAATGCATACGATCGCAAAGAAGCTACTATAAACAACCGTATGGCGTGGGACCCGGGCTCTATGGGGATAGGAACGTCCGATATAAACTAGCCCAGAGATAATGGGGAAACACGGGTCAGGTGGCTCCAAGACAAACTGAATATTCATTAGTTTTTACCACAAGAGATCGAATGGGAATGACATTTATCTCGGCATATTGGCCAATTTAAGTCAAATAAGGGGTTTAGTAGGGTGGGCCCAAAACAAACTTATAAATTTCACCCCTTTCAACCATACCCGATCCAAAATGGTGGCCGCTTAGAAGGGGTCAAAGAGGTACACATTATTTCTCGGTCACTTGAACGATATATATCAAATAAAGGGTGTTGTACCGTGGCTTGCAAAGCAAGCTAAATTTTCACACCTTCAGCCCATGCACTCTAGCGAAAATGATAACTGATCAGAGGGGTCCAGATATGGTACAGTGTGTTGTAGGGTGATCCCTGAGACAAACTAAATATTCACCCGCTTTCACCATCCCCGATCCAAAATGGCCACCCCATGCAGATGGGTTCAAATATGGCACCTATACAATTTCTCGGCCCCTTATCCGTTTGATGTGGTATACATGTAAATTGGTGCTGTAGGGTGGCCCCAAGATATACTGAATGTCGTGGGTGCCTATTTAACCCACCCCCACAGGACGGCGGCAACTTTGGATCGGGTTGGTGAAAGGGATGATTACTTAATTTGTTTTACGGGCCACCCTACAACACCCTTTATCTCAAATCGCCGTGGCTCATGCCAAGATGGTGGACAACTACAACCTGGGGTCAATACTATGAAACTTTATCTTTGTAAGAATCTACAATTGTTTGTAAGAAATAACAATTTATCATTCCGCCAATACTATGAACCTACGATTACAAACATAAATCACAAATAGTACGTGTTCTTTGTATTTACAAATATCTCCAATCACAAAGAATGTTCGAGTACTATGAAACATAATTTTTCAGTTTTCGCACCCTTAACCCGGATAATATATCAATCTATGATACGCAGGGACGTGGCGACAAGGGGTCGATTCACCCCCTCGTGAAAATATTTTGTCAGCTGGAAATCTCAAGTACAACCCACATGCAGGGACGCCGCGACAAGGGGTTTGGGTTATGTTTCTCGCACCAAACATTTTATCAACACGTTCAACATCTGGAAATTTAATACCTGAAACAACATGGATTGGAAATTTTACAACAACAATAGGTTGAACTTGTTCTGTTATTTAGTTTTTCCAACAATTTATTAGGGGGTATGTGTTTGATTTAGACCAACATTTGCATATTTACCTCCTTTGGTCAAAAGTTTGGATTGAAATGGCCTATATTTAGAAATTGTCTAACCTTAGGGGGTCAGCTTGGATGTGAGGTAGCAGTATGTGTTCCTTGTAACTACTGAAATTACCCAATTTATTGAAAGTTACAACGTTAAGGAACTTGTCTAGAATGTCTATATAGGGTGTCAAACATAAATTGTCGATTTTCACATCCTTAAACCGGAGCATATAACCATCTGATTCGCAGGGATGTAGCCCCGTTTGAAAATGTGTTATCAATGGAAATCTCACAAACAGGGACATGGCGATAGTGGTCTTGGGAACACGATGCCTGGCACATTCTTCCAGAAATACTGCCTTTTGGTAATTGGTTAGAAACATTTCGTTGTTGTTGTCTTGATCAAGTATATAAATGACAAATAAATAAAAATGACGCGTGTTCCCAATGTGAGTATGATTTTTCGCTCAAGAAAGCATTGCGAGGTAAATGATACTCATGGTCATGGGCGGATTATCATTTGAGTTTCAATCGTCGACGCGAATGCATTTGATCACGGTAAAGGACACGAATACGAAGATGCAAGCACAGTTTTCACAAATGACTAGAGCATAAATGCAGTGACGTGGCAAGATGCTCTCTTCGATGCGCCAACGTCGATATCCAACTGTACCCCCATCCCTCAATTAAAAACTTCTGCTTCTGTGAAATGTAATTGTTTACCCCGGTTGGCTTCTGATTTTCAAGCTGTAACAGTAAGTTGTCCACCCCCTTGGGTTGGACATATTGATTAAATATGACTAACTTAGTGTTAGTCACAAACATTTTGAGTAACTTTGGTCAAGTATTGGAATTATTTGCACATAATTCAGCAACTTTAGTTTTCGCCTTCCAATTGACTAAGAAAAGTTATGACTAAATCCTGGCAATTTTGACTAATTAGTCGTTTGGATCCCAATTTCTTAGTCGTTATGACTAACATCACCCTAGTTATTTTGATTAATGTTATGCCTCAGTCATGTTGTCTGAACTAAATCAGTCATCCTGAGGAAAAACGTTTGACTAACATATGTTAGTCATATTGACTAACTTTTGTTATCAGCGTAGAAAAAATGAAAATACTTTCCTCTTGATATACGATTCCATCGCTATGTGGAATTTATAGGCATTTTGTTTATTCAAAGGGTGCATATGGAAATTATAGGATGGGCACCCCATCGCCAAACTGATCCCATATAGCCACGTCCCTATCTAGATATATTATAAGATATCGGAGCAGTTTGAAATTATAAAATGACCACCACTCCTATTGGTTTGGTTTGGTTTATTAGGGTTTATCGTCGTTCTAGCCGCTAGGCCACACACGACGTTGTCACTTTTACGGGTGGAGGAAAGACCACACAGAGGCTTGATTTCACCGAGAAATCGTCCCACTGTGTGTAGAAACCACCGACCCCCCGGAAAGCAACTGACAAACTTGCCCAGATACACGATTCCGGTCACCCTCCATATGACGGGGTTCGAATCAGCTTCGTCAGCGCTGGACGGCCTGTGACGGTGTAATGCACCTGGACCGACTGGACCACCGCCCCCACCACTCCTATAACCGATACCATTAGCACGTCCCTGCTTCGATACACCCCAGATAAAATGAAGCCACGTTACTGCCTCGGTGTGTTATAATAAGATTAGCGGATCAGTTTGAAATCATAGGATGGTCACAATATATATAATGCTATACCATCAAAATAATATTTTATTTTCACAAACTGAATGGTTGTAAATTTGTAATTTGTAAAAACAATGATACCAAATTGGTTGTAGTACTCGTTATTACACTGACTTGTACTTACATACACACACTAAAAACGAACAGTTTATTTGTTAACTTTGCGCAGACAAGTGGTCATCAACTTAGCAATCCGTGAACCGATTGGATAGCTCTGATAAGTGATCACCTCTCAACTTATGATTGGTTATTACTTTGGTAACTTTGGCTTGGCGTGATTCAATATATTGTGAATCACTCACAGGCAAATGTTTGTCCGTAAGCAATCTACAATAATCAACAGTAGATCCTTGTGAAATATGCGAGATTTTGTTAGCTCATCGTTTCATAGTACCGGCGTTATCACTATTCACAATATGATAGCACGCATTGTAATTTCCCCATATAAATCGTTGTCAGTTATTTTAGCTCTATAAACATGTCCGTCTAATTTGAACTGGTATCCAGATAACATTGATAACGGGTGCATGGGAGCAGAGTGGTGAGTTACTTTTTTCTAAGTTTTACAGCTGCCTTTTAGGGGTTTCACCTCTCGCCCAGTTTAAGGTATTACAACAATACGGCTAAATTTTCCCTGTACTATGAAACCACTGTGATAGTTAACACAAATTTGTAATTACAAATTAATAAATACAATTTGTATTTACAGGTATAAAATTGTTCATAGTATTGACCCCAGATCATCTTTATCCGCTTCCATTACAACAATGGGACTGACGATCGTATATCACAATTAGTTATTTCGTGGCCACGAATTATTTATTTCGTGGCCACGATTTAGTTATTTCGTGGCCACGAATTAGTATTTCGTGGTTACGAAATAAAAAAATATTCCCATGTCCTAAAAGTTTTGACTGACACTACATAAATATGACTCGCAGATTTGTTAGCACACAACTCCGTATTATGCGGTACTTCGTCCTGGCAATAAAAATTAATTTTGTCAATTGATGAAAAAACACCATCAATCAATTTTACAACGATATCCTGAAACTTTAGTCTTGATACACATTACATTTGTAGAATAGTGGACATTATCACTGAAGCACGTGATTGTGATGTATATGATTGATGTGAACCACATTTTTTATCAACTACTGTATATGGTGGCCTGACTATATTGCAAGTTAATTTTGTAAAATCACATGTAGTTACGATATATTACATGTAATAGCCATGCATATATTATCGCCATTAAGTTCCACCACATTTGAGTAAATTGTCAAACTATCTATATGGTTCAACGTTAAATTTTGATCGCAACTGTAGTACTGTACCCACAGAGACTTCAATTTCAATTCTTTAATCTCGATAAACCAATATACATGACATTTGAGATACATAAATATAAATACAAATAAATGACAAAAGCACCATCTGACTTATCTGACGATATCAATATTCTCACAAATACATTTCAGAGTCATACTTGATATATGTGCATAATTTGAACTCACACAATTCATGATAAGGCTAATCGTGTTAGTTATATTTTTTATAACCAGGAAACGCTCTCTATATGGTCCAACGTTAGTTTTGTTCGCAACTGTAGTACGGCACCCGCGGAGACTTATCTGACGACACCATTCTCAAAAATACATTTCAGAGTCATACTTGACATATGTGCATAACTTAAACTCGCACAATTCATGAAAAGGCTAATCGTGTTAGTTAATATCTGTATAATCAGGAAACGCTCTTTAAATTTTTAAAACCGTCCAAACAATTTGTTTCCACTAAAATGTCAGACTGGAAACAAGTAGACTCTGGAAGTAGACAGCCATATTTGATACTTTTGTTAATTTCAACTCGCACAGTCCACCAGAAAGTTAGTTATGAGGATTAATATTTGTATAATAAGCAAACGCTCTTTAAATTATTCAAACAGTCCAAAAACACTTTTTTCCAATAAAATTTCAACTGGACACAGGTAAACTCTGAAAGTAGACACGCTATTGGTAAATAAACCGTTCGTATGTCGTCTTAGACAATCCGAAATGGCGCGACCATTGTTTTCGACCAAAGGAATCTGACTTGTGAAATCAGCGAGGGTGTGGGTAGGGTTAGCTTTTCTGCGATATCTTTACCAAAAATCGATGTATCGAAGTTTTGTTTGTGACATATGATCAAGATAGCCTTGGAGATTGTTCATGTTCGTCTATATGTGATGTAGCTCATTTTAAGAATATACAATACCTTAATATTTGGGAAAGAAAATTGAAAATGCAGTCATAAATACAATTCATCTGATGATATTACGACACTATTCCTTATTAAGATATGTAATTAAGTAATTTGTGGCAAGACCTCCCCATGTTTTTCGATTTCCAAGAACAAAGAAAGCCAATTACCGAACTTACTATGCGTAAGAGGGGTACACAAACAAAAGCCTCACACAAACCTGTTTCCACTAAAATATCAAGCTGGGAACAGGTATATTTTGAAAATAGACACACTGGTGGTGTAGAAACTGTTCTCATATCGCTTTTAACATTCCGAAAACGCGCGACAATTTTTTTCGACATAAGGAATCCGACTACCAGTCAGATCTTGCCACATCGTTGCACAATATGACGTAACTGACAAGTCTGAGTTGGATACTTTTTATGAAAACACTTGCTGAAACAGGCTCCCTTCTGGAGCCTTTATTCATTGTCGGAGACGTCTGCGGCCCCTTTTGTGCATTAGAGCCTTCCGCCCCTGTGTGCTCTTTGTGCACAAGAAAGTCAATTTCTACTCCTGTATATATACATACTATAAATTATGTTACTTCAATATATCCGCGCGCAAATAAGTTCATATCGGACCTAAATAATTTGATTCTGGAATAAGCCCATAGTGGACTTATACCCGTTATTCCGTTGGATGGCGCGGGCCACATCGAAAGCACACATATAAAGAGCGTACCTCTTGCTGAAATAGGCCCATATATAGTAAGCTTATTTGTTGTTTTTTATTTATATTTATTTAAATAAAAAATTTAAATCAAAATTTGGAAAACTAACGCCGCTATAACCCCCGCCTGGTTACTCCGAGTCACCATACCGACTTTTATTGAAATCGATCACGGGTCTGGGAGAAAGATCCAGACAGACAGACATATCAACTCTATTATGCTTTAAAATTCAGCCCAGAATGATATACCACAGAAAAGATTTAAGAAGTGTCGTAAACCTTACACTGGTCTAAAGAATTAAGCACACTCCACAAGAATATGATATATCGCAGATATGTCTGCATTTCGGCTGGTATTCCACTTAACGATGCAACTGTCATGTGCCAAGTGCTTCTTCGGGCGCGAATACCGGAGGGCATCCTGGGGTATCTACTAATTTCTTCGTTATTTTAGTTATTTTAACGATAACATCGATAAAACGCTGAGTGTGATCAAGATACTTTCTTTTGTTTGTTTAGCGCCAAACGAAAATCAATAGAGACACTTGGTGGTGCACACTTCTCCTTTCAAAACTCGATAGTCAAAACAAGAAGCCCCGCGGATAGTCTGGAATCTTGTGCTGATTATTACATGTGTATTCTCACAGTGTTTTCCATTCCGTCGACCAATTTGCAGAAACTGAATTGCAGAAAAATACAACATTCCCATTAGACGAATTCGTTAACCTTTCCAACTATTGTGGCGGAAATATCATCTCGTTGTTGCACGTTGAACCCCATACAAAGCAGCGGATAAAGGTGATGTAATTATGAGCATATTACTTTTGGTGTTGAGGCTCTTACCCGCTGCATGCTACCTTGTACAAAAGACTTCTTTCAGTTTGAACATAAATAACCTGGGGCCAAGCGTGGTTGTATGTTATCTTTATACAAGGGACATCGTAAACCAAAAAGATTCCGTTCGTAGCTAGACCAATTACTCTTCTACCAGCAGCATATACACTTTTTTGAAAAACTCTAATTGTCGAGGACTATACCTTTGCCATAGAAGTTGATTCCTTGCAAAATGGGTTCCATCTGGGCATAAGTTGCAACATGTCTTATGTGCCTGCTTCTTGGATGTATGGGGAGCTTTTAATAGTGTTTGTATAAACGGTATATTGTACACGAGAAGCAATTACAGGGGAAATCTGGAGGGTCTTTTATCACTTGTTGGACAATATTGGATGTTGTATTAAATACCAAGATGCATGGTTGTTCGCGATGGGTCCCAATGCTAGGAGAGGTACATTATCTCCCCTGTTTTATATTATATTTATCAACGATCTTTTATCAAATCTAAAGTCATCCGTGTCCAACGCATGCCGATGACATGACATTTTTTCTTTTTAACTGAATGTTGGATTACAGTTTCTTGTTGATATCTGTGTTGAATACAGATTGAAATGGAGTTATAGATATAAACCCAAAAAACCCATATCATTGTTTTCAATTAAAGTGCAAACGCAGCACTTAATCGCACAAAGAACTGGCACATGTCTTCCCACAATTTAACATAAACTGACAGCGTTATCATTTAGGTACTCCGCTTAAGAAATACATCGTTCGCTCAAAACTATAGTTAACAGTATTTGTACCAACAAAAAAAAAGCGAAGAATTATATCTTTTCTTTGGCTGATGCTGGCCTGCATGCAGGTGGTATTACCGCAGCGAGCACTTTCATGATATATAAGTCCGTGGTTTTACCACGAGGCGTGCACGGTAGTGAATGATTGTGTGGTCTCTCTTAGTCGGACAATGTTAAGGGGGAGACGCACGTTTTGCATAAATCCAGCCAAAAATGGCAAGAGATTTTCAACAAAGAATTTCTCTGGATCTATCTGGCAAAAAATCTTGAATTTCACATATCATCATCATCATTGTATGTAGAATCTGAGCAATTATTAAGAGACAACAAAAACAATGGATTTTAATACATTTGATAGGTTGAAAGTTTTATTTTATTTTTTGCCCCTTTCGGTACCAAGAACTGCTAGAATAATTAATAATTTCACATAAAACTCCAATAACCAAATAGCTTATAGTCTTGGCTATATGATATCATGGACATATTTTGAGAAAATCCATTTTGAAATACCAGGAAATTTTAGCAAACGTGCGTCTGATCCTTAACATAGTTTTCACATAATTAGAGGTATATACACGTTTCACTCGTAAATAGTGATCTGAAATGATAGCAGAAACCCATTAGAGAAGCCTCAATGCATTTGTACGACCCGCGAGTTCAGCGACGTTATTGCTATATAAAACGGTTGGTGTAGTGTTATTCCACAAGCTACAATTTTGACATTCGCTATCCGGATTAAGTTGGAGACTGAAATTTTGCCAGACTGCATTTGAACATGTAGACAAGACATGTCGTTACTCTACCATTTCCATGTATGTTGTCCATAATAGGAACGCCCTTCTGATTAGGAAAGTGATAAATTCAATATCAGATTCTACGTGGCGACTGACGGCATCGGGCACGCATGCTAGACAAACCAACAACTGTTTGTCACTAGACAAGTCATCGACAGCAAAGAAGCAGTCTATTCCGAAGTAACTAAGGATGCAATACCACGTGTCATTTCGGCCAATTTGGCCGGTTACTTCATGGCTGCTTTTCATCTGACGTGTGTGTCGGGATAATTGATGTGGAGGATTTATGTAAATGTTAGCCCAAACTACATTTTCAAGTAACGATGGTTTTGTTGTTTATTTTGAGGAATAATACCGCGTCAGATGAATTCAGCCCAAATATGTTAACAGTTGTCGTGTCAAACATTCGGCAGTAGGTTAGCGTTATTTAGTATTTGTGGATGTCCTTTAACATGGGGAAGATAGACTACTGCGCTTGAACGAGCATGTGAATTTGTCGTTTTTAATGTATAGCAACTTGATAATCAATAACAGAGGCATTCTCTGTCAAATAAGGTCGCTCTATTTACGATACCAATTGGGGAACTTTGTAAATTAAATTACGCGTAAACCAGCGTAAACGTATACGTGCTGCAAATAGAGAAAGTGCCGGAATCGGCGTACTCGCCCCAGGGCTAACTCGCCCCAATCGGCGTGTGCCAACTCGGAATAAAAAGCCAGCTCGGAATAAAAGATGTATACGGCGTGTTAAATGGCGTTTGGTCCGTTGTTTCTCAATGAATATTATTGAAATTTGGTGTAGATGTCCGGGCTGGGACATGGAATACAACAACGTTTGAATTGTTTTTAAATTTACAAATTTGTTCATTTTATTCATTTTATTTTTCGTTCTGAAACACACTATAAAGTGTATATAATATAATAACGAACACGAGACATACATAATTTATACACTGTTAACAAAAGATATCAAATTCAATACATGACAAAGATGACTCAGTGGAGTTTATAAAGTGAACATAAAAACATTGAGGTAAGAATCTTTTTAAGGAATGCAACTTTATTTAATGATAATAAACACATAAATTAAAATAACAAACATGAGACATACATGATTTATTTATAAACTGTTAACAAAAGATATCAAATTCAATACATGACAAAGATGACTCAGTGAAGTTTATAAAGTGAACATAACAATATTAAGGTAAGAATCTTTTTAAGCATTACTAAACCGTTTAGCACAGTCCACTTCACTCATCCGATCATCACCGAACTTTATATTTATCTTGATATTGATCTATCAGATGAGAGCTATCAAATATTTTTTTAATTTTATAGGAAAAAATGGTCGCCAGCGGCCATATTGCATTTACGTTATATGTTATCGCGTCATGTCGATATCTAGTATTACTTAGAAATTTCACCTTTCCAGATTCATAATTGCTCCATTGACTGTAACAGATGGAATTATTCCCCTCTTCGGATAGAGTGTCACTGAAACTTTATTTTGTCAGACTGTCTGTATAGTCACTGATTATATATGGCAATAATCTGTAATAAGATGTAGCACTATTTTATTTTATATTTACATGCAGTGCTGTTTTTATACAACAATTCTAATCCCCCTAGATCATCATGTGATCGACCATACATCGCGCGAGGACCTGGTTGAATTAAGGGGGTTTTATGGATAACTTCTGTCCTCAAGCTAGATTATACTTATGACATTTAATGGCATGTTCCTAACGTGGAGGGTTAGATATGCTTGAGACACCACCACTCTTCAATTCACACCAAGTTCTCAGCTGTCATATTCGGATATTAGAACCCATAGCCATGATATATGGTTTATTTTGTGTATACTAGTAATATTGTTATTTTCAGTACCTTTATATACCAGTACAGTACTGTGTATAACAATGCATATAAATTAATCCATGTATACATGTATATTGATTCAACGGATTCAGTGGTTTTGTCCATCAGTCTATAAAATTTGCGGGGAAAACATGGCCACAAGCAGTACACCCTGTTAAATTTCGAATTTTAATCAATTGGCGAACCCTGCAGCCAGCTTTTATTGGAGAACTTTTTCACATGTGGATATTTTGGGTCACCGCTAGATGTGAGCCATATTTTGTTCTCAAACTGTCATTGTGAAGACATCACTGCCAGCGGTGATCTTGAATTTTACTATTTTTATGGCTAAATAATTTGGTTGGTCCTACAGACGACACACCTTGTCCGATCGTCACCAGATTCCACAATGATATTCTGGATAACCAGGGTGAGAGTAATCTAATTTTCCCGAATTTCGTTAAAAAACATTACCACAGGCAGCAATTTGGTATCTTACTGTTTGATCCTCTTTTGCATGACTGAATTGTTTAGCAACTGTACAGACAGATCCCTCATCTGATAGTCACCAAACTTCATATTGATCTTCGGGCTGACAACTAGATGGGAGCTATGGAATGCTTTGATTTTTTTTGGAAAACATTGTCGCCAGCAGTCATCTTCTATTTTGGTTTTTATATACATGTATATCTCTTCATTCGGATAGCCAGTATTACGTAGGTACTTCAACTTTCCGCATTCCTGTCATCATTTGAAATATAAAAATTTACCTGATACATGCACCCTTCAAAATTTGTTTCGTCGTATCTATTTTAATGACCCGTATGGTAATATTGATACAGATATATTTGTCAAACATTTCTTTGTACAATATACAGGTATTTAGTTTGTAACTAAATCTAGAAATATATAATAGTAGCTGGTGGACCCGACTTCGTCCGGGATGTTCCCCTCTGATTTTCGGAGAATTTCGCGATTTAACCTTGAATTGACCATTTTAAAGGTGAACGTCATGTCGGGTCACGATTTGACCCGTCCAAAACACTCCCCGGACAAAAGTCACGACAAAAGTACCCGTCGAAATCCGCCCGGCTTTACCCGATTTGACCTTGAATTGACAATTTAGAATGTCAAGATCAGGTCAGGGTCACGATTTGACCCACCCGAAACACTCCTGGGACAAAAGTAACAGTAGGTATTAAATTTCGTTGAAATACTTCCGTTTTACCAGATTTGACCTTGAATTGATCTTTTTGAATGTCAAAGTCAGGTCGGGATCAAGATTTGACCCGTCCAAAATACTCCCTGGAAATAATTTCCCCTAGGTATCAAATTTCGTCAAATCTGTCCGGCAGTTTTCCCGGCCATAGCTAACAGACAAACAGACAGACAAATGTCCAAAATATATATTAAACTAGCTGATGTACTCGACTTCGTTCGGGCTATATATGGATTTTTTGTGATCGCCTCCATCTGGACAGTACCCAGTATATACAGCGTCTGGCCAAACTATTGTTCAATTTGTCCAGAAACATGCCTATATCAGCACGTTCGAGAACATGGTCCCACGTGAAATTGGACCCGTCCATATTGCTCCCGGGATCGAAGTAGTCATACACACAATTTTTTAGTCGGATCGGTCAAGGTCCAGAAACATGCCTATGAGCGATGTCAAGTTGACACGTTAAATACCAAATCCGAGTCGGATCAGTCGAGCAGTGTTAGAGTCTATAACACATACACACATGCATTCATGCATACACACATACATACAGACAGGTGTTCCAAAATGTATAATCGATAGCTACAACAATTCTATGGTAGATAGTTCACGGCCGACCTGATGCATGCATCTTAGTTTTCTTGTTCCTTATTACGGTCAGGTTGTTATTTGTACAGTTAAGTCTGACATGTTCGACTGTGGTATTGAAAGTTGTGTTGCACAATGGACACATTCCCGAATCCCATATCAGAGATTGCGTTATGAGATTTGCGATTGTGGCACACTCGTGCTTCAGTTTCGGGAAAGAACGACATATATGCCAAAGTGGCGAGACTTTGAGTGTTGAACAACATGCCGCAAATGGCATGAGCTGTATGTCATGTTCCATTCTGAATCTCCAGTCACGTTCCTGTGTGATTTTGACATTTGCTTTTACTAGACTTTTCCATGTCTCCTTTGTCGGGAACGTGCCCTCTTGTGCATATACACGACACTAATCCTGTAAGTCATATTTGGTTAGAACATGAGAAATATGGTATATAAATGATGACTCGTCAAGATTCGACCCAAGTGCAAAGTGGTCATTTAACCTGGGCCGGAATATATGTTTAGAGTATTTGTCCTCGCGGGTGTTGCAAAGGTTGCCAAAGAAGGTGAGTTGGCGTTTTTCAATTATAGAGATAATTGTGCCTGTTCCGATGAGACCTAATACCACGTCTGTTCTGGCACGGGCCGGGAGGCCTTGAATTTGCTTCAGACAAAATCGATTGGTCCTTTCTAGTTTGAGTGCATTGGCCGTAGATTAGGTACTCCGCTTAAGAAATACATCGTTCGCTCAAAACTAGTTAACAGTATTTGTACCAACAACAAAAAAAGCGAAGAATTATATCTTTTCTTTGGCTGATGCTGGCCTGCATGCAGATGGTATTACCGCAGCGATCACTTTCATGATATATAAGTCCGTGGTTTTACCAAGAGGCGTGCACGGTAGTGAATGATTGTGTGGTCTCTCTTAGTCGGACAATGTTAAGGGGGAGACGCACGTTTTGCATAAATCCAGCCAAAAATGTCAAGAGATTTTCAACAAAGAATTTCTCTGGATCTATCTGGCAAAAAATCTTGAATTTCACATATCATCATCATCATTGTATGTAGAATCTGAGCAATTATTAAGAGACAACAAAAACAATGGATTTTAATACATTTGATAGGTTGAAAGTTTTATTTTATTTTTTGCCCCTTTCGGTACCAAGAACTGCTAGAATAATTAATAATTTCACATAAAACTCCAATAACCAAATAGCTTATAGTCTTGGCTATATGATATCATGGACATATGAACTGCACTTTTGAAAAAAAACCCAAATATTTTACAGAAGTTCTTGGTACCTGAAAACAGTGAAATTTTAAATAGTGTTCATGCATAAAAGTAAAGTAAATGAGACTATAATAACTAAATGGTCAATGGTTCTTAAATACTGGGTCACAATAATTGCTTGTTCCAAATTTCACAAAGATATTCCTAACATATTTTGAGAAAATCCATTTTGAAATACCAGGAAATTTTAGCAAACGTGCGTCTGATCCTTAACATAGTTTTCACATAATTAGATGTATATACACGTTTCACTCGTAAATAGTGATCTGAAATGATAGCAGAAACCCATTAGAGAAGCCTCAATGCATGTGTACGACCCGCGAGTTCAGCGTGCGCTCACAATTGACACCTTTCTCATAATGATTATACGGATACTATTGATAAGAATTTAATTATGTATATATAGCTAATAGATGACGTACATTTTTTTGGACGGTCCAAAAATCTTCTCGCAGAATTGTCGACTACAAGTCCGTTTGCGAGAAAACAGTGTTGTTCAAACGTCTTGTCGCTCGCAATAAGGTGATATGATTCTGTTTGTCGTGATTATGTTTTACTTAGTTATGTTGTTATTGTGTCATAGTCAGCCGTGGTAGACTCGATGATTGCATACAAAGCTAGCGTGTACATGCTTGGTTTATCGAACCCGTAATCATAACGGATATTGCAAAACGACAACTGACAGCAAGGACACACATTGTAGTGACGTAGTACCCTATTTGTAATTCTTATCAGCAGTAGTGCATTATGCGAAAGGAGTTCATTTTGTCTCGATGAGGATTTACACGTATAACTCATCGAAGTAATATCCGTTCTTGTTGCATGCGGCGTAATTGGAATTGCAATTCAATCTCATTCGTTGAATTAAAATGACGTTTGTTTTGCATGTTGATCACTTTAAATTATGCTGGGAGACAGAAGATTAGGCCGGTACCATCCTAACTCATCACATTAAATGGAACTGTCTGACACTGAATTTGGCCCGTACCGCTGTTGATCACTTCGAATGAAACTGCGTGGCAACTGAATTAGGACGTTGTCTCGCAATTTTACCTGCTTTAGCGAATTGTGTCTATTTGAATTTGTTTAAGGCGGGGATGAAGTGATAAATTTTGAATGGGGATTTATATGCAAATTCCGGGCCAAGATTTATGCATGAAGCACTTGTTTGAGAACCAAGGTGTATCATTGAGCAAGCATAAGATTTAACTGGTGGGTGCATTAGGCAAATTATAAAATGTTCCTATAAATTAGTATTGAGATATTTTTCTGGAATTACAACACTTGGCCTACTTTGAAAAATCAATATCAATTCAAAATTATATGCACAAACATTCTAATGGCGCAAGTACCAAGCCGATCCGACAGATACATATGTAATTGCCCATACAAAACTACCCACCCCCTTAAGAATAAAAACAACACAAATTAAATGTATATAAACACGTCCTTCTGCGCTCTTGTAATCCGCGAATGCTAACTTTGTCCTTTACCAAATATGAGTCATTCCTGTAATCCGCGAATTCTATCTTTGTCCTTTAACAAATATGAGTCATCCATTGGAATGTTCTAGTATCCATCTGATGAAGGTGTGTTTGGGAAATATCATAAGCATACGACAGGCAGAGGAACTATACGAGTGCATAATGCTTTTAATTCAACGATATGTAGATAATGTAATATTCAGATAGCCCAATCATCTCGTAACAGCTATCGCTCACGATAGGTATCGCACGATTCGTGAACGATAGCTCTGTTTTGAGAGAGATTGTCTAAAAAAACAACGCGTACCCCTCACTATATACCCTCCAACAAAGAGTATGTTATCAGTCGGGAAAATCGTATATGTCCATGTATGTTCCAAGTATTATTATTTAACTACTATATTGTTTACTCCAGCCTTTAAAACAAGACTCAGTATAGAGTTACTTCGCTTAGTTAGTTTGGCTATCGTTAAATCGTTGTTTTAAAAGTAAAAACAAATAGAGGGTGTGTCTGGGTTTGGTTCATAACTTGCTCGAAATTAAAGATTATGCAAAGTACGTATTGGTTTGAGTATTTTCAGTGGTGGTTCCATAATTTCCTTGACGCATGGACTAAGATCACCACCAGGCGGGGGTAGATCCCTTAAGCTGTCATTGGTTATTTCCCCAATGGGTGGAGCTATATAGCGCTCTCCAACAGAGGGCGGTGGGGTTTACACTCCTCCTGAACCTTCTATGGTGCCACCTCTGAGTATATTCCATCTCATTCGCCGGATTGTAGTCGAGCGAATAAGTCATGTTAATGCTTCGCGACTGACTGTTCCTCTCGGCTGACTCTGAGTCGCTCGTGAGTTGTGTGGTCGTTCTGCAAAGAACTTAGCCGCCCGAATGATTCGGCGTGAGTGAATTTGGACCTGGCAGAGGATTACACCAGGCGGAGGGAGGCTCCGTGCATCTATATGTGGACTGCCAGATTGCTCCAGCAGTTCCCTCTGCTTGTGGAAACGCGGACACTGGAAACCACAGCGACATACCCTATGGTACGGAGACCTCGATGAGAAGAAGAAGTGGAGGAAGAAGAAGACCCCCTCCAGAAGGAGAAGGGACGCCGACATGATGGCCCGGTGGAGACAGGGGAAAGCTGAGAGACGCCCAGCTTCCCACCACCTGCCCCCCCCCCCGAGCAGGACCACAAGCTCGCCGTCGTGGAGCCAGCCACCACCAGCGGAAACGACAGGGACGCCCGTTGTCATCCAGACCGTCCCTGCCGCCGACTTCGTGGTGATGATGGAGACGCCACAATCTTTACCACCGTCTCCAGATCCGGATGCAGCGGACGGCTTCAACACGCGGACACCGCGACCTCCGGTGTACCCTGACTGCACAAACAAAGAGGAGCAGGAAAGACCACCCACTGCTCCCACCGAAGATGGGGAAGCAGCAGTA
Organism: Siphonodentalium dalli; assembly: GCA_032622095.1. Classification (NCBI taxonomy): domain Eukaryota; kingdom Metazoa; phylum Mollusca; class Scaphopoda; order Gadilida; family Siphonodentaliidae; genus Siphonodentalium; species Siphonodentalium dalli. The sequence goes on from CP136062.1 coordinate 199,135,046, forward strand.
GATGCACGAGCAAAAGAAAGATACTCGGCAAAGATGGTCGATTTTACAAACAAAGCAATGGCCAGCATCAACAAATATAACAAGTGGGAAGAACTCAAATTCTAACAACAACAACAACAACAGCAACAACTAGAACAGACTCAACACTCGTCTAATCCATCTAACATCACAAAATGCATCTTTTTCATTTATGTTTTCTTGTGTTATTAAATAAAGGCGAAAATATGAGGGGTTAAGGAAAAGGCCTTTCGGCCCTTTCGAAAGTCCCGGTGTTAGCCTTCCCCCAAAAAATCACTCTCTCGGCATGTTCTATCTTGACTTCAGGCATTCAATTTTGTATAGACTTTAGTGTGCACGGCGGGCAGCTGGGGCAAGTCTAGGAGATATGAAAACAGATCGTATTGTGCAGTTAAAACAGACATAAACACTGATTTCTGTTGCTTTGTAACTATTATTATTTTAGCAAGTCAATTATTGCTAACCATATACATGTAGCTTAGAAGTCTAAATTTATGTAACTTGAGCAGATATATAATCGTCATTGAAACAGTGATTTAATTTGCAATTCTAAGCAATTCTTTGATTGGAATTAAACAGGATGTACCACTAATTGCGGTTAATAACAAACACTTGGTTGGAATAGGAGGCGGATTCTTAAATGGACCGAATTTGGAGATGGATAGAGGTGGGTGTCAACAATTTGATGGATACAAGTTACACGGAAGGGTGAATGGGTCCCAAAGTTCGGAAAAAAACAATAAACCAAGATTGTGTATGCACTTTCTATACGGCCCACATCTGATACAACCATTATTAAAATATTTCGTTTTGTGTTTGATACAGATAATGTCTTTTCCTGGATATATGTTCAGATTATCCGAACACCGTGAAAATGACAACTTTAGAAAAAATAACAGTACTTGTTCTTAACCCTTTACCCAACAGAACGGCCAAAACCGGCCAAATAAAGCTGCAACAGCCTAAAATATCTTCGGTCTGTCTCAATAAAACCATACAAATATGGATATCATTGGAACCGGCTCCTTGACCACATTGTGATAGTTACAGTTATGCCCTGTGCCAATGCATTCTCTTATATATAAGAGAATGCATTGGCCTAAAACAAATCTTTTTTTACCATTTTTTCTTACATTCTTTAACAATTTTATAATTTTTAATGTGTTAAGCCAATGCATTCTCTTATATATGCGAGGCGACCTATGGTCGACTCGCATATATAAGAGAATGCATTGGCACAGGGCCCTTCTGTTGGGTAAAGGGTTAATAGCATCAGTTATCACTAACAGCATCATATACATTCAACAGGATCCATCAGCATCATAGCACATTAGCAGGACCACTTAACCAGGAGCGGTACAACGTTTATATGTATTTGTGCCGAATCATGACATTCAATTGACGTTTGTGTCAATCTGTGATTAATTAAAGAGTACACTTCTCTTCTCTTCTTTTGTGAATTAGTCCTACGTATCGGATTTATTTATTCCATACATTCGAAGCCGGATTTATAATATCACAAGCAGCACTTTCGACCAATGTTTGTTATCCAACGGTGTCAGGTTACCGACCTTTATTTACTTTAAATAACTGTCAGTTGTTGCCTAGGCAGTAAAACGGTCTGTCGTTGATTACATTTTTTTCATTGTGTTGGTGAGGGGGGGGGGGGGGGGGGGGGGGGGGGGGGGGGGGGGGTGGCTACTAAATGTGCCGTTGTTCAGGAATTTTTTCGGACGTTCCAAAAATCTTCTCGCAGAATTGACGACGACAAGTCCGTTTGTGAGAAAATAGTGTTGTTCGAACGTCTTGTCGCTCGCAATAAGGTGATATGATTATGTTTGTCGTGATTATGTTTTACTTAATTATGTTGTTATTATGTCATAGTCTGCTTCTCATCGATTGGAAATAAACAAATCGGGGAACTGCGTTTCTTAACAAACGTCAACATATTTGGTCGAATTTAAGATGAAGTTATCTGCAATGGCATTATTGACTTCTGTAAATGGAAATTATTAGCAATATTTGAAATGCAGAGAGTGAACAACCGATCGATCTATAAATTATTATATTAGCCCAATCGGGCTGAACTAGATCGATTGGTCTTCCTGGCATAGTGGTCGCTGCTGTAAGAGAGGGAACTCTAAATTTCTTAAATATTAAAATTTTGTTTGTTTTCAGATTTGTACAAGTTTATAATGAATATTACCAGTAAAAAATTATACCGTTGTCTTTCATTAGTTTCAAAATAAATGAGAATTCTTTTTAATTGGTAGAAACAGCTGGTCGAAAGATCAATTTAGAGTACTCCCCTTATCCCAGATTCACTTTATAGTAGCTAATTACACTTAAGCGTAAATTATTTACGCTTAAGCATAATTAACTTACGATAAGCGTAATACATTTGAATTACGCTTAAGTGTAATTGGGTTCATCAGCTATCTAACCTCTATGGGAGGAAGCCAAATTAACATTTAATAAATAATTGAGCTAAAGCCCCCCCCCCCAATCAAGGAATCTCTAATTACACTTAAGTGCAATAAGAATATTTCTTATCGCGCTTAAGAGCAATAAGAATATTCCTTATTGCGCTTAGAGATTCCTTATTGCGCTTAAGTGAAATATGATATTCCTTTTTGTGCTTAAGTGCAATAAGATATTCCTTATTTTGCTAAGCGCAATTAGATATTTCCTTATTGAACTTAATCGCAATTATATCTTCCCTTATTATATCGCTTAAGCTCAATTATATCGCTTAAGCTCTATTATTTATTAAATGTTAATTTGGCTCCCCATATACCTCGTGTATATTGGTATAACCTGATGTAGGTTACTGGCATTAGTAATGCGGTTGCATCCATCCAAATGTGAAAAGGGCCTCCCATACTATTTCCGCTAAATCGCATATGATTTGGATTTAAGTATAAATGATTTGCTCTTAAGTGCAAATGATTTACACTTAAGCGTAAATGATTTGCGATTAAGCAGAATCAGAATAAATGTGAAAACGGCTTCTCGTATAATCGCTTAAGCATAATTCATTTACGATTAAGTGTAATTAATCTATCAATGAAAATGAATGACCAGTGAGCTTAAGCGTAAATCAATTACAGTTAAGCGTAAATCAATTACGCTTAAGCACACTTAAATCAATTACGCTTAAGCACACTAGTCATAATTCTATTACTCATATAGGAGTAATTCTTTATCTACATCATACGGTTAAGCGTTAGTGAATTACGCTTTATATGTGTGCATTACACCTGAGGCTGAGTGTAATACATTACGCTTACGTGTAATTCACTTACGCTAAAGTGCAATTAGCTAATACATGTGAAAAAGGCCTTCCATTATAGTTATCATCTATCAGAATGAATAGTGTTGACTAAAGCTTGACAACAGAATTTGCCCTTAAAAATATTTCATGGCCAATGAGCTAACAAATGGTCAGTATTGGCATATTGAATACCAATTATTGTACTATTGTACAGGTATAATGTAATTAAGCAGTTTTGAGTTACAAAAGTAAGACAACTCTTTCTGCACGGTACTGTGCTTGCGGCCAGATTGATGTAAAAATTCGGTCAATGCGCTTACAATTTTCTATAAATAGTAACATTTTGGAATTATTACCTCTCGATCACTGTTCGATTATAATCTTTGCCACTAACTCGGCCAATGTTCTTCCGTTTGAACAATTCCCTTTCTATTCCTTCCCTGTCGAATTGACTACCGATTGCGATGTCAATTAGTTTTTCGCTTTAATATTCTGATGTGACGCTATTCCAGCGAACGGTCATCCTCCCTAGAAGCCATTTCTGAGAAGTGAGAACGAAACCCGATTCAATTCCAATCGAGTCGGAAGTGCTCGGGCATTTCCGTGACTGCACAAGACAACGATTCGGTTTGTTTTTTCGTGTTATTATGGCGAGATTAATCGGGACGATTGATGAAATCGAAATAGTTAGCCGAATGGCCGTATAATGTGTACAAATTGACTTCAGGATGGGGGATTTCGTGTATCTGAGTTATTTTATTCACTCTTCCCACAGAATGACGCAGGGAATTTACATTTCACATCACTTTAAATTATGCTGGGAGACAGAAGATTAGGCCGGTACCATCCTAACTCATCACATTAAATGGAACTGTCTGACACTGAATTAGGCCCGTACCGCTCTTGATCACTTCGAGTGAAACTGCGTGACAACTGAAATAGGACGTTGTCTCGCATTTTACCTGCTTTAGCGAATTGTGTCTATTTGATTTTTTTAAAGTGGGAGAATGGGGATTTATATGCAAATCTCCGGGGCATAATTTATGCATGAAGCACTTTCTTGAGAACCAAACTAGGTGTATCATTGAGCAGGCATAAGATTAGTCCAAGTCTTCTCGTACTAAAACTAGCTAAGATTTTGGGATTAGGAGATGCTAGTGTTTAGTCCGAGATCGCGCGCATAGCCTTCTTATGACACGAGTTACGCCCAGGATCTGTGGCGGGAATCTGTGGTGTATTTTACTCGATTTACCTAACAAAGCAATACATGATGCTATATACGTCGGAAAGAGTGACATCTTATGGTCAGAATGGTGTATAATAATCTAACTTTAATGTTAAATTACACATAGAATATTCCGGTTGATTGCCACAAACATCGTTGTTTTTTCTGTTTGTTTACTTAACTGAAAGCCGAACTCAGGTTCCGAAGAACTTCGGCATTGTCCGGTGTTTGTTCTGAGTATTCTAGTTTCCGTTTCTATATATAGCGCGGGGTTTTCCGAACAAAATGGTGAAAACCGATCGCCGCAAAGTCCAGTTTCCAATGTGCTTTGAGAACAATTCCCGCACTAAAAACTTAATGACATAATGGAGGATCAGAAAGGTAGTTTTGTTGACAATTTTCGCAAGCAACTTGTCAAAATTGGAGCAAATTAGAACTCTTGTGTCTGACTTGCCATGCGTGTGATTTTCATCCATGTGCATTTTGACTTTTGTGTTGATAAAATAATCGGAGAACCGAATCACACAGTTTCGAAATATAGTTCTTCCGTTTTAGTGGGACTTTTCAAACTTAAGGTTAAAAATTTATACAAATTTTGTTTGATTTTTTGTGTGCTTAACAAGAGCAGTATATTGCTCTGTTCGCTTAGTATATATCTTAATTTCGCTGAAGTCCACCAAATGTGGGAAATGTAGCACCATATTATTTATTCTAATGCTCGTTGTGTTTACACTGTTTTAAACTTTGAGAGGGTTGTAATTCCCCGTAATTTATTTAATGTATTACATTTATATCTCTAATGTTTAATTAATCTATTTATTTTTTATTTATTGACACACATAATTACGATTACAATGGAGAATTCATCGTAATTTGCGTTGTCAGTCGAAAATCTACGGAATATTTTTAACGGAAAATGCCGAACACAGTTCGCGAGGTCAACTGAGTTCGCATACTTTTAAAAATTTGTAAACATTGCGGTAAATGTCTCTTTTCGCATTAAATTACCGCTTTCAATTCACAACTGATGTGGGGTTCAGATCAAATAGCATGTCTTCTGCGGAAAATATCTTTTATTGTCGCAATTGTGATATTTTATTTCATATAATTGTGGTTTTATTTGAGCGGGTCATTAACGCTTAACTCGTGTCATAAGAAGGCTATGCGCGCGATCTCGGACTAAACACTAGCATCTCTCCATCCCAAAATCTTAGCTAGTTTTAGTACGAGAAGACTAGCATAAGATTTAACAACTGGTGGATGCGTTAGGCAAATCATAAAATGTTCCTACAAATTAGTATTGAGATTTTTCTTCTGGAATTACAACACTTGACCTACTTTTGAAAAATCAATATAAAATTCAAAAATATATGCAAAAACATTCTAATGGAGCAAGTTCCAAGACGATCCAGCAGATAATATGTACATTTGTAATTGCCCATAAAAACTACCCACCCCTCAAGAATAAAAACAACATTGATTTACGCCCTTCTGCGCTCTTGCTATCCGCAAATTCTATCTAATAGAGACCTTTCGCAAAACTCACGTTTACGATTACGGATACGGATAGGGTACTACGTCACCAACATTTGTTTACTTTCTAATCGTTGTCATATTTTACTATCCGCAATAACGGTTACGATTTCATGGTTTCTAATAAGCTCAAATAACACCTGAAATTTATTTTCTGCAATATATCACTTTACTCCGTTCGAGACTGTATATGTATATCATGTAAACCATCCAGTTGTATTGAGCTACAACCTCGGTGTGCTGTTTAGATTGACAATCACTGTACTCGTCGTCGTGAATCTCGAGCTTCCCGCGAAATAAGATCGCTATTCACAACGGATAGTAATCGCTGGCTGCGACACAACACTTTGCAGTAATATATAGAATTACACTATGAAACCAGTCGCCAAAAATACACGACTGACATGGATTTGGTGGTACTAAAAGAATATTTGGCACACCCACCAACATCACCGTGTCGACTTTGTTACGATTTGATAGGACAAATCAGAAGTGATGCACATCAGCGAGCACAGCAAACTTATGTCTGATTTCCTAAACCCAAAGAGGTGGTAGGCCTGGATAGGATAGGATATTTGATTCCCAATACACATACACAGAGACGTGGCGACAGGGGGGGGGGGGGTGTTGGGTGTCTCACCCTCCAACTTTGGTCAAAATTTTCAACAGTTGGAAATTTCATACCTGACACAACATTAGTTGGAAATTTTACACCAACAATAGGTTGATAATGTTCTTGTAGTTTGATTTTCAAACAACTTATTGTGGGGAAGTTATTGTTTTTGGACCAATATTTGCATATTTTCCTTCTTTTGATAAACATTTTGGACTGAAATGGCCATCAGTTAGAAATTTTCCAACCTTAGGGGTGTCAGGTTGGAAATTTCCAACACTTGGAAAGCTTGTGTCTTGGTCCCTCCCCGTGGCCAGTCAAAAACTTCTAGTTAATTTAAGAAAATAATATTGTCCTACATTTGGTCAAAATTGTCATTGGAATTGTCATCAGTTGGAAATTTCCAACTCTATGAATGCGTGAGGCTAGTCTAGATGCCATGATTTTGCGATTTTCTTGTTCACGTTTAAAAAAAACGTTCGCCCGGTGTGTCCTGGTCCCTCCCCGTGGCCAATAAAAAACTGCTTAATTACATAGAATACTGCATGGGCGATTCATCTGCATTAAGAATACTTTCCATTGTCCTAAAAAGGCACAAACCAACATCCAATGGCCCAAACGTGTTTAGTGTTGCTACAGTTCCTTATTATTGCTTTCTTAGTGTTACAAACCAGCACAAACTAGTAAAACCAATAAAAGGTGTGAAGGAAAAAACATAATTTTGTCACGGAAAAAACTGCTTTGGGCTTATTTTGACACCAACCACCCCCAGCATACGTGTCGGAAAAAAAATCCCCCCATTGTGTTCCCAAGTGTTTTTCTAACACTTATCTCAATGTAGCATACACTAATTCCGACCAAATGAACTACAGACACAGGGGCGTGGTCAGTATGCGATCGCAAATTATATTTACGCAGTTACCATGGGTGACAAAATGAAAACAAAATAAGTCTCCACGCCCTTATCGCCACGTCCCTGCATGATAGTATAACCCTAAGCAGTTATTTGTTTCGTCCATATGTACAAGCATATACGGCTCCGTTTGAGTTGAGTGGGTCCAATTACTGTTACCCATTCAGTTAGATTGCACTAATTGTGCAGAGGTGCCACATTTCTCAATCATTAGCTTCCAAAAGTTAGTATTTAGGAGACGATTGACCTACTTGAGAGAATATTGCCGTCTACCCTTCTACTATAAATTACAACACAAATTTATGCAAATAGCCAGAGTATGTGCTTTATTGTGCAAAATCAGCAAAGAGGCATATCACAAACAGCTGGTATTATTCCTGCGTTAAAACAGAGATGAAACCAATTCTTTGGGAAAAAACCCTCTGAAAGCATGGAGCAATACCTCATACATGACATGGATATAACATGAATCAATTTGTATCATGACAAAGTAATATAATATACAATGTTCTACTCGTGTGTATATATCAGATTTTGTTTGTTTGTTCTCTTTTTGCCTTTATTGTAGCATCTATACTTTTGTATAATATATTTGTTGTGGAACCATGCGCTGAAAGCAGACTGGCTAAAGTGATCTATTTCATTCATAACGCCTAAGTCGTAAACACATTTCAATTGTAATACTGCTCACTCATAATTAACCTTGACAAATCATGCAGTCACTGAACGAGCGCTCAACACATTTCGGTGACCATTCAATTGTAATCACTCGTATCCATATAGACAACAGTTTTGATACTATTCTTCGAAACGTACAAAACTATTACTCTCAGTCGACCATGTGCATACAAGGCACATTCACTGCTTTAGGTCTCCCTCACTTTCTCTTGAATATTATGCGCATGCATGCATATATATAGAGCCTTAACTAGCTCACCTGTATCCGTCACTGCAGAGAATCCACACTTTAATGTCTAATGTTGTACCACATGGTTAAATTTTAGGACCTTTTCTCTTCCTCAATTGTCTATAACTAACCTTCAAACGGGATCCAGTCTCATTTGTTGAAACTCATAAACACCTCGGTCTTAAATTGAAATAATAACCTAAATGGGAAAAACCGAATAGCCTCACGCTTAGCACAGCTCCGAAGATTCAAGTATGAGCTTGACCGAAGATTGCTTGAAAGTATTTATAAAACTTTTACCCTATACCACTATTTGATTACTCCTATGTGTGCTGGGATTGCGCCCCCCAATACATCACCGTGAAGCTCGACCGATCACATTGCGACGAACAGTTAGTGGCCTCACCCGATCGGTTTCCAATATAAACCTCCTAAATGAAGTTGGCTGGCCAACACAGAGCAAGAGAAGAGAGAATCCATAAATTTCAAGCAGTGTAGTAAATAGTAAATATTGATTCCCCCGAATAGCTGAAGAATCTTCTGACACCTTTATCAGAAGTCATCTCATATATATTTTGAAGACCTCTGTCTGTTTGTTTGTCTGTCTGTCTGTCTGTATGTTTGTCTGTATGTTTGTCTGTATGTTTGTCATTAATACAAATCTACGATTCTCGACCGATCGGGACGAACGGTACGGGTGTGTAGTTTGACCAGGCGGTGGACGTTGTCGTATTGGCGAGCCCGTGCGACGCCCGTGCAGCGCATGCACAGACGAGATCTCGGAAACGGATGGAGCTATCGACTTGAAATTTGGTATGTGAATGTATCTTGCCCCGGATACGAATTTTATCGGGTCGCCGATCTCGTGCGACGCCAGCTTCGCGCATGCGCAGACCAGATCTCGGAAACGGGTAGAGCTTTCGACTTGAAATCGTCGGGCTGGGTAGAGCTATCGACTTGAAATTTGGTTTTTGAATAGCCCGGACAACGTCGGGCTCATCGGCTAGTCTCATATATATTTTGAAGACCTCTGTCTGTTTGTTTGTATGTTTGTCTGTATGTTTGTTTGTCATTTATACAAATCTACGATTCTCGACCGATCGGGACCAAACTTGGTACGTGTGTGTAGTTTGACCAGGCGGTGGACGTTGTCGTATTGGCGAGCCCGTGCGGCGCCCGCATCGCGGTGCGCAGACGAGATCTCGGAAACGGGTGGAGCTATCGACTTGAAATTTGGTATGTGAATGTATCTTGCCCCGGATACGAATTTCATCGGGTCGCCGAGCCCGTGCGACGCCAGCTTCGCGCATGCGCAGACGAGATCTCTGAAACGGGTGGAGCTATCGACTTGAAATTTGGTATTTGAATGTATCTTGCCCCGGATACGAATTTTATCGGGTCGCCGAGCCCGTGCGACGCCAGCTTCGCGCATGCGCAGACCAAATCTCGGAAACGGGTGGAGCTATCGACTTGAAATTTGGTATGTGAATGTATCTTGCCCAGGATACGAATTTTATCGGGTCGTCGAGCCCGTGCGACGCCAGCTTCGCGCATGCGCATACCAGATCTCGGAAACGGGTGGAGCTATCGACTTGAAATTTGGTTTTTGAATAGCCCGGACAACGTCGGGCTCATCGGCTAGTCTCATATATATTTTGAAGACCTCTGTCTGTTTGTTTGTATGTTTGTATGTTTGTCATTTATACAAATCTACGATTCTCGACCGATCGGGACGAAACTTGGTACGTGTGTGTAGTTTGACCAGGCGGTGAACGTTGTCGTATTGGCGAGCCCGTGCGGCGCCCGCTTCGCGCATGCGCAGACGAGATCTCGGAAACGGGTGGAGCTATCGACTTGAAATTTGGTATGTGAATGTATCTTGCCCCGGATACGAATTTTATCGGGTCGCCGAGCACGTGCGACGCCAGCTTCGCGCATGCGCAGACCAGATCTCGGAAACGGGTAGAGCTATCGACTTGAAATCGTCGGGCTGGGTAGAGCTATCGACTTGAAATTTGGTTTTTGAATAGCCCGGACAACGTCGGGCTCATCGGCTAGTCTCATATATATTTTGAAGACCTCTGTCTGTATGTATGTTTGTTTGTTTGTTTGTTTGTTTGTCTGTCTGTCTGTCATTTATACAAATCTACGATTCTCGACCGATCGGGACGAAACTTGGTACGTGTGTGTAGTTTGACCAGGCGGTGAACGTTGTCGTATTGGCGAGCCCGTGCGGCGCCCGCTTCGCGCATGCGCAGACGAGATCTCGGAAACGGGTGGAGCTATCGACTTGAAATTTGCTATGTGAATGTATCTTGCCCCGGATACGAATTTTATCGGGTCGCCGAGCCCGTGCGACACCAGCTTCGCGCATGCGCAGACGAGATCTCGGAAACGGGTGGAGCTATCGACTTGAAATTTGCTATGTGAATGTATCTTGCCCCGGATACGAATTTTATCGGGTCGCCGAGCCCGTGCGATGCCAGCTTCGCGCATGCGCAGACCAGATCTCGGAAACGGGTAGAGCTATCGACTTGAAATTTCGGGCTGGGTAGAGCTATCGACTTGAAATTTGGTTTTTGAATACCCCGGACAACGTCGGGCTCATCGGCTAGTCTATTATATATTTTGGAAGATCTGTCTGTGTGTGTGTCTGTGTGTGTGTGTGTTCGCGATGAACTCGAAAACGGCCGACCCGATTTCGATGAAACTTGGTATGTGGGAGAATTTTCGGCCGGGGGGTGGCATGGGCCTATTAATTTGTCCGTGCGACGTGACCTTGACCTTGAAATCGGGTCATTTCAAGGTCAAACGCCCGAATATTACGGGATTTCGATGAAACTTGGTATGTGGGGGTACATTCGGCCGGGGAGTGGCATAGGCCTATTAATTTTCCCGTGCGACGTGACATTGAAATCGGGTCAATTCAAGGTCAAATCGCCAAATTTTATGGGATTTCGACCTGACCTTGACCTTCAAAATGATCAATTCAAGGTCAAATCGGGTAAAACCGGATGGATTTCGACGGGCACGTTTGTCGGGTACTTTTGTCCGGGCAGTGTTTTGAACTGGTCAAATCGTGACCCCACTTGACCTTGACCTTCAAAATGGACAATTCAAGGTCAAAGCCCGGACGAAGTCGGGTCACCTTCTAGTTTGATATAACTTGAGAAAACCGGGAACATTCTATTCATACTTCTGTAACACTGATCACTATGAACAATCATTCTTCCCAGCTACTTTTAAACCATGGAATGACAAACTCACAGAAATAACAGATGCTGAAACTATCGTCGACTTCAAATTACCTCGAACTAATAGGTCGTGAAACCACCATCATACCATATGTACGGGTCGTACAAACCTTAACGTTACCTATACCAAGTTGCGGACCAGATGCAGTGGCCTACGTTATGATATGTTTCAAAATTACATCTCTGACAGCCCCCAATGCCATAGCGGAAATTCATGTGAAGATACTCACAACTACCTCTGGACGTGTCCCCTATTCCACACCGAAAGAATGGAAATGTGTAAAACATTATACCGAGAAGGACTGAACGATTTACTTTTCGGAATTCCCGATACGTCAGATAGAAGAAACAAAATTCTCTTAAAATAGTCCATCGATATATAACAGCGACAAAACGATTCGAAGTCGGATAGATCAAACGAATTTCAGAATAGCCACCAAAAGCAAATTAGTCACGAAATCGGTTTTGACACACGGAAATATCACAATGGACGATCCGTGTACCGAGAGAAACAAACTGTTGGATGGCTGGGCTATTCCTTTCTCCATTATTTATGTCGCTTACCAATCTGGGTGTGAAGACACACATATTTCGGCTCCTCTTCTATCACCCGTTCCTCTGCTATATCACCCGTTCTGGTTACCGGGGATGATCATAGCAATTCAACAGGACCCATCAGCATCATAGCACATTAGCAGGACCATTTAGCCAGGAATGGTACAATATTTAACTTGAGCTTGGGTATACGTGGGTCTTTACATATATATATATATACTAAATTGATTCTTCAACCCAGGTATACACGTACACACTGGAATGGTATACTATTTATTTGGATGGGTGTTCATGTAATAAAAGCAGACATGATAACAGATAATACAACGGATTCATACTCATTGGTGGGAATTGTTCTGATAATAAGTTTTAAAAAACGCCCTATTGTTGTTTGTTGAACTTATTCTCTGAACATTTCCTAAATAAACTTCTAATCAATGATTATTTAGTTTAGAAAGGGTTACACTGAAGAATGAAAATATTATGGATCCCTATTCGCTGGTAAAGTAAATAAACTGAGTCTTTGAGGGAGGGTATCATAATGCTTGGGGTATTGGTTTATTATACAAGGAATGAATAATGCATGGTATAAAGCGCAAACGTTCCTTCTAGACCGTTAGCCCCCCCCCCCCCGCAAATTATCAACAAATTAACCAGTTAAATGGTACATCAGCCGTATAAACATCAACATACACATACATGTACCCACCAAAAATTAACCATGCACCAGTTATCACATTATAAATTGGGAAAAGGTGTACGTGAACACTTCTTCAACCAAAGAGTTATTACCGAGTGGAACGCTTTACCTGAACATGTTGTAGCGGCAAATTCTGTGAATGTGTTCAACGAACAATTTGACAAGTTGTGGGACCAGAAATACAACTATGACTAATCTACTTTATATTTTGGAACTTCAGTCTGTCTGTATGTGTGTATGTATGTGTCTTATAGACTAGAAAACTGCTCGACCGATCCGACTCAAATTTAGTATGTAGGCCTAATTTGATTTCACGTGCGACCGTGGCCTTGACCTTGCTCATATATAGCTCACATCTATAGACATGTTTCTGGACCTCGACCGATCCGACTCGAGTTTGGTGTCTGGGTCTACTACTTTGATCCCGGGAACAATATGACGGGGGTGGGGTCCAATTTAACGTGCGACCGTGTCCTTGACTTTGACATTGACCTAGCTCATATACGCTCATACAGGCATGTTTATGGATCGATCGAATCGGGCACATCAGCTAGTAACTCATAATGATCGTGCTCAGCTTACAAATACAACAACTTTAATTACTATAACTCAATAACATAAATGCATATATTAACTGAATGAAAGTCATGTCAACTTAATCCCCTTATTCCATGATGACGATGATGATGATGATGATGATGATATATGTGACGCCTCGATGTGTAATTAACCAAAATATATACTCGTCGCGTACTTGAGATTGGTTATGCATATAATACTAATCGTAAACAAGAAACTATGCATATATGCTCTACTATTCTTCCCTGCATGTTTGGCAGACCCATTGTAGTATTATACACTCTATACTCTACCCAACGCGTCGAGTATTTAATGATTAGAACATTTAATCGCGGCGACGTGATCGAACCAAGTGTCTGACATATATTGTTTCAACTATTGGATATTTGTATTAACCAAAGGTTGGATATCCGTGATATCCAAATGTCACATCCAGATTTCCAACGGTTGGGACAATTACACATTATGACAACGAGCTCATTGTGTCTATTTGTCAGGATATATACCTGCTACATACAATGGATGACGTCACATAAATGCTCTAGGTTATAGATAGTGCCCAGTGGGGTGGGTATATAATAGTCCACAATGCGAAGCGGAGTCAATTATACCCACTACACTGGGTACTATATATCAGCTTAGTTAACGACAACACACGTTCTATTTATTATATTTCGCTGAATAATTCGAACATGCAGCATGCATACTACATAACCGTAACAATACAAATTAATGGACTGGTCAAATTCCCTTCATTAGATGTTAATAGAAACCATATACAAATCGATTTACTGAGAACAAGTATGATATTATCCACTTACCGATCAACACTTTAAGAGAAAAATAATCGTCGCCAAAAATAAATGTGTTGAAGTTAAGTTCAATAAACCTAAACGCGCAGTAGTTAGGTTTTATTTTGAATGCACAAAAACCCGAAAATATACCACAAGGTGAATTCAACCGAATGTTGCCACTGCGCAAGTTGACACCGTTCCTGTGAAAAACTTGCTCACATTGCAGAAATGTTTTAATTTCATTGGAAACGCCTTAGTAAATTGGTGGCACATTTATGTATATCTGTTCTCAAGGTTAGTGCTTCTGTTCATTGCTTTTTAGGGGGCCTCGGTGGCTCAATCGGTTAGGGTTACAACTCCAAGCCGTTTCGCCTTCCAGCGCTGGCGATAAGGGTTCAAATCCACATGTTTCCATCGTGGACTTTGTAACTCGAAATCGTTATCTGGGAAAGTTGCCAGTTACTTGCCGATGGCCGGTGGTTTGCCGCACATGGTCGACGAGTTTATCAGCCATTGAAATCACTGTTAGATTAGCCGTAAGTGTGCGGATTTCCCCCACCATTAAAACTGACAATGTCGTGATATGGCCTTAGTGGCTAAAGCGACATAAAACCCCAATCAATCAATCATTGCTTTGTACATGCGAGTTTGGTATAGTAGTGTGCTAAATTTAGCACTATACTATACAAGTATAGTATACAACACTATACCACATATGACACATCTCTCGACCAATCAGAAGGTGCCATTTCTGGATGAGATGAGATAGATATGGTTTATATACCCTGTATTATTGTATATATGATGTTAATTATATTGTGGACTAAAAGATGTATATAATTTTATCAGCAACCAAACTATGCAGTGCATGAAAATGATACATCAACGGAATAAACACCAATAGATGCATACCCATCACGCATTATAACCATGCGCATGCAAGTTCTCATATATGGCCATGTGAGGCGGTTTGTAATCAACCAAACAAGTGATCTTTTGTTTTCCGTTTTACCACACGCTGCAGATTTTAATAAAATCTTCCGGTAGTTAATATACGTACCATTTGGGAAATGGACGTCTTTGATATCCGACGTAATATGCTAATGTCTACAAATAAATTTAAGACCACACGAAGGAAATCTAATAACGTCTGGGTTTAGTTATTAGTATCGGCCAGTAAGTACTTAAATTAGTGCCCGTGCCCATTACAGCCAGACAATATCGACAAGGAATTATTCACAATACCAAATCTGTCAGACTTGCGCAATTACATCATGACACCAAACTCATATAGGCTAAAACCCACATCTTCTTTAACCATGACGTTGTCCGGTGACATTCACGATTCAAGGGGGGAGTGTAAATTATGTTGGTGTAAACATGTTTATTGCTCATTGGTGCATTCCAGTTAAATACTAAATATTATCCAGTATAATGTGTACCAATGAGAACACGGACTTTGCATTAAGCGGATTATTATATGGTGGCCATTTCCGATAATTATAATGTCTCTCAAACCCCGAGCGATGCAACAATGATTATATTTCTTATACTGCATGTGGCTGCTGTGTAGCATAGTATATATGCCAGGTTCCCCAGTCCCCGGGCCCATGATGTTGAATGGATGAAAGGGCTGCATATATAACAAGAAAACCCATGTCATAAATGGTAACGCGCTCAAGATAATATATTATATACCCATGATTGTAATTATAGAACATAAAATATATTGGTTTCACGAATGACCAACTCATAATTCCGTTAAAACAACTATACATTCAACTTATTACAACCATATGCGGCTTATCACTGAAGGTTTCTCATGCATCTCACCAGAATTCCCAATTACACCTTTTACCGGACTCGGCCTCCGGGTCGCAGTTCGACTCTTAATATGTCTAAAAAATTCCCATGTCTATAAATAAAACGCCCATGGCCCATGTATACCAAACATGAGCTATACATTATACACGCGGAGCGCGAAATAAACGATGGTTTATTAGTACCTGGGGACTGGGTTTTATGATGTCGCGAATAGTGTTAAAACGTTAGGAATTGTAACTAGTCACCTCTACCCCCTATGAAACATGCATACCAGTTAACAGATAGTGGTGAATCTTGCATGTATGAGTAGCAGTTAAGAAAATATCGAATAAAGGCTGAAGAAATATGGGGACCCGATTTTGTAAAGTCTATGACTTGAATAAGTCTTTCTGTGGCATACATACACAATATGTCAGAGATATAGTGACATTGACTATGGTGGAGATCTTTGCTCAACTGATCCCTTTTTATAGGTGCCCATAATTAAGTTGAATATTGTTCTATAATTATATGTGACCCGCCATATCAAATCCAGTCGTAAGTCGGGATTTTTTTTACCCTGTGCCAATGCATTGTCTTATATATGCGAGTCGACCATAGGCCGCCTCGCATATATAAGACAATGCATTGGCCTAACAATTTTTTACAATTTTAATAATTTGTTCTTGTATTCTTTAACAATTTTATAATTTCACCCATACAGAGCCCCAGACAAACATGAGCAGACGACACTCTTCTATATGCTTCTATATATGTGTGGGGCTCCCTGCAGGGTAATGGATGTTTTTTTATTTTATGTCCTAAAAATTGTAAGAAACATTTATTTAAAAAACATGATAAAAAATTGTTAGGCCAATGCATTCTCTTATATATGCGAGGCGACCTGTGGTCGACTCGCATATATAAGAGAATGCATTGGCACAGGGTAAAAAAATCCCGACTTACGACTGGATTTGATATGGCGGGTCACATATTGGCCGGTGATTGGTTTACTGTTTTACGATGATAAACTGGACAATGAGCTGCACAATTATCATGTTCCACGAATCACCTTGACTTGACTTGAAACATATTTTATTTGCATAATATACACAAGGGATTTGGGCACAAGTTTTTGCAACTTATGAAGCCCCTCTCCTAACAACGGTACAAACGTATTTGCATAGTGATAAGTTATGAGAGATATAATGTGTAGTGCCTTCCAGAGATGATCAGACTTGAAGTTGTTTCTTGGGCCAAGAAACAACTTCAAGTCTGATCATCTCTGGAAGGCACTTGGCTGAGCGAACATTTGTATTTAAAGAATGTCACCACATAATTAATGTTTGGTGTGATTGACAAGTGCTAATATATGATCTATTCTTAGTACTTGTATGTTGGCTGTAAAATATAATGGTACACTTGACTTGTTTTCTATATTGGTTTTTGTTGTGCTCTGGAAGGCAATACAGATAATAAATAAGAATGAGATGTTTGAATGGGATGATTGTCGACTTGTGCAGGAGGTAAATTTGACATATAGCCTATAATAATCACATGCATTCCTATTTTCTAAATTGACTATCATTTCATTTCAGTTCAACCGATCGCATGTCAGTTGCTCTCACTCAGAGAGCTTAGCCTCCTAAGTTGACCTCGGTGTACAATGTTTTCATGCTTATCCCCACCGAGGTCACACTGCATGTGTAAACGAGAACTAGCGTGCTGTAGCGTGTGGTTCCAAAGTAAACGCGCGTGTGGTTATATTAGGAAAATATACGCCATCATTCATAAAATATCTATATTTTGTTTTAGATGATTGGGTGATCGGGAATCTCTCACGATATGCTTCTGATTTGTCTTGCGAAATTTCGCAGCATTAATACGCGGTCTGGGTCGGATGGCGTTCGTTGCAGAAATATTCATATTTTTTCAAATCGCCATCAACAGAAGGTATATTAAAATATATATAGTTTTGTTCATATGCCAAACATAATCAGCGCGTAAATAGTATACCCCAGCACGCAAGTACTGATTTACATTGTGGATGTACATGTACTTCATGCGTTCAGTGCGTTCCAGTTGGTCCATTGTTTGAGCTGGGCACCCCACGTGTGTTTGGGTCTCCAGGTTGCACCAGTAGAGGACTCTTCGGGACTCTATACTGATCCAGACCTGGAGTCGACCGGAGCCCAGCGGTCAAACGAGGCACAGACATGGATGGCGAAGATGAGGAAGAAGACATCCTCTCACGGATACAAGGATGCCACACGGTGGAGCAGCTGGAAACAAAAGAAAGCTGAGAGACGCCCAGCTTCCTTAACCCTTTACCCAACAAACCGGCCAAAACCGGCCAAATAAAGCTTGAACAGCCTAAAATATCTTCGGTCTGTCTCAATAGAACCATACAAATATGGATATCATTGGAACCGGCTCCTTGACCACATTGTGATAGTTACAGTTATGACCTGTGCCAATGCATTCTCTTATATATGCGAGTCGACCATAGGTCGCCTCGCATATATAAGAGAATGCATTGGCCTAACAATCTTTTTTTAACACTTTTTCCATTTTTTCTTACATTCTTTAACAATTTTATAATTTTTAATGTGTTAAGCCAATGCATTCTCTTATATATGCGAGGCGACCTATGGTCGACTCGCATATATAAGAGAATGCATTGGCACAGGGCCGTTCTGTTGGGTAAAGGGTTAACCCAGCTACCACGTGGACCACAACCAATAATGAGCCATTCTACAGTTCGTCGTGGAGCTGGACAACCCCTTCGTCGCCCTCAACACATTCGAATAGGAATGCTAGCTGACGCGCCTAAGACTCCTTCATGGGTACCACAAGCAAGAGTCAGTCAGCTGCTGCCAGCCAACAACTACATAATCAGCAACATGTACAAACTCCGAGGGAAAGAACGAAAGCACTGACATAATGACCATTGTCAAATTAGTTAATATCGAGAAAATACAACAAGAAACAGGGGGATCAAAACAATGACATGAAGTTATAACAGCAATGATCGAGGAACACACATCATCTCCGACAGACCACCGCCGCACCTCCTCTTCCCAGACAAAGGAAGAAGTAGAAGAAATAAAAAATGGGTCTTGTTGTATTGTAAATTGTAATAGTTTTTAATAATTAAAGGCATGGCTATGAGGAACAGGGGAGGGTTACATTTCGGCCATTTCGACTAACCCGTGCTACCCCCCCCCCCCCAAACCACAACTTCGCTGAAATTCCAATTTCGGTCCGATATCATTTGGCAACTTCTGAGATAATTTCTATATTTCTATACGGCAAAATATTTCACAAAAGTAAATTTGGGTCAGCTCGGACCCTGATATGAAGTCCGTATTCATATAGGTTATCACCACCATGTGTGTTTCTGAGATCCGTATTCAAGTCGAGCTGCCTTCTCTGGGCAGTCTATCGACGAGTCCGTAGGACGAGTCGATAGACAGCCCAGAGAAGGCAGCGAGACTTGAATACGGATCTCGGAAACACACAGGGTGATGATAACCAATTTATCTTACAATTCGTCCCATAAAAATGCAATAAAACTCAATTTAAAACAGGAACTATTTTATTACGCGCAACACACAACGTACACAATTCTCAGCACGCGATGTTGTGATAAGTCAAATTCTGAGAAATTCACGTCACTATTCAAATTCACTTTGGCTGGAATCCGATTCAATGAAGAGGCGACGATATTTTCGTTTCATATGTTCGACATAATTGTCACTTTTAACAGGATAATTGTATTATTTTATGGTGCAATCTCCTTGGATAGTGATAGTGTTGGCGAGATGCATTGCCGGAGATGACTGTCCATTCAGAGTTTTGGTGAATTTTGAACTTTCCGACACTTCGACAATCGAGTTCTGACTCGCACTAAAATAACCCATTTAGAGGAAATGCAATAAATCACGGACTTTTCGTATGTATTGTGTTTTATATCCTTAACATAAGATAAAATTAATTTGATTTTTCCTTCTGTATTTTATCGAATAAAAATGCGTTCAGTAGCTTTTGATCAAGACCGTACTGAATTACGGGGAATTCCCTACTTCGCTAAAATAGAAATTGTCAAATAATCCGTATTCGTGCATGCCCGCTGTAAACAATGTGTAAACTTCGTTCCTTTTTCGATTTCCAAACATTTTTGGGTGGTTATTTTGAGCTTTTTGGGCCCTGTCTCCACATTTTGTCAACTTTATTGAACTAATTATTGATTATTTTACATTCGTAGCACACGAGTATATTATTTTAGGACTTTTAGTTGGTTATATAGACGTTTCGTTTTGAAAACAAGCCAGTTGTCGAAACGCACGTGCACCAGCTGTTGCCATCCACGATATCCTTGTTGCCATCCAGGATACAAGATCGGAAACCGCCTAGTCGTTTTCGCGTGTATTTGATGAAATATAGCTATATTGTAAGATAAATATAGGTTATCACCACCATGTGTGTTTCTGAGATCCGTATTCAAGTCGAGCTGCCTTCTCTGGGCAGTCTATCGACGAGTCCGTAGGACGAGTCGATAGACAGCCCAGAGAAGGCAGCGAGACTTGAATGCGGATCTCGGAAACACACAGGGTGATGATAACCAATTTATCTTACAATTCGTCCCATAAAAATGCAATAAGACTCAATTTAAAACAGGAACTATTTTATTACGCGCAACACACAACGTACACAATTCTCAGCACGCGACGTTGTGATAAGTCAAATTCTGAGAAATTCACGTCACTATTCATTTTCACTTTGGCTGGAATCCGATTCAATGAAGAGGCGACGATATTTTCGTTTCATATGTTCGACATAATTGTCACTTTTAACAGGATAATTGTATTAGTTTATGGTGCAATCTCCTTGGATAGTGATAGTGTTGGCGAGAGGCATTGCCGCGGAGACGACTGTCCATTCAGAGTTTTGGTGAATTTTGAACTTTTCGACAATCGAGTTCTGTCGCGCGACTCGCACTAAAATAACCCATTAAACTTCATTTAGAGGAAATGCAATAACTCACGGACTTTTCGTAAGTATTCTGTTTTATATCCTTAACATAAGATAAAATTAATTTGATTTTCCCTTCTGTATTTTATCGATTAAAAAATGCGTTCAGTAGCTTTTGATCAAGACCGTACTGAATTACGGGGAATTCCCTACTTCGCTAAAATAGAAATTGTCAAAATAGTCCGTATTCGTGCGCGCTATAAACAATTTGTAAACTTCGTTTCTTTTTCGATTTCCAAACATTTTTGGGTGGTTATTTTGAGCTTTTTGGGCCCTGTCTCCACATTTTGTCAACTTTATTGAACTAATTATTGATTATTTTACATTCGTTGCACACGAGTATATTATTTTACGACTTTTAGTTGGTTATTTAGACGTTTCGTTTTGAAAACAAGCCAGTTGTCGAAACGCACGTGCACCAGCTGTTGCCATCCACGATATCCTTGTTGCCATCCAGGATACAAGATCGGAAACCGCCTAGGCGTTTTCGCGTGTATTTTATGAAATATAGCTATATTGTAAGATAAATATAGGTTATCACCACCATGTGTGTTTCTGAGATCCGTATTAAAGTCGAGCTGCCTTCTCTGGGCAGTCTATCGACGAGTCCGTAGGACGAGTCGATAGACAGCCCAGAGAAGGCAGCGAGACTTGAATACGGATCTCGGAAACACACAGGGTGGTGATAACCAATTTATCTTACAATTCGTCCCATACAAATGCAATAAAACTCAATTTAAAACAGGAACTGTTTTATTACGCGCAACACACAACGTACACAATATTCTCAGCACGCGACGTTGTGATAAGTCAAATTCTGAGAAATTCACGTCACTATTCAAATTCACTTTGGCTGGAATCCGAGTCAATGAAGAGGCGACGATATTTTCGTTTCATATATGTTCGACATAATTGTCACTTTTAACAGGATAATTGTATTATTTTATGGTGCAATCTCCTTGGATAGTGATAGTGTTGGCGAGAGGCATAGCCGGAGATGACTGATCATGACTGTCCATTCAGAGTTTTGGTGAATTTTGAACTTTCCGACACTTCGACAATCGAGTTCTGACTCGCACTAAAATAACCCATTAAACTTCATTTAGAGGAAATGCACTAAATCACGGACTTTTCGTAAGTATTGTGTTTTATATCCTTAACATAAGATAAAATTAATTTGATTTTCCATTCTGTATTTTATCGAATAAAAAATGCGTTCAGTAGCTTTTGATCAAGACCGTATACTGAATTACGGGGAATTCCATACTTCGCTAAAATAGAAATTGTCAAAATAGTCCGTATTCGTGCGCGCTGTTAACAATGTGTAAACTTCGTTACTTTTTCGATTTGCAAACATTTTTGGGTGGTTATTTTGAGCTTTTTGGGCCCTGTCTCCACATTTTGTCAACTTTATTGAACTAATTATTGATTATTTTACATTCGTAGCACACGAGTATATTATTTTACGACTTTTAGTTGGTTATTTAGACGTTTTGTTTTGAAAACAAGCCAGTTGTCGAAACGCACGTGCACCAGCTGTTGCCATCGAAGATATCCTTGTTGCCATCCAGGATACAAGATCGGAAACCGCCTAGTCGTTTTCGCGTGTATTTGATGAAATATAGCTATATTGTAAGATAAATGTATTTATCTTTCTTGTGTTTCTATTTTTATCCCAGGGCCAATCCGGGGTATAAAAAGCGATCTCAATTTCACGCTTCAAACCGCCACAGGGATTTAAAACCAGTTATAGTCTGAAACCGGAGATGCAGATCAGCGTGCGGTGGTGTGATAAGAAGAAATTTAATCGCGAGACAGCGTCTTTTCCCAACGTTTATGGTTCATCCAAGAAATTAATCATGAACATCCGGCACCGTTCCGCACAGAAATTAAATTTCGTCACTGCAAATTGACAATTGACCACGTTGATCGAGATAATTTACACAAATTGAATCTGGATAAAAACTTAAACGTGATTAATTTACACAAATTGGATGTGAAAAAGATACAAATGAAACGCGTGACAAGAACGTGCAATATAACATCATGGCTCTCGATATAATATTGGTTATCTCTAACAAAATGAACAGCGGAGGGAGAACTCCGGATACATGTCCTGTATAAGTATGCGTGTGATCAGAAATGCCAAACCTTGACATGCAGAACCATGCCTAATCACACTGACACGTTGAACGTTATAGAGGTTGAGATATACACACTTGTAACGTCTCTTACTATGGCATGGCGACTGCATGGTTTTATAGCAAGAGTTTGGGGTTTGATAGTGAGACTCGGGAGGATATGAAGAGCTATCAGCTCTCTCCTACAACTCACTTCGATAGTGTTATATCAAATCCAGTCGTAAGTCGGGATTTTTTTTACCCTGTGCCAATGCATTCTCTTATATATGCGAGTCGACCATAGGTCGATATATAAGAGAATGCATTGGCCTAACAATTTTTTACAATTTTAATAATTTTTTCTTGTATTCTTTAACAATTTTATAATTTCACCCATACAGAGCCCCAGACAAACATGAGCAGACGACACTCTTCTATATGCTTCTATATATGTGTGGGGCTCCCTGCAGGGTAATGGATGTTTTTTATTTTATGTCCTAAAAATTGTAAGAAACATTTATTTAAAAAAAAATGATAAAAAATTGTTAGGCCAATGCATTCTCTTATATATGCTAGGCGACCTATGGTCGACTCGCATATATAAGAGAATGCATTGGCACAGGGTAAACAAAATCCAAGAGTTTGGAGTTTGATAGTGACACTCGGGAGGATATGAAAGGGCTATCAGCGCTCTCCTACAACCCACTTCGATAGTGTTATTTTTTTATCAAGGATTCTGGCTAATTGAGCATGCATGGGGTGTGTGCCACTGCAGCATGAAGCAAGATCCACTCGTTCAAAAGTTCGAAGAGCGCCGGTGGAAGTTAATTTACCGTGTTAGTTTTGTGCGTACAGTATGTGTATATATATCAGTATATATTAGGTGTGTCTTAGTGACCTAATTAGTGCTTGTATATACTCCCATTCCCACATAATGTCATATCCCCGTCTTATACTACGGGTTCAACGCTTCGGAGAGGGTTAATTCAGTGCCATCAAGTTTGAATTAAGGTCGATCAGGGCTCCTCACCCCTTAATGGCGCAAGGCCCGCCTGTCACTCCTGTGTGAGTGACCGAGCCCGTTGACCTGGTAGTGGTCACTATAGGTTTTAAGTTTTATTTTTAGTTTTAAATATACGGTAAGCGTTGGGGTGTTTATATTGCTGTTAAAATAGTCACACACAAAGTGTGTTTTGCAGATAATATAGCATTCATACTATCATTATACTATACTATTAGTATATTCTTGGGGAAATTGTCATAATTTGGTAACTATTAGGCCTATTTCTAAATTATAACCTATAATGAAGGTCATCCGTGCCTTTAGGTTTTAAATTTGAGTTTATGTTTGTTTTTGTTTGGTTCGTTGTGTTTTTTCTATTTGACATCGCGACGAGGACACACCTCTAGAATGTCTATCGATTAATTCGGGTTTTCCGCTTTCCCAACTTAACACCACAACGAGAACCTATATATAGAAGTAGAGCATATGACTCATAGCGAATTCCGTGTCCTGTGTGTCCTACTTTACATCACAACGCTCCTCTAGAAGTAGAGTTTGCATGAGACTCACGACGAATTCCGATGTCTGCCTTTCCTACTTAATACGCCCAACAAAAGCATACATCTCGAACTAGAGTATTCATAGTCTGCCTTTCCTACTTAATACGCCCAACAAAAGCATACATCTCGAACTAGAGTATTCATAGTCTACCTTTCCCACTTAATACGCCCAACAAAAGCATACATCTCGAACTAGATTATTCATAGTCTGCCTTTCATACTTAATACGCCCAACAAAAGCATACATCTCGAACTAGAGTGTTCATAGTCTGCCTTTCATACTTAATACACCCAACAAAAGCATACATCTCGAACTAGAGTATTCATAGTATGCCTTTCATACTTAATACGCCCAACAAAAGCATACATCTCGAACTAGAGTATTCATAGTCTGCCTTTCATACTTAATACACCCAACAAAAGCATACATCTCGAACTAGAGTATTCATAGTATGCCTTTCATACTTAATACGCCAAACAAGAGCCTACCTCTCGAACTAGAGTATTCATAGTCTGCCTTTCCCACTTAATACACCCAGCAAAAGCCAACCTCTCGAACTAGAGTATTCATAGTCTGCCTTTCATACTTAATACACCCAACAAAAGCATACATCTCGAACTAGATTATTCACAGTCTGCCTTTCCCACTTAATACACCCAACAAAAGCATACATCTCGAACTAGAGTATTCATAGTCTACCTTTCCCACTTAATACGCCCAACAAAAGCATACATCTCGAACTAGATTATTCATAGTCTGCCTTTCATACTTAATACGCCCAACAAAAGCATACATCTCGAACTAGAGTGTTCATAGTCTGCCTTTCATACTTAATACACCCAACAAAAGCATACATCTCGAACTAGAGTATTCATAGTATGCCTTTCATACTTAATACACCCAACAAAAGCATACACCTCGAACTAGAGTATTCATAGTCTGCCTTTCATACTTAATACACCCAACAAAAGCATACACCTCGAACTAGAGTATTCATAGTCTGCCTTTCCTACTTAATACACCCAACAAGAGCCTACCTCTCGAACTAGAGTATTCATAGTCTGCCTTTCCTACTTAATACACCCAACAAAAGCCAACCTCTCGAACTAGAGTATTCATAGTCTGCCTTTCCTACTTAATACACCCAACAAGAGCCTACCTCTCGAACTAGAGTATTCATAGTCTGCCTTTCCCACTTAATACGCACAACAAGAGCCTACCTCTCGAACTAGATTATTCATAGTCTGCCTTTCCCACTTAATACGCACAACAAGAGCCTACCTCTCGAACTAGATTATTCATAGTCTGCCTTTCCCACTTAATACGCACAACAAGAGCATACATCTCGAACTAGAGTATTCATAGTCTGCCTTTCCCACTTAATACACCCAACAAAAGCCTACCCCTCGAACTAGAGTATTCATAGTCTGCCTTTCATACTTAATACACCCAACAAGAGCCTACCACTCGAACTAGAGTATTCATAGTCTGCCTTTCCCACTTAATACGCACAACAAGAGCCTACCTCTCGAACTAGATTATTCATAGTCTGCCTTTCCCACTTAATACGCACAACAAGAGCCTACCTCTCGAACTAGATTATTCATAGTCTGCCTTTCCCACTTAATACGCACAACAAGAGCATACATCTCGAACTAGAGTATTCATAGTCTGCCTTTCCCACTTAATACACCCAACAAGAGCCTACATCTCGAACTAGATTATTCATAGTCTGCCTTTCCCACTTAATACGCACAACAAGAGCATACATCTCGAACTAGAGTATTCATAGTCTGCCTTTCATACTTAATACACCCAACAAGAGCCTACCACTCGAACTAGAGTATTCATAGTCTGCCTTTCCTACTTAATACGCACAACAGGAGCCTACCCCTCGAACTAGAGTATTCATAGTCTGTCTGTCCTACTTAACATGCCCAACAAGAGCCTACCTCTCGAACTAGAGTATTCATAGTCTGCCTTTCCCACTTAATACACCCAACAAGAGCCTACCTCTCGAACTAGAGTATTCATAGTCTGCCTTTCCTACTTAATACACCCAACAAAAGCCAACCTCTCGAACTAGAGTATTCATAGTCTGCCTTTCCCACTTAATACACCCAACAAGAGCCTACCTCTCGAACTAGAGTATTCATAGTCTGCCTTTCCCACTTAATACACCCAACAAAAGCATACATCTCGAACTAGAGTATTCATAGTCTGCCTTTCCCACTTAATACACCCAACAAAAGCATACATCTCGAACTAGAGTATTCATAGTCTGCCTTTCCCACTTAATACACCCAACACAAGCATACACCTCGAACTAGAGAATTCATAGTCTGCCTTTCCCACTTAATACACCCAACAAAAGCATACACCTCGAACTAGAGTATTCATAGTCTGCCTTTCCCACTTAATACACCCAACAAAAGCATACACCTCGAACTAGAGAATTCATAGTCTGCCTTTCCCACTTAATACACCCAACAAAAGCATACACCTCGAACTAGAGTATTCATAGTCTGCCTTTCCCACTTAATACACCCAACAAAAGCATACATCTCGAACTAGAGTATTCATAGTCTGCCTTTCCCACTTAATACACCCAACAAAAGCATACATCTCGAACTAGAGTATTCATAGTCTGCCTTTCCCACTTAATACACCCAACACAAGCATACACCTCGAACTAGAGAATTCATAGTCTGCCTTTCCCACTTAATACACCCAACAAAAGCATACACCTCGAACTAGAGTATTCATAGTCTGCCTTTCCCACTTAATACACCCAACAAAAGCATACACCTCGAACTAGAGAATTCATAGTCTGCCTTTCCCACTTAATACACCCAACAAAAGCATACACCTCGAACTAGAGTATTCATAGTCTGCCTTTCCCACTTAATACACCCAACAAAAGCATACATCTCGAACTAGAGTATTCATAGTCTGCCTTTCCCACTTAATACACCCAACAAAAGCATACCTCTCGAACTAGAGAATTCATAGTCTGCCTTTCCCACTTAATACACCCAACAAAAGCATACATCTCGAACTAGAGTATTCATAGTCTGCCTTTCCCACTTAATACACCCAACAAAAGCATACATCTCGAACTAGAGCATTCATAGTATGCCTTTCATACTTAATACGCCCAACAAGAGCCTACCTCTCGAACTAGAGTATTCATAGTCTGCCTTTCCCACTTAATACACCCAACAAAAGCATACACCTCGAACTAGAGAATTCATAGTCTGCCTTTCCCACTTAATACACCCAACAAAAGCATACATCTCGAACTAGAGTATTCATAGTCTGCCTTTCCCACTTAATACACCCAACAAAAGCATACCTCTCGAACTAGAGAATTCATAGTCTGCCTTTCCCACTTAATACACCCAACAAAAGCATACATCTCGAACTAGAGTATTCATAGTCTGCCTTTCCCACTTAATACACCCAACAAGAGCATACATCTCGAACTAGAGTATTCATAGTCTGCCTTTCCCACTTAATACACCCAACAAAAGCATACACCTCGAACTAGAGTATTCATAGTCTGCCTTTCCCACTTAATACACCCAACAAAAGCATACCTCTCGAACTAGAGAATTCATAGTCTGCCTTTCCCACTTAATACACCCAACAAAAGCATACACCTCGAACTAGAGTATTCATAGTCTGCCTTTCCTACTTAATACACCCAACAAGAGCCTACCTCTCGAACTAGATTATTCATAGTCTGCCTTTCCCACTTAATACACCAAACAAGAGCATACCTCTCGAACTAGAGTATTCATAGTCTGCCTTTCCCACTTAATACGCCCAACAAGAGCCTACCTCTCGAACTAGAGTATTCATAGTCTGCCTTTCCCACTTAATACACCCAACAAGAGCATACCTCTCGAACTAGAGTATTCATAGTCTGCCTTTCATACTTAATACACCCAACAAAAGCATACCTCTCGAACTAGAGTATTCATAGTCTGCCTTTCCTACTTAATACACCCAACAAGAGCATACCTCTCGAACTAGAGTATTCATAGTCTGCCTTTCATACTTAATACACCCAACAAAAGCATACATCTCGAACTAGAGTATTCATAGTCTGCATTTCCTACTTAATACGCCCAACAAGAGCCTACCTCTCGAACTAGAGTATTCATAGTCTGCATTTCATACTTAATACGCCCAACAAGAGCCTACCTCTCGAACTAGAGTATTCATAGTCTGCATTTCCTACTTAATACGCCCAACAAGAGCCTACCTCTCGAACTAGAGTATTCATAGTCTGCATTTCCTACTTAATACGCCCAACAAAAGCATACATCTCGAACTAGAGTATTCATAGTCTGCCTTTCCCACTTAATACACCCAACAAAAGCATACATCTCGAACTAGAGTATTCATAGTCTGCCTTTCCCACTTAATACACCCAACACAAGCATACACCTCGAACTAGAGAATTCATAGTCTGCCTTTCCCACTTAATACACCCAACAAAAGCATACACCTCGAACTAGAGTATTCATAGTCTGCCTTTCCCACTTAATACACCCAACAAAAGCATACACCTCGAACTAGAGAATTCATAGTCTGCCTTTCCCACTTAATACACCCAACAAAAGCATACACCTCGAACTAGAGTATTCATAGTCTGCCTTTCCCACTTAATACACCCAACAAAAGCATACATCTCGAACTAGAGTATTCATAGTCTGCCTTTCCCACTTAATACACCCAACAAAAGCATACCTCTCGAACTAGAGAATTCATAGTCTGCCTTTCCCACTTAATACACCCAACAAAAGCATACATCTCGAACTAGAGTATTCATAGTCTGCCTTTCCCACTTAATACACCCAACAAAAGCATACATCTCGAACTAGAGCATTCATAGTATGCCTTTCATACTTAATACGCCCAACAAGAGCCTACCTCTCGAACTAGAGTATTCATAGTCTGCCTTTCCCACTTAATACACCCAACAAAAGCATACACCTCGAACTAGAGAATTCATAGTCTGCCTTTCCCACTTAATACACCCAACAAAAGCATACATCTCGAACTAGAGTATTCATAGTCTGCCTTTCCCACTTAATACACCCAACAAAAGCATACCTCTCGAACTAGAGAATTCATAGTCTGCCTTTCCCACTTAATACACCCAACAAAAGCATACATCTCGAACTAGAGTATTCATAGTCTGCCTTTCCCACTTAATACACCCAACAAAAGCATACATCTCGAACTAGAGTATTCATAGTCTGCCTTTCCCACTTAATACACCCAACAAAAGCATACACCTCGAACTAGAGTATTCATAGTCTGCCTTTCCCACTTAATACACCCAACAAAAGCATACCTCTCGAACTAGAGAATTCATAGTCTGCCTTTCCCACTTAATACACCCAACAAAAGCATACACCTCGAACTAGAGTATTCATAGTCTGCCTTTCCCACTTAATACACCCAACAAAAGCATACCTCTCGAACTAGAGAATTCATAGTCTGCCTTTCCCACTTAATACACCCAACAAAAGCATACACCTCGAACTAGAGTATTCATAGTCTGCCTTTCCTACTTAATACACCCAACAAGAGCCTACCTCTCGAACTAGATTATTCATAGTCTGCCTTTCCCACTTAATACACCAAACAAGAGCATACCTCTCGAACTAGAGTATTCATAGTCTGCCTTTCCCACTTAATACGCCCAACAAGAGCCTACCTCTCGAACTAGAGTATTCATAGTCTGCCTTTCCCACTTAATACACCCAACAAGAGCATACCTCTCGAACTAGAGTATTCATAGTCTGCCTTTCCTACTTAATACACCCAACAAGAGCATACCTCTCGAACTAGAGTATTCATAGTCTGCCTTTCATACTTAATACACCCAACAAAAGCATACATCTCGAACTAGAGTATTCATAGTCTGCATTTCCTACTTAATACACCCAACAAAAGCATACCTCTCGAACTAGAGTATTCATAGTCTGCATTTCATACTTAATACGCCCAACAAGAGCCTACCTCTCGAACTAGAGTATTCATAGTCTGCATTTCCTACTTAATACGCCCAACAAGAGCCTACCTCTCGAACTAGAGTATTCATAGTCTGCATTTCCTACTTAATACGCCCAAAAAGAGCCTACCTCTCGAACTAGAGTATTCATAGTCTGCATTTCCTACTTAATACGCCCAACAAGAGCCTACCTCTCGAACTAGAGTATTCATAGTCTGCATTTCCTACTTAATACGCCCAAAAAGAGCCTACCTCTCGAACTAGAGTATTCATAGTCTGCCTTTCATACTTAATACACCCAACACAAGCATACATCTCGAACTAGAGTATTCATAGTCTGCCTTTCCCACTTAATACGCCCAACAAGAGCTACCACTCGAACTAGAGTATTCATAGTCTGCATTTCCTACTTAATACGCCCAAAAAGAGCCTACCTCTCGAACTAGAGTATTCATAGTCTGCATTTCCTACTTAATACGCCCAACAAGAGCCTACCTCTCGAACTAGAGTATTCATAGTCTGCATTTCCTACTTAATACGCCCAAAAAGAGCCTACCTCTCGAACTAGAGTATTCATAGTCTGCCTTTCATACTTAATACACCCAACACAAGCATACATCTCGAACTAGAGTATTCATAGTCTGCCTTTCCCACTTAATACGCCCAACAAGAGCTACCACTCGAACTAGAGTATTCATAGTCTGCATTTCCTACTTAATACGCCCAAAAAGAGCCTACCTCTCGAACTAGAGTATTCATAGTCTGCCTTTCCCACTTAATACACCCAACAAAAGCATACATCTCGAACTAGAGTATTCATAGTCTGCATTTCCTACTTAATACGCCCAACAAGAGCTACCACTCGAACTAGAGTATTCATAGTCTGCATTTCCTACTTAATACGCCCAAAAAGAGCCTACCTCTCGAACTAGAGTATTCATAGTCTGCCTTTCCCACTTAATACACCCAACAAAAGCATACATCTCGAACTAGAGTATTCATAGTCTGCATTTCCTACTTAATACGCCCAACAAGAACCTACCTCTCGAACTAGAGTATTCATAGTCTGCATTTCCTACTTAATACGCCCAACAAGAGCCTACCACTCGAACTAGAGTATTCATAGTCTGCATTTCCTACTTAATACGCCCAACAAAAGCATACATCTCGAACTAGAGTATTCATAGTCTGCCTTTCCCACTTAATACGCCCAACAAGAGCCTACCTCTCGAACTAGAGTATTCATAGTCTGCATTTCCTACTTAATACGCCCAACAAGAGCCTACCTCTCGAACTAGAGTATTCATAGTCTGCATTTCCTACTTAATACGCCCAAAAAGAGCCTACCTCTCGATCTAGAGTATTCATAGTCTGCCTTTCCCACTTAATACACCCAACAAAAGCATACATCTCGAACTAGAGTATTCATAGTCTGCCTTTCCCACTTAATACGCCCAACAAGAGCCTACCTCTCGAACTAGAGTATTCATAGTCTGCATTTCCTACTTAATACGCCCAACAAGAGCCTACCTCTCGAACTAGAGTATTCATAGTCTGCATTTCCTACTTAATACGCCCAAAAAGAGCCTACCTCTCGATCTAGAGTATTCATAGTCTGCCTTTCCCACTTAATACACCCAACAAAAGCATACATCTCGAACTAGAGTATTCATAGTCTGCATTTCCTACTTAATACGCCCAACAAGAGCCTACCACTCGAACTAGAGTATTCATAGTCTGCCTTTCCCACTTAATACATCCAACAAGAGCCTACCCCTCGAACTAGAGTATTCATAGTCTGCATTTCATACTTAATACGCCCAACAAGAGCCTACCTCTCGAACTAGAGTATTCATAGTCTGCCTTTCCCACTTAATACACCCAACAAAAGCCAACCTCTCGAACTAGAGTATTCATAGTCTACCTTTCCTACTTAATACATCCAACAAAAGCATACATCTCGAACTAGAGTATTCATAGTCTGCCTTTCCCACTTAATACACCCAACAAAAGCCAACCTCTCGAACTAGAGTATTCATAGTCTGCATTTCCCACTTAATACGCCCAACAAGAGCCTACCTCTCGAACTAGAGAATTCATAGTCTGCCTTTCCCACTTAATACACCCAACAAAAGCCAACCTCTCGAACTAGAGTATTCATAGTCTGCATTTCCCACTTAATACGCCCAACAAGAGCCTACCTCTCGAACTAGAGTATTCATAGTCTGCCTTTCCCACTTAATACACCCAACAAGAGCCTACCACTCGAACTAGAGTATTCATAGTCTGCATTTCCTACTTAATACGCCCAAAAAGAGCCTACCTCTCGAACTAGAGTATTCATAGTCTGCCTTTCCCACTTAATACACCCAACAAAAGCATACATCTCGAACTAGAGTATTCATAGTCTACCTTTCCTACTTAATACATCCAACAAAAGCATACATCTCGAACTAGAGTATTCATAGTCTGCCTTTCCCACTTAATACACCCAACAAGAGCCTACCTCTCGAACTAGAGTATTCATAGTCTGCCTTTCCCACTTAATACACCCAACAAAAGCATACATCTCGAACTAGAGTATTCATAGTCTGCCTTTCCTACTTAATACGCCCAACAAGAGCATACATCTCGAACTAGAGTATTCATAGTCTGCCTTTCCTACTTAATACGCCCAACAAGAGCATACATCTCGAACTAGAGTATTCATAGTCTGCCTTTCCTACTTAATACACCCAACAAGAGCATACCTCTCGAACTAGAGTATTCATAGTCTGCCTTTCCTACTTAATACACCCAACAAGAGCCTACCTCTCGAACTAGAGTATTCATAGTCTGCCTTTCCTACTTAATACACCCAACAAGAGCATACCTCTCGAACTAGAGTATTCATAGTCTGCCTTTCCCACTTAATACACCCAACAAAAGCATACATCTCGAACTAGAGTATTCATAGTCTACCTTTCCTACTTAATACATCCAACAAAAGCATACATCTCGAACTAGAGTATTCATAGTCTGCCTTTCCCACTTAATACACCCAACAAAAGCATACATCTCGAACTAGAGTATTCATAGTCTGCATTTCCTACTTAATACACCCAACAAAAGCATACATCTCGAACTAGAGTATTCATAGTCTACCTTTCCTACTTAATACATCCAACAAAAGCATACATCTCGAACTAGAGTATTCATAGTCTGCCTTTCCCACTTAATACACCCAACAAAAGCATACATCTCGAACTAGAGTATTCATAGTCTGCCTTTCCCACTTAATACACCCAACAAAAGCATACATCTCGAACTAGAGTATTCATAGTCTGTCTTTCCTACTTAATACACCCAACAAAAGCATACATCTCGAACTAGAGTATTCATAGTCTGCCTTTCCTACTTAACACGCCCAACAAGAGCCTACCTCTCGAACTAGAGTATTCATAGTCTGCCTTTCCCACTTAATACACCCAACAAAAGCATACATCTCGAACTAGAGTATTCATAGTCTGCCTTTCCTACTTAATACGCCCAACAAGAG
The DNA here is from genome assembly GCA_032622095.1 of Siphonodentalium dalli. Taxonomy (NCBI): domain Eukaryota; kingdom Metazoa; phylum Mollusca; class Scaphopoda; order Gadilida; family Siphonodentaliidae; genus Siphonodentalium; species Siphonodentalium dalli. The sequence goes on from CP136062.1 coordinate 199,169,501, forward strand.
CATACATCTCGAACTAGAGTATTCATAGTCTGCCTTTCCTACTTAATACGCCCAACAAGAGCATACATCTCGAACTAGAGTATTCATAGTCTGCCTTTCCTACTTAATACACCCAACAAGAGCATACATCTCGAACTAGAGTATTCATAGTCTGCCTTTCCTACTTAATACACCCAACAAGAGCCTACCTCTCGAACTAGAGTATTCATAGTCTGCCTTTCCTACTTAATACACCCAACAAGAGCCTACCTCTCGAACTAGAGTATTCATAGTCTGCCTTTCCTACTTAATACACCCAACAAGAGCATACATCTCGAACTAGAGTATTCATAGTCTGCCTTTCCTACTTAATACACCCAACAAGAGCATACCTCTCGAACTAGAGTATTCATAGTCTGCCTTTCCTACTTAATACACCCAACAAGAGCATACCTCTCGAACTAGAGTATTCATAGTCTGCCTTTCCTACTTAATACACCCAACAAGAGCCTACCTCTCGAACTAGAGTATTCATAGTCTGCCTTTCATACTTAATACACCCAACAAGAGCCTACCTCTCGAACTAGAGTATTCATAGTCTGCATTTCCTACTTAATACACCCAACAAGAGCCTACCTCTCGAACTAGAGTATTCATAGTCTGCCTTTCATACTTAATACACCCAACAAGAGCCTACCTCTCGAACTAGAGTATTCATAGTCTGCCTTTCATACTTAATACACCCAACAAGAACCTACCTCTCGAACTAGAGTGTTCATAGTCTGCCTTTCCTACTTAATACACCCAACAAAAGCATACATCTCGAACTAGAGTATTCATAGTCTGCCTTTCCTACTTAATACACCCAACAAAAGCCTACCTCTCGAACTAGAGTGTTCATAGTCTGCCTTTCCTACTTAATACACCCAACAAAAGCATACATCTCGAACTAGAGTGTTCATAGTCTGCCTTTCCTACTTAATACACCCAACAAAAGCCTACCTCTCGAACTAGAGTATTCATAGTCTGCCTTTCCTACTTAATACACCCAACAAAAGCATACATCTCGAACTAGAGTGTTCATAGTCTGCCTTTCCTACTTAATACACCCAACAAAAGCCTACCTCTCGAACTAGAGTATTCATAGTCTGCCTTTCCTACTTAATACACCCAACAAAAGCATACATCTCGAACTAGAGTATTCATAGTCTGCCTTTCATACTTAATACACCCAACAAAAGCCAACCTCTCGAACTAGAGTATTCATAGTCTGCCTTTCCTACTTAATACGCCCAACAAAAGCCAACCTCTCGAACTAGAGTATTCATAGTCTGCCTTTCCTACTTAATACACCCAACAAGAGCCTACCTCTCGAACTAGAGTGTTCATAGTCTGCCTTTCATACTTAATACACCCAACAAGAACCTACCTCTCGAACTAGAGTGTTCATAGTCTGCCTTTCATACTTAATACACCCAACAAGAGCCTACCTCTCGAACTAGAGTATTCATAGTCTGCCTTTCATACTTAATACACCCAACAAGAACCTACCTCTCGAACTAGAGTGTTCATAGTCTGCCTTTCATACTTAATACACCCAACAAGAGCCTACCTCTCGAACTAGAGTGTTCATAGTCTGCCTTTCATACTTAATACACCCAACAAGAACCTACCTCTCGAACTAGAGTATTCATAGTCTGCCTTTCATACTTAATACGCCCAACAGGAGCCAACCTCTCGAACTAGAGTATTCATAGTCTGCCTTTCCTACTTAATACACCCAACAAGAGCCTAACTCTCGAACTAGAGTATTCACTGTCTGCCTTTCCCACTTAATACACCCAACAAGAGCCTACCTCTCGAACTAGAGTATTCATAGTCTGCCTTTCCCACTTAATACGCCCAACAAAAGCATACATCTCGAACTAGAGTATTCATAGTCTGCCTTTCCCACTTAATACACCCAACAAAAGCATACATCTCGAACTAGAGTATTCATAGTCTGCCTTTCCCACTTAATACGCCCAACACAAGCATACATCTCGAACTAGAGTATTCATAGTCTGCCTTTCCTACTTAATACACCCAACAAAAGCATACATCTCGAACTAGAGTATTCATAGTCTGCCTTTCCCACTTAATACGCCCAACAAAAGCATACATCTCGAACTAGAGTATTCATAGTCTGCCTTTCCCACTTAATACGCCCAACACAAGCATACATCTCGAACTAGAGTATTCATAGTCTGCCTTTCCCACTTAATACGCCCAACAAAAGCATACATCTCGAACTAGAGTATTCATAGTCTGCCTTTCCCACTTAATACGCCCAACAAAAGCATACATCTCGAACTAGAGTATTCATAGTCTGCCTTTCCCACTTAATACGCCCAACAAAAGCATACATCTCGAACTAGAGTATTCATAGTCTGCCTTTCCCACTTAATACACCCAACAAAAGCATACATCTCGAACTAGAGTATTCATAGTCTGCCTTTCCCACTTAATACACCCAACAAAAGCATACATCTCGAACTAGAGTATTCATAGTCTGCCTTTCCTACTTAATACGCCCAACACAAGCATACATCTCGAACTAGAGTATTCATAGTCTGCCTTTCATACTTAATACGCCCAACAAGAGCCTACCTCTCGAACTAGAGTATTCATAGTCTGCCTTTCATACTTAATACGCACAACAAGAGCCTACCTCTCGAACTAGAGTATTCATAGTCTGCCTTTCATACTTAATACGCCCAACAAGAGCCTACCTCTCGAACTAGAGTATTCATAGTCTGCCTTTCATACTTAATACGCCCAACAAAAGCATACATCTCGAACTAGAGTATTCATAGTCTGCCTTTCATACTTAATACGCCCAACAAGAGCCTACCTCTCGAACTAGAGTATTCATAGTCTGCCTTTCATACTTAATACGCCCAACACAAGCATACATCTCGAACTAGAGTATTCATAGTCTGCCTTTCATACTTAATACGCCCAACAAGAGCCTACCTCTCGAACTAGAGTATTCATAGTCTGCCTTTCATACTTAATACGCCCAATAAAAGCATACATCTCGAACTAGAGTATTCATAGTCTGCCTTTCCTACTTAATACGCCCAACAAGAGCCTACCCATCGAACTAGAGTATTCATAGTCTGCCTTTCATACTTAATACACCCAACACAAGCATACATCTCGAACTAGAGTATTCATAGTCTGCCTTTCATACTTAATACGCCCAACAAGAGCCTACCTCTCGAACTAGAGTATTCATAGTCTGCCTTTCATACTTAATACGCCCAACAAGAGCCTACCCATCGAACTAGAGTATTCATAGTCTGCCTTTCATACTTAATACGCCCAATAAAAGCATACATCTCGAACTAGAGTATTCATAGTCTGCCTTTCCTACTTAATACGCCCAACAAGAGCCTACCTCTCGAACTAGAGTATTCATAGTCTGCCTTTCATACTTAATACGCCCAATAAAAGCATACATCTCGAACTAGAGTATTCATAGTCTGCCTTTCCTACTTAATACGCCCAACAAGAGCCTACCCATCGAACTAGAGTATTCATAGTCTGCCTTTCATACTTAATACACCCAACACAAGCATACATCTCGAACTAGAGTATTCATAGTCTGCCTTTCATACTTAATACGCCCAACAAGAGCCTACCTCTCGAACTAGAGTATTCATAGTCTGCCTTTCATACTTAATACGCCCAACAAGAGCCTACCCATCGAACTAGAGTATTCATAGTCTGCCTTTCATACTTAATACACCCAACACAAGCATACATCTCGAACTAGAGTATTCATAGTCTGCCTTTCATACTTAATACGCCCAACAAGAGCCTACCTCTCGAACTAGAGTATTCATAGTCTGCCTTTCATACTTAATACGCCCAACACAAGCATACATCTCGAACTAGAGTATTCATAGTCTGCCTTTCATACTTAATACGCCCAACAAGAGCCTACCTCTCGAACTAGAGTATTCATAGTCTGCCTTTCATACTTAATACGCCCAACACAAGCATACATCTCGAACTAGAGTATTCATAGTCTGCCTTTCATACTTAATACGCCCAACAAAAGCATACATCTCGAACTAGAGTATTCATAGTCTGCCTTTCATACTTAATACACCCAACAAGAGCATACATCTCGAACTAGAGTATTCATAGTCTGCCTTTCATACTTAATACACCCAACAAGAGCATACATCTCGAACTAGAGTATTCATAGTCTGCCTTTCCCACTTAATACACCCAACAAAAGCATTCATCTCGAACTAGAGTATTCATAGTCTGCCTTTCCTACTTAATACGCTCAACAAGAGCCTACCTCTCGAACTAGAGTATTCATAGTCTGCCTTTCCTACTTAATACGCCCAACAAGAGCCTACCCCTCGAACTAGAGTATTCATAGTCTGCCTTTCCTACTTAATACGCCCAACAAGAGCTTACATCTCGAACTAGAGTATTCATAGTCTGCCTTTCCTACTTAATACGCCCAACAAGAGCTTACATCTCGAACTAGAGAATTCATAGTCTGCCTTTCCTACTTAATACACCCAACAAAAGCATTCATCTCGAACTAGAGTATTCATAGTCTGCCTTTCATACTTAATACACCCAACAAGAGCCTACCTCTCGAACTAGAGTATTCATAGTCTGCCTTTCCTACTTAATACGCCCAACAAGAGCATACATCTCGAACTAGAGTATTCATAGTCTGCCTTTCATACTTAATACACCCAACAAGAGCCTACCTCTCGAACTAGAGTATTCATAGTCTGCCTTTCATACTTAATACGCCCAACAAGAGCCTACCCCTCGAACTAGAGTATTCATAGTCTGCCTTTCCTACTTAATACGCCCAACAAGAGCATACATCTCGAACTAGAGTATTCATAGTCTGCCTTTCATACTTAATACACCCAACAAGAGCATACATCTCGAACTAGAGTATTCATAGTCTGCCTTTCCTACTTAATACGCCCAACAAGAGCCTACCTCTCGAACTAAAGTATTCATAGTCTGCCTTTTCTACTTAATACGCTCAACAAAAGCCAACCTCTCGAACTAGAGAATTCATAGTCTGCATTTTCTACTTAATACACCCAACAAGAGCCTACCTCTCGAACTAGATTATTCATAGTCTGCTTTTCATACTTAATATGAAATAGTCACACACAAAGTGTGTTTTGCAGATAATATAGCATTCATACTATCATTATACTATACTATTAGTATATTCTTGGGGAAATTGTCATAATTTGGTAACTATTATGCCTATTTCTAAATTATAACCTATAATGAAGGTCATCCGTGCCTTTAGGTTTTAAATTTGAGTTTATGTTTGTTTTTGTTTGGTTCGTTGTGTTTTTTCTATTTGACATCGCGACGAGGACACACCTCTAGAATGTCTATCGATTAATTCGGGTTTTCCGCTTTCCCAACTTAACACCACAACGAGAACCTATATATAGAAGTAGAGCATATGACTCATAGCGAATTCCGTGTCCTGTGTGTCCTACTTTACATCACAACGCTCCTCTAGAAGTAGAGTTTGCATGAGACTCACGACGAATTCCGATGTCTGCCTTTCCTACTTAATACGCCCAACAAAAGCATACATCTCGAACTAGAGTATTCATAGTCTGCCTTTCCTACTTAATACGCCCAACAAAAGCATACATCTCGAACTAGAGTATTCATAGTCTACCTTTCCCACTTAATACGCCCAACAAAAGCATACATCTCGAACTAGATTATTCATAGTCTGCCTTTCATACTTAATACGCCCAACAAAAGCATACATCTCGAACTAGAGTGTTCATAGTCTGCCTTTCATACTTAATACACCCAACAAAAGCATACATCTCGAACTAGAGTATTCATAGTATGCCTTTCATACTTAATACGCCAAACAAGAGCCTACCTCTCGAACTAGAGTATTCATAGTCTGCCTTTCATACTTAATACGCCAAACAAGAGCCTACCTCTCGAACTAGAGTATTCATAGTCTGCCTTTCATACTTAATACGCCCAACAAAAGCATACATCTCGAACTAGAGTATTCATAGTCTGCCTTTCATACTTAATACGCCCAACAAAAGCATACATCTCGAACTAGAGTGTTCATAGTCTGCCTTTCATACTTAATACGCCAAACAAGAGCCTACCTCTCGAACTAGAGTATTCATAGTCTGCCTTTCATACTTAATACGCCAAACAAGAGCCTACCTCTCGAACTAGAGTATTCATAGTCTGCCTTTCATACTTAATACGCCCAACAAAAGCATACATCTCGAACTAGAGTATTCATAGTCTGCCTTTCATACTTAATACGCCCAACAAAAGCATACATCTCGAACTAGAGTGTTCATAGTCTGCCTTTCATACTTAATACACCCAACAAAAGCATACATCTCGAACTAGAGTATTCATAGTATGCCTTTCATACTTAATACGCCAAACAAGAGCCTACCTCTCGAACTAGAGTATTCATAGTCTGCCTTTCATACTTAATACGCCAAACAAGAGCCTACCTCTCGAACTAGAGTATTCATAGTCTGCCTTTCATACTTAATACGCCCAACAAAAGCATACATCTCGAACTAGAGTATTCATAGTCTGCCTTTCATACTTAATACGCCCAACAAAAGCATACATCTCGAACTAGAGTATTCATAGTCTGCCTTTCATACTTAATACGCCCAACAAAAGCATACATCTCGAACTAGAGTATTCATAGTATGCCTTTCATACTTAATACACCCAACAAAAGCATACCTCTCGAACTAGAGTATTCATAGTCTGCCTTTCATACTTAATACACCCAACAAGAGCCTACCTCTCGAACTAGAGTATTCATAGTCTGCCTTTCATACTTAATACGCCCAACAAAAGCATACATCTCGAACTAGAGTATTCATAGTCTGCCTTTCATACTTAATACGCCCAACAAAAGCATACATCTCGAACTAGAGTATTCATAGTCTGCCTTTCATACTTAATACACCCAACAAGAGCCTACCTCTCGAACTAGAGTATTCATAGTCTGCCTTTCATACTTAATACGCCCAACAAGAGCCTACCTCTCGAACTAGAGTATTCATAGTCTGCCTTTCATACTTAATACACCCAACAAGAGCCTACCTCTCGAACTAGAAAATTCATAGTCTGCCTTTCCTACTTAATACACCCAACAAAAGCCTACCTCTCGAACTAGAGAATTCATAGTCTGCCTTTCCCACTTAATACACCCAACAAGAGCCTACCTCTCGAACTAGAAAATTCATAGTCTGCCTTTCCTACTTAATACACCCAACAAAAGCCTACCTCTCGAACTAGAGAATTCATAGTCTGCCTTTCCTACTTAACACGCCCAACAAGAGCCTACCCCTCGAACTAGAGTATTCATAGTCTGCCTTTCATACTTAATACACCCAACACAAGCATACATCTCGAACTAGAGTATTCATAGTCTGCCTTTCCCACTTAATACGCCCAACAAAAGCATACATCTCGAACTAGAGTATTCATAGTCTGCCTTTCCCACTTAATACACCCAACACAAGCATACCTCTCGAACTAGAGTATTCATAGTCTGCCTTTCATACTTAATACACCCAACAAGAGCCTACCTCTCGAACTAGAGTATTCATAGTCTGCCTTTCCTACTTAATACCACGACAAGAGCCAACCTCTCGAACTAGATTATTCATAGTCTGCCTTTCCTACTTAATACGCCCAACAAGAGCATACATCTCGAACTAGAGTATTCATAGTCTGCCTTTCCCACTTAATACACCCAACACAAGCCAACCTCTCGAACTAGAGTATTCATAGTCTGCCTTTCATACTTAATACACCCAACAAGAGCATACATCTCGAACTAGAGAATTCATAGTCTGCCTTTCCTACTTAATACGCTCAACAAAAGCCAACCTCTCGAACTAGAGTATTCATAGTCTGCCTTTCCTACTTAATACGCCCAACAAGAGCATACATCTCGAACTAGAGTATTCATAGTCTGCCTTTCCTACTTAATACGCCCAACAAGAGCATACATCTCGAACTAGATTATTCATAGTCTGCCTTTCCTACTTAATACACCCAACAAGAGCATACATCTCGAACTAGAGTATTCATAGTCTGCCTTTCCTACTTAATACGCCCAACAAGAGCCTACCTCTCGAACTAGAGTATTCATAGTCTGCCTTTCCCACTTAATACGCCCAACAAGAGCCTACCTCTCGAACTAGATAATTCATAGTCTGCCTTTCCTACTTAATACACCCAACAAGAGCATACATCTCGAACTAGAGAATTCATAGTCTGCCTTTCATACGTAATACACCCAACAAGAGCCTACCCCTCGAACTAGAGAATTCATAGTCTGCCTTTCCTACTTAACACGCCCAACAAGAGCCTACCACTCGAACTAGAGTATTCATAGTCTGCCTTTCCTACTTAACACGCCCAACAAGAGCATACATCTCGAACTAGAGAATTCATAGTCTGCCTTTCCTACTTAACACGCCCAACAAGAGCATACATCTCGAACTAGATTATTCATAGTCTGCCTTTCCTACTTAATACACCCAACAAGAGCATACATCTCGAACTAGAGAATTCATAGTCTGCCTTTCCTACTTAATACGCTCAACAAAAGCCAACCTCTCGAACTAGAGTATTCATAGTCTGCCTTTCCTACTTAATACGCCCAACAAGAGCATACATCTCGAACTAGAGTATTCATAGTCTGCCTTTCCTACTTAATACGCCCAACAAGAGCCTACCTCTCGAACTAGAGTATTCATAGTCTGCCTTTCCCACTTAATACGCCCAACAAGAGCCTACCTCTCGAACTAGATAATTCATAGTCTGCCTTTCCTACTTAATACACCCAACAAGAGCATACATCTCGAACTAGAGAATTCATAGTCTGCCTTTCATACGTAATACACCCAACAAGAGCCTACCCCTCGAACTAGAGAATTCATAGTCTGCCTTTCCTACTTAACACGCCCAACAAGAGCCTACCACTCGAACTAGAGTATTCATAGTCTGCCTTTCCTACTTAACACGCCCAACAAGAGCCTACCACTCGAACTAGAGTATTCATAGTCTGTATTTCCTACTTAATACGCCCAACACGACCCTACCACTCGAACTAAAGTATTCATAGTCTGCATTTCCTGCTAAATACGCCCAACAAGAACCTACCTCTCGAACTAGAGAATTCATAGTCTGCCTTTCCTACTTAATACGCTCAACAAGAGCCTACCTCTCGAACTAGAGTATTCATAGTCTGCCTTTCCTACTTAATACGCCCAACAAGAGCCTACCACTCGAACTAGAGTATTCATAGTCTGTATTTCCTACTTAATACGCCCAACACGACCCTACCACTCGAACTAAAGTATTCATAGTCTGCATTTCCTGCTAAATACGCCCAACAAGAACCTACCTCTCGAACTAGATAATTCATAGTCTGCCTTTCCTACTTAATACGCCCAACAAGAGCATACATCTCGAGCTAGAGTATTCATAGTCTGTCATTCCTACTTAATACGCTCAACAAGAGCATACATCTCGAACTAGAGTATTCATAGTCTGCATTTCCTGCTAAATACGCCCAACAAGAACCTACCTCTCAAACTAGAGAATTCATAGTCTGCCTTTCCTACTTAATACGCCCAACAGGAGCCAACCTCTCGAACTAGAGTATTCATAGTCTGCCTTTCCTACTTAATACGCCCAACAAGAGCATACATCTCGAACTAGAGTATTCATAGTCTGCCTTTCATACTTAATACGCTCAACAAGAGCCTACCTCTCGAACTAGAGTATTCACAGTCTGCATTTCCTACTTAATACGCCCAACAAGAGCCTCTCGAACTAGAGTATTCCATGATTCTATAAGCGACGCAAAGCAAAATTGGCTCACAAACGTTGTCTACATCACGCATGTAATCTCGAACTTGGTCCTTCACCTAATGTGTGAAAACATGGTTAAGGAACAGGTATTAAAGGTACTCAATCCGATTCGATGGTCCCCATATAATCAGATCCCAACAACAGCAACAACAACAACATTTTTTTAAATGCCGCTTCAGTTATCAGAATCGATTAATTGCCCAAAAATAATGCTAACCACAGTCAACTGTATAGTATAAAATTGCCCAAAACCTGTTAATTATCAACATTTTTACTTTAGGTTATCCATCTTCATCTCCGCAATTTGGTCGGAGACGTCGGCTCGTCGACTTTTTGCCAGGCCGCCAAAAAATACCTGTAGTGAAAAATAATATATTTTAAAAATCGATATCTGATCACTCTGAGCTTTGATAGGTGGGTTCCTCGACTCGAATAAAATATTTTTTTACCCCCCCCCCCCCAAAGCCAAATACATTGTAATTTGGGAGCGTTAATTCGGATTATGCATGCATCTTTAACTAAGAAATAGAGTACCTCCATCGGATTTCGATGTTATAAAGTTCCACGTCAAAACATCAACAGTTTTGAACTCGTGGAGTATTAATATATCTACGGGTGTAGTCAGAGTGGAAATTCATGAAATGGTCTAACCAATATCCTCTTGGAAACGTATTCGTCCTTCATTCGTTAACATATGCATTGGCAGAGATGCCGGTGGGTATTTACCGTAATTATCAGTGTATAGTAATAAATTAATCAGCACACAAGTGAGAAAACGCTCTTTTATAATATTTAAACATTGTTACCATATACCAGGTGAAGTCTATCTAGGCCGCTATTTTATAATATTTAAACATTGTTACCATATACCAGGTGAAGTCTAACAAAACGCTCTTTTATAATATTTAAACATTGTTATCGTATACCAGGTGAAGTCTAACAAAACTCTCTTTTATAATATTTAAACATTGTTACCATATACCAGGTGAAGTCTAACAATGACGCTCTTCGTGCATAAATAAAAGCAATCAGTGCTAATTACGAAAGGGGACACGTTCAGAAATCGAGTACATAAGTTTCCAATTACGTAAAATACCAAAGCCTATATACTTATCCATCAAGCATCTGCAGGATTCGATGAAGCTGATGTTATTTATTATGGCGTAGAGATGCTTGCCATTTATTTTGTCTTCCCAGTATATGTTGAACTTCAAAAATTAATGCGAATTTGTCTGGAGTCTGTTTATTCTGAACTGTGAGTGATGCGAATAGGTCTTTGGTGTCATCCAATTAATATCTTCAAAGAAAACGGCACGAAGACATCTCGTTCAGTTAAAGTGATATGTCCACAACGCAGGACTAGATATTGACACCGATGCGACCGGATATTCCGCAGAAAAGAAACAAATCTGTTAGGCATATGTGACATATACTTGACGTGTTAATACGGTATACTGTGGCATACCACACGGTATCATGTTATATTGAATTAACTTATTGTGTTATAACTATGCCATTTATTACGTTAAAAGTCACTTTTGCGAAATAATGGACATACGTGTATATGCAGATTCGCACCATAAACGGATAATGTTCAAAATAGAACATAAACATATACTTTTTAACAATTTTATTCATGATAATGGTCATGGTGCTGGTGATGAACTTTTTATAAATAACACTTGTATCCAAGATAATGATCATGATGCTAAGGATGGATATTACTCCGTACTACCAGTACACGGAAATGCCAACTCCAGTCTTAAAGTGGCAAATAAAAACAGAGACGACATAGAGTATAATGAAATACGTGATCGAATTTTACTATATCCGAATACACGTAATGTGGAGTGTAGTGTCGCTACAGACACGCCCAACCTTCTAAATCCTAATGAAAATGGCAAAGCATCAGAAATCTTAAATCTCAAAACAAAGTTCAGTATACTTTCTCTCAATGTTTGTGGACTGAGAGCAAGAGTAAATTACCCAGAATTCCAAGAACTTTGCAACAATCATGACATTCTTTGTCTGTCAGAAACCAAAACAGATAATTGCGACCAAATAACTTTACAGGGATTCAAATTATATATGAAAAACAGAATGAAACTTTCGCGGGTGAAATCTGGAGGAATTGCCATAGGTATTAGAGATAGATTAGAATCATTAGCAAGCATCATAAATACAAAGTGTACTTTTATTCACTGGGTAGAACTAAAACTGAATAATCGGAGAGATGCTATTATCATAGGTGCTTTATACATCCCACCAGATGGTTCCATATACACATCAGACACCGCGTTTGATGAAGTAACTGCAGAAATCCTGAATATGAGACAAAGAAGTGAGACTATACTTATTACCGGGGATTTTAATGCACGTACAGCGGAGATTTTAGACTACATCCAATTCACCAAGAACAAACATGCAGATTTTGACAGCTACCTGTATGATAACCAAAATGTTGAATCAGAAATCGAAAAAGCTGGCCTCACCAAACAAAGATTTAACACTGATAAAACAGTAAATAGCTATGGTCGCAAACTGATTTCCCTTTGTCAACAAAATGACATGATTATTATAAATGGCCGTATGGGAAATGATTCCATGATAGGAAAACTTACTTGTGGCGATGCCTCAACAATTGATTATACCATAAGTTCTCTTGCAATGCTATTTATATTAAATAACTTCACAGTAGGGGAACTAAATAAACTTTTCTCAGATGTTCACAAGCCATTAACAACCGAAATAGTAATAAATCAGCACGTGCAGACAAAAAGTACACATGAATCTAATGCAGGGGCAGCTAGACCCAGATGGGATACAACTAAATTAAGTGAATTTAAATATAATCTTGATGACGAAGAAATTAATGTCATAAAACAGACCATTGATAAATATGAAACTGACGTTGTAAGTATTAATGAAATAAATAGCCTAGTATCAAAAATAACAGGAGCTATAAATAATTCGGCGAATAAAACTTTCGGAGTCCCGGTATGTAAATTAAATAAAAAAAAGATAAATACACGTGGTAAGCCCTGGTTTAATTTGGCATGTAAACTGGCCAGAAAGGAATACAGAAAATCACAAAGAAATAATAAATTAAGACAATATGATTACTCTAAAAATGTAATGCGCGAGGAATGTAAAAAATATAAACTCGTATTGGACAATGCGATGAAAGTACACAGGGAAAAGGTATCGCGTGAAATGAATAAACTAAAAAAAGGTAATGCAAAACTATTTTGGAGTACTCTGAACAAGAAAAGCAGAGTAACATGTAATAAGCTAAAAATAAGTGAATTGGAGAACCATTTTCGAGAAATGAATGCTATATCATATGAAGATAACCCTAATTTAAAAATTAAGGACACAAATTACGAAGGAAATGATCAAATAAATAGACCAATTACATGCGAGGAAATAAACACTGCAGTCTCGAACCTCAGTAACAACAAATCCCCCGGAACTGATGGAATTTTGAACGAATATATAAAAGCCTCAACTGGTGCGCTATTAAATATATACTGTAAACTTTTTAATCTAGTCCTAGACTCTGGTTGTGTTCCTGACTCCTGGGGAATAGGCACTATTATACCCTTATTTAAAAACAAAGGCGACACTAGCGATCCCAAAAATTATAGGCCAATTACCTTACTAAGTTGTCTTGGAAAATTATTTACAAAAATCTTGACAAACAGAATTAATACATACCTAGAAGAGCAAGAAATTATAAATGAAAATCAATCAGGCTTTAGAAAAAAATATTCCACTGTTGATAATATGTTTGTTCTCCATATGCTGACCCAAACTACTAGGGCACTAAACAGAAGCTTATACTGTGCATTCATAGATTTTGAGAAAGCGTTTGACAAAGTATGGAGACAAGGGTTATGGCACAAACTATTGCTAAATAATATAAACGGCAAAATTTACAAAGTTATACGCAGTATGTACCTAAATATTAAGTCCAGAGTGCAATTGGGGAAAATACAATCAAACTACTTCCCGTGCTTATCTGGTGTCCGTCAAGGAGTTAATCTCTCACCTGTACTTTTTACATTATATCTAAATGACCTAGAAGACTACTTAGAGTCCTCGGGAGCTATCGGTTTACCAAAACTATCCAATGACGTTAAAAATCATCTGAATATTTACATGAAACTGTTCATAGTTCTATATGCAGATGACACCGTTCTCATGGCTGAAACCCCCGCAAAATTACAAAACGCATTGAATATTTTTCATAATTACTGCAAAACGTGGAAACTGAGAGTTAATGCAACAAAGACTAAAATCATGCTTATATCCAAACGAAGCCTCCCAAAAACAGAATTTTTTTTTACAATGGCAATCCAATTGATGTTGTAAAAATGTTTTACTATCTTGGAATTACACATACCAAGTCTGGTTCATACTCTGAAGCCAAAAAAGTCCTTGCTGACAAAGCCACTAAGGCCATGTATTCGATAATCACTAAAGCAAGATTACACTGCCTTTCAATTAAAAATCAATTTGATCTGTTTGATTCACAAGTTGTTCCCATAATTTCTTATGGATGCGAGATTTGGGGTACCGGCAAAAATGACATATTTGAGAACATACATAAAAAATTTTGTAAGCATGTTCTCCAATTAAAACTATGTACATGTAATTATATGATATACGGAGAAAGTGGTAGGGTACCAATTGATATATTAATCAATTTGCGATTGATAAAGTACTGGTTCAAAGTGGTCAATATGAACTCTAATAGATACTGTAAAATCTTATATTTATTAGCATTGAAGCTCAATGAGCAGCCAGACATAAATTTTCACTGGATAAACAAAATTTGTAAAATCTTAACAGATTGCGGTCAGTCCCATCTAATGAAGTTGGATAAAATCATCAGTAGTGACCAACTAATTTCTTATATAAAGTGTTGTCTTATCAGCAGATTCCGTGATACATGGAAAGCTGATATAAACACAGCTGGTAGCAGGGGAAAAATTTATAGAATGTTTAAACATGATATACAGTTTGAAGACTATCTAAATATCCTTGACACTAAAAATTGGATAACTCTATGCAGATTTCGCACATGTAATCACCAGCTACCAATAGAAAAAGGTCGCTGGAGTTATAAGGACCTACCGGATAGATTATGCCCACTATGTCATACTCGAAGTCTAGGTGATGAAATACATTATCTATTAGAATGCGAATCCTTTAAAGACTCAAGAAAACGTTTTTTAAATCATAGATATATTATGAAAGCAGATGTAACGTCATCGATAGACGAAATTCTTAATATGAAAGATCCCCCGTCCCTTCTTAGACTCTGCTCGTTTATTAGACTCATCACAAAGCCACTCGCAATGCATGAATTCTAACTGATCAGGATTGAGACACTCATTTGATAACATATTCCAATCATTCACATCCATCATTCACAATCATGCACGGGTAGTGAATTCAAACACCATGGATAGCACCAAGCTGATTATTAAATTTACCACCTGGGCATGCCTGTCAGTTAACAAGATTGAAACTGCAAACAAATTGTTAGAGTGATCATCATCTACATGTATGTTTTTTATATCATTATAACCATAAATATGTTATAATATTGATATTGTGATATCGTGTAACCATCGGACTATAATATAACCGACCACCATACTTAATATATACGTCAGCAGACGAATATAGCAAATACAACAAAAAATCTAACAGAGACTTGACCAATCGTATTCTTCAGACATTCTCAATTTTAGACTAATTTAGTAATGGAATAAAATTTAAAATGAATTACAAGTTTCACCTTTAATTACAGCCACTACCAGCTCAATCGATATATAGTAATAGGGAATTATCGACCTGTTTTACATATATTGCGAGCAACCTTTGACGTTAATTGACAACTACTTAGACATATTCTTCTGATACTAGAAAATACACAGCACGTGTATGACGAAAATATTACTTCCCGGTTCCGTTCTATTTACGAACAGTAGTCTTGCAGATTCGGAAAATGCGCGGTGCAGTCTTACTCGTCTCAGCTGATACGCTGGTAGCGGTTTCTGACAACCAATGAGGGTTATTAAACCCAACCTGCTATAGATCCGGGGTTACATGTATGTATTATCTTTTGTATTATAATCATACTATATGACTATTGTATATAACTCTGTTTCTCAATATCCGTTACATGTAATTTCCATGTGTTTATTTGGATGAGAGAATAAAGCATATCTATCTATCTATCTGTGGAGCCTTGAGTGGTGGGTGGCAATTTCCAGAGGTACTTAAGCTAAACATTCATTTGACAAGGAATTTGCATTAATTACAGTTATAGTTATTGCGAGAGTTACCGTGAACTGGTTGCTAAAATATGCTGCCTGTATGATGTTAATTGTGTAATCCATACTATTGTTGATAACATTGGTACTGTCTTGCTATAATACTTCAACAAATATAATCCTGATAAATTAAATTAACATAATAAGTCTCAAGGTGCATGCATCTTCTGTATTATTCAGTCATAATATTTCAAAACAGACATGTATACAGCAATTGTCTGTTTCTATATAATGTAATATTGGTGATATCGATGTTGGAATGTGTGCGGCCATGTCATGACTGCTATGCAGATCTGTCATTAATAAATTCGTCCCCATCGAAGACCATTGACATGTTATCGGTTAAACAATTACAATATCGTTAAAGGGGTACTGTATGTCATTTTTAATAATAATTTCCCGGTGATAACAACGATATAATATCGATAATATATAGAAAAATAAGTAATTTGAGTCGAAGCTGTATGTATTCTGTAAACGTTCAGCTTAATATAGGTGATCTTAAAATCAAAGTTAATAATTTTATATAAATTTAATTTATGGCTGGAGTCATAAATTAAATTACGAATTTCCGTGTACAAGACGTAATCAAAATATTTCACGGATAGTGGATAGGGAAAAGCGTGGCACACATGATCGTGTAAAACATTATGTTGATAAGGGGCGTAAACGCAAGCCACTCACTGACTAGTGACTATACAATGACTTAATGAGTACACGGATATAATATAACATTTATTTGATACATTTGCTTGAAAACTGTCGAAAAATTACTCGACAACGACAATTGGTATTTTCGCATTCCGGCTAATCTGCAATTCGTAACATTACTTCGTACTGAACAGACTTTCAAATAATGGACATCTGGTTACCTTATTCTATAACTCAGAGACTAAAGAAACCAACAACAAGTCAACATTTGGGTACAGTATCCCTTTAATTAATTCGCGTGGCCTTGTCATCTCAGCTATATGATGTCTTTCTTGTTGGGAAACCAATCGTCAATACTATAGGGGAGAGCAGCACAATGGCCTGGTATGCATATATACATGTATATAAGAGTGTTTGATTTAAAATATCTGACGAAGTGAGTTCACGTTTTCGTCGCCGATGGATTCGTAATAGTGGAGTCGCTTAAGCCACAATAATGGAAGAATCGTTCACTTCTGGATAGAAGCACCAAACTTCGAACATATATTGTCCAATATATCCCTGATCATAATCCAGCTGGTTCCAGAATTCGGTTAAGTGGAACCCGTTAAATTCAAGATAGCGCCCAACATGGCCGCCGTTTTTCAGACGGGTCACTAAATCAGTTTGATGCAAATTATAGTGATACAGTCTTGTCATATGTATACAAATGTAGACATTTTTGTGAAGATAAGATAAAATTCCACCATTATACAATGCATTATATGGTAAAATTGGAACTCACCGTCCAAGATGGCCGTCAAAATGGCAGCTGGAAGTGGAAAATTAGATTTGTTCTCCAATATCTTTAAGATCAGTTTATGCTGTTTGGTACTGGTTGATAATTGTGACTTTATGTTGGATTGATCATGTTAACTGACAATTGGAGCAATGAAATGTGCCATTCATGGTGTCAGAAACCTTTCTAATCCCTCAAAAATTCGATTTTATAGAAAGCGGTATAAAATGTTACCAAAAATCACCATTGTGATTTCTAGTCATATTTCATCAAGAAAAGGGCAGAACTGTGAAATTTTAGTGAAACATTCCATTTCTTATGCATATTCCAATCCATTAGTACCAAAATTGTCACTTTGGCTCAAAATGGCTGCAAAAATGGCGCCCAAAATGGCAGCCGGAAGTGGAAAATTTGATTTGTTTTTTCTAATGTCTTTAAGATCAGTTTTTGCTGTTTGGTACTGGTTGAGAATCGTGACTTTATGTTGTATCTTTCATATTAACTGACCATTGGAGCAATGAAATATGCCATTCATGAGATCATAAACCCTTTCTGATCCCTCAAAAATTCGATTTTACAGAAAGTGGTATACAATTTTACCAAAAATTACCATTGGGATTTCTAGTCATATTTCATCAAGAAATGGGCAGAACTGTGCAATTTTAGTGAAGCATTCCATTTTTTATGCATATTCCAACTCATTAGTACAAAAATTGTCACTTTGGCTCAAAATGGCGGCCAAATTGGCAGCGGAAGTGGAAAATTTGATTTGTTTTCTCTAATATCTTTAAGATCAGTTTATGCTGTTTGGTACTGGTTTAGAATTCTCACTTTATGTTGTATTATTCATGTTACTGACCATTGGAGCAATGAAATATGCCATTCATGAAGTCAGAAACCATTCTGATCTCTCAAAAATTCGATATTACAGAAAGCGGTATAACATTTTCCCCAAATCACCATTGTGATTTATAGTCATATTTCATCAAGAAATGGGCAGAACTGTGCAATTTTAGTGAAACATTCCATTTATTATGCATATTCCAACTCATTGGTTCCAAAATTGTCACTTTGGCTCAAAATGGCTGCAAAAATGGCGGCCAAAATTGGAAAAATGGTAAATATTGCTCATGCTGCGTGCCATGCAACCACATACAAGTTGTGGTTGATGTCAAAGTTTGAATATTATGTGTTATATAGATTGAATACTAACATTTCTTATGCACCTAACAAGTTAATTTTTTATGTATATCTCAAACATTATTCTCTGCTGTTCCGAAAAGGTAGTAAATTGTGACCTACTGGGTTATTAAACATGTTACTTAATCAAGTGAAAACTATAGGTTCTATTATTGTCGCCCCAGTACATTATGAGGCATGACAAATTCATTTTAAAGGATGCAGTATGGAATTTTGCCTAAAAAACTTCTTTTGAGATTATGGCCATGTTTCTGAAGGGAAATGGGCATGTACGCCATGCAGAACAAAGAAACTGGGCTGAGCGGGACCAATAGATGTTGCTACTCTCACAAATTAGCGTCAACAAACTAGCGTCAAAAGTTATCAACATTGATCAACTTAATACATGATGCTTGTAAAAATGGTAGTCAGTGAGTGACTTTGTGGTCACAGATGATGTAAATATGTATACATGAAATATAATCACAAATGGTGTGACTAGTTATACAAGGAGTGTCTATATGGTCATGTGTGTGGTATTTATGGTGAGATGCAGGTAAACAAGGAGTGCTAATGCATGAGGTGAATAGGTATACGTGGAGTGGCTGTATAGTCACTGAAGTGATGTATGGGTATAACACGAGTAGGTACATTCCATCCGTGTGTTGTTTATGTATATGTGGAGTGACTTTATGATCATGTGTGGAATGTACAGGTGTACATTTGGTGGCTTCATTTTCATGGATGGGTGTATATGTATACATGTGTTGGTTGCATGAAAATGGGTGGGGTGTATGGATACATAAGGAGTGGTTGTATGCGTATGGGTATAATAATTATAGGTGTACGTGGAACGGTTGTATGGTCATGGTTGTTGAAATGTATATGCATACATGCATAGATGGATGGTCATTGGCGAGCGTGTTGGTATATATGAAGTGGCATTGTGATCTTAGGTGTATATGGTATGTATGTGCATCTTTGCTGTTGGTGTATTGTCATTAGGGGATATATATGTATACAGGGAGTCGCTGTATGATCATGGATCGGATGTATGAGTATACAACGAATGGCTGAATTGTCATGTGTGAGGTGTATATATGCAAGTCTGGAGTATACAAATGACCACGTGTTATTGGTGTATCCATTCAATGCTGATGTGTAGATGTATACACTACATAACCCTATGGCCATGTGTGGGGATGTATATGTATATCGTGAGTGGCTATATGCCACGTATGTGGAAAATAGGTATGAGGGAGATACCATATGGTCGATGGTGCTGTGGTGTAAGGTATGTCTTGAAGGATTTATGGCAATTAGTGAGGTGTATACGAACAACTGGAGTGACTCTATGGTCATGAGTGGGGTGTATATGCATATCTTGAGTGGCTATATGGTCATGCGTATACACGGAGTGACCGTATGGCCAATGGTGAGGTGATGTGCTGGGTATTGGTATGTCTTGAAAGCTGCATGGCCACTGGTGAGGTGTATATGTATACCTGGAGTGACTTTATAGGCATGGGTGGGGTGCATATGCATATATTTAGTGGCTATATGACCATTGGTGCGGCCAATATGTGTATATGGAATAACCATATGGCCAATGGTGATGTGAATTGGTAAACAATGATTGACTATATGACCACGAATGTGGTTATGAGTATACAACGAGTGGCTGAATTGTCATGAGTGAGGTGTATATGCACGCATGTGTGTATGAATGGTCGTGTGAGCGGGGTATTGGTATATATGGAACGTATGTGTGGCCATTGGTGATGCGTATATATGTACTTGGAGTGACTCTATTGTTATGGGTGTGGTGTATATGTAGAGCTTGAGTGACTACATGGCCATGGGTGTGGCAAATATATACATGGAGTAATTGTATGGACAATGGTGAGGCGAATATGTATACATGAAGTGAATGTATGATCATGAATGTGGTGTAGAGCTATATATAGAGTGAGTATACGGTCGTGGGTGAGGCGTAGAAGTATACATGCATGGCGACTTGTGACTATATAGTCAAGTGCGTGGTGTACGGTTATACCTAAATATGGCTGTACGATCATGGATGAAGTGTGTGTGTAAAAAAACAAGTGGCTACATGATCATTTATGTGGTGTGTATGTATATATGGAGCGAGTGTATGGTCATGGGTGGGTTGTACATGTGTAAATTTGAGTGGGTATCGATTTACACAATAACTCAGGGACATGTTAATCGATATAGAGGTAATGTCAGAGAGTTCTACATCCTGATGGTGGTTTATATGCACAATGGGGGAAACGGTTTTCCTGACATTAGTCATTTCGATGCCAATGAGCCACAATTGTATTGTCGTAGCCTCATAATAATGCCCCTTTCGGTTCAGTTTCAAGTGCTGTCCATTTCCGTACAAAAAACATGGTCAGAATCCCAAAAGAAGTTTTTGGCAAAATTCCGTACTACATCGTTTATAATTAATTGTCATGCCTCATAAGTAACATGGTTAATACGAAGTGAATCACAATTTGCTACCTTTTCGGAACATCAGAGAATAATATTCCGGATATATATGAAAAATAATTTGTTTTACCAAATTTGGTTGGCATTTTGCAAACCATCTTGAGTAATTTTGTCCAAAAACAGATAAGTGTGACTCATTTAAGACAGATCAAGACAATAAATATCTTCGATACAATTTTACTTGAAAATATTGTCTTAACCTGGAGGTTAATTTATGCCGATTTTGATGTCAAGTTTGTGATAGAAAAATCCAATAATTCTGGTAATTTCAGTGTTTAAAATAGTAACAATTAACCAAGGTGCATCAGAAATGGTAGTATTCAATATATATACGACTGAATAGTCAGTTTTTCATCAACCACAACTGATATGCGGTTGCATGACTCGCTGGGGCAATATTTACATTTTTCCATATTCTGGGTGCTATTTTGGCTGCTATTTTGAGCCAAATTGACAATTTGGGTACAATTGAGTTGGAAATATTCATAAGAAATGGAATTTGTCACTTAGATTGTTCAGTTCTTCCCATTTCTTGACGATATATGACTAGAATCCAAATGGTGATTTTTTGTAAATTTTTATATCACTTTCTGTAAAATCGAATTTTTAAGGGATCGGAGTTGGCAGGGAGCCCACGAATGGCATATATCATTGCTTTAATGTTCAGTTAATATGACCAATACAAAATAAAGTTGCAATTCTCTAACAGTTCCGACAAGCAGGAACTGATTTGAAAGATATTAGTGAAAAAACGTTATTTTTTTTAATTTTAGCGTCCATTATGGCGGCCATTTTGGATTATCATAGACAAATTGAATGTAGATACAAATGCGGACATCCATGGTATCGCTTCGACAATCGCCAATGTCTATATATCATTTAATATAGCCATTATATTCGATACAAAATAGATACCCCTAAATCTAAATCGAAATGTCAAGGTCAATTTGAAGGTCAAGGGGTCACCAGAAACCTGGAACCAGCTAACTGGTTGATGAGTACGACATACCCAACCAACCCTGAAAGTTTCATGCTTCTATCCAAAAGTGAACGATTTTTCGTTAAGCGACTCCACTATAAACAGTGGTGTGAGTGAAGAAAAATATTATTGAACGTTTTAATCGTCATGTTTGAAACTCACACCAGTTCCGATCCCTTTCGGACATAGCGCCAGGGACGTGGCTAGAGGGCCTCCGTTGGGGGAGGGGGTGTCCACCTTCTGAAATTCCAACTGCAACCCCCTTCAATCAGAATCAGACCAAACACAAGTTTTGCATAATTCCATTTGCACCCCCCCCCCCCCTTGCACCTAAGTGCTCAGGCCTACTATCCTATATATTCATAAACCATGGTTCTATATTCCCGGTATGAGAACATTGAGAAATTTAAAACTGAAATATTGCATAAATCCTAACATCTAGAGGTCTAACTCCAGACAGAAATGCACACGGCTATGGGCAAGAGACCAGGACACATCGGGCTGACCATGGCTGTTCGGCCCGGTGTGAGAACATTTTGATAAACTATACAATAAAATCGTAAATCCTAGCATCTAGACTGGCCTCAACTGAAGCTTTCATATAGTGTTGGAAATTTCAAACCTCATATATACTGCCCCTCAGGTTGGGAAATTCTCCAACTGATGACCATTTCAGTCCACAGGTGTATTGGCCATGGGGGAGAGAAAATGAAACACTGGTTTGGCCAGGTGTGCGAAAATTTTGAAATCTGAACAAGAAAATCGCAAAATTCTAGCATCTAGACTAGCCTCAAGACTTCCTAGAGTTGGAAATTTCAAACATATCACCCCCACTTAGGTTGGAAAATTTCCAACTGATGACAATGTTGACCAAATGTATGACAATATTGTTTTCTTAAATTAACTAGCAGTTTTTGACTGGCCACGGGGGAGGGACCAGGAACACAAGCTTTCCAAGTGTTGGAAACTTCCAACCTGTCACCCCCATCTAAGGTTGGAATACTTCCAACTGATGACCATTTCAGTCCAAAATTTTGACAAAAAATAGGAAAATATCCAAATATTGGTCCAAAAATAATTAATCCCCGCCCCCAATAAATTGTTTGAAAATCAAACTACAAGAACATTTTCAACCTATTGTTGGTGTGAAATTTCCAACTAATGTTTTGGCAGGTATGAAATTTCCAACTGTTGAAAATTTGGACCAAACCCCTCCCCTGTCGCCACGTCTCTGCATATCATTCATACTGTGTTCACTTCATTGTGTATTTGTGTCGAGGCCTAGCTCACGCTGGATAAACAGAAAATGGTTGCGAGGAACCTGCATTAAATACTTTCTCTGAAACAAAATGATTCGAATTCAGAACATTAACTTTTTACCAACTCCATTAAGTGTATAGAACTTCATTTTAGGGGAGAATAGATATCTACATTTAGTATATGTAAGAGTAAATTGTTCCTTTAAATGTTGTGTTATATTTTGAGTATTCGGTTCGCGTTTGGTCACCGAAGTTATACAATAAACAAAGTGGAGTATTTTTCTATATAGACGGGGTTCTGGTGTACCTCTCTCTATACCTGTACCAAATACGACAAAAATGTAGGCACATGTTTATATTATCTAACTTTAAGCGTGATTCAAGTATATTTCAGGCAAGTATCCGCTATCCAAAGGTATGCACAATTGAAACAATAATATGACTAAACTATCTGCATATAAACCGGGGATTTCGTTGCTTAGGAAACATTCATACAGTTGGCAAAATTTGCCTGCCATGTCTTTGAATGTTTTTTCGATTATCAGATCATTGAAATGCCACGAGTTATAGCACGACTGATTTTTGCCATACATGTATATTCGACGGCCCATTTCGGACAATATAGTTTTCCACAGAAGCCACACCCACAACGGTAGTAATGACCACTTGCTATGCTTTTATATTGAACTCCTTGCTCAAATTAACAATTAAATTTAAATTAAATTTTTTTAATTCCACAAAACATTTGAATGTTTTCGGTTGTATAACAACTTATGGAATTCTATATTGATCTCACTACACATGTTATTAAATATTGGGCATGAGCATTTGCGTAGTTATGAGCATTTTATACGTAGTTTGTCGTTCGGTTACGTAGCGTTTTTCCGAAGACCCATAACTCCGAAGGTCCGATTCTCCGAAGGTCAGATTCTCCGACGCCCCGATTCTCCGAAAGCCCATAACTCCGAAGTCCCGATTCTCCGAAATCCCATAACTCCGAAGACCCATTACTCCGAAGGCCTATAACTCCGAACGCCCATAACTCCGAAGGTCTATAACTCCGAAGGGCCGATTCTCCGAAGGTCCGATTATCCGAAGGTCCGATTCTCCGAAGATCATGTTTTATCGCTTATTAAATAGTATACAGTCCAGTGGCGGGGTCAATGGGGCCCTAGGGAAGACCGCCCCCAAAAAACATGTCAAATGTCATGTAAACGTCAGGAAATCCCTCCTAGGCATTCAAATATTCACAGTGTTCCTGCCCAGGGGAGCCCCCGGACCAACGATTGGGGGCGACCCCTCCCATGTATGCGCTCCCCAAATCAGGCCTTCGTGATATGCTTTCGGCATATCATATGCATGATATATCCCCCACATATGCTAATTAATGTGCACCCCTAAATGGGAACCCTGGCTCCGCCACTGGTGTGCACCGGGTATATTATAACGAAACGCTGCAAGAATGTCAGAGTAGCCTATAACATGCACAGGGGCGACACGTTCTTCCCCGTTCACCCCTGTACATTTTACTCTGGCATCTCATGGGCCAACGTAACGTTATAGTATCTGGTGTATAGTCAGTGGCGGGCCAGGATTCCCATTTAGGTGGGGCAGTAGGAACAGTTTGAATATTTTGATGCCCCGTGAACGATTTCCGGGCGTTTACATGACATTGGACATGTTTTGGTAGGGGCCCATATTGTCTGAAATAGCAAGTAGAGGTTTAATGGGGGCAGTGGGAATTTTGGGACCCCTTGGCTTCGCCACTGGACTGTACACTCTTTAGTAAACGATAATACCCCGATAAAACAAAATCTTCGGAGAATCGGACCTTCGGAGAATCGGAACTTCGGAGTTATGGGCCGTCGGAGAATCGGGCCTTCGAAGTTATAGGTCTTCGGAGAATCGGCCCTTCGGAGTTATAGGTCTTCGGAGTTATAGGTCTTCGGAGAATCGGCCCTTCGGAGTTATGGGCTTTCGGAGAATCGGATCTTCGGAGTTATGGGCCGTCGGAGAATCGGGTCTTCGGAGTTATGGGCCGTCGGAGAATCGGGTCTTCGGAGTTGTGGGCCGTCGGAGAATCGGGTCTTCGGAGTTGTGGGCCTTCGTAGTAATAGGTCTTCGGAAAACCGGTCTGACACCTGTCGTTCATATCCCAGAACACTACAGCCTCTACGACGATTTCATTGTTAGAATGTCATGACAACATGCGAACGTGCTGTACCATCTGTCGCATAACCATGCAGCTATCATATTAGTGCAACTGGGGCATAAGCAATAATGGGAGATACTGATGATTGCGAAGGCTAAAATTCCATATCCAATCCCTCAGACTTATACTGGTCCTGATAATTGTGTGTTGATAAAATCTCTGACAGTAAGCGGGCCCATAAAAGGAAGGAAGGCGAGCTATCAATAAAACTAATGATTGTGTTTATCTTTGACAAGACACCTATTTGTTGAGCGTGCCTGTTGCGGCGTCTATTAGTTGTTCATATGCGTGCAGGCTAAATTTCTTTCCCATGTTTCCGGTATTTCCAATTATCAAAGAGGCGGTTAATGCTCTGTTCACATATGCTTCTGTAGAATTATAATCCTCATATTATCGCAAGGGACAGGAAAGACAAATTGAATTTCATCGGTACTTAAGCTAGTAGTGGCACGAGTGATATTATATAAGTTATCATGTCTCCATTTACACTCGTATTGCGTGCTACTGAGATGGGGACAATTGCCATCACCCGGTGCATGCGAATCGGATGGTGGCATCTGTTCTGTCGAGTTTTGTACTACGCTATGCCAGTAAAATGTAGTCACACCGGATTTGTTTCATATTTACACTCAAACATGCATTCGCGCTGCGGAAATTGACTGCTGATTGGTTGAATCGCATCATGTGACGTCGCGCGCAAGACCCAACGTGTCTAAAAATAAAACGCGACAAACATATACCTGTATTTTACATTGTTGTTTCCGAGTTTCCGATCGAACCACTTTACAAATATGACACATGCACATGCAATCTTTTACCATGTACATGTACAATGAATGTTTCCCCAACTATAGAAGTCAGTGTGTAGTTTTCAGTTAAACTAAAAGGTCGAAATCGTATGTTTTGAACCCTCACTTTAAGATAAAACAAAAACTAAAACGGGACAGTGTTGCATGGAGGACAACATACACTACACTATACTAATTTCTCGACAAAGCTATTATCTGAATACAATATATAATGCACTTTACCAATCACCATCGACTTAATGGATTACCTTGCGCGTGTGTAATTCTGCTTCGCTGGGTTGTGCGATAATTAATGGAGTATATCGAGCGGTAAAATATTGCTTGCTCATTGTGAGAAAAAAAACCCCGATGGGTGTTTAATCTTGACAGTGAGAAATGAGCTCGGCATTTGTAGGTTTCACCAAACATACAACAATTTAATCGGAATTTATTATGTTGTATGCCATTATAGCAAATGGGATGTCGGGCCTGGTAACTTAAGACGGGCGCACGTACACCATACCGGCTCTCTGAGTTACTGGCAGAAATAAACCATTATAAAGAGTCGACTTGTAACTGAAATGGGATTTTCGGCTATCTATATGGGTCAACCATACTAGTTAAGTTAGTACAGTACAAGGCCCGTGGTTTTTTCAAAACCACGCGTGGCCAACATTTTAACACGGAAAAAACACGGAAAAATCGCGCGTGGTCTTAGCGTGGTCAACTTCAGAAAATGGCCAGCGTGTTCAAAAACGGTTTGAACACGGCGTGTACATGCCGTGGTCATCCGAGTTCACGCCGTGGTCATCCGTGTTGAAGTCGTGTTCTTAGCGTGATCAATTACGGCAAAATGGCCAGCGTGTTCAAAAACGGTCTGAACACGGCGTGTACATGCCGTGGTCATCTGAGTGCACGCCGTGGTCATCCGTGTTGAAGTCGTGTTCACGGCGTGTTAATAGCGTGGTCAGCCGTGTTTACGGCGTGGTCTGCACCCCAATGCAGAGCGGCACCTACTCTTTTCAGGGACAGTGCGGGAGGTGTGAATAATCCGCGACATCAAAGAGTTGCCGCAGTATTACTTGCGGTAGGATTTTTTCGGGTATATTTGGCCCGGATTGATTTCGTCAGTGAATAAAGAATTGTCAGATAAAATCTTTTATAATAAAAAACAATTTCATATATTGAATTATATATATATATATATATATATATATATATATATATATATATATGTGCATATTTGTTTATCTGTGTCTATGGCCTTTATATCCGTGTCATGTTTTGTTGTCGCATTTTATTTTAGTTGGCATTAATATTTTCTTGTGTTTGTTAATATTACATGTACGCAAATGGTTTCGGTAGTTTGTGCGGCGATATCGTGTTCTAACAAATGGCAGAAAAATTGGATATAACATTACAAAAATTCATAAGTTAAAGACATATTATGCACTCTGAGTGTACTCCGTGGTCATCCGTGTTGAAGTCGTGTTCATGCCGTGGTCATCCATGTTAATAGCGTGGTCAGCAGTGTTTACCCCGTGGTCTGCATCCCATTGCAGAGAGGCACCTACTGTCTTCAGGACAGAGCGGGAGGTGTGAATAATCAGCGACATCAAAGAGTTGCCGCAGGATTACTTCCGGTAGGCTTTTTGGGGGTATATTTGGCCCGGATTGATTTCGTCAATGAATAAAGAATTGTCAGATAAAATCTTTTATAATAAAAAACAATTTCATATATTGAAGTATATATGCATATTTGTTTATCTGTGTCTATGGCCTTTATATCCGTGTCATGTTTTGTTGTCGCATTTTATTTTAGTTGGCATTACTATTTTCTTGTGTTTGTTCATATTACATGTACGCAAATGGTTTCGGTAGTTTGTGCGGCGATATCGTGTTCTAACAAATGGCTGAAAAATTGGATATAACATTACAAAAATTCATAAGTTAAAGACATATAATGCACTTGTTCGGGCGCGTGAAATTGTTTAGTTAGTATGCAGGCGCTATGCCAACTCGGGGAATGTAGAATTCTACTAACATTGCCAAAAATCTCAAACAAATCGTCGTACCACATCATAGAAAACATCGTCTGAACTACGCTCAATTGCAAAAATTTACTTCCCGATTCGGGAGGCAACTATCGGCGGTAAATTAACACAAACGATTTCGCCATCGGGGGTCACTGTATTTAATGAATATATATGAATTACGGTGTGTTTTGTCAATTTGGATATAATATTTGTAAAAAATAACTACTTTCAGCAAGATTATTCTCCATTTCTATTTGATCAGCCTACCGGAGTGTTTCACATCACTTTAAAATTTCGAATTTAATGTTCAAAACGTAACTAAAGTTTTAAATTTTAATTTAATGTTTAATATTCTCATTATAATATTTGGACTCCATACATGTATATCAAATAGTAAACGGTTACATGTACACAGAACAATTGACCCGAGAATTGGGCAAATACAAACCGCAAACATGTTACTTTATTAATTTTAGATATTGAGCATCTCAGATGAGTTTCTATTTTATATGGAATTTATCAACCAAGTTTACTAAATTCGATTTGAACCGATTTTTACCGAGGCTCAAATAAAATTTAGTGGACGAGGTTGATAAATTACGTATAAAATAGATCGAGTGCGAGATACCTTTTATCACATGATCAAATAAACGCAAAATATTCATCGAAAGCAACAATAATAAACTGCAGCGATCGCACGTCATTTAAAGAATGGTGTGATGTCATCACACGCACTGATATTACACGTGTGTCTTATCGATAATTACTAAACTGGTTTTATGGGCTAATTATGTGATAAATTGTGATATTAGCTGTACGTGGCATATCCATATTCATAGTAATAACAAATTAAGTGTTGTTGATGACTGTAAAAAATGTTATTCAAATAAACATCAAATGTTTTATTCAGTTTGTTGTCATTATGACATCCCACTCTACATAACAGTTCCAATGCACCCATGTTGGCGAGATATTTCAGTAATATATATTTCACACGGATTCATTAAAAAAATTACGTTAATGTACAAAATAATGTCTGGTAATTTTCTTTTATAAACGCCGATTACGCGCGCACTGACCAGCTTGTGTAAATGTGTCTCTCATAACCCACATCTACTTCTCACCTACCCTAAATCGAGCGGGAGTACGTGTTTCGCATAGAATATAATGTTTCAATAGATAAATATTGCAAGTAAAATGAGTCTGATTCATTTGATGCGTACAATAACATCAATTCGATCACATAATCAATCTTAAATAATTCCGTCATTTGATATTATGGAATTATTCGTAAATTGACATCACAGATAATATTCGTGTCGTCGAGGATTGATATATTGGAAACAGACAGTTAAAACCCGAGTGTTTATAAGGAACTTCCTGATAATATTTTGCGTGTGGTACAGTAAAACAAAAACTGTCTGGTAAATAAAACGAGAAAAATAAAACAATGAACTACCGGTAAAACATAAACAATAATTTGTTGGTATTCCGCATGTCCCACATCAACACCCAGGTTAACTAAACAAAGTTCATGTGTAAATATTTTCGATCTGATAACGGACTCGGATATCCACAGAAACGCTTTTGAAATTGACAAAATATTCGCATGTTTCTGTCAAAATAATCGGAGAAAAATCAGCATTTCATAAATAAACATATATCGCAAATGTTCAATTGGTGCTTACCTGATCTTCCAAACAAAATAGATTCCATTTACCATTTCTGGAAAGTTTTTCACACTTGAAAATTTGTCGTTTAGTCCAGTTATCACTCATTTCGACATACCAATCACAAAGCATTCTGAGCTTCCATCACATTCAATATTCCTGTTATTTTTTCTCAAAACCCACATCACTATTTATACTGTCGTCTGTGTATATTATTGTAATATATTCAATCTCTCCTTAGAAAGAGGCAATACAGACATATTACAGGCGGGGAACATTCCCATTCTTGGTACGACCGAATCTGACATCGAATGAGTTAATTTAATTCAAATGTCCATATCTCATATAAAAAAAATCGGCGGTTTCTTGAGCACTGACTTCACCCATCGCCGCTTTTTAAAAGGCATAGCAGGAAATGGCACCCTTTTGATAATCTCTAAACAATGGCTTGATTAGCCCATTGTCTCATTTTTGTCCGTCCGTTATTAATTTCCGGGTGCCTGCGGAATATATAATTACAGTGATAACTGAACAGGGCTACATGCATTGCATGATTTGTACACAACATAGACTCCACGTCCTACGCCCATACATACATGATGCATTGCACATCGGAGAGACAATTTCACACGGAGTTTGCGGATATGGGACATCGGTTACAGAGTACAGTTTCTAATCGCGGGATACGGACGATTGCACGACAGTGATAACAAGTGGAGAATTTGTTTTGTACAGGGGCAGTATGGCCAGGATTGGTCGTCTTCCTACTGATCTTGTTTTAATTACCGTTATAGTTGTATTGATATATATAACTTTCAAAACAATTTATTTTAATTTTAGTTTCTTTATTGAATTTACAAGGACTATTTCATTTGCATTGGTGAAAAATCATTTTCAAAAATTTTAATTTAAATTAAAAAAAAATAAAATTGCAATACCACACTAAGCCCCAACACGAACCTTATCTACACTATTTGTCTAAGTGTACTTAATTTAGCTGACCTCTTTGTTTTCGATGGTGTCCGCATGGTGTTGTATCATAATGCTAGGAAGAAGCCAATGTGTTTTCAAAACACTGGTGTTTCATAATCAGCTGACCAACTAATCACTGGCCACTGTGTTTTAAAAGTTGAAACTTGAATTGACCCATACGTTAATTAATTTCAATAAAGTATATAAAAATAAATATTATCGTAAAACTTATGGGAGGGCACTTGACATGAGGTCGAATATACACACACGCAGGTTATGGTCACCAATAGCAGTAAATACCCTAACCCCACCACATCATGTTGGTTAACAAAACTGACAATAAATAAGTTTCCGTGGACATAATTGCCATGCTTGTAACGACCGATTATCAGTTTGAATATTATATTCGTTTAATATACATGTATATAAAACATAATCACATTATTAAATATTCATATGTTCGTGTAAATATATTGGAGTAAAATAAGTTGAAAGGTTCTGATCCGACACAACGTTCGAATGTTCGTTTAAAACTAAACGGACATTGATACCAGACAAATTCTAAATTGAAACTAAATTGAACATTTATCAAGATATTTATCAAGATATTTTCGATCTAACAACGGGAAGATGTAAATCTATAAGATTCAATAAATATATATAGTCATAATTATGTTATTGTCAAAATATTCGAGTTATTTAGTATTAAGTTAGCACCCTTCTTGAAATAATGCACGTGTATCGGTACCATTCCTACTCCCATATATAAGTTATTTTTATGAGTAATCGCGGTATATTGGTATCTTTACTTTCTCTGGGCCAATTTTTACAATCGACGGGTTGAATTTCGATGAAATTTCCGTTAAATAAAATGATGCTGCTCATTTGCCAATTTGAGCAGCAATTTCGAGAATATATTTTGGACTAGGGAGGTGATAATTAATTACGTAACGCACACCGCGAGCTCCGCCACCGCGGCGTGCCAAGCTCCGGCCGCCAGCGATGGCTCCGTGTTCAGCCATGTTCCTCCGTGTTCATGTCGCGGCCACCTGTATTATGGCCGTGGTCACCCGTGGTCATAGCGTGGATGTTCCGTGTTCAAACGTGATCAAGGTTTGTTTAAAACTAAACGGACATTGAAACCAGAAACATTCTAAATTGAAACTAAATTGAACATTTATCAAAGGTCCCATAAAGTTATTTTCGATCAGGAAGATGTAAATCTATAAAATTCAATAAATATTTATAGTCATATGTTCCTGTCAAAATATTCGAGTTATTTAGTATTGAGTTAGCACTCTGCTTGAAATAATGCAAGTGTATCGGTACAATTCCGCCTCCCATATATAAGTTATTTTTATGAGTAATCGCGGTATATTGCAGATTGGTATCTTTACTTTTTCTGGGCCAATTTTCACAATCGACGGGTTGAATTTCGATGAAATTTCCGATAAATAAAATGGTGCCGCTCATTTGCCACTTTGAGCAGCAATTTCGAGAATATATTTTGATTTAAACAATATTTTATTTCTTCCCAAAATTATATAATTATAAAACATGACACATGTATGAATAGAAGACAAGAAGAGAGGAAGAGGATTTGACAACAAGCATCAGATGCTTATATAGAGCCATCTCCTCAGAGGAGAATAGATTACATATAGTGTTCAGTGAGAAGTGGAAGTTAAGATTAAGTGATAGGAAGAGATACAGAACATGATTAGAAGATAAATGAACAGTTGGGTGAGAACAGAGGAAAAAAGCAATTAACACATATATTTACAATGATCACTACCCTTATGCATGTTATTGTTTTACATAGAAAAATTTATATTAAGCTAAAGAATATATTTTGAACTAGGGAGGTGATAATTAATTACGTAACGGACACCGCGAGCTCCGCCACAGCGGCGTGTCAAGCTCCGGCCGCCAGCGATGTTTCCGTGTTCAGCCATGTTCCTCCGTGTTCATGTCGCGGTCACCTGTGTTATGGCCGTGTTCACCCGTGGTCATAGCGTGGATGTTCCGTGTTCAAACGTGATCATTTGGCCGTGGTCACCCGTTGATCGTACCGTGGTCATAGCGTGGATGTTCCGTGTTCAAACGTGATCAGAGCGTGTTAAAAATCTGAACACGATTGAACACGTTTAATCAGACCGTGTTCTTGGCGAGTTCAGATTTTGAACACGGAAAAACCACGGAAGATTCGCGCGTGGTCTTCCGTGGACATGTAAAAAAACACGGGCCTTATACTGTAGAACGGCTGATTATTCTTCAATTATGTAAATCTGTACACTCATAAAGGTATAATGCATATATATGGTAATTATAACTCCCCCCATAATTGAGTATGTCATAGGATCTCCAACGAGTTATGTTGAGATAAACGATTTTATGAAATGAGTTTGATTAATTGGATTCACATTTATCAAACGAGTATAATAAACTATTTTATTATATGCTATATAAGCTATCATATAATATTATTTTTGCACCAGATAAAAACTGTTAACCGTCTATATCGATATCTCACTCATATCCATCCGCGCCAAAATTAAAAGTGATTCGGTTTCTTGATGGAAGACTGTGCTGAAAGTCCCTGAGTTTTCAGGTTGAAAAAAATTGTAACATGTGACCAATTAAATTTTGTTTGTTAAACGTACTGATGTTAGCCCCTTTATCCCTCCACCAATCTGTCTGAAAAAATGGAACTACTTTATATGCACAAGCTCATTACCATGGCTGTGCTTGGTTGGTTATACATTTTTGAACTTTTTACTCTTCTTTCGAGTCGCTCTGGTTGGCGACGGAAAATATAGTCCCCAAATTCGCCTCTTTGTTTTTGTGTCAATTTTCATTAGTGCAACGAAGTTGGACAATAATTTAACTTTAATGAACAAAGCAATCATTAAAGGATTGACCGGTTTTTCGAAATAATAATATCCGCCAAAATCAATGTAAATTTTGTTGGCGCGATGCCAAGTGATCCCGGGAAGTACGCGCCTATTCTTCACTAGTGAGAGATACGGGAAAATGTAATGTTTTTTAATGATATAATAGGGGTTTCATATGATATAATGACATTCGTAACATGATGAATCAAAGAGTTCTATAAAACAGGCGGACGTATCAGCTGTTAGTGGGATATGATGGTCGTACGCGCAATAATATATATGTTGTTATCATCATGTAGAACAATTAGGCATTGTATAACACTCCCAGGTTTCCTTTTCACTAAGTCGGAATTCTCAGACATGATATTTATTCGATATGTCAAACACAAGCAGTCACGGATATCAATTTCTATACAACTTACAGTAATGCCCTCAATAATCGACTCTTTTTACCCTTTGAGTGTCAGGGGCCGATCTAATCGGCCCTAAACCTACACAATAAGTATGTTAAAGAATATAATAAAATATATTAAAATTGTAAAAAATTGTAAAAAAAATAAAATAAAAAAAAAAAAAATTGTTAGGCCAATGCATTCTCTTATATATGCAAGGCGACCTATGGTCGAATCGCATATATAAGAGAATGCATTGGCACAGGGTATATGGGTTGATACAAAAATCGACCTGGCACTCAAAGGGTTAACCACAGCAGAATTATGGGATGAATGGCAACAAGCCATATTTCCGACTAAATCCTGAAAAGTTACCCATAATTATGCTGTGGTTAAGGAGTCGATTATTTAGGGCATTACTGTATATGTACGTCTGGGCGAGAAAGAATGTATGTATCTATTGGGAAAGTGGAAATTAATCCAAGATGGTGCCCCTTTGTCTCAACGTTCAGTCATACTGATAGGTCAAGCAAGAGACGATGGACCTGTGCCAATGTGTGATGATTCAGTATGACTCAGCTGAGACACATGCGTCTAATAAGCTTAATGGTTCCACTTTCCCCATGAAGATGATTATCATGAACGTGCTATAAATACAAGGTATTAAAGAGAATCAATCAATTTACAACTGAAATACGATCTCCTTTTGGACAATTTTAATAAGGAGAGATACTGGTTCTTGAAATTACAAAATAAATGAAATTTAGCATACTGAGGGCGACGAGCTGTTATAGGGTAATGTTATAGTTGCTAAATGCTCTGATTGCGTCTCCAAGTATGGGTTCGTAAGAAGGATCACAAATTTAAAATGATCTTTTGCACATAGGAGGATGATGCAACACATTCAGCTTATATGATTAGAATGCGTTTCGGACAAATCAGACAAGGACAGTTTTATTCCATTAATATATAGAGTCGTGATATCCAGGTGCGTTAGACTAGTGTATCGCGAATTCTAACGAATCATTAAATATTATTAACTATCAAATATCAAAGTTATTGATTACGTTGGAAGCAATGACGAAAGAATTTGTAGTGTGCGCTACTTAACACCCGCCACCGCGTGCACGGGTCCGTTCACATCATATACTAATACAAACCACGATGTACGGGTCCGTTCACATCATATACTAATACCCGCTATACCTCGTACGGGTCATTTCACATCATACAATAATACCCGCCACTGTGTATGGGTCCGTTCATATCATATACCAATACCTGCCACCGTGTACGGGTTCGTTCACATCACATATTAATAATCACCACCGTGTACGGGTTCGTTAAAAACTTATAATAATACCCACAACCGTGTATACGGGTCCGTTCACATCATATACTAATATCCACCACTGTGTACGGGTTCGTTCACATCATATACTAATACAAACCACGATGTACGGGTCCGTTCACATCATATACTAATACCCGCTATACCTCGTACGGGTAATTTCACATCATACAATAATACCCGCCACTGTGTATGGGTCCGTTCATATCATATACCAATACCTGCCACCGTGTACGGGTTCGTTCACATCATATACTAATACCCACCACCATGTACGGGTTCGTTCACATCACATATTAATACTCACCACCGTGTACGGGTTCGTTAAAAACTTATAATAATACCCACAACCGTGTATACGGGTCCGTTCACATCATATACTAATATCCACCACTGTGTACGGGTTCGTTCACATCATATACTAATACCAGCCACCGTGTACGGGTCAGTTCACATCATATACTAATACCTGCCACCGTGTACTGGTTCGTTCACATCATATCTAATACCCACCACCATGTACTGGTTCGTTCACATCATATACTAATACCCGTCACCGTGTACGTGTCCGTTCACATCATATACTAATACCCACCACCGCGTG
Organism: Siphonodentalium dalli; assembly: GCA_032622095.1. Lineage (NCBI taxonomy): Eukaryota > Metazoa > Mollusca > Scaphopoda > Gadilida > Siphonodentaliidae > Siphonodentalium > Siphonodentalium dalli. The sequence goes on from CP136062.1 coordinate 199,206,069, forward strand.
TACGGGTCCGTTCACGTCATATACTAATACCTGCCACCGTGTACAGGTCCGTTCACATCATATACTAATACCCGTCACCGTGTATGGGTTCGTTCACATCATATACTAATACTCACCACCGTGTACTGGTCAGTTCACATCATAAACTAATATCTGCCACCATGTACGGGTCCGTTCACATCATATACTAATTCCTGCCACCGTGTACTGGTTCGTTCACATATATAATACCCACCACCATGTACGGGTTCGTTCACATCATATATATACTAATACCCGTCACCGTGTACGTGTCCGTTCACGTCATATACTAATACCCACCACCGTGTACGGGTCCGTTCACATCATATACTAATACCTGCCACCGTGTATGGGTCCGTTCACATCATATACTAATACCTGCCACCGTGTACGGGTTCGTTCACATCATATACTAATACCCGCTACCGCGTGTACGGGTCCGTTCACATCATATACTAATACCCGTCACCGTGTATGGGTTCGTTCACATCATATACTAATACATGCCACCATGTACGGGTCAGTTCACATCATATACTAATACCCGTCACCATGTACGGGTTCGTTCACATCATATATATACTAATACCCGTCACCGTGTACGTGTCCGTTCACGTCATATACTAATACCCACCACCGTGTACGGGTCCGTTCACATCATATACTAATACCTGCCACCGTGTATGGGTCCGTTCACATCATAAACTAATACCTGCCACCATATACGGGTTCGTTCACATCATATACTAATACCCGTCACCGTGTACGGGTCAGTTCACATCATATACTAATACCAGCCACCGTGTACTGGTTCGTTCACATCATATCTAATACCACCACCATGTACGGGTTCGTTCAAATCATATACTAATACCCGTCACCGTGTATGGGTTCGTTCACATCATATCTAATACCCACCACCGCGTGTACGGATCCGTTCACATCATATACTAATACCTGCCACCGTGTATGGGTTCGTTCACATCATATACTAATACTCACCACCGTGTACTGGTCAGTTCACATCATAAACTAATATCTGCCACCATGTACGGGTCAGTTCACATCATATACTAATACCAGTCACCATGTACGGGTCCGTTCACATCTTATACTAATTCCTGCCACCGTGTACTGGTTTGTTCACATATATAATACCCACCACCATGTACGGGTTCGTTCACATCATATACTAATACCCGTCACCGTGTACGTGTCCGTTCACATCATATACTAATTCCCACTACCGCGTGTACGGGTCCGTTCACATCATATACTAATACCCGTCACCGTGTACGGGTCAGTTCACATCATAAACTAATACCTGCCACCATGTACGGGTCAGTTCACATCATATACTAATACCCGTCACCATGTACGGGTCCGTTCACATCATATACTAATACCTGCCATCGTGCACGGGTCCGTTCACATCATATACTAATACCTGCCACCGTGTACGGGCTCGTTCACATCATATACTAAAAGCCACGACCGTGTACGGGTCAGTTCACATCATATATTAATACCAGCCACCGTGTACGGATCAGTTCACATCATATACTAATACCTTCCGCCGTGTACGGGTTCGTTCACATCATATCTAATACCGACCACCGTGTACGGGTTCGTTCACATCATATACTAATACCCGCCACCGCGTACGAGTCCATTCACAGCATATACTAACACCCGCCACACCGTGTACGGGTACGTTCACACCATATAATAATACCGCCACCGTGTACGGGTCCGTTCACATCATATACTAAGACACGTCACCGTGTACGGGATCGTTCACATCATATACTAATACCTGCCACCATGTACGGGTCCGTTCACATCATATACTAATACCCGCCACCGTGTACGGGTTCGTTCACATCATATACTAATACCCGTCACCGTGTACAGGTCCGTTCACGTCATATACTAATTTCCTTCATCGTGTACCCGTCCATTCACATCATATAATAATACCCGCCACGGTGTACGGGTCCGTTCACATCATATACTAATACACACCACCGTGTACGGGTTCGTTTACATCCTATACTATTACCCGCTACCGTGTACGGGTCCGTTCACATCATATATTAATACCCGTCACGGTGTACGGGTCCGTTCACTTCATATATTAATACCTGCCACCGTGTACGGGTCAGTTCACATCATATATTAATACCAGCCACAGTGTACGGGTCAGTTCACATCATATATTAATACCTGTCATTGTGTACGGGTCAGTTCACATCATATATTAATACCAGCCATCGTGTACGGTCCGTTCACATCATATACTAATACCTGCCACCGTGTACGGGTCCGTTCACATCATATACTAATAACTGCCACCGTGTACGGGTCCGTTCACATCATATACTAATACATGCCACAGTGTACGGGTCAGTTCACATCATATATTAATACCAGCCAACGTGTACGGGTCCGTTCACATCATATACTAATGCCTGCCACCGTGTACGGGTCCGTTCACATCATATACTAATACATGCTACCGTGTACGGGTTCGTTCACATCATATACTAATGCACCGAAGACTCGTTAGTATTGTATTACTGTAATATTACGACTTTGTTTTAGCGTTATACTGTTGGTTTATGCATGACATCTTGACGACAATCGAGGCTAAATTAAATATTTTCCTCCCCGATTTTCCACTTTTCACATCATTGTGAATGACCTATTGGTGCATGTAACATGATGATGACGATTGACAGGAGAGGGACAATCATCGTGATTCAAATTATAATGATATACCTGTATCATTTAGCCATTGTTGGCCATAGAACATTTCAGTACGTCAGCCCATTTATCCGTTACTTAGCCGTTATTGGCCATACAACTTTTCAGTACATCACAGATTCACACTGTGGGGGAACAACTCCTGGCGATTTGGTTCTCTACCGAGCTTTATTTGCATTCTCTACCGAGCAAGTTTACGGTCGGCATATACTAATTTACCTAAGGCAGAGAATCGGGTTATTCGCAGAGAACCGAGCGCTCGGTAGAGAATCGGAATCCTCAGCAGAGAATCGGAATCGGAAAATACAAAGTAAATTTCTGTGTATTTCGGGATTAGTTTTTAACTTCTTTTACACACATTGCCAGTGACTATAATTGCACGGTAGCTCTACGAAACCCACGAAACACTGTTCTAATGCTGTTGATTTTTACGTTTTATGCCGCGATTGGATCGGAATCGTCGCTAAAAATGCTCACGAAACTCGGTAGAAAACCAAATCTCTAGGAGTAGTTCCCCCAAAGTGGTACATCAGCTCATTTTTGCTTTGCCAGTGCAATAATGGGCACGACGAATCATTACACGGTATGCTTGTGAAAGGTTTTCTGGCATAACGTTTTTCTAAAACTGGGTAGGTGCGCCCAATGTGAAACGTAAGTGCGTCCAATTCACCTAGCGAAATAAGTGTTTGTGTGATAATGAAGATGTTTACTGTTCAGGTTAGAACCCAAGTGTTCTCGGTACACAATAGCTTGGGATATCGGTTAGGTTGATACTGTTTTGGACCAATGGCGAAATCCCTGGTCTATTCTACTATATAATTGTATTGACGTATACATTTCAATGCTAAACTCTTATCATTCCACTCATAGAGATTGATCATTATGGTTCACAATAACGCTTAATACATCGATGAGGTGAGAAATTTGTACACCCTTACAGTAACCACAGTTTATCGCAGCTAGGAGTTCAAAATAATGGATGTCTGTAATTGTACATTACAGTGAACGTGTTATAATCATCCATTTAGTATCGAAATGGTTAAACTACATGTAGTCATCTGTGTACCACATTAAAACATGGAATAAAATAAATCGGTGTATTCCGATTGGCTGATGACGGATATAACACCATCCAAAATCCAGGACGTATGACGTGTTTGAGATGGGACATTTGTCTTTCGATTTCCGACAAAGGCACGAAACAAATGGTCATTGGAGGTCCCGCCGAACACAATTAGACCAATGAATCATGGTCGCGCATAGCATTGGTATGTCGATTATTCAAAATTACAACACCGACTTGGTGCATCCACTGATCCAGTCGGTAGGGTCTATTACGCGTTAGGTCTGCATTATCTGATCAATCAATAACTAACCAATAAGAAACAAAGTGTTATATATAAATCCTTCTTATGTCGCATTTGTCACATTATATGTATATTTTATGTACATTATTATTATATTATTACAAATTATTACGTTATCTTAACGTACTGTCGATAAGTTAAATCTGTAATCTGTTGTATGATGAAGTATACAATAAAAGGTATACAAGCAGATGCATGACCCCTCATTTATTCTAACACATATGTATCGATGAGAGCTGCTGAACAAAGATAAAACATGAAGTAAATTTTTTTTTGCCTGGGCGATGTTGGGAAGAGGGCCATTAGGTCACACCGCCGCCCGGATTCTGTATGTGCATTGTATTTTGTACCAATATTTTGTAAATCCTATGGTATATGTACATGCTTTATCCAATAAATTATCTATCTATCTAATTACAAGACCGACTTGGTGAATCCGTTGATCCAGTCGGTAGGGTCTATTGCGCAATACATGTAGGTCTTCATTATCTGATCAATCATGGCAAATTTGGTTCGTTTCTAAATAAGAGAAATGATCACTAATTGGCGTTCCGCGCAAAGAGAGGGTATAACGTAATTTGGGAATCAGTTTACAATAATCTACCTGTAGGTAAGTTTGACAGCTACATGCTTACATGAGGCCATTGGTTCAAACACAGGTACATGTAAAGGAAGAAACATAGGATATGTAGCCTGTGTCGTCGCTTCAGCTGTTTGTGTCCGTGATTGGGATTTGAGCATCTATTTTGCGAGTCTCTGCCAATATAATTATGCTACCCGCCCCGGAGCGGACATAAACAGTTTACCCAACAGCATTAGCTACAAATTTTATTTATCCATCGCGCGCAAAAAATTCTGTCATTTTCCTAAGTGTTTCATTCGTTACTTGAATGACGCCCTTACATCTATGACATCAAGTAAATTAGTATTCTTGAAGTGTGCAAACCGGAGTGAAACTTAGAGCGAAAGAGTTCGTTGGTTTTTTAATAGTAATTCTATGCTGGCCTTGTTCTAATGGTTTATTGATGCTTTAGAGCGAAAACGCATATCCTTTTCAGGCAACATTTTGTGTCAATTCCGGTGCATTATGGACGATAAAAATCTCACAGAATCAGAATTACGTCATTTAGGCCAGTTGATGTCAATTTGCTACCTGCGCAATTTACATATATGATTATGTCATGCAAGTAGTACCTACTTAATAAAGCTAACTTGACCTAATAAAGATCAGTGACGGTCATGAATTGTAAATAATGACTTATTGGATATAACATTATTGGAGTTTTTGTACATGACCAACAACATAGCACCGTGTATTTCTAAGGGTTAACGGCAGTTACTGTTAGACTATAATAATTCCCACGAGTTCAGCGGCAGCATGCAGACATGCCTTTTAACCACAATTTTTAGATATAGTCCAGGCAGGGGAGGTAGCTTTTTTGGGGATTTTTCTTTTGCTCCCCGACACTCAACTTGGGTTATGATACTCACGTATCATTCTCCCAATAAAGCCTTATATATGTCTCAATCTAATTCAACAACGTCAGTTCGATATATTATATACATGGGGAAGGATATTCTAAAGTTTTCTCTATAAATCGCTGTGGTAGACTCTACGCTTAATTAATTTTCAATTTCAACACAATAACTTCTAATCAACATGCATGCCTTAGATGTCAACCGGTGTCATTCTCTACCCAATTAGATAACGTTTGTGGAGCGAACTGAACCTTCCCGAATTGGTGTACATAACGTAATACTTTAATAGAAATCTTAAAGATACTCGGTTGTTGGTTTTGTCTTAAACGTACCGTTTATTGGGCAGGCTTTATGTAGGAAATATATAGGTAGTGAGCGCCGGATTAAATCTAATTTCGAGGGAGTGCATTATGTTGTTCTGGTATAACTGTAGATCCGTTCTGTGTCACAAATCGAACCTATATTCAGACTGATACGCAGCTGGTCGAGATTTCGGTATCTCGGTGCATGCAAGTGACCGAGCAAGTGGAGTTGAGAGATGATAAGGTCGTCAAGCTTGGAGACTTATGAACAGTTAAAGCGTGGTGATGGTTTATGGTTACCACTAATAGGCTCCCCGGAACCTTTGATGATTTTATATCTTGATCAGGTTGGACGGAGTTGGAATGACAATGAGTTTGGTACAGTGTGCATGCGACGACCAGCATTATCCAATACATTGCTTGTGTGGTTCATGTAGGTATATAGTCATGGATAGTGGTATCAACTTGGCTGTGAACTATGTTACTGATGAGGTAATCTGAAATGGTTCCTGTCCTGGAACCTTTCTGGTTTTAGTTCTTCCCTCGTTGTTGACTCACTTGAACATTCGAAATAAACCTTACAAATTATCCACGTACAAATGGCCCATAAATATCTGAGATTTCACGATGATTGTATGGATGGCAAATAAACTATTGAGTTGAATTGTCGGTGTGAATCGGCTGAACAGTCGATGCGATTTGGCTCATTCTGTCGGGGTTTGTTTGCTTGCCATTAACAGGTCAGAAATAATATTTGCCATCTGCCATAATCTGAATAAGTTTTGTCAGCATACCTTCAGTTGTACATGTCTGCATACAGCGAGTCCATGTTTACTCATGTTCAGAATAATAGACACACATACTAGTATTAATGTCATACCAATGCATATATGGCCTGAAGATTCGAAATCCACGAAGATAAGTCTAGTGCTATGACTAAATATTAACATGTAGACGTTCAAAATACCAAATCTAAACAAGAAGACTCTATCGCCATTTCACCGATAATTTGTGAGGTGACAAAGCATAGCGAAGATGAAAATATGCCATTCTACCTGATATAGAGAAGAAAACAAAACTCGTCCAATAAAAACTACTCTTATAGTCAAAATAAGTAAGATAAAAATGACCAGTGATGCTATATATACAATATAATATAATATGCCCAGAATCCGGTACTTCGAAAATATATTTCAATAAAGAGCAAAAAGATGCGAAATGAGGATGGTATACACACTGAGAACTGAGCTCAAGAGACAATGACAAGAATACCCTTCCAAGAACTTCCGAACATCTTAGAAGATGATGAAGTTATTGAGCGCTAAATTTCATTGTTGTGACTTCATTAACGTTAATTACTATCATAATATAATACGGGAATTAAGCGTAAACGAGACTCGTTTCCAAATAAATTTATACTGACATAGAGTCGTCATATAACGAGTTGTTTCGTCAGTTCATAACATTTGAAAATGTGGTAAATATAGCCATTTGGGTAATCCTGTTTACTTTCGCAATATCTAGGCAATTATTAATGTTACTTATTGTTCTTAAAATTAATAGACAATGGTGGAAATATCAGTACGGCTTCCAGTCTATTTAGCATTCACTTTCACAATTCGTTATTTAGTTTTACGTGACGATATTTCACAAAGCTTTCTCATATTCATCGGTAGGTACATGTATGCCTTACTTGCGCTGGTGGAAGAGATCGTTATAACCAAAGAATGGGAAGTGGTACACAGATGTGTACTAATGTGGCGACGCTTACACAGTCATTTTTCGGTTAACACTTTTTATACTAAATACTCATTGATGAGCATAGTTCCGTTATGAAATGTTCAGATAATAAGTTCAATATGGTCGTTTGTTGAACTTATTATCTGGAAATTATCTGGCCAAATAAAGCTGCAACAGCCTAAATTATCTTGGGTCTGTCTCAATAAAACCATACAAATATGGATATCATTGGAACCGGCTCATTGACCACATTGTGATGGTTACAGTTATGCCCTGTGACAATGCATTCTCTTATATATGCGAGTCGACCATAGGTCGCCTCGCATATATAAGAGAATGCATTGGCCTAAAACAAATCTTTTTTAAACACTTTTTACCATTTTTTCTTACATTCTTTAACAATTTTATAATTTTTAATGTGTTAAGCCAATGCATTCTCTTGTATATGCGAGGCGACCTATGGTCGACTCGCATATATAAGATAATGCATTGGCACAGGGCCCTTCTGTTGGGTAAAGGGTTAAAGGTGAATAAGCATATTAGAAGTAATGGACACTCATACCCAGTCCGCGCCTCCAATCTATGAATGTATACACATAATTATCACAATTAGTTAACATTCTCCCAAACTTCACTCAACAAAAAGCCCTTCCGGCGAATCATATAAATTCATATTTATTTTTATTTTTACTATAAAAGATGCATAATCTCTCCCCGGAATCCTATGCATTACTTATTTGTATGAAATAATAATTCTGCGTCGGATGAGACGTCGTGTTGAACTTGAGTTCTGAGATTTCATGAGAACCTCTCTATATATAATCTGAATACTATTCTCTCAATCTTCGTTTGAAACTAAGACAGACAGTTCTCATATTTTAGAATATGTGACAAGAACGTAACGTTTCCGGGAAGAGATAAAGCGAGATAAAGCGATATAATGACCACTCGTCTGGGTTGGCTCACAAACATTTAAACAGTTTTTGTAAAAATGCCCTGAACACTTTGTCTTAGAGTATTTTATATATATACGATTAGTCTGTACGTGCACGTGGATATGAATATGAATAATACTCACGCTATCTGATAAATTATTTGTATAGGGATATTTGTTTTGGGGGAAGCAGGAAGTTAGCCCGGCAGGGCTATGCCCCCCCCCCAGCAATATACTGAATTATTATCTAGTTATATGTTAATTTATTGTACTATTCATATGTTTATTGTAAATAAAATTATCCTATCCTAATCCTGCAAAACCCTCTAGATGATTAATATACCATACAAGTGTATACTCATTAATATACCATACAAGTGTATACTCTTATAACTGAATTGGATAATCCAAGGGATAAAGTGGGAATGTGGACCTATGTTTTTTTAAATACTTGACGTTATGTATTCCAACTATTTTGACCACGAAATCCCCCAAAATGTATACTAAACTTCTTATAAACATTTTGCGGTAGTCAACTATGTCAACATAACTTAGTCTACCAAGTACATTTCCCATCAACGTATAGGTCAATCCCCGACCCCGATCTCCCCATGCAAACGCACGTTAATTTCAGCGAGAGATCAAACTATACTCTTTCCAACATTTTTTAAAGAATGGGTACCAGTCATAACATTTTGAAAGCTTGTGTGCCAGAAACCACATTTTTTTTAGAGTGATATCTTCGGTATTACTTACTTAGAGGCAGTATGAAGAAGAATGGGAACCAGCATAGGATGAACACTCCAACGACAATACCCAGTGTTTTCGCGGCTTTCTTTTCCCGGTTAAAGCTCGCGACTTTCCCAGCCGCCGTCATTTTTGACAATTTCCGGTTAGTTCCATCTGATTGGTCACTTGAATTGCTGCTATGGTAACTTGGCATTGTCGCCTGCCTTTGCATACGCCCGATATGAACGCGGAGTGTTACGCCTCCCGCTTCTTTGGATTTACTGACTCCTTTTGCAAGGAATTTAGAGTGTTTGCTGGCTTCCTGGTAGATGCGGAAATACACTATGAAAATAATGATGGTTGGAACATAGAAGGAGAATGCTACTGAGAATAGAACATAGCCAAGTTGTGTTGTCACTGTGCACACTTTTGGATCTGGGTTGGAATTTTCCTTCCACCCAATTAGAGGAGCGATGGATATAATAAGCGATAGAATCCAGACGAATATGTTTGTGTAGATGGCACGTCTCTCAGTCATTATAGCAGTATGCTGTAACGGCCGAGTCACTCCAAAATACCTATCAATGCTTATGGCACACAGGCTCATAATGGAAGCCGTGCAACATAGCACATCAACTGCAGCCCAAATATCACAAAACATCGACCCGAATTCCCATGTTCCGAGAACTTCCAGAGTAGCTGAGAATGGTAAAACAAGTGTCCCAAGGAGAAGATCTGCTACTGCTAAATTTACTATGAAATAGTTGGTTGTATTTCTCAAATGGGCGTTTGCGAATACTGCTAACAGAACGAACATGTTGCCGACGATGGTCATTAGCACGACACCTCCCAAGAGCACACCTTTTATCGAAGCCACTATAATTTCATTGGAAGTAAAGTTAAAGGAAACAGAACTGCCGAAGTCAGTGTTTTCTCTTGTGTGGTTATCGCCATGGGTTGCTGAGATGAAATCAGAATCGTTGAATCGCATCATGTGAATTGTAATATTCCAACATTCTCACGACATGCCGACACTTTCCAAGTGGAACGCCTTGCCGAAGCGGAAACTGTAATGTCCGTTATTCATCTCCATGCGAATCCTGCGTAGTCCGGGGACTTGAACTTCCTGCAATGGAAAATAAAACAACATTGAAAAGTTACATATTGCATTGGTCTGCCATAAGCCGTCCAGCGACGTTAAACGGGTGCGATTCCAGATAGGCTTGGATTTGTGATTCACGCCAATGAATGGTTACTTCATTTGTTTCTATAAGTACGTTTTTCAGTTGCTTATCGAGATTCGGTTATTTCTGCGAGTAGTGGAGTGATTTTGTGTTCGGTTTGTCCCTCTCTATGTGCTGTTCCGTTCACCAAAAACACGACAGTGTTGCGATTGGCTGATAACAGCTTCAACAATGCATGTTGTTTAATCCCAATACCCTGAACTATTAGCCGGGTTCAGCCACACGTCCGTGTAACTTGTAACGTGTGTTACTATGGTATTCCTATCGATATACACTTGGCGGGAAAAATCAAAGCCAAAGCCACACGTTTTGAGACATCTGCCCAACTTGTACATGTAGCAGAACGTGCATGTAAACAATAATCTGGTGGTGGAGACAAGAAGTTCACAATGCGACCACCACCGACATGCTTATTCAATCAAAGCAGAACCTTTCCGGACAGACACATTGCCTGTATAGCGTTGATAGCTCATTCGGTAACTATAAGTTTGAGTTATTCTTCTTTACTACATGTTTCGTATTGCTACATGTTTGACACAAAACTTCTGAACGGTTTGACAGTGTACGTCTATAGGGGGAGTGGTCACGTGATTCAGGTGACTGTCGTTGCCAACGACAACACACATTACAGGTGACAAGTACGTGTGGCTGAACCTGGCTAATGATTAATTAAGAGGGAGTACCACGCCCGTATAGTGTCGGGTCACGCGGTAAATCCGAGTCCCACATAACTTCACATGTACACTGAGTTAACCGCACGTGATTAAACCTGTATATGTGATTATAAAAGTTCAATTTCCCAATCTCAATTAAAATCACTATATATGCGAGTGTACGTGGATTATTAAACCGACTAGAAGTGGGGATATTTCCGGAGTTCTGTTATCTCTCATATTCCTTCGGCGTAATATTGTGCTTAAATGCGGATCATTATCCTGTTTTAATTCCCATTGTCGTCCCCACGTAAAGCAGGATGTACTTTAATCGAGGCAAAAGACATTCAACGTAAAATCCATAAATTCAATTATTCCTCAAAACTCAAAAGTCACGGAATACTATAATATGTTATGTGAGAAGGATGTGTATAGGAACAACTCTGGAGAATTCCGAACCTACACATAAGGAGCAATGACGTTAATGGCTAGACCCCCGCGTGCCGTGAGATCGGCGTCAGCATTAACTCATAATGATCATCAGACTGAAAGACAGAGTGCAGTCCCATCGCTATGCTCGTCTGAAATCTCCGTCACGTATACAGAATGTAAGGAAATCTTACTTTATTTATCGAAGACTTTTGTCGTTTACAATTCATTCTGAACTGAACTATCGATATTCATTTGGGAAATTGACCGATAAAATCAAAATGGATTGTAACGGAGAGTAGTCTTAAATAAAAAAAAACGTTATATCCAATTACATTCTATATATGTCATAGCAATGTTCAGTGGGGAACTGAAATCTGACTCGCAGTTCAAATTAACACCTCAAAAATAAGTACGTCTCCTCAGATAATGCATTCATTGTATATTAGAATTCCGAGGCCGTTTGCCGATGAACTGTGCACTACAATAAGTACTACGTGTTTCAGGGGGACCCTGCGTTGCCCAGGATAAAGTGACGCGGAAACCTCCGCTATGAATACTATTGCTCAGAGTGTTAAGATATCAATACATTGTTAGTGCCCCTCCCCATCGATGACCAACATGGCACCACTGTGGGTCGTTAAACCACACGATTAGACTCCGCGTATCATGGAGTAGAATATGTACCAATTTTGTGGAAATCGTCGCTAAAATTAGTTTTTATCAAATGTGGTGTCTCTCCCCTCCTCCCATCCCTAACTCTAGCGGCGCCACGTTGGCATATGTAAGCCACACAACTAAACTCTTCATATCATGGAGATGACTATATATTGACTTTAAGTGTGACTATAAGTTTTGTGGATATCGGCGACTAAACACATTTTTATCAAAGTCAGTGCCTCTCCCCAATATCTGACCCAAACGTCACAAATATGGCGTTTTAAAACCAAATGAATAAATTCCTCGTAATATTGAGAAGAATATGTATACATTTGGAGGAAATCGATGATAAAAATATGTTTATCAATTTTGGTGCCCCTTCTGACTCGAACGGCGTAGGTTGTTGGAATAGTTAATCGACACCAATACACTCCTCATATCATGGATGCGGTCATATATGTTTGGTGGAAATCGGCGACAAAAACAAATTTCATCACCCTTTTCCGTTCGTGGTCAACAGCGTCACTACAGAAAATTGTAACCTGTACCATTTAAAAGTTACCCATATTAGGCCCATTTGTAGCCTACCAGATGGTTCAATGTTAATTTCTATAGAACACAGAAACTGGTAGACATTCGCAAATATATATATATATATATATATATATATATATATACTAGAAGGTGACCCGACTTCGTCCGGGCTTTGACCTTGAATTGTCTATTTTGAAGGTCAAGGTCAAGTGGGGTCACGATTTGACCAGTCCAAAACACTGCCCGGACAAAAGTACCCGACCAACGTGCCCGTCGAAATCCATCTGGTTTTACCCGATTTGATCTTGAATTGATCATTTTGAAGGTCAAGGTCAGGTCGAGGTCACGACTCGACCCGTAAAAACACCCAGTGGACAAAAGTAACCCTACGTATCAAATATCGTCGAAATACCATCAAAATTCGCGATTTGACCTTGAATTGACCCGATTTCAAGGTCAAGGTCACGTCGCACGGGCAAATTAATATGCTTATGAGACTCCCCACACGAAAGTACCCCCACAAACCAAGTTTCATCGCGTGATATTCGTACGTTTGACCTTGAAATGACCCGATTTCAAGGTCAAGGTCACGTCGCACGGGCGAATTAATAGGTTTATGCCACTCCCCGGCCGAAGTTACCCCCAAATACCAAGTTTCATCAAAATCCCGTGATATTCGGGCGTTTGACCTTGAAATTACCCGATTTCAAGGTCAAGGTCACGTCGCACGGGCAAATTAATAGGCCTATGTCACTCCCCGGCCGAAAATACCCCCACATACCAAATTTCATCAAAATCGGCTTGGCGTTTTCGAGTCCATCGATTACAGACAGACACACAGACACACAGATCTTCCAAAATATATAATAGACTAGAAGGTGACCCGACTTCGTCCGGGCTATTCAAAAACCAAATTTCAAGTCGATAGCTCCACCCGTTTGCGAGATATATAGCCCAATGTCATTTGCGGATACCTCGGCCGGTGATGAGTTAACGCGACATCGGCCGGAAAAGAGTTAACGCGATCACGTCACGATATGTTGATGGCGTGATATATTTACGCAATGATTTTCGATGAGCGAAGCATGGTCCTGCGTTGTTCCCGATAATTAAGGTAGAAACTTTAAACGTACACAGGCGTGTGATGCATCATTGGAAAGATGAAGCGCCACAGATTCTAACCGTGCAAATTATATGACTGGCAATTTATTATTCGCGCTATATCGAATCGATTTGTGAGCACCGAACTGAAATATATTAGCGCAAAACGGCGTAAAAACAGATTTGACCTCGGCACGTGAAAAGTTGACCTCGGATCTGAAAATCAATAGGCCTATGTTACTCCTGACCCGAAAATACCCCCACATACCAAGTTTCATCGAAATCGGCTGGGCCATTTTCGAGTCCATCGATTACACCCAGACAGATAAACACACACACACACACATATCTTTCAAAATATATAATAGATATATATATATATATATATATATATATATATATATATATATATAGACAAAAGAGTATAGGATATGTCTATATGTATGTCTGTCTATCCGTCTGTCTGTCCGTCTGTCTGTCAGGATTTTTCTCCGAGACTGCTGGCCCGAATTCAACAGAAATAGATGTGTTTTATCTGGATACCCTGGCAGAGGTATTAATGGCGTTAGTTTTTAAAAATTTTGATTTAAAACAAATTTAATTAAATAAATAAAAAACAAACAAATTAGCTCACCATGGGCCTATTTCAGTACCAGATGTACGCTCTTCATATATGTGTTTTCACTGTGGCCAGCTGAATAACTAGTATAAGTCCACCATGGGTTTATTCCATAACCAAATAAGTCCTATATGAACCGATGCCAACAATATTTAGGTCTAATATGAACCTGAGCGCGCACAGGCCCCTCCGACGCTGAATAAAGGCTCCAATATGAAAATGTTTGCACTATAATATATGTTTCCGTGAAAAACACACAATATGGGCTTATTTCATATTGAACTAGTCCCATATAGGGCTGATTTAATAACCAGCGTTTTGCCCCATTTAGAGCTTATTTGAGTTTTAAATAATGCCAATATGAGCTTATATTTTATAAAAATTATAAAAAATAAGCCAGTATTGTGCTTATTTTTACGAGAACAGTCTGTACTGCAATACCGATTTCGCAAAAGTAACTTTGGCAATTAACGGTTAAAAAATTAACTGGGGTCACTGAGGGAAGTTTAACCCGGTACTTAAGAAAACTGTCCAGTCATGAGTAGGGCTTGCTGCTATTGCCATACAATTCGAAATTGATCAAGTTTGACTCATGACTGCTCACCGGCATTCGAGTTATAGAAAATCAAAACCCGGTGAGCACTCGAATATCAAACTCCATCGTGTTCAGATTTTATGGAAGTATAGTGGCATACATTCATCATACTTGAACAAGTTTAGTGAATTATGGGCACAGTGGGGCACAGTGTGTTTGTAACTCGTAATTGTAATCGTGAGTTGGAGAAACCTCTCTAATCTATCTATATCGTTCTATAATAGAGTACCCAACAGAAGGGCCCTGTGCCAAAGCATTCTCTTATATATGCGAGTCGACCATAGGTCGCCTCGCATATATAAGAGAATGCATTGGCTTAACACATTAAAAATTATAAAATTGTTAAAGAATGTAAGAAAAAATGGTAAAAAGTGTTAAAAAAAGATTTGTTTTAGGCCAATGCATTCTCTTATATATGCGAGACGACCTATGGTCGACTCGCATATATAAGAGAATGCATTGGCACAGGGCCCTTCTGTTGAGATTGCACAAACGAAGTCTCGTGAGTTGGAGAAACCTCTCTAATCTATCTATATCGTTCTATAATAGAGTACCATATTCACAAACGATGTCTCAGAAGCTGCTGTCTATTTACTCGACTGAAGTATGAAGAATATTTTTTCCACCCAATTTCACGTTATTCCGAATTCGATAATGGAAGTAATCAGTTTTTGTGTGCTTCGGTGATTCCTGATTTGTTAGACTATCTAGCGTTATGTATCGGAACATTGACGTGGCACAATCATTGATGTCCGGTCCGTTTCGTCAGTGACATTAAAGTTGTTTAGCAGCTCAGATGATTTAGATAGGCAAACACATGTGCACTGTTGTTATTGTCTGGCGGCGACACAACATTCGATAACATTTTAACTTATAATGAAATATTTGACCTCAACAAGCAATAGCGCCTTCTCATTTGCCGAGAGGTGTGTCCTACATTTAACAAAATGTTGTGCTGAACCTAGCACACTGATATACATGTATCTATATAGTATCGTGCTAAATTTGGTATCGTGCTAAATTTGGCCCAATACTATACCAAACTCGCATGCAAAAACCAATGAACATAGACCCTCATGTATCCACCAATTTACTGAGGCGTGCCCAAATGAGATTAAATGTTACTGTGAACAGGGGGGGGGGGGTCGGAAAAACATTTCAGGCACGTATGGCATTTTTTCCCTTTCGATCATATTTTGTACCCACCCACCCCCACCGCCAATTTTTTTTCCGTTTTCAGCAGTTTTTTCCGACCATTTTTTGACACCCACCCCCCCCTTTTAACACTAAAACAGAGATTTGCGGGGGGAAATTCACTGTAAACAGCTGTATATGAATTTCTGTGCATACTATTTATCATGGATGTTAACATGGACATGTAAATACGAATGAGTCATTTTGAGGTCATTCGGCCAAAAATACATGGCTGCCAGCGACCATCTTGGATTTCAAAATTTGCAACAAAATACAACACGATAACTGCCTGCAGTCAGTTTACAGTTAGAATTACATTATTTCTCTCATTCAAAGTGGTTTTGAAGCCCAACTCATTGCCAAAACACTAAAAAACAAGCTGGACATTTTTTTTTTAGTTGCGGAAAAAATTGCTTGTTGTACATATACGTAACATTACAGTACGGAAATATGGGTCAATAAAGAGACGAAATACTAGGATTATATAGTATTATCAACTTATCCGGTGTAATAAACTGTGAACATGTTTATTTTGTGTTACCAACGTGTTTTTGTCATCTAGATTGTAGAAAAAAGTGTATTATTTTCAATGGAGGGGGAATAACTCTCTATCTTAAAGATAGAGTTATTCCCCTTCCGTTGAAAATTCATCTTTAGTTTGAATTCTGTTGCTTTTTGGGAGCCAAACGGGGGTAATCTTTATATGATTTCTTCTGTTTTCTGTTTCTCTATGGGCATCGTTTGAGACACAGATATTTCAAATGGTGATGAATTATAGTATTTTAATCATATTTGATGGCATAGATTTTTACTAAAAACGTATATCAAGTCACTATAAAAAATAATTGGTGACTCGAAAATTAAGTTGGCCTTTAAAATAATGTACTGGGTATAGGCTTCAAATCCCAATGTGGCTTTAGCTTTTCCAATCACACCGAATTCTCTGGTGGGAATGATGACCAATCTAATCAACAAATTGACGAAGTTAAGTATCATGTTATAGATCAATGTAAATTTTTACGATGTGGCTAGCATACTAGGTTACTGACAAGATATTTCACTGCTCATAATCAGGTACCCTTTTCAACGCATGACTGGTGCGAAACAGACACAGTAAGAGCGACTTTGCTGAAAAGTTACAACTTGGCACGGAATTTGAATAGTGTACAATCCAACAATTGGACGCCGATCAATTCGGCCAAGCCACTGCTGTGTGAAACTCGTGTTAGACCAGCGGCGGGCTGCGAACTCATCTCGCTGTGTTGACAGCGAAGACTAGTCCGACGCACTAACCACTGGACCCCGGAGCTTCACAAACACAGTAGTTTCCTTAATTTTCTTTGAATGGTTCGTGTGCTTTGTATGTATTTATTTTGAAAATAACCTATAACATGTATATGAAACCACATAGAGTAATTGCCAGGTTTGACGACTATGTCTGGGAATCGGGTTATATCCCTCTGAGCCAGTCTAAAACTTTTCACAATTACTGCCGACATTTGTATATATTGTCAATAACCACCCATTGCCGACCATATGATATGAATGTACACTAATAATATATAGTATGTAATAGGCATGGTCATTATGATATGTATAATCCGGACAGAGTGTGTTGTCACTGCGACACTTACGACACAGATGCGACATTTACTCGGTATGGTAGGTGGGAGATCTTACATCGTACATCGCCTTTTTATTTTATTTATTGAAAACTCACCATTTATTTCATTTTATTTATTGAAAACTCAACATTGAAACATATTTATTTTATTTAATTTATTGAAAACTGAACATTGAAACATATTTGTAATATTGACGAGTCTGGGAATCGGGTTATATCCCTCTCATGTTATATCCCTCTCATGTTATATCCCTCTCATGTTATATCCCTCTCATGTAGTCTAATCGGGTTATATCCCTCTCATGTAGTCTAATCGGGTGATATCCCTCTCATGTAGTCTAATCGGGTTATATCCCTCTCATGTAGTCTAATCGGGTTATATCCCTCTCATGTAGTCTAATCGGGTTATATCCCTCTCATGTTATATCCCTCTCATGTTATATCCCTCTCATGTAGTCTCATCGGGTTATATCCCTCTCATGTAGTCTAATCGGGTTATATCCCTCTCATGTTATATCCCTCTCATGTAGTCTAATCGGGTTATATCCCTCTCATGTAGTCTAATCGGGTTATATCCCTCTCATGTAGTCCGGGTTATATCCCTCTCATGTAGTCTAATCGGGTTATATCCCTCCCATGTAGTCTAATCGGGTTATATCCCTATCATGTAGTCTAATCGGGTTATATCCCTCTCATGTATAGTCTAATGCTTTTCTCAACTACTGCCGACAATTGTATATATTGTCAATAACCACCTATTGCCGACCCTATGATATGAATGTGAACTATAATAGTATGTAATATGCATAGTCACGATGGAACTTATTTATTTTATTTCATTTATTGAAACACATTTGTAATATTGGCTGTGGCGGTTTGGACACCCCGCACAGTTAGTATACGTGCTCAAGATGTGTTGGCATTGCACCCTAAATACTGCGAAAACTCTCTAATCATCGGAACTCGCGCCTTTAAACGCAACAGACAAGACATTGACATATTTCGATATACAATGTACGTTGTTACCATTACACTGTTGATTTAATGTAACGACGGATGAATGTTGTGAGACACATAAATACGCTTGACTCTCCTAACATGATGGAAATGCGAGACCGTATTAATTGGAGCCATATAAGATCGGTAACATTAACCGCAGCGAATTGCTTCAGCGGGAATGATGAGTATTTGACCGCCGCGAATGCAATAATGGTAATTCTTTCGGTATTGATAATAACAAAACGAATTGAGCCAGACAGACAGTTTTAATCCTAATACATAAGAACTAAGACTATGTCAGAAATCCTTACCAAATGTCCAATTTTGCAGTGGTATCTCAGCGGAGCGATGCGAGATAACGCTTCATTGAGTATGCCTATTTGCACGAGGATATGTTGGTAAGGTAGTGTCGAGCGGTACCACCGTCTGTGAAAAGCAACGAACCGAATAATGTAGCAATAGGCGAGCTGTGGAGCAAAGAATACGACGTGACTCAGCAAATTGCAGCGCATGTACTCGAACAGAGTGAATATGAAAGCTAATATAGTGTATACAAGAAAACCGTGATCAGAAATGTTAACCAAGATGTCCACCAAGATCATATTATTACACATAAATAAAATTATAACTACACCTTTTACAGCATTCGGGGTAGCACTACAGCTTTTAATGCGACCCAAAAAAACAATTATCTATTTATAAAACGCCCATAGGACCACAGATTTCTATAATTTGTAGAACGGTATACACCGGTGGAGTTAATAAACAGCGTGCGATAAGCAAACCACTCGACATGCTTTAATTACGAGGATTAGCTAGCGCTATGGTGTAATCAACACGGTAGTGACAGTTTTATTTTATTTTCGCAAATTGTCATTTTCGCGGTCATTAAAAGTTTGAACAGGTCAAGTCAAAATCAAAATGGCTGCGGACACACGTACCACAGTAGCGATGTCATACTAGGTGTGACAATTTATTATGGTGGAGTTTGGTAACAATTGGTCCGTCATAATTCTGTGCCATAGCTAGCCATGTCGCCCGCTGATTTTCCGCACAATGAGTCGACTGGACCAATTAACCATTGCTTTTCACCAAGGTTGATATCTACTCATTACGTTTTGCTAAATTGTATTCACTACGATATATATAATTGCACGATAGATCGTCCAGAATTGTGTTTGATCGTGACCTGGTGACAATTCCTCATTGACTCACATATCATTATTGTGGTACGTTTTTTTATATGATCTCAATGCATGCATGTTTATCTACTTATATTAATTTCATTAGTAAGAACAATCATGGCTGTTGAGATGGGTTATTCATTAATTTATCAAGTGGACTTGTGTGTTAGCATGCAAAATATAACACTGCGTGTTGAGTAAAGATCAACATCGACAAGACATTCAGGTAGATACATCCTTGAGAGATCGACCGTCGCTGGTAGAGCTTGGTAGACTCATTGTGCGAATTTGCAGAGGGCAACATGGCTTGCTATGGCATATTAATTATGACAACCAATTGTCACCAAACTCCACCATTATAAATTGTCACACCTACTATGGCTGAAGGGGTCACTCTCACCAAAAAAAGTGCTGAAGGGTACACAGGGTTTGAAAATGTGCTGAAGGGTACCCAGGATTTGTGATCGGCACGAACACCATTACTTAAATTGTGTTTATGAAAGTCTGGCGCCCATTAGCAGTTTGTTTTCAGTACATTTTAATATTCATTGTAACGTTAACAATTATTCTCTAACAGAAATCATGGCAGATATGAAAACTGAATGCCTTTAGAATGACATTTCAAACCATGTGTACCCTTCAGCACATTTTGAAAATCCTGTGTACCCTTCAGCACTTTTTTTGGTGAGAGTGACCCGTTCAGCCCTACTATGCCATCGCTATGATCGCTACTGTGTTACGTGTGTCCGCAGCCAATACAATTATCAGTAATTTTCGGCATTTTGTGGCGATTCTCAGTTGTACACCGTGATTCTTTATTAGCTATGGTAATAGCGCCCGCTCTCCCGCGGCGAAGCCGCGGAAGCGAAGCGACCTAGGGTATACGTATGCGGATATGAGATATACTAATCGACTTTTTCAGTCCATTTTAAAAATAGATTAAAATTACCTGAAATAGAATAATTTATTCATAACTCAAAGGTCAGCCGAGTTCAAAAAACTATTGTTGGCGACGGCCCCCATTTTGTATTGATTAATACCACCTCGAAATTTATGTAATTGGGCAAAATGCTCCAGGGCAAGAATAAAAAAACTTTGTTCCGGTAAATGTTAGCTATATCATCATACGTATAGAACATTATGCTCCTAAAGCCAAAGATAATAGGTTTTTTTAATGTAAATTAAACCAGAGCCCTAGTTAACAAAAACTGAAATTGCATGAAAAAGTTTTGTTTACATATTTTATAAAATTATTAAAAATATTTGCCCCGAAATAGGATTCTTGGGGCCTTACTGGGCGTTTAGATTTGATCTTGATCGGTATTTCCGCCTAAAAGATTGAAGATATATTCTCAAAGTTCAAGGCTGACAAACGGAAACTATAAGTTCCGATTGAAAGATCGCAGAGTCATTTTAAGATTGCTTCTTGGTAAACCAGTAAAGGCGTCATGACATTGACGTACATCATGACGTCACAACTTACATCGGCGCGCAAAATTCCAGACAGGACTGCGTCGATGGCCAGACAGCGGAGACTCGTATTACGCGGGCAGGCTAAACATCCACATTTACGTTATATGTGATTATTTACATATACATGTATATGATTTTCTTGTGTCCCGTTACGGTTTATCATCAAATCCTTATGAAGATAAAAATTCATCCGATAATCCCATGAACAGTAACAAGCGGTTGCAAATTACGTTTACGTACGATCATATTATTAATCAGATCAAAGCAAGTTCATCGTGGATCACTGTGAAAAAAAATTACCATGAATCCTGGTGATCTACACATGAATCCTGGTGATCCACACATGAATCCTGGCGATCCACACATGAATCCTGGCGATCCACACATGAATCCTGGCGATCCACACATGAATCCTGGCGATCCACACATGAATCCCGGCGATCCACACATGAATCCCGGCGATCTACACATGAATCCCGGCGATCTACACATGAATCCCGGCGATCCACACATGAATCCCGGCGATCCACACATGAATCCCGGCGATCCACACATGAATCCTGGCGATCCACACATGAATCCTGGCGATCCACACATGAATCCTGGCGATCCACACATGAATCCTGGTGATCTACACATGAATCCTGGTGATCCACACATGAATCCTGGCGATCCACACATGAATCCTGGTGATCCACACATGAATCCTGCCGATCCACACATGAATCCTGATGATCCACACATGAATCCTGGCGATCCACACATGAATCCTGGTGATTTACAATGGGCTTATTAAGCAGGCAATTCTTCAAGGATTGGCCATTTATAAATGAACAATCGGAACCCCAAAAGGCCATTAATATATGGTAAATCGCAACCACGCGTGGTCGATTGTCCATTTAGAAAGAACCATTAACGCTAATCATTTAATTTAATTTGTACTTACTAAATAACAGAGATATTTGAAGAAGTGTTTTTGACGAAATAACGGAGATATTTGAAGACGTGTTTTTAAAGAGCGTGTTTTTAAAGAGCGTAATGTTCACAGTGTTGAGTATTTTGCTTGTCGCACACTCTTTACATATATACTGTATGTGCTGTGAAGAATTACAGCTGATGTTAGCAATATCTTCCTGCCAAATTATGTTTAGGTATGTATACGACTGGCTATTGCAAAAGGATCGAAATAGTCATCTTGATCACATGTATAATCGGCTTGCAACAATCAACGCAACAACTATTTTAAAATGCACGTGTTATTAACCCTTTCATGACGGGTGCTGTGCTGGTGCAACATTACACATTCTTTGCTAGTGCACTCACTGGCTTATATACAAGGTCCAGGTAATTATTGTTAGGCTTCATATGGGAGACTCGCATATATAATATAATGCATTGGCACAAGGTTTTCGCAAAATGTCATGGAAGGGTTAAATAATTTATGCAGATAGTGGTCTTTCGTCGAATCGTTCGTGTTACACAAAGACCTATAACATGACAATTTAAAACAATAATGGTACTTTTCTTTAAAAGCCCAACTAACATCGTAGAAAATCTGCAGGACACACAGCCACCATAGCAAATCACCGACCATGCATATAGTAAGATGACTTAACCTGACCAGTGGTGTGGATATGTGGTCGCCGAGAACGTATAGGATAATGGCTTTAAACTGTACACACAAAGGTCGCTGGCCGAGATCGATCCAGTCGCTGAAATAATGTACAGTTTCAAGCTATTATCTGACTTAAAACATGGCTTGGTCCAAACCGTCCCCTCTGATCAGAATGTATTGAACCGAAATTGGGTCAAGACATCTGAGTTGTTCCATGCGGTCGGCCTTGTACACCCGTTCATTGGCTGTACGGATGGCGTGACATCTTAACCCATTGTCAACTTAATGGACTGGTAGGACCACATTGCTTTTTCAACCGTTGGCTGAACACGATGTACCTACAATGAGCTCCTTCTACAATAGAGTTAATCTATATTATAGGAGTTTTCTTTTGGGCAAATTGTAAGATAAATTGGTTATCACCACCCTGTGTGTTTCCGAGATCCGTATTCAAGTAGAGCTGCTTTCTCTGGGCAGTCTATCGGTGAGTCCACAGGACGAGTCGATAGACAGCCCAGGGAATGCAGCAAGACTTGAATACGGATTTCGGAATCACACAGGGTGGTGATAACCAATTTATCTTACAATTTGCCCCATGAAAAATGCAATAAAACTCAATTTAAAACAGGAACTATTTTATTACGCGCAGCACAAAACGTACACAATTCTCAGCACGACGTCGTGAGAAGTCAAATTTAGAGAAATTCACATGACTATTCAATTTCGCTTTGACTGGAATCCGATTCAATGATGAGGCGACGAATTTCCGTTTCACTTTTAACAGGATAATTGTAATATTTGATGGTGCAATTTCCTTGGATGGTAATTGGTTTGCGAGAGTCTATTCATTGTTTTAATGAATTTCGCACTTTCCGTCACTCCAACAAACGAATTCTGCCTGCACTCTCAGTGTCACGTGTATCAACAATTCTAGTTGGAATGGAATTCGAATTTTCAACATTGGAGTCAGAAGTTAATGTTCGTTTTGGTGCTATGCAGAGAATATCCGACATTTTCCGTTGCATTTCCACTGACGCAACAGAATAATTATTTACACTGGCAATATTTCTGTGACGTGAAAGCTATGAAATGGTGTTAGGAGTAATGTCATTATGAAGCAGTCGAGTGCATGTTGTTTTCCGGACGCAGTTATTGGTCACTTTTTGAGCTGTTGTCTTGGTCAATTCTGCCTAACAACATCATGCAAATCATCATCTCTAAACAACTGTATAAGGTCATCATATGATACCTCATTCAGATTAACTGCGTCGAATTCCATATTGTTTTAAATTTACGTACTTTCGCGACAATCGATTTATTTACGCTGTGTGCTCTGCAGAAATTGCAAATGCAGACGACGTTTTAAAAGCATCTAAATCACCCATTGAAATTAATTTAGATGAAATGCAATAAATACGGACTTTTCGTAAGTATTCTGTCTTAAATATCCTTAACATAATATAAAATTTATTTGATTTTCCATTTTGTATTTTATCGAATAAAGATTCACAGTGAAATAACTGTCCATTAAATTGTATATTCAGCGTCCGTTAATAACATGTTGGATCGTTGTTTGTAATAATAATGTGCGATCTCTGCAATAACCATCCATTATTCTATAAAATGCACGCGGCAAGCAATGGAGTGCAGACAAGACGCTGACCACGATTACCATATGTATTCTCTGTGTGATACATGTATAATATGTTTATTTGCGCGTATTAAAATTAATGTCTCTTGTTGAATACGGGTTTCTGGTCCAAAACTACACACATCTGAAAACTTGTATTAACCTGCACGACCCCTCCAGCTACAGTAATCCTGGCAAAGAATACAACGCGTCTCCGGAAACATTGTAGGATATGTAATAGATCAGAGCGAACACGAACGCATATATATCTGTTGTGGATATTTACACCTGATGGTGGCAACATCTTCCTGACAATGAGTATTTTAGTGTGGTTTTAATGTGAAAATGACCTACACTAAGGATAAGAAACCCCACACATAGAAAGAAGATTTGCAAATAATATTTGAATATAGGTAATCATCGGGGCTCGTAACATTACCGCTGCAACAGATGGGATCGGTAACATAAACCACAGCGAATTGTTTCAGCAGGGACGATGAAAATGTGACCCCCGCGAACGAGACAATAAACAGCGGCGTCAAGGGAATCGCAAATTGCATTCCGAACATTCTGCAGGGCATTCGGTCGGAAACACCCAATCTACAATTAATAATAGCGACTCATTTATCGACGAGTAGTTATAGCCACGGGCTCCGGAACACGACCGGATTCTGGTTATACGCTCATCACGATGACCGAATTTGTGTGATATACATATCCTGAAAAATTGGAGATGAATTTCACTATTTTCTTGGCTGTAAAATGACGATGGAACTGCCACAGATTCTGTCGGAAAAGCATTGTTTGTACCATGATCCGGTTTCGACGAGTATATAGTCTATGATTTCTGGTTCTAAATTAAGTTAGACTCGTTTCTGAGGCTTGATTTTGTATTGCGAAATATATTTCTCTCCACAAATCAGTTTTAATTTTAGTGTATAAACATACTTATTTCTCTAAATCATGCACAAGAATTAACAAATTGTATAATATAATAAACAGACAATCACATTAGAGAATGGGATTTGGCAGAAAGCATGACGCTTATATCCCCATCTTTGGCATTTACGGTGTTGTCTTTATTGATTATTCGTAATGTTCTTTTTCCAGTTATATTTTGATTTAATTTTTCTATCTTAATATCGTTGTCAGCCATCTGAGGCACATACTATCAGACAGTAACATATAATAATAAGTCACTGTTTGGTAGCCTATGCATCAGATGAATTGAGGTGTTAGATGTATGTGACCTGGCCCTCAACCACACCCTTTCAGTTCCCTAATCGAATATCGAAGTTCAAATATCGAAATCAAAACGACAAGGGCGATGTATCCTTGTATACTTTTTCCGATTTCCCAGGGTAATCACGCGAGAGTGATTTAAGACACTTCAAGTTATTTAAAATAAATGGGGATTTCAGGATTAAGGTTTTTGTTTAATTTTATCGCATATGGTACACCATTTGAGCATATACTCGATGAAAGGTTTGATATAGTTTTCTCAAAATAAAGTCGTTTCATATGTAATGATTTCTGTTGAGAGTAGTTTGGAGGAGTAAGGTGGTTGTCCGATATGAGAAAAGGGAAGTTAGAAGTGAAAGTGATATGATTTATGATTTCTAGTTTGCCGTAAATGGGATTTTGAGTCACGGTGGGTACTCTGCTGTTGTGTGAGGTTTTACACTGGTTGGGAATCTGGCCTTGTTTTTGATCCACCGACACATAAGAAATCGCGGTGGTTTCACAACTTTGTCCTATTTGTAGCCCACCATCATTTCTTATTACTGACAATCATTGATTCGTTCGATATCCATGAGAGTGTGTCTCGGTGAATAATTGATTGGTGATATAATTTACCGTTAGGTTCGAATGATAACTGTTTGGGCAGCTGTGAACAGTCGACACTGGTCCCGAACAAATCGTCGACAAACAAACGATAATTATTTCGTTAACGAGAGTCACTGTATTTGATAGAATGATGTTTTGTGGTGGTTATTGTGATACAAAATTCATTAGAATACCTGTTTTGTTTCGGCAAGTGTTCCTCTGGGACTTTGAGTAATATTCTGTGTTTTCTCATACTAACAACCTAAATGTTCACCTATATGAATTTATGACCTCCGGTCATTTTCCAGACAATTTAACGTGGATCACTCTTGTGAAATCTAAGATCGCCGAGGAATACAAACGAAAGTGTGCGCATATATAAAGTTTCTATGGATCCATTGCATGGCGACCCTCTATCGACATGGGGAATATGGGTGTTACTGACTGAGAAAATACCCGCACTATATGCGACTGAAATAAGACACTTGGCTCTCAATTCTACGATAACAAAATACACCATGCCTTATGTTTGTACTGCGGTGAACTAATTACCAGAGATTCCCTCCTTGCGATCACGCGGAATGGTATTGAAACTTTCAGTATAGATACGCTACACTACGGGAAACTGACAGCAACTGCTCTTGGAAATGTCAAACTAATCAACACTGGACTCTCAGACGAAATCTTCGGCTGTTTTATTATAGACTCGGCCAATTTCGCGTGAAACCGGACACAGTATCGGAGCCGCAACTTCTATTCTGCATATAACTGGTTACTGTACCTCATTTTAATTGAAAATAACTCAATCCGCATGTGTGTGTGAGCTCTTGTGTGAAATAACCGAACGTTCATGCTATAGTCTTTCCATAGATTATTTCATTTTCAATATATATTTATCTCCATTTCTTATTATTGTATTGACTACATCTGTACACACACTGTCCATATGATATATAATTACACATTGAAATATAGACTCCCAAAGGGAGGTTAGAATATATAGCAGAGAGTTTCATATCACAAAACAATATCGGTTTGCCCCACCAACATCACAGCCAAACAACAGTACAGCCAACATCACATTAGTATGACAGTATGACAGTCACCAACGAGATCGTAAACAACAGGGATGCATTTATCGACGAGTATTTAGCCAAGGGCTCCGGTCCCGGACGGGCGCTGGTAAGTAGCTGATCACATGCAATGACCACATTTATTCTCTAAGATACTGGACAAATTGGAGGGTTCATCATATTTACTATATATAGCATTTTCTTTCCCTGTTCAATGTCCTTTCCCTCAGAGATAATGCGCCAATCTTCAATCATAAGTTTTATATATTGTCTATTCTAGTTTCCCTACTGAAATTCTAAAATCGTGAAGCTATTACTTGTTTCCTTGGAACCTACATGTATATAATCGCTGCGAACCATGTAATAAACAACACCGCCTCGTGTTACTGTGGTGGAGTGGGACATTTGTTCTTCCAAGGCTCATAACTCAATTTGTGCTACATATCCAACTGTTGCTTTGTGTACGATTTATACATAATTGACTACCGCAACTAAAAGGACTGTGTATATCATTGCCAACTTGATATATTTCCCATGCTGGCAACTTAAAAAGGTACCCAATGGCCCAACACTTCCTCTAGTCATGGGGTACAGTGGGTCACACACTGGAATTCAATAACAACTACCCCATAACAACAACCGAAACAGTTATTCATTCAAAGAGGGAAATTCGTTCTGTGGTAACACAAGTTTATATAGTTGAAACATAAGGCTTTATTGATACTTCCACTCAATCGGGGAGGAGTGGGACACAGTTTCGATCCACATGAGCCGATAGGGCCCAATTGTAATCCTACAAAATATTTTTTAAAACGTTCTGTTTGTGTGTCTACATGTAGAATATAAAAGCAACCAGGAATGGTATTTTCCACATATCTGCTCAACTCTACATTATTGTAACTAACCGTCCCAATGTACACCAAGCCACATGTCCCACTCTACCCCGACATGGTCATGTATCGGTTGAGTCAATATTCTTGCAACATGCCTGTGCTAAGGTAATGAAACAGACATGCAATTTGAAGCCCAAACACAGTTGTTTCAGAGCTCAGAATAGTAAGAAAATATATCTCATATGTACTTTGAAAATTTAAAAATGTTGTGTTCAGAAAACAATTGATCAGATTCCACAAAAACCCTTTTTTATTCAAATAAAAATTGAATATGCTTGCTACACGTTTGATTCATGTCATATGTGCTGGGGACATCCTATGATCATCAAATGAATGTAGGGAGTTATCTCCACTGTCCCACAGTACCCACTGTCCCACTCCACCCCAATGGCCTATAGTCACGAGGTCAAGAAGCTGGGTCCTGACACTGAGTGTGATGACTACATTTTACCGCTATGAGTTTCTTGACAAGTTGGAGACGAGTGTCGCTAATTTATTGTTTGTGAATGACGTTGGGACAGCCCGCGGTGTCCACTGGTAAAGTAATCGGCGACCTGCCGAGCAAAAAATGCAACGCGTCTCCGACGGTCTCCGTAAACGCTAACTGTAGAATATGTAATCGAACAGAGAAAACAAGAAATCTTACAGTTTTGTCGCCTCAGAATTAGACTTAAAATTCCAGTTGTTTTTATTCCAAGCACGTGTAATTTTCTGAAAAGAAACATCTGACATTTAGTTTGGTTATGATATTATAGACCTGATATCAGTCCTCAGTAACCTAATGTCAGCCTTCGGTCTCAGTGTAATATGATGTTACCTCGGGCTGATATCGGGCCTAATATCAAAGAAACCAAGTAAAATCTTCTAGATATTGCTCTCACTGTTCCCAATAAATTTAAATTAGACACAGAACATAATAAAAGCATGTACAATACATACCCTTTCTGGAAAAACCCAAACTGGACATCGTATGCACAATGTTTAGCCCACACACCGGTATGTAGAATTGGTCCCCGAGCTATAAACACGTCGTGACCATATCTAATACGAGTATGCAAAAATGATATTGTGTACTCACAAAATTATTAGCTACTCAGGGTTAGAGCCGATAGCACTTCCTCATTCTATACACAATCGATACTATCCATTATATTGTATATCACACAAGCAGGGTGACCCGGCGTTATAACGGTTAAAGTGACGTGGAACCATGGGCTATGGACATTTCGTGGGAATATAGAAAATAGTCAAGTGTTATTCTCATAAATTATATATCAAAATTGGCATCACAAATCGTCATTCTTGTACATTGATTATAAGTAGTGGCTCACCTTGCCAGAGTGATTGCCATATTTATCGCAATTAGTTCGTCCCGCGAGGAAAGAAGTATTTATTTACAACTTTATTGCATACTTCAGACGTTATCTTTTTTAAATTGTATAATCGATGTGGTTGGAATTCTTGGCAATATATAGTAGATTGGCATGCATATTCTTCCAGATCGGATATTGCCTCACTACTCACTGATCAAGTTGTGCTGATTCACTAAATTGACGCACAGATTGCCATTAACAAGTAACCAACCATTCTGTATGGGTAAACTTTCTATTGGCAATTTTTCATTTTCAACAACACCAAGACTAGTCGAATCATGTAATTGCCTAATATAAATTTAGAGGAAATTTTGTGACGAACACGGTTTTATCAATGCTCGTGCTCCTATCGTTCCACATCACCAATTCACTCAGGGTAGGGAACTTATTAAAATTGCGGAAAGTGGGTATTGGCCGTTTTCTTCACCTATATAACCACAGTAATGCCCTGAATAATCGACTCCTTAACCACAGCAGAATTATGGGTAATTTTTCAGGATTTAGTCGGAAATATGGCTTGTTGCCATTCATTGAAAGCTCTCAGTGAGAGCTTTCCGATGAATGTCAACAAGCCATATTTCTGACTAAATCCTGAAAAATTACCCATAATTCTGCTGTGGTTAAGAAGTCGATTATTTAGGGCATTACTGTAACTCAACAAAAATGATGAAAACTGAGCTATGTAATATGTATCAGTTTTTGCTAGCTCACTATGATTACCGTGATTCCCACCCCATAACAGTTGAGAAGATATTAATGCTAAAGTGACTTAATTCGGTTACCCTTTTCGAGGTTGTGAAATTTGAAGGCCAAAATCTCCTCAAAACGAATGGTTCGATATCAGAATTTTGAGGTATCCGCAATGAGTTATTGGGATAACTCATTAATCCACTATATAGGTTTCTGATATATACCGATCTGTCAAATCATGTATGTGAACATGTATATCTACTTTGGTAATCATATATTTTATCCCAATATTCTGGTGCCCATCTTTCGCCAATCCATGGCCCCTCCGACGCCGCCTTTAAGTCCACACCATTCGATTCAATGTATAAATGATGATTATAAAAGTTTGGTGTAAAATCGGCGACATAATTTTGTTCATGCCGATTCTGTGCCCCGCCCCCCCCCCCCCTACCATTGACTCGAATATTTTTGGTTTTTAAACCACATCATTATATTCCAGTTTTGTAGAGCTCAGTGACTAAAACATTCTTATCAATACCAGTGCCCCTAACCTCCCTGACCCAAACGGCCACTTAATGTGACACCTTAATTAAACCACACGATTAGATTCATTGCATCATGGAGATGAAAATTTATCAATTTGGTGGAAATTATAGTTATCAATTTAGGTGTCCTCTACTGTCCAAGTCCCTGACTCGAGCGGCGCCACTTTTGACATCTTTAAACCGCAGAAACAGACTCCAGATATAACGGAGATGACTAAACACACTATTATGAATGTAGTGCCCCTATCTCGGACCCAAATTACACATATTTGGGGTCAAATAAACAAAACGATATTATTCCTCAATCTCATATCAAGGAGAAGAAAATGTATCAATTTGGTGGGAATCGACACAAAAATATTTTTTTTGTAAATGTTTGTGCTCCTCGTGCACCCCTCCCTGCAGCCCTCCCTGCAGCCCTCCCTGCACCCCTCCCTGCACCCCTCCCTGCACCCTGAATCCAACGGCGCCACTTTTGACATCTTTAAACCACACTATTAGACTCACCATATCATAGAGATGAGTATATACATTGTATATACATGTGCAAGTCTGGTGGTAATCGCGACAAAAAACTGTTGCCCCTCCCCATTTTATGCCCCGGAAACCATCAGCGTCACTCTTGATATCTTTAAACAACTCAATAGACTCATCATATGATGGAGATGACTATGTATAAATGGAAATTGGAGATAAAAACGTCGCCCCTCCCCTTTTATTGCCCCGTACACCAACAGCGTGAATTTAGAAAAAAAATCCGCACCATTATCTTCCTCGTAAAAATATATCCCTTTTAGACCCCATTTGATCCATCTAGGTGGTCCTCCGTGAATTTCTATTAAACACAGACAGACAGACAGGACATTCGCAAATATAGATATAGATAAGATGTTTGAAGGGAATACAAAATGACGGAAATAAAATGTCACAATTGTGAAAGTCACCCGGTTCATTCCATAGAAAACATTATGTTTGTTCTGAACTCCGCAATATATATCAACGGGAGGTAGTAATATAACGTGACAATTATATTTTATCACAATGTTGGATTATAATACACAGTCTGGTCGTAAGATATCACTCTTTACAACAAATACAGCATTTTGTACGGATTTGAATGATAAAGTCGATTAAAATTGACGAAAAATCCCGCCACAGTATCTGGGCGTAATATCAGCTATAGAAGGCAACCATATGTCGACGTAAACCAGTATCATGCCTACCGATTGCACTGGCTGGTTTACTTCGAAGGAAACTTTGACAACTATATAAGTTGATGTATGGTATGGGTCCATACACGCACATCCGCGTCGACTTCCTTTTAGTTTCCTGTATCCTGGTTGCCATACTCTCATCGATCGTATAACTGTATATAGGAAATTACTGCAAAGTACACATGTCTGTGATTTAAAAGCGTATTTGTGTATATATTCCAGTGACACGCACATTTTATTATACAGTATATTGTATTCAGGCTTATAGACGTCTTAATGGCGTCTGTTGAAGATAATGATATATCATTATCCTATAACGTGGTTTAGACAGGCAATCGTCGTTGAGTTATGCTACGTGAACTTCCTTGCTTTAGCAGGTGAACTTCCCTACATATGGTACATCAGTATCGACGGCAGGTCGTATATATAAGCTATATATCTGAGGTTTTCGATCAGTCGGAGCAAATTTCGAACAAAGGGTTTTTTTTTTGCGTCGACTTCCCGTTGAAATCATATCAGGTTAGGGATAGTGGATGGACAACTCAAAACAGGAACGTTCTTGGAGTCTCATTGTTGTATTCAGTGAATGCAAATTTCACTTCAACCGCTCTGACCGACACTGGAAGCGTGTAGAGCGTGTCATATGAGAATAGAAGGAATGTTTCCATTTCGGTCTTCTCCTGAATAAGTTCACACAATACTCGTCTCCCTCCATCGTGTACTCGATAATGAGGAGAAACTTCTTCTCTGTTATCGGTACTGCATTATTCAAATGTGCAACACATTTGACAATGTGTCTTTGACAATGTGTCATCACAAGAAGACTATATATAGTGTTGCCTAGACCTCTCTCTGGATGTGATGTAACTTCTCTTGACAGCTGAACGTCCATTGCCATCATGGAGCGGTCACCGAGAACGTGCGTCAAAATTTCACAGTCACTACCAACGCGAGCAAGGAGATTTTCCCCATTCTTGAAAACTTCATCCTAAATGGATGCTTTCCAGATCTAAATTCTTGGAAACCTTTTGTTGAAAACGTTGTAAAATTTAAATTAAGTATGTCGAACAGTGAAGTGACTCAGTGTCATTTTTGATCACAACTTATTATCTTCGGAAAACTTTTTCATGACTTATTATCTGGCTGGAACATTTGGAAGATGACCCGTTGGGTAAAGGGTTAATGTTTGTTGGGTAAAGGGTTAATGTAATATATTCAATATCTCATCAGAACGAGGCAATACAGATATACTGAGACCGAAGGAAAACAATTAAAAGCTAAATTTCCTGAACACAAACTCACCTGTAGTTACCACCAATGCCATATATCCAATGCCATATATGTATTCTCACTGAGTGATAAAAAAAATAAACCGCAATGAACGTGTGTCAATTAGCGATCACTCGATCAGCCTATTTATAAGCCATCTCAGTCAGCTAGTATTCACATTCATATTACTCTAGTCTATATAACGCTAGCATGCAACGTTTGTTTGAAATGCAGGTAATTGTCTCACATTTATATTTTAAATGAATGTAAGAGTGACAACACGCTCGCATTGTGTGAGGAAGAATGATTGCAGAGTAAAAGAGAAACATTTTATCAGAAATGTATTAATTTTCTCGTATATATCTCACGAGAAAGCAAGCGAAAGCAGGGTTTACATACAACGGTTAAATCTGGACGTTATGGGCGCATATAAAGAACAATAACGGAGTTTTTTCTGCACGGTTTATCTTGAATCATGCGATATATGTGTAATTAAACTGTTAACCCTTTACCCAACAAACCGGCCAAAACCGGCCAAATAAAGTTTCAACAGCCTAAAATATCTTCGGTCTGTCTCAATAGAACCATACAAATATGGATATCATTGGAACCGGCTCATTGACCACATTGTGATGGTTATAGTTATGCCCTGTGCCAATGCATTCTCTTATATATGCGAGTCGACCATAGGTCGCCTCGCATATATAAGAGAATGCATTGGCCTAAAAACAATTTTTTTTTTACCATTTTTTCTTACATTCTTTAACAATTTTATAATTTTTAATGTGTTAAAGGTACGGTTGGCCTTGGCGGTGGGTATCATGTGAAAATATTTCCACCCGTCAAAAACCGCCACAAACAGAAAGATCAACAAAATGTAGACAGACTTTGTCCGTATACAAATAAGAAATATCGCATAAACAGTATGTTATTGTCATATCTTTGACCATTGTTATGTAAACAAAAGCATAAAAAGTTACTTTTCTGGTGTTTGTTTATATTATGATGGTGAACATAAAGAGCGTTCTTGTTAGTGAATTCCTGATATGGAACGAATAAAGAGCGTTTATGCCATTTGTGTGTGATTAGCCAGCAGCATTGTGCTGTCTTCTGTAACACAATCAGGCTCTTGCTTAGGTAAAATATAGTAAATCTTTATGATAACATGCTGTTTACGCGATGGTCATGGTATATATGAACGAAACTGTATGCGTTTTAATGTTTTTCTGTTTACGGTGATTGGAACAAATATGAATATTTTCGACAACTAAGGCCTCACGTGCCTTTAAGCCAATGCATTCTCTTATATATGCGA
This sequence comes from Siphonodentalium dalli, assembly GCA_032622095.1. Classification (NCBI taxonomy): domain Eukaryota; kingdom Metazoa; phylum Mollusca; class Scaphopoda; order Gadilida; family Siphonodentaliidae; genus Siphonodentalium; species Siphonodentalium dalli. The sequence goes on from CP136062.1 coordinate 199,241,160, forward strand.
GGCGACCTATGGTCGACTCGCATATATAAGAGAATGCATTGGCATTGGGTAAAGGGTTAAATGAAATTGAATAGGGATACATTGATTCTTTTACCTTTTCTAGAAGAAATATATGTGCTCAGAGCAGTATCATCGTTTCTTTTGATATATACACAGCATTAAACCTTTCAACATTCGCTGCTAATGAACATTATGAGAGATATTCATAGAGTAATGTGTAGATTATATCATGTGATAAAACACAAATATTTCGCTTGTATCAGCACTATCTTCAATGAATTCTAAACTTTACCAAAATTGGCTACATTCTATGTGGCAGAGACTGTATTTACACCTGGAAATAATATTTGCTTATATTCAGCAAGGCCACATGTTCGCGAATAGTATTATGTTTTTACAACCGCATCACCGCGTGTATCCCTTCTCCCCGATGTTACACATATCTGCTGGACACACAACTGCAAATAACAACATTTAGTGAATGGTCAAGGCTGAAATAACAGCTGTAAACGCTGATCATCTGATATTGTGCACGTACGTGGGTGGCATTGGTAAGATATTTTCAGACAACACGATACTGAAAACTAATATTGTACTTTGCGTGGAGCATATTCCCTTTGCAGTACCGGCTTAGTAGCAGCAGCACGAAAATTAGTCTAATATACAATATTCGTTGCACTGTCTATTTGATTTGGTTATAAGAATGTTAATCTATTGCAGAGATGGGGTTTCTTTGCAGTATAATAAGCATTGCAACATACGTGTGTGGTTTATTATCACGAACAGTGTTGAAATTCCGGAAATGCCGCAAAGGTACAAACTTCAGTTTTTGCGATGCGTTACGACTGTAAGCAGAAAACTTTTAAAGACGTAAATCATTGGGTTTGACTTGCATTGCAGTGACCGATAAATTCTTCAGATGGATATGTTTTAATGAATGTGTATATTTAACGATATTTTACAACAGACTTGTATATTACCAATTTTCTCCCATTTAGTTATACAATATGTTGCTTTCGTCGTGGCATGGGTTGGGGTTGCGGCCATTTTCACAGCCATTTTATGACCGCGATTGTATTGTTCTGTCCGTATCAATCTATTCGCTCTAGTACTCTAATTTCACATATTCTGGTATAACTGCGTAATTCATATGACTAGATTAGACAAAGTAGAAAATAAAACTTTGACTAGGTCGGTGAGAACCAGATTAGGGGTTAGGGTTATGTTTATAACAGTTTTGACAACTGAATTATATAGTTTTTTACGTAGTCACTAATTCTGTGTTGTCTGTGCAGTTTTAAAAACAAAGAACTCGCATCTATGTTTTGAGAAGCCCGAGAAATCCGACATCGAATACGAAGGTTTGCTTTAAAAATCGTCATCGTTTTTGGCTCAGTTTGTTATTTCATGTCCATGTCTGCGAAATTCATTCCAATTTCCACATTGAATGGGTGTCTCTGGTTGTGAATTTTGTATTAAACAATATCGGCTGCCAATTTTTATAAATATTTTTAGGCTGAAACATTGTCACATCATCCAAATAACTCCTTTTCCAATTATCAAAAAGAAATATAAACATGTGTCTGCATTGAGCTTGGTATACTTTCCGTTAAATATCCTTAAAAACTTCAAATTGGAGGAAATGTTCTCTTGGGCATACATGTACTTACGTTGGGTGAGCTAGAATCAACTAGATTTGTGAGAAGTCAGCCTAGATGCAACAATGTGTAATATGGTGACAGTCGCCATTTTTATTGGTTTTCCCGAACTTTTCCTATTCTAGAAATAGACACTAGCACGGTATATATATAGGGAACATAACGCAACCTCGCAGTTTGCCACATTACGCGTTCCTAAACTCGTGACCTGGAACCCATTCATATTTAGATCAAGTCATTTATAACTTATACGCTGTATCCGGATAACTGTTTTATTTATATCCATGTAATCAGTCGAGGAGTATTCACTACTAAAACGGAAACAACCCATATCAATTATTCAAGTAGAAAATAAGAAAACATTGTGAGGCTTGTAGATTACACAGAGCCAACTAACTAAAATTACTTATCTCCTTCCTGGTTCGTCGAGGTCACCCGCTCATCCCGGAATTGATTTCGCGGTTTCGTGACCGCTATCCTTATTTTGCGTGATCGATCACAGGGTCCATAGCACCCTCGTATTAAAATACATTATTGGCGTCAGTTGTGTCACTTCAGAATTCCAAATTAAATTTGCTGTGGTCCGATATGAAGTGATATATATACACATCACGTCTAGACAGTAGTGTCATCAATCAAATTGGCATTGTTCACCATTCGCCATCAACATTCCAGATCAACGCATTGAGACGTGGCTAACTCGTCCACTTTGGGTGCCGTGCCCACATGGAACAATGCAACAGCACCCACCTCCTGAAACAGACCAATGTGTATAGCACTCTCAGGTTGTCCTTTAAAGTGCAGGTAGTGATAATTCATACCACCCGATATCTGTTAATTAACCACGCTTGATGTGGTTAATGTAGTGTTCGAAAAAATAACACCACAGACGAAGCGGTTGTTAGTTTTGCTCCCGACGTCAATTAGGTATCTGCACAAAAATGGGTCACTGTTCCCTTATTTTTCCTCCCATTTTTTCATATGCTTTTCAGATTCCCTCTTCTTTCTCTTGTCATCCATACATTTGGTACCAACTTCACTTTGTGATTAAATGTTATATGACTAATTGGTTTCAGGCCATTTCTCTTTCAGCTTATCCTAATTTGACATATCAAGAAGCCTTCGGGCTGTCAGCCAGCATTTCATTTTGACTTTTTACTGTCATCCCGGGATGCTAGGTGTGATTTTCGCTAACCCTACACGATTTGGTACCTGGTCAGACAACCACTTACCACTTATTGGTTACCCATAAAAAAAACTTGTGTCGGAATTTTCAGACATGATGATGTGTATTCAATATGACAAACACACACATTAGACATAACGAGTACAACACACAGCTACGCGATTGATACACGTTTCAAAGATGTCTATAGTCTTAACCCTTTACCCAACAAACCGGCCAAAAACGGCCAAATAAAGCTGCAACAGCCTAAATTATCTTGGGTCTGTCTCAATAAAACCATACAAATATGGATATCATTGGAACCGGCTTATTGACCACATGGTGATGGTTACAGTTATGCCCTGTGCCAGTGCATTCTCTTATATGTGCGAGTCGACCATAGGTCGCCTAGTATATATAAGAGAATGCATTGGCCTAAACAAAATCTTTTTTTAACACTTTTTACCATTTTTTCTTACATTCTTTAACAATTTTATAATTTTTAATGTGTTAAGCCAATGCATTCTCTTATATATGCGAGGTGACCTATGGTCGACTCGCATATATAAGAGAATGCATTGGCACAGGGCCGTTCTGTTGGGTAAAGGGTTAAAACAAGTCCCAAATATTCTCAACGCGAATGATCCTACCAGCAACAGTTCGTTGTCCACTATAAATGACTACGATTGGTCAATATGAAATGTGATAATGAATTGTGTGAGATGAAATAGTTTACGATGTGTTCAAGTCTGAGAAATTCCATTTGCACCATTTTCTAACTGCACCTCAAACTTTCAAATTGTTATATGAATTTCGAAATTAACACCATCTATGGTTGGAAATTGTCCAACTGATTGCTATTCATTTTTATCTAAACATTTGACCGAAAATTTGGAAAATATTTTACCTTTTGTTCTAAAAACAAAAATATGACGACAAATATTGTTTGGAAATATAATTCAAAATCAAACAATTTCAACCTATATTTGGTCTGAAATGTCCAAATGATGTTGTGTCAGACATGAAACTTCATGCAACTATTGAACATCGTAGCATGGAAGACACACAACCATACCCCACTGTCCCTTGTTGGGATTCGGTACAGCCAGCAAAAAGACGTAGCATGTTCATATATAGAGGATCTTTAAATGAGTCACAATTCTATACGAAATTTATTAACCGAGTGCACTAAACTCGATTCGAGCCGAGCCTATAGTATTGCGACGAATTTGAGACCCTTTTTATTACATAATCACCTTTTAGCAAGGAAAAACGGTCTCGAAACACCTGGGTGTAAACAAATTAAGATTGATTTCCTTATCACTTCCATTGAGGAAGTAAAGACATCTTCAAAAAATAATTTCAATGTGTCTTCTCATGTTAACAAAATTTTTCAACCGCCCTTATCAACACTAAATAACCCGACACAAATTGAATATCATAATTATAATCTAATTAACATAACATTAAAGTTCCGACATTGACATCGACATAATTGCGCTAAGCTCTTACGTCACTACGCGTGACGATATTACACGTGTGTCTTACCAAAATATATGAGACCGGTTTTAGGGGATAATTAAAGGCACGTGAGGCCTTAGTTGTCGAAAATATTCATATTTGTTCCAATCACCGTAAACAGAAAAACATTAAAACGCATACAGTTTCGTTCATATATACCATGACCATCGCGTAAACAGCATGTTATCATAAAGATTTACTATATTTTACCTAAGCAAGAGCCTGATTGTGTTACAGAAGACAGCACAATGCTGCTGGCTAATCACACACAAATGGCATAAACGCTCTTTATTCGTTCCATATCAGGAATTCACTAACAAGAACGCTCTTTATGTTCACCATCATAATATAAACAAACACCAGAAAAGTAACTTTTTATGCTTTTGTTTACATAACAATGGTCAAAGATATGACAATAACATACTGTTTATGCGATATTTCTTATTTGTATACGGACAAAGTCTGTCTACATTTTGTTGATCTTTCTGTTTGTGGCGGTTTTTGACGGGTGGAAATATTTTCACATGATACCCACCGCCAAGGCCAACCGTACCTTTAAGTGATAATGATATTTGTATCCAGTACACGAGGAAATAAATGGAGACACGCAGAAATTACTAAATGTGAGATGCCATGGCGAAGCACGGAATACACTTATTTTCACCGGTTTGTCAAACGATGCCAGCTGCATTTGAGTCCTAAAACTATGGAAGAAACGACACCAGTCCTGGCAAGTGATGGAGAAAATGTGACAAATTGTCTAACAAAATGCCATGAGATTAGATTATTTTCTTCAATAGGATTGCATAATGGCCATATATCATCGAAGTCAACATATTAATTGCCTTTGAAACAGATCGCAGGGAAGTGGTTTTTGTGAATTTGTGGATTATTTGCGCAACAGAACGCCAAGTCATTTGATTCAGAAATGATCAATTCGTTACAGCAAGAATCAATTCCTTCAACTGCCAGCCATGTCTGCGAACTGAATGAATGTCTGGTGCTATATGTAATATCGCGATATATATCCAGTGTTAAAAGTTTGTTTCTGTATATATAGCCGTCAAAAATAAAAAATAGAAAATGATCTGATGAAGTAATATTTTTTTAATCCTCGCAATGTGAACAGATGGGACAATATGTATTGATCGATTGCTCATTATGGTGGTACAATGATGCACACAAGTGAAGGAATGGCGACCATTCATTAAGCTCTGCCTGCAGTAGCAAACCCTTTTTTCTGTTGACTGTTGAGACGCCCATAATGATGACAAAAGTGCGATTCCTGTAGTTCTCATTATAGGAAAATTGGGTATTGCATGTCGAGTCCTGGAAGTCACACTTTGTGAAGCTCGGAAGCCAAATTGAGCTTTCCAAAGCTGCCAATAAAATGATATGTGACCCGCCATATCAAATCCAGTCGTAAGTCGGGATTTGTTTTACCCTGTGCCAATGCATTCTCTTATATATGCGAGTCGACCATAGGTCGCCTCGCATATATAAAAGAATGCATTGGCCTAACAATTTTTTACAATTTTAATAATTTTTTCTTGTATTCTTTAACAATTTTATAATTTCACCCATACAGAGCCCCAGACAAACATGAGCAGACGACACTCTTCTACATGCTTCTATATATGTGTGGGGCTCCCTGCAGGGTAATGGATGTTTTTTATTTTATGTCCTAAAAATTGTAAGAAACATTTATTTAAAAAAAATGATAAAAAATTGTTAGGCCAATGCATTCTCTTATATATGCGAGGCGACCTATGGTCGACTCGCATATATAAGAGCATGCATTGACACAGGATAAAAAATCCCGACTTACGACTGGATTTGATATGGCGGGCCACATATTATTAGCAGACATGTTACACCAATCAGCTACTGAGTCGATCGATTACGGCATTGATCATTCTGACTCGACACCGCTTACAGGGAATAAAACAAACACCAACACATCAGTTAGTTTAGATCACGTTCGCACACCAGATTGACGACTAACGTTTCAATAACGAATTGTCCATAGTTAACAAAACATAGTATATTGATTTTCAGCATACACTAATAACAGTAATTTACAAAACAATATTTTGGACCCACGTGCCCTTTTAGAAGCCGACATACAATACAACCATGCATTCAATCAGTTATAATGATCCGGCTGTCACGTAGTTAGAAGCTGACATACAATACAACCATGCATTCAATCAGTTATAATGATCCGGCTGTCACGTAGTTAGGAGCCGACACACAATACAACCATGCATTCAATCAGTTATAATGATCCGGCTGTCACGTAGTTAGAAGCCGACATACAATACAACCATGCATTCAATCAGTTATAATGATCCGGCTGTCACGTAGTTAGAAGCTGACATACAATACAACCATGCATTCAATCAGTTATAATGATCCGGCTGTCACGTAGTTAGACGCCGACAGACAATACAACCATGCATTCAATCAGTTATAATGATCCGGCTGTCACGTAGTTAGAAGCCGACACACAATACAACGATGCATTCAATCATTTATAATGATCCGGCTGTCACGTAGTTAGAAGCCGACACACAATACAACCATGCATTCAATCAGTTATAATGATCCGGCTGTCACGTAGTTAGAAGCCGACACACAATACAACATGTATTCAATCAGTTATAATGATCCGGCTGTCGCGTAGTTAGAAGCCGACACCCAATACAACCATGCATTCAATCAGTTATAATGATCCGGCTGTCACGTAGTTAGAAGCCGACATACAATACAACCATGCATTTAAACAGTTATAATGATCCGGCTGTTACATAGTTAGAAGCCGTCATGCAATACAACCATGCATTCAATCAGTTATAATGATCCGGCTGTTACATAGGTTTCAACGAATGAAATTTAACTTATACTGATATGACAGTTTTCATATTTCCGAAACTCCTTTCAGCGACAACGAAGTGGCCAGGAAAAAACACATTCAAATCACAAACTGTTCATTTTGTATTTTTAAATTGTGGGAAAAAATATGGAAACCTGGAATCCGAAGTAATAATCGACGAAAAGCGCATTGAAACTAATTCATCGTATACTCTATATTATATTTCCGAATGTCGGTATGTCTGTTCGTCCGCCATATATGTTAACAGAGGGCTCCAATGGAACCCAACTCGGGAACCCCACACCCTATATTAAATCTCGCGGGCTCTAACCCCATCAACTTTGCCGCGGTAAGACATATTTTTTAATGTATTTTTTATTTAGGTCACAAAATATAGCATACTAGCAGGTGACCCGACTTCGTCCGGGCTTTGACCTTGTATTGACCATTTTGAAGGTCAAGGTCAGGTCGGGGTCACGATTTGACCCATCGAAAACACTCCCCCGACAAAAGTATCCCTAGGTATCAATTTCGTCGAAATCCGTTAATTTTTTAATTTAATTTGAGTTAATTCTGCCTTTTTAATCAAGAGAAATGATGGTACCCGTCCCGTGATGGTACCCGTCCCTAAAAGAGATACGTTTGTGGGTCCTCGGGCGGAAAAACTTACCCGATGAAAATCTCCCCCGTTCCTTGGAACCCCTAAGTACGAAGACAGAAATAAGAATCACACAACACGCTCATGTCTGGATACAGACACACTCATGTCTGGCCCCAGACATAAGAATCACATTACACGCATACGCTCTTTATCAACGACACTGCGGATACGAACGCTCTTTAACTATCAACGCGATTAACTCCACAGTGCCAATGACGGTCATTTTGGTGACTGGGAATGGAGAATGGGTGCTCTGAAGCTCAGAAGCGATGCGATGACACTTCATGTGGGATTTTACCCTTATATAGGAAGTTTGGGCTCAATCCGTCCGGCAGTTTCCCCGGTCATAGCTAACAGACAAACAGACAGACAGAAGTCCCAAAATATAGAGTAGATCAAATACAGTGTACATAGAAACATGTATAATTTATACAAGTAGTATTATTCAAGTTCTTTTTAATTTGATTGCAGTATCAATGGCATCAATTTTCCCCTATAATATGATGATGTTTTATGTTAAATATATCCTCAAAACAACAAGTCGTGTGATGAAGGAGATCTCTCGACCTTTTCGACCATCCCGGGAGCTTCGCACCCAACTACTCTCTATGTGGTCCAACAAGAGTAATTTGTTACAAAGAAGATATTGGAGCAGTTCTAAAGTGACGCTGTCGGCGTCAGGGGTATTTCAAAGTGAGGGGCTGATTTCCACCAAATTTATATATAATCAGCTCCATGATATTAGGAGTCTAATGGTGGGTTTTAGCCCTTTCGGTGCCAGGGGCCGATCTCATCGGCCCTGATTTACGGTCTGTAAAATCGGCCCTAAAAAATAAAAAAAACAAATTTAAATTTTTTTGTTTTTTTAAAAAAGATTTTTTTGGGTTGAATTATTTTTGGGTATTCTTAAGCATGCTATAGCAATTTAAAAACAAACTGGATAAAACCTTGAGGGCATGTTATAACTCAAAACTATCACCAAGTATTCATAGTAATAATTTTGATGCCCATGAAAAACGTAAGATTCCCTGGCACTAAACCTACAAAATAAGAAAAAATATATAAGAACAAATTATTAAAATTATAAAAAATTGTAAAAAATAATAACAAATGATGAAAAATTGTTAGGCCAATGCATTCTCTTATATATGCGAGGCGACCTATGGTCGACTCGCATATAAGAGAATGCATTGGCACAGGGTATATGGGTTGATACAAAAATCGGACTTGGCACTGAAAGGGTTAAAGAAATTTAAAAAGCGTCGCTCGAGTCGGGGATGGGGCGGATCCAAACTTGATAAAAAAAAATATTTGTTGATTCCCATCAAAGGGCGCTTTTACTTGCAAAGATTCGAATTCCGATATCGAAACAGGAGGCCGGTGTCGATATCGAATCTCCAAATCGTGGCGTAAGTCCTCAAATTTGATCGTAAATGATTCCCTATATGGTTATGACGGCGGGAATTTCAATGCATACAGTATTTTGAAAGAAAACAGCATGTGCAGATTTCCAGTTGTATAATGTATATACATTCCAATTACGTTTAGACTGATATACGCCCCCCCCCCCAACTCTCTGTCCAAGGGCTTCATTTAAAGGTTAACAAATTGTCACTGTATGCGATGTGGTCAGGTCGTGTATAAGATAGTCGAAGTCTGAGCTAGACGAGATTGGCACTGGTTCGAACCCCGACGTGGGCGAAAATCTGGATCGATTTTCAAGTTTGATGAGTTGAGAACATCGCAATGTGTCATACTGATCGATACATGGCTATTTCTTTGAGAAATGAAAATTTGTTCACGCTCACTGAAGCAAGCACATTTGACGCAAAGAAAACTCATTCTGAGACCGTGCTTCAATACATCTGATATATCTATAGTCATATCCATGATCAGATGATACAAGGAATCTAATCGTTTGGTATGTAAAACACTAAAACTCGGTGTTGTTCGGGTCATGGATGTGGGAGAGGGCAGGAAAAGATATTTGTTTTGTCCGCGATTTACACCAATTGATATAAAATCATCTCCACGCTATACGACGGATCCAATGTTGTGGGTTATTGACCAATTTCCGCCAAACATGTAAATATCTCCGTGATACAAGCAATATAATGTTGTTGTTTAAATAAAACAATTGGCTCTATTTGAGTCAGGGGTTCAGGAGGGAACGAGTACCACATGCGATAGATATTCGTCCAAAAAATATAGATTCTTCATCTTATAAGGGTTAGCGTCCCTAAACATGGTTTAGTTTGACTGTCGAATAACATGGTTTAGTTGCCGGTTTTAGGTTATACAACGCAAATACATGATATAAATTTACCCCCAAACAATTTTATCCACGTACACTGCATGTTAGCGCTTCTCGCTTATACATTGACTGAAAATCCTAGTACATACAGTTTTGTTCTCCTATTAACTCCAACAATGTGACTGTCCTACACAAATAAATTATACGACTGTATAAGACGAATGTCCACTTGACGAATTCGCCGCTCCTAACACAACCCATTTCAACCTCCATTTTAACGTTAGAAAGTATATACTTAATTGTCAGTATCAACGCCATATGAAAAGTGTAGTACGTGTATATATATTTGTGATCTCTATATGTCATACCATGATAAGGGTGCATTTACATTGCTATAGAAATGTATATAGATCTGTATGAAGTCACGTGTCGCGCATTACTGTGATATATGAATGAGAATAAACTAATTTGTATTGTCCAATCAAAAATATTCTCGTTGTCGTAATTATTGACTTTCACTCTAGATATAATGCAGTGGTTCGCGTCAGACATGTACGCTTGTTTAGCTTAACAATATAGAGATAATGCAGCTTAAATATGGTTTGGCTGGACCAGATTTAAACCGAAGATGAAGAAAAATAATGTAGATTGGAGCGCAATTTATGGTTAATCAACTTATCGTGTTCACTGACTAATTTGTCTTATATTTTCTATTATATAAACAGATGTTCGGCAAGAACGTGGTGCAACAGACATGATAATCAATTTGTTTCGCTGATTACATGACTTAATTCGATCGCGCCAGAATCCGTTCAGTCAGCATTTACGAGGCCCGTCTTCCATCGTAAATTATGCGCGTAATCACCAAAACCAATTGATTATACTATATCAAATTGACCTTGGGCTATTTAATATTCATCAATGAAATTTACGTACATTAATTTAGCGAAATCCAACCAATATCGTGTAACATTCTATCGGCCGATACTGAATTAGGTCAGTAACACTCCGTCAGACTTGCTGCAATGTAATGCAAACATTTTTGTTTCATTCGTACAAAACCATACCACATCACCGCATCCCAAGAATGGTACATGCAACGACCGTGATTTGTAGATAATTTCATGAGACATGAGTGATCTTCAGAGGAAACATTATTACTTGTATCTCATCTATATCCAAATTATGTACTAAGTCTTATATATGTCATCATTGATCAGGATTTGAAATAACATATGTCATGAAACTACATGTATATATTGTGAGCGTATTATTTCGGCACGCAAATAATTCGTTGTTTACTATTTAACGTTTGCATTTTAAGTACACATCAACTCCGCCGTGGACCCAGCGTAGGAGTAATTAAAGACATATCGGTGCGTTAAACTGTTAAGTTAGTATTAATTCAGTATGCCAACTGGAGAAATGCAGCATTCTACTACATCGCAGAAAATCTCAAGCAAATCGACCGTACCACTCCATAGAAAACATCACCTAAACTACGCTCAATTGTAAATATTTACTTCTCGATTCGGGACGCAACTATCGGCGATAAAGTAACGAAAACGATTTCGCCATCGAGAGTCACTGAATTTAATTAATATATAATAATGGGGGTGTGTGTTGTCAGTTTGGATTTAAGATTTGTAAAAATAACTACTTTGAGCAAGATTATCCTCCATTTATATGTGATCACCCTACCGGAGTGTCTCACATCACTTTAATGTCGCAATGTAACTAGATACTTATATGCCGAGGAACATGGACGTGTGTGCATGTGAGGTCGCACTGTTTCACTGTTTTGCGGCCATCGAATTGGATTCAAATATATTTTAATTCACAAGGACACTCGAAAGAATAAAATAATGCATGCTGGAATTGATTTTGTGTCTGTTTGGTGTCCAATATACTTTGGTCACTCAATTAATTTTCTCTAATTCACCAATGTTGTAGTGAGACTCATTTAGTTACAACCCAAAGCCGGACGCTTTGGTCGTATATAGACTATATCTGATTTTGTGAAGTCACCAATTGTTATATACGACACTGCTGTTTTGAATTTTTGCGAGCGCTTTTGTCGCACAGTATATCGGTGGGCTTAAAGCATTAATGTCGTAATCTGAAATAAACATGTGCGTCTTTCAATGGCCGGCGTTCCAAAACGAGGGCAGTTACTATCGGAATTATGCACAGTGAAGTTCATTCGTAGCCGCGGTTTACATTTTATTGAGAACATAATTATAACATTATGGACTGTCAAATATTAGCAATGGAGTGGCCTAAAATACAAATGTCGCGTGCAATGGGAAAATCTCAATCACTCTGGCTGGGCTGGGGACAATACTGGAATCGAAATCGAAATTCGTGGATCTGTCCACAACAAAATATGGTCTCCTTCACAACCCACTGTCTTCGCTGCTGGTTGAAATGCGTGGCACAAAATAGAGCGGGAGACACAGGCATAAAAATGTCCTCCAAACTTTTTAATTTGATATCATAATCACCTGACCCTTTCCTGGGCTCAATGGGCACTAGCGACCGTTTTAATTGTCTACCCCGGAGGGCATTGTTTGCCAATTTATACACATGTGTCATACGTCATATATCATATGTATATCATGTGATCAAACAAACTTTGCCCATTTGCTATCTAATTGAATACCATGCATACACGGAATGGCTATGACATATCTTAATTAATGGAGACAATAATTATATATGGTGAATTGCGATTAGCACAACATATAAACAAAATTAATCAGAACATTATTTAGAGTTTTTCAGAACAGTGATTAAAGTGTGCAACTTGTGCTACATTATCATTGCTGCGTAATTCCACCAGAGTTTTCTTCTGGCTTCCTCCAACTCCTACTGAAAGTTTACTTCTCATGACGGACAGAGTATAAATGTTTGCGGTTTGTTTCAAACACTTGATTTAATGATACAGACACTCAGTCCATTCACGTTAGTTTTGTTGTTTCACGCAGTCATCATACACTTATTAAGCCTTGGACACAATCCTCAATTGACCGATTGAATAAAAGATTATTGCACGCGTTGTGATCAATTTGAAGGATCACGCAGAACGAATATCCCAATACGATCTATCACCTATGCATTGTCGGGATCAATACATTTAATCACCGTCGCTATCTTTTGCGAAACGATTTGTTTTAGCCAAACCGAATTTTACGGATACAAATAGATAAAGGCAGTTGTTACTCTATCTGTCACTCGCGGAACCTCCACAATCCTACACAATTTGGTCGTTAATCAAGCAAGACTTCTATGAGAACCGCATGCAGTAGGGGGTAAATTAGAACCGTGGCCAGATCTGTCTATCTTCATGATGGTCTGATATTATAGTTGTATGGGGAATCACAACCAATTTTAGGGATAACGATCTTCATATGAGCAAATGCATTCCGTACTTTAAAATCCCAGCAACCTGACACATCACTCCGGTGATTTTCCTATGAAACAACGGGGTTGATTATAGCTCTCACGCCGATTGACATCTCCAATTGCACGCATCGTGAAATCATTATATTGAGCGTAACTATAGGGTAACAATAGCAAATGTCGCTTGGAAGTTTTATTGAGTTATCTATCCTGGTTACGTTCAATAATAATATATAGAGGATCTGCAACGAGTCCCCAGTTTATAGCGGAATTTACAAGTCGAGTCCAGTAAATTAGGTCTGGACCGATCGAGCCTTTGGCGAAAGACTATGTGGCGTATTTAAGGTCCTATATTTAATGACTTAACTTTTAACACTCTTCATTCATTATAGTTTGTTCGAAAAATATTGGAAGCCATAGTATTTTGAGACGTAGCATACGGAATATAAACAAACGATAAACGGAAGTCAAAGATCACCTGGCACTATTTGCTGTTATTAAACGAACGTTTAATATCACAATTTATAGAATAGGTTTATTGCATGGAATAAGGGTAGGATCGTGTAACAAATAGCATTTATATAGCGCTTCATCCCTGGTGTAGCTCGAAGCGCTTGGGACTTTATATGCAGGTTATATACGTGTACACGCACTAGTAGAATATATACAATCACACACAAGCAACTATATGGATACCGAGCATGATGCAATGCCACTATCTACGGCTAGTTGTCGTGTTGGCCTAACTGATTTATCCTTGAAGCATATGCTAGTATGTGAATAGGGTGCGTAGCAGTGCTAAGTGCACAAGTGGGAGACAGACTGTAGGAAGAACAATGGTGTGGGGTGCAGAAGTTAACATAAATATTTATAAGTATTCTCTCCCCTGACCGATAGAAAAACTCGCGAAATAAGATGTAAACTGATACATAATTTAAAATATATTTACACAAGATAATCACACAATCTAAGCGGGGCACGCGTTATCCGGCGAAAGTTTCTGCAGAGATAAACATATATACATGTTGATGGCTATCACAATTATATTCATTTGTCTAATTTGCTTGTTAATATACAGTTTCCCCTTTAGTTATCACTCAAATGGATTACGGTATTGTTGTACACTTGTAACCATCCAGCCGCTGCCTTTCAGAGGTAGTTGGGCGGTATAGTGAATTGCGGAATTTTAGAAATGGAAATGCTGAAATTGTGAATATCCAACTCGAACTTTCAGTTTTTGCTCTCGGTAATTTTATAGATATTTAAACAAAATTTTTAAATGTCTGCTTGATGTACTGTTTACACTCCGCCGTTTATCGATATAAGCGGGCCACGCGTTACCCAGTATAAGTTACTGCATACCGTGTACACATGCGCGGGGATAAGCATAGATGGATATCAAAAATATATTTATTGGTCATATACGCGCGTAAAAAATTCTCATTTAGTTACGATCCAACTACAGTAACGCATTGTTATATGCACATGCAATTGCATGGCGAGATACATAGACTAACCATGCCTGAATTAATTAAATTATGAACAGGAATGATTAAGAACCAAAAATTGTCACCGGATACAATGCTTTTGTGGAAATAGCTTTGCCCGTTTTTAATTCGCAAATTTAAAACTGAGCGAAAAATAGTACTGCGCGAAATTAAATACGAGTAAGGTACATACATGTATACAACAAATGGAAATACCGCACACGCAAAATCGGTTTGTGACAGCCTTCCCTGAGCTCACGGCTGTATAATTAGATATAATATCGCCCTATGGTAATGGTCATTGACCCCTGGAAGGCGCCTATTGTGTTTCGCCATGATTGGCTTGAGTATATGACATCCTTGATAATTTCTTTCGTGTTTCGATTGTATTGGCTTTTCGTTCTGTGGAAAGTAAATGCAAATTGAGTTAGCTACCAGGTCAATAGAGATCTGAAACCTCAATTCGAGTGTCGGATGAGATGTTCATCACGACACGATACGAGTAAATGTCACGGTGCTACAGTATAGATAGACGGGGAAATAATTAACGGTGCTCAGATTTATATACCGCGGACTCATGTGAATTTGAGAGTTATATACCACTGGGATTCTATCGTAGCTATTACTTCGTCTATTATCGCCATGGGTGTCATACATCTTGACGCTTAATGTCTACTAATGATTTGTAATACTACCATTATCCAAAAGATATACTCGGGAGAACAGATAAACATGGCAACTTGCTAGCACTTGGGGGAAATTATGTTGGTTTGCGCCTTGGTCTTTCTTTATATAACTGTGTTGGTCAACCTAAAAAGTTGAATGACAAAAGAACACCACAGCCGTATGCGATCTTGTCTGCGATGCATGTCTCCGACTTTCCAACTGCCAATATAGTGCCTCTATTATCACCAAGGATATCATAATCCACGTGACCCTTGGTGTCGACTAAATAAATGATTAGCCATACGAGCATCGACTACAAACAAGAAATGCAGATTGATCATCTCCAACTTTCCAAATACAATCCGGATTTCCAAGAATTATTTCAGTCACTATTGTATGTTATTAATTGGTTGTTTCCATATTGGCCGAGTTATGAGGCCGAGGTCTGTCGTATGGGGTGAGGCCGTAGGCCGCAGGCCGAAGGCTAATACGACAGACCGAGGCCTCATAACTCGGTCAATGTGGAACAATATTTTATTAATTAGCAACAATGTAATAATTGTTTCACATGATGAATATATTAACATATAGATATGCCATTGTGTGTTTTATTAAATTAACAATTATTCCAGCAATTTTTATTCTTGTGAACTTTGTGAAGAACTTGCAGCGATTTCACAGTACTGTCAGTTTCCACTGGAATGATATTGATACGGATACATAGACAGAACACAACGCGCATCTTAATCGAGTATCTTTTATCGAATGAGTTGCGGATGGTGCAAGGATATATTTCGCGAGAGCGTAGCTCGAGCGAAATATTACTTTGCGCCGTCCGCAACGAGTTCGATAAAAGATTCGAGATTATGATGCAAATTGTGTTCTGTATTTATTCTACACCGTTCAGTCAGATAAGTTCAATCCACGAATGTCACCTCCATTGTTACTATAGCTACTTTTATTTTGATTTAAGTCTGACAAATAACCAGTAATTATGGGAGGATCACCGGAGACGGGTGATCGACGTATAATGTACGTCATCTTTCTTGGCGTCAACGTCAACAAAAATAGTTCCGGCTTGTATATATTCCACTAGAGGTATACACTAATATGTATTCACTGGCTGGGATTCGGTTGAATACATGTGCCACACGTCAATGGGTGTGGAATAAATGTAGTTCATCCACGTACATGTTTATTTACTCCCAAAACAGTGACTGTCCGTAATTCATCCGAAATCAACTGCAATCCATCTTCCGTCGACCAAATATTCTTGACATTCTTTGCCGATCGAGCTAATTACGTATGACGTCATTTACGTAACCTTGACTCATTGGCCGCGTTTTCTACTTATTGGCCGACTTGTTGTTATTACTTGTGACGCGGGCAGCGCTCTACTTATTGCGGCCGATAACCTATAGCTAATTAATAAAATGAATTATTGAATATTACCAATTGTAACTTAAATTTCTTCAACTACTTTTGAAAAAAAAACCTCAATAATTTATGATGGGATCGTCAACCCGCGGCTAGTAGGCGGTGTGACTAAACACCGCCCGGACCAGCCCGGACCAACCCGGACCAGCCCGGACCCCCCATATGGACTATATGAGTGATTTTAAGGGCAATATAAGTGTAGAGTGTCATGGAAACCCACTCAGTGTCGCTATTAACCCTCAAATTGCCGGCATCGGCGAACATGTTCGCCGCGAAATGAAGCTGACAGCCCGGACCGCCCCTGCTGCGTCCAGGTGTGATTTTAGTATCCATATATGTACACGGTGTCATTGAAACCCACATACGTACATACGATTGTCACGGATATGGATTTCGTTATGGATACTAAAATCACACCTGGACGCAGCAGGGGCGGTCCGGGCTGTTATCTTCATTTCGCAGCGAACATTTTCGCCGATGCCGGCATTTTGAGGGTTAATAGCGACCCTGTGACTATGGGTTAATTTATTCACTTCCGCTGCAGCTAGCGACTTGTCCGATCTCCCATGGGTGCATATGGGTATTCACTTCATGATATAATGTCCATTTCCGTGGTCAGGCAGTCAGGGGAGGTGCGGTCGGCGCCTTTTTGGATTTCCCGTACCTGGCGGAAACGGCCGCCAGTCATGGGGTTAACAGTGCCGTGTCCGCTCGAGCTATCGACTTGGGGATTGGAACTTTGGTACATTCGGGTCCATTCTACACGATAGTGCAAATCCCATCTCGCTTGGACCCCTAGGGGCGGTCGGACGGCGGGTGTTAATTTCGGCGTTTTTGCGTACATTTATAGCGAATTCGGCAGCAGCATGTGGGTTAATTTATTCACTTCCGCTGCAGCTAGCGACTTGTCCGATCGCCCATGGATGCATATGGGTATTCACTTCATGATATAATGTCCATTTCCGTGGTCAGACCGTCAGGGGAGGTGCGGTCGGCACCTTTTTGGATTTCCCGTACCTGGCGGAAACGGCCGCCAGTCATGGGGTTAACAGTGCCGTGTCCGCTCGAGCTATCGACTTGGGGATTGGAACTTTGGTACATTCGGGTCCATTCTACACGATAGTGCAAACCCCATCTCGCTTGGACCCCTAGGGGCGGTCGGACGGCGGGTGTTAATTTCGGCGTTTTTGCGTACATTTATAGCGAATTCGGCAGCAGCATGTGGGTTAATTTATTCACTTCCGCTGCAGCTAGCGACTTGTCCGATCGCCCATGGATGCATATGGGTATTCACTTCATGATATAATGTCCATTTCCGTGGTCAGACCGTCAGGGGAGGTGCGGTCGGCACCTTTTTGGATTTCCCGTACCTGGCGGAAACGGCCGCCAGTCAGGGGTTAACAGTGCCGTGTTCGCTCGAGCTATCGACTTGGGGATTGGAACTTTGGTACATTCGGGTCCATTCTACACGATAGTGCAAACCCCATCTCGCTCGGACCCCTAGGGGCGGTCGGTCGGCGGGTGTTAATTTCGGCGTTTTTGCGTACATTTATAGCGAATTCGGCAGCAGCGTGTGGGTTAATTTAATCACTTCCGCTGCAGCTAGCGACTTGTCCGATCGCCCATGGATGCATATGGGTATTCACTTCATGATATAATGTCCATTTCCGTGGTCAGGCCGCCAGGGGAGGTGCGGTCGGCGCCTTTTTGGATTTCCCGTACCTGGCGGAAACGGCCGCCAGTCAGGGGTTAACAGTGCCGTGTCCGCTCGAGCTATCGACTTGGGGATTGGAACTTTAGTACATTCGGGTCCATTCTACACGATAGTGCAAACCCCATCTCGCTCGGACCCCTAGCGGCGGTCCGGTCGGGTGCGGTCGGGTGCGGTCGGGTTTTAGTAGGACCGCTCTATGGTGTAGATATTGGATGATTATCATAGATATGTTTGGTACTGATTTGTTTATGTTCTTAGACTCTTTGCAAGATGCCGACCTACTCACAATAATCCTAGGCGGAGTATCGATTATCGTCCCAAACGAGTTCCTTGGTGTGCGGAATGAATTCATTCTCTTGACGGCAGCCTTTCTTCTCAAGTCTTCCAAACTTATGAACTTATGTCTTCTTCAATGAAGATGATACCACCACTCATATACTATATATGCATCATAGCTCACACGCAAGTGGTCACCAGCCTTCTTCATGTGATAATGTGTAACAATCCATCTTCCTGTCTGTCGCTTATAGGACATACGCAGAGCATGTTTGTTTTAGTCTTTATCTATTTTTTTGTGTTTCTTTTTTCTTTTCTCTCCGAAATCTGGTCTGCGCATGCGCGAAGCCTGCGTCACACGGGCTCGGCGACCCGATAAAATTCGTATCCGGGGCAAGATACATTCACATAGCAAATTTCAAGTCGATAGCTCCACTCGTTTCGGAGATCTGGTCTGCGCATGCGCGAAGCTTGCGTCGCACAGACTCGTTGACCCGATAAAATTCGTATCCGGGGCAAGATACATTCACATAGCAAATTTCAAGTCGATAGCTCCACCCGTTTCCGAGATATCGTCTGTGCTTGCGCTGCACGGGCGTCGCACGGGCTCGCCAACACGACAACGACGACCGCCTGGTCGTCCTACACACACGTACCAAGTTTCGTCCCGATCGGTCGAGAATCGTAGATTTGTATAAGTGACAGACAGACAGACAGACAGACAGACAGACAGACAGAGGTCTTCAAAAATATATATGAGACTGTCAAATGTTTGATACATACATAGCCTTGAAACCTATATTTCACATCTTCCTTAAATATCACAATAGATATATAGATATGCATAGATTTATGCTCGTCCTAATGGTAATCCATATATAAACACATACGCTGAAAGATGTTATTCGACATAATATTGCAAACTCAAATTGTTTTCTCACCATGTACAAACGTTTCTGTTATAATATCGCCTTTTTGTCATTTTATAACAATGTATTGTCAATTTTGTACGGGAGAGGGGCTACCTAAGTTGAAATAACTTGTGCCCCGATCCCTTTCGTATATTTATATACGAATAAAATATGTTTAAAGTAAAAAGAATGTTCAATGCAACAAACGACCGACCCAGTCGCTGATTGATGGACTATATCTGCAAGTAACTAGTTTGATGGACTATATCTGCAAGTAACTATAGTTTGATGGACTATATCTGCAAGTAACTAGTTTGATGGACTATATCTGCAAGTAACTAGTTTGATGGACTATATCTGTAACTAGTTTGATGGACTATATCTGCAAGTAACTAGTTGGTTGGCAGTTGTGGAAATATCCATTCCGGTGGT
Organism: Siphonodentalium dalli; assembly: GCA_032622095.1. NCBI lineage: Eukaryota > Metazoa > Mollusca > Scaphopoda > Gadilida > Siphonodentaliidae > Siphonodentalium > Siphonodentalium dalli. Next base: position 199,261,619 of record CP136062.1, read on the forward strand.
TACGCTCTAACCATAGTACTTGTGGCGCTCTTCGCTTAATTGCAACAATTTCTCCCTGTTATCAACTGACGCGACGCACACACTGCTTCAAATGGTGACAGTTTCTGTAATAGACTCTGATGGGAGATACTGTTTAGCAAACAATTGATGTGTGTTTGGAAACTCGTAATCGAGAAAAGGCAGTACACGCATCCATCAAGCAGACTACGCATTCGGCAAATGGAGAATTACATGCGATCCTGACATATACATTTCACAAATCGAACAGGAACAATTCATTGTTGCGCCCCCATTAAGATTCCGCGTCGTTGATTGGTCCGAGAGCCGCGCAACATAACATATTCCATGTTAACCTCTCGTGCCAAGTGACACCAAGACAACCGTTTCAATGTCTACCGCTGGCCTGCTATTTCATGAGTCATTTACGTTAAACAATGTCATGGTGAGAGCGATAGAAGAATTTGACATTTTCTGCTGATCATATTTCGGAATAAATGTAACATTTCTAAGAATGACTATGCAGGACTGTCGGTATCTAGAACATAGAAGTTATTGTGGTGGATTGACGCTAACATGATGTGACAGTGACGGCTTGGAGTTTATGTTCAACCGAGTAGCGAGTTGTTTAACATCAATCCACCACAATAACTTATAATATGCCGCTTCTAATTCGATAGGTATTCAGCGGAATTTCGACACAGTGGACATGGTACAAGTATACTATATGTTAGTTGTCAATACAATCGCCATCTTCATCTTCATCGTCATCATCCGTGTCGTCACCATCGTCACCATTTTTGTCACCGTCTTTATACATCTTAGTCATCATCCATCGTCATCATTATCCATCATCAGCTTCGTCTTCCAATGTTAAATTGCCTATTTCAAACATATGTTTTGTTCTCAAATCATAATGTACTGAAATTTCGATTTATGCAATAATGTTGGAATGTCAACGATCATTATAACACATTGTTTCATTTTGCGTGACAGTCGTTATATATCTCAAAATTGACGGCATACAGAAGGCACGATTTCGGGTGCATTATTCGATATCAGCAGCGCAGAAAAAAAACTAATTATAATAATGCGAAACACTCCGGTAGGGTGATCGAATAGAAATTGAGAATAATCTAGTTATTTTTCACGAATATTAATCCAAAATGACAACACACACCGTTATCCTTATATATTAATTAAATGCAATGACTCTCGGTGGCCAAATCATTTGTGTTTGTTTATCGCCGATGGTTGCGTCCGGAATCGAGACGTAAATATTTACAATTGCGCGTAGTTCAGACGATGTTTTCTATAGAGTGGTATGGTCGATTTCTTTGAAATTTTCGGCGATGTTAGTAGAATGCTACTTTCCCCAGGTTGGCATAGCGCTTGATTACTAACTTATCAATTGCATGCACCCGAAGAAGTGCATAATATGTCTTTAACCTGTTTCTGCAGGCGTGTTGTCTTCTCACAATCGTAAGCTCTCCCAACTAATAAATATGTGTGGAAAGATCAAATGGCTGTAACCATGGCACCAAGTATGGGAGGCTTCATATTAGCCATGTTCCTTGGTGCTCGACGTGGATTATTGCGTGATAGCTTGTTGAAGGGGTGACGCAAACTCCAGGCAGAGTTATCTCCCATCGCTCCGCTGAGATACTAAATATGACTAAATAATGACTAAATATAGTTCCAACGATATGTAAAAATAGATGTATCGGTCCGCAAAGTACTATCCTCGTGGCAGTGCTATATCGCAGTGATAACGTAGAGGGCGCTGCATTGAGTTTGGGGGTGACGATGACATACACGATACTTTTTTTTTTTTTGCGTTTGTATACGTATATATTAGGATTAGCTATGCACACTCGAGACAATACTAATATATATGGATGGTTACTAAATCACCAACGGACATTGCCATTGTCGTGTGTCGTTGATTTGACTTGAATAATTGTATTAGCATAAGATACAAATGGGATTGGGGTACATGTGCAATTTTGCAACTTATGAAGCCCCTTCCCGATATTGTAAAATGAAATACACATGCTAACAGGACATCAAGATGACGGTATAAACGTATTTACATGGCGATGGTTGGTTTGGATTCCCAAATAAAAAGGCACACAAATAACACCTTCCTACACGTAAGCCATTGGTTGTTCTACCTGAAAATATCAGATAATGGTCAGCAGCGTTCACCGTTATCGCAACCGTGTGAATGCAACACGTTCTGTACTGACTGTACTCCAATAATGGATTTATCTAGAGGGTGATGGATGGTGGTGAAGTGTTAACTTCCGAATAAATTGCACCCCAACAAATATTATATATTTTGAACATTTAATTTGCACCTCTCTTTCATTTTAAGGTGACGTTCACACATAGCCGGTGAAGCCGTTACCCGGCGAACCCGTTAGCCGGCGAAGGTTGGCCAGAGGGTTTACACATCGCCGGCGAAGATACGCATATATTCATGTGTCTCCTTTACTTCATAATAGTTTTCGTTTTAGTTCTCACTGAACTGCAATATGATATTGCTGTACACCTGTAAACATCTAGCCGCTTCCTGTTAGAGATATGGGCAGTATAGTGAAATGAAACTTTTTAGAAATGGAAATGCCGAAATTATTAATATCCAACTCAAACTTTCAGGTATTGCTATTGGTAATTTTATAGATATTTAAACAAAATTGTTAATGGTTTGTTTGGTTTCATAGACAGCCTGTGAAGTGAGTGTCGCACCAAAAGCATGGTCATTGTCAGTTTTGAGATATTTTCGTCGCATGCATCTACAAATTGGTGTCTATAATCATTCGGATTGGATATTATATTATATATATAAGTTTCAACATCGCGAATCAAATGTGACACATTTTCCGTTTGCACATTATACAATAAAATATGTTTTTCATTTTACTCGGGCGTTCACCATGTCCACGTATGTAGGGCCGTGGCGATGGGGGTGTCTCATCCCAATTTTAATAAATATATTCAAAAGCTGGAAATTTCATACCTGACACGGCAATGGTTGGAAATTTGACATCAGCAATATGTTGAAATTGTTCTCATAGTTTTATTTTCAACAATTTGTTAATGGTGATTTCTTTAGGCAACATTTGCTTATTTTTTTACCAATTTTTTGGACTGAAATGGCCATCAGTTGGAAATGATCCAACCTTAGATGTGTGTCAAGTTTGGAAAATGTCCAACAATTGGAAATCTTAAGGCTGGATGCTAGGATTTTGAAATTTTCAGGGTTCAGATTAAAACATTTTCTCACACCTGGCCATAACCACGGTCGGTCGATAAATTCCAAAGATGAACAGTCCCACACCTCCAAATCAGGCCCTCTAGACCTGTCCCTGTGTACATATCAGCCTCACGGTCCACGGCGCACTCAAATTTAGATTATTGAACTAATTGTCCAGTAAGTTTGAATCCATAGAAACGTGCCATCCCATTTCTCCATACATATATATATATATGGACATACATGTACATGAACACGCACATTTAATACCATCGAATGCGCATGCAGAGTACGTGTACCATCATCAGTTAGTATTTATAATAATAGCTTATAACGAAGGTGCGTGACCACCGACGGACAGCTGATTAGAGACAATCAAACTGGCACACTGACCAATATATACACAGGTGAAAAGCGGGCTGGTCTATCAGCGATTGCACAATACTATTGTTCGAGTTAATTGTTGAAAGGAAATCACCCATGACGGCATGACCCCAGATAAATATCTAACTTAACCGCAGAGCGAATTAGAATCCATACGACAATCAGGTGCTTGTACTAAATCATTTTATCCAAAAGTTTAAAACCGTATAGCTGAGTATCCGGATAGCCGTAATTCTTATCCGGCGAAGTATAAACACTCTATTGTTATCGCTGCCGGCTAAAGCGAATGCGATCTTCGCCGGGTAATGTATAAACACCCCCTAAATGTAATAATTGTAGTACTAATATCCCAAACGTATTGTTGAACAGTTTTAAAACTTCCATCTTCCCTCTTTAGCTTTTGAAAAAAAAAAACTCATATCCGATTTAAAATAAAAACAATCAAACCTCTCGAAAAATACAATCAAATCAAAATTCTTGCCGATCAAGTTTTAAATTAAGACTACATATCAGAAATGCTGCATTTATATTAATTATATTGTAAATCAATGAAATTCGTTACTAAATTAGATTTAAAATTTCCTGACGTCATCAAGTTACAGTAGATCATATTCAAAAGGAGATTCGGCGAGAGTTTACTCCCAGCAGAAGTGATAACGTTTCTTGAGTACAAATTCAATTATGTTTATATGTTATGTGGTTTCTACATCTGAGAGATAGACCCATTGGTCTCATTAGCCGTTACTCTGATCAGCAATCACTAGCTTCTGTAAATGTTGCATCATTGTCTATTCCGCTTTGGCAATACTCACAATAATATATCTTCAATCACTAAAACATGGTCTATATGAGGATCGATAAACAAAACTTGAAACTACACTCATGTGCGAAGGCTTTGATGCGACATACATGGGTACTGTACACAAAGTCCGACCATGTGTGGGACCATCTCCTTTCATACTCAACAGAGTTTATGCAACAAATGAATGAATTTTAGCCATGTATTGGTGCAAAATACACTCATGCGCTGAGAAAAAAATAACTGGTCAATATGACTACGTTTGGGTTGGTCATGGGTATTGGGAGTCATTTTGACTATATACCAGTACCGTCACACGAGTCATCATGACTAATCTTGAGGTAGTCAACTAGACAATGAAAAACAAATTATAAGTAGATATTTAGCTACTGAACATAAGCTACATTTATTTTACTCATAGCTTATCGTATTTAAAGTATCACAGAAATAATAACGTTATCATTCAAGCGGCATATTTTAGCCCTGCACTTATGGTACGAGGTTTATAGTTTGAAAAATCGAAAAATTGTGCTTCCGGTGTATGACCCACGTGGGTTTGTTGTTCGTGTAAACTTCTCTTGTTTTAGCCAAATAAAGGTTATTTATCTCTCCGATTATTAGAATATTTTATAATCAGATTACACTGTCAACAAAGAGAGCCTTTAAATGTCATCTTAAATCATAAATATGGCCCATTTCTCATGTTTTTTTTTCTTCCTGTAAATTTTACTACACACAGTGCAATGTTGAATCATGAATGTCCGACTCCAAAGTCACTGCGAGTGTGACAGGTCGTACTCGATTGAGTGTGTGCAGTTGAGTCCATACCAACTATAATATGTTACTGGGCTAGACGAAGTTCCTAGTAGTGGTAGATGATGGCAGTAGCTTACACAACCTAGCCACAAATAATCCTGATCGTTTTGACTCAAATCATAGTAGTCATTGTGACTAATGCAATAGTAGTCAATATGACTCAATGTTAGTCATGTTGACTAAGCATATGCTGGTCACGTTGACTACTACTGACCTAGTCATGATGAATAACTTTTCCAGGTAGTCATTTTGACTACCAAAAGTATAGTCATCTCCAGGATAAGCTGTTGACTACCCTAAGTTGGTCATATTGACCAACCTATTTTTCTCAGTATGTGCTCAATGAACGATGCAAACAACATGGTAATTATAATGAAAATGAATTTATGACAGGCAAAACTGAGGGTATACATGGATATTTGATACACGAATCGACATTTGAAACCATCGATTCCGCCACAGGAGTCATTAACTCATTTTCATTATAATTACCATGTTGTTTGCGTCATTCATAGAGCGCATGGGCGTATTTTGCACCAGTAATTTTACAGGGTGACCTATGATATATTATTACCTGGAAGAAATTCACGTCGAATCGGACCAACAGAAGGAAACAGGTCAAGAGAATAACAGATTGCTCCGTCGCCCCACATCGCATATGCGACGTACAGAGGATCTGGACAAAGAGGCGTGAACCTGCGTCCAGTTAACTCGTTGCATAACGGAAGTGCGAAAATCGTGTACTTTCCAGTTTTCCAGCCACTTCGAGCTTGGTGTGTACAACTTTCGAAATATATAGACATTCCAAAGTCCAATTATTTTAATCATTTGGCCCGTAATTGAAGCAGCCGTGCCAGACATATGCACCCATTCCTTGCACTTAATGTGTACAGGAAATTTCCGTTTCCACCAACAAAATAATATTATGCATTAGCGTTAGCCAGAGTAGAGATTCATGGCATGATCTATGTACTTTCGTGCAACGCAACCGTGTTTATATCAAGGCAATGGGGTTCAATCAAAACTTTCTTTCCGCAATCCATTGGCATGATCACATGTTACAGGCTAGTCGAGAAATATATAGACATGCTATATATATGAAAGAACTCACACTCGATATACAAACTATTCTGACTTACAGCTATCGAATTGATAAGCAGAACATGCATGCGGCTCATTAAATGACACTGGGTGCATGGTGATACTTGGAATAATTACATAGACGTCAGACCGTTTAGATTATCTTTCGATCGCACTTCGACTAGCATTAACAAAGTCGGAAAGAAAATATATTACACCCGCTCGTTTAATAGAAGCAAGTTTTCCATGGGTCGGCAAAAATAACTTAATTGACAGCAACATGGCGTAGGGGAACAGAACCGGTGTTAACCCTTTCATGACGGGAGCTGCGTTGGCGCAACATAAAATACCCTGTGCCAATGCATAGGTCGTCTCGCATATATAAGAGAATGCATTGGCCTAACAATTTTTATCAATATTTCTTATATTCTTTAACAATTTTTATCATTTTTCTTGCATTCTTTAACAATTTTATCAATTTTTTTCAATTGTTTTCCTATATTCTTTATCAATTTTATCATTTTGTCTTACATTCTTGAACAATTTATCAATTTTTATAATTATTTCTTACATTTTTTTAACAATTATAAAAAATAATGTAAAATGTGTTAGGCCAATGCATTCTCCAGTATATGCGATGCGACCTATGGTCCATTCGCATGTATAAGAGAATGCATTGGCACAGGGTTTTCGCAAACACTCAGGAAGCTCCCTCCACGAGAGGATTAAAGAGGGAGCACCTGATAACGCGGGTTCGAATACATCCTAGCAGTGCATACTCTCGTCAGTTAACTTCAAAGACACCATGGTCACCACCGTTTGGGTTTCGAGTAGGATAAGCCACCATCGTCTATTGTTAGTCTGCAACCGGCAATCGGGTGTATACCGAGAGAAATAGTGTACACCCGCTAGTTTAATAGAAGCAAGTTTTCCATGGGTCGGCAATAATAACTTAATTGACAGCAACATGGCGTAGGGGAACAGAACCGGTGTTAACCCTTTCATGACGGGAGCTGCGCTGGCGCAACATAAAATACTCTGTGCCAATGCATAGGTCGCCTCGCATATATAAGAGAATGCATTGGCCTAACAAATTTTATATTATTTTTTATAATTGTTAAAAACAATGTAAGAAAAAATGAAAAAAAAAATCGTTAAAAATTGTAAGAAATAATGATAAAAAAGATGATAAAATTGTTATAGAATGTAAGAATTTTGATAAAAAATTGTTAGACCAATGCATGCATTATGTTATGTATGCGAGGCAGCCTATGGTCGACTCGCATATATAAGAGATTACATTGGCGCAGGGTCTTTAATGTTGCGCCATCGCAGCTCCCGTCATGAAAGGGTTAATTCTATGGTTCTATATTAATCTAAATTGCAAGATCACACGCCGGTATTATGATAACATGAAACTTCCATTTGGTTACGCAATTGGTGCACATTATAATTGAAGTGACATGCAATTCGAGTCAAAAATGCCTGGAGATATTTTCCCCCGAATTATGTAATAATTGACAACCACAGCCATCTAATTGAGAAAGCGAGCATGTTCCACTTTGCAGAGGAATAACCTGCTGATTTCTGTAAATTATATAGTCCCTGTTAGTTTTAGAACAGAAGATATCGCGTTTCTTCGACTGCATACTCGATCAGCAAACGCTCCCAAGTCAAGCCTAACACGCCATCAGTCGGAGATTTCAAATCGAAAATAGGTTGCAAATGGTTTCTTAGTTTAATTTTTGAACAACTATTTATAGTGGGAAATTGGTTGTGACCACATTGGCATAGGTTGGAAATTTCTAACCGTATATGGTTGCCCGGTTAGCGATTCTGGTTCAAGGAGGTGCAGCTATAAATTCCAAGTATTACACCCCAACGGAGACATTCTATAGACGCGTCCCTGTAAATACGTTTAAAAATATAACTTTGCTCACCTCAACCTTCATCGTAATTCTGATGTAGATGGGTTAGCCCTATTTACTTCATATTCGTCCAGCCACTATCGCATTTTACTGTATCGCGTTTTATTGTAGACCGTCTAGTCCGTGGGCCAAACAAGATATAGCTCGGGTTGGCTGCACCCCCCTCCAACAAAGGTTTCTACATATCAAATTATAGGTCATCATATGGCGCATCAGATTTTGCTTGTTGCCCGTTTCAGGAAGTGTCCCAAAATAGATTTCTCAGGGAAGACAACTCTTACCCCTAAAATAAAATGAAAATTTTCTTGAGTACAAGTGTCAGAGCATTAACAAAATATTGCGGTTATAAACTGCACAATATATAGTTTATATTAATTAAAAATTATCATAAAATGACATGAGATACAAAACTGGACCAATTTATGAGCTAGTTAGAAAATGTTGCGATAAATATTTTGAAATCGCGAAACATTACTTGGATTTTGAAAACAATGGTCACATATAAATGGCTATAACTTGTGAACCACATGGGCTATTGATCCGCAACATGGCTCAAAAATTGCCCCGATGACATATCAACGATTTTAATAACGGAATGCCAAGAATATTGCTGTGAAAATGTTATATGAGCGTAAACTTAACCCCACCCCTAAAATATAACTTTTGCAGAAAAACGAATTATGTAGTTTACACTTAGAATGCTGCATGTCAAGTTGGTTTTAGAAGCATAAACTGAAACAGTGTACAGAGTGATTAAGGGAATGATAAATAACGGTGTCTGAACGTGATCTAAGGTTAAAGTTTTGAAAACAAATGAGAAAAATGAGAATTGTTACTAATTTCAGTAAAATTTACAACATTTTGATTAAATTTTGATAGGCTATGGTATAACCTCACGAGAACGCTGGTATAGATTTAGTAAGTTCATAAAACCTCATACGATCACGTTTCTGGCAACTGTTACGTATATTTTTTAATTTTTACTTGAATTTTTATGGAAATATTATATACATATATATTTCAACTGAACACATATGGCTACAAAGGCTTATGAGTGAGAATTACGTTATACAGAACGGTATTTTCTTATTTGTGCCGCGCATGTCGGGACAGTGATCACAACTGACAATAGATACGGCATTACATACGCTCCATATTTGACAATAAGTTTAGGATGGCATCCAATTCGGCCAACAAATCGAAGTTTCTCACATTTTCCTTCACAAACGTGACTGAGTTCGTTATCTGGGGACAAGGGAATTGTTAATCATGAGTTCACTGGTAACCATAAACAGACCTTAGAACTCTACTATTGTTTCAATTAATTTAAGCTAATGAGTAATTTGTTGTCTTAAGGACTCATTTATTGGGGGAATACTTGATACAAGTCAGTGTATAGAAAGATTAAAACAATCATCACTAATATGTGCCTTTTGGATCAGTTTAGATAAGTAATATCAATTTATATAATGTTTCTGAAGAAAATTTAAATTGTATGCCCAAATTACCAGTCTCCCATTTCAAGTTGCATATCTCTGATGTGTTCAGGTGAAATATTTTATATTAAAGAAATTAGTTGTTATACAGAGGATTTTTTGTCAATAAAGAAATTACTTTTGCAGTATATAATATTGTGTTGCCAAACAGTTTTCAAGACATGCTACTACTTCCTGTTCTATAATTTGAGTATATATAGTCCTTAAATGTTCTCTTAATCTACTCATCCTATGAGTCGTCAAAATGAACACTATTTCGGTTATTGTAGACATTCTCACATACATCGTTACATGGTTAGTCTGCGCTGAAACAAGATCATGTGTCAGATTAACATGAATCGTTGCAGCCAAAGCTTAGTTGTCACAGTCGATCGGGAGGAAGTATAATATGTCTGGTTTGTAGGACTCAATCAAAGAGCGACCAGTCATGGCTGTCATGACATGGTACACCAGGCTTGGGAGTTAGTATGATGTGCCAATCACTGATATGGTTCGCACGAAGTTGTTGGTGTGATTTCTTAAGGAGTATGTGGCTGCTGGAGGTAGAAGATGTGTTCCAGTTTTCGGTTATACAACATGAGAACGTGTGCATTAATTTGTCGAATAGACAACATTATGGCCCATCATAATATAGTCCACATGCAAACTCTTTGTATGATATATAGTGACGTCGTCAACATTAATAGATTACACAAATTGATGCAAATTTAAAGTCGCATCACATTTTACTGCTTTTGACTATTAAGACAAACGGATTCATTGTATAGGTATTTGTGAATGTCGTAGCCTGAATTAAAGCGTGAATTAGAGGTAAGGTTTCACACACCTCATTGGACAATAATGTCCGCTATGTCGTTCAAGGAAATGACACATGACCTATTTTTGGATTCGGTATGAAGAATTATCCTAGCTCCTATTCATTTAGAAACATAACATTCTAGTATTTCGACATGTACGTCAGTGGAATAAAAATAATAACAACTAGAGGTCAGATTCCATGGAATCAGATATACTTCCATGGTATCCCATGCCATGTGGGTGTTATGTGTATAGGTGTGTTCCTCTTCATGCGAATGTATATTGGTGCTTTGTGATCTGATGGTGGACTTGCATTGACATTTCTAAATAAGATATATATTCCAAAGGTTTATGTCATTTGGTTCGACCCACCGTGGATGATTAATGACAGTCTATTGCATGATGGTTGTGACCAACTGAGCCACCATTCACCCCAGCCAATCAGTTCATTTTTAATCGGTAGGGATACATTTTAGAGCTAAGTATAACCTCTCCCCAGGACGCCCATATCATATTCAACGATCACGAAATTTGTCGTGTCTGATTATATCGTAATCGACATATAGATCAAAAGGGTGTAAAGCATATTAATGTACCATAACTATGTTATTTCGCATTTATTGGATAGTTCTTTCAGTCTCGGATTCAGAATATTTTAGTTTTAATGGCGGAGGAGAGACCGCTTGGTTAATTAATTAATTAATTAGTATTTCAGTGCGTCATCTCTACACTATAGTCATTAACGTCTTTGTAATAGAGGTAACTGTAATCGAGAGATAACTATATCACAATCGATAATGCTAGCTGAGTGCCTACCCGTCCGCTCTGAAACTAATGTTGTCCTTATATACTACCAAACACATACAGTGTTCAAAATATAAAACACTTGGTTCGCGATTTGCCATGTTTTCCCGTTTACGAGTCTCGGTGGAATTTGCCAAAAGCCTCGACCCTCCCCGGGGTGTACGCCACATCTCCGTTGGACAGGTTACTTTTATAGTAGAGCGGACATACCTATAGTATATCGGTGAAAATATTCATGCATTTGCCTTGCTCCTTGATAAGTCCGTTTGAATTTGCGTCATAAAGAGTGGGTTTGACTTTGAGTAATATATATCACCCGTTAACAACGTTACACGCTACCAGGGTTAAACCGTCCACTCTAAAACTTTGAAAAGCGTACGAATCTTGCGTTTAGATACTACTAATCACATCCACTTGTCGAAAAGTTGTTATCTCAATGTCTAATTTTCGGAGTAATTTTCCCCATTTGATTTTCGGTAGAATTTGCCAAATCTGAACCCACTCCGACACAAACACTCCGTTGAGCAGGTTGTGTTTATAGTAGAGATGTCAAATTTTGGAGGCGTACATACAGTATACCGGCTTACATGATACTGCATTAAACTCGCTCCTTCATTAGCTCGTTTGGATTTGGGGCTAAAAATAGGTTAGTGATAGACTATTTAAGTATACATATGTATGTTATATAGCGTTGTCACGAGTAAACCGTTCCATCTGAAAATTAGAAAATCGCACCGTAGATGCGCGTGAACACTACCCATCAGACGTATTCGTCTCGATGTTTGAATTCCCCTCCCTCTTTGCAATTTTCGTGGAATTTTCCTAAAGTCTCAACCCACCCCGACTAGCATTCTCCGTTCGACAGGTTACTTTTAAAGTATAGCTGTCAAACTGTTGGGACATACATACAGTATGTCAACGTACCTGCTACGACATTATCTTGCTCTTTAATTAGCCGGTTTGGATTTGGCGGGAAAAATAGGTGCAATATTTCCGTACCCCGTAACGCGGAAAGTCCTGGGAAAAACATTGTTAAGCGGTATATTCGTGTCTGGATCACTCGTCCAATTCGGAATATGCAATACAAAATTTAGAGCGCTGGACTTATAACAAAAAAACAAACAAACAAACAAAACCTAGGTTTATACATCCTGGTGTATGGTGTATGCCTATCTATGGGCGGTAACTCCACAGGAAAGCGCGGACACACAAGTTTTGATGCCCGTGGGCAGTACTGCATATCGAGGTGTCCATATGGTCCAAATTTGGATGCCCCGCTCCTCATAATTTCCGAGATTGTAAAATGACATTATTTTCAGATAAAGGGAGATAACTCTGCGAGGATAGCGTGGACAATATTCGTTATGCGACTAAGGCATACAACTCATTTTCCCCAACATACTTACCAACTTTTAGTTTTCTACTGCGCATAACTTCCGAAATATAGTGATTATAAAAGTGTCGAGTATTTTAATAATAATAATAGTGAAAAATATTTTTTTTTTAAATTTCACTCCGTGGTGAAGCGTTGGGCCGAACTTATGATATCTTCATTTTCTATAACCCTTAGATGCCTACATTCCCTAGAGATTTCACGGTCCTCCTGCCATTAGTTTCTGAGTATTTTCAATTAAATGGAAAACGGCCCCAATAGAAAAACAATATACTTCCTTGGTTACACCATGGAAGTATAATAATAGCTTCCGACCGAGGCGTCCTGCATTGGCTGCATGCAACAGTATACGTGTATCAGGAACTAAATCTAAGCGAACGTCGCCATTCAGGGACCATATCACGTGACCCCATGGCAAACATATCATTCAGTGTTTTTGAAACACATGTAGATTCTGCATTCGACCATTCACGAAAAAAATAAAAGCCTGTCATGGAGTCTTTATTATTACCACCTGATAAATATTAGGCATTGTCTGGAACTGTGTCATGGACACAGGATGTGTGAAGCCTTGCTTGAATATCAGGATTGTATTCTCGGGTTGCAGGAAAAATGTAGCATAAAGACTTATTCTGAAAAAGAATTGCAATGTATCATATTATGCAACAACTTCAACAATTTACTAATATCGATGATGACCTACTTAAATCCTGTCAAGAATTTGTATGTGCTTTATGTGACAAGCCGACATGTATTCAAGTCGACGAATTACGATAATTTTTCTCCTGTTGTTAAACGAGAACAATAACAAAACTGCAGACTTCTTAAGCAACACTTTTTTCTTGCAAACTATCAGGCAATTACTTGGCACAATAACTCAACCCATTCTGGAATGCCATGTCCTTATAACCCTATGCAATTTGGGCTCCATATATATTCCTATGTTGTGTGGCATATATAACCACAGCCCTATCTATAGTGCACAAAGATACATGTTTATGGTTATATGATAACGCTAGACAATGTGACATGAGGTGTCCCTAAAGTATGTCCCTTTACCTATATGCCCGTTTGAGTGTCACGTAAATATTGTTATCTCCTGGACGCAGAGCGGTAATAGTCAGCACCCATATGCACATGCATAAAACGAATCTATAATGAATCAATGATGAAGCAAGAATCAGGCGTAATCATGATCGGCCAGTCCATTCCCATTGTCTCTTTCATGCCCGTCTGGTTCATAGCAAAGATCAGCACCATGCTACTATTATAATCTTCGGATTGTTAACAAACCCAAATGATTTCCGTTGACCCAGAATATATACTCACAAGCTGAGCAGAAACATAACAGCTGAACAGTGTCAAATATTTTTCCTAAAATCCTGAAGTACTGAACCTTTTGTCATACAGTGTATCGAATCGCCCCGGGTGGCCCGGTCCACCCCAGCGCTAATATATAATCAAGCCATGGGAGTTCTGCTTGTCTCCCTCAAAGTTGAAAATAGGTCTGGCTAAAATGACCCCGCAACAGAAGTACCGGTATAGAAAGCATAGTCACCGTACATGAGATATATGGGTGCATTGGATTATATGGGTTTGGGTTTCCTTGACGGCCATCGCATGGTCGCTGCGTGAGGGGCCCGGAAGCCCTACATGTCAACAACGCATTGATGACACTTCATCCCTATCCAAATGCAGTTATAGAACTATTGAGATTTGCAATTGGCTACAATGATTCAAGCGAACTGTTATTTGGCCACCGACATGTCAGGATGTACTGGTATTTGAAATGTGAGGATATCTGCATGGAATACCGAAGTAGTGACAATTTTGACTTAACTGGCTACCCTGAGGATGAGCAGAGTTATTAGGCATTTTCGTCAATCAATTATTCATCACAATAAATGAGTTGGTACAAGATATTAGAGTTCTTTAGTTTGTTGAGGAGCACCAGTGAGTGAATGCATTCTCAATGAACAATTCCATTATCCCCACATGACGAACCCAGTTTAATTTGTGTCGGTAAGTTTGAAAATCTTCGATGTTGGTGGCCGTTTTGGATGCCATCTTAAAACAATTATCAAACATGAAGTGTCCGATGCTGTATATATCGTCAATTGTGTCTAGTGTCACAAAATGCGCCACAAAATAAGAAAATACCTCCCAGTAAAACGTAAGTCTCACCCATCAGCCTTTGCTAACCATATGTGACCCGCTGAAATATATAAATATATAATCGGCTTTGTACACAAATTTAAATAAAAATTGTAAAAATATGACATAGTTGACAAAAAAGTGATCATGTGAGGTTTTGTGAATTTCCATTTTCTGGACCAGTATTCTCGTGTGACGTTTCCATACCACTATCAAAATTTAATCACAATGTTGTAACATTTTGAGAAATTAGTAAAAAATACCATTTTTCACCATTTCCCCTCAAATTTTCATCTTAGAACATGTTCGGACAAAGTTGTTTATGATTCACCTTCATCAATCTCTACACTGTTTCATGTTATGCCCCTAAAGCATTCTTTGCATGCGGCATTCTAAGTTTAAACTATGCAATTCATTTTTCTGAGAAAATTATATTTTAGGGGGTGGGGTTAAGTTTATGCCCACAGCGCATTTTCACAGATATATAATTATCAGTCCATATCCAAATTGTTTTGCTAGATCTTTGGGGCAAATTTTGAGATATGTTGTGCGTCAATAGCCCATGTGTTTCACAAGTTACATCCAATTATATGTGACACTATTTTTCAAAATTCAAGTAATTTTTCGCAATTTCAAAATATTTATCGCAATGTTTTCGAACTAGCTTGTACATTGGTCCAGTGTTGTATCTCATGTTGTTTTATGGTGATCTGTAATTAATATAAACGATGTCTTGTTCACTTTATAACCACAGTCATATTTTTATACGCTGACACTAGTCTTGTACTCGATGAAATTTTATTTTATTAAAGGGTAGGAGTTGTCTTCCTGGAAAAAATCTATTTTGGGACACATTCTGAAGCGGGCAACAATCAAAATCGGATGCGTCATATACTGACCTTTAATTTGATATATACAAATATTTGTTGGAGGCGGGGGGGGGGGGGGGGGGTTGCAGCTTACTTCTAAACTAGAGGCTTTCTGAGAATTGGCCCACGGACTATAACTCCCAAACACATGCCACCCTTCTTAATTATGAAGACGCTCGTTGAGATGATCTATCCAATACTTACTGTGTATACTGACCGAGCATATTGATGTAGCTATATATGTTGATTTTACGGGATCAGGTTATGCCGCAGTATAATTATACATGTAACAGTAAAGTGTTTTTATTATAATTCCCCCACACACGACATTTGGCGGGGGATATATAAATGGGCTTTGTCCGTCCGTCCGAACTATGGAGCTCCCTGTCTCAGTCAACATATTTGACCCGCCATATCAAATCCAGTCGTAAGTGGGGATTTTTTTTACCCTGTGCCAATGCATTCTATTATATATGCGAGTCGACCATAGGTCGCCTCGCATATATAAGAGAATGCATTGGCCTAACAATGTTTTATCATTTTTTTTAAATAAATGTTTCTTACAATTTTTAGGACATAAAATAAAAAACATCCATTACCCTGCAGGGAGCGCCACATATATATAGAAGCATATAGAAGAGTGTCGTCTGCTCATGTTTGTCTGGGGCTCTGTATGGGTGAAATTATAAAATTGTTAAAGAATACAAGAAAAAATTATTAAAATTGTTAGGCCAATGCATTCTCTTATATATGCGAGGCGACCTATGGTCGACTCGCATATATAATAGAATGCATTGGCACAGGGTAAACAAAATCTCAGTCTCAGTCAACATATGTGACCCGCCATATCAAATCCAGTCGTAAGTGGGGATTTTTTTTACCCTGTGCCAATGCATTCTATTATATATGCGAGTCGACCATTGGTCGCCTCGCATATATAAGAGAATGCATTGGCACATGTTAAAAAAAATCCCGACTTACGACTGGATTTGATATGGCAGGTCACATATGTCAGTCTGAATGATCTCTTGTTATGCGACATGCTGGATAAAAGGATATCCACATGGAACCGGTTTCGTACCTTCAGTTGTTTTGCAAAGGTATTTCCCTTAGAGCGAGAAATGCATCGTCCGTGCCAACGTTTTATCTCTTAACCATTTCGTGATTGGAGCTTCCTGGAATTTTGCGAAAACCCTGTGCCAATGCATTCTCTTATACATGCGACTCTGCCATAGGGAGCCTCGGATATATTACACAGTACATTGGCATAACAAGATTTACATTGTTCTTGCAAGCCAGTACATTCTCTTATATGTGTGAGGCTCCCTATGTGAGACTCGCACTGGCACAGGGTCTTTTTGTTGCACCAGCGCAGCTCCCGCCATGAAAGTGTTAACTTGGCAATCATGACTCACGTTTGTATGGCCATCAATATACAAACGGGACAGCATGTGGAACAATATACAAAAGCAACATGTTCTTTTGAAGCTATGGCCTTCAGCGGAAAGCCACATTTTTTCGGGGTTAATGGACGAGTGACTGAACATTCGGAATATAGAAGGTCGAACCAGATGGGCGGGATCTTCCAGTTTCCGAATGTCCAGTCGCGAGTCCATTAACCGACTTTAAAAAGCCCATTGTGGACTTTTCCCTTTATTCAGTCTGATGGCACGGGCCACAATGAAAACACACTATACAGAGGTACATCCGGTCAATATAGGTTCATATATAGCGTATTTCAGATTCAAATAATGCCGATATGGGTTTATTTGTGTTTTTGAAGTAAGTTCAATATGAGCTTAATTTGAGGAGAACAGGCTGAATTGAGAAATATCACGACTTTTTATGTATAAAAAATAGGCCTCGTCTGAGAACCAAATCAGTGTAGACGCGAACTATTTATCTGTTAGAGGTTTCCGTGGTACATTGTAGCTCATTGTGCATACATAGGGAGAGATGGAAGTTTTAGATTACGAATGTCGACTGGTGGTATAACGCATGGTATAAAGTGTCCATTCGGAAGATGGTGATAAGCCGTGCGTGCAACTTTCTCGTATTTTGAGACAACTGGAAGCACTGTATTATTACGCGCGCCGCGTGTATATACTAATGTAGAAATTCTCATTTCGCCTGGGCGCTGACATTAACATGGGTGTTTGATTTATAGAATAGGAACTTTTTGGAGGATTAAAAGTCGAACTGCCAGCCGGAGGCCGAGTCCGGTAAAAGGTGTAGTTTGGAATTTCAATTTCGTTTATTGTTGTTAATTAACGTTATGTCAATAATGTTGATTTTTGGTTGTGATAAGCTATGTTAATTACAAATAAAAGAAATGAAAAAGATAATTTGTAAGTCTTATATTTAAACTTTTATAGACTTTTTTCGTTCTGCAGCCCACTGGGGGGGGGGGGGGGGTTGTCGGAGACGGCGGAGTCGACCGCCGGTTCGTTAATTAATTAGGTGCTGGTTGTTATTGTTATTGTAGCGGAATTCTGAGTTGGCATTCGCAATAAAGGTGTCAATATTAAATGTTAATTGCAGCAGCAGGTGAGTTTACTAGAGTCGTGTAATCAAGTTAGTACTTCCATAAATTGTACATATTTTCAATCATACTAATTCTTTATCCGAGAGAGATGCATCAGCGAAACTAGATATTCTATGGTTAAACACTGATTAATAAGAGATAACCTGATACATCTTTAGTTGTAAACCCCATCACAAACCAGCCCCAGTTTCTAGACAGAAGGCAGTGTAAAGTCTATACTCCAGCGTATTATGGGAACATAGCTATGTACACACGGACACAATTAAACCGACCAGATCGACTCGGGACAACCCGATCCGAGTCAAACCGGCACAGGGACAACCCGATCCGAATAAGGCCATTACTTGATTTCATTAATCAATTAAATGTAAAACATATCTGAAACATGTGATAAGATATATATGCATTTGTGATTCATAGATCAATAAATGCGTTACTTTGTTCCCTGGAAATCGGGGCGACCCGACCAACAATAGCCCCTGGATTGTCCCTGTGTCGGGTGTTACGCACCAAAGTGAATGTACATGAGGTCGAGTTGTCTGGACTCGAACTGGAGATGGTAACTATATATTGGAAACACGGGCGAAGGTGGAGATTGAGTGATTTGAGTTGTGCGCCGTGTTTTGCCATCAATGCATATCACAGCCGAAACACGATAAGAATCAGCGGGTTACAAAATGCGAATTTGACTTTACTTTAAACATATTTTATTTGTATATCGATATAATACAAAAGGAATTGGGGACAAGTTACAAAAACTTACTTAGCCCCTCTCCCGGTTTACAATAATTTTATTCATACAAAATGGCGAAGAAAAAGAGTCAAAATCATATATAGGTTAAACATATTTACATTTACAATGAGTGGGTTTGGGGGTTTGGGGTGGGAGGTGCAAAAATCGATTTCGCGATTAATTTGCTTTTTTGTGGCTATTCTGAAATGCGGTTGATCTGTCCGACTTCGAATCGTTTTGTCGCTGTTATATACCGATGGACCATTTCAAGAGAATTTTTTTTCTTCTATTTGAGGTATCGGGAATTCCGAAAAGTTAATCGTTGATATGTGTAATTTTCAGTCCTTCTTGATATAATTTTTCACACATTTCCATTCTTTCGGTGTGGAATGTGGGACACGCCCAGAGGTATAGTGGTAAGTATGTTCGCATGGATTTCCACAATGGCATTTGTAGGTGGTTTTATGAATCAGGGGGCTAAATGTGTACCAGAGTCGTGGAGCGAGTACACAGTGGAATGCTAAAGGTGAAGGTAACTGAAGAATGACCTTCACCTGATACATGTGACACGTTATTAAAGGATGACATCGTGTTTATTTGATTTGTGCATCATATCTAAGTAATTTAAACTGGTGAATTAATGGGGGAATGGATTTTTGTGAGTGGGAAATTGATTTAACTAGCTGCTGAAGTTCTGGGTTTTTCCAGACCAAATTTGGCTGTGGGATAGCCCTGTCGTACACTTGGGGATTTATTTAAAAAAGTAAACACATGACCTATGTTTTTCTTGCATTTCCGTGATCAACTGGTGTCAATCTAGCTGGGTGAACACCGCTGGAATAGCCTGTAGGCTTCAATTCAGAGAATTCGGTCGAAACGTTAACACTGTCGCCTATGGGAAACCATTTAGAACAGTGATTCCTATACGGTAGGATCTATTAGTTCGAGATAAAATTTGAAGTCTACGATAGTTTCGGCGTCTGTTGTTTCTGTGGGTATATCATTCCATGTTTTTAAAGTAGCGGGGAAGATTTTTTTTTATAGTGTTCAGTGTTAAAGAAGTATGAATATAATTTTCCCGCTTTTCTCAAGTTATATCCAGAGACTTCTGATGATCTAATTGTCAAGAGATTCTGCAGGTATTCGGGGGCATCAGCCTTTACTATTTTATACACTGCTTGCAGTTTATGGATCTCTTGCTCAGTGTTGGCCAGCCAAATTCATTTAGGTTTATATTGGAAACCGATCATGTGAGGCCACTAACTGTTCGGGCGGCGTCGCAATGTAATCGGTCGAGCTTCTATGTGAGGTATTTATGGGCGCAATCCCATAATACATAGGAGTAATCAAATAGTGGTAGGATAAAAGTATTTTAATGCTTTCGAGCGATCTTCGGTCAAGGTGATACTTAAATCTTCGGAGCTGTGCTGAGCGTGCTCAGGTTATTCGGTTTTTTATTTCATTCAGGTGATTATTCCAATTTAAGTTGGCTTGGAGTTCCAGACCGAGGTGTTTATGTGTTTCAACAAATGAGACTGGATCCTGTTTGAAGGTTAGGTATAGACAAGGAAGAGAAAAGGTCCTAAAAGTTAGCCCTGTGGTACACCAGACGGGATGATCTTTGTTGTTGTCATCTACGAAGGTATAGTCCTATATCCATCAAAAAGTTATCCCGCGAACTCCATAATTATAGAGCTATGTAACAGTCCCCTGTGCCAAACTCTCTCGAAGGCTTTAGAAATATCACAGTAAACAGAGCATGTTTTTACTCGCTATCCAAATCCCGTGACCTCATGGAACTCTACGTTAATTTCTGCTATAAAATGCAGACCCGTTTTATGTAATAAAACGCCGCCCTCTGTGCTCCCCGAAGAACTTTGATGGACCAATCTCTTCTATCAGAATAATATATGAATAAATGGCATTAAAGTGCACCATAGTCCCCACATGCAAGGGCGAGCACACACACACACCGGAAATTGACTATATACATAATATATAATTGTGTAAGAATATAACGTGCGCTTGTTGTTTGATATGTGAACTAGAGCTTTATAATTCCATCAATGATTGCACAGCTGGACATTTTCAGAAGTTAGCTTCCACATGTCGATCCGCTGAGAATCAATCGTGAAATTATTCAGTTTAATTATGTTATAGATGTGATCACACGTGTAATAGTTAGTGCACTTAACGCGACTTGGTACCTTCGCGATGGTCTGATCGTTAAACATTTTACAATCCACAAACAGAGAGAAAATGAAAAACCTAGACATATGTTGTTCTTATATTCATTGCCCCAATTTGGAGATTTTGGCGATTCTAGTCATTGTTTATAAACAAACCCTGGTTTTTATTGTAAATGGATGTCGTTTACTCACAAACAATCATTAAACATTTCAGCATCAGATTATCGTCACTTGGACAATACAAATAATCAATCTAAGAATATATTAAGGTATGCCTGTATCGCCACGTTCTTTCCATGTAAGTACAAACTTTAACCATCAGACCAATCGCGAATGAATGCCTCAAGTCGCTTTGATTTGTGATTGAAAAATATAACTCAAAATGCTTTATGGTATTTGTAGTACAATTATCAAATGAACAAACAGACTAAAGATACTTTGAACGTTGTATATAGTATCACCACGCGTATATGCCGTTCTCTTTGTTCTTTTCGATCTCATGAAATGTGCAAATGCATTGATTATTTCTACGGGGAAGAAGAACCACATTTATCACAGACTGAGAATCAAAAGTTAATACAGTAGTTCAGCACAAACACCGACCAGAAAGTTGAAAATCAGCAACCAAATAACATCGATGTTGCTCGAAGAAATGCATGCGGGAATGTCGCCTCGCATATATAAGTGAATGCATTGGCCTAACAATTTTTTACAATTTTAATAATTTTTTCTTGTATTCTTTAACAATTTTATAATTTCACCCATACAGAGCCCCAGACAAACATGAGCAGACGACACTCTTCTATATGCTTCTATATATGTGTGGGGCTCCCTGCAGGGTAATGGATGTTTTTTTTTATTTTATGTCCTAAAAATTTTAAGAAACATTTATTTAAAAAAAATGATAAAACAATTGTTAGGCCAATGCATTCTCTTATATATGCGAGGCGACCTATGGTCGACTCGCATATATAAGAGAATGCATTGGCACAGGGTAAACAAATCCCGACTTACGACTGGATTTGATATGGCGGGTCACATTTTGGTATGGTCTAGTTCAAGGGAGTGCAATTGTAAATTATTTGGTGGGGAACCACCCCTCCCCGACAAAAATCACCCACGTCCCATTATTCGGTGGGGAACTACCCCTCCCCGACAAAAATCACCCACGTCCCATTATTCGGTGGGGAACCACCCCTCCCCGACAAAAATCACCCACGTCCCATTATTCGGTGGGGAACCACCCCTCCCCGACAAAAAACACCCACGTCCCATTATTTTTAAATATAGTTTTCTGATAACGATTCAGCCGTAAATGTAACAAAAATCAATCACTTTAAAAGTATAAATTGGAATGTGAATTTGGGTGATATCAAGGATGTGAAGATCGACGATTAGATGACCCAATTATAAGATAGCTAAATATACATAATTTATATATCAGAAAATCTTGGACAAAACCATAATATCGTATCTCGATAACATCACAACGAGCCATCGATAGCTTACATTCATGTCAGGGCAAGAATGTTGTAGCTCCAGTAACACATATTAAGATGCTCCATACATCATAACATGCGTTTAAACAAGTATATTTAGTTGACTAAACATTTACGAAGACAACGTAGCAAACCATTAATTAATAAGGGTGAGAATACAATGAAACAATGTTATTTACTTGCGATACCATTTCTTCCAAATTTCAGAATCTGCCATTCGTCAAAGTTTTTCCACGTGACGATTTTGGGTGGTGCAATTGGTCAAGGAGATACGACATTATATCACGGTGAAATTGTGCACACATAGACATACACAGCATTTATCGTGGGGACTGTTGGGCGAATGCACAGTTCAGGGGCATCAAATGAAAGAAAATATCGCGGCGATTCCAACGATACCAATATCTCATTTTATCACCAAAATGGACATACGACATTATAGTTATAAGGCAACGCTTAGCATCACGAGTAGCTTCGATGCCATGATAGCTGTTATTGTTCTGAAAATTATTTCGGCAAAAAAAAGAAGAATATGACATTCACAGAATAAAGGCACTGTATAAATTGTGTACCCCCGCTCCTTTCATAGTGTGATAAGCAGGGATGGCACAGTGATATAGGCACACTGTTATGTGCAACAATGTGCACACCGTAGCCGTGGCGATGAAGTTATGGGCAAATGGCAAACTGACCGGCTCGAAGTCGAGTCATCGGAGCATATTATCCTTTATTGAACCTCTCTAGGTCTTAGGGCCGAATAAACTCAGACACTGACGATACATTACTAAATATTGGTTACTGATAGTTTGTCACATGCCTTTTAAGTAATCTTGGTGATCGATCGTGAGTCGGAAGAGAACAGCACGAATATGGGTTTACTTTACTTTTACAGTGCTGCTATCCGTGACCATATATTTGGCGCTCGAAGCATCGTAAATGACTATGCCATGGATCATGTTAATGGCAATATCGCATGTCCATTAAACGTACGGGGATGTTGGCATCGATTCTACTCAGAACGCAGCTGTCTAGGGGTCACCAGATGCAGCACCGTTGGTATCAAATGTATTGGAATAACCAAATATATGTCCCATGAGAGAATTGAGCTTGAGTGCTCGCCCAATCTAGGAAAGATTTGTCTATTTCATTTGCCCAAATTCAGCATCAAGCATCATGATACTGATAGAGAATGCAATTCAGAAGCATGAACATATATCGACATAACATTGTTGCAATGTTGGCTATTTAACTGATATTTCTGCTGTAAATATAAGTATCGATAACTATCACAGAAATGTCGTACTAACTTGACATTATGGGGAAAACGGCACACAGTTAAAACGGCGACCCCTTTCAACGCTGCATATGTCAGCATTCGGACATCTCCCCAGTGATGCGGCCATGGACTAAACTAGGCTCAAACGGTAAATAATCAGAACAAAACGCACTTGAAATAAACACAAATTTTCACAAGGAGCCAACATTGATAAACGAAGAAAATCAAGACTGCTAGTGGATTTGATCGGGTCATAATAACCGCACGGCGTGAGACACATCAGCACCAAAACTGAACCATGAGCTAGGCCTGGTCGTTAACGTGATGCTTCGCGCGATATAATCGACCTAAATGGCCACCATGAGTACACTATTTCTCTCGGGATACATCCGATTGCCGTTTGCAGACTAACGATACTATTTCATAATAGGGGATGTTAGCTTATTCTGCTCGAAACCCAAACGGGGTGGTGTCTTTGAAGGTACCTGACGAGAGTATGTACTGCTAGGATGTATTCGAACCCCCGTTATCAGGTGCTCCCTCTTTAACCCTCACAATGCGGGAGCTTCCATAGGTCGCATCGCATATGCAAGAGAAAGCATTGCCTAACAAATTTTATATTATTTTTTATAATTGTTAAAAAAAATGTAAGAAATAGTGATAAAGTTTGATAAATTGTTCAAGAATGTAAGACAAAATGATTAAATTGATAAAGAATGTACGAAAAATATTGATAAAATTGTTAAAGAATGTAAGAAAAATGATAATATATTGTTAAAGAATATAAGAAATATTGATAACAATTGTTAGACCAATGCATTCTCTTATATATGCGAGGCGACCTATGGTCGACTTGCATATATAAGAGAATGCATTGACACAGTGTTTTTACCCTCCCGTCATGAAAGTGTACGGAACATATATACTAGTGCACGAATTTTTATGAAGGGATCAATGTTCATTGGTATAGAGGTTTTATAAAGATATCACTGTTCGTTGTAGATGTTTAATAAAGAGATCACTGTTCATTGTTAAGTAGGTTTAATAAAGAGATCACTGTTCATTGTTAAGTAGGTGTAATACAGAGATCAATGTTCATTGTTATAGAGGTTTAATAAAGAGATCACTGTTCATTGTTAAGTAGGTGAAATAAAGAGATCACTGTTCATTGTTATAGAGGTTTAATAAAGAGATCACTGTTCATTGTTAAGTAGGTGTAATAAAGAGATCACTGTTCATTGTTAAGGAGGTTTAATAAAGAGATCACTGTTCATTGTCAAGGAGGTTTAATAAAGAGATCACTGTTCATTGTTATAGAGGTTTAATAAAGAGATCACTGTTCATTGTTAAGTAGGTGTAATAAAGAGATCACTGTTCATTGTTATAGAGGTTTAATAAAGAGATCACTGTTCATTGTTAAGGAGGTTTAATAAAGAGATCACTGTTCATTGTTAAGTAGGTGTAATAAAGAGATCACTGTTCATTGTTAAGTAGGTTTAATAAAGAGATCACTGTTCATTGTTATAGAGGTGTAATAAAGAGATCACTGTTCATTGTTAAGGAGGTTTAATAAAGAGATCACTGTTCATGAGGTTTAATAAAGAGATAACTTTTCATTGTTAAGGATGTTTAATAAAGAGATCACTTTTCATTGTTATAGAGGTTTAATAAAGAGATCACTGTTCGTGTTATAGAGGTTGTCGCTATTGTTGCTGTCGCGGCAGTTGAAATCACCAACATACGACGAAGGGAGTGACATATCAATCGGCACGCAATCTCGATGCTAAATCGAATCACCAGACAAATACATTTAACCCTTTACCCAACAAACCGGCCAAAACCGGCCAAATAAAGCTTCAACAGCCTAAAATATCTTCGGTCTGTCTCAATAGAACCATACAAATATGGATATAATTGGAACCGGCTCCTTGACCACATTGTGATAGTTACAGTTATACCATGTGCCAATGCATTCTCTTATATATGCGAGTCGACCATAGGTCGCCTCGCATATATAAGAGAATGCATTGGCCTAAAAAAATCTTTTTTAACACTTTTTACCATTTTTTCTTACATTCTTTAACAATTTTATAATTTTTAATGTGTTAAGCCAATGCATTCTCTTATATATGGGAGGCGACCTATGGTCGACTCGCATATATAAGAGAATGCATTGGCACAGGGCCCTTCTGTTGGGTAAAGGGTTAATCGAATCACCAGACAAATACATTCAACCCGAGGTGAATACACGTTGATGAACGCGGCTCGTAGTTCTCCCATATGTACAGATTTATGAAGCAGATCTCAGAGGTGGCAAAGCTGCTATGATCGCACCGAGGAATAAATATATGGACGTCAGCTACTTAATCGATTACTTTAGCGGCTCTATTACATTCAGCCATCTTGGGAAGAACAAATATTGGCAAACACTATATCACCCACAGAAAACGGAGACAACTCACTTGATGCAGTGCTTTGATGATGTCGCAGTGAGACGTATCGCGGATGAATAATTCGTCCGTCTAATAGACGAGTCAAATCCGTGATTGATCAAGTTAGAGCAAATGTCTCGCTGATAGTCTTCGTTCAGAAACTGATTAGAAGAGGCATCTATCTTTAAGCATTTATGTGGTAACAATGTTTCTATTATACGCGGGTATTAGTACAATTCCAAATGGACGGGCATACATCATTACTGATATTTTGTGATTGAACGCATCTTTGATAAGGAAATCATGGCAGAACTACGACTCTTCAGAATTAGAACATTATGCCATACGCTCTTTTGTTGTCATTTTGATGGTGCACATGGTCTTGAATGTTTTGGTGTATTTGGGACCATTGGTTGCTGGTTTTGATGCCGGCGAGGGTGTGTATCGTTTTCTATTATTACAGGTGTACTGGTACGGTGGCGGCAGCGGCTGATGTATGGTATTTGTAAAATTCAAAAACCATTACACATCGTCTTACTACAACTCAAGTAAATAAAAGTGAAAAACTATTGCAGATGTGACAGCAATTACAAATTCATTTACAACGGTTTTTAAAACTTACTAATACAATAAAAATACAATACAATTGAATACAATAACCGTTCGTAATATAAAGACTGATTTACATTATTCCAAACAAGATGACAAAAAGAAACATCAGCCTGAAAATAAGCTCATATTTAACTTATTTTAAAAGCACAAGTAATCCCTTATCGGCATTATTTGAATCTGAATTACTCTATATAAACACTAATCTACTTACCAGTACACTCTTTATAAATATACGTTATAAGCCCGTGAAATTTACAATGAGTGATGCGTTTCTCTTACCAATTAAATATGTGGTCAGTCTTACAAACCTGATCTGGTAAATACCAATCAATACTCCATAGTCTTCAGCTTCAGTGATCGATTAATCGGAACTCTTATCTATATTTATTTGTGCCGAACCACGACATTTCAATTGACGTTTGTGTTACTCTTGGAATAATTGAAGAGCACACTACTCTTCTCTTATGTTGTGCATTATTCCTACGTATCTGATTTATTCCATACATTTTTTATTGTTTATGCCATTATGGCAAAGGGGATGTCAGATCTAGTAATCTCTTACTGGGTGGATAGCACCACACTGAATCACTGACCCACCGGACTAGCAGGAAAATACTAGTATGAAGGATCAGCTGGTAACCGAGAGTTACCCCTCGGCTATCTATAAGTCAACAAAGGATATAGGATAGTAAAACGGCCGATCATTCTGTCGTCATATATTTATTCCATACATTCGAAGCCGGTTTTATAATATCACGAGCAGCACTTTCGACCAATGTTAAGTTATTCAACGGGGTCCTGTTACTGACCATTATATAGTTACTTTAAATATATGTTAGTTGTTACCTGGGCAGTCAAACGTTCTGTCGTTAACTATATTTTTTCATTGTGTTGGTGAGGGGGGGGGGGGGGGGGGTTACGAAATATGCCACTGTTCAGGACGGTAACTATAGGATTTCGACGAAAAAGCAAAGGTCCATGTAATTCGTCTAAATACCCCCACCCGATCTGAAGTTTTAGCATGGAGTACTCGGTATTACAAACTGTTCTGATTTAATTATTAGCGTTTATATCTTTGGCATGATGTGTCGCACCTGTCTTCGGCGTCGCAAGGTCCCTGCTTGCAATTGCCTTTGTGAGAAAACATGATATCACAGCCCATATTAGTAATGATCACCTCGGCGGACAAATCACTTGTTTCAATAATCTGGAGTGCATAATTGTGACCCGCCATATCAAATCCAGTCGTAAGTCGGGATTTTTTTTACCCTGTGCCAATGCATTCTCTTATATATGCGAGTCGACAATAGGTCGCCTCGCATATATAAGAGAATGCATTGGCCTAACAATGTTTTACAATTTTTAATAATTTTTTCTTGTATTCTTTAACAATTTTATAATTTCACCCATACAGAGCCCCAGACAAACATGAGCAGACGACACTCTTCCATATGCTTCCATATATGTGTGGGGCTCCCGGCAGGGTAATGGATGTTTTTTATTTTATGTCCTAAAAATTGTAAAAAACATTTATTTAAAAAAAATGATAAACAATTGTTAGGTCAATGCATTCTATTATACATGTATGTATATGCGAGGCGACCTATGAGAATGCATTGGCACAGCGTAAAAAAATCCCGACTTACGACTGGATTTGATATGGCGGGTCATAATTGGTCTATCAAGGTCGGGGCCGCGATTACAATGCATATACCTATTGTCTATATTGTCTATACCGTCTGATAGAACATGGGCCAACATACATATCTTTACAATTAATAAAGTTCGGTCACCGGACCTCATTAGATAACTTCCATTGGTCGAGGGCTGATTGGTGTGTTATAATGTGTTTTCACTGTTGCCCGCGCCATAAAACGAAATAACGGGTAAATGTCCACTATGGGCTTATTTAAGATAATAGGAACATAATTGCTGGTCCAATATATATTGGCAGCAAGTGGAGCGAATAAGTCAGATTTTATTTGGCTCTATTAGTTCCTTGTGTGTCAGAGCGTCGGTACGAGTGATTTGTGCGGTCTGTAACCTTTATTGGAAGCAACCGCCCTCGTGCTGATTTGGATTAGGCTTAGTGCGACGGACAATGGAGCTAATCCCTGACGCCGCGTTAGCAGCAATAGAGAGATCTCAAATTGCGGACATTGTTAGCTGGAATCTCCAGTCTAACAGGGGTTATTTGACTCTCTGTGTTGAATTCCGGACGAAAGATACTGGAAACCAGAGATCTTCCACCCGGAGCAGGAACGCCAAGACCAGCCGTACCATGAAAGAGGAGCCTCCTAAGAAAAAGACGCCAGCTCGAAGGAGAAGGGACGCAGCCAGACGGGCGAAATGGAAGAAAAAGAAGGGGGTGACTGTTGATCTGCCGGTCACCCCTCCCCGTGTGGTTCAGCCATCCAGTGTCACAGCCGGTAGGCCGGAGTTGTCTGAGAGACGCCCAGACGACCCGGCCTGCATGGAGACAGGTGACATCAGACCAGCTAGCAGGGACTCCGTAGATCTGCCGGAGGTCCCTGCTGTCGGCACAGAGACGAGCGGAGACAGGGACGCGGATACCACCCCCGATGTTCCTGCCGCCAGTTTCGACGTGGAGATGGAAACACCACCCAGCCTCTCTCCACCAGGGGCGGATAGCACCATCTCGCCGCCTCCGACGCCGAAGTATGACGAGAAGCCGGCGTCGCCAACACCACATCAGGTCAAACAAGAGCGTGATGATCTCCAAAAGACGATTCTCGAACACCACGCAGCAGGAATGAAATATCCAATCACCAACCGCGATTTCTTCCTGCTGAGGGATCACCATATTTACAGAGGACCTGACGAGCTGGACCCTGCAAAAGGCATCTACAAAATGCAAGATGGGAATATATACCTGTCTAAACACCCTCCTCCACGGGGAAAGCAGGAAAAAACAGAAGAAAAATCCAGTTCCGACTCAGACACAGCCACAGCATCAACAACAGCAATACAAAACCGACGAAAAAAGAAAGCCAACAAGACTAAAAAAAAGAAGAAAAAAAGATCATTTTCATTTTCATCTCACCGATGCATGCTTATGTTATACCATACCATGTTTCAAATTAAAATTCATAAGTGGGTTGTAGGAGAGGGGTTCCGCCCCTTTCAAATCTTCCCGGGAAAGTTTCCCAAACCCCCCATAGTAGTAGTAGTAGTCCAATATATATTTGCACGAGGATATGTTAAATATATTTGTGCTTTCGACGTAAAGACATCCGCAGACTCCATGGTCCGAATCAGAGACTGGTTTAGACTAGGTGTTATTCCAGTCCTGGTTTTACTCAAGTTTAAGATAGGTTTTAGTGGGAGTATTTTACTGTAGCAAAATTAGGTTTTACAGGACTAAAACTAGGTTTTAGTGTAGTTAAACCCAGTTTTGTAATAAATTCAATCTCAATTAACACTAGGTTTTATTGGCGTGATAAAGTTATGATAATATCGCTAATTGTTTGTCGTGAATTGGCGATTTAACGATCAGGATACGACTATATATCTGATGTATGCTTACCATTATTACGTCTCGTCTCGAAAATATACTTTTAAATATACTTTGAAAAAAAACTACCCTACCCCAGATTTTACTAAAACTAGTTTGGTGGGTTTTATTATTCGGTCGATTTTTTTCGCCAACTATTGATATTGTTTCTTCGCGTATTTGGGAGTGTTTCTTTTTAATTGGGACAGGCGTTTATGCTCTGGCGTTTGTCACTGAATATCCATGTGCAGAGTTTATGTACATATAGGCGAGTCTCAGTGTAATTCGGGGAGGCGATGTCGGTACTTATGAGATCACTTCTAACAAATATGCCAGTGTAATGGGCTATTTATTGCTATATAGGTTTTTTCGATTCGCTCGTTCGAAGATCAACTTGGCGACAGAGAGCATGGAGGGATCGGACTGATTCCTTTGAAACGTTCGACACGAACATGACTTTTGGAATTGATTCCGTATTCACAAAAACGTCTCTCTCAGTCAATTTGACGGCATGTGTTGGTGACCGCCCCAATACCCTCTACAAACAATTTTCGAGAACGGTAAGGATTTCGGGCAATTTGAATGTGTGGGTGACCCGCCCCAAATACCCCATATAATCACCCCACCCTCAATCCAGGGGGAACCACCCTGATGTGGTGAAAATTGGGCATGGACCATTTTCGAGAACGGTAAGGAATTCGGCCAATTTGGTGGCAGGAGTGGATGGCCCGCTCCAAATACCACATAGCACCACCCACATCCTCATCCATGGGGTTACCACCCCGATGGGGTGAAAAAGGGGTATGGACCATTTTATTCCTTATTTGCAAAAATGCTTCTTTCGGTCAATTTTACGGCATGAGTGGGTGGCCTTACCGTTCTCGAAAGGGGTCCACCCATGTACGTTGGGGCCAACGATACACCAAACAAAACCAGTCCAGCGTTTCATATTGTGTCAGCAATGATTGGTTTTACGGAACAAATTCGCCAAAATCCTTACCGCTCTCGAAAATGCTCCATACCCCATTTTCACCGAAAGAGATAGTTTTGCTAATAATGGAATAGGGATTAAGTTCCAAAAGTCATATTCGTCCATGACATTAGA
Organism: Siphonodentalium dalli; assembly: GCA_032622095.1. NCBI lineage: Eukaryota > Metazoa > Mollusca > Scaphopoda > Gadilida > Siphonodentaliidae > Siphonodentalium > Siphonodentalium dalli. Next base: position 199,293,301 of record CP136062.1, read on the forward strand.
TAACTAACCCATATACAACAGACCGTGTATTGTCAAAGCGCACGGGTTATTCGCCTGATTAGTATATTAAATAACGACAACCGAGGGGGGCGTGACCCGACAATGCATTGCCAGGCAGCCATAAACAGACATACCACGTTTCCTATCCTTGCAATTGAAATTGTGGCGCACAGTTAACGCATTCGACCAAATCCATGTCGTCCCGTGGTTGAGTAAAACTTGGTTGTGCTACCAAAACCCATCTAAACTGGAGACACCGATTCGGACCTATAAGTAGCCACAGTTCATAAAGTTGTATAGTAAGGAACCAAATCCGGACGCTTTGGGTCGTATATAGACTATATCTGATTTCGTGACGTCACCAATTATTATCTAATACGACATTGCTGTTTTTGAATTTTTGCGAGCACTTTTGTCGCACAAGAGATCTGTGGGCTTAAAGCATTAATGTCGTAATCTGAAATAAACGTGTGCGTCTTTCAATGGCCGGCGTTCCAAAATGAGGGAAGTTACTATCGGAATTATGCACAGTTAGGTTCATTCGTAGCCGCTGTTTACATTTTATTGAGAACATAATTATAATATATTATGGACTGTCAAATATTTGCAATGGAATGGCCTAATATATAAATGTCGCGTGCAATGGGAAAATCTCAATCACTCTGGCTGGGCTGTGGACAATACTGGAATCGAAATCGAAATTCGTGATGCAAACAAACGTTATTATATCGCGTTTAAATTATCATAATATTACATAGTACATACGTGAATCTGATAATACTCAGATATCCTTCTATTTTCATGAATCGACAAGAAACACATACTTATGAACAAAGCAGAACATACATTCAGGTTATCGGAAATTCGGTAGATGGTGAAAGCTACATGAAGACGTTGCTCGTCGAGTTTCATTGAAATCGACATGATGACACTTTGTGAATGAAATGAACATGATGAAATCGGCAAGCTTCTTCGTATAGTACACATCTCAATCGGATTGCGCACACAGCGTCAATAATATACTGGTTAATTTCAGTAAAATACTCCCCTCTAGACAACAACCGACAGTCTTTATTTTTGAATACTTTCAGTTTGATGTTGGTAGTTTATATTCAATAATAATTTGTTCAAAAGGATTTGGCTTTTAAAAGTTTTTTATTTAGATTTTAAGTATGACTTGGTGAGCTCCTAGTCTGTTTGCATTGTGAATCTCTGATTTCTCACATGCCTTGATGTATGATATGATTGACCTAATTTATACACGAAATTGCTATAGAACCCACTCTGTGCATGTCTGGAGTGTAATATATCATAATCTTATTTGATGGGAATACGCATCTATGAAGTTATTTTATAGGATTAAAAAGACACAGATATATCCTAGCTTATGCGTGTGTTTTAATTGTGGTTCGTTAATTACGATAGTGTATGGTCATATTATATTCTACCCATCACACGAAAGCCAGATATATTGCTATATTTTATACATTCTGTAGGTAGCGGACCTCCGTGTAATTTTCTGTGAACTTGTCCTCCAATCCCTTACATATAATGTATATATTCATCATACATTATTTCAATTAAGGACTCTATATACTAAAATTATAGAGCATACCGTGAACACTGGTGACACGATTATTTACTATAAAAGTAACTTATCAAAGCAATTAACAGTAAACTATTTCATTTTACCATGCATACATAGCTCATTTATAATTGACGATTTACTGATAGTATTCATCAGTGATTGTCTATATAAATTGTTCTATATACATTCATGTTTATTACGTATTCCGCAAATGTTGAGTGTTGTAGTCCTTAAATATGTTTGAGTCGATCAATCACAATTGATACTAAAATATAACCACTTATTAGGGACTTCAATGGGTGCATAACGACTCTTAGAGGACTAGTCTAATAGAAGTCAGTTTCTGTCGGCTCTGTAAACAGCCATCCATGTGGGGAGGAACCATTTCACAACCAATACATCATCCAAAGAAAAAGCAGTTAATCGTCGAGACGAACCCCATTGACACTGCCGCAGTGAGACGCATCGCGGCTAGTAAGTACGCTGGTGGTATTAAACCCTTTACCCAAAAAAACGGCCAAAACCGGCCAAATAAAGCTTCAACAGCCTAAAATATCTTCGGTCTGTCTCAATAGAACCATACAAATATGGATATCATTGGAACCGGCTCCTTGACCACATTGTGATAGTTAAAGTTATGCCCTGTGCCAAATGCATTCTCTTATATATGCGAGTCGACCATAGGTCGCCTCGCATATATAAGAGAATGCATTGGCCTAAAAAAAATCTTTTTTTAACTCTTTTTACCATTTTTTCTTACATTCTTTAACAATTTTATAATTTTTAATGTGTTAAGCCAATGCATTCTCTTATATATGCGAGGCGACCTATGGTCGACTCGCATGTATAAGAGAATGCATTGGCACAGGGCCCTTCTGTTGGGTAAAGGGTTAACGATCACAATTCGTTGTTGAGGTAGCAATACACGATTTCATGGGTTTGTGGGAAGGCTGAAACATAGGATTTTAAGTATATATAAGGGCTAAAAAAAACTGTCATGTTGGCTTCTGTTATGTCTGAAAGTAATGGTTTGGTGGTATAATTATTTTATAAAGGTACCATAGTATAGAAAATGGGATGATGTTTGATTACGAAGTATGTTTTTTTTAATCTGCTGTCGGCCAGCTCTGTATGGTACTCCACCGGAAAAGAGCTCGATTTCTCTCCCTTGAAAACAGTCGTCTGCACTTCGAAGACAAAATTTCAAAATTGATACGATAACTTTTTTCTATTTTGTAATATATCTTACATTTATCTAGGTTCTATCAGATCATAAGGTGATTATAGAGTTACATTCGCTCTGACATGGTTAGCTATGGGACCGAAAACGGCAAATTTCGGTAAAAACAAATGGTTAAAATTAAGATTTTTCTAAGTCAGATTAAGGGAGATAATTCAACTTGTGATGAGACAATTCCTGTCAAAATACAGACATATAATAATCTGACCATTTCTGTATCTTGTAACCAAGCATTCAAGTGCTGTTTTTCAATGACCATGGCGTAGTAGAAAGTTGTAGTACAGTACCCCCTAAAAATTGTGAAAATGGCCAGAAATCGTGTATTGGTACCTGATCAATTTAGAAGAAAAGTTAAGTTGTGATTTTGCGTTCGGACACTTTTCATCGAGTATTGAGTCACGGGTTTAATAGCATAGCTAAAACAAACACAAAATTGAAGACCGACTTTATGATAATCGTATCACACTTTTAAAGCACTGATACGATGTGCATGCATGGAGGTTCGCATGTATTCAGCCGTTTATGAACTCAAAAAGAATGTTTGAATTCTGGACCAAGCTGTTCGTTCGATGTAGCAGATTGTTTGCAGTGCGGTGAATTCCACGAGGGGAGCTGTAAGAGTCTTGGAATTGGATGGATTAACTAACGCGTCCGTCTGGCCACGTCTCTTCTCGGTGTTTCATATTATATCATTATTATCAGCACTGTCTCCCTGCTCGGTTTTGCGTCTTGGTGTGTAGTAATGTGTGCTGTGGGTGCAGTGTTGTATATTTTTGAATTATGTATTACATAAATGTTGGAATCTAGTTTTGTTCATGCCTGTCTCACTGTGATGATATACCGAGAGGCTGTATTATATGTACTGGGTAAACGGGCCACGTACCTGCCTAATTTGAAGTAGTGGCTGCTGGGATAGTTGTCGGCTATTTGATTGTCATATGTCAATGAACTAAAAGCAACGCACTGAACGTAGGAGAGACGATTAGCTTAGACCCAATGCTACTGAGCATATCCTCAGTACTGTGTTATCGATTTATTCCAATGTCAAACATACTTCTGTTCGTCAGTGATAAAACACCACAAAGTATTGCTAGGCAATTTATATCCGTCAACCCAGTCAGGACTGGCCCCGAAAATAGCTTTCTCAACGAATATTCAACGAAAGTTAATTATGTCTCTCTTTTAGTTAATATCACCAACACCATACAGTGTTGGTTAACCCTTTACCCAACAAACCGGCCAAAACCGGCCAAATAAAGCTTCAACAGCCTAAAATATCTTCGGTCTGTCTCAATAGAACCATACAAATATGGATATCATTGGAACCGGCTCCTTGACCACATTGTAATAGTTACAGTTATGCCCTGTGCCAATGCATTCTCTTATATATGCGAGTCGACCATAGGTCGCCTCGCATATATAAGAGAATGCATTGGCCTAAACAAATTTTTTTTTAACACTTTTTACCATTTTTTCTTACATTCTTTAACAATTTTATAATGTTGAATGTGCTAAGCCAATGCATTCTCTTATATATGCGAGGCGACCTATGGTCGACTCGCATATATAAGAGAATGCATTGGCACAGGGCCGTTCTGTTGGGTAAAGGGTTAATCCACACACGATACTGAGTACAGTTTGCAGGATGTGAATCCGCGATAGAGATGATTCGTTTGAGTCAGATGTATTGGCTGAGTGGCTCCACAAGAAGCCACACAACTGCATAGAATGTCAAAACAATTGGCCCTGAGAAGGTGCTAATAAACATTAATGTTCTTACCCTCAACAGGGAAAGGTGTTTCTAATTCACATGACCATTAGTCTCTGTGGCATATGCAGTCCGTGTCAGATTATTTGTGAATCGACTTATTTTGATCCCAGGAACCGGACCGGAGCCTAATTTCAGGCTACATGACCATTTTTTCTCTCTGTGGCATATGCAATCCGTGTAACAGTATTTACAAGAAAACTAAGATGCATGCATCAGGTCGCCGTGAACTATCTACCATAGAATTGTTGTAGCTATCGATTATACATTTTGGAACACCTGGCTGTATGTATGTGTGTATGCATGAATGCATGTCTGTATGTGTTATAGACTCTAACACTGCTCGACTGATCCGACTCGGATTTGGTATTTAACGTGTCAACTTGACCTCGCTCATAGGCATATTTCTGGACTTTGACCGATCCGACTAAAAATGTGTGTGTAGGACTACTTCGATCCCGGGAGCAATATGGACGGGTCCAATTTCACGTGGGACCATGTTCTCGAACGTGTTGATATAGGCATGTTTCTGGACCAATTGAACAATAGTTTGGCCAGACGCTGTATATACTGGGTACTGTCCAGATGGAGGCGACCACAACAAAAATCCCTAAATAGCCCGAACGAAGTCGAGTACATCAGCTAGTTTAATATATATTTTGGACATTTGTCTCTCTGTTTGTCTGTTAGCTATGGCCGGGAAAACTGCCGGACAGATTTGACGAAATTTGATACCTAGGGGAAATTATTTCCAGGGAGTATTTTGGACGGGTCAAATCTTGATCCCGACCTGACTTTGACATTCAAAAAGATCAATTCAAGGTCAAATCTGGTAAAACGGAAGTATTTCAACGAAATTTAATACCTACTGTTACTTTTGTCCCAGGAGTGTTTCGGTGGGTCAACTCATGACCATGACCTGATCTTGACATTCAAAATTGTCAATTCAAGGTCAAATCGGGTAAAGCCGGGCGGATTTCGACGGGTACTTTTGTCGTGACTTTTGTCCGGGGAGTGTTTTGGACGGGTCAAATCGTGACCCGACATGACGTTCACCTTTAAAATGGTCAATTCAAGGTTAAATCGCGCAATTCTCCGAAAATCAGAGGGGAACATCCCGGACGAAGTCGGGTCCACCAGCTACTATTATATATTTCTAGATTTAGTTACAAACTAAATACCTGTATATTGTACAAATAAATGTTTGACAAATATATCTGTATCAATATTACCATACGGGTCATTAAAATAGATACGACGAAACAAATTTTGAAGGGTGCATGTGTCAGGTAAATTTTTATATTTCAAATGATGACAGGAGGGATATGTCTGTACAGTTGCTAAACAATTCAGTCATGCAAAAGAGGATCAAACAGTAAGATACCAAATTGCTGCCTGTGGTAGTGTTTTTTAACGAAATTAGGGACAATTAGATTTCTCTCACCCTGGTTATCCAGAAGATCATTGTGGAATCTGGTGACGATCGGACAAGGGGTGTCGTCTGTAGGATCAACCAAATTATTTAGCCATAAAAATAGTAAAATTCAAGATCACCGCTGGCAGTGATGTCTTCACAAGGACAGTTTGAGAAAAAAATATGGCTCACATCTAGCGGTGACCCAAAATATCCACATGAGAAAAAGTTCTCCAATAAAAGCTGGCTGCAGGGTGCGCCAATTGATTCAAATTCGAAATTTAGCAGGGTGTACTGCCTGTGGCCATGTTTTCCCCGCAAATTTGATGGACAAAACCACTGAATCCGTTGAATCAATATACATGTATACATGGATTAATTTATATGCATTGTTATACACAGTACTTGTATATAAAGGTACTGAAAATAACAATATTACTAGTATACACAAAATAAACCATATATCATGGCTATGGGTTCTAATATCCGAATATGACAGCTGAGAACTTGGTATGAATTGAAGAGTGGTGGTGTCTCAAGTATATCTTACCCTCCACGTTAGAAACATGCCATTAAATCTCATAAGTATAATCTAGCTTGAGGACAGAAGTTATCCATAAAACCCCCTTTAATTCAACCAGGTCCTCGCGCGATGTATGGTCGATCACATGATGATCTTGGGGGGGGGGGTTATAATTGTTGTATAAAAACAGCACTGCATGTAAATATAAAATAAAATAGTGCTACATCTTCTTACAGATTATTGCCATATATAATCAGTGACTATACAGACAGTCTGACAAAATAAAGTTTCAGTGACACTCTATCCGAAGAGGGGAATAATTCCATATGTTACAGTCAATGGAGCAATTATGAATATGGAAAGGTGAAATTTCTAAGTAATACTAGATATCGACATGACGCGATAACATATAACGTAAATGCAATATGGCCGCTGGCGACCATTTTTTCCTATAAAATTAAAAAAATATTTGATAGCTCTCATCTGATAGATCAATATCAAGATAAATATGAAGTTTGGTGATGATCGGATGAGTGAAGTGGACTGTGCTAAACGGTTTAGTAATGCTTAAAAGATTCATACCTTAATATTTTTATGTTCACTTTATAAACTTCACGAGTCATCTTTGTCATGTATTGAGTTTGATATCTTTTGTTAACAGTGTATAAATCATGTATGTCTCATGTTTGTTATTTTAATTTATGTGTTTATTATCATTAAATAAAGTTGCATTCCTTAAAAAGATTCTTACCTCAATGTTTTTATGTTCACTTTATAAACTCCACTGAGTCATCTTTGTCATGTATTGAATTTGATATCTGTTGTTAACAGTTTATAAATTATGTATGTCTCGTGTTCGTTATTATATTATATACACTTTATAGTGTGTTTCAGAACGAAATTTTTTTTTTAATAAAATCAACAAATTTGTAAATTTAAAAACAATTCAAACGTTGTTGTATTCCATGTCCCAGCCCGGACATATGCACCAAATTTCAATAATATTCATTGAGAAACAACGGACCAAACGCCATATAGCACCCCGTATACATCTTTTATTCCGAGCTGGCCTTTTATTCCGAGTTGGCACACGTCGATTGGGGCGAGTTAGCCATGGGGCGAGTACGCCGATTCCGACACCTTCTCTATTTGCAGCAGGTATACGTTTACGCTAATTTACGCGTAATTTAATTTACAAAGTTCCCCAATTGGTATCGTAAATAGAGCGACCTTATTTGATCGAGAATGCCTCTGTTATTGATTATCAAGTTGCTATACATTAAAAACGACAAATTCACATGCTCGTTCAAGCGCAGTAGTCTATTTTCCCCATGTTAAAGGACATCCACAAATACTAAATAACGCTAACCTACTGCGAATGTTTGACACGACAACTGTTAACATATTTGGGCTGAAATCATCTGACGCGGTATTATTCCTCAAAATAAACAACAAAACCATCGTTACTTGGAAATGTAGTTTGGGCTAACATTTACATAAATCCCCCACATTATTTATCCCGACACACACGTCAGATGAAAAACAGCCATGAAGTAAACGGCCAAATTGGCCGAAATGAATCGACTTATTTTTATCGCTGGAACCTGACCGGAGCTTAATTTCAGACCTCATAACGCCACGGCGCTTTGATGATGGATTGTCATTGGCCCGACGAACGGCTCTCTTCTTGGCCTTGCATCCATCGTAGCTATTCATCCGCAGACGAAACTGATAGCACCGACCTATACTCAAGTAAGCGAGGGGTCTGGCGATGAGTGACCTGTAGCTGTAGCCTTACTATTTTTACACATCTGTTTATAATTTGGCCACTTGCGCACCCAGTCCAGGGCGATTTGGACGATTTCAATTTCCCAGCGAAAATTAGCAACGCATTACCAATAGCAACCTTCGAATTATTGTTTAACGTTGAGTCGAAATTGAGCGGAGGAGACGTGTCATCAACAATGTGGCTTATCTACAACGTGATTTCTTTCCAAACTTGATCACTTCAATCAGACCTTTTGTGGCACCCAAAGTACACTTGCTTGTATATCCCGTATACATAGACCTAGTTGGTTCGAATATGACAAAGGCGAAAACTGATTTTCAGGCTGCATGCCATCACCATTAGTCGAATTGAAGTGTTGTCGGACAGACGGTCGTACCTTATCTAATCATGTATTCATCGTAGCCTATTATTCGCAGACGATTCTGACAGCACTCAACCTATATTCAGATCAGAGATTGATTGATTGAGGGTTTACGTCGTTTTAGCCGCTAGGCCAGATCACGACCAAGAACATAATTATGCATCAACAAAGATCGCATCGAAGCAACTGTATAAATAAATCAGGCAGTTGATTAGATTAAAACATTGCAGTGATGAACTATGAACAAATACAAGCACCCAAGAGGAATGTTAGTACTTGGAGTCAGGAATATAAATTCAAGAACTTACTAGTGTGCAGTCATACTATAAACCGTATAAAAGTAGTACAAGAACAGATTATAAATATCAAATAAATAATAACACGAAATTACATCGAAATATGTAAAGCAGCTTTTAAAATCAGATTCTGCGTCAGCCGCGATCGACAAATAGTGTTTCTTGTCCTTGAAAAGTTAACCGTTTCTCAACAATCATGTGGTCAAATTTTGAAAGCTCAATGAAGTACCTCTCTTTCTGATAGTCTCAACGTTTGAGTGACATCGTTGAATCTTGAATGCATAGTCCCAGATGGGACATGAGCGATCCATTGAAGCAAGCGAACCTTTACAGTTTAAATTTCTTTTAAAGATTCGTACAATGCTTATGATCATGACCAGAAATAGAATCTCGTGCACATAATGGTTTCTTTACTTGTACAATGTTCCTGCATGGCCATGACCATATCCCTAACATCAAAACATCAAAATGGGTTTGGAACAAATGTGCTTAAATCCATCTTCGTATACCCACCCTTCAATGTCGGTGGATGCTCGCGTCGGTTGAAGGTCAGAAGATAACTATGCTGAAGAACTTTTAGTCCACCAACAGTCTTTGTAAATCTACGGACCCATGTAACACCCTGTGGTGCCAACTCCGACAATATTTCTGATTCCGAAGAACAGCTATATCGGGGATCCGTAACCCAGCTCTGCTACTAATCAATGTCTTGTGATGAGTAGCCAACACTGGTGTATGTGCAATATCAGAGCATCAGATTGAACTATCTTTGAACAGTCAATCAAGTAAGAGCCACTGATTGGCCCAGTCCTGATTGATTGAACATATTTCAATTGTCCAGCAATGCTTTGTAGCGTTTTATCAATGACAAAGATAGAAGGTCTTTTCACATTTGGGTCAAAACAAGAACCGCAGCATCATTGGAACTTGGTGAGTCATCATTCGTACGAGGAATACGTTGTTTTTTAATATGAGTTGCCCTACGAAAAGCCAATAATCGACAACTAGCACAGCAGCCGCCGTGGATTACCTTCGAATTATGGTCGGGCCAAAAGCTGGTACATAGTTGAAGCGGTGATCCGTTTAGCCACTGCATATAGCAGCCTACCGGTTCCTCTCCACAGTGAGACTGCATGCGTGAACAATACAGGATTCAACAATCACCAGGACGAACAAAAAAGACAGGAGAGAACAGAAAAAAACATACGTGGAAAACAATACTTCAAACATCAGACGAGCAATGCAACATATAACAAGAATTGAATCTGAAACACTGTGGAGAGGCGTGACTAGCATATTGATTGAGTCGGGTCAACTCAACCATCAACGGTGAAGAGATGTAGGACCAAAGAGGACCATGGGTTAATTCGTATCCGCGGGTCGATGCCTCGTGTGATTCGGCCGCCCTAGTGCATCCGGGACTCATGTGCCCCACGGCAAACAGGGTGCCACGTTAGGGGATTTGTACCATTCGCAGTGGGCGGTAAGCCTATTTTACCCCGGGCCCACACTGGAGATCAAATCTAAGAAAAACTTTCGGCGATGGGTGAGCGTATAGCTGTTTGTATTAAATGGACGGACGACAGTAAACTATCTCTCTCTCGTATGTATATACCTACGTGTAGCTGGGTCGCTGGAATGTGACAAAGGCGAACACTGATCGTCAAATTGCACGCCATTGTCAGTATTCGAATCGAAGTGTTATCGGACAGACGACCGTGCCTTATCTAATCCATTACTCATCGTAGCCAATGATATGCAGATATAATTTTATATTTATCCACATACATGTATAATCAAATAAGAGACAGAAGTGAAGAGTTGAATGAGGGAAGCAGATCCCAGTTTGGATTCAATATATTGTAATGAGTAACCGATCAGAAATTTACCAAACGAGCTTAGCTGTAGCTCTTTACCCAACAGAAGGGCCCTGTGCCAATGCATTCTCTTATATATGCGAGTCGACCATAGGTCGCCTCGCATATATAAGAGAATGCATTGGCTTAACACATTAAAAATTATAAAATTGTTAAAGAATGTAAGAAAAAAATGGTAAAAAGTGTTAAAAAAAGATTTTATTTAGGCCAATGCATTCTCTTATATATGCGAGGCGACCTATGGTCGACTCGCATATATAAGAGAATGCATTGGCACAGGGCATAACTGTAACCATCACAATGTGGTCAATGAGCCGGTTCCAATGATATCCATATTTGTATGGTTCTGAGACAGACCGAAGATATTTTAGGCTGTTGAAGCTTTATTTGGCCGGTTTCAATTTCCCACCGACAACTAGCAACGTTTTTTCAAAAGTAGCTTTCTAAGTATTGTTTAACATTAGGTCGAAATTAAATATCAAGCATCACAGATGATACACGTCATAAACAGAGTGGCGTATAAGCAACGTGATTTCTTTCTAAACTCGATCACTACAATCAGTTTGTGTATGCACCTCAAGTTCGCTTAATTGTAGATCCCATATGTATCGACATGGTTGGTTCACCAGCGTCTGACAAATGCGAACACTGATTTTCAGACTGCACGTCGTCACCAGTATTCAAATTGAAGGGTTGTCGGACAGTTGGCCGTACCTTATCTAATAATGTGTTCATCGTAGCCAATAATCCGCAGACGATTCTGATAGCACTCGACCTATAATCAAATCAGATAAAAACATTCGGCGATGGGTGAGTGAAGCGTATGGCTGTTTGCAGTCAATAGATGGACGACTGTACGCGCTCTCTCTCTCTCTCTCCCGTATGTATAGACCTACATGTAGCTGGTTCGCCGGAATGTGACAAATGCGAACAATGATTTTCAGACTGCATGTCATCACCAATATTCAAATTGAAGGGTTGTCGGACAGATGACTGTGCCTTATCTAATCAATTACTCAGTATGGCCAATCATCTGAGGACTAAGTTGATAGTTATCGACATATTATCAAATAAGAGAATGAAGTGAAGAGTTTAATTAGGGAAATATAACCCTGTTTGGGTTCATTATAGTGTAATGATTAACCGAGAAGTTTAGCCAGCGAGTTTAGCTGTAGCTTTATTATTTTTTACTTCTGATTAGAAGAGGGCCACTCGCTCCGGTCCATCCAGGACGATTTGTGCCGATTTCAGTTTCCCACCGACAACTAGCAACGGTTTACCAAAAGCAGCTTTCTAAGTATTGAATATCATTAGGTCGAAACGAAAAATCAAGCATCACAGATGATACACGTCATAAACAGAATGGCTTATTAGCAACGTTATTTCTTTCTAAACACGATCACTTCAATCAGTCTGCGTTTGCACCTCAAGTTCGCTTAATTGCATATCCCGTACGTATCGACATAGTTGGTTCACTGGAATGTGACAACGGCGAACACTGATTTTCAGGCTGCACGCCATCACCATGCAGTATTCAACTGAAGGGCTACCTTTTATCTAATCATGTATTGATCAGAACCTATCAGACGAATCTGAGAGATCTCGTTCTACATGTATAATCAGATCATAACCTTGTTTGGAAATGAATTGATCACGATGTGCGACGCAATGACTCGTTGCATGTCGATTGCGAGACGATTAATCAATGTCGAACATATTTGCCCCAGGGACCCTAACACACCGATACGTTCAGGCTGCATGCCATCACGAGTCTTTAAGCTGAAGGGCCATCGGACATGCGCCCGTGTTGCCTTTGTGCACTCATCGTAGCCAATCTCATGAAAACGAATCTGATAGCACTTAACCTATAACCAGATCGGATAAAGATATTGGTCAATGGGTGGGGGAGCGTAGCTCTGTTGATCTATAATGGCATGTGAGGAGTAACTGAGCATATTTTCCCCAGTGTGCTTTACACACTGATACGTTCAAGTTTCTAGACACCACGGGTCTTCAAATTGAAGCGCTATCAGGCAGACGACCATGTTGTCTATGATCATGTACCCATCATAGCCAATCATCTGCAGACGAGTGTGATAGCTCTCAACCTATAATCAAATCAGAGAAAGACGTTGGGGCGATGCGTGAGTGAAGCGCGGGTTCCAGCAAGCAATCAGAGTCACCATCGCCTTGGAAACGGGAATATCGGGTCAGTCATATACCTGCTCCCTGTGGTATGAATCATTATTGGAGAAAGAAATAATAACAGTATGTAGGGCTTTGTGGTCGGTTAAGTATCTGCCACAAAACATAAAACAAAGTGTGATGACACGGTTTTACGACAGTCACGAAGAAATAACAGCTGGTACCTTAGCCTCATTCTTAGAACATACATCATTTCACAATGACATTGTATAATATCCCGTGGCACATTCATAGTCAACTATGGTAGTTGTGTATACGATGCTGGAATGCGTCTGTGAGTCTCATTATAGTATCGTATTAAGATATATATTCAAACTTATTAAGCTGGTACAGTGTATGGGTAATTATTATTGTGCAATCAGACATTCCAGCTGTCCAGACACCTGAGGATCAACTATAGGGACAATTAGTTAAGTGTATTACATACGCGTTTCGATCCGTGAGTCTTCCCCAGGACCGGGGCAAGAAGGTGGGGGGTCGTGTATCAATATTCGGACTGTCACGTGATCAAATACATTTGTCATGGATCTCGATATGTTTCCACCGCCAGACTCTTGTAGTATACTCTAAATGTACCCATTCATTGCACATAAGACTGTGATTAATTTCGATGCGCGGAGCAATTATTGTCTCGCAATCGACATGCAACGAGTTATTGCGTCGCAAATCGTGATCAATTCATTTCCAAACGAGATTATCGGTCTACGATGGAGTCCCATGTGACAATCACAGTATGAGAAAGCTTTCCAAGGACTGCATAGTTATCCGATTTTTTTCGTGTGGCACCTGGTGGCTGTTTATTAGACTGAGATGTGCACGTTCTATAACTGTAGACGTGTTGTGCTAACCGTCACAACTGATACGGTATCAATGTCTTCCGTGTGTAATTAAACACCATTCAAATATACAGGCATTCAGGCAATTAGTTTTGTTGTATCTTACATTTTCACCCTATCGAACCTCAGGCAATATCCTCGACTGACCGATTGAATAGAAGATTATTGTACGCATTGTGCTTAATTTGGATGCATTGCCGTCGAGGGTATAGATCCGCAACATATATGTCAGGAGTTCTTAGTCGTACGAGGGCAATACGGGGGTCCGGCTGTGAGTTGTTTTATTGGGGGAACACGTTTGTAATTCTGGCTGAATCTGGCAAGTTTAGGGGTTAATATCGGTACTTCTGTTTGACCGTGACCACCCTCCGTGCGTATTTGGGTTTCATTGACACCCGCGCACAGATATGGACACTAAAATCACCCCTAGACGCAACAGGGGCGGTCCGGGCTGTTAGCTTCATTCGCGGCGAACATATTCGCCGATGCCGGCATTGTGAGGGTTAATATCTACATTTCGCGACCCCTGTCCGTGCGTGAGTGAGTTTCCATGACACCCCTGCACTTATATTGCCCTTAAAATCACCCCTATGCTCCACAGGGGCGGTCCAGGCTGGTCCGGGCTGGTCCGGGTGGTGTTTAGTCACACCGCCGTATTCAGTATTCGCACCCGTCGTTAATTTGGTGAAACGAATTTTTATTTTTGGCCCTACATGAGTTCTACGATTACAAATAGCTGAATATAGTCGCAACTCTACCCGTGTTTCGCGAAACCTCGCTATTATTTTCACCCACCTTGACGAAACCGCCTCATTTGACAGATTGAAACTATTAGTACCATTGTACGTAATTACTCTTAACTAAATACACTGAGACTTGGCGTTATAGAGACGTCGTCTGATCCAGATTATGGCGCGCTGTGATGCTACTGTGCTGTACATGTACAATAAGAGCATAAGGACATAACCGAATTAACGGTTAACTACTCTCTCCGCGCAACTATAACGCAGCGAGATTGCAGCGTCTTCACGCCATCTTATGAATCGAATCACGGGATCGCCACGTCACTATGTGACCCATCATAGTGAACATATACCAATATAAATACGAGGACGCCGCTTTCCGAAGATGACTACCACACCGTGATTCAGCAAGCCATGCCGAACACATGACGACTTGAGGCACGGTATGAATCGAGTACCATATAATCACCGGATCGGCTGGGCACGTCCCTGATGCATAGATAAAGCACGACGACGCTATCGCACTGACACATGCCCTCCCCTAATCAAGACAGCCAAAAGCAGAGTGATGGCAAGGTTTATACCACAGGGACCAGTCAACGCCACTATGCGCCCAATCATTTAAAGTGAATGTTTATCAGTCTTAGAGTGAGAACGCCGCTTTCTGACGGTGACTAACGCAGCGTGATTTCGGCAAGCGGATTTCGAACACATGTTGTTTCAAGACATGATATACGATTCGAGTATACGCTATATATAACCACCTAATTCGTCACGGTACTGCAAAACCTTGATGTTATTCTATCTCATTTCTAAAACTTAAAGCCTTCTTTGGCATCAGTATTCCCTCGGGAACATGCATACAACGGCATACCCCGTTGTTCATGTACGATATGTTAACAGACGGAAAACATTAAAGCTATATATACAAGAAAACCAATTTCAGATATGGTAACGCGCTCAAGATCATATATTATATATACCCATGATTGTAATTATAGAATATAAAATATATTGGTTTTGCGAATTACCAACTCAGAATTCCGTTAAAATAACAATAACAACCAGCACCTAATTAACGAACCGGCGGCCGACTCGGCAGAACGAAAAATGTCTATAAAAGTTGAAATATAAGACTTACAAATTATCTTTTTCATTTCTTTTATTTGTAATTGGCATAGCTTATCACAAACCAAAAATCAACATTATTGACACAATGTTAACGACAATAAACGAAATTGAAATTCCCACTACACCTTTTATCGGACTCGGCCTCCGGTCGCATTTCGACTTTTAATCCTCCAAACAATTCCCATTCTATAAATAAAACACCCATGCGCCCAGGCGAAACAGGAATTTCTACATTAGTATACACATGGAGCGCGCGTAATGAACTGCAAAACTGGATTTCGAACTGCTGAATGGACATAGGGGTCCTCTCCCGGTATTTGGTTATACCCCATCGATTACAAGCCATTTCCACAGCAGCTATCCTAACATCCTCGTTATCGTTGAGATAAAACTGTTCGGGAGAATCTACTGAGCTGTAGGCGATGAACTTCTGAACCGGATTTTGAACTGCGGAACAGGGTGGGGGTAGGTCAATGGTATTCCCTCATTGTATTTAGGTATACCCAGTCAATTACAAGTCCAGTTGCCAAATATATAATCTAACTTAATATCCTCGTTACGAGTGGGTTAACCCTTTACCCAACAGAAGGGCCCTGTGCCAATGCATTCTCTTATATATGCGAGTCGACCATAGGTCGCCTCGCATATATAAGAGAATGCATTGGCTTAACACATTACAAATTATAAAATTGTTAAAGAATGTAAGAAAAAATGGTAAAAAGTGTTAAAAAAATATTTATTTTAGGCCAATGCATTCTCTTATATATGCGAGGCGACCTATGGTCGACTCGCATATATAAGAGAATGCATTGGCACAGGGCATAACTGTAACTATCACAATGTGGTCAAGGAGCCGGTTCCAATGATATCCATATTTGTATGGTTCTATTGAGACAGACCGAAGATATTTTAGGCTGTTGAAGCTTTATTTGGCCGGTTTTGGCCGGTTTGTTGGGTAAAGGGTTAAAGGCCCACTTAATTTTCGAATGCCCAGATAACAGTTTTCCATATTTTATACCATTTGGAAGAGGAATAAAAATATATATATTCCACCAGAATGCGAAGCAGCTGTTGCCTAGAACTGTCCACACAGTGATAGAGATTCATTCCAAGACTCCCCCTTGTCAACCCAGAATGCATCATAATTCAAACTAAGAGATAGAGTTATTCCCCTTCCATTGAGTATAATAGACTTTATAGTACAGTCCGGATCAAAATTAAATACAGGACACACCTTGGTACCTCGACAAAAACAACATGTTCCCAGTTTATTCGACCGGATCAGCTAATAATACGATGATTTGGAGCTTCCTCTTTCAAATGGTATATAACATGGAATATGTTGTATATATATAGAATACACACGTAGTGTTTCTGAATACCAAATTTACACCACGAGTGGGATTGATGATTTACCACACGAGCTTTAGCGAGTGTGGTAAATCATCAATCCCACGAGTGGTGTAAATTTGGTATTCAGAAACACTACGTGTGTATTTTGTTTATACCATGACCGGTACATGAGCAAAAATGCTATGAAATCGAAATAAATCCACTTAAATTAAGACGTTTCTGTCCCACCATTCACAATCATCCCCGTTGTGTTCCCCACACTTGGCCGTACATCGACGTACACTATCACAGCTGATCAGGCGTATTGATACATTGAATTAGGTCAACACTCAATTGTACGAATATGGCATCTGTATAGCCAATTCACAATAAAATGTAATGAAAGAGCCATAATTAAACAACATGAATATAATTGCGAATACGAATTTAATGAATATATTCAATATAAATATAACACATTTCCGGAACTCTTTTTTTTATCCGCCTGATCACAACACAGGAAACCACGAAAGTCATTTTGAAATCCGTCGTTTTTTGTTCAAATTTGTTCCGACTATTCCTTGAAATATACGTTTAATGTGTTTATCTGGATGCGATTTCCACGGAATAAACTGTTCGTCAGGTCCGTGGCTCTTGTCGTAATGTTTCCTTCACCCATGTTGATGTTCAGAGTGTTCTGTGTGGAGGTAATATTTTCAACATTTCCGGAGTTCGAGTTGTCACTGTCAGGAACAACTAGCTGAACATCACTCACACTGGAACTACTAGCATTAATATCAGAATGCTCAGCTGAGGTAAGTTCAGTACCGGTAGAAGATTTTGTGGAACTCATTAAACGCGAGCATCTTTCCCTCTCGTTATCACTGGATGTTGAGTAATTATTAATACTTGCCAGGTTTTTATGTCCAGTAATGTTAGCGATATCAATTGGTGCAACATTGTTTTCTCTCAATTTCTGCACCAGGTGTTTTCGGGCACTTGTGTTGGTCAGTCTCTTGTTCGTATCCAATCCACCCTCTTTTGCCATGACCGACATAATGCTAGCAAGTTTATTAATTCCTACTTTCTGTCGCTTAAACCATCTATCACCTGGAATCTCAACGGGTGTTGTTCTAGCCGCAATATAGAACGGATCATCCTCAGCGCTGTATCCAATTGGTCGTTTCGTTGCGTATAGCTCATACATGTATACTGGATTATGTTCGTCATTTATGCCTGTACTATACATCCTCGGAGTGATTTCCCGAACATTTCTGATATCGGCACCCGTTCTAGTTTTTGTTTGTCGCTCGTTTAACTGTAGATATTTTTTTCCTTCACTCGACTGCTTCAATGCTACATCTCCCCATGACAAATTGTAGTGTTCGCTCACTCCTCGTAGACCAAACTGAACTGTGTTATTAAACCACAGTGTGTTTAAAATTGAATTTGGGGTCGATTCCCCAAGCAGCTCCTTCTGATACAGAATATTGATTTCTGCATCATTGATCGGTTCAGCCTTTTTTGGTTTGTTACCTTTTCCGCACCGTTTTAATTGTTTCTGTTTTGCAACAAGCGCTCTCCGTGCAGTTTCAAATGAATCATCCAATTTATTCATCACATAACTTCCATATTTATGCCGTTTTAGGTAGCGGTCAATGCTACCAATTTGACCACGCAACGAACTGGGTTCAAATTCAGTACCGTCTTTTCTTCTCACACTGAGAATGTAATTTGCAATTACAGGATCAAGCTCACTGACTGGGATATCATGAATTTCCCTTGTTTCAGAATTTTTGGCCAAGAATGATTTGAAGAGTTTGATATCTGCAAGCGACTTTTTCAACGTGTGTTTGCTTTGTTGCTCACTGATGAAATCTTCCACATTTTCGGGTGAAATGTCAGCAAATCTATCTGGAAGACTGACAACTTCGGGCTCAATATTCGCAATTGTTTCTGGCACACAATCAGCCTCATTGGGTTGTGGCTGAGTAATGTTCCCACCTGTCATAATCTCACTTGGCCCTGGGTAAAGTGGATTCATCATTTCATCAATTTCTTCAATTGGCATAGAAATTGGAGCTACTTCGGTTTCATGATCTTCACCAAATTCTGATCCGAATTGTCGCATTAGCGCCTGATCATTAAACAGATCTTCCAAGTCATTTGCAACGGTGAAACCACCAAACATCGCTAGATTATTTAAAATTTTGACAGATTGTTATGGAACGCAGACGTACACGCATGGGTTTGTTTACAAATCGCCGGTACTTTTATTCCGCATTTCGAAACGAAAAAAGTACCGGGATTAACTCATACTAAATGCATTTTTTTTGCGACATGAACCTGTAAACAATTATAAATAACAATCAACTTGTTAATTTTATTGTTAATCTATTTCATTTTCACCGCATTGGTAATATTCAATTGAATCGAACGTATCGAATTGTTGTCATCGCGAGGCGCTACGTTCTAAAAATAGTCATTTTGAGCGAGGTCACGGAAGGTTAATGAAAGGTCAACTCGGATGTAGTTCTACTATGGGTATAAACTTTAACCATTGAAATGCCATTCAAACGTGTTACCCACAGTAGAAACGTGTTACCCACGGTCGGACTCCTGTTCACACACAGTAGGGTGTACAGCACAAATATATTGTATAGCATGTTTGTACACAGTACTATAGGGAGTCATGGTATAAAATGTGATCTGGGGGTTCGAAAATTAAATGGGCCTTTAACGTGTTCTGGTGAATCTGCTGCGCTGTAGGCGATGAACTGCTGAACATGATTCTGAACTGAACGGCATGATGGTTAGTCAAATGGTGTCCCTTCCCTGTACTGGGATATCACACATATATTACCTGTCATTTACACAACAATCTGCTTTCTTCTTTATAAATGAGTTAACCCGAGTTTGGCAAACTGCTGATCAGCTGATTCGGCATTTAAGGTATACCCGACCAAGGTCCCGATTTGATGGCTTAATTATGTCGGAGTGAACAAATAGTTTAAAAGTTATATTTCTGTCCACTGTAGCATCGGATTCACAATAGTTGCCATGATAGCGAACTCACCCTAAAAGCAGGGGTCACCACATGTTCTTCGTAATATTGACGTATTTTTATAAGATCCGGATTTGATGGATATATATTTTTGGACTGAACCACCATTTCACCACCATTTCAACAAAAATACCCAATTCTGGCCACTAGGACTCCATATACCGCCATTGAGAGGGTTTATTCGGTATTAAGGAAACTAAGATTTACTCGATTTCAAATCGCCATCTTGACGGAATTCTTCAAAACAATCATCACAAATTCGGACGAAATAACACAATGATATCCTAAAACATAAATCATTGCGCTAGTGTTATACATTTTCTGGTTCTTCGATGGCAAGGGCAACCGCCATCTTAATTTAACTCGAATTACTCAAGGAGGCCGGTGAGTCAACTGGTGGATTATCCAGACGGATATCCCAGACCGCCGGAATCCACAAAGAAATACAAAATACTATATACGCACTGATATACGCAAAAACACACATTAGCCAAAAATCGCGGTTTGGCCGATGGACTTTCAGATCTCGCGCTAAGGTGCGAAGCTTGAGCAAGGCCAATTGTATTGTGATTGCTTCGTCGTACTTAAATGTGACACAGACCGGGTTATCTGGTTATTGTGTTAGCTTAAGAGCTTAAGTTCACAAAGGTATTTCCGTAGAATTCCACTTTTGATATCAACACGAAACATCCAGTGTACAGTGTCATAAGAAAATGTCTGCATTTCCGAAATACTTGTTTTTTTTAATTTTATTTTTATTTTTTATTGAATACCAAAACATACATGGAATATCACAACATACATTAGCATACGATACTTCAAGGGCGAGAGGGGAAACTATCTCACTGTCACATGCGCACAGTCTCACACTCTTCATTCGCACCTGGTGTCATGACATAATGGGACATGGACATATAATGTGTTGATATCAAATGTGGGAGATTGGGCACGATACACGACACAGCGCTGCGAAACAGTCAGGATATGTCAAAACAGAAGATACAGCCTCGATGCCGGGAGATATATTAATAGAGTTGTTACCCTTTGTTCTTTGTCGACAAATTATTTCGTTGTTTATGAACAATCGGTCAATGACTGGCCATGTTTCAACTTTCTATTCTACCAATATAATAAGCCTTATCACTGGTTCGCGATGTTCAAGATGGCCGGTGGTTCCATATGGCCCGATTCCTAGCATTTTACCCAACCCACCGGTAAAAGGTCAAAGTTAAGAAGTAGCATCCATTTGTAATCATTCGACAGCTGAGTGCGAGCTTTTTTTATCAACATGTTATGGCTTAATTTCATTTATTCTGAGTGCAACTACGTGTTTAAGAATTGTTTTGTGGCCATGTCATCTACATAGTTAGGCTCTGGTGACGATGCAGACATTCAGACGCCCTCTTTTGTCAACGAACTTCCCATAAGCTACTGATAAATAGCGAGTACTTGCGTTAAAAAAATAACTCAAAAACATACATGATACATCCAATCCATCTACTGTGCGAAACCTACGTATTGTATGTATCCAGGGTGATTGTTTAATTAGTTTTAGGAAGTTCTCGCACCTGCGATTCGGTAACGACCTGTTGCCATTTTATTTTGGTAACTGGAGCCATATGCTAAAAATAGATGCTACTTGTTAACTTTGACCTCCGGAGACCAAATGGCGGATTCACCGCGAGTTAGTGATCGCACTTATATTTAGATATATATCCGAACGGCCTTTTAAAGTGTTGTATCTTATCGGGTTTCGTGTTCAAGTGCTCGTTTCATTAGAAGCCACTTGGTATCGAACATATTACGTTCAAGTCTGCAGTATGCATTGTATTTTTCGCAATTATACCTAAAGTTGAATTCTGCAATTTAATTAAAGCATTCATAGACAATTGGTCCGTTGTAAATTTTGTTTTGTAAATATAGTTTTTAATAATGTTATCCGTTCGATTGCTCATGTTTCCAAGCGTAATTGTCTTTTTTGTTAAAGGAATGACGAAATTGTTTGATATTGTCCATTTGGAAAGCTTGTCTAGGAATGATTGAACATGCGGACACTCCCAAAATGTGTGGCATATCGTTTCTTGTGTTTGACATCGGTTGCAAAGATCGTTTTGTCTAAACTTGGCCAGTTTTATAAATTTATTGGTAGCTAAAATTCTACAGTTTATACGAAATTGAAGCCAGTGTAATTTAGTGTCAGACGTGGACTGGAATGGGGCCTTGAAGCAAATATCCCATGTAATGTTGTACTCCCCTAGTTTGGATTCCCATTTCGAGCACACGTCCAGTTTCTTGTTTCTCGACACTAGACAGTTGTAAAAATCACGCCCATCTTTCGCATTGCGTAATTATAATATGTAATTACTTGGGAGGATTGGTGCCATCAGGGGATTATTAGGTTGTTTAAGGGTTTGACACGTTTTCTGCTTGTCGAAGAAGCGCATGCAAGGTGATTAAATGTCGATAAGAGGGAATGTCTAGTGTGAAATGTGCCATCAGTCTGGAAAAGATCGTTAACGAAAATGATTCCATGTTCTCTCCATGTCCGTATATTTAGTGTCGAACCATTTATTTTAAAATGTTCATTATTCCATAAAATTGAAGACAGTAAGGGTAGGGTCTCTTTTTCTGCTACCAATAGCTCAGACCAGGCGATAAGGACATCTCTCCAGAAAGGATTCTGGATGCGGGCAGAATATAGCTTTAAGTATTGGCCTCCATATGCAAGAAAGAGGGGATCTTCGTCTATTGGTAAATCTACAAGGGGGTGCCATTTCGGCCGTTTCAGTATAATTCGGCGGATCCATGTTATCTTCATAGATGAATTAAAAGCTTCGACATCAACCATTTTCAGACCCCCTGCTTCGAAATTTTGGCAGAGTTGGGTTCTTTTAACTCTGTCTCGTTTTCCTCCCCAAACAAAGTTAAACAGAATCGTTTTTAAATTTAGCTTTGAGTCGTAGTTATCTAATATTTTATCAAGGTTGGTATTATATTTGATCCCTAATAGAGTAAAGGAGTTGGTGAATTGTACATGTAGTTCAGGGCATACATGTATGTTGTGTGTATTTCCCTTCAGAGCCCCAATCCACGATGCCTGACATTTACTGTGGTTGATATTCAGTCCTGACACCGAGGCGAATTTGTCTATTGTACTATAAGATTCTAATAGACTTTCCTGACTGTCATTGAGGATCAGCGTTGTATCGTCTGCGTACTGTGTAATTTTATATTATAAACCACCGAGGATTATTCCTTTAATTTTAGTGTTTTGTCTCATTAGGATACCTAGAATTTCTGAGGATATATTATTGTAGAAAATGGATATCCAAGACTTGATTGATTCACCAAAATTAAAAACATCTAGGCATTCATGTATGAATGACCATGATACAGAGTCGAAAGCATTTTCAAAATCTATTAATAGCAGCATTCCTGGTTTTGATTCTTGCTCTGTTTTTTTGAAGATTGTCGTATATATGAGTCTGGTGTTGTCTTCAATAAATCTATTTGATCTGGGTCTATTATTACAGGTAAAACTTTTTTCAGTCTATCTGCTATGCAAGCTGATGCTAGTTTATATGTCACATTCAACAGTGAGATTGGGCGCCAGTTTTTTAGGAGTTGCCTGTCTTTGTCTTTCTTTGGAATAAGAGTGATCAAGCCCTGTTGTTGTGTAATGGACAGCTCCCCGGTTGTAATTGATTCATTTAGGGATTCCAAGAGAATGGGACCTAAATCTACCCAAAAGAACTTGAAGAATTCTACTGTATAGTCATCTGGACCAGGACTTTTGCCGTTCTTTGTTCGTTTCAACGCAAAAGTTAGTTCATTAAGGGTTATGGTGCCCTCTATGCTTTCAGACAGTTCGGGGGATAGCCTGGGGACATTTTCGTTACGGGTGATTTCGTTGATTTGTTGTTTATGGACCGGTCGGTGTGAGTAAAGATTTTTGTAAAAGCTACGCGCCTCATTGATGATTTCTGTCTGGGACGATAAGGTGTTGCCTGAGTTATCGTTAAGGGATGTTATTGTCTTAGATACATAATTCCTTTTTTCTAAATACTGGTACTTACTAAGAGAAGATCTGGGGAAAAGAACCAATAGTTTATGAGAAACTAATGTTACGATATTGGATTATGTTGCCCCCACCCCAGACGGACCTATTATGTTTCAAAGAACAACACTATCAGGATGTGGTTTCGTGTTATACCGATAGTTCCATCACTAAAAGTCGATATTAAATGAATGTCGATATTAAGTTAAAATTGACTAGCATCAAATGATTTCAATTGCGTAATGATCGAACTTGAATATACCATACATTTTAGTATTTCACCGGCCGTGAAAGAGATGAGGAGTTATGGTATGCATGCTTTCTATGATTTTGTTTGAATGGATGTATACGGAGGATAGAGTGCTAGATTCATTTATAATGTTGATAATGATTTCAAATGTAATTTTTATCAATACAATTTTTAAGTTCGCAAAGTTGTGGATGTGCATACCTCGCTGCTCTGGATAGATCTTAACGTGAAAGAGACTGACAGTAAAAGACTAAATAAATGATGCATGAACACGGTTTGCTCGTCCAGGAAGACCTTACACGACCAATCCGATTAATTTTGTCTGACTAACACAACCAAATGTCCAATGCAGTGTGTTGTGGCAACATAATTTCCACTTACTGAGCACTGAGGTGTTATATATGGCCTACTCAACTTCCAATCTCGCATCATCCGCTCCCTTTAAGTCGCACATCACGATAAACGAGGCGCTCCATGAGGGGGATCCTATCACTTGCAGCGTGTCGGTGTGCCTATGTGCTATTCCGGGCCCACATGGGGTGTTAAATCCCGATACAAATAAGTAAAGCAGAGCGGTGTGACTAATTACCGCCCGTGGACACTATATCTCGACGTTATAAGGTAGCGACATGCCACCTGAGGGCAACCTAGAAGATCTTACTCTCTCGCTCGTCTCCGGCCGGTGTTATTAACCCCGAAAATGCCGATATTGGCTAAGAGAGCCCGGATGATCCCGGGTGTCTTCGTGTGTTTTCGGACAGTATATTCTGGTGATATGTGGTGGTGCAATACCAACTGAGTGTGACTTCCAAATATTGACTCGTTGACACGTCCAAGGCCGATGTTATTAACCCCTCAAAATCCGGTAAAATAACATATAAACAAAAAGAGCCCGGGACAGCCCGGGACCGCCCCATGGACCCGTGGACACTATATATCGACGTTATAACGTAGCGGCATACCACACACAAAAATATTATAAACATAACATGATATAATGTCGATTTGACACACTCTTTAACTTTCTCTATGGTATTTTATCGGATTTTGGTATTGCACCACCACGCATCACCAAAATATACTGTCCGAAAACACACGAAGACAACCGGGCTCCCCCGGGCTCTCTTAGCCAATATCGGTATTTGCGGGGTTAATAACAGCGGCCGGAGACGAGCGATCGAGTAAATTTTTCTAGGTTACCTTCGGGGGGATCTCGCTACGTTTTAACGTCGAGATATAGTGTCCACGGGCCTATGGGGGCGCCCGGGCGGTCCCGGGCTCTTTTTGTTTATATGGTATTTTACCGGATTTTGAGGGGTTAATAATATCGGCCGTGGACGCGTCAACGAGTCAATATTTGGATGTCACACTCATGTGGTATTGCACTACCACGCATCACCAAAATATACTGTCCGAAAACACACGAAGACACCCCGGCTCCCCGGGTTCTCTTAGCCAATATCGGCATTTGCGGGGTTAATAACACCGACCGGAGACGAGCAAGCTTGTTAAATTTTCTATGTTGACCTCGTGGGGTATGCCGATACGTTATAACGTCGAGATATAGTGTCCACGGGCCCGTAGGGGCGCCCGGGCGGTCCCGGGCGGTAATTAGTCACACCAAGCAGAGTCACGAACATAATTATGGCCTGATGTAATCACGTGTTTGTCACTTCACGGTGCGGTCGTTCAAAATTGTGAAAGTACATTTATTGTATAAGGTGCAGATAGATAAGACAACAATTATCAATATCATCGTATGACACCAAAGTGAGATAAGACATCCAAATTATCGAATCAGCGACGCGACGGGAAGGGGTGAGTGTTGTGGTATCTTCTCCCATATTTCTTTAAATTTATGATGGAAAGTTCATTCCTGACTCAACATCATTTATACATTTCAGATAAAAAATATGTTGAAAATATTCTGATCATTGTAATTTCTATCCAGCATTTAGGGTTATTTTGTTCAGACCAAAAGTTGAATGTTTGTTTACCTTCGATCAAAATTTTGGACTGAAATGGCTGTCATTTATCTTACCAAAGAGGTCTTAGTTGGATTGCTTGGTGTATCAGTTGAGAGAATTTCAACCGAAGGGTTGCAAATGGAATTTACAGAAATTTCGTTTTTGTTTAACAGATGCAGTTGTACGTTCCAAAGTGACACCCCCATCGGAGACGTCTGGAGCCATGTCCCTGTGTCGGATTTGTTCATTATTACATTACTGCCGCCATTTCTAGAATCCCGGGACCCTTTCGGAAGCAGGTTAGAATAACATAGGCGACTAAACGGACCAAAACAGCGTATTATATTTCACCAGGTCATATATCGATTTCCAAATTTTTAGATGCTATTTCATCAAGCATGTCTCTATATTACGCACACACTGATTCACGGTGCACCATAAAACCCCTGTCACACTCAGACCGGCGCTCTCACTGTGCTGCAAAAGTACCAACATATGAGTAACACGCAGGAGGAGCGCCGAAAACTGTCGAAAATTGTCAAACTTTTAAAACAAAGTGTGCTCCGTTTGCGTTCCTACTTTGTCAAGTCTCACGCTCTTAGTGCGTTCAAGTAGCTGTCATTGTGATGCTAGTACGTTCTCAATAAGTTCGCAAAACGTTCTCTGCGCGGGCGCGGAGAGTACAGATAGCGCCTCCTGCGTTCTCCAGTCATAGTCAGTTTTTAGGTTGTGGGGAAAATACCCAACACTCCGCAATAGATTAGCTGTCCGATTAAACTACTGTCACACTCCGCTGCGATCAGGCCGGCGCTTGCATTGCGCTGAAAAATAATCAAAGCGCCAAGCAAAGCGCAGTAAGGTATCCAAGAACGTATTGTTGACGCAGTGGCCACTGGCTAGGACGGGAGACGGTCTCCGTGATCGCCCCAGAGCACCAGAGCGCCGCGCTTGTTTTGTGCATGCACAAAACAAGCGCAGAGGTTCGGCGTTCTGACCAGACGTAGTACCGTCGCCATGACAGCGCAAAGCGTACTAACAACGCAATGACAACGACTTGAACGCATTAAGAGCGCGTTTACGGCGTGGAGGAAACGCAGTGAAAGCGTGAGACTTGACAAAGCAGGAACGCAATGGGTGGTACAATGAGGGCGATGAAAACGTGATAAGAGGGATAGGAGCATGGCTTGACACGCGCGCCGCATGTATAACTGGTGGGGAGTTTCTCGTTTCGCGTGCGGGCTGACATTATCAATGGGTGTTTTATTAGTTTTATTTATAGAATGGGAATTTGTGGGATGATTAAAAGTCAAACTGCGAGCTGGAGGCCGAGTCCCGTGAAAGGTGCATGTAGTTGGGGAAATTAAATTTCGTTTATTGTGTTAATCAACGTTGATTAATGTTGATTTTTGGTTTGTGATAAACTATATGTCAATTACAAATTAAAGAAATTTCTGCAGCCCACTGGGGGTTGTGGTCGGAGACGGTCGAGTCGGCCACCGGTTCATTAATTAGGGGCTGGTTGTTATAATTCATATATTGTTATTTAACATAATTCTGAGTTGGTCATTCGCAAAACCAATATATTTTATATTCTACAATTACATTCTTGGGTTTATATTATATGATCTTGAGCGCGTTACCATTTCTGACATTGGTTCTCTTGTTTTAACATATTGAAAATTTCTGACAATTTTCCGCGCTTCCACTGTGCGTTACTCGTATTTTGATACTTTTTCAACTCAAAGCAAACGGAGTGTGACAGTGGTATGAGCAGACCGCATTTCAAAGTGGGATCGTACTGTAAACCTGCTGTAAACGCCAGAAGAACGCCATGTATAACGCTTGGTCGTAAAGCGAGCGCCAGAGTCGCAGTGGCAGCACAATGTGGACGTTCTATGAGCGGGAACCAGTCCATAACACCCCATGACAGCGCAGAAAGAGCGCAATAAGTTTTGGACAGAGCCTCATTGAGCGTATTAAGGACGGGAAAGGCACGTAGTGAGAATTTGATTAAGCTTACTGTAGTCGCAAAAGACAAGATTAATTTCTTGCTGGGACCACGAGAAGCTAATATGCGCTCTTGCTACGTCCACATAACGCTCACGTCGCTCACTTGGCGCTTTGCTTTGCGCTGTCACGGCGACAGTACTACGTCCTGGTCAGAACGCCGAGCCTCTGCGCTTGTTTTGTGCATGCATAAAACAATCGCGGCGCTCTGGCACCTATGGGCGACCATGGAGATCCTCGCCCGTTGTAGCCAGTGTCAACTGCGTCACCAATCGGTTCTTGGAGACCTTAGTGCGTTTAGGTGGGCGCTTTGATACGTTTGCAGCGCAATGAGAGCGCCGGCCTGAGTGTGACAGGGGCTTTACTGAGCAAAAGACTTTCCTTAATCAAAGAAAACAGTTTCCCGAAAAAAATTGATAACCACACAGTCAAACTAATCAACACCAGCGAGAGCTGCTTTTCTGTCCTGTGTACGTGTCACCGACGACAAGGGGAGTGCGACTTGTTGGGGGAAATGAAACTAATTTGAAAATAAATGCTTTCGAAGTCGTTTGTTGTGGTCTCACTGTTATTCACGGGGTGTAATAAAGCATTCATGGGGGCAAAAACAGAAGAAAAAAAAACATATAAATAAAATGAAATACGGCATATAGTAAAACAAAGTACCTGTTACTCTTTTGTGTGTTATGTTTTAGAAGAAAAGCAGAATAAATTAAAGGGATTGTCTGCAAATTTCGTAGACATAGACTCGGGTCACCGTCACCAAATACAGCGATCGTTATGAATTCGACGCTCGTCGAATGGCGTCGAGATACTACCCTCTGTCTATTTTGTGTGGAGTTATCCCCTTTTTAGACTTAGAAAATTATATCAAGATGCAGACGTTTGTCCGAGCTTGTATTCCTTATGTTCCTGAGATTTTTTGTTAAACTGGCCACAAATATTTAGTACAAGACTTGTTTGGGGAGTTATCCCCCTTTTTTATTTAAATTGTTTTTGTCAGAGCTTGTATTCCTATATTTTCCGGTCATTTTGTTTTAACCTTGGCACAGGGGGTGACACTGGCTGCCGCGGTGTACCCTTAGTCCCATTGGTACAGACCACCTCTAATTAAATATGTTGCCAATAATATAGTTGACGTCATCTGAGGTCCATTTACATAAAGGGATTCATAATTTAGAATTCGACGTCTATTGAAGGCCTTTTTGTTTATGGGATTAGCATATCACTCTAATGCATGGAGGTCGGATTAAAACGCCACATCACCTCAAATACCGCACGGTTCTAGATTATCTTTTTCTGAACTCAGAATGTTACCTTACATCAGAATAATAGCCATACTGACTCACTCCAGACTAGCTTCTGATAGTCTGATCTGGTACTTAAAACTATGTTGTATGATGTATTAGTATCCAATAATTCTTCGCTATTGACAGGCCTATATCCATGTGGCATTGATAAATATAATGAACTATTAACAGTGACCAGTGACATCCACGACAACTGTATACGTATATATACAATATATATATTAGTTTAGAGCATATATAAGTGGAAACTCGACGATTTGCAATTGAAGACAATTACCACCGTCACTCTAACTTTTGGGGAGTCAAATCGCAGAACTTTCTTGAATAATTGACAACACGTGGCGATACCATGTGGTCCTATAGCTCTTGGTAAAACGGAAGCTCTTGTTGGAACTTAAATTTATCATATGAGTATGTCACACACGGCGTGTAAGCAACATGGACTCAAGCTGGCGCGACACTGATATTAATTCAATTGTTGTGACAGAAAGGACTTCACGTTGTGTTGAGCTTCAACGAAGACAGTCTGTCCTCATCTAACTAAGCTTATAACGGACTTATTTCAGTGATCGAAATAAGCTCATATTACCATTATTTAACCCGAATGAACGCTCTATATGGACATCAAACGAGGTTTATAAAACATTCCAATATGGAACTATTGTGATACGCAATAAGCCCGTATTGGCACTATTTAAAGACATATTTTGTACTTGTTCGGGTGCGTGAAACTGATCAGTTAGTATTCAGGCGCTATGACAATTGGATGAATGTAACATTCTACTAACATTGCCGAAATTTTGAAGCAAATCGACCGTACCACTCCATAGAAAACATCGTCAGAACTGCGCTCAATTGTAAATATTTACTATTCGATTCGGGACGCATCTATCGGCGATAAACTAACGAAAACGATTTCGCCACCGAGAGTCACTGCATTTAATTCTTATATAAGAATGGCGGTGTGTGTTGTCAAGTTGGATATACTATTTGTAAAACAAATACTAATTTGAACGAGATTATTCTCCATTTCTATTTTATCACCATACCGGAGTGTTTCACATCACTTTAATCTACTTGTTTTTATCGACACGACTTACCAGATTCACGCTCTGTATAAATAATCAACTCCTTAACCCTTTACCCAACAGAAGGGCCCTGTGCCAATGCATTCTCTTATATATGCGAGTCGACCATAGGTCGCCTCGCATATATAAGAGAATGCATTGGCCTAAAAAAATCTTTTTTTAACACCTTTTACCATTTTTTCTTACATTCTTTAACAATTTTATAATTTTTAATGTGTTAAGCCGATGCATTCTCTTATATATGCGAGGCGACCTATGGTCGACTCGCATATATAAGAGAATGCATTGGCATCTGTATCTGTGTTTTCACTGCAGTCCACAGAACGCAGTCCGCGCCAGTCAACAACATAGTGGGCATATATTTCAGAAACAAATAAGTCCAATATGAACCAATGTGAATATTTAGGTCCAATACGAACCTATTTGCACGAGGAAATCTTGGACGAAGATGACTGAAATCCTGATACTTTATTCATCAATACCGTTAGACCTTCTGACATGGATCCCAGTGTTGACTTAGCGTTAAGAGAATTTAGTCTATTGGTTTTCTTCTGGATATTTCTCTTCCAATTTTATAGAGCGTGATGCGCATCCGATTTGATGGCTCGAAATTGGCGAGGCGTATAAGCAAGAGTGTGGACATAGATTTGTTTACTAGTGAATGTATAGTTGTCTGCAGGTTATCAGAAAGTCGTCACTTCTTATAACATTTTACTATCTTGACCAGTGTATAGATCTAGTGTAACGATCCCTCAATGGTATACATACTGTAACTGCATTGGCTAAACACTCCGAGAGTTTGTTTTCTAGCCTGTGACTCTACGCTGTGTGATCACCCCACCATGTCCTACAGCTACTTTAGTTTACCTACATGCAACTTTGAGCACCGTTTGTTCGTATAAGATGCAACAATGTGACAGGGATGTGGCATGCATGGGGAGAACGCCATTATGTATTGTCTAGACACCTTTCCACCTCACCGAATTTATGGGACCAAAATTTTCTTGAAGCTGAACTATTCCCATTTGAGAATCCGGATGTTGCTAACCCCTAGCAGGGTGCAAAAAAAATTAGTTTGACTTTTCCAAAGGTACCCACCCGACAATTTTGCATTTTGGATGACATCAAACACTTTCCTATTCAATGTTGAAAACATAAAAGGAAAACCTGGTGTTCTTCCGTTTGCCCGTTGATCACTCTACCATACATGTACCAACATTCATTCGTCGCCAGATTCTGTCAATTTATGACGTCACGACGGCAAGCATTGAGACTCGTCATGAAATTATTCATCGATTCAGTCAATTGGTCACCTTTCAAATTATTTGTGATGTGGCCATAAGTTTGGTATTATTGGAAACTACAGCCAATTATCCCACCAAAGAATTCCACTAGGAATAGGATATTTAACCTAATACTCGAACGGCGTCCAAAAACTTAACCCTCCCCAATGTAGCTATTTTACAAGGAGCATAATATCGAACTTACGATCAAGACAAATCTCCTGAATAGATAGCTCCATGAATCTCCAAGCAAACACGTACATAAAATAATACAATAGCGGCCATGAAATGGCTGTGAAAAATGGCCGCACATCCAAGCAACTCCACGACGAAAGCAACATATTGGACACACACGTAGAAGGTACGTATTGGTAATATACAAGTCTGTTGTTAAATATCTGTACAGGTACTCATATCATTAAAACAGATCCATTTGATGGGTGTATAGGTCACGGCAACGCAAGTCAACTGTCAACTGTCAACCCTAATGAATTACGTATTTAATGTTCGGGTTTTCTGTTTACAATACCTTCGAGCCAAACTAATAACTTCGGGAATTCACCGCACGAAGTATATATGTTTCGCCACACAATACGTGGTACTTTCATTCGGTTTGATGATTAATTAATTAATGTAACACAGAAACTGAAAATTTACACTTGAGGTATAAATATTATATTTCCGGAATGTTCAACACTCTCCGTGATGATAAACCATACACGCATGTCGCAATGGTTATCATAATGTAAAGAAACACCCATATCTTCAATAGAATTAATAGCACCCCATCGCACAAGATTAAAGAGACAGCACATCACAACTTGTATGTAAGACAAATGTTCACGGTGGTACCCGACCGGCTTCTTGGTAGAAAATTGTATTCGAATTACTTCAGTCGATACTTTACAACTGGAGTATGCTATCACGCAATGCACAATATTTTGTTTTCCGTATCTTATTGTTGAAAATATTTTACCGATACCACCGCGTGCTTGTGGTAAATATCAGGCGATCCTCATTAGAGCGGTTATTGCGGCGTTGATCGTTCACTCAATGCCGATAGTTATTACGCCACATGGTGGTGTATCTAGTTTCGGTGATTTTGCTATTGTGTGGTGGACAGGACGAATGTATTCTTGGATATTTTTTGTGTACCTTACTCAATCGTACCAATAGAATCACGTATATGCTGAAATTGTAAAGTTAACGTCACCGGTGTATAATATGTTTTTGAAAATATGATAAATCGTATCCATAGGGTCAGGACAGGCTGAAATTGTAAACTTAAAGTCACCGGTGTAATAATATGTTGTTGAAAATATAAATAATCTGATAGCCTGAAAATAATATATCACCCATTGGGAGCCCCTGGTGTATTCTTGGATATTTTTATTTGTACCTTACTCAATCGTACCGATAGAATCACGTAGATGCTAAAATTGTAAAGTTAACGTCACCGGTGTATAATATGTTTTTGAAAATGTGATAAATCGTATCGATAGAGTCAGGACAGGCTGAAATTGTAAACTTAAAGTCACTTGTTGTTGAAAATATAAATAATTTGATAGACTGAAAATAATGTGTAACCCATTGGGAACCCCTGGTGTAGTGAAGTGAATTGTGGGTAGTTTCATTGTGATTCTCCGCCATCTTGATTTTCTGGAATTATCACAAAGATTTCTCCACTCGATTCTCTTAAAATGCACCCGAATCGGTCAAATTCTTTTGATAATTCTTTCTAAATACATCTTAGCTACTATTCGGATCTGCTGTCCCGGTCGAAAAGGGTTTAGTTTAACCAAAATGGCAATTGACAAAAGCCTGTTTACAAAAATGCGTCTACTAGATGACCCGTCCACGGTCCACGCTGTAGTGTAAATTTATTATCGAAAACAAATTCAATTTCTTCCATCTAAAACATAATTACGCGCTGAACTCTGTCATTTTAAGAATATATAAGTATTACACACATACACACCAGATTTCAGCTCAAAATTTTGAAAGATGACAGTTTTATAGACATAAATCGATTTTAATGGGAAATCCTGTGTTAAATTTTATCATCGAAAAAAAATCATTTCTTCGATCTAAAAAATAATTACGTGCTGTACCCTGTCATTTTAGGAATATATAAGTATCCCACGCACACACACCAAGTGTGAGCTAAACATTTTGAAAAATAAGAGATTTATCGACATAAATCGATTTGTATATGGCAGATGCCAATTGCCTTGTTAAATAAATTTTAGGGCCCTGCAAATGTTTTCTGAGCTGTTCCATATTGGGCACTAGAGTCCATATTTGACCGTTATATCTGATAATTGTGCGACAGTACAGTCGCGTTACTTTATACGTCAACATTGGTCATTATCACCCGACAAATTTATTTCGGCCTATCGTATCAACCCCTATTTCTCCCGCGTAGACTGACTAAGTTTCAACATTGGTCTTTATCGCTCCACTAATTTGTATCGTTTCATCGCTATGAATTCCATATCCAATTATCCACATATAACCAACCCAACCTCTAATCCCGGTCCAATTTATTTAATTTTTTCACCGCTATAGTCACGTTACTTAATATTTTATCGCGTGATACTTGTACTTATATGTATATGGTATTACAATAGTATACTGTATACGTATATCAATTGCTATTCATTCTATATAATCCTGGTGCCATCTATAGAGATAGAGATAATTTCATACCTCCCTCCCATTTTATGTCATTGCTGCTTTAGTACGGTCGCGATACATTACATGGCAACATCGCTCCACTAATTTATGTCAGTTCATCGGTACGAACCCCTTTTTCTCCGAGTCCATATAACGTACCAACCCAACATCTTATAGAAGTCCATAAATGACTATTCTGGCACTATATAGAGATGACTAAGATTCTGACACCCCTTATTTTATAGCCTTGTTGCAATGTTCAGTAGAGTTGAGATGCATAATATGTCAACATTGGTCATTATCGCTCTATAAATTTATATCGGTTCAACCCTTAGTTCCCTGTATCGCCCACCCCTCCCTGAATTTATTTTTTCATTTGTATTATAGTCTCGTTACGTACACATTTTATCTCTTGTAACTTTTGCTTCAATGCGTCGAGTTCCGCTGCAGAGAATACAAAACTGACAACATTTTGAAATGTAAGCAGGCTTCAAACTCATCTTATCCAAGAAAAACTCTGGTTACATAAGAAATTTGTGTATAAGGTGTACGCGCATTTGTTGCGTTAAAAACCAAAGGTCTCAAGTCAAGGTCCAAATCCCCAACACACTGTTGTGAGGTTTAACTCCATCTACATACATTAATGTCCAAAGTAATTGATCACTTAACCACAGCAAAATTATGGGTATTTTTTCATGATTTTAAATCCTGAAAAATTACCCATAATTATGCTGTGGTTAAGTGGTCAATTACTTTGGGCATTACTGTAACCAATATAAGGATTTGAGGTTTAATGATAACTCAATCCTCATACAGTAATGTTCAAAGTAATTGACCACTTAAGCACAGCAGAATAATGGGTAATTTATCAGGATTTTAAATTGCTGAAAAAATACCCATAATTCTGCTGTGGTTAAGTGGTCAATTACTTTGGGCATTACTGTAACCAATATAAGGATTTGAGGTTTAATGATAACTCAATCCTCATACAGTAATGTTCAAAGTAATTGACCACTTAACCACAGCAGAATTATTGGTAATTTTTCAGGATTTTAAATCCTGACAAATTACCAATAATTCTGATGTGGTTAAGTGGTCAATTACTTTGGGCATTACTGTAACCAATATAAGGATGTGAGGTTTAATGAGAACTCCATCCACATAACTAATAAATATGTGTGAAAATTAAAACAAAACAAAATAAATTCCACGATGGCGTCCAATATGGACTGCCTAATTCTGCTCCAAAACATGTATATTGAATATATAGATGTTTATTGGGGGATACCGATTATTTCAATGATATTTTCATTAACTGGGATCCAAAACCCGACATACGGGAGCGTGCTTCGCGCGCGACTGTATCTTAAGCATATGTGCATATTTAATAAGCCAACAATTGGAATCCCAACAGAGAAGATTGGCGTGGGTCCCTTGTGCGATCTGTCGATCGAAAACTATTTAGACATCTCAAGACACGTAAGACCCAATAACGTAATATACAGAATAGATACATCTATTGCCTGGGTGACTAATATTTATATGTGTTACAACGAGGTCAAATAGTTGCGAAGCCAGCACCACAATTCTTTCCCTCCATAGTAAATCTTAAAACAACTTCTAAAGAATTATTAATTTACCTTACATTTGGTATGGAGCGTCCTTGGTTTACTGGAGTTCAGATTTGTTAACATCACGTCACCAAGTTAATTACATGCGAAGCCACAGCCATAACTATTTCCCTCCATAGTAATTCTCAAAACAACTTCTTAAGAACAATTGACCAGGTCAGTCGCGCAATTATTGGAAGAGCCACGGTCAATCATTTTTAAAAAACCAAATGTTACATATAAATTATTGCTTTATTTAATTAAATGAGAAAATTAAGTTTTACTACTTGCTAAATTTTATCTTTTAATTATTTCATTTAAATTTTAGTATTTACAGTATACTAAGTCCAAGTCTTTATAATCTGTTGAGTGACCCCACAGTCGTTTACTTGCTTTGTTAGTAATAATTTGAAGGATTACTTGTTTAAAGGCACGTGAGGCCTTAGTTGTCGAAAATATTCATATTTGTTCTAATCACCGTAAACAGAAAAACATTAAAACGCATACAGTTTCGTTCATATATACCATGACCATCGCGTAAACAGCATGTTATCACCAAGACCTACTATATTTTACCTACGCAAGAGCCTGATTGTGTTACAGAAGACAGCACAATTCTACTGGCTAATCACACACAAATGGCATAAACGCTCTTTATTAGTTCCATATCAGGAATTCACCAACAAAGAACGCTCTTTATGTTTACCATCATAATATAAACAAACACCAGAAAAGTTACGTTTTATGCTTTTGTTTACATAACAATGATCAAACAGATGACAAAAACATACTGTTTATGCGATATTTCTTATTTGTATACGGACAAAGTCTGTCTACATTTTGATGTTCTTTCTGTTTGTGGTGGTTTTTGACGGGTGTACATATTTTCACAGGATACCCACCGCCAAGGCCAACCGTACCTTTAAACGCAATTGGTATCAACATATTTTATGTATTTTTTATAATTTCTATTTATATGTAATACTATAATCTTGGTGGCGTTACCATTTCTGACTATGATTTTCTTGTGGTTCTGTGTGCATCATATATGTGTAACATTATGATGCGGTTCCAGAAAAATGTAGTACGTTTCGTGTATATGTGACCTTGGTGAATATAACCAAATATAATTTCCAGGTATGTCGGGGGGGGGGGTATGAAAAACATTTCCAGGCACGTATGATCATTTTAATTTTTTCCGGCCTCGGCCACCCACCCACCCAATTTCTTCCGTTTCCGGCCTTTTTTTCCAGGCAATTTTGGACACCCACCCTTTTTTTCTCCGTTTCAGGAATTTTTTTCCGGTCATTTTTGGACACCCACCCACTAAATAGTTTATTGCGCGAGATTTTAATAGAACAGTGCATAATGAAGATAACGATACTATTTGAATTTATCATATAAGTGTCATGAATCAAGAAATGTGTCAACATAATCACATTTCTAGGGATAGGCAGAGTGCCAAAGTTTTTATTAACATTCATTTTCATAATATATAGTCACATGATCTAGTCACATAATCACATTTGGGTATTCTACAGACTACCTGGTACAACACATTGCAGATTATTTGATATTTTGCTATGTGCTATATTGCTTGAACCAAATTGTTTATCAAAACATGTGGAAATACAACAGTTCATCCCAGTTCATCCCAGTTTGAAGAATAATGCTAATACCAAACATAACCATGATATACCCGCATGACTCTTCTTGGGGCATCTCAGAAACCAGAACGGTGGAAACATGTTATAGCGTGTAATGGCAGGCTGGTAGCCACTGCCCGAAGTAATAGGCTTCGTAATAATTGGGAATAACATATGGATGGATAGCCCAATCTCACTTCTGTTTTGCTCACGATATCAGTGACGATAAAATCTTTGTTACTGTGATTAACATTACAAGCTGACCCACATTAACTTGGAAAACAATTTGAAATTGTTCAAGCTGGCCCGGCTGGCCTTCAATTTATATGTTAAGATTTTATGTTTTACGTTGTCAAAAGTCTATTTTATTCCATTATTTATTATATATTTATTTCCATGTCACATATGGTCAAGTGTGCTTTCATTTTATTGCTTATTTTCAGCTGAGTTCTGCATAGTTATTCTTATTTTGTTGTATCAGTAGATGGAATCCCGATTAAATTTTATTTTTCCAATAGCGCAGTTTCTTGTTCTATCAAGTTGAATTTGGGTTATTGTTGGCCATTGTGCAACTGATCCAACTTTTGATAACCTCTATATATATAGTATAGCATTGCTATTAACTATATAAGACCTGTTTCTGTTCAAAACACATCAAAATAAGACTCAATAGCAGAATTGAAAAAAAAAATTGGCACATGGAAAAAACTGCTTTTCGGACCCGAGAGACACCCAACCACACCATCATACGTGCCTAGAATTTTTTTTCGACCCCCCCCCCCTGGGTATGTAGACAATTTTGGTTAAGTTTCGGATTTAGTCGCGTCAAAACTAAACAGGCGGGAAAATGATATATTGGTATCTTTCGATTCGGTGCAGGATTTCCTGTCCGAAAATCACCAGATATCGTGTCTAACGTATACCAAATTTGAATGAGAGGCTGTGTAAATCTGTTCCATCTCAAAAACTCACATTTTTGACAGTGCTATATTGTTCTATCTCCACTGTGGACCAATGAATCTATTTATTTTGTACCACGTGATTAAATAAATTTCAGTGCTAAAATGTTGTATCTCTGACCTTCAATAGAAAGCAATTGAACCCGAACATGGCAGAGTGCCAGCGAAGTGACTAGTTGGAAATAATGCTTTCTCACTCCTAGGTATGAACACCTTATTTATAGGATAATTAGTGGTTAAAAATTACACTGAAAATGGCGTGATTTGGGATTTTTGCACGTTTATATGATTAAAAAACAAAAACCACTATAACACGGAAAAAATTAAACGGAAAACTGTACACATTGTTCTATCTCCAAAGTGTTTTTTCATGATTACACCCAAGATATCATATGTTTTGTCTCGAAACTCGTCCTATAATAGTATTTTTACACCAGCTATCATGCCCGCTGTGTGCTATCTTCCAAAACAGAATGAGAAGATGTGATCCCGGGGATCAAAACTTTAAACTCTATTTCCCACAAAAATGAAAATATAGAGATAGAACACTTTAGTTCTGATGCGACGATTTATAGAAGATAGTCTACGGTACTTTGTGTTTTGATAAATTGCGACCATAGTATACCAACATGCATTATTGTTATAAAAGCGAAATACCCGTGTTTCATCAATTGATCGGAGACAACTATGACTACTATTTTGATACACGGACAACAGGATCTACACATTTGGCCAGTACTCTATGAATAACAGAATAAATAAATACCTATTAAATCCAATTTAAGTGCTTAATTACACATATATCACATATTTAAGATAAACAGTACATATAACACTGAGTTATTTGTCCGTTTCTGGGCGCCCAAAACTCAAGATTTAACCGTTGTATGAAACCCTGCTATCGGTTGCTCTCTTGTGAGATACATTAGAGATACTATCTCTGATCAAAAGTTTCTTTTGTACTCTGCAATCATTCTTCCTCGCATAATTCGAGCGTTTGTTCACTCTTATATGACTAGTTACTCAATTTTGCAAAAAAAAGGGAATCATTCGATTTTGCCCATTTTGGAACATACCGTCTACAGGTTTAGTTTACGACTAAGCAGTGTTTCAGTATTTTTCAATTTATTATGAATTTGGCATTAATTGGTGCACATATCGCAGAAATTTAGCTTTTTGCGATAACAATTGCCATTTTGGGCGCCATGTTGAATTGGGAATTTTCCATAAAGCGGATTTTTAGCGGATTTTGTATATATTGTTGCGCAAACCAGTCCCCATATTTTGAGACCAAAACGGCTTCGTTGCCGATTTCTTCCGATTGGTCGATCTAGAGACAAATTAATGTTGTGTTGAAAGGATCATCATCAGCCAAACGAAGAACACCAGGTTTGCCTTTTTGTGTTAACGTGTTATGTTTTCTACATTGAATAGGAAATGGTGTGATATCATAAAAAAAGTGCATACTTGTCGGGTGGATACCATTGGAAAAGTCAAAATTTTATTTTGCGTGCTGTTAGGGATCGGCAACATCCGGATTCTCAAATGGGAACAGTTCAGCCTCAAACAAATTGTGGTCCCATAAATTCGGTGGGGGTGGGGACACATCGCCTCCTGTGGGGTCTAGACAAGTACAATGGTTTCTTCCATTCCGCGCTAAAAATGTTCATTGACTTGGTATATTCTTCAGCTATATACTATAGTAATACCGTTCATATATACCACAGACGATAGGCTGGGTTACGCTAAGAATTAATTGGTTGGAAAGCACTACATGTACGTTCAACTGGCAGCATATACGGGTCTATAGCAAAATGTGGATGCGAGTATGACTAGCCGCAGTGACTTTTAATGTGGGTGTTGATCTTCTGCTGAGATATTTATCACCCATTGTATTCGCTAATCAACCCGTCCTCGGGATATACTCGGTGACTGGTGGTTTGTGTGCAATTCTATTCAATCGACGAGCAATCAGTGCAATGCGCATTATGGCCTTGCAGTAGACAGATATTGCAACATATCCTCATGCACATAGGTTCATATTGGACTTATGCGAATCTAAAATAAGCTTATATGCCTTATTCGTGTTATGTTCCAGTCTGTTTTCGTGAAGATAAGCACAATACGGGCTTACCTCACATTGAAATAGACCCATAGAGTGTTGTTTTATAACCATCGTTTTGCCCATATAGAGCGTTTTTTAGTTTTCAAATAATGCCAATATGATTTTATTTCGCGCAATTGTAAAATAAGTTCGTATTGTGCTTATTTTCACGAGAACTGGCTTGACCTTAAATGACACTCCATTGTTATGAATTTTTGTTGTCATTTGGGTATGCATTAGTAAACAGTTGACAGTGGACCAACCACCCTCGGGAAGGAAATGATTAACACCTGCTGTGAGCGCGAAGCTATGGAACTGCCAGTGAGTTGTCGCATTGGGGTGGTTCGACCTTAACACTCGGACGTATGGACCGTAAGACTGTTCATTGAACAAATAAATCGGAGATTACTAATTTATCAAGAGTGAAACCAAATACTTGGTGAACAATAGCGGTCTGCTTCATGTGATCAAATCTCCTTTTAGGAACTAATCAATTTAACTCCATTCAATAGAAGCTGTGTAACCTGTGTCCCATTCACTCGACAATAACGTTTATTAATAGATTAGTTTGCCACTCGATTGAGATCGCATCCGATTAGCAGGAATACTCTGCGCAACTTCATCAGTTGACATCCGCTACATGTCAACGCCGGACATGATGTCCACACTAGCTGTAGATAGTATCTTCAATTGATTGGCGGATCATGGTATATACACCGAACGGTAGGAAGCAGATGGTGGTACTGGTCCCACCGAGCCTTCTACCACGCCATACCAGACTGCAGAAACTATAGTGTAGTTACCATGTCGTGAAATGCAGCGACATTAAATCATCAGATATTTTCTCAACTGGTATTCTGTATTTAGCCGTTTGCGGTAGCATAACATTGTAGAGTGCGAGCACCGACGATAAGTTGTGAGATCAAATCTCCTTTTGGAAACTGGTCAATTAAAATCAGTTCAGGCAACACTGTGTCCCATCAGCAAGGCATTAATGTTTAATAGCAAATTACGCAGTTTCTTTGAAAAGCCGACGAAAATCCTGATGGATGTACGTTTCTAGATTTGTGATTTAAAATCAGTTTCTGTATTGATGGAATTCCCTCCATTTCATTGGAGAGTGGAGCAGAGTACGCGCGATTGGTAATTTGCTTAACATTGGTTAACATTGGTTACTGGCATAACAGATCACTTCACAGACCAGAGGTCAATGACATATGTTGTTATTTTCTCACGCATTGTCAGCTAGATGACTTCTCACTGATAAACATAATCTGAATCGTTACGCGGTTCCCCCCGGAGGTTTAGTTTCGTTCCTATAGACTACAATGTAATAGCAGGAAACTCTAACTATGGTTAAATTGTACATCGGCTTAACCCTTTACCCAACAAACCGGCCAAAAACGGCCAAATAAAGCTGCAACAGCCTAAATTATCTTGGGTCTGTCTCAATAAAGCCATACAGATATGGATATCATTGGAACCGGCTCATTGACCACATTGTGATGGTTACAGTTATGCACTGCGCCAATGCATTCTCTTATATATGCGAGTCGACCATAGGTCGCCTCGCATATATAAGATAATGCATTGGCCTAAATTTTAACACTTTTTACCATTTTTTCTTACATTCTTTAACAATTTTATAATTTTTAATGTGTTAAGCCAATGCATTCTCTTATATATGCGAGGCGACCTATGGTCGACTCGCATACATAAGAGAATGCATTGGCACAGGGCCGTTCTGTTGGGTAAAGGGTTAATTTACCATTTTTATACACAATACTCATTAAGGAGTAGTTCATTAGGTCGTTTGTTGAAATTATGAACACTTGTATTATCTTTTCGTCTGGCTGTCGTCTGCTAATTTATCCTGAACATCCCTCCAAATTAATAATAGACCATTACAATGTAAACCATTATAACTGAATGGGATAAACCATTTTGCATAGAAAGGTTTAAATAATGTCGGGAACCGTATCAATATATGACATGTTTGAATTGAAACAAGTCTTATAAAGCGTCAATGACGTATAGTAAACACTGAACCGATGTTCGTCGATACTGTGAAGTTCGATGTGCAA
This sequence comes from Siphonodentalium dalli, assembly GCA_032622095.1. NCBI lineage: Eukaryota > Metazoa > Mollusca > Scaphopoda > Gadilida > Siphonodentaliidae > Siphonodentalium > Siphonodentalium dalli. Next base: position 199,336,509 of record CP136062.1, read on the forward strand.
TGTCAATGGCCTGTACAATCTTGCACACTATGACTCACACTTCCGGGAAGATGGGGCTACCTACAAATTAGTTTGTAAACAAATAAAATACGAGTCACCATGCTCGAGAGAACCATTGATTTCGGCATTTCGTGTTGTTGAGATATTTGCAAATTCAATGTTTATCAGTGAGCAGTCATCTAGCTGACAATGCGCGGGAAAATTATCAACATAATTATGTCATTGACCTCTGGTCTGCGAAGTTATCTGTTATGCCAGTAACCAGTGCTACGCCAATTAATCAATCGCGCGTACACTGCTCCACTCTCCAATGGTAAGAATGATGACAGATAGCAGAACCCGAAAGGTGAGCAGACTTAGATATTTTTGGGTAATTTTATTGCATTTGTATTCCCAAACTTCATCGACAAAATAATGGCAAAAATAGTTATCAGGTGAGTTGCACTAGGCTGATAACTGTACTTCAAGGCATAATTGTTTAACCCTTTACCCAACAGAACGGCCCTGTGCCAATGCATTCTCTTATATATGCGAGTCGACCATAGGTCGCCTCGCATATATAAGAGAATGCATTGGCTTAACACATTAAAAATTATAAAATTGTTAAAGAATGTAAGAAAAAATGGTAAAAAGTGTTAAAAAAAGACTTTTTTTAGGCCAATGAATTATCTTATATATGCGAGGCGACCTATGGTCAACTCGCATATATAAGAGAAAGCATTGGCACAGGGCATAACTGTAACTATCACAATGTGGTCAAGGAGCCGGTTCCAATGATATCCATATTTGTATGGTTCTATTGAGACAGACCGAAGATATTTTAGGCTGTTGAAGCTTTATTTGGCCGGTTTTGTTGGGTAAAGGGTTAATTGTATTGCCCTGACAGATCTATTTGAAAATGTCAGTGACATTTCTGGGAAATACTGGTTAACCTTCTATGTTTTGACAAATACCACAACATTGTATCCCTTCTCCGTTAGCTTCTCCTAATTATTCTAGCATAAACACACTATACTCTGATTGCAGTTAGCGTACCATTCAAGGGTTGCGGGTCGTTGATGGTCAAATATTTGCACAGCAACTTCATAACAATCCCATGGAAATCCATCAAGTTGTCCGCCTGGGATCCACCTTCAAGTTGATTGCGTGTTAATTATAGCTCGCCTGTGCTTCACTAAATCAACATGTCCGCGGATTTGGACGAATTACAACATGTATCAAGAGAACACAAAGTGCACTGTTGGTTATTAGAAGAAACAAAGCATTCAATTGTATGCTAGATATAACTACAATAGCCCAGTATAGAGCAATAGATTGAAATGCAACGATGTCAGCCATAACATGTATGTGTCCTACCTGCTGCCTAAATCGTATTGACCACATGTCTACTAGATTCCATGGTAGCAGGGGGGGGGGGGTCGCGGAATTTTTTTACATATATAGGGCGAAAAAAATGTTTTTGCCCTTTCGGGGACCCACAACCCCTCTACCTGCAATTTTTTTCTTTTTTTTCCGCCCAAATTTTGGGACCCACCCCCCAAAATCTTACAAAAAACATAACATATAAACCAAATCAAAGCCTAGCAAAGAATTGTTCCATTTCTTATTATTTAATACTATTCCCAGCATTTTAGTAAACCTCTAAACTGCTCTAAAGGGAGATAACACTATTAGTATAAAATGTGGAAATGCTGAACGCATGCACTTAAAAACATTGGGCATAATGCCATAAAACATAATAATTACGAGGTAATACATTTCCTGATATCCTCAATAACTCCATATTCTTTTATATAACAATAGTATAAGATGTTTTAGAGTCAAGGCCCAATAGTAATACTGTAGTAATGAGGGGTAGAACAAATTTCATCTGGGACCCAAGCCAAGGAAAGTCACACTCACAGCAGCTCAGTCTAAATACATGTATGTATGTCATGTTGGTTTGCAGATTGACATATACCAATATTAGCGAAAAATTGGTAGTATTATTAACTTATTATCAGAGTATAAAGTTTAGTTTAAAGCCAGCAGAGATATCCAAGCCACGGTCACCTTGTACAAACCGTCTGTATACATGTAGGTTCCCCCTGTGCAATGTGGTTTACTGGACGTATCACATGGAAACCCATTATAAGAACAAGCATCCTGGATCAGACTGTTCAGTTGAGATATGTGACTCTGAGAAAGTTCGCATGAAGAGAGTTGCATAGATTACCTGTGCAGTTTGATCCAGGTTAGTATGATTTATAATTAGTTTCAAGAACAAAGTTCATATTAGTCATGTTTATATTCTAGCTTTATGTTGCATATGGAATAAGTTGAGACTTTAATACCAAAAGCTACTTTTATAGTTACATTGCTCTATCCTGCTATATCCTAAATTGAATATCAAAGCAACCAATAATGAACAAACAACTAATAATTACAATACCATATGTATTGGCAGTCAAATAACTGGAACTCCAAGATATACTACCTTATTACATGTATATGTACAGTACCTAACTGCTTAGACTTGTGAATAATAACTGTGGTTGATTTAATATCACAAAAGGCTAAGTTTTCATATTGTTATCCAAATAGTATGAACTTTTTGTATGAGTTATTTTGTTTTATAGTTTTAAACCAGTGGAATATAGTGGAACTGTTATTTTTGTTTGTATCATCAAGTTTATCTTGATAACAAATAATATCCATTATGTGGATTAAGAACAGAAGATGGTAATCATTTCATAATTATGCTTATATAATATATCTTTCATCCGTCGAAATCTGGTACATTAATTTTGACATACATCAGCATACATACACCCCTAAATGGTAGTTAGTTCTGGTTAGTATGTTTTAAATAGCATAGTGTGTCATATGGTTGATATTAACAGATTACATGAGCACAAAAACAGTGATTTTAAGTGGAGGAAAAAATTTGCATTTTTTGTCATTTACGCATTTTTTCCGGGTGAAATGACCCACCCACCCCCGCCTCATATATGGAATTTTTGTGCGCGACCCCCCCCCCCTGATGGTAGCCCCATTTTCCAGGAATATCGAATAAGACAAGCAGATACTAACCTTCTAAATTACCTACATATATCCACAAGAATTAAGGTCGACCCACCGATTCATCTCAGTTAATATGACATTGACCAATTTGAATTTAGATAGTACATTCTGCACCAATTAAATTGTGTATCAATGTATTCTTCAAGCGCTTAACTGAGCGAAGTTCTGAATAGAATTCCTCCTAACTTGGAAAAAAACATGGATCCCAAACCCTTCTTGAATCAAAACAGTTTCGACAAGAGAAATCTCAGCGAGAACAAAAATTGACATCAGATGGACAATTGCTATATCTCTGGCAAATTTTGTCAGGGTATATCGAACATGTAGATTTGTATTACACATGTATTTATCGACTTAACTGGTCCCTCGTTCCAAATTTTGGAGCAATGGCCGTTTAAGGCCAATTCGTGGCTATATTACGAACTCTCTGTCTGTTATATAAATTAACAGGGGATCATACATAGGGTGTCAAATGGGTCTAACAGGAGTAATATTTTACAAGGAAGACAATGACCCAGGTTAAGCATGTCTAAAGTGACGCTGTCGGCGTCAAGGTTAGAAAAATGGAAGGGGCAACAAAATCGATGGATTTTTTGTCGCCAATTTTCACCCAATTTGTATATAATAATCTCAATGATATGATGAATACAATGGTGTGTTATAAAGATGCCAAAGCGTTGCGGTTAGTATCAGGGGTGTGGAGGGAGAGGGGCACCAAAATCGATATCCCTGTTACGTGTTCAGAGGGCTATGAGAGGGGTGGTCGGTGCCACTATTGTGCCCTTAGCACGACTGGTCCGTCCTCTAGAAATAGAATGGGGATAACATCCTGTATAGTGTGATTTTGGGACGTTTATCCGAGTGTTTTGGGTGACAAATATCCGTGTTACCGGCTCCTCGTGTCGGTCGCCAGTAAAACTGCATTTTCCATCGCAAATGTCGTCGATAAACGTCCCATATCCTACCAGACATGTTTATCACGCTTGAGTCCATGAACCGTCGTTCATCAATACTAAGTAACTGTCTCTTTATTGTTGTCCGTTATAACATGGCATATGTACATTGCGTAGGTGGCTCGATCAATAGCTCATTCGATGCGAAGCGGGTGGTATAATTCTCCGCCATCGTTAACCCGGTATAGACCAAGAAACTGGCGGAGGTAATGTCAAATATAGATACTCTTGTCATGTTATATACTCTCTACCCCATATAGATTGCACTGCTCTTAATGGCGTAATGCGCTATTACCTTACCGACGAAGCCCACATGGGCCACGCTGGAGACTTAGAATACATTGGTTTTAGGCTCACAGCCACACATATATTATGGTGGCATATGAAAACCGTATGTTCACACCACACTATGAAGCCAACCACCGAAGTTCTGAGATTCCAAATGAAAATCCGACATCGTTCTTTCCTGAATTAAAATCCCAGTAGCACATGATCGTTGTCCTTGCATGCATGGAAAGCCACTTCGTTTTCCCATGTGGCAAGACACATGCAATATAGTGTCCGATATATAGGCATCTGCTGAAGCTATATGGATAAAGACAAATTATGTATAAAATGTAAGTTCCCCTTTATATTTTCTATGATTTTGGGAATGCAGTCAACTGCAATAGTATATAACAGTCACACATTGTCTGCAAGTTGAATATACAGCCAAAGCCCAAGACAGTCACAAACTATAATGTAAGAGGAATTGGCAAGCATTTTGTCCACAGTTTCGGACCGAGCGTAAGGTTGTGAAATGCAACAATAACACGGTCGCTCCGCGCACTCATGTGAGTGTTTAAATTAATTTATATCGTCACATATTATGTGTGGTTTTTAATATGATATACGAAGTGTGCCCGACGTGCATGTCTATGTATTGAAGAGGTTGAAGTGAACGTACGGGACGAGCCGGGAGACTAAAGCACCCACACTGTGGGCCAAAAAACGACGAACGACAAAATGTACACCTATTTATTAGCTGCTAAGTTGCTGTGGTGTTGGTGGGTCCTGCTAAACTGCTGGTTGCTGATGCTGCTAAGAAAAACTACCGCTATTTTATCTCAAGGTTTCATTTTAGCTGGACAGATGTGCGACCACTACGTGTCGGTTAAATTGAGGAAACGTCCCTTTACTTCAAGACATAGTTGTATTGTCTTGACAGATATATTTGAAAAATGTTTCTGGGAAATACTGGTTAACTTTCTATGTTTTGAAAAAAAATACCAGAACATTGTATCCCTTCTCCGTTAGCGTTCTCCTAATTATTGTAGCATAAACAAACTATACTCTGTTTGCAGTTAGCGTACCATTCAAGGGTTGGGGGTCGTTGTTGGCCAAATATTTGCACAGTGACTTCATAATAATCCCATGGAAATGCATCAAGTTGTCCGCTGGGATCCACCTTCAAGTTGATTGCGTGTTAATTATAGCTCGCCTTTGCGTACATGAATGTCAGAACAGGGGCTTCGCTACGTCAAATATGTCCGCGAATTTGGACGAATTTCAACGTTTATCAAGAGAACACAAAGTAGTGCACTATTGGTTTTAGATGAGCGAAGTTCTGAATAGAACTCTCTCCAAATTTGGAAAAAAAACATCGATTCCAAACACTTATTGAGTCAAAAACAGTTCCGACATGAGTATTCTCAGTGGGAACAAAAAATGACAACAGATGAAAAATTGCTATGTCTCTGGCAAATTTGTCGCGCTATATCAAACACGTAGATTTGCATTATACATGTATTTAGCGCCTTAACTAATCCCTCCTTCCAAATTTTGGAGGTTCAAATGAGCAATGGCCGTTTAATGAGCCAATTCACAGCTATATTACACACCTACTGGAGCTCTGAATCCTCAAAATAGTGCATCTCACTCAAGTATATAAGACTGAATCATGTCTATATATATATCTATATTTGTGAATGTCTGTCTGTCTGTTATATAAATTAACAAGGGGCCACACACACTGTACCAAATTGGTCTAACAGGAGTGATATTAATATTTTACACAGAAGATAATGGTCCTGGTTAAGAATGTCTAAAGGTGTCGGCGTCAGGGATAGAACAAGGGGAGGGGCAACAAAATAGATGGATTTTATTTGTCGCCGATTTCCACCCAATTTGTATATAATAATCTCACTGATATGGTGAATACAATGGTGTGTTATAAAGATGCCAAAGCGTTGCCGTTCGTGTCAGGGGTGGGGGAGAGGGACACCAGCATCGACATCCCTGTTACGTGTTCAGACAGCTAGGATAGGTGCGGTGGGAGCCATTTTTTATTTTACGTACCTGCGGATTCGCCGCAAATCAGGGGTTAACAGTGCCGTTTCCGATCGTACTATCGACTTGGGCGTTGGAGCTTTGATACATATGTACGTGTCTATTTTGCACGATATTTCTTAGCGTACATGGCGGAATCGACGCAAGTAAGGGTTTAACAATGCCGTTTCCGATCGTACTATCGACTTGGGCGTTGGAGCTTTGATACATATGTATATGTCTATTTTGCACGATAGTTCTTAGCGTACATGGCGGAATCGGCGTTGTGGGTTAACAATGACGGTCACGCTCGAGCTACCGACGTGGGGGATGGAACTTTGGTACATACAGGTTTATTCTGCACGATATTGCAATAAATAACCTCGTGCGGATTCCTGGGTGTGGTACGGTCGGGGGCGGTCGGATTTTAGTAGGACCCAGCGCGAAATTAGTATTAGTAAGTTATACATAATTATCCAATATCGAATTGGCCTGATTCGGAATTCGAGTCGATGGATTTCACGAATTCCATTCGAAGGCTCGGTTTTTTTTATCTTCGATATATGGGACTATGTTTTCATGGACCGGGACACAATTTCTCGGAGGAGGTGACATGGACAGTTTACGAAAACTGTCAGCCATGCGGTCCAAAAACTATATATTTGGCACACTATTGTGCCCTTAGCACGACTTGTCGGTCCTCTAGAAAAAGAATGGGGATAAACTGCTGCCTGTTGTGATATTGGGACGTTTATCAGTATGTTTTTGGTGACAATTATCCGTGTTACCGGCATCTCGCGCCGGTCGCCGGTAAAACTGTATTTTCCATCTCCAAGCTCGTCGATAAACGACGCATATCCTAGCAGACATTGTGTTATCACTCTTGAGTCTATGAACCATCATATCCCAAAAACTAAATTACAGTCGCTTTATAGTTGTCCGTTATAGCATGGCATGTGTAAATTGCGTATGTTGCTCCATCAATAGCATTCCATTCGCCACCGTTGTTTTACCCGGTAGACCAAGAAACTGGCGGAGCTAATGTAGAATATAGATTATCTTGTCATGTTATGTTATATACGCTCTACCCCATATATATTGCACTGCTCTTAATGGCGTAATGCGCTATTACCTTACCGACGAAGCCCACATGGGCCACGCTGGAGCCTTAGAATACATTGGTTTTAGGCTCACAGCCACACATATATGAGGCAGGGCGGCATATAATTTCAGTATGTTCACACCACACTATGTATGATGCCAACCACCGACGTGCTGATATTCGAAACCGACATCGTTCTTTCCTGAATTAAAATCCCAGTAGCGCATTGTCGATCTCGAGATTCCAATATATCGTTGTCCTTGCGTGTATGGTAAACGAATTCGTTTTCCCATGTGGCAAGACACATGCAATATTGTGTCCGATGTATAGGCCTCTATATATACTGAAGCTATATGGATAAAACATTATGTATAAAAATGTAAGTTCCCCTTGATAGTTTCTAGGAATTGGGAATGCAGTAGTGTATGACATTCACAAATTATACTGCAAGATGAATGGACAGCCAAGGCTCAGGGCAGTCACAGAATATAATGTAAGAGGAATTGGCAGGTATTTCGTCCACGGTTTCGGACCGAACGTAAGGTTGTGAAATGCGACAATAACACGGTCGCTCCGCGCACTCATACGAGTGTTTAAATTAATTTATATCGTCACATATAATGTGTGGTTTTAAACATGATATCAAAAGTGTGCTCGACGTGGATGTCCATGCATATAGAGGTTGCAGTGGACGTACGGGACGAGCCGGGAGTCTACAGCACTCACCTGTCGGCCAAAAAAAAAACGACGGACGACGACATGTATACATATTTATTAGCTGCCATAAGTTGCTGTGGTGTTGGTGGGTCCTGCTAAACTGCTGGTAGGAAACACTACCGTTATTTTATCTTAAACTGTCTTTTAGCTGTGTTTTGTTTGTCTGAGCGAATCGAGAAAAGTGATTTTGTGTATATAATATTCAAGATATGAATGTTATAAACTATTTAAACAATGGGTGGTTTGGTTGCTGCAAAGCATTAATAAGCAAGATGGCTATTTCTGTCGTTTTGTAATTTCCAGCGCAGCCATTTGTTGAACTATTTTAAAGGTTTCACACAGCCGCTGATGTTTCTTTGATTTGTTCAGATTAGCGAAACACCGCGAAAATGACAACTTTATAAAATATAACGGTACTTATTCTTAACAACATCAGTTTTCCTTATACCAGCATAATACCAATTCAGCAGGACCCACCAACATCATAGCAAGTTAGCAGGGCCCACCAACATCATAGCAAATTAGCATGATGACAATCACTTGATCAGCCGTGGTTAAGGGTGCGTACTTTTCGTTTTCTCAGTTGCGCCTCCACATATCTCTTCGAACATTTCAACTTCGACTGAAGTATGTCGAATGTGTCACTGGAAAATGTATTATTTCTCGCCCATGCACCATCTAGCAAATGAATCACATACGTTAAACGGTTAAACCGAACAGTTATTAATATTGGGATGACAGAATGATAACTAAGAAAGCTGACGTCATCAAAGCGAAGGTATTAGACAAACTTCGAACATTGCAGTTCCATTTTCAGCCGAATGTATGCGAAAATAAGAGATATCGTTGTTATTTTTTTATTGCTACAGTGCTAAATACAAAATTGTCTTACTTCTGTCTCTGTCAAGGTGAAAGTACTTCACAAAGCCATCAAAGATTCACACCAATAAACCGTTATCAGGCATACACAGTCCGTATGTAACTGGTTCATGTATTTATCGACATATTTTGATCCTTGTGACATGCTATCTCTACGTGTCGGTTAAATTGAGGAAACGTCCCATTAAGTTTGATCGGAGTTTAAAACTTTCACATGCGTAAATTTGATTTCAAAGTAATATATGTTGCGATATTGCTTCATAGCATATTTGTGTATATCAGCTGTATACGGGGACGGGTCATAACACTTTAAAGTGGCGTGGAACACCCAGATGTGGTGATAGAATGGGATCCGAGTCTACTTTTACTATAAATCGTGTTTTCATAATATATCGAAATTGGCAGTACACACCCTCAAGAGTGTCTACTGCCAATTTCGATGCTAATTATTATATTCAGCGACTGAATCATTTTGTCGTTTGTTTATCTGGAAAAATGTTTTTTCCCGAATTAAGTAGTACGTAGTTTTCTAAAATGGTACGATCTGTGTGGTTATAATTATCGGCAATATTTTAGTTTTATTCCTTCCATGACTTTGAATACCCATTGGTTAGATTCATTGACCGAAATGACCACACAGTAAATCTTTAAAAGTTTCACAGCCACATGTGTTGTTGTATGAATTCTCTGCTAACCTTACCTGCAATGAACGGTATACAGCCTTAGTGACGGTAAGTCCTGTTTCGATGAGAACTAAGTATAGATTTCAAGATGACCGGACACGCTTGCCTTGCTTTGATCAGCAAAATGTGAATCTGTCAATTCCATCGGCGTTAATATCGATAGAGAACAATCACGGAGTGCGAGGCAAGTCCGTTCCCTCTCTGCGTAGGATGGTACCATTGATTAATATCTGAAAAGTGCGAATTGCTCTCTGTTCGAGACAAACAGACCGAGGGTTCATACCAAGCAATGAATGTCCATATACCAGAAAAACTACTTTACTGTAACAACATTGTGGCTTGCACTGAACTGTCTCATCCGATTTGACAGAAACGTAGTCAAGACTTCCTAAACCAATTTTCCACTTGCCAGGCGAATAAAACATGAATATTGACAGCAGTCATTTTATTCGTAACATGCACGCATCACCCCATCACGGTGCGGAATCACATGCATGGTTTCAAGTTGATGAGTATCACGCATTCAAAATTGCAGAACCGAGCGCAAATGCACAAAAACATAATATATGAGGAACTGACGCAAAACATAGCACTTTGATTGTTAAAGGGCATATTCTAGTTTACTTTAACACATCAAGTTGATAGCCTATTTGTTCCGAAATACTCAGTAGTTTTCTATAACATTCTGACCAAAGTTGCCAGTCGGAGGTTCGTAGAATACACCATGCAGTCCACATACATCCAAGAGAATCCTTCGACTAACAACTTTGGTCAGAATGTTAGAGCAAACAGCTGTGAGTTTGGACACAAATGGGATATCCGCTTGTTTGAAAAATAGCATAAGCATAAGCTCGTAGCTGCAAAACTACTATGTAATATGTCATATCCTATAGTTTATTACCCTTTTCCTCGTTTCTGGTGTCGTTTGCGATTTCTTTGCCATTTTGAGTGCGTGATAGTCATCAACTCGAAACCACCGTTGTCCGGGCCCACACGAGCACCCAAAATGCAACAACGTATACACTCGCCGGTTAAATCCCACCCACAGGAGATCCCATATGTGTGCACACGGGCTAACCGGTGGGTGTATACGGTAACATAAAAATGAATTGATTCTGTGACCTTTCCTAGAAGCCGAAATATATGTGCTCATAGCAGTATCACAAACGTGACCGTCATCTTTTCTTTTGATATATGCACCATCAAACCTTTCAAAATGCACTTCTATAGAGCAGTATGAGAAATATTCATAGAGTAATGGGTGAAATGTGTAGATTATAATCCCCGTGTCTTAAAATATTAGTCATATTTGCCTAAGATCATGTAATAACACACGAATATTTCGCTTTTATTACAAGAATGCATGGTGGTATACTATGAACGCAATTTATCAAAACACAAACGAGTACCATATATTATCTTCAACAAAATCTAAACTTGACCAAAATTACCTACATACTCTGTAACAGAGTCTGTCGTTATACCTGGAAATAATATTTGGTTACATTCACCAAGGTCACATATACGCGAAGGGTACTATGTTTTCTGCAACCGCATTATACCATGTGTATCTCTTCTCCCTAATGATACACATATCTGCTGTACTCACAACCATAAATAGCAACGTTGAGTCAATGGTCACCGCTGAAATAACAGCTTTAAACGCTGATCACCTGATATTTTGCACAAGTTCATGGTGATTTTGGTAAGATCTTTTCAAACAACAAACTACGGAAAACTAATATTGTACATTGCGTAATAGCATATTGCAGTTGCAAGTTGCCGACTGAAGTAATTTTTTGAACAAATTGTCTACTAAGACACCGGTTTGGAAGCAGCACGAAAATTAGTCTTATATAATGTGTACGATGTACTGTCTATGGAGTGCGAATCTTTTGAAGAGATGGCAGTTTCTTTGCAATATAATAAGCATTGCAACATACGTGTATGGTTTATTATCACGGACAGTGCTGAATAATCCGGAAATGTAACTAATATTTATACCGCAAGATTTGCATTTAAGTTTCAGCGTTACGTTCAATAATTTATCATCACGCCGAATGAAACTACCATACACTGTGTGGCGAAACATTACTTCGTGTGTTGCATGCCCGAAATTATTAATTTTGGGCCCGACTGTAAACATAAAACCCCAACTTTTAAAGACGTATATCATTGGGTTTGACTTGCGTTGCAATGACCAATAAATCCTCAAGATGTATCTGTTTTAATGATCTGTGTACCTTTAAAGATATTTAACCACAGACTTGTATATTATATTACTAATACGTATTTTACCTAATATGTGGTTATGCAATATCTTGCTTTCGTCCTGGCTTGGCTTGGTGGTTGCGGCCGTTTTGACAGCCATTTCATGACCGCGATTGTATTATTCTGATCGTGTCACTATATTCGCTCTCGTACTCATATTTCACATAAACTGATATAACTGCGTAATGCAGCCCAGTAATTAAACAACAGCACAGGGCCATGAAACGTCTAGCTAAGAAAGAAATTAAGCTGGCATATGATAAACACATCAGCACCATCCTTGAAGTTGCCAATGAAAACACACGTGACGACTATCAAAACAACAACTACCGACCAATTACTAAGAGTCTGTTCTCATTTATTAAGAATACCAGACAGTCCCAGAGCAGCATTGGAACCATAAAAGACCCAGCAGGTACAATACAAACAAACAATATAGACAAAGCAAATACCCTAAATAATCAATTTCAGTCAGTCTTCTCACCCAGGAACCCTCTCACTCTGTCACAATTCTCTCTAGCCTCCATCAGGGGCCATTTCAGTGAAACCTTTGTGACCACCAACAACTTTGGATATCTCAACATGGAAAACATAGAGGTATCAGAGGAAGGAATCCTAAAACTCCTATCAAATTTTAAAATAAACAAAGCAGCTGGGCCAGACAATATTAAACCAATTATTCTGAAACAACTCCGATACGAAATTGCCCCCCTTCTTACCAATCTTATTCAAAAGACATTGAAGAAAGGTGTCCTCCCACATGACTGGACAAAGGGTAATGTGGTTCCTGTATACAAGAAGGGTGACAAAACAAACCCGGCAAATTATAGACCGACCACCCTTACCTGTATCATCTGCAAACTAACTGAGCACATCATCGCATCCAACATCACGAAGCATCTGAAAAAGAATAAGATCCTCTCTGATCTGCAGCATGGCTTCAGGGAAAGAAAATCATGTGTAACACAACTCGTGCAACTAGCTGATGATCTTTTGAGACGCCTTGCTGCAGGGCAGCAGACTGATCTTATCGTGCTAGACTTCAGTAAAGCCTTTGACAAGGTAAACCATGGCAAATTGCTCTATAAACTTGAACATTCCGGCATTGGTGGAACCACATTAAACTGGATCAGAGCCTTTCTCAACAACAGAACCCAAATTGTTGTCCTGGAGGGGGATGCCTCCTCTGAAGTCTCAGTGACATCTGGGCCCCTGATGTTCCTGGTGTACATCAATGATTTACCAAACCACATTACTGCTCAAACACGCTTATTTGCTGATGACACCGCACTACACATGACAATAACTAACTCGAAAGACTGCGAACAATTACAAAATGACCTAAACAAACTACAGACATGGGAGCAAAATTGGGATATGGCCTTTAACCCCTCAAAATGTCAAGTCCTCACAGTCAGCCGCAAAGCAAAACCCATAATTTGTGACTATATCCTACACTCTCAAGTACTTGATCATGTCAATAATGCGCGATATTTGGGAATCGACATCACAAACAATCTCTCATTTAATGCCCACATACAACGAACAACTCTAAGTGCAAATCAGTCCCTGGGATTCTTAAAAAGGAATGTCAAAACACAAAATAAAGCACTCAAGAAAACATCTTATCAGGCCATTGTTAGACAAAAGTTAGAGTATGCCGCTGCAATTTGGTCCCCTCATACCTCAGAAAACATAACTTGATTTTGAACGAGTACAAAATCGGGCAATCCGTTGGATTTTTAATTACTATTCAAGATTCTCAAGTTTGTCAAAAATGAGGGAAGAATTAGAACTGAAACCCCTTGAGGACAGAAGAACCATCTCAAAATTATCCCTCTTCAGTAAAATAGTCCATAATCAAGTAGATATTACAATCCCAGATTACCTTCAGAAACCACTCAGACACAGCAGATATAGCAACGCTGACACTTATCGTTGAATTCATAGTGGGCCAAACTATTTTAGACATTCATTCTTCCCATCAACTGCTATAATCTGGAACCAACTCCCGCCTGATCTGATCAAGCTCTCTGACCCTGACCAGTTCAGGAGGAGAGCTTATCAGCTACAACCATGAACCTGACAGCAACCTTTATTTTTAAAATGCTTTTATCTGCACATATTATTTTAACTGACAAACTTGTCACCCTATCACTCTATTCTCCACTAACTTGCACTGACTGCGCCTGGTGATAACACCCATATATGGGGGGTCGACCAGTACCAATAGATAGCATAAGACTAGATTAGACAAAATAGAAGAGCAAAATACGACCAGATCGTTGACAACCAGTTTTTGGGGGTAGGGGTAATGTTTTTAGAAGTTTTGATATTTCAAAACGGATTTACTCAACATCTGTCTGAAATCATTTTGTAAATTTGGTACAGGCGATTATTGTGACACAATATTTAAACGGACATGGCTCATTCGAACCTCAAATTTTTTTTCTACGTAATATGGAACGAATGATACGATATAGGTCGACAAATAAACAAACTATTGATATACCGGCTTCATATGCTCTGAAAACACTTGTCAAAGTCACAACCATTTTTCAGCCGTTTTCAACTTTTCGCCAAAGTCAGACAAACGCTCTTTATTGCTACCATTTTATGAATAGCGATCTTTTCTGTTCCATATGTGCAATGGCTGGATTTTGTTTGGGACCCAAACACCTTGTTCATAGTTGCATTTTTCAATATTTCAATGCGTCATTTTGGGATACAGAATGGTCGTAGAAAGGTAGTTAAGATATTTATCGACCTATTTCGATACCGGGAAAAATTCAAAAGCGGATAATACTATTCGTATTTTGGAGCGCAAACCGCCATAATTATGGCTTTAAGAACCGTAAACTCGTAGGAATTTATAACCCCATTTACTATACTTTTAAAGTATGGAAAATAAGTTAATTTCGCTGTACCAAGAATTAATGTAAGATATAACTTTTTTCAAATATGTAGTTTAGAAATCCATGATATAATATCTGAAGACACAATGTTTTCGTGGAAATAAGCACATAACGGGCGTATTTTTAATGAGCGAAATACGCTCATATTGTCATTATTTAACTTCAAAATACGCCCACATTGTCATTATTTAACTTCAAAATACGCTCTATATGAACGTAAAACGCGTGTTTAAAAACAATTCAATGATGGACTATTACGATACGAAATACGCTCACATTGTCATTATTTAACTTCAAAATACGCTCTATATGAACGTAAAACGCGTGTTTAAAAACAATTCAATGATGGACTATTACGATACGAAATACGCTCATATTGTCATTATTTAACTTCAAAATACGCTCTATATGAACGTAAAACGCGTGTTTAAAAACAATTCAATGATGGACTATTACGATACGAAATACGCCCATATTGTCATTATTTAACTTCAAAATACGCTCTATATGAACGTAAAACGCGTGTTTAAAAACAATTCAATGATGGACTATTACGATACGAAATACGCTCATATTGTCATTATTTAACTTAAAAATACGCTCTATATGAACGTAAAACGCGTGTTTAAAAACAATTCAATGATGGACTATTACGATACGAAATACGCTCATATTGTCATTATTTAACTTCAAAATACGCTCTATATGAACGTAAAACGCGTGTTTAAAAACAATTCAATGATGGACTATTACGATACGAAATACGCTCACATTGTCATTATTTAACTTCAAAATACGCTCTATATGAACGTAAAACGCGTGTTTAAAAACAATTCAATGATGGACTATTACGATACGAAATACGCCCATATTGTCATTATTTAACTTCAAAATACGCTCTATATGAACGTAAAACGCGTGTTTAAAAACAATTCAATGATGGACTATTACGATACGAAATACGCTCATATTGGCATTATTCCAACGGACATGGCTCATTTGAACCTTAAAATTTTGTCTACGTAATTTGTAGGGACGGATACGATAGGTAGATGAATACACGAAATATTGATATGCCGGCTTCATATGCTTTGAAACTCACTTGCCATTTCCCAGCAGTTTTCAATTTTTCTACCAAATTCAGATAAATGCTCTTTATTGCTACCATATCAGGAATAGAATAACACGGAACGCTCTTTTCTGTTCCATGTCGTACAAATGGCTGTTTTTTATTTGGGACCCAAACACCTTGTTCATATTTGCATTTTTCATTACTTCAATGCATCTTTTTTGGTTACAGAATGCTCGCAGAAAGGTAGTTCAGAAATATATCGACCTATTACGATACCGGGAAAATTTCAAAAGCTAATAATATTATTCGTATTTTGGAGCGCAAACCGCCATGTGGCTTTATCTACCTTGTTCCATCGACACGAATTACGAGATATACGCTCTTTGTAATGTGTTTTCACTGCGACCCGCGTCATTATACAGAATAACGGGTATACGCTCATTATGGGCTTATTTCATAACCCAACCCGTCCATTATGGACCTATATGAATATGTGTGTCAAAAATGAACATATTGCATGAAGATATAAATTTATTGCTGAAGTGCATCATAGGAAACTTAATTTTTCTTGACTCAAGAAATTATTTTCACTTAGAAGACAGCCATCCATAAATATGTTTTTGTATTTCAGAATGTTCATGCCATGCCTATGGTGATCAACAGGACATTGCCTGAGATGAGTGTTAGGTCATATGGTCATAGCCAAGTCCCAAGCATCTAAATAATTGGCATACTTCCAGTCGATGCTACCTGCTTGACTGGACATTCCTACATGCCAACACTGGTTTTTATTGGGATGAAATATTTGCGGCTGCTTTATTCGCCGTGGTAATATACGTGGGTATGTAATATCATGTAATTAATTTTTTTAGAATATATATGACATAAATGAAGCATCCTCACTTAGAGCCAAGGCCATAAACTATTTGTTGATAAGATTTTTGTGTGAAATTATTAATTATTCTAGCAGTTCTTGGTACCTAAAGCGAAAGCGAAAAAAAATATATGCAATCAACCTCTCAAATGTATTAAAAACCATTGTTTTGGGTTACGTTTATGGAGTTAAAAAGGGCAATGTAAGTGCGATGGTATGAAAGGTGGTTCGTATGTGTAGGTATCTACTTGATCGATATAATGAATGAACACTATGCTGAATATACATATGTGAGTGGAACCGAGTAGTTATATTTTGAACATAAATATTTGAGTGAACTCATGGAATTATAAACTCAATGCAGGTGTGAGGGTGGAGTTTATTTTATTACAAGGAACCGGCTCATTGACCACATTGTGATGGTTACAGTTATGCCCTGTGCCAATGCATTCTCTTATATATGCGAGTCGACCATAGGTCGCCTCGCATATATAAGAGAATGCATTGGCCTAAAAAAAATCTTTTTTTAACACTTTTTACCATTTTTTCTTACATTCTTTAACAATTTTATAATTTTTAATGTGTTAAGCCAATGCATTCTCTTATATATGCGAGGCGACCTATGGTCGACTCGCATATATAAGAGAATGCATTGGCACAGGGCCGTTCTGTTGGGTAAAGGGTTCCGCAGAAAATTATGTATCGCTCACACAATCAGGACATCCTCTGTGTTTGCATCGAATATTTTCTGAATAGGTATTAATGATATCCGTTTTCATGCGATTTCGGAAGACATATCCTGGTTGGTCAGAGGTATATTTACTTTCCAGAGAATTTCATAAAGATTGGTAGATAGATTAAATTTATGTAAATAATAAATTGTGAGAATGTTTTCTTGTGTGAAATGTTGATCAGTGTGGCTTCTATATTTTTGTTCCATATAATTCTTATGAGTAGTTTTTCTCGCCGGACACCCCCATTCTAACACTGCACACATGTGTACTGTCATAATGTATTTAACGAAATGACATGCCATCC
Source organism: Siphonodentalium dalli (assembly GCA_032622095.1). Taxonomy (NCBI): domain Eukaryota; kingdom Metazoa; phylum Mollusca; class Scaphopoda; order Gadilida; family Siphonodentaliidae; genus Siphonodentalium; species Siphonodentalium dalli. The sequence goes on from CP136062.1 coordinate 199,354,383, forward strand.
ACGTAATCTAATAAAACAAATACAACCATTTGTTATCACACAACCAGACCCAACCATATGTTAATGTAGCCGACAGGACCGCCTGTTCTGCTCAAAACAGGTTCATATTGAACGTATTTCAAAAATCCATTTTTTAAAATCTGAATTACGCTCTATAATGAACGTAAATGGGGCACGAAAGCAGTCGTATATGAGCGTATTCACACTGCAAATACGTCCATATCGAGTGTATTTGATGCACACCTCCCCCATACGAAACACGCCCATATTGGCATTATTTAATCTAACTTTTTTCATCGACACGGTTTACCAGATTCACGCTCTTTATAATGTGGTTTCACTGCGGCCCGCGCCATTCAACGGAACAACGGGTACACGCTCATTATGAACTTTTCAGAATCGACAGTTTCCTGATCGGTCGACGGGAGTGTCGCATTTAATGCTAGACGCATTAAGCCGTGAGCGATTCGTGATCTTTTTTTTGTCGCCGGGCTTGACTCGTTATGGAATTAATCCCCAGTCAAGTCCAGTGCATGCTGAGCAGATTGCCGTATGCATATTGTCTTGGCTGGCATGTACATGCCTACAAGGGCAGACTGGACGTGGTTTTGGAGTACCGAGTCGCCCCGGCAGAACCCTCTGCCGGCCGTGGCTCGGTAAGACCGATAGGAATCCACCGGTCCGGGGCTGGCCAGACCACCGCAGACGGGATGGAGAGAGAGAGAGAAGATAAAGAAGAAGAAGACACCACCGCGCCGCCGCAGGGACGCCGACAGGAAGGCCATGTAGAGGCGGAGAACTGAGAGACGCCAAATTCGCCCCCACCTGGTCCCGGTGCAGCAACAACAGCAGCCTACCGTCGACGTGCCAGAAATCACCATCAGCGGAAACGACAGGGACGTCGATGTCACCACGGCCGTCCCTGTCGCCTGTCGACTTTGTGGTGATGGTGGAGACTTTGCCACCACTAGCACCGTCTCATAACCCGGATGCAGCGGAGGACTACAATCCACCGACACCGATACCTCCTGTGTCCCCCGACGGCATCGCGGAAGAGGAGCAGGAATCACTAGTGATTCACCACCCCCTGTTCCCGTCGAAGATGGTGAAACCGAACATCAGAAGTACACGAGAGCAAGAGCATCTGACCATCAAAAGTACTTGGAGAAACAACAACAAAAATTCGAACAGATCCAGGATCTAATACGACAGCAGCAGCAACAGACATATCCACCATCTTCGACGGAGAAACCAAATTCAAAGAAAAAGAGGAAAAAGAACAAATAATTTAACATCTTTAATTGCTTATTCTTTATTTTAGCTTGATTCTTAATAAAAGGCATTAATATGAGGGGTGAAGGAAATGGCATATTGGCCCTTTCGACCATCCCGGTGCTAGCCCCCCCCCCCCCCAAATCACGGGAGAAAAAAAAACGTTTTGCGCGCCCCATTTACGTTTATAGAGCGTAATTCAGATTCACATAACGCCGATATGGGCGTATATTTGGGCTCTTGAAATACGTTCAGTGTGAACCTATTTTCGTGAGGATATGTTGGACAGGAATAACTTAGACAATCTCAATCGATTGCCCACTAAACCATGTATGCATAATTGTAGCATTCTTTGCGTAGAAGGTTTTTCTTGCGAGAATGATTTCACTAGGTCTTTTTCTTAACTTAGAATCCTGCATACTCGCCTAAACTTCTTATGTATCTTTGAGGTGACCACTAGATGGAATCCATCACATTTTTTCTCTCCAAATTTCGTTAGTGTCCATCTTGAATTTTATTCTTTGCACGACAAAATCCTTTGACACACGGGAGCCATATACTTGTTTTCCGCAATTCTATAAAACAAAATGACCGCCAGCAGCCATCTGGGATTTTACTCTTTGCTTGACTAAATCCTTCGGCCCATCTTACATGCCAAACCCCTTATACAATCATCACCAAACTTTATCAAGATCTTCGGGGTGATTTCTGGATGGGGAATTGTTCCCTTGTTCGTTAAAACCATGGCTTCCAGCGCCCATATGGGATTTCACTTTGAAATATCAACACATCATGCATCCCACATAAATTTTATTGCAGAAATGTTTTGAAAATATCCAGGCATGTTCAGGATCACTTCTAGATGGGGCTATCGAATTTGATATTTTCGGTGAAAAACATCATGGCTGCCCGCAGCCATCTTTGATTTTACTCTTTGCATGACTAATACTTCAGTACATCCTACATCAAGCATTGTTCTCCCAATTGATCTGAACTTCATATGGGTTTTTTTGGTGACTATGCCGTTGCTTAAACATTTGAACTTTCCGCATTCTTACGGCGCCATTGCCTGTAATGTGTGGTATTACCCCCTCTGCAAGATGAGATACAGCGTCATTGTCACTTTCACGGACACACATTCAAAACGTTTTAAGGGGTCTCCGTGGCTCAGTCGGCTAGGGGTATAATTCCAAGCCGTCTCCATGTATCCATGATGTACTTTGTAACTCAAAATCGTTATATGGTGGAGTTGCCAATTACTCACCGATGACCGATAGTTTGCCGCACATTGTCGACGAGGATATGAGCCTTTGAAATCACTGTTATATTAGCCCTAAGTGTGCGGATTTCCTCCACCACTAAAACTGGCAATGTTGTCATTTGGCCTTAGTTGCTGAAAGGGACATTAAAACATAATCAATCACTCAAATAATCAAAACGTAGTATTAAATCTTCCTCTGTTTGATGTCAATATCTGATCACCACATTAAGAGGCTCGTCTAATTATTTTCTGTGATAGTAAAGGTACCGATGACAGTTATATGGCGTCCAATCCGATCGGGCATCTTTAACTCTGTTGATGCTACGCCAGCACCACAGATGGACGCACCAGTACCACGCTTTATGTACATAGATTGTGGGCGTATATGGTTAATGTGGTGTATCTCAGGTGTCGTTTGTTATAATTTGTTCAAACTTCATATGTGAGTGGAATTATGGATGGGCCACATATAACCACTTTGCCCACCATATGGAGGTCACGTGTCCTTGGTGGCCATCTTGGATTTCTTCTTAAATGCCTGTATTTCGGGTATATTCAGGTGTATAAAGGCATATATCCGCGATAAAATAATGTAACCACTATATAGTATGGTGCATTGACTATTATTGTGTTATTATCAGCTACTATATTGTAGGCAGTGACTCACGTGGCTTGTACGCTCACATCATTAGGCGTTCAAAAATGATGCGTCTCGGTTCGTTTAAAAAGAAATTAATAATAAGCGGATTTTCCAGATTGTCGCAACCGCCTGATGTGTTTGCTTCTTTTTCAGTTCGAATACATACTCACAAATAATAACTTAGAAATACAGACGTTCCTGTAACATACCCCAATATTTAAAGACATTTCACTTTTATTAACACATCAGCTGAAAAGCCCAAAACTCTCAACAAATAGCTGCTGCACCTGGAGTGACCTGCAAATAACTAAGTGAACAGATTCATGAGAAATCGTGTCTTCATCATGACTAGAAAAATGTCATCATCAGCATTGGTCTTGCCTGGTCTGTAAAATAAACTCAAAATTAAGACAAACAAGAGCCGATGGCCATGTCTGCGCTATAGCATCAAACTTTGCAGAAGAAAGTACATATGGCGGCGGATGATGAACAACGTTTGCTCGTTTCCATTCCGGCGGAAAGTACGATTCTCAGATAAAATAGTTGAAGATTTGGGAGAGAGTCATAAGCAAGCTTGTGCAGTTAACAGTCGCGGACTAATAATAGAGACCTTTCGCTCCTCACGTTTACGATTACGAATACGGATAGCTATTCGTAGTCGTAAATATATCCGTAAGGCCAAAAAGTCCTTTCGCAAAACGATTTCGCGTAAGAGTTTTGACGAACACGTACGATCATTATTTCGTACCGCTTTTACAACTCAAAGCGTGTGTTTGGTATACAGTCCATTAATACTTCACTTATCGTCTCATTTGCAACAATGCGATAATCATGACATGTTAATATTGTCAATAATTCGACCAGTCACAACGTACGACCCGGGATTTTCTCTTGATATATTGTGACAATACAGGTATAAATGCCAGGTCATATGTGGTGGAAATTCAGTTCGTTGTTAGCATGGATGACCGCAGATAGACGTTATGCTGATGGGGAAGAGGGGTTCCTGAATTTGGACCTTGCATCAACCACGACGCCATCGTTCAAGCCCCTTCAAGTCCGCGAGTTGATTTCAATGCGATTTCGGCTTCACCTCTTTGGGTTTAGGAAATCCGACATAAGGTTGATGTGCTCGCTGATGTGCATCATTTCTGATTTGTTACTACCAAATCGAAACAAAGTCGACACGGTAGAATCGTTGTGCTTCAAGTGGCTTTTTTGTGTTCAGATATTTGACAAACCGGCACAATTTCGTTGAACAAAATATTGATAAATAACAGGTTTTGGGCAATTTTATACTATAGTTGACTGTGGTTAGCATTAAGTTTGGGCAATTACTCGATTCTGATAACAGAAGCGGCATTTCAACAAAATTGTTGTTGTTGGAATCTGATTGAGTACCTTTAAATGCCGCATTTGTGCGAGTTGTGTTTTTTAAATTAAAAATAAATGCAAAGATAAAACATAACCGAGACTGCTGAGCTCTGGTTATGTCGGTGGGTGTGCCAAATATTCTTTTAGTAACACCAAATCCATGTCAGCCGTATATTTTTTGGCGACTGGTTTCATAGTGCACTTCTATTACTGCAAAGTTGTGAATAGCTATCTTATTTCGCGGGAAGCTCGAGATTCACGACGACGAGTAGAGTGATTGCCAATCTAAACAGCACACCGAGGTCGTAGCTCAATACAACTGGATGGCTTACATGATATACATATACAATCTCGAACGGAGTAAAGTGATATATTGCAGAAAATAAATTTCAGGTGTTATTTGAGCTTATTAGAAACCATGAAATCGTAACCGTTCTTACGGATAGTAAAATACGACAACGATTAGAAAGTACACAAATGTTGGTGACGTAGTACCCTATCCGTATCCGTAATCGTAAACGTGAGTTTTGCGAAAGGTTTCTAATATCAGGACCAGATGCCTTACCGGGTTGGAGTTCTTTTAACACATTCAAATATTGTAGCTCAGTTATTCTATCACTGCGTGAGGTCAAGTTATGTGATCAGCCGATGTTGGTGGAGATATTTTGTTCCATCGAGGGATACGATGTTAAAGAAGTAGTCGGACACGTCGGATTTTTCTTCATCCGACACAACTTTACATTGTCCAACTGGGAGGCACATGTTGGTGGAATGATTGTTCAATATTTTCCACCATTTACCAGGCTTTGTTTTTTGGAATAATTGAGGACTGTTTGCACTTTTAATAAATTAAATTTGTTATATCTCTCTTCAGAAATAACTTCGTTTCGAATTGTTGTATATTTGCTCCATGAGGCAGGGGCGGACAAAAAGTGCATACATAAGGTTGATTTTTTTCACCAATTTTGCGACCCACACACCCTTCCGTGTAATTTGTATCCATAACATTTTTGACACCCACCGCCGCCCATCTCCAAATTTGGTCCATTTAAGTCTCCTATTCCAACCAGGTTTTTTTTTAACCGCAATTATTGTTACTTCCTATTTAATTCCAAACAAAGACTGCTATGAATTGCAAATTGAATCAATCACTCGATCTGGTCCAGTTTGGTCTTAATAATCTAAGTGCACAAGGCCATTCAAGGAGCTCTGAATATATGCAATACTGTTTATCATCTGGGAAGACATTCCCCAGTTAATACAAAAGCTTTATATTATATGATTAACAATGTTGATCGATCTAACTATTTCTATACATATATAAGCTACATTCTTGTCCTGCATAATCTTACAATAGCACCAAATGTTGAAAGTTAGTGATTAACATTTCGAGAAAATGGGTTACCTTTTGTGTCCCGTTGCTTTTGCGTGCTAACGTTAAGGGATCTTGTCCAAACCAATCACCAAAAAGCAGTGCAATCGCAACTGTAAACCCTTTCTTCGCATGAATAGGTAACTGTTATCTGGCCATCTGGCTGTACTGTGCTATTGCAAAATTATACCCTTGTTCTTACGGTTATACCGTCCTGCATATATATATATATATACACTGATGTATGCATATTAAAGATACAGTTGTCACTGCATGTTGACGTGTAATGAAACTGAATGCCATTGAATGTTACAGGAAAGTGCCTGTCTAGCCTACCAGAATCTAATCTTTAATCTTTATTAAAATATGATAAACCTGTCACAATTGACATTATTTTTCACAAATCTTAAATAACCAGTACTTCATAGTGACATGTTTGCAAGCATAATAGCAGATAGGTATGGGAGAAATAACCATAACATAACCATATTGTATACATATCTTGATCACAGACAATTATTACATATGCTGACATATGCATTTTTGTTAGTTCACACACATACCCCGTTTTAACATTAGTTTTTAATGAATTTCACCAATGTTATCACATATCAGGGGTTAAACTACTTTAAGTGCTTCAGTTCTAGTCAACAGAGAACACTAGAACACATGCAAGCTGTTTTAAACTTAAACAAAGTATAATATTGTATTTGGAATACTTGTATTCTCCAGACATTCACCCACCCGGGGGACATTGTGTATCGCAATTTTTACCCCCCCCCCCCAATTGTATAAGGCGGGGTATTTCTTCTTTAGCCGATTTATGAATCATTTAACTTGGTCTAATTAAATAGTTAATCCATGATCCAATCAGAGTCGTCGCGTTTCGCATTTGCAGCTGGTAAATGTATGGGGGATATGTGGTAAATGTATGGGGGATATGTGGTAAATGTATGGGGGATGTGTGGTAAATGTATGGGGGATATGTGGTAAATGTATGGGGGATTTGTTTTGGTAAATGTATGGGGGATATGTGGTAAATGTATGGGGGATATGTTTTGGTAAATGTATGGGGGATATGTTTTGGTAAATGTATGGGGGATATGTGGTAAATGTATGGGGGATATGTGGTAAATGTATGGGGGATATGTGGTAAATGTATGGGGGATATGTGGTAAATGTATGGGGGATATGTGGTAAATGTATGGGGGATATGTGGTAAATGTATGGGGGATATGTGGTAAATGTATGGGGGATATGTGGTAAATGTATGGGGGATATGTTGTAAATGTATGGGGGATATGTGGTAAATGTATGGGGGATATGTGGTAAATGTATGGGGGATATGTGGTAAATGTATGGGGGATATGTGGTAAATGTATGGGGGATATGTGGTAAATGTATGGGGGATATGTGGTAAATGTATGGGGGATATGTGGTAAATGTATGGGGGATATGTGGTAAATGTATGGGGGATATGTGGTAAATGTATGGGGGATATGTGGTAAATGTATGGGGGATATGTGGTAAATGTATGGGGGATATGTGGTAAATGTATGGGGGATATGTGGTAAATGTATGGGGGATATGTTGTAAATGTATGGGGGATATGTGGTAAATGTATGGGGGATATGTGGTAAATGTATGGGGGATATGTGGTAAATGTATGGGGGATATGTGGTAAATGTATGGGGATATGTGGTAAATGTATGGGGGATATGTGGTAAATGTATGGGGGATATGTGGTAAATGTATGGGGGATATGTGGTAAATGTATGGGGGATATGTGGTAAATGTATGGGGGATATGTGGTAAATGTATGGGGGATATGTGGTAAATGTATGGGGGATATGTGGTAAATGTATGGGGGATATGTGGTAAATGTATGGGGGATATGTGGTAAATGTATGGGGGATATGTGGTAAATGTATGGGGGATATGTGGTAAATGTATGGGGGATATGTGGTAAATGTATGGGGGATATGTGGTAAATGTATGGGAGATATGTGGTAAATGTATGGGGGATATGTGATAAATGTATGGGGGATATGTGGTAAATGTATGGGGGATATGTGGTAAATGTATGGGGGATATGTGGTAAATGTATGGGGGATATGTGGTAAATGTATGGGGGATATGTGGTAAATGTATGGGGGATATGTGGTAAATGTATGGGGGATATGTGGTAAATGTATGGGGGATATGTGGTAAATGTATGGGGGATATGTGGTAAATGTATGGGGGATATGTTTTGGTAAATGTATGGGGGATATGTTTTGGTAATGTATGGGGGATATGGCAGCTGGTAAATGTATGGGGGATATGGCAGCTGGTAAATGTATGGGGGATATGGCAGCTGGTAAATGTATGGGGGATATGTTTGTGCTCAGTTAATTTGTGCATCAGAGTTGCGCACATATCCTCAAGTGAAAAGTTTCAAATGGCTGGGTCCGTACATGTATACAGTGTGTTTTTATGTGTACTGTCGTTTTTTTTTTGGGGATTTTCAATTTGCATGTATACCGGAACGTTATGGCGAACAAGGTCACACACGAAATGTTATAAGCTTCCTGATTCCTTTAATGTGCAATAACACTATAGACGAGTTTTTTTTCAATGACAATTCTGTAACATTTGTCGATTCGTCGATAACTTGCTGGAGAGAGAAATTATTTGTTATGGAGGACACATTGGCATTTATTATACACAACACCTATTGTATTATATCTCTACTATCAGGTTCGTGGAAACCAGGTATACGTAAACCGTGTTCATTTTTGGTACTATAAGTCATGACTCCGTAAAAAACCATCCACGTCATATGGTATTGGACTTATGGACAACTCCCAACACACTCAGTGGAAAACTGACAGCTCTCTGTGTGCCCCAGGTCTAGATTTAGACAAAATAAGGTGAAGGTTTCTAGTATGTCTTCATAAAAGCGATTCCCTCTCCGTTGGCCTTAAGTCAATCCGTCAACATACTTCGTGCAATTATCTAGATACGTTTCGTTAATTAAGTTGTAGTCTTCAATGATCGTGATGCCGTCCCGTTTTAGGTAGTCTCTGATTTATTTATCATGCTGTAGTGTTCGAGAGAGAATGTTACGACATTACGAAATTAAGTTCATCTCGATTTATGGCATGTCGTTCGTCGGGTTTGTGTCAATCTGGTCTCGGGAGACGCAAACACATAAATACTGCGCTCGAGTCTTAATGGAACTATGTATAAATTGCTGCCGATAATCATCATTGATGATCCCTGTATTGACTACATTTAATAGTAGTCTGCTTTGATACGGAGTCCATCAATTTGAATCATTATATATCAATAGTCTGAGACAAGTCTTTCTACTTTCCGTCCCGGTAAAAAATAAGTATAAGTTTGGCAATAAACGACGCGACAAGAAAAAACTAATGTCATCGGCCGATTGATTGATTGATTAATTGGACTTTAGCGTCGTTTCAGCCGCTAAAACGTATCACAAACTCAAATCTAAAATCTGTTATTCACCCGACACATGTATGTGACATAAAAGTTCGTATAGCAATAATCTTGAATCAAGGAACTGGCCTTCGTCACACATACGTGAATTCTCCAAGTCATTCATTTTCAATTGCATGGTGTAGGGTGATTGATTATATATTAAATGGTTATGGGCTAGTTTGGAGTCAGTCGATAAGCGATGAACCGATCAAGTTTTCACAAACGTGCATTTATATGCACGTAGAAAACCAACTGCTTATAGATCAGCCAGTTGTTACATGATCATAATGAGCTATGTACACGTACATAATTAATAAATAGAACATGGCTTGGACTTGATTACGTGGGTGTAGTGCGCAGTTCGAACTTGTAGAATGCATACTGCATAATATTTTCCTACTAACTGCTGGACTGTTGAAATGCCCTTCATAAGACATTAAAAGAAAGCAAGTACAACTCGTTTTACTGAGAACAAGTATGACTATCCACTTACCAATAAACAGCCTAAGAGAAAAATAAATGTCTCAAGAATTTGTTGAAATCTAGTTCAATAAACCGAAACGTACATTTTCTGGTTTATTTTGAATGCAAGAAATCTCGAAACTGTACCACAATCAGAAACCAACCAATTGTTTTCACTTCGCAAGTTGACGTCGTTCCTGTGAACAAAAATGTTCTCACCAATGCTTTAATTTCATTTGGACACGCTTTCCTAGACAATCTTTCTTGGCAGTGCAGAAAAAATTGTTTTAAAGACACAAGTGAAGCTTACTGATTGGCGACATGTTTCACACTGTCATATGCCAAATTGGCCAATGCCCTATTTTTATTCAAAATGGCAAAAAAAAAGTTCCATTTGGCAAAATTTTGGCCAAAGATTATTACCCCAAATCTAATTCAAAAGTCAAATGTATTTTGTAACGGGAGCGAGTCTCAGCGAGATGAGAATTAACGTGACGTGAAACACTCCGGCAGGATGATCAAATAGAAATTGAGAATAATCTTGCTCAAAGTAGTTATTTTTGTTACGAATTTTAGTCCAAAATAACAACAGACATCGTTATTCTTATATATCAATTAAATACAATGACTCTCGATGGCGAAATAATTTGTATTTGTTTATCGCCGAAAAGTTGCGTACTGAATCGAGATGTAAATAATTACAATTGAGCGTAGTTCAGACGATGTTTCCTGTGGTCGATTTCTTTTAAATTTTCGGCAATGTTAGTAGAATACTACATTCCCCAGGTTGGCATAGAGCCTGGGTACTGACTTATCAATTTCACGCACCCGAACAAGTCCATAACATGGTTTTAAATTTATAGTATAATCATCTGCTAGTTGATTAGGTAATAGAGCTTAATGGTAACAACATGCACTCATGCCAGTGCCCTATCAAACATTGGGCGACCTAATGTAATAAAACAGTAACGATTATTAACACTGATAAATCCCTTGTCTGTCATATAATAAGGCTGATTGGTAGATGGTGGTAGTAGTATATTGTCAAGTAAGTATGTGGGATTAAAGAAGTATAGACACGATATTTGAACTGAAGGTATGGACATAATTATGTAGAATGTTAAATAAAACAAAACTATTCATTACGGGTGAGATCAGAAAATGAGGTTTAATTTGGCCAAAATAAATTATAAATGGCCAAATATTTGCCCAAAAGTATTTTTCGGTCTGGCGTAAACATTGGTTGGCGAGTGCACACATCCTCTCCATCTACCGACAGTCAATTAACTGTACAATATATAACGACTAACAACACATTCATCAAGTATTATAAATAGTTTTCTACTGTCAAACCAGACATTAAAAGCTACTTTATCTATTTCAATTTGAATTGTGGTAAATTAAAATAATTATTTGCTATTCGTCATTCACATAGACAATTTATGCCGCGTGTAGTGTTATGTTAATATTGAGTGGTTTAGATGATCATTCAGTTATTGAAAACATACGCATCTTACAGTGTTGAGTGTAAACCCTTTCTTCGCATGAATAGGTAACTGTTATCTGGCCATCTGGCTGTACTGTGCTATTGCAAAATTATACCCTTGTTCTTACGGTTATACCGTCCTGCATATATATACACTGATGTATGCATATTAAAGATAGTTGTCACTGCATGTTGACGTGTAATGAAACTGAATGTCATTGAATGTTACAGGAAAGTGCTTGTCTAGCCTACCAGAATCTAATCTTTAATCTTTATTAAAATATGATAAACCTGTGACAATTGACATTATTTTTCACAAATCTTAAATAACAAGTACTTCATAGTGATATGTTTGCAAGCATAATAGCTGATAGTTATGGGAGAAATAACCATAAAATAACCATATTCTGTGTACATATCTTGATCACAGACAATTATTACATATGCTGACATATGCATTTTTGTTTGTTCACACACATACCCCGTTTTAACATTAGTTTTTAATGAATTTCACCAATGTTATCACATATCAGGGGTGAAAACTACTTAAAGTGCTTCATTTCTAGTCAACAGAGAACACTAGAACACATGCAATCTGTTTTAAACTTAAACAAAGTATAATATTGTATTTGGAATACTTGTATTCTCCAGACATTCACCCACCCGGGGGACATTGTGTATCGCAATTTACCCCCCCCCCAATTGTATAACGCGGGATATTTCTTCTTTAGCCGATTTATGAATCATTTAACTTGGTCTAATTAAATAGTTAATCCATGGATTCATCCAATCAGAGTCGTCGCATTTCGCATTTGCAGCTAGTAAATGTATGGGGGATATGTTTGTGCTCAGTTAATGTATGGGGGATATGGCAGCTGGTAAATGTATGGGGGATATGTTTGTGCTCAGTTAATGTATGGGGGATATGGCAGCTGGTAAATGTATGGGGGATATGTTTGTGCTCAGTTAATGTATGGGGGATATGGCAGCTGGTAAATGTATGGGGGATATGTTTGTGCTCAGTTAATGTATGGGGGATATGTTTGTGCTCAGTTAATTTGTGCGTCAGAGTTGCGCACATATCCTCAAGTGAAAAGTTTCAAATGGCTGGGTCCATAAATGTATACAGTGTGTTTTTATGTGTACTGTCGTTTGTTTTGTTTTTTTTTTAAATTTGCATGTATACCGGAACGTTATGGCGAACAAGGTCACACACGAAATGTTATAAGCTTCCTGATTCCTTTAATGTGCAATAACACTATAGACGAGTTTTTTTCAATGACAATTCTGTAACATTTGTCGATTCGTCGATAACTTGCTGGAGAGAGAAATTATTTGTTATGGAGGACACATTGGGATTTGTTGGATTAATTTGCGTTTCAATATGATCTTTAAATTACATATTTCAATATCATTTCTACGTCTAAATTCTAATTTATTCTTGATATACACAACAACAACACCTATTGTATTATATCTCTACTCTCAGGTTCGTGGAAACCAGGTATACGTAAACCGTGTTCATTTTTGGTACTATAAGTCATGACTCCGTAAAAACCATACACGTCATATGGTATTGGACTTATGGACAATTCCCAACACACTCAGTGGAAAACTGACAGCTCTCTGTGTGCCCCAGGTCTAGATTTAGACAAAATAAGGTGAAGGTCTCTAGTGAGTCTTCATAAAAGCGATTCCCTCTCCGTTGGCCTTACGTCAATCCGTCAACATACTTCGTGCAATTATCTAGATACGTTTCGTTAATTAAGTTGTAGTCTTCAATGATCGTGATGCCGTCCCGTTTTAGGTAGTCTCTGATTTATTTATCATGCTGTAGTGTTCGACAGAGAATGTTACGACATTACGAAATTAAGTTCATCTCGATTTATGGCATGTCGTTCGTCGGGTTTGTGTCAATCTGGTCTCGGGAGACACAAACACATAAATACTGCGCTCGAGTCTTAATGGAACTATGAATATATTGCTGCCGATAATCATCATTGATGATCCCTGTATTGACTACATTTAATAGTAGTCTGCTTTGATACGGAGTCCATCAATTTGAATCATTATATATCAATAGTCTGAGACAAGTCTTTCTACTTTCCGTCCCTGTAAAAAATAAATATAAGTTTGGCAATAAACGACGCGACAAGAAACAACTAATGTCATCGGCCGATTGATTGATTGATTAATTGGACTTTAGCGTCGTTTCAGCCGCTAAACCGTATCGCAAACTCAAATCTAAAATCTTGTATTCACCCGACACATGTATGTGACATAAAAGTTCGTATAGCAATAATCTTGAATCAAGGAACTGGCCTTCGTCACACATACGTGAATTCTCCAAGTCATTAATTTTCAATTGCATGGTGTAGGGTGATTGATTATATATTAAATGGTTATGGGCTAGTTTGGAGTCAGTTGATAAGCGATGAAACGATCAAGTTTTCACAAACGTGCATTTATAAGCACGTAGAAAACCAACTTCTTATAGATCAGCCAGTTGTTACATGATCATAATGAGCTATTTACACGTACATAATAAATAAATAGAGCATGGCTTGGACTTGATTACGCGGGTGTAGTGCCCAGTTCGAACTTGTAGAATGCATACTGCATAATATTTTCCTACTAACACCATGCAACTGCTGGACTGTTGAAATGCCCTTCATAAGACATTAAAAGAAAGCAAGTACAACTCGTTTTACTGAGAACAAGTATGACTATCCACTTACCAATAAACAGCCTAAGAGAAAAATAATTGTCTCAAGAATTTGTTGAAATCTAGTTCAATAAACCGCAACGCACATTTTCTGGTTTATTTTGAATGCAAGAAATCTCGAAACTGTACCACAATCAGAAACCAACCAAATGTTTTCACTTCGCCAGTTGACGTCGTTCCTGTGAACAAAAATGTTCGCACCAATGCTTTAATTTCATTTGGACACGCTTTCCTAGACAATCTTTCTTGGCAGTGCAGACAAAATAGTTTTAAAGACACAAGTGAAGCTTACTGATTGGCGACATGTTTCACACTGTCATATGCCAAATTGGCCAATGCCCTATTTTTATTCAATACAATTTTAGGGTTAACGATAGTCATCAAAATCCATAAACGTTGATTCCAAACGTGACAACAGCTCAACAACCAGAAAGACTGTTTCAGCGTGTTAGCATTCCTCACCAAAGTCCACTATTGCATGAAGACCGCCTTGCTAAGTTTCATCTAATTCTTCAAAATGCGATGCACTCATTTTGTTTGATGTTTGTTCTCAATCTTCCTTTATCAGGCAGAAGTTTTCCGACGAATTGGATCTTGCGCCGTTTGGAAGAAGGGACATTCGACTATACGATATTTGGATGTGCTAATTGTTAAATTGTTGTGGGACAGTGGGGACGTTCGGTGGAGTTAATAGTTGTTCCTGAACAAGAACATTAAATTGTACCCACATTTGAGAGGTTTAAACTTAGCTCATCCTTTCTTTGATGAGAATAGGTTTAATATCGACATATTATTGGGGCTATATTTGTATTATGATGTAGTGGAGGACACGCAAATAAGAGGAGCAGATGTGCCAAGCTGGGATATTTTATCACGTGACATGTGCGGACACATTAAAGGAGGTTACACATCCACGTTCGGCATATTGACTGATCATTCTGACGATGACCGCATAATTGAGAGATTTGTGTCTCTTGAGTCGCTTGGTATCGAATCTCCGAACAGTTTAACGGGTAACCATTAAAATACTATGGAATGTTGTGCACCACAGGTATATATACTCGGACTCATCCTATTTCTAATGCATGTCCATGACATGCCCAACAGTATCAGGGAACAACGCTAAAACCATTCAGAATAAGATAAACGATGAACTGGATAAAGTATACCGCTGGTGCTGTAGTAACTGCCTATTCCTCAACGAATCAAAATCTAAATATATGTTGTTGCATCTACAAAATAATGATTTTAAATGGGCAGATCTGGGAACTAAATTGAATAAAAAGGAACTAGTTCGTGTAAGTTATCAAAACCAAGAGAAATCCCTTAAATTCTTTTGCATAATCATTGACGAAAATCTTAGTTTCAAATACCACATATCAATGTTAACCAGAAAAATATAACACGCAATATAATGTCTAGGTAAACCCCAACGATTTCTTCCAAAAAAGCGCACTAAAAACTCTGTATTTCTCCTTAATTCACAGTATAAAAGATATCGCAGTCATGCAGAGCCGTTGTTTAAAATACTAAAACTACTTAAAATCCATGACCTGTATCATCTTCAAATAGCATTGTTTAAGTACGATTGGATAAACTAAAGTTCCCCGCCGTCTTTCGAACATTTATTTAAGAATACCCCTATATCGCCCACACGACAAATCGGCAACTTGGCTACTACAATTCCAAGGACGAATTTCTCACAAATTCTACCAAAATACTAATTTCCGTGTGTTTGTGGAACTGCTTGGACCCAACAATGGCAAAAATAATTTGGCAACAACTATTTTCATTTGGCAAAAGAATACTACATTCCCCAGGTTGGCATAGAGCCTGAGTACTGACTTATCAATTTCACGCACCCGAACAAGTCCATAACATGGTTTTAAATTTATAGTATAATCATCTGCTAATTGAATAGGTAATAGAGCTTAATGGTAACAACATGCACTCATGTCAGTGCCCTATCAAACATTGGGCGACCTAATGTAATAAAACAGTAACGATTATTAACACTGATAAATCCCTTGTCTGTCATATAATAAGGCTGATTGGTAGATGGCGGTAGTAGTATATTGTCAAGTAAGTATGTGGGATTAAAGAAGTATAGACACGATATTTGAACTGAAGGTAGCGACATAATTATGTAGAATGTTAAATAAAACAAAACTATTCATTAAGGGTGAGATCAGAAAATGAGGTTTAATTTGGCCAAAATAAATTATAAATGGCCAAATATTTGCCCAAAAGTATTTTTCGGTCTGGCGTAAACATTGGTTGGCGAGTGCACACATCCTCTCCATCTACCGACAGTCAATTGACTGTACAATATATAACGACTAACAACACATTCATCAAGTATTATAAATAGTTTTCTACTGTCAAATCAGACATTAAAAGCTACTTTATCTATTTCAATTTGAATTGTGGTAAATTAAAATCATTATTTGCTATTCGTCATTCACATAGACAATTTATGCCGCGTGTAGTGTTATGTTAATATTGAGTGGTTTAGATGATCATTCAGTTATTGAAAACATACGCATCTTACAGTGTTGAGTGTAAACCCTTTCTTCGCATGAATAGGTAACTGTTATCTGGCCATCTGGCTGTACTGTGCTATTGCAAAATTATACCCTTGTTCTTACGGTTATACCGTCCTGCATATATATACACTGATGTATGCATATTAAAGATAGTTGTCACTGCATGTTGACGTGTAATGAAACTGAATGTCATTGAATGTTACAGGAAAGTGCTTGTCTAGCCTACCAGAATCTAATCTTTAATCTTTATTAAAATATGATAAACCTGTGACAATTGACATTATTTTTCACAAATCTTAAATAACAAGTACTTCATAGTGATATGTTTGCAAGCATAATAGCTGATAGTTATGGGAGAAATAACCATAAAATAACCATATTCTGTGTACATATCTTGATCACAGACAATTATTACATATGCTGACATATGCATTTTTGTTTGTTCACACACATACCCCGTTTTAACATTAGTTTTTAATGAATTTCACCAATGTTATCACATATCAGGGGTGAAAACTACTTAAAGTGCTTCATTTCTAGTCAACAGAGAACACTAGAACACATGCAATCTGTTTTAAACTTAAACAAAGTATAATATTGTATTTGGAATACTTCTATTCTCCAGACATTCACCCACCCGGGGGACATTGTGTATCGCAATTTACCCCCCCCCCCAATTGTATAACGCGGGATATTTCTTCTTTAGCCGATTTATGAATCATTTAACTTGGTCTAATTAAATAGTTAATCCATGGATTCATCCAATCAGAGTCGTCGCATTTCGCATTTGCAGCTAGTAAATGTATGGGGGATATGTTTGTGCTCAGTTAATGTATGGGGGATATGGCAGCTGGTAAATGTATGGGGGATATGTTTGTGCTCAGTTAATGTATGGGGGATATGGCAGCTGGTAAATGTATGGGGGATATGTTTGTGCTCAGTTAATGTATGGGGGATATGGCAGCTGGTAAATGTATGGGGGATATGTTTGTGCTCAGTTAATGTATGGGGGATATGTTTGTGCTCAGTTAATTTGTGCGTCAGAGTTGCGCACATATCCTCAAGTGAAAAGTTTCAAATGGCTGGGTCCATAAATGTATACAGTGTGTTTTTATGTGTACTGTCGTTTTTTTTTTTTTTTAAATTTGCATGTATACCGGAACGTTATGGCGAACAAGGTCACACACGAAATGTTATAAGCTTCCTGACTCCTTTAATGTGCAATAACACTATAGACGAGTTTTTTTCAATGACAATTCTGTAACATTTGTCGATTCGTCGATAACTTGCTGGAGAGAGAAATTATTTGTTATGGAGGACACATTGGGATTTGTTGGATTAATTTGCGTTTCAATATGATCTCTAAATTACATATTTCAATATCATTTCTACGTCTAAATTCTAATTTATTCTTGATATACACAACAACAACACCTATTGTATTATATCTCTACTCTCAGGTTCGTGGAAACCAGGTATACGTAAACCGTGTTCATTTTTGGTACTATAAGTCATGACTCCGTAAAAACCATACACGTCATATGGTATTGGACTTATGGACAATTCCCAACACACTCAGTGGAAAACTGACAGCTCTCTGTGTGCCCCAGGTCTAGATTTAGACAAAATAAGGTGAAGGTTTCTAGTAAGTCTTCATAAAAGCGATTCCCTCTCCGTTGGCCTTACGTCAATCCGTCAACATACTTCGTGCAATTATCTAGATACGTTTCGTTAATTAAGTTGTAGTCTTCAATGATCGTGATGCCGTCCCGTTTTAGGTAGTCTCCGATTTATTTATCATGCTGTAGTGTTCGACAGAGAATGTTACGACATTACGAAATTAAGTTCATCTCGATTTATGGCATGTCGTTCGTCGGGTTTGTGTCAATCTGGTCTCGGGAGACGCAAACACATAAATACTGCGCTCGAGTCTTAATGGAACTATGAATATATTGCTGCCGATAATCATCATTGATGATCCCTGTATTGACTACATTTAACAGTAGTCTGCTTTGATACGGAGTCCATCAATTTGAATCATTATATATCAATAGTCTGAGACAAGTCTTTCTACTTTCCGTCCCGGTAAAAAATAAATATAAGTTTGGCAATAAACGACGCGACAAGAAACAACTAATGTCATCGGCCGATTGATTGATTGATTAATTGGACTTTAGCGTCGTTTCAGCCGCTAAACCGTATCACAAACTCAAATCTAAAATCTTGTATTCACCCGACAAATGTATGTGACATAAAAGTTCGTATAGCAATAATCTTGAATCAAGGAACTGGCCTTCGTCACACATACGTGAATTCTCCAAGTCATTAATTTTCAATTGCATGGTGTAGGGTGATTGATTATATATTAAATGGTTATGGGCTAGTTTGGAGTCAGTCGATAAGCGATGAACCGATCAAGTTTTCACAAACGTGCATTTATAAGCACGTAGAAAACCAACTTCTTATAGATCAGCCAGTTGTTACATGATCATAATGAGCTATTTACACGTACATAATTAATAAATAGAGCATGGCTTGGACTTGATTACGCGGGTGTAGTGCCCAGTTCGAACTTGTAGAATGCATACTGCATAATATTTTCCTACTAACACCATGCATCTGCTGGACTGTTGAAATGCCCTTCATAAGACATTAAAAGAAAGCAAGTACAACTCGTTTTACTGAGAACAAGTATGACTATCCACTTACCAATAAACAGCCTAGGAGAAAAATAAATGTCTCAAGAATTTGTTGAAATCTAGTTCAATAAACCGAAACGCACATTTTCTGGTTTATTTTGAATGCAAGAAATCTCGAAACTGTACCACAATCAGAAACCAACCAAATATTTTCACTTCGCAAGTTGACGTCGTTCCTGTGAACAAAAATGTTCGCACCAATGCTTTAATTTCATTTGGACACGCTTTCCTAGACAATCTTTCTTGGCAGTGCAGAAAAAATAGTTTTAAAGACACAAGTGAAGCTTACTGATTGGCGACATGTTTCACACTGTCATATGCCAAATTGGCCAATTTTTATTCAAAATGGCAAAAAAAGAGTTCCATTTGGCAAAATTTTGGCCAAAGATTATTACCCCAAAATCGTAAATCTAATTCAAAAGTCAAATGTATTTTGTAACGGGAGCGAGATGGGAATTAACGTGACGTGAAACACTCCGGCAGGATGATCAAATAGAAATTGAGAATAATCTTGCTCAAAGTAGTTATTTTTGTTACGAATTTTAGTCCAAAATAACAACAGACATCGTTATTGTTATATATCAATTAAATACAATGACTCTCGATGGCGAAATAATTTGTATTTGTTTATCGCCGATAGTTGCGTACTGAATCGAGATGTAAATATTTACAATTGAGCGTAGTTCAGACGATATTTTCTGTGGTCGATTTCTTTTAAATTTTCGGCAATGTTAGTAGAATACTACATTCCCCAGGTTGGCATAGCGTCTGAGTACTGACTTATCAATTTCACGCACCCGAACAAGTCCATAACATGGTTTTAAATTTATAGTATAATCATCTGCTAATTGATTAGGTAATAGAGCTTAATGGTAACAACAGGCACTCATGTCAGTGCCCTATCAAACATTGGGCGACCTAATGTAATAAAACAGTAACGATTATTAACACTGATAAATCCCTTGTCTATCATATAATAAGGCTGATTGGTAGATGGTGGTAGTAGTATATTGTCAAGTAAGTATGTGGGATTAAAGAAGTATAGACACGATATTTGAACTGAAGGTATGGACATAATTATGTAGAATGTTAAATAAAACAAAACTATTCATTAAGGGTGAGATCAGAAAATGAGGTTTAATTTGGCCAAAATAAATTATAAATGGTTTTCGGTCTGGCGTAAACATTGGTTGGCGAGTGCACACATACTCTCCATCTACCGACAGTCAATTAACTGTACAATATATAACGACTAACAACACATTCATCAAGTATTATAAATAGTTTTCTACTGTCAAACCAGACATTAAAAGCTACTTTATCTATTTTAATTTGAATTGTGGTAAATTAAAATAATTATTTGCTATTCGTCATTCACATAGACAATTTATGCCGCGTGTAGTGTTATGTTAATATTGAGTGGTTTAGATGTATATCATTCAGTTATTGAAAACATACGCATCTTACAGTGTTGAGTGTTATTTCACCTCACCTAGAAATGGCGCCTTCTGATTGGTGTAGTATGGAATCCTATTAGGGCCACTTGCTAATGGCGCTTTCGGCGCGCGCCGAAAGCGACAAAAAGTGCGCCATTAGAACGCGCCGAAAGCACCGAAAGCGACAAAATATGCGCCGTTACGGCGCACTATTTGTCGCTTTCGGCGCACTTTTTGTCGCTTTCGGCGCTTTCGGTGCGTTACTAATGGCGCACTTTTTGTCGCTTTCGGCGCGGCCGAAAGCGCCATTAGCAAGTGGCCCTAATAGGATTCCATAGTGTAGGGCAAAACACAGGCAACAATATCGAGGACATATACAGAAATGTGTCCACCAATTTACTAAAACACCAAACTGATCACAGATATATGTATAATTCTGAGCTAACAATTGGTCATTTGTTAATACATATATCATTTTGATCATCTCCAGATCACGAATGTCTAACCAGCTGTTCGTAAATATGCTGCTTCACCGAAAATGTCACTGCCATTGTTCGATGGTATTTAGTGCAATGACAAACGTCCTGGGACTCGTCCAATGCTGTAGATTCATTGTCTTAGCTTGAATTGTCAGCTGTTCAAAATTTCAACATCTCCGGTCATTGTTAAGGATATCAGCTTCGTTGTCTATTGGTGGACTTACGCTGACCAGTGGCAAATACTTATATTAAGTGCCATTGATACTAAACAGAGATTCTGCCAAACACACTGCACATTCTACATCGTAAATGGGCATGTTCACTTCGATGGTTATACAGATGTTACCGACAATTCAAAGGGGGAATTTAGTGCGGAAATGCATCCGATACTTTCTGCGAACTGAAGCGGATATATTGTCACATGGCCAGATAACACGAGCCCATCTAAAACCATCTTCCTTCTGATCTTGATGCGTGCGCTATAAATACAAACCCCGGATGTCTAGTAACACGGAACCTACACGGAGTCTGTTGACCAACTATCGAGCCATGCGGACAGAATGTAGCAGGGAAATGAGGAAGGCTGAGTGGGATTACATCAACGCAAAGATAAAAGGTTTGGAACAAAAGACGACGAAACCATTCTGGAGATACATCAAAATGCGAAAACAAGATAACATCGGAGTGTCACCATTGAAATATCAAGACAAGCTGATTGATGACCCAAAAGGCAAAGCAGGAATCCTGGTAAAACATTTCCAGTCAGTATTCACCAAGAAGCAACCACAACTACCTGACCTACAATCCAAAATGCGAAAACATTGGCAAACTGACCGTGACAGTGAATGGCGTCGAAGCTCTATTGAAGAGATTAAACTCATCCAAAGCCTCGGGCCCAGACGGAATCCCAAACTCTATCGTGAAGAAGTGCGCAAAACAGCTGGCACCTGCCTTCAGGCTTATATTCCAATTCTCATTAGACACAGGCACAGTAACAATGGACTGGCGCAGCGCCAACATAGCTTCAGTCAACAGAATAGGAGACCGATATCAAGCGGAAAACTATCGTCCTGTGTCACTAACATCAGTACCATGCAAGCTAATAGAACACCTCATGTGCCACCATAACATTAAACACCTGGAGGAGCAAAACATATATCACAAAACTAAACCATGGCTTTCGAAGGGGCTATTCCTGCGAAACACAACTAGTAGTGACAACAGATGACATCTTACAACCATTTGAAAGAAATGGATCGAAGTGGCTACCCTTGACTTTTCTAAAGCTTTCGACAGTGTGTCGCATGACAGCCTAATGACCAAATTAAATAACTACGATATCAGAGGCCCGATCAACAGACGGCTAGCATCCTTTCTGAAAGAAAGATGAGAGTTGCACTCGAATGATATTTCTCGGAAGAAGTCGACGTGCTATCATGAATACCACAGGGGAAAGTGTTGGGACCTTTGCTCTTTCTCTGTCACATAAATGACCTACCGGACACAGTAACATGACAAGTCCGTATATTAGCAGATGACTGCCTAGCTGCTCTACCGGCAGATAAACAACTACAAAGACCACGAAATATTACAAGATATACGTAAACTGGAATCAATGGCCACCAAATGGGGAATGCGCTGTAATCCAACTAAGTGCTACATCGTGAGCTCAGATCAGAAGACACAAAGATATTACTAACTAGCAGGGCACATACTACAAGAAGTTACTAACAACCCATTGGTGTCCAATGTTCTAATAACATGCAGTGACAGCATCGATACCACTACGAAGAAAGCAAACTCCGCCCTACACTTCATTCGGCGAAATCTCAGGCACTGCCAAGTGGATCTTAGAAAAATGGCATACATAGCATTAGTCCGTCCCCATCTAGAGTATGCAGCAACAATCCTGCATCCACATTATGAGGAGGGCAAAACATAACTGGAGAAGGTACAACGCAAAGCAGCAGGTTCATAAAACAGGACTACCAATCGAGAGAGAAAGGCTGAGTAACATCAATGCTCAGTGAACTGCAACTACCATCACTTGAAGCAAGAATACAGGAACAGAGACTGGCACTCTTTTACAGAGTGGTTATGGGGTCGTTCCGGGTATCAATTCCGAACACTACCTGACAAATTACCTCCAAAGAGGAAAAAGAAACCAAAACAAATTCGAGGACTTTGTTAGTGACAACCACAAACAACGAAACTGCATTCGAACCAATTCATACCAATACAGACCAATAGCGATATTCCTTCTTTGCGACGACAGTATTTGGCTGCAACGAACTGGACAACAGTACAGTCAAAACCGTCGACTTAGAAACATTCAAGTCGGCATTTGGAGAAAAAATAACGCTCCTCCCACCGTTCTGTAAAGTCAGCTTTGGTTACTAGGACGTAAAAACTGCAGAAACAGATATAGACATATTAGAAGCTGCCCATGGTTGTGTACCCTTGAAAACATCGATGACAATAATAACTGAATCTACCACACGTTGGCCAAACAGGGGAGTGGAACCGTCTGATATATGCAGGAATTTTAATTTTCCCAATTGCGTGTTTTATGATGGTCAACATTTACCAGCTAACTGCAACATAACAGATACCAGGAAACGTAGCGAGATCGTTCGACGAAGGAAGTTGTGTTTTAACTGTCTTTCTAACACACATCGATGTTCTGGGTGTTATCTCGTTTCCGATGTAGGCTAGGCATATGTGTGACTCCAATCGAGGACAGCCAAGTAATGCATTTTTTAGGGTTAACGATAGTCATCAAAATCCATAAACCACGTTGCAGTGCAACGTTGATTCCAAACGTGACAACTGCTCAACAACCATAAAGACTGTTTCAGCGTGTTAGCATTCCTCACCAAAGTACATTATTGCATGAAGACCGCCTTGCTAAGTTTCATCTGATTTTTCAAAATGCGATGCACTCATTTTGTTTGATGTTTGTTCTCAATCTTCCTTTATCAGGCAGAAGTTTTCCGACGAATTGGATCTTGCGCCGTTTGGAAGAAGGGACATTCGACTATACGATATTTGGATGTGCTAAATGTTAAATTGTTGTGTGACAGTGAGGACGTTCGGTGGAGTTAATAGTTGTTCCTGAACAAGAACATTAAATTGTACTCACATTTGAGAAGTTTAAACTTAGCTCATCCTTTCGTTGATGAGAACAGGTTTAATATCGACATATTATTGGGGCTATATTTGTATTATGATGTAGTGGAGGACACGCAAATGAGAGGAGCAGATGTGCCAAGCTGGGATATTTTATCACGTGACCTGTGCGGACACATTAAAGGAGGTTACACATCTACGTTCGGCATATTGACTGATCATTCTGACGATGACCGCATAATTGAGAGATTTTTGTCTCTTGAGTCGCTTGGTATCGAATCTCCGAACAGTTTAACGGATAACCATTAATTATTGTGACATATTGTGATTCGATTAGATTCAAAGACGGAGCGTATACAGCACGACTTCCGTTTAAACAAACATTTTAACTATCAATGAGAAATCCTTCAGCAGAGGATAAATTGCGAAGAAAACGCAGCAAGCAAGCACGAGGATGGATATACTAAGCGTCATGTCGGCAGCAGTGTATTTCACTAGAATTATACGCAGGCAGAATGGCAGACAAGGAGGAAGCATATCCTCAGAATCATGCCTGCAGCAATGTGTACAGTTAAAATTTGACGCATCATAAAAAGTTACGTTTGTGTCGAATGCAGCTGTGCGCTGAGTAAGAGGTAGAACATTCACGAGAAAGCCAGGGAGAAGAATATTCTCAACGAGATGTATACAGCAAGAGAAGGCAGTTAATTATTTGTTTTACGCAGCAAGCATGAAATGGTCGGAAGAACAGGCAAGGGGGGAGCATATCCTCAGCAACATGTCTGCAGCATTTATTTCAGTTGTTTATTTACGCATCATCCCATGGGAACCATGGCACACAATCCAAACAAACAGATGGATTAGTTAATATCACTTTGCTCGACACTATCTACTAAAACTTGCAGATACTAACGATGTCTCCGTGAAACTAATGAAACAAACAATCAATGAAACGGTCGGGCCACTCACGCACATTTTTAATCTCATTTGCTCAGGGAATTGTGCCCGAGAAAATGAAAACATCTAGAATAATGCCAATATACAACACAGGCGGACGCGATCAGATTGAAAATTATAGACCAATCAGCATATTATCTGCATTTTCCAAAATAATTGAAAATATAATCAACGCTCGGCTTTCAACTTTCCTCAACAAACATAAAATTCTTCATGAACACCAATATGGCTTTCGCAAGAAACATTCTACCATTCATCCACTAATACATCTTCTCGAAGATGTAGCAGAATGTAATGGGAAAAAAACCCGTGACTCCACCGTTGCCATTTTCTTAGACTTACCAAAGCTTTTGATACCGTAAGTCACGAAATTTTACTTAGAACGCTTGATCACTATGGAATAAGGGGAATCTCTAATGGCCGGTTCAGGATTACTTACACGACAAACGACAATATGTAGAAGTCTACGGTCATCAATCGGGAATGTTGACTATGGAATGTTGTGCACCACAGGTATATATACTCGGACTCATCCTATTTCTAATGCATGTCCATGACATGCCCAACAGTATCAGGGAACAACGCTAAAACCATTCAGAATAAGATAAACGATGAACTGGATAAAGTATACCGCTGGTGCTGTAGTAACTGCCTATTCCTCAACGAATCAAAATCTAAATATATGTTGTTGCATCTACAAAATAATGATTTTAAATGGGCAGATCTGGGAACTAAATTGAATAAAAAGGAACTAGTTCGTGTAAGTTATCAAAACCAAGAGAAATCCCTTAAATTCTTTTGCATAATCATTGACGAAAATCTTAGTTTCAAATACCACATATCAATGTTAACCAGAAAAATATAACACGCAATATAATGTCTAGGTAAACCCCAACGATTTCTGCCAAAAAAGCGCACTAAATACTCTTTATTTCTCCTTAATTCACAGTATAAAAGATATCGCAGTCATACAGAGCCGTTGTTTAAAATACTAAAACTACTTAAAATCCATGACCTGTATCATCTTCAAATAGCATTGTTTATGTACGATTGGATAAACTAAAGTTCCCCGCCGTCTTTCGAACATTTATTTAAGTATACCCCTATATCGCCCACACGACAAATCGGCAACTTGGCTACTACAATTCCAAGGACGAATTTCTCACAAATTCTACCAAAATACTAATTTCCGTGTGTTTGTGGAACTGCTTGGACCCAACAATGGCAAAAATAATTTGGCAACAACTATTTTCATTTGGCAAAAGTTTTGGCAAGTAACTTTTTAAAAAGAAAGAAAACCGTTGGTCATTGATGACATTAATTTCAGGAAAGCATTGCAATTAGTGGTGTTCTATAAGGCTATGAAATGTTAGCACCTTTATTAAGATGCAGTTACTGCGATAGCATTAGTATCGATGAGAATACTATATTATTTATTGTTGTGGTGTTTACATATAGATAATCCTCTTTTTTTATTTGCCCTTCTGGTGAATCAACCTTTCAACAATCGTATTGTTCGGTAATTGGTTTGTTGTTCTATGATAATCGCAGTAAAGAGGCGATAATCATTAATAACTAACTGCTTTCCTATCGATAACAAAAGTTTTTCAAACAGCGCTTGTCGAAATATAATACTTAATTTTGCAGAAACTGATAGCATTTGGCAATTTCTAAAATAATTTGGCAAAATATATTTTTATTTGGCAAAAGTAATTTCGGTCCAGCGCGAACCCTGTGTGCAATCACACTATAGTAACTCGGTAAATTGTGACAACGCGGAATGTCGCGAATGTTGAAAGTACCTGGAACAATAAATATACATGTATTATGTATAATTGCGTTAGTGTAAACATATTTTATTGCATAATATCGCAACGGGATTGAGATACAAGTTTTGCAACTTACAAAGGGTCTCTCTCCCCACACACTTGTATTACACAAAACGAACATAAAATACAAGTACACACAATCATGATAATTCATATGTACAACATCGTTTCACTTATTAACAATATATGATATAATCTTGAATGAGACCATAACTGTTGATATTTCACTTTATGGGGGGGGGGGGTGGTTCGTCCCGTGGGTAGGTGGTTCAGGCGAATCTTCGCCTTCCATGTAATGATAATACAACATGTAGTTACTTTCGTTTTGCGGCAGAGGTTTGTACATTAAGGTGTTCAATTAGAGTTTAAACCGCGATGTCGAAGTTATGTATAATTGAACAGCCCTAAATATGTTCCGGTTTTGTGTACTATTCAGAGTAATATCTCCAAGGAGGAGTTTCTCGAGTTTAATATTTTGTACACCCAGGGTAGCAAGTTGGTGAAACAACAAGCATCGTTGATCTGTATAAAATGGACAAACAAAAAAATAATGATTTGCTTCTTCTACCGGGTGACCACAACGACAGCTTGGATTGTCCGATATGAAGTTAGAAAATTTGTCAGCGTTTAAATCGCTACAGTAATTTCGAAGTTTACAATGAATGATGTTTATCGCGCGATTACCAAAATTGAAATAGTCTGGTGGCGTAAGAACTGGATCAGTCGTTAGGTAATTTGTTTTAAAAATACGAAGGGAAGATGATTCTTTTATTTTATTTGACAGGGTGTTCCATTCCCTAGTTGTATTTGGGAAAAATGTGTGTTCAAAATGCACAGTTCTTTTGAATGAGTATGGAGGAAAACTTGTTTTATCCCTAAAATAATATCTAGCAGCTGATTCGGGGCGGGTAGGTAAGATATTGTTGAGGTATTTAGGGGTCTTGTTATTAGTTATTCTGTACATGATATTCATTCTATGAGATTTCCTTCTGTTTGTTAACGTTTGCCACCCCAATTCTACTAGCATTTGTTTTACAGGGACCTGTAACAATTCGACCCGCGTCTGCTTGAATGCAATCTAATTTTGTAATTACATTTGCTGGGCGGAGTCCCAGACAACGTCAGCATAATCCACAAGGGGTAGTATGTACGCTCGATAAATTGTGTCTAAGGTTTTCCTATTTGAAGAATATTTCAATTGTCTTAAATATGCAAGGCGGCCATATATTTTCTTTGATAACTCATTGATATGTTTGTCCCAGTTTAGGTCACTCTGTATGTTCAAGCCAAGGTGCTTATATGATTCAACTTGGGCTATAGATTCACCGCTGAGCAAAAGATGTATGCCAGGCTGTGCACCGGTATAAGAAAATGTCATGGACTTAGTTTTACTACTATTGAATTTGACTAGCCATTGTTTCGACCATATATTTATGGTTTCAAGATCAGTATTTACACCATCCTCAAGGTCTTGGAGACTTTCATTGCTAGCAGCGAGGCAAGTATCATCAGCATACATTCTGGTGAAAGATTTAATATTTTTAGCAAGATCATTAATATATACAAGGAATAAGAAAGGGCCAATAATATACCCCTGTGGGACACCAGTGAGTATCTTTTTTATATTATGAAGACGAGTTAATATACTATCACCCTTTGTTTTCGATCAGTGAGATAATCGTTATTGAAAGCAAGAAGTGGTCCGGAAATTTCATTTCGAGCCCGTGCGACGCCAGCTTCGCGCATGCGCAGACCAGATCTCGGAAACGGGTGGAGCTATCGACTTGAAATTTGGTTTTTGAATAGCCCGGACGAAGTCGGGTCAGCTTCTAGTATATATATATATATATATATATATATATATATACATCTATATTCTGACCACCCCCCGTGTTGGGCCGGGGTAGAGTAGGCCTACATCCCCACTGCGAGGGATACAAATCCACTAATGTGGCACCCCGTTTGCCGTGGGGTTCATCCCGTGAGGTGTGGCGTAGGAGTCCTGGATGTACCAGGGTGGTCGTATCACGTGAGGCATCGACCTGCGGATACGACGTAGCTCAATACGGTGGTTGTGTTGACCCGGCTCAATCAATCGGCTGGTCACGCCTCTCCACGGTGTTTCAGATTCAATTTTTGTTATATGTTGTATTGCTCGTCTGATGTTTGAAATATTATTTTCTGTTTTCCATGTATGATGTTTGTGTTCTCTCCTGTCTCTTTTGTGTTCGTCCTGATCGTTGAGTGTTGAATCATGTACTGTTCACGCCTGTCTCACTGTGAATAGGTACCAGGAGGCTGCTATATGCAGTGGCTAAACGGCCGGTCACCGCTTCAGCTATGTACCAGTCTTTGGCCCGACCATAATTCGAAGGGTAGTCTACGGTGGCTGCTGGGCTAGTTGTCGACTTTTTGCTATTCGTATAGCAACTCAAACCAAAAAACAATGTATTGATCGTAAGAATTATGACCCAAATGTGAAAAGACCTATCTTTGTCATTGATAAAACGCTACAAAGCCTTGCTGGAGGATTTGGAAGGGGTGGCACCCCTTCCCTACAGCCCACTTTCAAGTTTTGGAAAGGGTCATGGAGATGAAGGTACAAAACGCATGACAGAGGGTGAGCATGAAATGGAAATGAGCTATTTTAATTTTTTTCTTTGCTTTTTTTTCGTCTTTGTTGTTGTTCAGCTGCTGTTGTTGGTTCTGGTTCGGAGTTGACGCCGCGATAAGAGCTTCGGATTGTCGGATTCTATGTTCGCATCTTTCGCCTGTTCTTTTTGCTTCGGCCATCAACTCCAGAGACTTCTGGTGGATCTATTGGATAACCGCCAATAGATGGCTGTATCCGCTGTTGTTGTTTGTGCTCGTAGAAATGGGGGACGCCGGGTCTAGGTGGAATTCCGGTGTCCGAGGTGATAAAGTGTCCATCTCTACATCAAAGCTGGCGACAGGCACGCCCGGGTGGTGTCGGCGTCCCTGTCTCCCCTTGCCTCAATGACGACGGCAGGGACACCCGGGATGACATCGGCGTCCCTGCTGGCTGGTAAAATGTCGTCAACGTCCACATCAGCAGCCAAGTGGGGGAGCTGGACGTCTCTCAGCTCGCCCCTGTTTCCACTTGGCTCTTCTGTCAGCGTCTCTTCTCTTCTTGGAGGGGTTCTTCTTCCGCCTCTTCTTCTGCTTCTGGTACCAAGTATACTGAACAGACCTGGTACCGCCGATTTCATGATAACTAGTATATGCATGATAACTAGAATATGCACAACTAATGGTAATAGACATCTTTTCATTCAATACTAGTAATTTTTCAGATGGTACGAAACAACCAAAATATTAGTACAAACAAACAAAATATTGGTACGAATCGACCAAAGTGTACGAAACGTCTTTGTACGAAACGACCAAGGTACTAAACGTCCAGCACCCAAGTCGCCATACCAGATGGTAGGTAGCTGGTGTGGTCTAACTTCCGATGTACGGCCAGCAGAGGGTACTGCTGGAGCAATCTGGTAGTCAACAGACAGATTCACGAAGCCTCCATTAGCCTGGTGTAGTGTCCAGCTAAGGGTATCCACAACGTGTAATCTGCCTAGGGCGGCTAACAAAGCAGAGGGGATTAAATCCATAATCCTCTGCCAAATCCAGTCAACAGCTCATCACACCGAATCACTCGGGCGGCTGGTCCCGAAGGACGGCCATATAACTCACAAGCAATTCGGCACCAGTCAGCGGGAACAGCGATAAGACACAAAGCAAGAGCGATGCTACCTACCCGCTCGACAACCAACCGGCGAAATGGTGGTCCTGCCACATGTCACGAAGAGGTAATATATACAATGTTTACCACACTTTATTTCAACTATATAAAGAACAGAAAAACTGTAAAAACCTTCAAACATTCACAAACAATCGTATGTTAATTACCTTCGTAATCAGAGGGATATTATTGTTGTGGCTGCTAGCTTATCTTAACAACAGTTATATGATTAATTCGCACTCTAACCAAAGTTTGTGGTTTTTACAACAGATGTCTGATTAATTCGCACTCTAATAAGACTGTTGTTTTTGCAGATGAATCAAGCCTTTCTAGAAGCCAACGCCCCTGAATTATATCAGATCGACGTCCACTGCACCGAGACAAGCGGACGAAATGACTACTATCCAGTGCTCCGAGCCATAGACAAACAAACGATTACCATCGAACATCAGACTCGAACGATTTGTCTTAGACTTCGAGGCTAGAATGTGGCCATTCGACAGCGTTTTCCGAGGTACCCGATTCAACGTTGTACTTTCCACTAGTCACAAGCCGTGTTCAGGATGATTGACAATAATTGATAGTAATGAAATATATCTTATTGCATTGCTATAGTTTTATACAGACCAACAATACTCGAGACATGACGCGCGATCACGAAAGGACATGAGTTAATCTGCTAGAACATGTTCCCACACAGGGGCATGCCATGTGGTGTTATTTAAGGTCGACGCCGCTTATCATGGCACCTCTCAGATTCCAGAGCAGACGGTGTTACAGTAAGACCGAGTGGTATACGTGTGGAATCATTTATACAGATTACTTCTCAAAGATAGGCTGTTCAAACAAGCTTTTATTAATACCGTCAGTGCCGTAGACTTGTGTGAAATATGGCTCGGGAACAAAAAAGGCTACGCCTAGCCCAGTTTCAACTTAGGGACTTGTATATGTTGTTATTTGCGGCAACCGATGGATATACAAGCTGGGCGTGTGTTCAGGACTTACGAACGACGATGTCGCTTCATGTGTTTCCGACGATTCGGATGGTGAGGTATAGTTTCCTCACCTGCAGAGGACTGTACCACGCTTGGGGCGTTCGGCGTCGTCGGCGGACACACACCACACTACCCCACTGGGAACAGATGACGGTATGTTTCATTTTAGACCCAACATCTCGGACTATATAACGGGTATTTTTCTGCTAAATGGTCGCGGTATTGACCCAGACTCTCTGGACACAGTTGATCTAGTGTCCCGGCTGTTAGACATCTGATCATCACTGGCCAAGATTTCAACTTGGCCACGCTTCTGATCCCACAATACGGCCTGGACTTCTGACTCCGCCAGACCCCAGATACGTCAAGCACACACTTTGATCCACGTTTGGCCAGATATTTGAGCTTAATTGTCTGAATTTGTCTACGCCTTTAAGATGTATAAATCGATTATGTGTGAGCGGTACCCCAATCGTCGTGAGGAGTTAGTCATGTACGGCAACATGATCGTCGACTTTTGACACAAATTTGGTGGAACTCTGTTTTACGAATCCCACAGGACATTCTCCGCGCAAGCAGCAACACTCCTGCAATTGCGTGGACAAAAAGTTAACAGTGTTTTCTGGCCATCAGATATTGAGGTGCAAATCCTGCAACCAGAGTTCTCACAACTCAGAATTCTGCCCCGATATTTGCTGTCTAAGTCAGCCACACCACGATCAGCAGCAGACACAGGTACCCGGGCACAGCCACCACCCACGAAAGAAATGAAACGTCGAATTCGGTGTGTTCATGATGGCAAGGAAATATGTCTTAATTTCGATGGGGAAAGATACTGCTTCAGGAAATTGTGTCCATTTCTTCATGTGTGAAAAGTGTCTGTGCAACCACCCCGTAAATTTCCGTGTTCACCCTATTGGTCAAAGGAAATGACTGGCCAGTAGTCCTGTTAATGGTGCGACTCCACTTGAAATGGTGGCGTCCACTCCGATATCAATTTCACAATTGGAATTATTTGTGTCCGAGCATCCTGATCGTGTGTTTGTGTGTTATATGTTGAGTGGCCTTCGCGCAGGTTTCTTACTGGTTCGGAGTCTACCTTCGCATTTCTATGAGTGCCGCAATTTCCAATCTACGTTATTCCAGAGGAGAGCAGCAGTGACCGCACTGCTTACACATGAAGTGTTGAAGGGTTATGTTATTGGCCCTTTTTATGTGCCGCCATTTTTCCATATAGAGTGAGCCCTCTGGGCGTGGCAACCGGGAAATATTCCAATAAAAACGGCTGATAGTGGATCTAAGTTCTCCGCATGATCATGTTTCCGTTTGAAGTGTTAATGATCTTATAGTCCAGGAGGAATATTCGCTGTCGTATATTCGTATTGATGATGCAATCCGCATTATTTGTGATATTAAAGCTTGGGAGATCCGGTTATGTTAAAATTTGATCGTCAATTTTTCGGCAATCGAAGTGCCCAGTGTATTTTTGATACTTTAGTTGTATCGAACTGTTGGATAGCATAAAATGTTTTCTTGTTGAGCATGTTCTATATTTATTAGACGAATTTTGTGTCTAGACTAATGTGAAGAAGATGGCCTTCGACCCAAGGCCGTCATGACTATGATGTTCAACATTTCTTGTTTTCATGAATTTCGGCATTCAGCGCCAGGCGCCAGTCAATTACCTGCGACGATTCCACCCCTGACAGCGCTAATGCTGCCTTAGATTCTATCCAAAATAGCCTATGTTATCACTCAATCAGCGCATCTACTCGGCGTGCATACCAGTCGTCGCTGTAATCACTTCATTAGTTTCTGCGTCAGGCATGGTCACCTTTGGAATGCAGTGGCAGAGTTGCCGCTGCATATCAGATCGCAGCATATTACAATATACTGCTTACTGTCATGGCGTCAAACATCTCTGTTATAGCACGATCAAGTTACACTTAGCAGGGATAAAGTTTTTCTACATGAAAAGTGGTATGTCTTGCCAACCAATTAGCGCTGATGGGTCATGGAATCACCGCATAATTGCTTTCATGCGCGGAGGTAAACGCATGCAGCGGGAACCTGCTCAGCCAAAACGCTCCCCAGTAACTATTTCCATTTTGAAAAGCATATGCACAATTGTAAACCGTGGTTTCTTCTCTCATTTCATGGATCGCATGATGGAGGCTGTTGGCTCTATTACGTTCTTCGTATTGATGAGAGCCAGCGAGTTCTCAGCTACCATAGACAAGTTTAACCCAAATATTCACCTCTCTGTGGGCGATGTGCGATTTTTGCGAGGAGATAAGGGATGTCATTTAACGTTGAAAACTAGCAAAACTGACCTCTTTCGACACGGCGTTGCTATCTATTTGTATCCAACAGAGGCTCGCGTTTGTCATCCATTAAATTGAGGGTGATTCCTGCGTCCACAAGACACAAGTGTCACCGATCCTCTGTTTATCGACGAACGCGGTCACGCTCTTCGACGTGCGAAATTCATTAGTTTATTGAAGTCAATCATCCGTGTCATTGGCTTAGATCCCAGGAATTTTACCGGACATAGTTTCCGACGCGGTTGCGCAAGTAGCTGTGCAGCCTTAAATGTGGACGATCATCTCATTAAGGCTATGGGTAGATGGAAGTCATTTGAAGCTACATTGAGGTTGATCCTCAGCGTATACGTCAAATACAAGCCAGGTTAGCCTCAGAGCGACATTTTGCGCCTGGTATTTAGTCATCACACAATACCTTCTGCGGATATCCACTAGTACAGTTTGGCTTTCTTGGGGGTTTTAATTTCGCTTCACTACACTCAACTTGGGCTTTGGATACAGATATATCCTCCCCAATAAAGCCTGACAGGCATTTCACTCTAAACCACCGCGGTGAAACCCGGTGTAAATGCTTAACTACAATAGCCTGCCAGGCCTCTCATGTTTTCAATAGCTGTGGTAGACCAGACACTTAACAGACATTATGGTATCATATGCAATCTTAACTCATTTCTGCATAGTCTGTATAACGGGTCTGCACAGCGCCTACATAGTTGATTGTCAGGTGGAGCGAAAAATGAACATTCCCCATGAAGCCTTGACTTAAATTCTCCAAAGAATACAAAAATAAAGATAAGAAAAGAAATCTCATTTATTCGCTCTGACAAATACTGTTTTCAAATAAACGCTCTTTATTTATACCATATAAGGAATAGACTAAATTAGAACGCTCTTTATTTATACCATATTAGGGATAGACTAAATTAGAACGCTCTTTTCTAGCCCATACCGTGCACATTGCTATTGTTTGTTTGGGACCCAAAACCAAAGTTGTTTTGTTTTCTTTCAGTCAGCATATAACCAGAAGGGAAATATACATCACTTTCTGTGAAAGGTGCTTTCCTTGCATTCCTGCCAGCGGAGCATATAACTCCGACTTTCGAATACCTCAGTGGCCTCATCGACGAAAATTCAACTAAGCTATTCCTTTCAGTGTTCGTTCCTTAGCATTGTATGACTTTATATGCTCTTTATGCGTTCACCGTCGTTACCAGTCGTTCCACCAAGTTTTTGTTTTTGTTACCATGTTACATGTTTTATCACATTTCATTGAAATAAAGAATTAAAAAAAAAATTAGTCTTTTGATTCATAATATCGTTAATCCGAAAATTAGCAGGTGCCGAAACGTGCAAAGTGCCGAAAAAGCAGTTGCCGAAACGTCCAGGTGCCGAAACGTCCAGCATTCCTCCAGCCAATGTACATGGTACGGAGACAACGGAATATATAGAACAATACACTTACCCCGTGTCAAGTGCGGGTGGACGGTGGTTAAAGGCACGCGAGGCCTTAGTTGTCGAAAATATTCATATTTGTTCTAATCACCGTAAACAGAAAAACATTAAAACGCACACAGTTTCGTTCATATATACCATGACCATCACGTAAACTATAGTGTTATTATCATAAAGACCTACTATATTTTACCTAAGCAAGAGCCTGATTGTGTTACAGAAGACAGCACAATGCTACTGGCTAATCACACACAAATGGCATAAACGCTCTTTATTAGTTCCATATCAGGAATTCACCAACAAAGAACGCTCTTTATGTTTACTATCATAATATAAACAAACACCAGAAAAGTAACTGTTTATGCTTTTGTTTACATAACAATGGTCAAACATTTGACAATAACATACTGTTTATGCGATATTTCTTATTTGTATACGGACAAAGTCTGTCTACATTTTGATGTTCTTTATGTTTGTGGCGGTTTTTGACGGGTGGAAATATTTTCACAGGATACCCACCGCCAAGGCCAACCGTACCTTTAACGTAATTAGTTAATTAATCATATTCAAGTTAATGTTGCCATCAGGACGTGACACCGGTTTTGACAAACAAGAATATACAATGTGTTATGGCAGTTTACAGGCTACCGCCTGATTTAACCTGGAGACAGGTAGCTATACGGAAGTTCATTAGCATCATCACAAACCTCTATCCCAAGCTGTTGTGGACCTAGAAGGCTTGGTCTGCCACTAATGGTGACGAAAAATAATGTAACTTAATGCCAATGTAATGAATGGTGTGCTGCAACATTTATTCTTTGGTTTGATCAGCTGTTTATGATTCGAGACCCGGAACAGTTGTTGTCTTATATGCACACAATATCGTCTCCAGTGCTGTGGCGAAGTTCTGACATACATATCCTGATTATCTATATCATTATCTTGTCCCATTTCAATCGTACACTTTTATTCCGGTGCAGTGAACATTATGCATGTGTCAATGGATACTTAACAGTATGAAGGCACATCATAAATACAGTTATTGTCCTCTGAACGTAATCAATCTGGAGTTAGTCTGGGAGTGTCATGGGTTAGTAAAAATGACCCAAAGTGACTGATATGACACTGTATGGTCGATGATTATGTATGCTAGCGTGATATCTCAATGATTCCGATAACTGATTCTTGATGCATGATGGTTTGCGTTTTGCGTGCAGATCCGTGAATTTAGGCTCTATTAACATATTTACCGACTGAAGGAGGTTGACCGATCGAGATGCTTTCAACCAGCGCTGTTCATTTGGCAGTCCGGGCGGCAGACATCTTGTCACGTCGATTTTTATTTTCCAAGATTCCAAGATGAAGTCACCTCCTTCGTGCTGAGAATTGTTTCCGGACATGGTCATGGTTCTTTGTTTATTCAGGAAGTCGGCGAGTTTGGGTGGAGCTTGAAGATTCATAAGCCGATTTCGCATGGTGATTTCCCGGTGGTGTGGCATGTTTACCGAATAAATTAGAGTAGCAAATTGGGCTTGTGCAGAATCCATGACGCGGTGATTATTTCGACACACTGTTGCTCTGTAGAGACGGAGTGCAAAGGCATACACACAAAAACAGCATTCGTCAGAAAGATATAATTTCGACTCTTGACAGTCTGCAGCCACTTGTAATACCCCTCTAATATTGGACGCTCGTCTGTCTGCTTACATTGGCGGCAATATTGCAACAAAAGTTCGTCAGTTGTACCCTCCAGTAGAATTTGAACCATTTGCCATCCTTTATGGTGGTCATAGATGGCTTGGCAACATGCAATGGCTTTAGGTGATAGAAACCGAGCATCTTCGGCGGAACGACGTTCCACAGTAGCCTGAATAAACATTTTACCATGTTCATTGCATTGTGTCCGATGCCCGGCAGTGGTAATAAATTGCCGAACGTCATGTGTTGCAATGCAGATGTGTTGTCGGTTGTCGTCTTGTGCTCCGCTTTCGTGTGGGTGATGAAGTTTTGTATTCAATGGATTTCTGACGAACATCCTGGACACTTAAAGGTGCTGTCTATCAGTGTACAGACCAATAGATATAGGCAACCATCACAACCAACAATAATCCATTTCATTTCGCACAAACTTATGTCCTGCAGTTGTTTCAACACTCTGGTAGATTGAAATGGAAATGGGTTAGTCATCATAGGGTCGCTGAGCTGTGCAGTTGGTAGAGTGGATGGGTGAATTGTTGGCACGAAAGCGTGGATCGATGGCGGATGACGGTGATGGAAATTATGATTTGCTCTTAGAGCCGAAGGTGACCTGTTTGCTGGATGAAGGTAGAGTTTGGCTTGATGTATATCCTGCGTAGTTTCAGCTTACCACGTCGTCTATCACAACATCTTTTTCTATTTTCAGTCTCTCGAAAACTTTGGAAAGTCGTTCCCTTATGTAGTTGTTGCGATAATTACGGAAGACTTCCGGGTGTTCATTGCAGTCTGATAACGGTGCTGTGTTGGCGGTGTTCATCGATCCAACAGGCGAGAAAGACGGCTGGGTCTGCAAGTCCATTGCTGGGACTGGAATGAGGTGCAAGATGTTGGTGGTGACACTCAGCCGTGGCTTGACATCGGAAACCATTCGCCAGCGTCTGCAGATGACTTGATTATTGTCTGGGCAGTCTAATCGAATCTTTGATCGGGCGTTGATCCAGTTGAGTATCGTGGCATAGCCTGGTGATGAACAGTTGAATTTAGATTGCATACTGTTTATCTGGATGTTATCAGGTAGCTTATCAAAGCGATTGTAAATGATAAACGGCCCATGTGATGCAAGTTCCTACAATGGTAGATATCCTCTATTGCCATTATGAGTGATTTTAGTTTTTTCCCTTTCTCACATGTGTTGATGTTGATACCAGTGGCACCTTCCAGGAATTTAAGCAA
This sequence comes from Siphonodentalium dalli, assembly GCA_032622095.1. NCBI lineage: Eukaryota > Metazoa > Mollusca > Scaphopoda > Gadilida > Siphonodentaliidae > Siphonodentalium > Siphonodentalium dalli. Next base: position 199,392,998 of record CP136062.1, read on the forward strand.
GACTTGACTGGCCTTTCAATGTCTCGACATGCATTGCAGCACAGCTTATGCCTACCGATTCTTTGAAGATCTCTCTGTTGATAGCATTGCCTATGACAATGGCAGTTGAAATTCGCGCAAGCTCATCATATGTATAGAGTATTTCGGTTGACAGAATTGATAATTATCTCGACATCAGGTTATTGGTCATTGTCTGTTACCGGCCCGGGTATATAACATCGGTGGACGATATTACATTGTCTGTCGCATACTGGTTACACGATGTGCAGATGTTGCCTTTCTTAGCAGTGGTTTTAGTTATGAACCCATTTTGTTCCAACGCAATTACAGTTGTTTGGCGAATTCGCTTCGCGGCTATGACATCAACCTTATATGCTTTGCCTGCTGATAGTTCAGTGTGTTGTAGCCAACTGCACTCCAGCTTTTGCTTCCTTTTTGGCATTTTTCAGTTTTTGAGCTTTGTGTCACATACGCAACATAATGGTCATATATTACCAGCGGGTTGAGGTCGGTCGTGGTTCTTTTGTTGGTACATGATTTTTCAACAAGTTTTCATTGCATTGACCAATGGCGCTCTCTAGCTATATCAGGGTATTGGTAATTAGAATACATAATAAAGAGAATATACGTGCCCAATAAACTAGACGAAGTAATACGAGGTATATACGCCGATTGGGGTATATATTCCGATTGGGAGAGTTGTCGTGCTTGAATTTGAGTGTAGAATCTATCAATTGTATACGGAGATCGAGGAATATACGCCGATTGGCGTATATGCGTCAACTGGAAGAGTTGTCGGACATATATTTGAGCCGTGTAGAGTCTATCAATTGTATATGGTGACCGAGGTATATGCGCCGACTTGGAGAGTTGTCGGACTTGAATCTGAGACGTGTAGAGTCTATCAATTGTATATGGCGATCGAGGTATATACGTCGAATAGTGTATATGCGACGACTGGGAGAGTTGTCGGACTTGAATTTGAGACGTGTAGAGTCTATCAATTATATAATTACTGCGATCGATGTCTATACGCCGATTGCCATATGAATGCCGATCGGGGAAGTTGTCTGGCCTGAAATAGATGAGAAAATACGATGAGAAAACCTAATGTGTAAACAATTTAATGAATAAAACATTTTCCCTACCTGTTTAGCCAATCAACGATCAGTCTCGTCTTTACTACTGGCAGAGATACTATATAGGAATCACTGAACTAAATGGTTTACCATAGACGACATTTAATTGAATTTAAGCCTGCGGGCCACTCCAGCGATGTTTACGAAGCTCGATTGACACCAGTTGATCACGAAAATCCAAGAGACATCATAGGTCATGTGTTTACTTTTTACAATAAATCCCCAAGTGTACGACAGGGCTATTTAACAGCCAAATTTTATCTGGGAAAACACAGAACTACAGCAGCTAGTTAAATAAATTTCCAACTCACAAAGATCCATTTCCCCATTAATTCACAAGTTTAAATTATTTAGATATGATGCACAAATCAAATAAACAAGATTTCATCCTTTAATAACGTGCCACATGTAACAGGTGAAGGTCATTCTTCAGTTACCTTCACCTCTAGCTCTAGCTCTCGCTCCCTGACTCTGGAACACATTTAGCTCCCCGATTCCTATAGTATCTATGCTACTGGTTACAGCTATGGCTGCCTTATCATGAGATGATGGAAAGTTGCTCTTGTAAATCTGTAAATTAAGATATAATCATGTTACCACACATTCAGGCGTACATATATAAACATATCTTCAACGGACAATAAATTCGCTTCGCCGCATAAAAGTTCGTGTTTTCCTTACGTGCGTTGCGTCTAATTGTAATTATAAACGCACACACTAAGCCTAGAACTAGACGACGTATTGCGGAATGACGTGGTTATTGCAAATTTCGCATAAAACTGAGGTGATATATGTGCTGCGTCTATCAATTGTATATGCTGATATAGGTATATACGCCGATTTTCTTATAAATAGCAATTGGGGAAAGTGCCGGACCTGTTCAGCTGTTCGCCTGCTGTTCAATTTCTCAATGATCAATCTCACTCCCTCCGTCATGGTTTAATTCTCACAACATTATGTGTCACCAGTTAACATTTTACAATTCACCAAACACCGCTTGTGTGTGTGTGAATGGAAGCCTGTTTTGATGCAGATACGCACTAAATTTAAGTTCATATGGCTATATAAAAAAAGTAGTATTGTTCATACATACATGATCATCTATACATGTACTATTACTAATTTGTATATCAGCTATATATTACAAAAGCAACTGGCATATTCACAAATTAGTTGTTAGCCCAGACTCGGACGTTTTGAAAATAATATGGTCCCATATGGGAGAGGAGATGATGATGGCAACCGATAACGCTCGCGGTATTGCAATACCGCCCAGATTAACTTCGACACATAAGGGAGATGTCCTTGAATTGTGTTTATTGCGCATCTCAATTACGCATAATAATACGTTATATATCCTTGTCATCTAATCATTATTATTAAATAAAATTAAAAAACAATCTGATAATTTCGCACCGGAAACAGTATTTAAGCTTTAACCCTTTCGTGACGGGAGTTACGCTGGTACAGCATATATGTGAGTCGCACATAGGGAGCCTCGCATATATAAGATACTGCACTGGCTTTCAAGATCAATGTAAATATTGTTAGGCCAATGCATTCTCTTATGGGCGACTCGCATATATAAGAGAATGCATTGGCAAAAAACATTCCGAATATTAAGGACTTTATTCAATGTGTATTCCACAGTTCGATTCCGGAAACAGCTGATGAAAATAAATTGAACATACAGTAGCAAGGATGACAGTGCTATCAGTCGAATGGCTCCAGCACTGGATACCACACAGATAATGGCTTGCCACCACCAGCGGAAGTTGCAGAACATCTTGGAATGTATGAACTGTGAAGAGGAACATACACATATATTTACATACACCTGATATCTCTTCCGATTTCCCCATAGCGTTACGGTAGACACGCCCCGTATTCAATGCGTTCATAAGCCTATGAACGTAACGTGACGTCACTTTCAATGTCGTTCATAGGTTTATGAACACATTGGTCCCGGAAATCACCGGGGGTTGTCGGACATTATCGACTGCTTGAGTATCTAGTCGGCCAATACGCTAAGGATTTGATAGCAAACAATATGTAATCGAGGTTCACGATTGGATGGCTAGTGGCATCTAATCGCGAGCACGGGTGGCACGAGATGTTCGATTGACTATCAGAATGTTGGTTATCATATAATCCCATATCCCGTAATATGTCAAATATAGCGAATTATCGAAATACAACGAAAAAGCGAAATATGAAAATACAGCGAAATAGCACGAAAAAGGAAAATACAGCGAAATAGCGAAATAGGGCGAAATATAGAGCGAATATATAGAAATAGGAAACTATTTTTATAAACGAAATAACGGACATATTTGGAAAAGTGTTTTAAAGAGCGTAAGTATATAAATATAAATAATAAACGGCCGATTCAACGTGGTCATGTGTTTTGACCGCGATAAAAAAATCAGCAAACTCCGCATGAACCCCTTCGGGGTTCATGCAGTTTGCTGAATTTTTCTCGCGGTCAAAATCCCATGACCACATTGAAACCGCCGTTCATTTCTTATGTATATACAGTCGGTGACTAGGGGAGCATGGTGAACTTGTGCATATTATCTGCTCTAGAAGTCTGGGTAGACTTATTCATATCCCAATATACTTGTAATATAATTTATTAATATACTATATTGACGGTCCGAGACACAGTCGATGGTCACTAATAGGCCTGCAGAATGGTCACGTCGTGTGGGTGACGTTTAGTGACAACTCAAGCCACTCAGTTATGGGCGTGTCGACATTAGGGTCTGACGTCGTGACGCGTGATTGATAGCTGGATGGATAGCTAGTTGGTTAACGTCAAACCGAGTTGTCCCGGTTGACCGACTTGTCTCGGCTCACATAACAGCGTGATCGAGTTGTCCCGTACGTATCAACTCATTTTTGAGAGTGGCAAGAATTTTGAACGGCACTATTTTCTTACAAACAGACTCGTATAGTCGTGACGTCAATTCTGCGAAAAGAATCTTGGACAGTCCGAAAATTTACAATATATTCGAAATCTTTATCTGCAGTATTTCATTATGCGAAATTATAATTTGTCACAACGATAGTTCTAAGTACTGATGTGAGTTCGTGGTTGTTTACGATAACACCAGATGTTTCAGAAAAGTCACGGTTAGAGCTGACACTACGTTTATGGTAACACGTAATCAAAATATGGTACTACGTCATCAAGATATGGGCAAATTTTAACTGAAGCCGGGATGTCCTAAACGCCACAATGTTTTAAGCATCGATTTCCTATAGATTTGTTCCAAAAAATTAAATTAAAGATACAGACACTCAACTAGTTGTGTTGTATCAGACAGCCATCACTTTTCAAACCTGCATGGGGTAACAGTTGGCCGATTGATAGAATATTATACACGCTGTGCTTAATCTGGTAGATGACGGAAAGCGAAAACCTCACTGCGCACGACTTACCATCGTTGCCGTGCTCAGTAATCCTACTCGACGTCGAAAGGAAATGTTGGCCCAACACACATTTTAGGACCACGAATATAGTTAAACGTAGTCGTATAAATTTAACTCTATCTGTGAGTTTGCGAAACCTCTTTAACGCCAGTCCCCCATCAGAGACACGACAACTCCGACTTAATCACGTGTTTGACGTCAGAAATTGTCAGCGTAAGAGTGACGAGATTTATTTGATTCAACTTGAACGTGCCTTATTGAATTGATTTTTTGCGTTCAAGACATTAAATTTGTTTTTTCATAGCCAGGGGAAGTAACTGATATCAGCGAGTGGCAGCTTCTGTTAGAACTCTATAAGTTGATTTCTAGTGATATCGGTTATATGTCTTAATTATCAAAGCCGAAAAATAATGCAGAACATGGATACATATATGTTATCAGCACCATGTTGGTTTCCGACATCCTTATTCAAGTCGAGCTATAATTCTCTTGGCAGACTATAGACTCGTCCTGCGGACACGTCGATAAAACGGCCCATATTAGGTCGCGAGACTTGAATACCAATAACGGGGACCTATAGTGGGTTGATAGCCCATTTATTACAATACATTCAATAGAATATCAAACAAAGATTCTGTACCCTGAATAAGAGTATGATGACAGCTGATTCGCATTTATGTATGTTAAATTTGTAAATATGTGTATCGGAATCAAAAGTCTGGTGACTTGTTTCGATTAAATGATGATGAAAGAAAATTAGTATTATAATCATTGATGAATTTCAAACAATATTGCACAATCGAAATTTCAGTACATTATCATTTGACAACAAAAAAGTTGTTTGAATGTGGGTAATTTAACACATAAAGATATATAAACAAAAAAGAGTGAACAGAGAATTCTCCATGCAGCAAGGGACCGGCTCAGTCGCTGATTGGTAGAGCATATCTGCTACAATAATTATTTGATTGACATACATGGAAAGCTGCTCATGATTGGTTGTCAGATGTCGATATTGCAAAAGAGGCAGGTTTATCGAAAATTAAAAATGTCATGTATTCAAAAGGTAAGCTATGATAAAGAGCGTATTATTTTTATTTCATTGCCCATTAACGACGAATGTTAAAGAACGTTACTAAAATAAATGTTTAGCTAATTTCGATCATAGTATTTTTGGTAGTTTATGTTGTGTATTCTTGATGGTTGTGTATTGTTAATGACGTTGATAACTATACATGCCCATATTTCATTCGCCTGATAAGCACACCATTGCGTACAGGACATGTTCGCTAAATAACATCTGCAACGAAGTTTACCCCCGCAACGAAGCATACTATACATTTTCCAATTTTCCTGTATAAGTTATATAAGTACTGAAGCCGTGTTAGTTTGTTCTTTGATAAGTGAAATATAAAATTACGGAGTATTTATTGGTCATATTAGGATAGACCCATGATTGCATATAAATCACTCTATCCAGAATTCTATGACGGTGTAATTGATTACTTCTCGAAAGGGCAAGTCTTTTAGTGATATTCCGATTGATCGGGGAAATGCAACGTTCCACAGTTCCAGTGGCCATGTGATTGGACAATCTATACTGATGACAATTAAGAAAGGCTTATTATATCTAAAAGAAGACCCTTGATGACAAGTGTCGATACGAATGCCCTCAGGGAAAGAAAGGGAATGACCTTTTTCATTACGATCGATTGCGGACGTGATAAAGGGGCCGATAACCGTACTGTAAATGAAGAATATGCATGCCATTATTATCACCAGCTCTCTAGTGTATTGAAGCCCTACAATCTTGGTAGCAGAAGAGACATATTGTGGACCTCAAATCTTATCGGGAATTGAACCAGCTTCACCATCGTCGGTCGGCGTAGGTTAGAGTTTGTATTGTGTGCCATGCACCCGAACAGCGCCCATTTTCAAAGCTTTCTCCAGATGAGTAGTGGGGGGGGGGGGGCAGGGCTCTTATTCACCAACTGGGTTAGTTTTTATAAGCGTGGAAGTCACGACTAAATCGCGAACACTCACTGGATACAATCTGCGTATATCTCACGTGCATAGCAGTATAGACTCGTACTCTATCTTTCTGCAGACACAAATGAGATCGGGTCATTATTTTCTAATAGGATGTGGACGTTTTTGTGAACTACACTAAATAACGCGTTAATTTCGTTAGTCTGTATAAATACTTCACGACCTTTCCCATTGTTGCTCGTTACTAATTACGCCCTCCCCAGGGTATAAACTAACAGGCCGATCTGACGATGTCATAGCAGATGTGGGGTAACTTTGATTACTAACGTACTCGCTATATTGCGAACCGGTTAATCTCTTTGTAGGGTGTATGTCTTCGCGGGTGTATCTTCGCGGATGTCTCATTGTTGCAGTATGTAACTTTTTTGACCGCGATAATTGCCTTTGGTATTTAGGTATGAGCAATGACTGGGCCACTCTTGAATATTTTATTGCGGGAACACAATGCATAATATGACAGCTAACATTGATGATGATGATGATGATGAAGTATGTCTCAGTTGGAATGTAGAATAAAGGTCGTATTGAAGTATCGGGGGTTTATTTATCCGACTAGAAGATTTTTGACCGCATTCAGAGGATTTCTGGTATGGTGAATGAGAAACCTTCAGCGATAAGCTGTTGTTGTAAACATTTTTAAAGATTAGTTGTTTTAACTGAATTCTGAGGTGGTGCATTCGTGAAACCAGTATATTTTATACTTTACATATGTCGAATAATATGACATTGAGGGCGTTACCAATTCTGGTAATGTTTTTTTCGGTATTAATTGCTAGTATGTATAACCCGCGATCCACAACAGTGGGCAGTCTATGGTTGCCGTCAAATCCCCTCGATTTGGATAATCCTATAACACGGCGATTTATAGCTTCGCATTGAGCCTTGTCAGGTATAAACCACCTGGACTATAAACCCAGTTGGTGAATACAAGCCCAACTAGTTCGGACTGGTTAGATCACCCCCGGCGTTGCCTAGGTTAACATTCTGTTTGAGGACATTGAAAGGGAATAGAGAGTAATCTTTCTCAAAGTTGTTATTGTCCCTGAAACAAGTTGGATGACTAGTATAAACAGCATGTCCGTCCGTATGTACGTCGTTTATCCGGATTGTCTGGCTCATAACTTCAACATAATTACATGAATAAGAATTCCGTGGGACTTGGTATGTAGTTAGTGTTTAAAGACATATTATGGACTTATTCGGGTGCGTGAAACTGATAAATTATTATTCAGGAGCTATGCCAACTGGAGGAATGTAGCATTCTAAGAAAATCTCAAGCAAATCGACCGTACCACTACATAGAAAACATCGTCTGAACTGCACTCAATTGTAAATATTTACTTCTCGAGTAGGGACGCAACTACCGGCGATAAATGAGAACGATTTCGCCACTTTCAGAACGCACATGTCAAAATCGAATTTGGTCACGGTCCGATGAATTTTGGCGGAGTTATGCACTGACTTAGACATCGCAGTTGTTTGAATTATTCGGGTAACAACTTGAGCAATGTTCAGCAGGATTTCTTGACATTTTGGTAGAAAAACGTAGATCACATTTGAGACACATGTCAAGTTGGAAGTTGGTCATGACTTGATGATTTTGACGGAGTTATCAGCCGGCGTTATGCCCCTTTTTCAACTTATAAATAAAAATGTTTGGGCTTTCTGGATAACTTGAACAATGCTCAACATAATTTCTGGTATGTTGTTCACATTTGGGGAGAAACATGTCAAGTTTGAATTTGGTGATAGTCCGGTGATTTTTGACTTAGAAACCAGTTTTGTTGGTTTGTCAAAATGAAAGCTTGAGCAATTTTCAACATCATTTCTTGATATTTCGTATGTGGTTAACATTTGAGGAAAACGCAGGTCAGGTTCGAAAATGGATAATCACGGCCTGATGATTTTTACGGAGATATGCATCTTTTTTACTTTTTCTGGATGTCTGGATGATCACTTGAACAATGGTTAACCCTTTACCCAACAAACCGGCCAAAACCGGCCAAATAAAGCTTCAACAGCCTAAAATATCTTCGGTCTGTCTCAATAGAACCATACAAATATGGATATCATTGAAACCGGCTCCTTGACCACATTGTGATAGTTACAGTTATGTCCTGTGCCAATGCATTCTCTTATATATGCGAGTCGACCATAGGTCGCCTCGCATATATAAGAGAATGCATTGGCCTAAAAAAAAACCTCTTTTTACCATTTTTACTTACATTCTTTAACAATTTTATAATTTTTAATGTGTTAAGCCAATGCATTCTCTTATATATGCGAGGCGACCTATGGTCGACTCGCATATATAAGAGAATGCATTGGCACAGGGCCCTTCTGTTGGGTAAAGGGTTAAATGGTTAACATAATTTCTCGATAGTTGGTAAATGGTTTATAGTTCAGAAAACACAGGTCAAGTTCGAATTTGTTCACGGCCCAATGCTTTTGACGAAGTTAAAATATGCTCAAAAGAACTTCTTGATATTGTATGTGTGGTCCACGTTAGAGAACACAATATGTGTATATGCCCATAGTGGACTTATACTCGTTATTCAGTTGGATGGCGCGGGCCACAGTAAAAAACATATATATAGAGCGTATAGCTGGTGCTGTAACATATCCTCGTGCAAATATCTTCATATTTGACCTAGCTATTCACATAGGTTCACTTTGGACTTATTTGATTGTGTAATTGGCCCATAGTAAGCTTAAATACATTTTGTTGTGCTTTTTTTAATTTATGCAACTATATTATTTTAAATCAAAATTTGAAAAACTAACGCCGTTATAATCTCCGCCAGGGTACCACGAGTCACCATACCAAATTTGGTTGAAATCGGTCTAGGGGTCTGGGAGAAAAATCCGAACAGACAGACGGACATATCATACTCTTATATATAGATACACCTTCTTAATTTTGCGTATTTAAACAACTTGATTAGATTCATCGTACCATTGAGAAGATTATATATAATTTGACGGAAATATCTCTTATCGATTATGGTGCCCCTCTCCCTTCACGCCCTGACTCGGAACGGGAACATTTTGGCATCTTTAAACCACACGATTAGATTTATCATATGCCATGGAAATTATTATAAATACATGTTGTAAATATCGGCGACAAAACGCATTCTTATCGATTTACCCCTCTCCACCCTGACAAGAACGCCAACGCTTTTGCATTTTTATAACATACCATTATATTATAACATACCATTATATTATAACATACCATTATATAACATACCATTATATTATAACATACCATTATATTATAACATACCATTATATTATAACATACCATTATATTATAACATACCATTATATTATAACATACCATTATATTATAACATACCATTATATTATAACATACCATTATATTATAACATACCATTATATTATAACATACCATTATATTATAACATACCATTATATTATAACATACCATTATATTATAACATACCATTATATTATAACATACCATTATATTATAACATACCATTATATTATAACATACCATTATATTATAACATACCATTATATTATAACATACCATTATATTATAACATACCATTATATTATAACATACCATTATATTATAACATACCATTATATTATAACATACCATTATATTATAACATACCATTATATTATAACATACCATTATATTATAACATACCATTATATTATAACATACCATTATATTATAACATACCATTATATTATAACATACCATTATATTATAACATACCATTATATTATAACATACCATTATATTATAACATACCATTATATTATAACATTCCATTATATTATAACATACCATTATATTATAACATACCATTATATTATAAAATACCATTATATTATAGCATACCATTATATTATAACATACCATTATATTATAACATACCATTATATTATAACATACCATTATATTATAACATACCATTATATTATAACATACCATTATATTATAACATACCATTATATTATAACATACCATTATATTATAACATACCATTATATTATAACATACCATTATATTATAACATACCATTATATTATAACATACCATTATATTATAACATACCATTATATTATAACATACCATTATTTTCCTCACATCATGGAGATGAGTATATACATATTTGGTGGAAATCGGCGACAAAAGAAGTGTTTTTATGTTTTGTTCCAAGTTGGGAGATAAGATTCCACTCATAACTTCGCTTAGCTATGCGTTTGAAGAATACTTTGATAATCAATGCAATTGGTACAGACTGTACTATCTAAATTCAAATTCGTCTATGTCCCAGTTTATTGGCCATAATCAACGATAATCCTATTTTTTTTTTTCAAAGACAATCTGAGCCAATGCGTTGTGTACAGAACTAGTAATGGTTTCTGTATACATCGCAATGCATCATCTTGACTTTCTTGGGGATATATATTGGTAATTTAGAGGGTTAGTATGTACGTGGCTTATTCGATATTGATAGGTTGCAATATTAACGACGAACTAAGCCAGACAATCGTCTGAGCGTGTCCTTAAAAGGCTGGTTCAGATGTACTGTGCGACCGAATTATAGGGACGCCGTTTTTTATATATTGTATTGTCAGCAAACGAAAGTAGCGCGAGGGTGGTTGCATCTTTCATATCGTTAACGTAGATTAGAACAATAAGATGTCCTACAATATAATACCCATGTGCGACTCCTCTATATATTCAGAAAGTGTATATTTTAAAGCATATAAATTGTTGTATATTAACTAAGTAGCTACGAAACGAATCGTTTGTTAGACCTATAATTCCGAGATGTGATAGTTTAGATAACAGTATTTCATGATATATAGAGTCAAAAGCTTTCGAAAAATCAACGAATAATGCTAATGTCGAGTCTTTAGATACTTGGTCATTATTTTGTGCAACGGAACTTAGGAGGTGAATTATTGGATGAATGTTGAGTGTTTGCTACGAAAACCATACTGGTGTTGATACAATATATCATTGTTAAAAAGGTCTCCAGGCTGATGGCCATTATTGTCGCCAGAATTTTGGAAAAGTTTGGTATAGTATCGGTCGATAATTATTGAAATTTTTTAATTCGCAATTATTATCCTATTTCCTCGTTGTCAACGTAGTAAAACTGATGGAAGATTTTGTGCATTTTGAGCAATACCTGTGCCATACACACTATGGTAATTATTCTATGTTATTTGCCTGCATGATAAGCTCAAAACTGACAATTTTGACAATTTGGGTGTCAAACCGGACAAGGCCCCTTCAATAATGTACGTGGACTAGTGGATTTGCTAATTTATTTATTGTTACTTCCATACGTTTTTTGGAAATATTATTTTAAAAGAGGTTTTTTTCTGTTGCTTTTAACTTGAATTAGTTAATGCTTCTGATGATGTTCCAAATGGCTTTCACGTTACTTGTGTATTCGTCGAAAACATTCTTATAGTAAAGCGATTTACTCTTTCGAATAACCTTATTATATACAGAGTATTATATATGTTTTATGTTTAGATCCGTAGGAGTTTTTCAGTTTTCATCATAGACTAGGCACCAACCACAGCAGGTGATGTGCCCCCCTCACCTGGGAATACAATTTTCGTGAGGCTGAAGTATATTCCCATTACAGAATCCCGATGTTGCCGACCCCTAACAGGACGCAAAATAAAATTATTTTGACTTTCCAATGCTACCCACCCGAAAATTTAACATTTTTAGATGACACCAAACCATTTCCTATTGTATATCTTGTATAATACCAATACGTATTTCACTTCTACATGACTATCATATATGTTACTTTCGTCATGACATTTCTTGGAGGTGCGGCCATTTTAACAGCCATTTCATGGCCGTGATTGTATTATTTTATGTCCATGTCTGCTCGGAGGTTCATGGAGCTGTCTATTCGGGAGATTTATTTTAATCGTGCGTTCGCTATACGCTCAAGCAATGTTAATTCCTGTCAAAATAGCTACATGTGGTTAAGTTTTTGGACACCCTTCGAGTAATATGTTACCTATCCTCTTCTTTGTTGAATCATTTGATGGGATATTGGCTGTAGTTTCCACTGATTCCAAACTTATTGCCATTTGGTGTACAAAACTAATTATGTGGGTGTTGTAAGGATACCTATTGACTGAATCGATGAATAATTTCATGACGCGCATCAATGCTTACTGTCGTGACGAAATGAATTGGCCGAATCTGGCAAAAAATGAATTTTAGTATGATAGAGTGACCATCGGCCAAACGAAAGAACACCAGGTTTGCCTTTTTTCTGTTAACGTATACGTATTATGTGTTGTACATTCAATGGGAAATGACATGGTGTCATCTAAAAATGCTAAATTGTCGGGTGGTTACCAATGGAAAAGTCAAAATAATTTTATATTTCGCGTCCTGTTAGGGGTCGGCAACATCCGGATTTTCAAATGGGAGTAGTTCAGCATCAATTGTAGTCCCATTAATTCAGTGAGGGGGAGACACCACATAAATTCGGTGAGGGGGAGACACCACTTAAATTCGGTGAGGGGGAGACACCACTTAAATTCGGTGAGGGGGAGACACCACATAAATTCGGTGAGGGGGAAACACCACTTAAATTCGGTGAGGGGAGACACCACTTAAATTCGGTGAGGGGGAGACACCACATAAATTCGGTGAGGGGGAGACACCACTTAAATTCGGTGAGGGGGAGACACCACATAAATTCGGTGAGGGGGAGACACCACTTAAATTCGGCGAGGGGGAGACACCACATAAATTCGGTGAGGGGGAGACACCACTTAAATTCGGTGAGGGGGAGACACCACATATCTTCGGTGAGGGGGAGACACCACATAAATTCGGTGAGGGGGAGACACCACTTAAATTCGGTGAGGGGGAGACACCACATAAATTCGGTGAGGGGGAGACACCACTTAAATTCGATGAGGCGGAGAACCACATAAATTCGGCGATGGGGAGACACCACTTAAATTCGGTGAGGGGGAGACACCACATAAATTCGGTGAGGGGAAGACACCACTTAAATTCGGTGAGGTGGAGACACCACATAAATTCGGTGAGGGGGAGACACCACATAAATTCGGTGAGGGGGAGACACCAATTAAATTCGGTGAGGGGGAGACACCACTTAAATTCGGCGAGGGGGAGACACCACATAAATTCGGTGAGGGGGGAGACACCATCGCCCCCGGTGGTGCCTCGACTATCTTATGCAGTTTTGTTGTGTGTGTTTGTATGTGGAGACGTTAAAACTTCAGACGTGATCCGTGGCTTTTGTTTATAAAGGGTACGGGCATTCGTAACTGGGAAGGTTATATGGAATGCATCGGTATACGGTTTAATAAATCAACATATCCTCGCATAAATAGGCCTATAATACTCATATGGGTTCATATTGGATCATTTGATTCTGAAATAAGCCCATAGTGGACATACAATGTAATATGCGTTATTCTGTTTATGGCGCGGGCCACATTGAAAACACATTTTAAAGAGCGTGAATCTGGTAAGTGAGTTGGGTTTATTCTTGTTATTCGTGTTGTAGTTCACAACATGTTTATTATAGAGATTCCGCCTCTAGCGATTATGCGTGTGCGGGGGGTGTAACTCTAACGTCACAGGTCACAAAATTCTACACGCTTGTAACTGACTTGTGCGATTACGACTTTCTCTACTTGTAAATACGGGGTATAATTCTATTTTTGAAACATTTTCTTTTAACTCTATGATTCTGCATAGATGGATTATTGATCAAAACCTCATTTAATAGTTCGAGATGACATTGCATCAGAAATTTGGTTGAATATGTAGGTAAATATTTATACTCTTGGAATCCACATAGTTTACGCCAAATATTGACTATAAAATTGAACGATCCGAACTATGTCAGTCTCTGTTACAGTCTGAAATTTTGAAATAATCTTGTTCCGGGGATGACATTGACCAATAATGTAATTATTTTACCAGCACATGTGGTTGTGTGAGGTACTAGACACCAAGCACCACCCGATCGGTACCACGTCCGCTTTACCGATGACCACATTCATGTACAACGCCTAATTGTTCGGTGGAATTTATGTTACATTCATTATACATTCATAACAAATTATTATCAAAAAACTTAATTTATATTTTATAGCCTGAATTATTCAACGGTGTTGCTGTTTCGAGACAATTTTGCTTAGAATTGGGGAGTTTGTTGGTTTTATTGACAAAAAGCTTGTTGGTTAATTGCTAGTTAACATCACTAACTAAAGGTGCCATTACACGATTAAGCTTAATTCAGCTCCAAATGGTAACCACGTGGGGTTATGCTGGATGTTCACATTACACCATCCAGCAAGCTTTTAAAAGCACTGTTTTATCAGGAAATCTTTCACAGCTGTCCATCATACTTAACTGGTCTGTGGCTATATTTACTAAGTAGACTCCAATATTGTGAACTACACATGTGTCTTTTATCAGATATCAGGAGGAATTCTGTTATCTAATTGCTACTTGACATTAATGGGGGATCCATGCTGAATGGAAAAACGGCCGAGTTCCTTTCCTTACAACTTGCTCAATGGGTAATAAAAAGTGCTGAGCTGTATGAAATGGCATGGTGTTACACGATGCAGCTCGCCTCTTGAGCTTGCTGAAGTAAGTAAGCTTAATCGAGTAAAGGCACCTTAAGATAATACTCATGTCGACTCATATAGCATGGAACATCACGTGCTGGATTAAATGATGGCATGTTTTGGCTAAGATTGAGAGCGGGGAGATAGTGAGATTATAATTTAACTAACTTTCATGTATATTAGAGCTATCATCACCAATTTCTGCAACTGTTGTTTTAGTCATCAATCAATCGGTTTATGAAATCAGTCGCGAAATTTAACCGTTGAAAATTTTACCAAACTAAGTTGAAGAAAGACACACAACCTCTTCCGCTGTGGTGTAACAGTCTGTTATTTTCACAATCATGTTTGCATTCTTAAAACTAACATGTCTACAATCCCTGAGAAATGTAACTGATTATCAAGAAGCCCATCTCTCTATTATACCGGTAAGTATATAACGTCGGCCCAATAAAGCAATTGCGAAATTATAATTTATCTACATCATTTTTGTTCCATTTGATTCCCTATATACATTACCAGAATCCTACCTGTATACAGTCTGCGATACACAAACGTGTAAGCGCACGGGTAGCTACCTGTACGCATACACGTACAATAGTACCGATTTGAAATCGCAAACTGGCTAATGGACACCTTTCGCATAATGAACTACTATATATATTTTGAAGACCTCTGTCTGTCTGTTTGTCTGTTTGTCTGTCATTTATACAAATCTACGATTCTCGACCGATCGGGACGAAACTCGGTACGTGTGTGTAGTTTGACCAGGCGGTCGACGTTGTCGTATTGGCGAGCCCGTGCGGCGCCAGATTCGCGCATGCGCAGACGATATCTCGGAAACGGTGGAGCTATCGACTTGAAATTTGGTATGTGATGTATCTTGCCCCGGATACGAATTTTATCGGGTCGCCGAGCCCGTGCGACGCCAGCTTCGTGCATGCGCAGACAAGATCTCGGAAACGGGTGGATAAATATATTTTAAAAAGAAGAAATTCTCCTCTGAGGTAGGTGGGTGCTGACGTGAAGAATGGAATACTTTGAAAATTAAGAAAGGTATCCGTTCATTGTTGAATAGTTATTACATGTATGTACATACAGCTATGCCGGTTTCGGAAAATCTTGCCTTTTCAATAGCTTGGAGTCACTCCAAGCTATTGAAAAGGCAAGATGTGCCGAAACCGGTATAGCTGTATGTACATACATGTAATAAATATTCAACCATGAACGGATACCTTTCTTAATTTTCAAACTATATATATATATATATATATATATATATATACTGATGATAATTATGAATAGGGTACTACGTCAATATAATTTGCGTTCGTTCTAACAGTTGTCGTTTTGTCGTATATTTAGTTACGATTATGGATTCAGGAAGCCAAGCATCGCACGCGAGCTTTGCGTGCAATCACGAGCCTACCGCTGACTGTTTATGATAACAACACAATTAAGTACAAATTAATCACAACAAACTTAATAATATAACATTACTGCGAGTGGTAAGAAGTTTGAACGGCACTAGTTTCTCACAAACGGACATGCAGTCGTCATTTCAACGACGAAATAGGATAATAATTGCGAATTATGGTCGAGAAGATGTACGATTGGATGGAAAGTAGAGTGGGTATTGTACAAGCCGTATTGGTGCTTGTACAATATATCGTGCTCAGTTAAAACATCTATCAGGCGTTTTTGCATTATTCGTTCTAATAGCTTGGAAAAAGTAGGTAGAATGCTGATTGGTCTATAGTTGGAAAGTTCGTGTGCATTGTTATTTTTCAGGATTGGAACAACCTTTGCTATTTTCATTTTTCTGGGACTATTCCTTGTTAAAATGAGAGGTTAAATGTATGTTTCAAAGCCGGAGCTATGGTTTCAATTGTTTCCTTCGTGAGTTTAGTGGTTATCCCTTTAAACTCCATACTAGATTTACCTTTCATTGATAAGCAGGTTAGAATTATTTCTTGGATTGTGGTTGGGGTAACATCAAAGATGTCAAGGTCTTCTATCATATTGCGGAGATAATCAGAAAAATCTGCGTTGCGTTCATTCACCACAAGTTGACTGGTTTTACGCCCAATACTCACTAAATTTGTCAGCAATACGGCTGGGACAAGTAATTTCAGTCCCGTTACCGAAAAGGACCTTAGGATGATTAACAGTGCCCCCTTCCATCTTTAGTGCACCCTTCAGTATAGTCCAGGTTTTCTTCAGATCGTTCTTGTTTTCATCAAGAATTCGTGAGTAATATTATTGTTTGCTCTTTCTGAGAAGTTTATTATATAATTGGCGATAATTTAAATATGTATGTGTAGTTCGGTCGGATGCTGATTTAAGTTTCTTGGTAATAATTCTTGCTTTACGATACTTGATTTAATCAGACCTCCTGTCAGACCTCGCGATGCATCTTTTCGACAGAGCCAAGGGATCTTGAAGTTCTCATTATCGTCCCATCTCACTGCAATCGAGCGTGTACACTGGTGTATGCGCACATATAATTTACGCTTGCAATCATTCGATTTAAAGCTTTTTTTCGATCAATCAACTGTTCGGAAGCATGAACTAATGATCTGAACGAACACACCACTCCCGATGGAAGATGTACAAACGTGTCTTGAATCTCTGCTCAATTCATTATTTTGACTGAAAATAAATTGCGTTGTCTCATCCAAACCCTTCACATTTAATGAAATCGCGGCTTCATCTTCCACGTGTACTTACTCACATTATGTATGTCTGAGCGCACTACTCATATAATGTCTTGAAATCTATATACCTTCAGTGTTATGTAATGTGGGCTAGGTGAACTGTTACGCGTAGTTGGGTGATGTATGACCACACGATTGAGTCTTTGGGGAATTGATTTTATTTATTGCACAAATAACTCTAACTGGTTGTGGGATGGTACATCAGCAGTAGAGCATGCCATGTACTGCGGTTAAACCGAAAGCACTGTACGGTTGTGAGGTTATCTTGCTACAGCAAACTACTGATATTGCCATCGTAGAACCTTCATTGCATACCTGTGTCAAATCTGCCCATTCTCTACCTAAACGAACCAATGCAAAACTTGCTCTCGGACTATTAAGTATCTTACCAATGGAGAAGGAAATACACATACGTAAACTGTGCTTCATGGGTATAGCCTCATAAACCTTCCATTTCACAAACAGAATCCATTGAAAGTTTCCTCGTCAAAGCTCATTTGCAACGTTTGTACAACCGAATTCTATCTGGATTCGTCGCGGAGATAATAACTATATTGCATATGAGGACTTGACTCTTGTCTGGATAAACTTTTAGACCTAGGTGATTTTCCAAACCAAACTACGTGGAAACGTGTAGTGAGAGAGACAGTAAAACTGTTCTATATATCATCATGGCGAGCGTCGGTCGAAAATGATTCTGAACTGGGTGTGTTCAGGAAGTTGTACCCGATCCACTATATGGGTGGTATGTTTGGAATCGCATGCGTTCACAACCAACATTTTCCTCGAAATACAAGAACCTTGCGATTCTTCTGAACAAGAGAACATACATAAACAACAGTTTATGTCGTCAGTGCCTGTATACATGCATACGACCAAGAGCTGGGTCACGCTGTGTTCACGTGCTCGTCACATCCAATCATGCACGTCGCTGAGAAATAGTTTTTGGGAACGAAGGACGACTTGTTTTCCCTAATCTCGGGAAGTGAACACCCGTCACTCTTGGGCGCTTTTGCACACTTTCGGGACACACTTATCGATAGTGCCGCTTCTTTTCTTTTTGTAATGTGTTCTCTAATTTGGGCAAAATAGTTTAACTCAAAGTTTAGAGCCCACACACATGTGACTTAGCAGAATTCCTCGTTGCTCGGTATTCTGTTCAGTATAGTCAATAAAATATATCTAGTTGCTGAGTGTCCACACACGTATGGATATATACGAGCATGTTGTATGATATTCTCACATGACCCAAACTGTTGTATGCGGATTTAAATACTAAGATGTGAATACTATGACATATTGAAAACCCCAGGGGGTAAATGGATTCATATGGGGTCGATAGACACCATCTTGTTTTTTCTTGGAACTCTGCCGCCTCGGGGATATTTGCAAGTAATTAAAATTCTCACATGGAAAGCATGATCAAATCGTTACATGACGCTTTGTTGCCTGCCACGGTGACAGATGAGGCGAAGGGAGATAAATATCGGGCTCGGCTCTCGCCTCGCCCGATATTAATCTCACTTCGCCTCATATATAACACGGTATCCGGCAACAACTCGCCCTGTAACTTATAATATTCCACCAGTACGAAGCCCTTGGGAACTTTATGGTGTTCCGACAAGGAAGTTTATAACGTTGAACATACAAGGCAGAGAATATGTTCTCTTTGTTAATTTTTGTTCATAGGAGGGGTAGTCCACGCTCGAGATTGTATATATTTTATGACTTTTGTGAGTCAATATCCCAATAAACATTGATTTAATTACCAGGGAGAAATGTCATGTTTGTATATGCGACGCAAAAATTGCTCACTTAAATCAAGCATTTCGATTGGGACATTCACAAATATGTACAATGAATTATACATTATTAAGGAACAGGTATTAACTAAGAAATATTTTTCCTGCACTGTTTTAAATGTTATAAACTTCTCTGTCACAACATTAAATGTTCCCAGGTTTTGTACTGGTGATCTCTACGGATGTAAATTCGGTATAGAGATTAATGGCATGATCCATGATCTGCATAAAACAGTTCAAACGCATAGATTCAGGAACATATACATTGTGGTTCTCGAATTTAGATCATATAATGAGTCGCATGCATACAAGAAACACACATCGGTTTCACGATATATATATATTAGAAACTGCTTTAACAATTGAAAGAGCGTTTTACTGAAACAAAATAATGATGTCCAGGGTAAGGGACGTCATGTAGACACAATGAACAGCTAGAATACACTCTTTTTCCGCTGACGGATAACATCAGTGTGGAAGACTTTTGTTGACGATACCAGCGGTCACATTTAAATGGGGTACTGTACACTTAATCCGGCCATGTATGGGACTATCTCCTTTTATACTCAACAGAATATATGCAACAAATGAATGAATTTGAGCAATGGATTAGGAAAATACACTCATGTATTCTATGAACAATGCAAACAATATGGTAATTATAATGAATATGAATAATGGCTGGAGTCATAAATTCATTTTCATTATAATTACCATGTTTGGTAGTGTACTGTACCCCTTTAACATGACGAATCACACTTCCTGTCCGGGGCGACGCATTGTGCATGTGCCAGTGTGTCACACAAGTTATTGTCCCGCCACTATTCTATCAGATTTATATGTTTCAAGATGCTTCTTATATATACGTTATTAGCGAGTTTGCGATACCCGTTCGACGGGTACGGGTACCGGTAGATTCTGGTAGATTGGTGAAATTCGTCACGGTCATTTGCGTACTTTGAATGCAGCACATAAAGCGATAGGGATTTGGAACGGGTAGATGTATCCCGTTGACTGGTAGTCTTTCACTAAAGTTTTCTCACTCAAAAGTACATTAGTTCTATGAAATAACAGTCAGCTATGTATTAATATATTTATTGCACGATTACGTGGCCAAATCTCATTGATACATTTGTCATTTAAGCCATGTTTTATGTTCAAAGTGTCGAGGCGGCTTCTATCACTAAGATAACTATGGAACGCCGATTTGTTTACTGACAACGGTCTTCACTCAAGTAATGACATGCTATGATTAAGAGAGTTATTTGATGGTGCTGTACGCAGTCTCGGCACAAGGACGTGATTATAGAGGGTCTCCGCGTTGAGAAGGGGTGTCCATCTTCACATTCCCTACCAATTGAACCACACCAAACAGAGGTTTGTGCGGAATTCCAATTATGCACCCCGTTGGGCTCTGATTTCCCCCCAACTGATCCTTCACTGTCCTGAATATTATTCTAGTCTGTTCTAAATGGATTAGTAGTCTTGTTAAAGAAGTCATGTAATGAAGGGTCCACCTCGCCGACCAGAACGAGAACAATTTTGTAGATATGAACCTGGAAATTGCAAAATCATAACGTCTAGTGGTCTAACACCAGGCAAATTCACGCCCTATATTGTTTTTCACAAATTCATTATCAGTTTTGACGAGCCACTGAATGTGGATAGACCAGGACATACCTGGTCGACCATGGCTCGGTCTGGTGGGAGAACGTTTTGAAATCTGAACATGAAAATTTATCAATTATAGACTTTCCTCAAGCTTTACATTTGTTGGATATTTCCAACATAACTGTTGGCCATATACAGCCCGAATTCTTTCTACCAAAAGTAGGTATATTTGCAAATGTTGGTCAAAAACTATAAACAAAATCCCCACTAATACATTTTTGGAAAATCATACGGAATGACAGAATAATTTCAACGTATGTTTGGTGTGTTAGGTATATATAATTTCCAACTGTTAAACAATTTGACAGAAGTTGGGGTGAAACACCCCAACCCTCTCGCCACGTCCCCTATCGACCCTTTGTGCGTGGGCATAAATACACCGTGAATGTGTTACACGATTGAATACAACCGTTCAGTTATTATATCTTATGTGGTGACTGATTTCTCATTTTAATATAGATATTTGACATTTGAACGGACATGGCGCATTTGTATATTTGTAGTGGCCGATAGTGACACAAAATACTGATATACACACCTCATACTCGGCACAATCTTACCGTCGTCAGAGCGACTTTTATCTGTTTTCTTTGTTTGGCATACAAGTGAAGCAAACTTGAACGCTCTTTATTCAAACCATATAATGAATATTGTACCATTAAACACCCTTTATATCTAACAAAGTTTAATTTTTCTACCTATACATCCGGATTTAGACCCAGACAAATATCCGAGTTCTTGGGATAAATATTCCCTTGCCAGACCCTTCGAAAGATTCCAACCAAGTATCAATTATATGACTATATATTCCCCAACTAATATAAGTAAGGGGCAATTTCGGTCTTATATCTGACTAAAAGTACATGCATGTAGGACATTCTTGGACCCTGTGTCTAAAACAACATATTTTACACCGAATAATGGTTGGATTATTAAATTAGCGTAATTGTATATTTGTGCTATCATAACATATTTTCTCAGCCTGAAAATTCCATCTGTTCTAGACGAAACTAGAACGGTCTGGGAAATTACTAATGAAAACCAATTTTTGAAAATGTTACCAAAATGAGTCCAAGAAAGACGCCAATCCATTCCATTTTGGCCTCGTCCCAGGTGAATGCAATTCATTATCCTTGCAGAGGTCCATCATATGACCATAACATCAAGTATAACGTCGAATGCGGATAACAATTTCTCTATCATATATATTTTGCTGCAATTGGCTCACCATACATTACCCGTCGATATGCTTAATTCTACCCGTAAAACAGTTTGCGATTTCAAAACGTGTACCGGTACGGGTAGCTACCAGTACCCGTACCGGTACCCGTACCCGTACCCGTTTGAAATCGCAAACTCGCTATTATATATGCGATGTGCATTCGACAGTGAGCGTGAAAAAGTTGAAACTAAAGGTACGCTCAATTGGTACTTTTTACCCCTGTCTGCAGTCCTCAGTAAATCATTACTATTCAATTTGTCAATATTTTGTAGTTGAGCTTTTATAAATTTAGCGCTAAAAGCCACGTCTCCCCAGCTGCCTCTTCAATAACCTCCTCTATGGTATCCGTAAATTCCATGTGAATTGTCGAACGGATAATGTGGTATATATATTCCAAAACTCTATATCATGGGAAATGAACTTAAATTAGTTCCCTCGTACAAATACCTCGGGCATATTGGCTGCGGACACACGTACCACAGTAGCGATGCCATAGTAGGTGTGACAATTTATTATGGTGGAGTTTGGTGACAATTGGTCGTCAAAATTAATATGCCATGCCATAGCTCGCCATGTCGCCCGCTGCATATTTGCACAATGAGTCTTCCAAAGTTACAATCAGCCTTCTTATGGTTTTGGTCATTGTATAGTTCGCGTTGTTAATTCCAGATCTTATCAATAAAACGTGCATGATACTACGTGCATGACGTGTGAGTGAATGAGGGATTGCCACGGCCAAACACAATTCTGGACGATCGATCGATCATGCAATTATATATATCGTAGAGAATACAATGTAGCAAAACGTAATGAGTAGAGATCCGCTTTGGTGAAATGCAATGGGTCAATTGGTGCAGTCGACTCATCGTGCGGAAACTCAGTGGGCGACATGACTATCTATGGCACAGAATTATGACGACCAATTGTCACCAAACTCCACCATAATGAATTGTCACACCTACTATGCCATCGCTACTGTTATACGTGTGTCCGCAGCCATTCTCAATGCTGATGTCTCAGATGACAGTGATATAATGGGTCAATATATGTCTAAATGTACTCGTTCTAATATCCTCATTAGAATATTCTTCAAATGTTCTTGTCGCGTCTAAACTTACTAAAGATACTTATTTCAAGTGTTTATATCTCCACTATTTTGTGCACATATATGGGTTAATTATACATTATGTTTTAGTAAACTTATGCTATAATAATGCATATCGGAAATTTATGGGTTATGAACGATCATGTAGTGCGAGTGGGATGTTTGTAATTGACATAATGTTTTGTTTGCCTGTGTTGATGCCGAAGGTGTGTATTTTGAGAGGGAATGTATAATGCTGGTAAGAAAATTCTTACCGCCATTTATAATTCCGATGTAATATACCGTTCACAATTGGTTAATCATTGGAAACATCTGCTTTATGTGAATTAACTCTTAAATATTGTAATACTATGTATATGTTGATGTAATTGTAAACCCATATGTTTCATGCTTTAAATAAATTATTTGTGTACGTCACTCGGAAATAGTACGTAATGTGACCTACTTCCACACTCACTACAACGTTGACTATATCGAAACTTTTGTTTTCAGCCATATATGTATTTGAAATCATCAATATGTAGATATCGCATAACCACATTGGAGTTGATAAAGATCGTGGGCCGAAAACTACAAGAAAAGATTCTTGATATCCATTGTGGTAGAGCGTTGAACTTCTAGCTTGTGATGAAGTTTGAAAATGACTCAATATTTATTGCAAAAACCGAAACGTGAAGCTTTATTATAGTAGACAAAGTTAGTGTATTGTACATTGGATCGATGAACTAACCTAAATACATTGGATAAAAAGAAACTAAACATATAAAATTTAACAGAACAGCCATGCACATGTACCAACTACATTGCGTTAACATCAACATATTCACAGCAGTTATATATACAGCACGGATCCATGCACACTGTCAGACCATGAGCAATGACATTATTATTATGACACCTGCAATTTTGGCACAATTTGTCAAGTCATTTTCCTGGAAATGCACATTATGTGATGAATTAAAGATACCATGTCCTTTCTGACACCATTGAATAATCATCTATACGTTTTCATTCAAACCTATTTCATGATAAATCATCTTCAAACGAGAGATGTGTGTCAATTATTTGAATTTCCATCGGTGGGGAAGAAAGAATATCACATAATGAATCGACTTCCGTACTTTTTTAAACAAACGTGGTAGGTATTCCAAAATTAATTTAATTTTATTGAATTAAACGTTTTGATTGGTCAATTGGCATTTCTTACGTCAGGGGAATACCTATCGGTGAAATCCGCAACACAAATTGCTTTAATAGGAATGTTTAAGGATTTAAATAATTAAGGAGCGCATGCGCGGAAGTGACAACAACGAACAAGTTTCGTCCGCAAAAATAAGACAAAATAAGTCAAATTTCACCGCCAAAATACCATAGATCTTCAAATCAGAAACGACAAACTGATCAAGACCATTTATAGAACTTTGTACATTCTTAAAATTGAAAAATCAATAGTCTGGAAATCAACATCCGGTTACAAAACAGACAATGCCATTGACTGGATAGAGACCCACATCAATACTATAGCCAGCCATTATAACAACAAAGTCTGGTATTATATATGGCTAGGAACCTGTGATCTGACTGACAAGAAAGGCAAAGTTCACAGTTACATCCAAAGGCAGAACTTCAACGAATTCCAGAAATAATAAAGAAGCTGACCACAATCATAGATCTTATCGCCTCATTCCCAGAGTGTAAAGTAACCATCTTGGAGGTTCCCGTATATTACATCAAACTATTCAACAAGTCGAGAGAGCACAAGAACCCTGACTTGTTTGGTGAGGAAGATAACAGACTTACCTCTCTAGTAAAGAACCTGAACCAAGAGATACGGATACTGAATACTGGGAACAGGACATACTCATCCAAATTCTCCAACGCCATCTATGTCAGATCTACCACCAAAGACAAGAATGCGATTCGACGCTACGATAACTACTCGTTATACTCAGACGGCATCCACCCATACAAATTACTAGTGAAAGCCTGGCTTCGACGCTTAGCAGACCAACGCGAAAGAGACTGCTGGGACTCTTAACACCAGGTAGCACTAAACTCTACTACTTCTACTCCACTCTGATAGACTACTACTCAGGCAGCATGGACTTGTCACCAAGCTATACTGAGTAGAAATATATCATCATCCACAACAAGAGAAGCACATAGGAGAAAACCAACATGCCACCGCGTTCATTCGGAAATCATGGACTTGCCCCCAAGCTACGCCGAATGAACCCGAACCCAACAAATCAGGACCTGTGTTACAGACTGCTACTACAGTCATTCATCTTACTATCTCTGACCACGTACCTTCAAACCTCTGATAACCATAAATCATGGTACCACAACAGCTATCAGAAAACCTACTCAACCATCGACTATCGCCAACACGCAGAGGACCCATCACATGGCCAATATCGAAGAACACATCGAAAGCCATATTCGCCCTGACATTGATACTCGCAGGAGACATAGAGCCAAACCCCGGACCAAGGCTCGAAGACAAATTCCCATGCGACTACTGTCAATGTTCGGTATCATGAAACCAACAAGGAGTTTGATGTGATGAATGTAGCATATGGTACCATCGATCATGCCTTGAGATGCCAACCGGAGAATACAGCAACCTCCACAGAAAGAGCGTCTCATGGATTTGCTGCAAATGTGAGAGCATGAACGTGGATAGCTTCACATTCCACTCTTATGAGGCCGATTCCAGCATATATGAACATCTTAACCCTTTACCCAACAAAACGGCCAAAACCGGCCAAATAAGGCTTCAACAGCCTAAAATATCTTCGGTCTGTCTCAAAAAAACCATACACATATGGATATCATTGGAACCGGCTCATTGACCACATTGTAATGGTTACAGTTATGCCCTGTGCCAATGCATTCTCTTATATATGCGAGTCGACCATAGGTCGCCTCGCATATATAAGAGAATGCATTGGCCTAAACAAAAATCTTTTTTTAACACTTTTTACCAGTTTTTCTTACATTCTTTAACAATTTTATAATGTTTAATGTGTTAAGCCAATGCATTCTCTTATATATGCGAGGCGACCTATGGTCGACTCGCATATATAAGAGAATGCATTGGCACAGGGCCCTTCTGTTGGGTAAAGGGTTAACCTAAACTCCGCGATCGACTCAGTATCATTAGACTCGGCCTTCAAACCTATGGAGGCAAGTACACCAGTTCCAAAAGACAGCTCGAACAGTACAAAGACCACTACAAGATCATACATCAGATATCACTGGCACTGGACCATACAAAGTACCGCCCAAAAGGAATCTGAGAATAATGACAGTGAACTGTCGCATCATACGTGACAAGCGTGCCAAACTAGAAGTATCATTGGAATACATCAAACCAGACAGTGATCGGCACTGAGTCATGGCTAAAGGGAGTCAAGTCGGGAAAAAACCCAACATCGGATCACATCAAATCCAGTGAAATTTTCGGAATCGACTGGAGGAGTGTCTTCATCCTTGTCCACAAAAGCTTAATTTCAACTGAGCAACCCCACTTGGTGACAGATAGCGAGATCAACTGTGTGAGAGTCAAATCGGCATCAAGCAAGGATATCCTAGTCGGAGCATACTACATGCCCAAAAGAGAAAACCATCACATCACAGAGCTGGGCAAATCCATCAATCTAGCCACATCCGGAAAACAAAAACAAACCATCATCTGCGGTGACCTTAACTGCCCGGATATTGACTGGAACAAGACAGAAGTAAATAAGGGAGCACAAGACAAGGAGGTGCAAACCCAGCTACTTTACATCATGTCAGATAAAGGACTGAAGCAAATCAACAAACAACCAACTCGTGAAACAAACTTGCTGAACCTGGTCTTCACCAACAATGCTTCACTGGTTCAGTCATCTAACAGCATATCAGGCATCTCAGACCACTCAATCGTCATCACCGATATAGATATTAAACCCATATACCAACGTGCAAAACCAAGAAAGTGCTATCTGTACAAAAAGGCTGAATGGATGCAGCTAGGACTGGACCTGCAAATAATGGGAGAAGGATTACGAACGATAAAGAACGCCACTATAGAGGACATGTGGAAACACATGAAGAACGGGATCCTTTGAGCTATGGACCAACATATACCATCGAAGCTCATATCACCGAAACACAATAACCCATGGGTAAACCATAAGATCATAACACTACTCAGGAAGAAACGACGACTGTACAATCAAGCAAAGAAGACTAATATCTGGACCAACTATCGGGCGATTCAGAGATATTGTAAACGGGAAATGAGGAGGGCAGAATGGAATCAGATTAACACAAAGATTAAAGAAGTATTGGAGAAAAAGACAGCGAAGCCCTTTTTGGAATTATGTTAAAAGCAGACGACAGGACAACATCAGAGTATCACCACTGAAACATCTCGAAAAACTAGGTGAAGACCCAAAAGGCAAAGCAGAAGTTCTAGTAAAGCAATTCCACTCAGTATTCACCAAAACACCAACCACCAGTACCAGCCCTAAAACCCAAATGCGATAACATCGGCAAACTAACAGTGGCAGTGAATGGAGTCGACGCCTTGCTGAAGAGATTGAACCCCGCAAAAGCATCTGGCCCAGGTGGTACACCCAACATGATCTTGAAGAAATATGCAAAACAGCTGGAACCTTCCTTCAGACTAATCTTCCAACTCTCACTGGACACATGTACATTACCAAGCGACTGGCGCGCAGCGCTAACATAGCACCGGTCTACAAAAAAGGAGATAGACATCTAGCAGAGAACTACCGACTAGTCTCTCTAACCTCAGTACCATGCAAGATGCTGGAACACCTCATCTGCCGCCATATCCTCGAACATCTGGAAAAATTCTAACATTCTAACAAATCTAAACCATGGCTTCCGTAGTGGATACTCCTGCGAAACCCAACTGGCAGTGACTACACATGACATCCTTAATTCACTTGACAAGAAGAAGCGGATAGATATGGCCATCCTTGACTTATCTAAGGCCTTTGACACTGTGCCTCATGACAGCCTATATATTTAAAAACCAACATCACGTATCTGGAAAATGCAATGATAGGATTTCAAAAGATTCTCGGGCAATATATCCGGTTAATATATCAATATATGTGGTTAGTTAGTCAATAGATGCAGCTTCTTTGCAAGTACATTTCTTCATATTTGCTTAACTCAGTGAGCGTGAACAAATTCTCATTTCTTATCGAAATGCCATGTATCGATCGGAATGGTACATCGAGATGTCCTTCAAACAAAATCAAGCTTGAAAATCGATCCCGATTTTCATCCATGCCGGGGTTCGAGCCCGCGCCAACCTCGTCTAGCCCAGACTGTGATGATCTTATCCTCGACCTAACCACCTCGGCTACGGGGACATCTGGTTAGTTAGTCAGTATATGCAGCTACTTTGTCCATTAATTTGGTTAGTCAATATATGCAGCTTCTTTGTCAATATATGCGGTTAGTTAGTCAATATATACATCTACTTTGTAAAAATGTGCAATTGCTTTGACAATATATGCAGCTACTTTATCAATGTATGTGGTTAGTTAGTCATTATATGCAGCTATGTAGTCAATGTATGTGGTTAGTTAGTCAATATATGCATCTACTTTGTCAAAATGTGCAATAGCTTTGACATTATATGTAGCTACTTTATCAATGTATATGGTAAGGTTAGTCATTATATGCAGCTACTGAGTCAATATATGTGGTTAGTTAGTCAATATATTCAGCTAAGTTGTCAATATTTGTGGTTAGTTAGTAGATATATGCAGCTAATTGTCAATATTTGTGGTTAGTTAGTAAATATATGTAGCTGATTTGCCATTATATGCAGCTAATGTGTCAACAAATGCAGCTAATTTGTCAATATATGCAGCTACGTTGCAATTATATGCAGCTACGTTATAGGCATATGTGGTTAATAGGTCAATATATGAAGCTACATTTTCCATTAACGTGGTTAGTTATATGCAGATACTTTATCAATATATGTGGTTAGTTAGTTATTATATGCAGCTACTTAGTCAATAAATGTAGTTAGTTAGTCAATATATGCAGCTACTTTGTCCACTAATTTTGTTAGTTAGTCCATACATGCAACTTCTTTGTCAATATATACATCTACTTTGTCAAAATATGCAATTGCGTTGACAATATATGCAGCTACGTTATCAATATATGGGGTTAGTTAGTCATTATAAGCAGCTACTTTGTCAATATATGTGGTTAGTTAGTCAATATATGCAGCTAATTTGTCAATATATGTGATTAGTT
Organism: Siphonodentalium dalli; assembly: GCA_032622095.1. Classification (NCBI taxonomy): domain Eukaryota; kingdom Metazoa; phylum Mollusca; class Scaphopoda; order Gadilida; family Siphonodentaliidae; genus Siphonodentalium; species Siphonodentalium dalli. The sequence goes on from CP136062.1 coordinate 199,423,093, forward strand.
AGTAAACACATGTAACTCATTTGCCATTATATGCAGCTAATTTGTCAATATATGCAGCTAACTTGTCAATATATGCAGCTATGCAATTATATGCAGTTACGTTATAAGCATATGTGGTTAATTAGTAAATATATGCAGCTACATTTTCCATTAACGTGGTTAGTTGTATGCAGCTACTTTATCAATATATGTGGGTAGTTAGCCATTATATGCAGCGTCTTTGTCAATAAATGTAGTTAGTTAGTCATCTACATTGTCAAAATGTGCAATTGCCTTGACAATATAATGCAGCTACTTTATCAATATATTTTTCAATATCGTTTCCATGGTAACAGGTATTTCTCAAGGTATTGGACATTTTCGGATGTTTTATCAAATGCATTTTAAGTAGACGTGTGCAGCTATTACAGTATGCATAAATTATTACTGTAACCAATGTAGTACCTAATAAATGTGCCAATTCCAAAATTATCGCATTTCACCCCAAAATGGCAATAAAACCCTTATCACCTATATGTGCATCATATTTGATACTGGTTGGAACATAGTTATGGTTGGAAAGGGTTTTGAGACACCTATGTTTTTGCTTCATTACAGGCTTTAAATGTCCGGTTTATGGAACAAATTTCATTATTTCTCATTATTTGACGAAGTTTGGTCCGTTTCCATGACAACCGCTGAATAAACCTCAACATTGACAGAAGTCTGGATTAAAAGTGGATGTCATAGAAAATAAATTTCAGAATGTTATATTGCTTCGCAAGGGTTATTGGACTTCTTTCCAATAATGCCATTTTACGTATTTTTTCAATATCGTTTCCATGGTAACAGTTATTTCTTATGGTATTGTGCCTTTTTGACAGTTTTATCCAAATTAGTACAAACAGTACACGTATAAAGCTATCACAATATGTATAAATTATTACTCTAACAATGTACTATCTAATAAATGTTCCAATTCCCAAATTAACACATTTTGTTTGCAAAAAAACAACAGTTTTTATCCCAAAATGAGCAATAAAACCTTCATAACCTATATGGGATTCCTAGTTACTACTGGAATTGTTGAAAAATAGTTATCGTGGAAAAATAACATCAAGAAATTATCTTCAACATATGTTTCCTGTCCTGGAATGTGCTTAAATTTGTTTTTACCATCTGCTGAAGGGTTAATCTCAAAATGTGTCTACATTGTTTACATGCTGTTTCGATGGCAACGGCACCACTTTCAAAGTTTACAGCAGGGCGGAACATGAATATGGCATCTTCTACTTTCATATGATCTATAATTATTCTGTGTGTAAAAAAAAATTTAACTCGAAAAATAAGCCCCGTTGGGACCAAGACCGCTCCTCTACTACTAGTCAAGCTAAAGCACTACGGAATCACGGGCCCGATCCACAAGTGGCTAATGTCATTCTTAAAAGAAAGAAAGATGAGAGTGGCACTGGAAGAAGATTTCTCTGAAGGGGTAGAGGTATTATCAGGGGTACCACATGCAAGGAAACGAGTTGGGACCGCTCCTTTTCCTATGCCACATCAACGACATACCGGACACTGTGAAATCACAAGTCCGATTATTCGCAGATGATTTCCTGCTCTACCGACAGATAAATAGCTAGAAAGATCACGAAGTACTACAAAAAGACCTATGTAACCTAGAACAGTGCGCCATAACATGGGGAATGCGCTTCAATCCATTCAAGTGATACATCATGAGTCTAAAGCAGAAAACCCAACGCTTCTACCAACTATAGCGGCCTACTTTGGTGTCCAATTCGCAAATGACATGACATGGCAGCACCACATAGATACCATCACAACGAAATCAAATTCAACCCTGGGCTTCATTCGACGATACCTGAGACACTGCCCAAGGGACTTTAGAAAAACATCATACATAGCACTAGTTCGCCATCAGCTAGAATGTGCAGTAACAATCTGGGACCCGTACTACGAGAAAGACAAATCAAAATAGAGAGGGTCCAACGAAGAGTAGCCGGATTTATCAAACAATACTACCGATCAAGAGAGAAAGACTGCGTGACAACCATGCTCAAGGATATAGAATTACCATCACTAGAATCAAGAAGATCAGAGCACTAGCACTATTTTATAAGGTGGTTAAGGGGTCGGCCCCGGCTATAAAACCTGAAAACTACCTGACCAACCAAGGAGAAAGAGGAAAGCTAAAAAGTTCGAGGATTTTGTCAGTGATAACATCATAGAAAAACTGACTATTAATAACAACGAAAGTGCCTTCGAACTGATCCCGTCAAACACGGATCAATTTGGAAACTCTTTATTTCCTAGAACAGTGATTGACTGGAACCATCTGGACGATACCACAGTCAACGCTGCCGACTTAGATACATTCAAGTCGGCCCTAGGAGAACATCACTAGCGCTCCTCTCACCGTCCTGCAAAGCCATATTTGGTCACTGAGGACGTACCGTATACAGATACAGATACCGTATACTTACAATTTAACAGCGTAAAATATATTCAGCGCAACGTTCTGCACAACCAATTTTATCAGAAGTACGTCAGTTTGTTTGGTACCGTCTCCTATTTCCGACGCAAATAAACAAAACATGAATATGGTATAGTCATATTCCACTATAATAGTCAAATATAGCAATAATAGTGGAATTCAGGATGTGCCTGACCGGCTTATTGTTTTCTCAAATCAGTTTGTTGAACTTATGAATGTTTGTACACGTACATAATACATCAAATATGAGAAACTTACATATTAGTCGGATTCCTTATGTCGGAATGTTAAAAGCGATATGAGAACAGTTTCTATAGCACCAATGTGTCTATTTTCAGAATCTACCTGTTTCCAGCTTGATATTTTAGTGGAAACAGGTTTGTGTGAGGCTTTTGTTTGTGTACCCCTCTATTTTTTTCCCGTCCACCTGGTAATAAAAACATGCTATTACGCATAGCAAGTTCGGTAAGTGGCTTTCTTTGTTCTTGGATATCGAAAAACATGGGGAGATCTTGCCAAAAATTACTTAATTACATATCTTAATGGGGAATTTTATCAAAATTCATCAGACGAATTGCATTTATGACTGCATTTTCAATTTTCTTTCCCAAATATTAAGGTATTGTATATTCGTAGATTCAGCTATATCACATATAGACGAACATGAACAATCTACAAGGATATCTTGATCATATGCCACAAACAAAACTTCGATACAGCGATTTTTGGTGAAGATATCGCAGAAAAGCTAACCCTACCCCCACCCTCGCTGATTCCTTTGGTCGAAAACAACGGTCGCGCCATTTCGGATTATCTAAGACGACATGCGAACGGTTTATTTATCAATAGCATGTCTACTTTCAGAGTTTACCTGTGTCCAGTTGAAAATTTATTGGAAAACAAGAGCTTTTGGACTGTTTTAATAATTTAAAGAGCGTTTGCTTATTATACACATATTAATCCTCATAACTGACCTTCTGGTGGAGTCTGCGAGTTGAAATTAACAAAAGTATCAAATATGGCGGTCTACTTTCAGAGTCTATTTGTTTCCAGTCTGACATTTTAGTGGAAACAAATTGTTTGGACGGTATTAAAAATTTAAAGAGCGTTTCCTGATTATACAAATAGTAACTAACACCATTTATTCTTTTCATGAATTGTGTAAGTTGAAATTGTGCACATCTGTCAAGTATGACTCTGAAATGTATTTTTGAGAATGGTGTCGTCAGACAAGTCTCCGCTGGTACAGTACTACACTATGGCAGTTGCGAACAAAACTATTTGTTGGACCCTATAGAGAGTTTGACAATTTACTCAAATATTCACAGTGGTGGAACTTAATGGCTATCATATATGCATGGCTCTTACATGTGATCTATCGTAACTACGTGTGATTTTACAAAATTAACATGCAATATAGTCAGGCCACCAGATACAGTAGTTTACAAAAATGTGGTTCACATCAATCATATACATCACAATCACGTGATTCAGTGATAATGTCCAGCTATTATACAAATGCAATGTTTATCAAGACTAAAGTTTCAGGATGTCATTGTAAAATTGATTGATGGTATTTTTTCATCAATTGACAAATTTAATGTGTATTGCCAGGATGAAGTACCGCATAAAACGGAGTTGTTTGCTAAGTAATCTGGGAGTCATATTTATGTAAGTGTCAGTCAAAACTTTTAGGACATGGGAATATTTTTTTTATTTCGTAGCCACGAAATAACTAATTCGTGGTCACGAAATAAATAATTCGTGGCCACTAAATAACTAATTGTGATATACGATCGTCAGGCCCATTTGTGTAATGGAAGCGAACAGAGATGATCTGGTTGTAGCTGACCACCATCTTGGAATGAGCCGCGGCGATTTGAGATAAAGGGTGTTGTAGGGTGGCCCGTAAAACAAATTAAGTAATCACCCCTTTCACCAACCCGATCCAAAGTTGCCGCCGTCCTGGGTGGGTTACAGAGGCACCCACGACATTCAGTATATCTTGGGGCCACCCTACATCACCAATTATACCACATCAAACGGTTAAGGTGTCGATAAATTGTACAGGTGTCATATTTGAACCCATATGGGTTGGCCATTTTGGGTCGGGGATGGTGACAGCGGGTGAACATTTAGTTTGTCTCAGGGGTCACCCTACAACACACTGTATTCGACCTAAAAATGGGGGATTGCATGTTATCATATATGGACCCCTCTGGTCAGTTATCATTTTCGCCCGAGTGGGCTGAAGGTGTGAAAATTTAGCTTGCTTTGTTAGCCAATGTACAACACCCTTTATTTGATCTATATATATATATATATATATAAGTGACCGAGAAATAATGTGTACCTCATTTGACCCTTTCTGAGCAACGACCATTTTGGATCTGGTATGGTTGAAAGGGGTGAATATTTATAAGCTTGTTTTGGGCCCACCCTACAAAACCCCTTATTTGACTTAAATCGGTCAATGTGCCGAGAGGAATGCATGGCATTCCCATTCGATCCCTTGTGGTAACAACTAATGAATATCCAGTGTGTCTTGGAGCCACCTGACCCGTGTTTCCCCGTTCTCTCGAGGCTAGTTTATATATAGGACGTCAATATCCCCATAGAGCCCGGGTCCCATGCCATAAGGTGTTTATAGTAGCTGCGATCGTACGCATTGTTTCTAAAACACCATCAAGTTAGTGTAACCATACCGTAAAGGTATCTGGCTATACGCAAAGGTCAATCGGTCATTTCGTGGCCACGAATTAGTATTTCGTGACCACGAATTAGTTATTTCTTGGCCACGAATTAGTATTTTGTGGCCACCAAATTAGTTATTAGTATTTCGTGGCCACGAAATAAAAAACATTATTTTCATGTCCTAAACCAGCCACCGTAGCTTATGGATCATTCTGTTTTAGTATTAAATTTGGAGAAACCCGACCAGCATAAATGTAACAACTACTACAACTCATCTATGCCAATGATATGTTTAGCCATATATATGTGGATAGGGTGGTATTGTTTAAAAATGTTAAACAATGATATCACATCCATGTGTATTGCTAAATATTGCTGGGCTTATATAGATGGCTGTTCTATAATTCCTGGTCGGGTTTATCCAAATTGGGAGTTTAAATTATGTTCATCTGATGATAAAGAAAACATTTTCTCCGTCCACTCGATACCTCCACCGGGATACATGTTTTACATACTAAATTAACACCTTAGTCAACATAACAAATCTCTCCCTCAAATACTTTGCCACAAAAATAAATTGTCAGTATAAATAGGCACGACATCTCTGGACACTTTCTAAGAGATAATTTATTTATAAGAAGATATATATGCGCATGGTGTGCTTGGTCTTATATATAGTACAACACAGTGAGATACAAGTGACACAGTGCGGGGACAATACTGTGTCGAAGAACATAGTTAAGGGAAACCTTCCATCGTCCTTCATAGTGTATCATGGCTCCATCTGTTGTGAACAAACCATCGACTTAGGCTTAATGTGTCGTTCTCCCCCAATAATATACTTGGCTTTGAACCGGTATTTTCCCGTAAATTAGATAGTGTCTATAGTCAGATGGTATTGGTTATGTTCAAATGGTGACACAGATATGAAAATGTGCATGTTTGTGCCCCATGGGCCATTGATCATTATAAGATCGAGAAACTTAGTCTAGGAGAATACCAGGAATTCACTGGAAATTGCAATTATAGCTTATATGGTCGTAATTCAACGTTTGCGTTTCCGATACAGTTAATACCCAAATGTGAAATTTGAGATATACCTGGTCGTCAAAATGAACCAGATGTCTTATATAAGGTTAGCAACGGTTGCTAATCAAATACCACAACTGTGTGCTAATCATTCATTGGTATTGCCTTAATTTAGTCAGTGTCTAATCACATGGTGCCGGTTTTGTTCAAAGTTGGGCACACGCATGTCTAAAACTATAGGCCTATATATGTGCAGCCATGTTGTGCATAGGCCACTGATCTTTATAAGATCGGGAGACTTTGCCACCGATCCCCATAGCTCATTATTAACGGTTACTAAGCACCAACTCGGAATGCAGGAAAATGCAACTATGGTTGATACCTATTTTACTCATTAAGTTCTACTTTAGTAGAAATTCGAATTTACTTGATTTGCACAGCTATAGCGTGGAGATTAACTGTGGTCAGAATATTGATGGTGAATGTTGGGTTTCAGTCGCTGAAGTTGGTCAAATGTAACTGGCGTGGGAAGCGTGAAAGCAAAGCCTATGCCGCTATACTAAAGATCTCAGCTGCACCGAAATGTCCGTTTATCAGTAGCACAAATCCCGCGAAAACACAGATTATCTCAGTGCATGTGGGATAGACTCCGATGACAACGTTTGAGTTATAATGACAACGAACAACTATCATCTATACCTGTGTATTTGTGACACTACATCCCGTTATGATCAACGATATGGTTTCAAAACTTGTCAGTGGACAACAAGACATACAAGTATTAAATAAAACAATGGTATAATATGTAATCACATCGTGAACAGTCTTGTTGTGAATATTTTTATTTGATTCTGATTCAACAGGCTGCATATTATCGAAACTACAAAACCATTCGACACTTACTTTTGCCAATTACTGTATCTTGAGGCATAACTATATCATATGTTGCAACTATTAAATCACGGATAGTTACAGTGGGTAAAACACGAGTGTTAAACTTCATATATAATTGTGCACGATTGCCAATAAGTGATATTACAATCAACGTTTGAGCATAACACGAAATTCTCCATAGGGTTAAGTGTTAAATTTTGATCGCAACTGTAGCCAGCAAGAATCAGCTGATCACATCCATTCTTTTTAAAACTACGTCTGTATTTCATACTTAGTATTTTTTAGGAATATCAGAACGTACATATCATCATACGCAAAATGGCGCCATTTATCCAAAGTACTAGAATCTACATAGGGCTCAGTGTTAAATTTTGATCACAACTGTAGCCAACAAGAATGAACCGATCACATCAAAATTTTCAAAAATACATGCAATGGTCATATCTAGTAGTTAGGAGAAGTTTCAAATCGCACATATCACCATACGCCAGATGGCACCATCTATCGTTTTCTGTAAACACGAAACGCTCTCTAAATGATGTTGACCCCGATTTAGGCCGACCCGCCAAAATTCAAGAATGGAAACAAGTCAATCCTGAAAACACACCTACTAGGCATACATAATCCGTTTTCAGATCGCTTTTAACAAACCAAAAATGCAAAATGACATAAGGAATCCGACTATATTGACGGGTCTTGGGCAGAAATTATGTTTTGTAGTTGATGTGGATTGAAGTATGTCGTCGAGAAACGACCGAATAACTTGAAAAAAAGATAAATTCTCCAGTGTTGGCGCTCACAGAAAGATCTGTTAAAAATTGGTCCGCTGCATCCTATCCTGTAATAGATGCTTGGCGAGAAACGTGGTCAATAGAAACAGATAAGCCTCTGACTATGATATGAAGGCAACTATTGTCACAAAGTGATACAGGTGCGCCAAATATTTATTACGCGTTTGTAACCGCATTACAGGGGTTGCAATTCCGACAAGTTTTTGTCACGAAGATACATTTGCTTCATCTAATATTATTAGAGAACTCCTCCAGCTATAAAAATTAACATATTTCCACTATGCGTGTAAATAATGGTTACACAGTTACATTTGGAAGTCGTTTAAAAAATCAAAATGTAACTCTGTAATTTCTCATTTAAAAGCAAAGTGGAAATATTTTCATGTTGCTCGTCGTAATTATTATCTGGTAAGAAAATGTAACTCAGCGACCAAAAAAAAGCGGATGTTTTTTAACGAACTCGAAATGTAACTTTGTAACCCTCATTTACATGGATAGTGGAAATATTTGAATTTTTACAGTTGGACATAATCTCTGGTCATGGAAAAATGTAACTGTGTGACAGAAAACTCGTCGGATTTTGAAGCGATTTCCAAATGTCAAAATATATTAAATAGCATGTGTAACCGGTTTATTGAACCGATTTATAAATGTCAAAATATATTAAATATGCATGTGTAATCGGTTTATTGACGCGATTTCCAAATGTCAAAAATATATTAAAAAGCATAACCGGTCTATTGAAGCAATTTCCAAATGTCAAAATATATTAAATATGCATGTGTAACCGGTTTATTGGAGTTACAATTAATCGGCGGTGTTGATCAACACGAGAACATATTGTAACCCCACTAACAGTTACAAATGCGCAGTTTTTTTTCTGCACCAAAAAACCCCGACATATATGTACATATTTATTTTGTCAAGCCTATAAGTGTACATCCAATAAATTATTCATTCATATATTATACTAAGGGGGTGTTTATACATTACCCGGCGAAGATCGCATTCGCTTTAGCCGGCAGCGATAACAATAGAGTGTTTATACTTCGCCGGATAAGAATTACGGCTATCCGGATACTCAGCTATACGGTTTTCAACTTTTGGATAAAATGATTTAGTACAAGCACCTGATTGTCGTATGGATTCTAATTCGCTCTGCGGTTAAGTTAGATATTTATCTGGGGTCATGCCGTCATGGGTGATTTCCTTTCAACAATTAACTCGAACAATATTATTGTGCAATCGCTGATAGACCAGTCCGCTTTTCACCTGTGTATATATTGGTCAGTGTGCCAGTTTGATTGTCTCTAATCAGCTGTCAGGTCGGTGGTCACGCACCTTGGTTATAAGCTATTATTATAAATACTAACCGATGATGGTACACGTACTCTGCATGTGCATGGTACATTTGTTGCGCATTCGAGGGAATTAATTCATGTACATGTATGTCCATATATATATATGGAAGAAATGGGATGGCACGTTTCTGTGGATTCAAACTTAATGGACAATTAGTTCAATAATCTAAATCTGAGTGCGCCGTGGACATATTTACACAGGGACGGGTCTAGAGGGCCTGATTTGGAGGTGTGGGACTGTTCATCTTTGGAATTTATCGACCGACCGTGGTTATGGCCAGGTGTGAGAATTTTTTTTAATCTGAACCCTGAAAATTGCAAAATCCTAGCATCCAGCCTTAAGATTTCCAATTGTTGGACATTTTCCAAACTTGACGCACCTCTAATAAGGTTGGATCATTTCCAACTGATGGTCATTTCAGTCCAACAATTTGGTAAAAAAATAAGCAAATGTTGCCAAAAGAAATCACCAATAACAAATTGTTGAAAATAAAACTACGAGAACAATTTCAACATATTGCTGATGTCAAATGTCCAACTATTGCCGTGTCAGGTATGAAATTTCCAGCTTTTGAATATTTTGATTAAAGTTGTGATGAGACCCCCCATCGCCACGGCCCTATATACATGGACATGGTGAACGCCCGAGTAAAATTAAAAACATATTTTATTGTATAATGTGCAAACGGAAAATGTGTCACATTTGATTCGCGATGTTGAAACTTATATATAAATATAAAATCCAATCCGAATGATTAGACACCAATTTGTAGATGTATGCGACGAAAAGATCTCAAAACTGACAATGGCCATGCTTTTGGTGCGACACTCACTTCACAGGCTGTATGTGAACCCAAACAAACCATTAACAATGTTTTTTAAATATCTATAAAATTACCAATAGCAATACCTGAAAGTTTGAGTTGGATATTAATAATTTCGGCATTTCCGTTTCTAAAAAGTTTCATTTCACTATAATGCCCAGCCATATCTCTAACAGGAAGCGGCTAGATGTTTACAGGTGTACAGCAATATCATATTGCAGTTCAGTGAGAACTAAAACGAAAACTATTAACAAGTAAAGGAGACACATGAATATATGCGTATCTTCGCCGGCGATGTGTAAACACTCTGCCCAACCTTCGCCGGCTAACGGGTTCGCCGGGTAACGGCTTCACCGGCTATGTGTAAACGTCACCTAAGATGCCAGTGTCGGTAAACTGTCAGTATGTTAGTATGATGCGTGTATATTACTGTTTGAATGCGCATATATTACTGTTGAAATGTTGTGAATCATGCTGTATCAAAGAGCGGTCAGTCATATGGACACAGTTTGACAACCACATACATGTATCAGTGCCATAGTATGGCAATCTCAGTAAACCAATATACATCAATATGTCGTTATAAATCTGAGAGTTCGCTTACACAGTCCGCTGGTAACCAGGGCATCACCCAAGGCTTTTAAAAAATGTTTGCAATGGAAAAAATGTTCTATCGGAGACTTTGATAGGAGTGCTAGAGAAAACCACTAATACGGTATCATGCATCAGATGCGGTATCGACACATTCGGAATATGTTTGTGATATGCTCGTGGCGATGTTACTGCCATGGACGTTTATTGTGAGGGGCAGTTATACCTGATTTTATATATTGACATATCTGGCGTACACCAACCGTATAAGGATTTCATGTTGACCCAAATGACCTGTATGAAGTATTGACAAAACAGAAGACCATTTGATTATTTATTAGATTACCGTTTTAAAAAATGCAAAAACAAACGATATTAATGATGGGAATTTGTCAAGTTTCTCATCCGGAAGCCAAGCGACTTTCTGAGACAGTAAAATATGGAAGCGCTGTTGTTGATCGTTTTTTATTAATCGGTCGGAATTATAACTTCAGAGGATAATTTACTCCGCACACGGAACGGAAACTTTGTTAGAACAATTGAATGGCTTGTACAACAGTTGTACACTGCATGCGGTCCAGAAACGACAGACTCGTCATCTCAGGTATAGCCTACCAAAACCGTGTTTTGCTGGAAGTCGAATGATATGGTTTAGTTGCCTGTTTGGTTGCCGGTTTAAGGTTATAAAACAAAAAATATGATCGCAACTGCATGACAAAGAAACTTATCCCAATACACTTTACTGGTGTGAGCGTTTCTCGCTTATATATTTGTTTTGCCGCCAACGTAAAATACCTGCGCATTACTGCGAATCTGTCGTGCTTGGGCGAGAAAATAGCATTGGGTTTCTACACAAATAAGGATTGGATAACAAATGGTCTCTTTAAGAGTAGAATTATTAAACTTTCGTTATTTTATACTGATTGATATGCTCCAACTATTTCGATTTCACTAAAAAGACACACGATTTTCAAAATCTTCTGCTGAATTCAAATATAATGAACTTTTCTATGCCTATACTGCGGGGTGCCGCATACAACCTTACAGAACATATAAGAAAAGACATTACCCCATATGTTGTTTGGCTAGTTTTAGGTATAATGTTAACCTTATTATATGCCGTGTGTGTAGGCCTGTGTCTGTATCGATGTACGTATGCATGTATGTATATATATATATATATATGACGTCTGGTAGAGGGCATGCTAATCTAGTAGGATTGTAAGTGGGCCATCTGGGATAAAACGGTATATAAATACTATCTATTATTATTATCTATGTTCCATTAGAGATACGCTATCATCGAATGTATAGGGACGTGCCTGTGTTTCGTTTACATTATATAACATGCAGTGAGATGTACGCACACTCAATATAAGAGAGACCTCTTATTGTTTCACTCGTGACATATGTAAATCTCCGGATTCCACTCTTAATGAACCATCAGCCCGCATCAGTAGTAATGCTTGTGGTAATATTACAGCGTATTGATACACAAGACCGGGCGGAAGAAGTAATTAGGTGAAATCTCCCTCCAATCGATGAACACATAACTCGGACAGTTGAATGCTCGGCTCAGTGACACGATGATTGTAGACACTACTTAATAGGGGGATATCCTGGAAATGTGCTCTAATGGGCTCCGAAGCAAACATGCAAACAATGTTATGTTTGGTATCATTGCAGACGGACTGATTTCGGATATATATTATGGCTAACTACTGCGTCTGTCCGCCTTTTTCAGAATTAATGAGCGCCTCTATCCCGTGCCACGTCCGTTAAACTTATCAACGACTGTCAAGACATAGCTCACGATGTCCGGTTTAGTGACAAACACGACACCGGGGGCTGGGTATCAAATAAGACAGACGTTTCGCAAGAATGCAATCAACCGAACTTGCAGTTAATGGCCCACTTACATTTCAAATCTCAGGATGAAGCTCGTTTCGATTTTAGGACATTATAGTGCGGAAAATACTTAATATACGATACATGGATTTACTATGAAAGACAAAGCAAATAAGTTGCTTCGATTTTCGCGGAGAAGCTATAGATACACGCTTGTTTTTTTTTCCACCACATCATGACCACATCAGAAAAATGCCAACGAGCAACGCTATTTTTCCACCTGTATTTTAAAATGGATTATGCTCAATACTGGAGTTAAAGATGAGCTATCGTTAGTGGGCATTTGGCCAGATTATTTTATGACGTAATAAAATATTGACTGTCGTTACGATGTACATGTGATAATATATGTGCGAGCTGGCACCGGAATAACACAGGAAAGGCTCACATAAATGTCTTATATCCACTTTGGTCCGTTTGGTCCGTGAGTCGGGTGGATTTGAACATATAATTTTGCCATTTAACGAGTGACGTCATCGCCACGATAGGGTTCCTTAAAGTGACCACATGTTACACACATGAGTCATTAACGTCGGCTCCTGATCCGGCGGTGTGTCTAACACAGTGTCATCCCTGGACATGACACCGTAGAGGAGCTTGGTATGAAATTCGCACAGTGCGTGTTTAAAAAAAAAGAAGAGATTCTTTTGCTGCTGGAATCGTGAATATGTGCACAGGTTTCCAATAATCAACTACTCATTATTTCATAACATAGAATATTTGTAACTCACACCCTTGAATTGCAATTAATGGTGCTCATTGGATATGTGGTGATTCTCTAGTTATGTGGAACAATTGAAGTTCAATAAATGTAAAACAAAAAATGAAACTGCGCCAGGAAAATTGGCCATAGCATTTGTTTGTTCTGTTGTATACAAACATTCATCAAAATAATTTTTAGCAGCACCACTCAAAGGGATTGTAACATTTGGCTACTCCAATAAAGCTGAACACCGGTACCGAAAGTTGCGCCCCGATACCTACGTTGCCAATTTGTTGATATGCTGTTAATAGTTATTGTGTTGAAATAACAAGAAATTCGACTTGGGAAGCTAATTTATTCAAAAGAATAATAGCTGGTAAACATCGATTTATATTTCCATCTGATTATGTGAAAAATGAGTAGCCTATGTACCCAGCGAATCATATAGATAGAGTAGGGAATCGTCGAAAAAACGACACATGTTTGCGAATTTTATAGTAGTTCATTTGACTCCTGGTTGACAGAGAACCACCCCTGTCGCACGGTTATGACTAAATCTTACGCTGAGATACTAAGTTCGAATACAATTACGGTGAAACTAATGTCATTGGCGTATGGGCTGACATATTCTACTTCGTAATGGGACAATGATTTGGTAACGTAGATATCGCCACCAACTGCGTAGATGTGAGTTATTACATATACAATTGCATTATAGTATTGACTTTCTATGTGCAATGTAGCTAGATTAAGTAGATTTCGTACCAAAGTACTATAATATATAACCTACAAGTCACATGTTACATGCATGCGCCTGGCATTCATATCAAGCATAGTATGAAAAAGCGTGTAATGCATACATATAGACATATTCATTAATATGTAACTTTTTGTCGTATATATCTGGTGAGATAATTTGAGAATCACTTGTTGGAATTCAATCTATATATATTTTCAATTTCAATAATTTGATGAATGACTCACATATGCGTGCATGGTAACATAGGTGACTTCCGACCGGTCGCACTGGTAAAGATAATCACTGAGTCACTGAACCGACTCTCCCAGACACCGCATTCCATTTATAAGCAGGCCAGCACGTGTAAATGAGCGATGACCGAATTACATGACCTTGACACAAGTCAGTTTACTACCTGGTAGCACAAACACCAATAAAGAGGGAAATGAGTTAAATGGCCATTGATCGGGTGGTCCGAAAGTCTGAATATATTTATATAGTTTAAAATATACCATGTTAAAAAATTTATTTATCACAGATATATTGGTGACCAAAATTATTATAGCATGCCGTATGTATAAAATGACCTATATGGATCATTACATTATATGAACAGATTGCTTCTAATAGTTAGTTAAAACCCGTAATACACGTAAATGTATAATGTAATTTGTTCTCCTATGAATGAGAGGTGTGAGCCTGAGGCAAGTAAGACAGTGAGATACACCACACACCACCCTATTACAGATATATGTACGAATACACCCTTTCAATGATAGGCTTGATTAGCTAAGATAATCCGTACTAATTTAAAACATATATATATATATATATATATATATATATATATATATATATATATAGCTATATATATATATATATATATATATATATATATATATATTGTTTGAAAATTACGAAAGGTATCCGTTCATTGTTGAATATTTATTACATGTATGTACAAACAGCTATACCGGTTTCGGCACATCTTGCATTTTCAATAGCTTGGAGTCACTCCAAGCTATTGAAAAGGCAAGATGTGCCGAAACCGGTATAGCTGTTTGTACATACATGTAATAAATATTCAACAATGAACGGATACCTTTCTTAATTTTCAAAAACTATTCCATTCTTCACGTCAGCAGTCACCTACCTCAGAGGAGAGTTTCTTCATTATTTTATATATATATATATATATATATATATAGCTATATTCAGTTACTACATTTAAAAATTGTTCAGCGACATTGAGTTTTTCGCTCAACACGACCAAAAACGGTTCTGGAAATCACTGAACTCACAAACGCACTGTAACAGTTTTGGATGCGCGATGACCTTCAACAGCTTTGCAGTGCGTGACAATAAAGACATTGTTAAAGGTTGCGGTGACTATTTCAAGCATCTATATACGCAGAATCCGCATTCGTCTCCCACATTTGAGCAAGCGGTGAATGATCGTCTGACTTCATTATACTCGGAATCGCACGTTCACTACAACTGTGAATTTGTTTGTGAGCCCTTCTCAGAGACTGAACTTCTAACTGCAGTTGGGAAGCTGAAATGTAATAAATCGGGCGGTATTGACAACATAGTCAATGAACATATAATTAATGGATCTACATCTCTGATGAACACTATATGTCGCTTATTTAATGCCATGATACGCTTCGAGTGGATTCCCCCAACCATGAAGACAGGGATCATTGTGCCTCTGTACAAGGGAGAGCCAAAACCGAGAGCTTCCCCCGACAGCTATAGAGCCATCACACTGATGCCAGTTCTGTACAGACTATTCGAGAGTGTTCTTCTTGATCGTTTCCTCACTAATAGAGAATTTACAGAATTCCCGGACACTCTTCAGATGGGATTTCAGAAAGGTCTGAGTTGTGTGATCACCGCGTTTGTCTTACAGGAAGCTGTCAGCTATGGCAATTATATGAATTTGCCTGTTTATTTGAGTTTCTTGGATTCGAAGAAAGCATTTGATCGAGTTTGGCACAGCGGTCTCTTGATCAAACTATACGAGCGCGGTATCCGTGGGCGTATGCTCCGCGTCGTAGCCGAGATGCATGCAGGCTGTCTTAGTCGTGTGCTGGTAAATGGAATGTTGTCCGAACCGTTCGATATTCACCAAGGAACACGACAAGGAGAGGTGACAAGCCCGTTCTTCTATCTTGTATTTATTGACAATCTTGTTCGTGAACTTCGAAAGTCTAGTGCTGGCTTAGCCGTGGGTGCCATTTCATGCACATCTCCCACAACAGCAGATGACATTGCACTCATTCCCTGGACGAAAAGTGGAATGGATACACTTTTGGACATATGTGATGAATATAGTCGTCGCTGGCGCTTCGACTTTTCAGAAACCAAGAGTGTTATTGTTGTATTCAATGAGACAAAAAACATGTTTTCGAAGCAAGAGAGATCGTGGGTTCTCGGTGACAAAAAGCTCGCTGAAGTGATACAGTCAAAACATCTTGGTATTTGTCAGCACAAATTCGACAATAGTAAATCCAGAGGCAATGCTATTTCTGACACACTAAGGAGGGCATACTTTGCACTTGCTGGAAAGTCTGTCCTGAAATCATGTAGTCCTGTGACTATGACCAAGCTGATGCGATCCGTGGTGCTTCCCAAAGGTTTATATGGGTGTGAACTGCTGCAAGTGTCGAGCGCGACATTGATCCTCACTATGGAACGTTCATTCAGAACCTGTGTAAAACATTTGCAGTCGATGCCGGTTCGTACCTCGACTAATATGTCTCTTGGTCTTCTAGGCATCATGCCTCTGGAACGAGAGATGCATTTGAAGAAACTAAATTTTATTGCTGACATTATCCATCTTCCAGAAGGACACCAGACTCCAATTGAGATTTTTCTATGGAAATTGTACAGATGGAAGCTTTTCGGGAGGACTCCATCTGGTTTTGTTGCAGATATTGTATCAATTCTTGTTAGGTATGATCTACACTTTCATTTGGACACATTCCTGGAAACCGGAACGTTCCCGCCGAAATCCTCATGGAAGAAGTTGGTGAAGACCACTGTCCAAGGCGCGTACAAGAATGAATGGATACGCGACGTCCATGCGGCTGAGAATTTGCATTTGGCTCACTTTGTACACAGCGATCCTCTTTCAGTGTGGACTGTTTGGCGTTTGCTAAAGAACCATCCGTCGTTTTCTCGACAACTTAGAAACTTAGTGCTCCTGCTAAATAAAACAACTTACCAAAATAGTCTAACGTGCTTTTCCTGTGGTGAGTGTTATGACAGCGAGCTTGACCATGTATTGTTCTCGTGCAATGCAACGACTATATATATCACTGAAAAACTTTACCGTGTCAAATGACACGATAAGTTGTCCATAAAAAGCGCGTCGAATGACACAGTAAACGTGTCATGCGACACAGCTAACGTGTCGCCCAATCGTGTCAGGTGACACACTAAACGCGTCACAGAGTTTGTCCATAGAAAGCGCGTCAGGCGTGTAAAACGACACGCTTGGGTGACACGGGTCCATGTCTTGCGACACAGCAAATGTGTCATGCGACACATCTAACGTGTCGCCCAATCGTGTCAGGTGACACACTAAACGCGTCACAGAGTTTGTCCATAGAAAGCGCGTCAGGCGTGTAAAAAGACACGTTTGGGGCGACACAGGTCCATGTCATCTGACACATTTGGTGCGTCGAAAAATGGATGGGGAACCCAGCTGGGTGGTAGTGGGGGTGGCGGGGGGGGGGGGGTAATGGCTGGGTACGCAGAATGTTCCATCAATGGTTTTCAGTACAATGCGATAAGTTTCTATTTAAACTATTTTATTCAGAATAAGAATTCAACTTTAAACATAACAACATGGTGTATATATAGGCACTGTGATCTATATACATGTAGATAAATAGAGAGGATTCACTTGATTGAAGTGGTGTAGTAAAATAATTCATTGCGCTCAAGTTTTTTACCACATACCGGTAATTCAGCCACTAGTTTAATCATGTGATTATTCTGTTTTTTATATTCCACTATAAACATCTACCAGAAATCTAAACAATACCGCCACTCTACCAATGACAGATAAATTCTGATAGCGCATGTGTCATAATTCACAATGAAATTATCGTTTATAAAATTATTGTTTATAATCACAAGAGAAATTATATAAACATTAATACAAATGTGTAACCAGTAACTACTCGTCAGTGAGTATTCTGTTATCAAAGGGTTAAGGTATTTTTAGTTCGACTGAACGGGGAATACATTTCTTTTAAATTATCTAAATGATGTTGACTAACAAATATGAACTGGAAGATTTGCCATACTTAGCCATTCAAGTGGCAAATCCAAGACAATTTAATCCGAGAATTTAAAAGAGACAGTTCAGAAAATATTCGGCTAGATGGCCTATAATGAATAGCACAGATGAAAACGCATAAAAAGGAAAGTACAGCTGTAGCACTGTGTAGTGGAATTGCTTAAGATGTGCCAAAAACAAAATAAATAGTAATCATCTTAAGAGTTTTACCAGCTTTATCAGGTGAGATTCACATTACTCAAGTTTAATTCCATTTGGATGTCAATTTCAGATGAGAAAGGAAATTCAGCAGTAACAACCAAATATTTACATGGACCATGTGGTAAAAAAAACTACCAATTTGAATGTTAACAAAAGTTCTACATCATATTTTGAAATCTAGCGATCATGGGGTCTATACCATCACAAAAAGTGAAAAAAAATACTGTGCACCAAATATAACGTCATATGCATCCCCCAAGGGATTATGCACTTGCAGGCGTATCAAATATTATTGTTTCCTCTCAATCATTTTAACCATTTCATGTTGGGAGCTGTGCTCGTGCAGCATTAAAGACCCTATGCCAGTGCATTCTCTTATACATGCGAGTCTCCCATGTAGACAGCACAGATGAAACAGCCTCAAGCATTCTACATGAATTAGTGCAACAAACAGCCTCAGGCAGTTTGCTGAATTTATTGCAAATGAAGAAATGGGAAATGATTAACTACTCGTCAATGAGTATTCAGTTATTAAAGGCTTAAGGGATTTTTAGTATCGCTAAAACAGGAATACATCTACCAGTATGAGTGTGATAGATTAAATAATCTTGGATTTGAATGGCTCATTGTGGTGCATCTTCTACCGGTAGCTCATATTGGTTACAGATCATTCAGAGGATATAAAATTTCCATTTGAATCAGATAACCCATAGCAGTTACAAAACAGAAGTATAGTACATGTACCGGTACATGTATGCTCAATTCACCATGCGAACAGTCATTGTCTCCTGCCTCTCGCCACATCGTCCCATGTCAGCTTTTGGTCCGCTGTTCTGAATACTCTGGTTAATGTTCATCAGTGCATGAATAGCATCACAGTACTGTGTTTGTTGGTGTGCTGAAAAGGAGACCATTTAAACACATTATCATTATGGACTTGTTCAGGTGCCTGCAACTAATAAGTTAGTACTCATGCGCTATGCCGACTGTGGGAATATTGCATTCTACTAACATTGCCGAAAATCTCAAAGAAATGAACCATACCACTACATACATGTATGTATCACCGTCTGAATTACGCTTCATTGTAAATTTTTAGATCTCGGTTCGGGATGCAACAATCGGCAACAAACTAACGCAAATGATTTTGCCATCGAGAGTCAATGCATTCAATTAATATATAAGAATGATGTGTGCTGTAAAATTAGTTTAATATTCGTAAAAATACTACTTTGAGAAAGATTATTCTTCATTACTATTTGATCCCCCAATCGGAGTGTTTCAACTTTCACATCACTTTAATTGTGTGTTGTCTCACATTCAGTGTATAAACCAGGCCAGTTTTGGGACGTGTAACAGGTATGGGCGCCCAAACTCCAGGTGCCCAAAAAACAGTTGGAAAGAAAAACAAATACTCAAATAATTTGTTTTTGACCATTAATACTTGAAAACAAACAAAACACTAAATCATCAAATAAAGCAATAAATTGTCATTTTATGGCATTACCATAGATAGTTCCAGGGGGAGGTCACCCCTCTCATACCCTCCCTTTAACTTAGGGCTGTGGCCTTCGGATATGACTTTGGCATATATAACAGGTGTACCCAAATAATTATTGAAAACTACACTGCTCACATTCAATTATGCTATTTAATAGCTTGTGAAGTTATGTCATGTGAATAAATCATATAAATATCATTTACATCTAAATAAACTACGATAATAGTTACAATGTATCTTCCCAATAAACATGTGAGATATGTGATAGTAAACTCAGAAATTTGTGCCGATTGTTTACCATGTGTGGGGCTTGATATCTTTTACTGCATACCGGGTACATGCAAATCAGTTTACAACAACTTTAAAACTCAAAATGAAGCCTACATTGAATGAAATAGATGCAGCCCTCTTAATTCAGATTGTTTGGCTTCGGCATTTCCTACTACAATCCTTTTCCATGGCCCAGTTTGCTTCAGTAAATGGATTTGCTATTGCTGTAGCCAATTATGAGGGATGTAGATGTTGGGGGCATGGTATTATATACATGTATTACAAATATACACGTAAAATATGTTAATGCTATCCATAGTATGTTAACATAAAAGCTAAAATCGCATTTGTGTTTATAAATTTTTGTTTACATTGAGAAGGGAGTGCACATATTGTGCAGCCTTATTCGTGTTCTTAGCCCCATTTTTTAACATTGGAAGCTCACAGGATATGCATGATTAACATACATATTTGAAAACTTTTAACTACTAGTAATCAACAAAAAAACGGCTTGCCGCTTCAAATATTTTGGTAAAAAGATGTCGAACTCGACACAAAATGAAAGTGTCAATGACACTGTAGCTCAACTTGGAAAGGGAATAATTTCATGTGTTACAGTCAACGGATTGATTAGGAATGTGGAAAGTTGAAAGCTAGGCCTACATGTAGTTATGCAAAGAGTAAACTCCAAGATGGCCACTGGCAGCCATGTTTTTTTTGCCGAATGACCCCCAAAAAAACTTGTTCCCATTTATATGTCATTGTTAACATCCATTACAAATTTCATGGTGATCCTACAAAAGATACGACCTGTACCCTATGTGAAAGGTTTTAGTCATGTAAAGAGCAAAATACAAGATGGCACCTGGCGGCCATGTTTTTTGGGTGATGACCTCAAAATGACCCATTTCCCATCTACATGTCATTGTTAACATTTATGACAAATCTCATTATGATCGGACCAAAGATACGACTTGTAGCCCGTGCCAAAGGATTTGGTCATGCAAAGAGTAAAATCCAAGATGGCTGCTGGCGGAGATGTTTTTTGGCCGAACAACCCCAAAATTACTCGTTCCCATCTACATGTCAATATTAACATCCATGACAAATTTCATGAAGATCAGACGAACAGTACGACCAGTAGCCCATGCTAATAGATTGAATTTTGAAATCCAATATGGCCGCTGGTGGCCATGTTTTTTTGCCGAATGAGTCCAAAATGCCTCAATCCCATCTACATGTCAATAGCCATTACAAATTTCATAATGATCCGACCAAATGTAGGACATGTAGCCCGTGCCAAAGGATTTAGTCATGCCAAGAGTAAAATCCAAGATGGCTGCTGGCGGCCATGTTTTTTGGCCGAACGACCCAAAAATGACTCGTTCCCATCTACGGTACATGTCAATATTAACATCCATGACAAATTTCATGATGATCAGACGACCTGTAGCCCGTGCTAATGGATTGAATTTTGAAATCAAAGATGGCCACTCGCGACCATGTTTTTTTGCCAAATGACCCCAAAATGACTCGTTTCCCATCTCCATGTCAACATCCATGACAAATTTCATAATAATCAGAACAAAGGTACGACCTGTAGCCCGTGCTAAAGGAAATTGTTGATGAATCGCGCACACACACGGACGACGGATACCAAGCCATGGCAATAACTCAAACTTTACAAAGTAAAGTTGACCTAAAAACGGAACCGGATTGTATCGATGCAGTCTGTGAATATGTGGAAGTTAGCGGGCAAAAACATATACGGTAGGGGCCTCTGTGCATATCAACAAACCACTGATATTTCTCCCATTTGAAGCATAAAACAGGTTATATGTTTGTACAATACAAGTGTGTATAATGCCGCATGCTAAATCTTACATGACATTTGTCAGCAAATACCTGTACCGGTACATGTAAATGGGTTGAAATTGTGGTCACAAGCTGTCAAAATCTTGCGATTATGTTCATGCATTTCTGTAAATCATCTCTGAGACTATCGTCTGCTCTTTTTGATGGCCTCCAAAAAAATTGAGGTAGTAAATTATGATCATTGAAAATTGAAATCATATAATGCTGAGTGTTATTGGGATACTTCGACTCAAAATTGATGTTTGAGGCCCGAATTTGGCCAAATCAAATAGGTGATCTTCAAATACATTGTCATTGATATTGTATTTATCAACTGAAAAATGGTATTTTGAAAAAAAAAAAACTCACTATATAACTGCACATGTCTTTATACATGTACCGGATGAATAGCTCCCACAATCTGAAGTCTGTCTTGGAGTCCGGATCTCTTTAATTTCAACTTTACTTCTGCTGTGAGAAGGATTTTCTCAACTGGAACTCGGTTCTCTGACCTCTGACCGTCAACATACAATGTATATCTGCTACATTTACCATTTATATCTGGCTCCCTGTGAACAAGAATAGCCAAAATGTTTAACGCAAAGAATTGAATGCGATTGATTGGTGGTCATGAAAGTCATACTGTGTGATTCATACCATACATTACTATAATCAGAACTGTAATAACAGATCTTGTGAAAGCGTATCGCAATACATTGAAATCACGATGAATCGCTGCTCTAAATTACATGCAGAAGTTCCAAAATATAAAATAGATACACGTACATGTAAATGACATTTTCACGTAGCTCAGATGTCAAGTTTTTTCTGAAATGGGCACATGTACCACGATAACTAATGTGGTATGGTACATTTTGTCGACAAAACCATGGTATGCAAACCAACGGTCTCACATTATTTTCTTAACAGTAATTTAATAGTTCTGATTGTTCAATAATATTGTGCAATCAGAACTATTAATCATTATCACACAAACATGTTTACCGCTACCGGTATCTCTGCGTGCTGAGAGGGGTCGTTAACTAGAGGTGTGACAGACCCAATGGGACTAAGGATACCCCCCCCCCCATGTTTTTAGAACAATAAAATGGTACACTTGTCAGTAAACATTTACCGGTAGTAAAAATAATAAAATAAGAGATTCCTATTGCAGTTGAACAACCCTAACTCCTAACACTAATCCTAACCTAATAAGGGCATATATTTCATCTGATTTTGCGAGAATCCAAACATACATTTTCGCGAGAATCCATGGTAATTTGCGAGAATATTTATGAGAATCTACGGTAGATTTGGATTCTCGCCGATATATAAGCCCTGCTAATGAAGGAAAAATGTAGGAATAAAAACTCAGATAAACTTATATATGTCGCAAAAATGTTATTAAGTTGAAAAGGGGGAATAACTGAACCAAAAAAAATGTTGTACAGATGCATAATCGCAGATGCACAAATTCCCATGGTACTAAATATATGTGCCAAATTTCAGAAACATTGACCTAAAAATGTCGGAATAAAAGCTCGGACAAAAATATGCATGTTGCAAAAAAAATTCTAAGTTAAAAAAGGGAAATAACTCCACCAAAAAAAGTCTGACAGACATCATAATCGCAGGTGCACAAGTTCTCATGTTACTAAATATATGTGCCAAGTTTTGAAAAAAATGACCTTACAATGTACCATACCGGTAGGACAAAATTATACATGTTTTGAAAAGTTTCTATGTCAAAAAAGGGGGATAACGCGACCAAAAAAGTCTGACAGGTGCCATAATCGCAGGTGCACAGATTCCCATGTTGGTTGATGTCTACATGTATGCCAAGTTTCACTGAAGACAATTGAAAAAACGACTGAGATATTTGTGTCCATGGACAGATTCCAGTATACCCCCACAACTTCGTTGCACAGGGGATATAATTAATAGATTGGACTTTAAAGACACGGACGGTGTTCGTAGAAATATTCATATATGTATTTGTTCAAATCACCATCAACGGAAGGATTAATAAAATATATATTGTTTTGTTCATATGTCAAACATAATCAGTGCATAAGTAGTATATTGTCGTCAAGACATACGATGGTGTACGTAAAGAAGAGCCTTCTCGTGTTACAGAAGTTTTGCTTCTGTTTACATAACACAGTGCAATTCTATTGGTTAATCACACACAAATTACATAAACGCACTTTATTGGTTCCATATCCGGATCTAAAGAAAAGCCAGGTACTGTAATGTTTTTGCTTATGTTGACATAACAAAGGAAAAACATTTGACAATAACAGACTGTTTATGCCATATTTCTGATTGGTATAAGAACAAACTCTGTCTATATTTTGCTATTCTTTCTGTTAATGCCAGTTTTTGACTGAGCTGAATATTTTAACAGCATATCCAATGCCAACACCGCACATATCTTTAATATAATGAAGAATCAATGTGGCCTGTACATACCGGTATACATGTACACAGGTATGGTGACCTCTGTGATAGCTGTCAGGGGATGAGTCCCAAATACTAATATATGGTTGTTTGTTTTTCATATGCCATAATGGTAACAGATTCACTGGCATGATAGTGAGCAAAATGTTTTTATTTTCAAAACTACATAAAAAGCTAAACATGTAACGGTACATGTAGGTCAATATGTTTAGTTAAAATTAAGCACATAAAGACAGACATCACCAGGATGTTATAGCCCAGTATGTACATGTACATGTACAGCACTGCTCACATTAAGCGACCTGTTTTAACGAGGTGTACATGCGTTAGTACCGCGGTATAGTTGCGTTAGCACCGCGGTATGACACAGTGCGATATCGCAGATACGCGGTTGCAATACCGTATGATACCGCGGTACCAATGCTGTACTGCGGTCCATGCGGTAATGCACCGCGTTAAACGCGGTGACATTACCGCAACGTGGTAGAGTTTTTTTTAACGAGGTTAATGACGGGGGCGATGTGTGACTGCAAACATGTGGCGTTCGTCGACAATCTCTGTAAACTGTAAATTGCCAATACACAATAGTGTGAGCCAAATGCCAAAATGTGCGACTGATTGTCTTACAAGCGACTGGGTGTATCAAACAAACGAACGGACAAACAAAAAATTAAATCAGCTTGGAATTCAGTATGTTTTTTTTTGCAACAAACACTTCCAATTAAGTTTGTTTCATTGTCGTTACTCAGATTTGTGCGTAATTATCAAACTAATTAATATATAGAGGCATGTGTTTTCCCTTTCCAATGCCAAACACGCATGCGTTTCATCCGAATCGTGTTTAGTATTTAGATAAGATTATGTGAAAATAATTTGTACCCTGAACTGCCGAGTACAGCGAATACATGCGATCTCTGAATGTTGTAAGAGATCATACAATGCCGCCAACAATAACCACGGACGCACACATGCTCAGTGACTGTTGACGTACCAACATCAAATCTTTAAAGTTTCCAAGCGCAATATGTCGGTCAATTGTTTGAGAATTTACAATGTTCTGTTGCAATATCGTCGCATTATTTTACTGTGGTTCGAACATAATTATACAGCGACAGACACAGTGGACCCATTTGCAAATAAGTATGAGCTATTTTAAGTGTTATATGCTTTTCACCCATCGTGAACCCCATGGTATCTGGAGACATGCATGTGCTTTTTTTTATGTACCGGTAACTTACTGTGTGTCAATCACAATCATGCCGTGATGTTGAGTGTTTCGAATCTCTGCATTTTATTCTGTACGTTGAACTGTAATTACTCTAACTTCATTGTCCCGACGAATTGGTCAATAAAATTTAGCTTGCATCTATAACTTTCAATGATATACGATTTTGAGCTGGCGCATGCAATTATTTTTGTTGATCACGGTTTCGGTAGCTCTCACAGACTTTGCGACATCGTAACTGGTTGAGTGAACATGATTTATGATTACTTGGTGTCACTTTCTCGGCGAGATTTCCTTTCATCCTCGATCAAAGAAAGGACCTCGATGCCACGGCTTTGTCTTTAACTGTTCAAAAGTCGTAATTCAGTATTGATTGTAAATTATATGGTATCACTGCAAGTCGCATGCGACTTCACCTTGTTTATATGAAACGTCGCTTTATTTGCGTTTCACTTTTATGTTTTGATTTTGGTACGGGGAAAATATATTTAGTCGGAAAAAGGTTTAGGGTCGGCATGCAGAAACCGAAATACCGGAAACACACCTATTTTTTTGGGTAAGAAGATACAGAAGTTATACTTTGTATCCAACCGCATGACGCTATCGTGTATATACATAGCCCAACTCCCGAGAGAGGCGATACCGTCCTTACAATAATGTGTTTTTAACTTCCCGAGATCACAAATTGGATTCATGCAGGCCGCCTAGTTTGTTTCACGCATGTTTTCACTTCGCGGTGGAGGGCGGTTCGCTGTAAATTGAACGCGGTCACAAAACGAATAACGACCACCAATAACGCAGTGAATACCGCGGGTCCACTGCGGTACAAAATGATAAACGCGGTAGTATGGTGGTATCACCGCGGTATTTTGGTGGTATCACCGCGTTAAACAGGTCGCTTAATGAGAGCATAGCTGTAGCCCAGTACCTGTATATCATGTACCGTAACATGTCCAGACATGGTTACATGTAGATCATGATAAGATTTTATTACTCACATGTAATGATCTATAATGCAGGTTTAGACTGTCAAGTTGTCGGTTGAGAATGAATTTGCTGCACCGACAGAATGATATTCAACTTCCATTCAGTAGGCAAATCAGATAACTGGACATAAACATAATCAGCCCATCCCTCTTTGAATAGCTGCAAATGTAAACACAACAACTTTTAACAAGATGAAAATATTTTGTAAGACTGAACTTGACAAAACATAACACTTTGCCCCACAACTCCCTATACATGTAAACAATGATGACGAAATCAGGGTAAATATTGATCTTTGGACCATTCTGCCATTTCCAACTTGTCCAAGATTTATTGTCATTACGTATGACGATATTTCCCCAATACATATTCACGTCACGCAGCCCACACAATATCTATGTTTCCTTACGATTTTATGTCATTACGTATGATGTTATAGCAAATAATCTTAGAGGCAAGAATACTAGCGCAATAGTATTTTTCATTCTACATGTGGTTTTTTTTGTCCGCCGGGGGGGGGGGTAAATTTTAATTTTGATTAATTTCTTGTTAAACACCGTACGCCTTCAGAATAGCGGAACCTTTGGATTAGCAAACCTTCAGAATAATGAACCTCCAGAATAGGGAACCTTCGGAAAAGCAAACCTTCGTAATAATGAACCTTCGGGATAGCGAACCCTACGCCTTGGTAAATCAACTATGTTGAGTAAATATATATGTTATTCCCGATGACATTGCATCACTTGACAAATGGAAATATGTGGTTTATTACCGTCAAGACAAATTTGACAATGAGGTTCAATCTTTTAGCGAAGTCCAAACGTACATGACTTTTGGAATTAGGTCAAGCATGGTTTGAAGCTCTAATTCAATTAATTTGTTTTAACCCGGAATCGCAGTGAATGATTTCTTCTCGACGATAAGAGGGCAGTAACTTGGCCCATTTATTATTAAGATTGACGGTGCATGTGGATCATCGTGCTGAAGGAAGAGGCGTGGCATAACTGACAATCGATATATCACCTGATCAGCCATCGATTCATTTCGGTGCATTCTCTTGTAATAAATATTACGCAGGGAAGTTGGATGGTTTGTGTAATATTGTGCGCGAAAGGGGGGGGGTATATGGGTTCCCTTCCCTACATGTAATTTTGTCAGTCGTTCTGGATGTTGTTTAATATAATTGAATATTGAAAAAATCAAGACACGGGAATTAGTATTGAACGATGATTCTGTACAGAATGATCTGTATTCTCAATCAACACACAGGTCACAGAATGTGGACCGTACTTACTTGATTCAAGCCCAATGCTCCCCGAGCCTCCTTCTCGATTTAACCCTGTTTTCTATTATGTGTGTTTTGATTGCACATGTGGATGTTACGCTGATATTTTAAAACTTAATTAACTCGAGTTGACTTGACTTGAGTTAAATTGCAAGTATTTCTTTGTAGACGTTTATGATGGGCGGGCACCCACTGATTGACGACGATATACGATTATTTTAGTTTAGACGATATTACTGATGATATTGAATTTTTTTAACTGGGTATTGTCGATTAATCGGGAAACCCCCCCAGCACTATTTTAAACCACCCTGCTGGGTAGTCCCAAGTCTTCTTGTACTAAAACCAGCTAAGATATTGGTATGGCGAGATGCTGGTGTTTAGTCCAAGCCCGCCTGCATAGCATTCCTATGACACGACTTATGCCCAGGATCTGTGGCGGGAATTTGTGGTATATTTTACCTCAATTTACCTAACAAATCAATACATGATGCTATATACATCGGAAAGAGTGACATCTTATGGTCATAATGGTGTATAATAATCTTTCAATTACGCATATATTCCGGTTGATTGTCACGAAGAACCTCGGCATTGTCCGGAGTTTGTTTTGGGCGAGACGAATTTATATACAAACAAAATGGCAGCCCCCGTATTATTCTAACGCTTGTTGTGTTTACACTGTTTTAAACTGTCAGATTGTTGAAATTCCCGTAATTTATTTAATGTATTACATTTATATCTTCAATATTTACATAATCTATGTATTTATTTATTGACACGTATAATTACGATTACAATGGAGAATTCATCGTGCGTGGTTGATCGAAAATCTACGGAATATTTTCACCGGAAAATGCCGAACGCAGTTCGCGAGGTCAACTGAGTTCGCATACTTTTAGAAAATTGTAAACATTGCGGCAAATGTCTCTTTTCACATTATATTACCGCTTTCAATTCACAACTGAATATAATTGAGGTTTTATTTGAGCGGGCTTGGACTAAACACCAGCATCTCGCCATACCAATATCTTAGCTGGTTTTAGAACAAGAAGACTTGGACCACCTGCTGGGCAAAACAAGAGTACACTTAACCACGGTGCGGTTAGCATTGCCACTGCGGCCAAAATGCAACTACACCGCGGCTCCACCGGCTAACTACAGTTGGTCTGCGGTGTATTTGCCATTGGGCTATGGTGTACTACATTGTAGTTGCCGCGGTGTACATTCATTAAACTGAAAAAAGACAATACAAACCAGAAATGTAACCACGGTGTACATGCCATTCGGCCCCGTTGTAGTTGCTTTTCGACCATGGTGTACATATGTACTTGTCGTTCGGCTGCGGTGTACTTGCCGCTCGGCCGTGGTGCTCAACTTCAGCTACAAACTATGACATCGCGAAGAGTTCTGATTTTTTTTCAGAATACCCTGACCAGGTTGCGAACTTGCGATCCCCGGTCCGATAGCACGAGAGACCAACACTATAGGACAAAACACTTGTAGGGTGGGTGGGCTTGGGGGAGGTTGGCGGCACTTTAAAACAAACTTCAGCCCAAAATTTACTTGACGACGAAGTACTAGTACCTGGACCAGTTTATATATAAGTATAACTTGAAGCATCCTGTGCACACTGCAATATTTACAGGGTGATTTAATTTCTAATTTGTTTTTCATTTGCATCGAAATTAGGCAAGATTTTAATTCATTAAAAAAAAGTGAAAGGGTAGTTGGATATATGATTAATAAATGCGTTATAATCATAATCCATGGGAAGTTATTATTGTGACATGAAAAATTATCATTTTCCACTGCACTGATATCACACATTCGAAAACTTACGAGAAAAAAATTGACTCAACCCAAACTTACCAAATTTTCCAATAGCCGAAAACAGAGAAATGATGCATTTTTAATCATACTTCAATTAGGTATATCATAAATAACAGACTTCTAAATACTGAGGAAACATCGCAATAGCGTAATAAGAATTTACTTACCTCATATTAATTAAAATATACAAATCTTTTTTTATCGACGACTCTCTTTGACAAAATTAAAAATGGCGGCGTAAGTCCAAAACCTGAGACGGAACACTGGACGGAACGAAAATTAAACGCGCCGCATATTATGTTGAGAACTTGAGACATAACTGAAGAACGCCATACTAACAGTTACATGTATATAACATGAATACATGTAGCATTTCAGCTTTAATATTTGAATGTGTAACACATAACTATATAAAATTTATATTTCACATGTAATTAACAGATATAATTAAATTATGATTTGTTCACCAATAAATATTTGAAGTAATGAGAACTGCAAACAATTAATTATTTAGCTCCAAATGTAGAAATTATACTAAGACCACTACAATGGAAGCGGAAGGTGGGGACAGAGGTTTGGTGTCTAACCAAGCAACCCCCCCCCCCCAAACAACTTTTGTCAAAATGGTCAAATTTTTCAATTATTGCCCATGTTATGTCTGCGACATTAGTTGTAAATTTTACACCACATATACTTCTATACATATATATATATATATATTTCTACACTTCTGATATACCAGTACATGTATTGAAATTGTTCTCATTGTTTGATTTTCCAAGTAATTGGTGGGATATCTGTTGTTTTTAGACCAATAGTAGCATAGTTTTTCTACTTTTGGTAACTTTAGGGGGGATGTCAGGTTTGGAAATGTCCAACAATTGGCAAGTTTGTGGTACCAGCTGGAAATTCCAACCCAAAGGGAGGGGTGCAGATATGAGATTGGTCTGGTCCATATTTGGGTGATATTGAATAATAATTTAATAATGCTAATAATATTTTAGTTGCTTTTTCTCCATTGGTGTGTCTAAAACTGAATAAAGAACTAACATTTTATATTTCACAGCATTTCTATCCTATAATTTGACATTTAAAAGCGGTTTTAAACTCTTGCACTTTTCAAGTTTTCATAAGAGGAACATTTCATCCAACAACTTAAATAACTTCTATGCACATTGAATGCATTGTATGTCTCCAATTATCTGAACTTTTTTGTTTGTCACTAAAAATAGTCAATACATGTACATGTAATTACCATCTCACTAACATTAGAACACCAAGACTTTTCACAAATGGGTCTCACCTGTGTTGGTATTTAATAAATTTTATCATCAGAGACATGTTTTCTTCTTATAATTACCCTTTCATGGGTAATATTGAGTAATATTTTTAGCCACGTGGACTTGCGATTTCCATTTAGTTTGTCTGAAACTGAATAAATTACTAAAATTTTATATTTTACAGCATCCCTATCCTAAAATTTTATATTTAAAAGCGTTCACTCTTGCACTTTTCATTAGAATTTTAAATTTAAATTTAAATAATTTCTATGCATATTGTATGCATTGCATGTCTCCAATTATCTGAACTGTTTTGTTTGTCACTGAAAATAGTCAATTGTTACCACCTCACCAATATTAAAACACCATTGCCTTCACAAATAGGCCTCAACTGTGTTACATTGGTATACATGTATTTTATCATCAGATGCAAGCTTCCTTCTCAGAATTGCCCATTATGGCTGTTTATGGGTTAATATTGAATTCATTATGTTATGTTGATTTGCTTTTCTACATTGGTGTGGCTAAAACTGAATAAATAACTCAAAGAAAATATTTCACAGTGTGGCTTTCCTTTAAATTCATATCTGTAAGTGGTATTTGAGTGAATTTGTAGCCACGTGGACTTGCGATTTCCATTCAGTGTGTCTAAAACTGAATAAATTACTAAAATTTTATATTTTACAGCATCCGGCCATAACCTAAAATTTTATATTTAAAAGTGGTAACTCTGGCAATTTTCATTCCACAACTTAGATAATTTCTATGCACATTGAATTCATTGCATGTCTCCAAGTCTCTCAAATGTTGTGTTTGTCCCTGAAAATAGTCAGCAACATTAAAACACCATTGCCTTCACAAATAGGCCTTATCTGTGTTGCTATTTGGTAAACTCTATCATCAGATACATGATTTCTTCTTATAATTACCCTTTCATTGGTAATATTGAGTGAAATTACCCACATGGACTTGCGATTTCCCTTCAGTGTGTCTAAAACTGAATAGATTACAAAAAAATTATATTTGACAGCATCCCTATCCTATAATTTGATATCTGAAGGTGGTAACTCAGGCATTTTTCATTGAATGGACATTTCGCTCAACAATTTAAATCATTTCGAAGACCGTTTAATTCATTTCATGTCTCCAATTTCTTCAAATGTTATGTTTGTCCTTGGGAACAGTAAATAATTACCACACCTCATCAATATTAAAAAAATTCTTTCCTTCACAAATACATGTAGGCCTCAACTGTATGGGAGGCCCTTTTCACATTTATTAATATATTAAGCGCAAATAACCTCTATCTTTAAGCGTAAATCATTTGCGCTTAAGTGCAAATAAAAATTAATATGCATTGATCCCCCCCTGAATTAATTTGAAATGGCACAGATCTAAACACATCACTAAAGTCTATATAGACCCACCATATGAGGGAAGCAATCCCCCAGTAACCCCAAGATCCCTTTTATCACCATGGCAATGGTATATAGATCTGTACAGGATTTGTCTCTTTTATAACATATACTAGATATCTGGGATGGGGACACAAATTCTTGGGGACAGGGATGCTGCTAATATGAAAATAGGGGTTCCCTCTTTTCCAAGTCAACATGTACACCATATGAGGGAAGCAAGCCACCAGTAACCACTAATTCCCTATTTATGGCCATGAAAATGGTATATATCTGTGCAGGGGATTTCCCTTTAATAAAATAGACTAGAGCTCTGGGAGTGAGGCACCATTTCTTGGAACACCAGGGACAGAGTTGCTGATATGCATATGGAAATAATGTTTTTTCTTCAACTTTTGAGTCTGTATATGGGGCAACTACTATGGGCCCATGACAATATTCTATGAGATGGACTTGATCATTCACAATCAGAGGGATGTAAGGGAGTGTTAGGTATTTGCGCTCAAGCGCAAATGATATACGCTTAAGTGCAAATAAATTGATAGACACATAATTGCGCTTAAGTGCATATGATTTGCGCTTAACCGCAAATATTTGTACTTAAGCACAAATAAATAATAAATGTGAAAAATGCCTTTCATAAAACTGTGTTATATTGGTATATTTTATCCTCAGCTGCATGCTTTCTTCTTAGAATTGACCATTATGGGTATAGCTAAAACTGAATAAATAACTCAAAGTGAATACACATGAGTTTTCAATTATTGAATTAATTGTGGGGTGTATGGCCAAATTCACATTTAATAATGAATTGCGCTTAAGCGCAATTGATTGCGCTTAAGTGCAAATACCACATATTGTGCTTAAGCGCAAATAGGGCATTTACGCTTAAGCGTAATTAATTACGCTTAAGCGAAATCAATTGCGCTTAAGCGTAATTGTGACTACTATCTAACCTACCCATAAACTATTAGCATGACCTGGTGTATCACCTAGCAACACAAGATGAGCATTGGGCTAATTTTGACCTGTACTCAACAGTCAACTGTGTGTATGTGTTCAACAAGGAGAATCCCTAATTACATATTATCAGCATCCCTCTATCCAAAGAATTGATGTCGCCTTCCCGGAACTCTAGTAATTTTTTGTATGATGTTTTTAATGTATTTTTGCACAGATTTTAGCCTTTACTATGGTAATATCCTATACATGCATGCGGTGTCAATGCATGAGGGGTTTCTTACCTCATACAGTAATGCTCTAATTAATCGACTTCTTAACCACAGCATAATTATGGGTAATTTTTCAGGATTTAGTCGGAAATATGGCTTGTTGCCATTCATCGAAAAGTTCTCGAGAGCTTTCCGATGAATGGCAACAAGCCATATTTCCACCTAAATCCTGAAAAGTTATCCATAATTCTGCTGTGGTTAAGAAGTCGATTAATTAGAGCATTACTGTATTGTTTACTTATTGACTTAAATCGGGGGAAAAAAAACCTATTTTCATATTATCAGCATCCCTGTCCAAAAAATGGTGTGTAATTACTGGAGCTTTGGTGTCTCAGTCCTGGAGCTCTAGTTTTTCTTATTAAATCAGCATCTCTTGCACAAATCTATAGTATTTCCATGATCATATAGTGTGAATATGGTGTCACCGTGGGCTTGCTTCCCTCATATGGTGTGCCTGTATACTCGAAAATTGAAGAAAATTAATGTCGCCCCGACTAATACAGAAAGTAATGCTATTGCAAGTAGCCCCAACTAATATATACCGAAGATAATATAATGCTATCACGAGTCGCTCCAACTAAAACAGAAGGTGATACTATAGTCAGCCATTTTGATAAAGAAGTTGGGCCAGCTTCCTACCCATCCAAACCAATGAAACCAAGAGCACTTGTCAATAGGAGTTAATGCTAAGTTATGGAGAAACCTATTTATTCACCAGGGGTGTTTTGTTACATATAACTATGAATTGCGCTTAAGCACAATTAATTGCGCTTAAGCGCAATTGATTGCGCTTAAGCGCAATCGATTGCACTTAAGCACAATTAATTATTAAATGTGAATTTGGACTCCCATTGGGGTGTCATGTTGTGGTTTGAGTATTATGTATGATTAATAATAAATTATATATTTGCCCAACCAAACCTGAATGTTATGACTTACTGTAGTTCAAACAATGTTTATTAGTAACAAATAGCATGGGAAAATAATTGTGAAAAAAGGAATGGGAAAATACTTTACATACACACAAGACATCCAATTTAAACAAAGGCTCAGAATTCGGAACTGATATATGGGTTGAGCAACAAGCAAAAATTGTATGTCTTGTATTTAAACGTGTCAAATGACACGGAGTTGATTCACTTACTGTGTCAACGAATTATATAGACGACACAGCGCGACACATCTACTGTGTCAAATGACACAGCGATAAAACTCGGCTTGAAAAGTTCCAAATTCCACAAATAAACTATCCAAAGGCATATATGTACTTATATGTCATGATATGAAACGTTACTACTTCGATTCCGAGGGGCTGGGAATTATTTTATATTTGCACAGAAACGTGTCATATGACACATAACACGGAAAAACGACACGTTCTGTGTGTCGGCAATTATATTGGCAATTTTATTTAGAAACTTGCGACACAGAGCGACACATATATCGTGTCAGATGACACACCTGTGCTAATTGTAATCAAATAATGAGCTGCCGTGTCGCTATACGTGTCGTTTGACACACCTAATTGACTACATGACACGGAAAAGTTTTTCAGTGATATACACTCTATGCGATATCGATATTGGGAACTTATTGTGAATACTTACGGAACGGAAACTTTCTTGTTTATGGATAGACTCACTGAAACAGCACTACAAGCTTTCATTCTCGGCAGCAACAATATTCTAATGACAAGTGTTATTGCGCTACACCGAGACACAATTGTTATTGACACTGCCGTTTTCCTCTTCCCAATGTGTACTATGGTTAAAGTGATAATCACGCCGAATTGAGTTTGAATGATAACATAATGTTGTATTGTAATATATGTATAGTTGTATAGTATGTAACACCAAACTGTAATATATTCACTAATGCTCTCCGACAAGGGAGGTCAATACAGTATATGATTATCAGCTGCCTTGTGTCGCAAACCGACACTGGAAGGGATAGTCAGTGGGGGCCCAGATTATTTTGGAAAGTCAGGATGCGTGGTGTGATCGTTATGGTGACGCGTGCGTGATGTATATTATATTAAATTGTGTTAATTGTATTTTGTCTTGTATGTCATTTCTTGACGAAGGCAATAAAACTATTGAATTGTCACACAGAAACAAAGAATCCATGATAACCATAAGGTGTTTATCGGAATACATATGACAATTGTATGTATACTGTGGAACTTATTTCAATAATTTTACTGAACATTGGAATTTTGTCAGGAAGGTAGGCACAACAGACCACGATTTGTTGAAAAGTAATTGATTTTAATTTTTCTGAAGTACATCCACATTACTTATGAAGAAACAATGGCCATAACTTTAAATAGTAAGCGTTTGTTTCAAATTTCCAGCCTTCCCCCGATGGCCAGTGATTTTGTCACGCTGACTTTCATACTTTTTATTGAAATTTAATACTATGTTTATGATAAGTCATTTTACCTCTATATATCTGACCAATCACGTCGTTTGTACTATTGTATTGCATCAGAAAATAGCTGCGCGCCCAGTTCTGAGCGAGATTCCTCTGCCAAAATCACTCTCAAGAATTCATGTATTAATGATTCACATCCAGCATTTAATGATAACAGGTGATTTAAATATATAAAACTTTTTCAATTATTTCCCGGTAGCTTCAGTAATAGATCTTACATGTCATAGCCGCAAAAACTATTGATAATTGTCGTCGGACTCTGATCGGAACGAAAATACAATCGAATTCCAGGAAAAGTGAAAGTATCTTAGTACGATATAGTCATATTCCGCTATAATGATCAAATATAGCTATAATAGTGGAATTCAGGATGTGCTTGGCATGATAAGACTTGCGGCACTTGAATATTCATGGACATATTTCTTATAATGTGCTTAACCCTTTACCCAACATAACGGCCCTGTGCCAATGCATTCTCTTATATATGCGAGTCGACCATAGGTCGCCTCGCATATATAAGAGAATGCATTGGCTTAACACATTAAAAATTATAAAATTGTTAAAGAATGTAAGAAAAAATTGTAGAAAGTGTTAAAAAAAATTTTTGTTTAGGCCAATGCATTCTCTTATATATGCGAGGCGACCTATGGTCGACTCGCATATATAAGAGAATGCATTGGCACATGGCATAACTGTAACTATCACAATGTGGTCAAGGAGCCGGTTCCAATGATATCCATATTTGTATGGTTCTATGAGACAAACCGAAGATATTTTAGGCTGTTGAAGCTTTATTTGGCCGGTTTTGGCCGGTTTGTTGGGTAAAGGGTTAAATCACTTAAATAAAATAATCAGAGACAACGTTATGTCACAGTTGATGGGAGTAGATAATCATTTAACATGCGACTATATATATATATATGGACACAAAACTGTGTGTTATAACTTTACTTTGCAAATTATGAACGCTCTGTTGTGATATATTGGAAGCAACATCGGGACACAGACTATAAATCGTGTGATATCTTTGCTGTGACGTGTATTGAATTGCTTAATGCATAAAGCCACTATTTAAGGTGGAACATACACGAACATATATACACTATATACATAAGATATTTCAATAAGCATTTTGGCATCATACTACATAATGGATTATATAAGAAATAAATTCATTATTAAAATCACGAGTCTATCTGTCGATCGACTAACACAAATAGTGATATATATATACATACATATACATACATATATAGCCATATATATATAGCTATATATATATACATATATACATATATATACATACACATACATACATATATATGAGTAATTACATATAGATGTAATTACATATATGAGTAATTACATATAGATGTAATGCTGTCAATGCCAGATCATCAGTATGGTTGTAAGTTATTATTTAAATTTTCTGAAGGCTAATTTTAGAAATATACTCACCCTCTTCAGGAGCGATATATTAGCTATATATATCAAACCATAAAACTGTTCTCGTGTTGGAGATAGCCAATAGTATTTTGGAATGAACTGTTCACGGATATCTCTAAATTCGTCGCATATCAGTTGGAGATGATACTCGTCCCCTATCCCGTTACCGCACTGTTCACAGATATTACAAGGTATACTGTTTCGCCACCGCCGTTTTTCAACGGGGAGTCGGTGGTTGGCTGTTCTAAATTTCACCATATAAGGGATCAGCTGATCTGGCAACTGAAGCAAATACCGGCTAATACAGGGGCTGGTTTTAATATTTCTATAAAAAGTTGCTCTTGATGAATCAGATAATTCTAAATCGATAAAAAGTTTAGCCCAATGCTGCTCTATAAGAAAGGTCTTAATATTGCGAATGTCCTGTTTAGATAAAGCAGACTGTGACTCCCATACAGAACATAGCTCAAGTTCATTCAGGGTGTTTGTCACAAAGTTAATCCATTTTGACTTGCGTGTTAACTTGGGATCGTTGGCGTGTAATTGCTTTACAATAATATATATGTTCTTAGCCAGTTCTGATCCATCGCTAGATACAATTTTTGACCAATAAGTTAATACTCTGCACTTTATTTCCACTAAAATGGGATGTCTACCAAGTTCTCCGTACACCATATAATTAGGTGTACTAGATTTCATGCCTAGTAATATTTTACAAAATTTCATATGTAGATCCTCGAGGGTGTGGATTCTCTCAAAACACCATATTTCGCTACCATATACAATTATTGGCATGATCATAGTATCAAATAAATTCAACATCATATCAATTGGCAGATGTAGTTTACGGACCTTATTGAATAGACTGAACATAGCCTTTGATGAAACATTTAGCGTTTTCTTCAAGGAATTGCAGAATCTGCCGTTATAAAAGAAATTAACACCTAAGTAGTTAAACTCTTTGACTATTTCTAGTTCGCCTCCGTTATAAGTAAAAACTGGCAAACGTTTGTGCATTTTGTTGCAGAAAATGAGAACTTTCGTTTTTCTTGTATTTACCTGGAGTCTCCAGGAATCAGCGTAATCTGCAAACGCCAGGAGGGCACGTTGCATAGTTTCCTCGGTGTCGGTTAAAATAACAGTGTCGTCCGCATAAAACAGACATAGTAATTTTATGTATGTGCCTATATGATCGAAGAATAATTCGTCTAGATAGTTCAGATTACTAATTGCACAATCATCCATATAATTAGTCAGATCGTTTATGTATAAAGAAAATAGAAAAGGTGACATGATTTCACCTTGGAAAAGTTCAATAAAGCACGTAAATAAATCAGATTGGGAATCATTTCCCTTAACACATACTTTTATTTTATTATACATATCTCTTATTAATTTAAGAATTTTTCCGTTGATATTACATTTTATCATTTTCAACAACAAGGCATGTCGCCAAATTGTGTCGAATGCCTTCTTAAAGTCTATGAAGGTACAGAAAAGCTTACGACCACTCAATAAATATATATCAATTATGCTGTGTAACACAAATATGTTGTCAATTGTTGAATGATCTTTTCTGAAGCCGGTTTGAAATTTACTAACAAGTTACTGGTTTTCTCTGAGAAGGAAACAAGTCTAGCATTGAGAATGGAGGTGAAAACCTTAGCCAAGCAGCTAAGGAGTGATATACCACGGTAAGATTCTGGGCTATATGGGTCGCCGGATTTCTTATAAATCGGTTGTATCATGCCGATGGCCAGTCGACATAAATTTCGACTCAGTATATCATATAAATTCATCTGAGTCGAACAGGACTGGCCGGAAAGCTATTTCCAGACTTGGGGATATACCAGGAAATTCCTTGTTTTGATTGGAAGCGGTAT
Source organism: Siphonodentalium dalli (assembly GCA_032622095.1). Taxonomy (NCBI): domain Eukaryota; kingdom Metazoa; phylum Mollusca; class Scaphopoda; order Gadilida; family Siphonodentaliidae; genus Siphonodentalium; species Siphonodentalium dalli. The sequence continues at coordinate 199,462,738 of CP136062.1, forward strand.
ACCAGAAACCGCTAACCCCGATTGGCTAACCGATAACAGCTGCGCGTGTCCCGTAAAAATAGCTCAGGTGTCATCTGTATACGGCGAACGCAATAGTCGTTTAACTCGGTCATGTGGCACTGATTTAAAGTTAGTTTTAATAGTCGTATTGATTTTGACCAGCTGCTTTATTAAAGAAAAACACTTTTGACAAATGGCATGATTCTGATCGGCGGCGAAATAACCGATGCCGATATTCAGTGTTCTGTGTAAATCTCTGCCTCTCGTAACATTCCAATACAACCGCATAAATTATTCCTTATTTGGAATGTCTGTGACATCAGTATGACGTCACGATATTGGGGGAAGCCCATTGTTCTGGAAATGGGTTTTTACATGAATTCGTGTCGACGTAATATTATAATTATTACGGAGATGTTTACGTCGACTGGCCGATGGCCCAATCACATGGGAAGTTTCCAGTGTCCAGGATTAGGTTGAAGTAAGCTCGATAAATAGGCATCATAATATCACATGAAACCCTTATATACTCATTGTGTACTTTACCAATGCCTGTTGCTTTACCCCCCTTTAACTGCAATATTACTTTTTTAATTTCATCCTCCGTTATCGCGTCGTTTATATATGAGCAGTCTGCTATATCAAAATCGGAGTCGATTAAATTCTCCAATTTATCAGAACTATCATCACATATATTTTGCTCCTTAAAATATTCAAAGAATGTTTCCAGTTTAACTTTATTGTGCGTGTACATTTTTTGTCACTGAGATCGTCAAGTTTTTTCCAAAAACTTTTGGATGATATTTCGTTTAATTTCCTCAATTCTGATACATTTTCAACTTGTTTTGTTTTGATTTTGTTATCCATAATTTTCCTGTACTTTATACCGGCGTCCTTAAGCGACAGCTTATTTTCAGCCGATCGGTTTCGATTGTAAGCTAACTTAATGCGACATGTAGTTTATCTCCAAAAAATGTGAATATCTTCGACAATCATGTATTAATACCTTTGACACGGGTATTTAGATATAAAATTGGTTTCGTGTGCGGTATCACACTGCTTATGCATTTAGTTATTTAGTTGCTATGGCACATGCGTGTGAACTGTAGTTTCCTATGTCATGGGTTTATCTTGCTATGTATCTCACATGCAAATGGCTTACTATTTGTTGCTCTGTGTTGTTGCATCTAAAATTATGTATTGGTGTCTATTTCATTTCGCTTTTATATTTTTATTTTGTGTTCGTTTATCCGACGCTCGACAAACATGACGCATCGCCTTTGGTCGCCTTCAACCCCACACGGGAAACACAACATATCTGGACATATGTACATAACAATTGTAAAAATAATAATAAAGAAATATTATGTACACACATAATCCGGGCGGTGATGTGGCCTAATGATGCACCCACATGTATTGCACAGTTAACAAGCAGTTGCCGACGGTTGTGTCCCCCGCCGAGGTGGGCAAAGTTGTTTTGTTCGTACGAAGTGCCTCTTCTGAGACTAAATCACAAAATACCAAGTTTCAAGGCGACTGAACATCCAAAACTAATGTTATCACACAGAAACCAAAAACACCCAATAAATGACGCATGTTAAGTCCAAAAAAGGGCCATAACTCCTGACAACTTAGGGTAAAATACGAAATTACCAAACATGTTCTGGGACTTTATCCGGTTTATGGCAGCTTTTGAAGGTCTAACAACAATAAGATATATGTCCAGGAGTATAAAAAAATGTCCATGTCAAAAGATGTCCATTGGGGTATTGGGAGTTTTGTCTGAATCCAATTTTAACATCTGTGTGCGACTTAATAATGAGACAATATACATGTACATTACATTTGTGGGACTTTCAAAAAGTCTCAAGAGCCAGAAAAATGCCCCAGAACATACATTGGTAAAAACGGACAGACGGACGGAACCCATTCTTATATCCCCCGCCGATGTTGTTATCGGGCGGGGAATAATAAGGCAATAATAGAATCGTGCTGACGTATATGAAGAGACATTGATGATTGGTCAAGATAATGTAGAACTAAGTCAACTGACCCATCGCTGTTTGGTACAGGAGACGAAAGGTGGAGGCTGATCAGCTGAGTGTTTAGATAGTTACAATCTAAAGTCATAATTTACGTCAATGTCAACTAAATGGACGGGTCGTTTCCTCACTATTTGTCATTTGTGTCATAAAGAAACATCAATACGGTTGGTGTACGCGAAATATGTCAATACAATCGGACCCCGCGTTGTTAGTGATGGAAAGGCAAAGGCAGAAGTCCATGTACTATAGACATATTTCGACCTCGGTTGGTACAGTATTAGTCCAGTCAACTGTCAATATAGGGTTGACCTAGACAAAGTTTATACAAAAATGGTTTTTATCATTTTTCGAATCAGTACACAATTCCAATCGAGATATAAAAATTCCTCTTCAAGATTTGTGCGTGACGTTTCATAATCGAGCACATTCTGGGGGTACCCGATATCGGAAAATTCAGTAACGATCGTTATGTTGTAGGGTTATGTATCGGCCGCATTGCGTGACAGCTTGGAATAACAAGCGGCCGCAAATGATTACTTTTGCCACATGGATACCAGCTGTTGAATATTATTGCGCTCTAAATCAAAATGGCGTCCAGAATGGACAACATCGAATAAAGTTTACATTCTGGGCAAAACTGAATAGCTAGTCCTATACGAGTGAACAAATACTCGAATTACGCGAGGAAGGACGATAGCAGAGTATAAACAACAAGATACTGAACACTAATATTGTGCATTGCGTGGTAGCGATGCAAAGTGCCGACTGAAGTAATTTGAACAAAATTGTTTACTAAGAAACGGTTTTGGTAGCAGCACGAAAATTGGTCTTACATAACTTGTGCGATGTACCCTCTCTTTGATCTGGTGGCATGGGGTGCTAATCTATTCAAGAGATGGGTGTTTCTTTACAGTACAATAAGCATTGCGACATATATGTATGGTTCATTATCACGGATAGTGTTGAAATTCCGGAAATGTGTCTAGTAATTATACCACAAGGGTATGCACTTCAGTTTTTGCGCTACATTCAATAATTAATCATCATGCAGTCGACTGAAACTACCACGCACTTTGCGGTGGAACATTACTTCGCGTGTTGTATTGCTCGAATTTATTATTTTTGTTCCGACAGTTGGATTTTGGATAAGCAGAAAACTCGAACTATAAAGACGTAAATCATTGCATGTATTAGGTTTGACTTGCGTTTCAGTGACCGATAAATTCTTCAGTTGGATCTGTGTTAATTACCTGTTTGCCCTTAAAAATATTTAGCAACACACTTTAAAATTACCAATACGTATTTTCATTCCTATTTGGTTATCCAATATGTTGCTTTCGTCGTGGCATGTCTTGGAGTTGTGGCCATTTTGACAGCCATTTCATGGCCGCGATTGTATTATTTTATGTCCTTGTCACTCTATTCACTCCCGTACTATAAATCCACACAAACTGGTATAATTGCATAATTCATGTGCCACCATATATCGTATAATGACTTATTTCGAGAATTGTTTTAATATAGGCAACAATGTTGGACACCATCTTGGATCCTGAATTGTCCCATACGCTGATTTTTTTGCGAATTTTGGATATGTTGTTCCTGAGGATTTTCCCTGTATTTTAATTATAAGTTAAGAATAGGAGATGAAAAGGGATATGGGAATGACGATAACAAAAGGAAATGAAAACGTGACAGTATACATGCACTTCTCACATTTTGCTGAATATCATCCATATTTCAAGTTACGTCGAAAGTAAATTAAGGGAACGTGATAATAGTCATCGTTCATTTTAAATTCAGACATATTCCTAACCCATTTCCTTCGTGTAGCATGTTTGTAAAACGATGGAGATTTCTCAGAAAATAAGGAGCTACTCCAAATTTGTTTATTTGGGAAAGTCATACATGATCATACTATCATTAGGGAACGGTTTCATGAACCAAGTATGGTATTACAGTAATAAAATAAGGTCCTGCTACCACTTAGGGCTCTGTATTATGTTGGACAATCTCTCGATGGTCTCTCGCCTAACATACGCGTTCATATTTGATGAATCAATGGATTCTCTAGTCCAATTGTCCTTCGCCGGAAACTAATAGGAAGTCGATGCGGATATGAGTAATATTCAACCATCATTCATTGTGTCTCGCCGTGAAAATAATTAACCCTTTACCCAACAAAAGGGCCCTGTGCCAATGCATTCTCTTATATATGCGAGTCGACCATAGGTCGCCTCGCATATATAAGAGAATGCATTGGCTTAACACATTAAAAATTATAAAATTGTTAAAGAATGTAAGAAAAAATGGTAAAAAGTGTTAAAAAAAGATTTTGTTTAGGCCAATGCATTCTCTTATATATGCGAGGCGACCTATGGTCGACTCGCATATATAAGAGAATGCATTGGCACAGGGCATAACTGTAACTATCACAATGTGGTCAAGGAGCCGGTTCCAATGATATCCATATTTGTATGGTTCTATTGAGACAGACCGAAGATATTTTAGGCTGTTGAAGCTTTATTTGGCCGGTTTTGGCCGGTTTGTTGGGTAAAGGGTTAAGGATCCAGATCGTACATCAACTTATATAGTAGTCCATGTTTCCTTCCATGTAAATCAGCTAGTGAAATCGGTGAGGATATTACTGGTTCACGTTTGAGTACGTTTGCCTAACTCTTCCATAGCAGACTTTATACGCCCAGATCAAGTGGAGTGATTTTTCGTCAATTTTAATCTACTTTATCATACAAACCAATGTAAAATGCTACTTTAATCTGAAAGAGTGATGATATCTTACGGTCATAATGCTGTAGTATAATCTATAACTGGTTGTGTTAAATTACCCATTCAATATGACATGTAATTATGAGCAACCTCGCAGTTGATCTGTTTGTTGTACGTCCAGAGAAGATCCGAACTGTTTCGAAGTTCATGGAGTCAAATAAGTTCGTATTCTTTTGCAAGTATGTAAACATTGTGATAAAATATATTTGTCACATTAAATTACTACTTTCAGTTGACAGCTGTAAACGGTGGATTTAAGAACAAATATAATGTTTTCTGTGGAAAAAAAACCGGTTTCTTTTTGTGTTTTTTAATGAGCGGATGGTTTAGGCGTAATGACCGCTATAGAAGAGTAAGGGAACCATACCTCGACCTACACCAGGTTTCACTATAGCCGGTTAACGTCGTATGAAGCTTGAACAATGGATTCTCTGGATTATCTGACTTGATGAAAAGGGTCGGAAATTGCACGACATAAACTGATTACGGATAAACTCTATCCAGCTAAGTCCAGACGATGATGACATTTTATTAAACTTTCCTGATATAGTTAACCTTTGCCCAACAGAAGGGCCCTGTGCCAATGCATTCTCGTATATATGCGAGTCGACAATAGGTCGCCTCGCATATATAAGAGAATGCATTGGCTTAACACATTAAAAATTATAAAATTGTTAAAGAATGTAAGAAAAAATGGTAAAAAGTGTTTTTTTTTTTTTTTTTTTAGGCCAATGCATTCTCTTATATATGAGAGGCGACCTATGATCGACTCGCATATATAAGAGAATGCATTGGCACAGCGCATAACTGTAACTATCACAATGTGGTCAAGGAGCCGGTTACAATGATATCCATATTTGTATGGTTCTATTGAGACAGACCGAAGATATTTTAGGCTGTTGGAGCTTTATTTGCCGGTTTTGGCCGGTTTGTTGGGTAGAGGGTTAAATAACATAAGATACATGTAGGCATATTGGATATGGATTGGAGCACAAGTTATAGCAACTTAGGTAATATAATAGTCATCTCCCCTGAGTCCAGATGAGTATAGCACATTATCATTACACATTGATCCGCACGGCTGTAAACCATCCGGCCAAGATCTAACAACAGGATATCCGATATAATCCTTATTTAGTAGAACTACTGGTTTTCACTGGAGATCACACCACAAGGCACAACACGGAAGAGGGTGTCTGTCTGTCCTAACTCGTTTTGCAGTGTTGTTAATGTTGGTTAGAGGAATACTGCAACATTAGTACCAAACTGGAAGGCAGAGTTCATTTCACTGCTAAGCTGGTCTGGCCGCTGACATTGCGTATACATAATGTATTAAATATTACATTTTTTAAAGACATTTGCCTGTTAGAATTCATTCTGATTTCATCTAGCCAGCTTCCAAATGAATATTGATAGCTCAGTTTCTCAGCATAATGCAGAATTAATTGTAACCGACACAAAGTCTTAAAGTGATGTGAAACAATCCGGTATGGTTATCAAATACAAATGGAGAATAATCTTGTTCAAAGTAGTAAAATTTACAAATATTATATCCAAATTGACAACACACACCTTCATTCTTATAGATTAATTAAATGCAGTGACTCTAGATGGCGAAATCGTTTTCGTTAGTTTATCGCCGATAGATGCGTACCGAATCGAGTAGTAAATATTTAAATTTGAGCGTATAGTTCAGACGATGTTTTCTATGGAGTGCATGGTTCGGTCGATTTGCTTCAGATTTCCGGCGATGTTAGTAGAATGGTCATTCCCCCAGTTGGCATAGCGCCTGGACACTAACTGATCAGTTTCACGCACCGAACAAGAACATAATATGTCTTTAAATAAAAAAATGTAAAGTTTCCATACATTCACATACGTGATGGTAGTGACCAGATCGACGTATTGAGGGGACTGAACTCTGCCTTGCAGTGTTTGCATTACTATTTGGCTATATGAATCACAGGAAATTATTATGAAAAAAAAATGTCACCAATTTTCCATTCAAATAAAATCGTATCCACAACTGACCAGCAAGCTTTCTGACAAAAAGACACATGGAGGTAGTGCCGGAAGGCGAATCACCCGAAAGCGTTGTGATGAGTACCACAAGAACTAGCATGCACCTCCTCTATTCATATGCCACACTAGTTACCTTCCAAAAGCAGTCGAATCAGAAGTAAGGCTCTTTGTGGGACAGATGGTATTGTACAATGCCAATCAATAGAGCCAGTGGCTTCATGAGCGGAAAGCACGGGCGCAGAGACGTAACGACAGGGGTGTCTCACCCCACCCCAATGAGGACCATAATTTTAAATAGGTGGAAATTTAATGACTCAAAGTTCAATAGGTGTACTTATACTTTGACATTTAGTTCCTCTCATAGCAGTATATTAATCAGTTTATTTAAATTTGTCCTGCAAGGTAGCAATGTAGTTTCAATATTACAAGTTAATACACAGTAAATAAAGTTCAGTAATGTTCATTTCCTGAACACTTATATGAAATTGAAAGCAAAGCATTTCCTTCCAGTTCAGACTGGTATGTTTTACCAACCATAGATTCATGGTCACTAGTCCAGTAGCAATGTCAAACCTCCATATCTTTCTGAGGACAGCTTTAACAATATAACAATCATTCAACGTGCATACATGTTACCATTGTGTGAGTTATAACGTGTGACTCCTTGGAATACATGTATTTAAACTCCTATTCGTTCCTCAGCCATGTTCCGATTAAAGATACGGGCGGCGTTGGCGGTGGGTATGCTGTTAAAATATTCACCTCCGTCAAAAACCGCCATAAACAGAAAGAATAGTAAAATATAGACAGACTGTGTTCTTATACCAGTAAGAAATATGGCATAAACCAGGGGGGGGGCACAAACGTTTTATCATACAGGGCCGGGGTGGGTGGGTCCGAAGAGGCCCGAAAAAATTAGTTTGTGCAAATTGTTTTCTATTCACATTTTTGCCCTTGTTTTAAGTTGTTTTCAAATATATTCATTAATAATTGTATTCTGAGGCAGGTTATGGCCTTTACAGATACTTAGGAACAGGGTAGGTATAAGATTTAAGTAATACAGGGGAGATCTTCCAAAAACATACCGGGCGGGGTGGGTGCATCTCAGAGGCCTGAAAAAAATTGTTTGTGCAAATTTTGTTCAATCCACATTATGGACATTGTTTTAAGTTGTTTTCACTAATAAATGTGTTCTAACATAGATTATGACCTTAACCAACACTTAAGAACATATGTAGGTATAAGATAAAGCACTCTCTGGTGCCAACTAAAAGTGATGACTGAATGGGAGTGCTGGTTTGCATATCACCTCAAATTAATATTGAATAGTGCCTGATAGTGCTGGAATGTCTAATGACCAAATAATACTAGTGCTGCAGAGTGCTGGCTAACAAAATACCTCAAATTAAAAAATAAACATGCCAGTCTGTTTATTTGGCTCCAAAGAGTGATACTTATATACTATATAACTGTCATTGCAGGTATGGCTATAAGGTGTTCTGATATGATGGTTGGTGGCACCTTTTTGGGAGTCATTAATTAGTAACTGGACTATTTATGTAAAATTTAAACACAATGTTGGCCTATTGGCACTATAAATATTACCTCACAATATCTGTGCATACTGTAGAATAAAACAGTTCAATTGTTTGAACACTTGGAATCTGCCAGAAACGGACCAATTTAAAACTTACCGTTGATTCTGTTTGATTTGGTATTGAATAGATTTAAAAAAAATAAAAAATTTTGCACAAAAAGGGTGGGTGGGTAGCAAAGGGCTGTAATTTTTTTTTTGGGCCCTGTATATGTAATTTTTTTCACGGCCCCCCCCCCCCCCCCTGCATAAACAGTATGTTATTGTCAATTTGTTTTCCTTTGTTATGTAAACAAAAGCAAAAAACGTTACCTGACTTTTGTTTAGATCCGGATATGGTAAACATAAAGAGCGTTAATTCTTACTGTTTTCCTGATATGGAAATAATAAAGAGCGTTTATATCATTTGTGTGTGATTAACCAATAGAATTGCGCTGTGTTATGTAAACAGAAGCACAACTTCTGTAACACGAGCAGGCTCTTGTTTACGTACACCATCGTATGTCTTGACGACAATATACTATTTACGGGCTGATTATGTTTGGCATATGAACAAGACTATATATTTTTTAATATTCCTTCTGTTGATGGCGATTTGAACAAATATGAATATTTCTGCAACGAACGCCGCCCGTGCCTTTAATATAATGTATTATGCACAGTGTACTCGATACATAAAACATGGACCAATGCTATGTCATTCTTGTTACTAGTGTCAGTCTTTATTTACACAGTCCATACTCTTAAAAAGAACATATAGAAACCCAAATTATTAAGCCATTAAGTCAATATTGGAATTCTGCATTACTTAAAACCAAATCGTATATAGTTGGAAATATTATTAGACCAAATCCCATATAGTTGGAAATGTTATGGTCTAACCCCCCCCCCCCCCCCCCCGGCCAGTTAGAACCCCCCCCCCCCCCACCGCAACGTCCCTGCACGGGCGTTTTCAAAAGCGAAATTGCAAATGAACAAAGCTTCAGTGGACCATAGTTCGCTTAACAAAAGTTTATTTCCATCGATCGTAATCACTTATTCCGTTTATTTAGCACAAACAAGATTATTCATTGACTATAGCTTATGCCGAGAAATAGAATGCGTCCGATCAACATATTTTCTCGTATTCATACTTTTTTCATAAAACAAAATATAACAGATATGATAGCTAATGTGACTGTTATAACAAATCAACACGGGAGAAAACGTGTGAGCAGATTTGCTGCTGTATGGACACAAGTATTTTGCGAGTTTTCTCATTCCATGCATGTTCGATACCGGCGGGTCAAGCGTCCACGGTTCACGCTGGCCGCGAATAAGTTTTGGCCATTTTTGTTTGCCCATTTTATCAGAAAATTTTGCCTAATTGAAAAACCAAAACATGGGATAATCGAGAGAACCGAAACTAAAACAAAATCATATCTAGTTTAAATACGCCTTGCATGGGACCCCAAACACGACTAGACCTCCACTGATAAACATGTATTATCTACCGATGAAAGCATCGAAATCTAACTCGTACACTGAAGGAATAGCGAGTTTGCGATACCCGTTCGACGGGTACAGGTACCGGTAGATTCTGGTAGATTGGTGAAATTCATCACGGTCATTTGCGTACTTTGAATGCAGCACATAAAGCGATAGGGATTTGGAACGGGTAGATGTATCTCGTTGACTGGTAGTCTTTCACTAAAGTTTTCTCACTCAAAAGTACATTAGTTCTATGAAATAACAGTCAGCTATGTATTAATATATTTATTGCACGATTACGTGGCCAAATCTCATTGACACATTTGTCATTTAAGCCATGTTTTATGTTCAAAGTGTCGAGGCGGCTTCAATCACTAAGATAACTATGGAACGCCGATTTGTTTACTGACAACGGTCTTCACTCAAGTAATGACATGCTATGATTAAGAGAGTTATTTGATGGTGCTACACGTAGTCTCGGTACAGGGATGTGATTATAGAGGGTCTCCGCGTTGAGAAGGGGTGTCCACCTTCACATTCCCTACCAGTTGAACCACACCAAACAGAGGTTTGTGCGGAATTCCAATTATGCACCCCGTTGGGCTCTGATTTCACCCAACTGATCCTTCACTGTCCTGAATATTTTTCTAGTCTGTTCTAAATGGATTAGTAGTCTTGTTAAAGAAGTCATGTAATGAAGGGTCCACATCGCCGACCAGAACGAGAACAATTGCAAAATCTAGTGGTCTAACACCAAGTAAATTCACGCCCTATATTGTTTTTCACAAATTCATTATCAGTTTTGACGGGCCACTGAATGTGGATAGACCAGGACATACCGGGTCGACCATGGTTCGGCCTGGTGGGAGAACGTTTTGAAATCTCAACATGAAAATTTATCAATTATAGACTTTCCTCAAGCTTTACATTTGTTGGATATTTCCAACATAACTGTTGGCCATATAGCCCAAATTCTTTCTACCAAAAGTAGGTATATTTGCAAATATTGGTCAAAAACTATAAAAAAAAATCCCCACTAATACATTTTTGGAAAATCATATGGAATGACAGAATAATTTCAACGTATGTTTGGTGTGTTAGGTATATATAATTTCCAACTGTTAAACAATTTGACAGAAGTTGGGGTGAAACACCCCAACCCTCTCGCCACGTCCCATATCGACCCTTTGTGCGTGGGCATAAATACACCGTGAATATGTTACACGATTGAATACAACCGTTCAGTTATTATATCTTATGTGGTGACTGATTTCTCATTTTAATATAGATATTTGACATTTGAACGGACATGGCGCATTTGCACCTCAAGACTGTTGTATATTTGTAGTGGCCGATAGTGACACAAAATACTGATATACACACCTCATACTCGGCACAATCTTACCGTCGTCGGAGCGACTTTTATCTGTTTTCTTTGTTTGGCATACAAGTGAAGCAAACTTGAACGCTCTTTATTCAAACCATATAATGAATATTGTACCATTAAACACCCTTTATATTTAACAAAGTTTAATTGTTCTACCTATACATCCGGATTTAGACCCAGACAAATATCCGAGTTCTTGGGATAAATATTCCCTTGCCAGACCATTCGAAAGATTCCAACCAAGTATCAATTATATGACTATATATTCCCCAACTAATATAAGTAAGGGGCAATTTCGGTCTTATATCTGCATAAAAGTACATGCATGTAGGACATTCTTGGACCCTGTGTCTAAAACAACATATTTTACACCGAATAATGGTTGGATTATTAAATTAGCGTAATTGTATATTTGTGCTATCATAACATATTTTCTCAGCCTGAAAATTCCATCTGTTCTAGACGAAACTAGAGTGGTCTGGGAAATTACTAATGAAAGTCAATTATTGAAAATGTTACCAAAATGAGTCCAAGAAAGACGCCAATCCATTCCATTTTGGCCTCGTCCCAGGTGAATGCAATTCATTATCCTCGCAGAGGTCCATCATATGACCATAACATCAAGTATAACGTCGAATGCGGATACCAATTTCTCTATCATATATATTTTGCTGCAATTGGCTCACCATACATTACCCGTCGATATGCTTAATTCTACCCGTAAAACAGTTTGCGATTTCAAAACTTGTACCGGTACGGGTAGCTACCAGTACCCGTACCGGTACCCGTACCCGTTTGAAATCGCAAACTCGCTATTGAAATAAGTCATATCGCCCTCATATCGGGCTTATCATTAACTGCTAATAAACCAGGATTGGTGTCAAATTCAAAGTTAAGACTTCAACGTTCCGTAGATATATTGTATTACTGGGTTTGGTCTGCATTAAAACGATGTTAAGAAAAAATATCTACACAAAAAATAGTTTCGGGCATGAAATTTCAGTTTCCCATGATCATTTCACAACACAAGTTCAAATTTCTCACAGCCCGCTAATAGTCGCCTTGCAACTCCCTCTTATCGCTAGCTGGGGCGATTTGCCAGTTACTCGCTGATAGTTGGTGGTTTAGCCAGGTACAATATGTCATTCTTACAACCAATGAAATCACTGCTACATGTAACGATCGCCTTGTGTGAAGAGCATGCGGCACTCAGTGTGCATACTCATCGATAGGATTACCAGGAAACCAGAAGCGTGAGATAATCCCTGCATGTCCAGACGAAGTCACTTACGCGGGACTGCTTCGTTCAAATATTGGGTCCGATATAAAGTTAAAAAGTTATTTTTTGTCGCACTGATTCTTGTTCATTCGAGAACTTTTGGATCATCATATTTATTCTGTTCTACAGACAACGTCAATTGCTGGCCACGTAGGCATTGCACTGGACACGTATCGACACCCCCTACTCTATGAACCCATTGTTCTGTCGTGTCTTTTTCAGGTGATATTAACCCTTATACTAAATAGATTCTCCCATCCAGTTATAACAGTATGGGGGCCTCGGTGAAGGAAAAGATCTCTCGATCTTTTCGACCATTCTGGGCGCTTCGCGCCCTATCACTATTACGTGTGGTTCAGCCGATAAGGAATCTGCTCCAGAAAGTCTCGCTCTCCAGCGCTGCTGATATTAGTTCAATTCCCGGTGGAGTCATCGCTGACTGTGTGTCCCATATCGCTGTCTGGGGTGATTTGTCAGTTTTACTCGAGGATGGTTGGTGGTTTCGCCGGGCACAATATGTCATTCTTCCAGTCAATGAAATCACTGCTAGATTTACCTTGGTGCGCGGACTTTCCCTCCACCAATAAAACTGGCAACGCCGTGGTATAGCCATGACTGCTGAAAACGACGTTAAACCCCAATAAAGAAATATAAAAGTATGCATTGGAAATGTATATTATTCATTTGAATGGATGTTAATGTGGCAAAACAGACATGTCAAAAGCTAATACAGGTGCAAAATGATTCACATTTTTTGGTGGGAAATGTTCACAGATAATAATTTAACATATGACCAGTTTTTTAAAACTTATTATATGAACATATCATAGGGGAACTAGTCGTCAATGACTATTTATTACAGAAAGGGAAAAGTGAGAAGTGTCAGAATTGCAGTTGGATCCAACTTGGATGGTTCACTCATTAATCATATTTAGAATGGTATCGAAGTGTTAATAGATTGTAACTAAGTCTGTGGATTCTGCACATTTGAAGAACTAAGGATTGGAGGTTGGCGGTGACGGTGGAATCTCAGAAGTAACGGTTGTTGTCGGTGCAGTTGTTGTCGTCTTTGCTGTTGTTGTTGTTGTTGTTGTTTCCGTTGGTGCTGCTGTTGTTGTATCAGCTTCAGTCGTCGTGCAAGGACCGACGCTCGAAGTGGACTGACTAGCTGACTCGGTCGTTCCTTTGGTGGAAGTACTCTTTTCGGTGGTTGTTTCCTGAACGTTTGCGCAAATGTCCGTACACTTAATAAAGATCTTGGCACACGACGTCTGACATCCGGCTCGCTTTTTGCACGATTTAGGACATCGCTTCTTTATCTCACTGCACGCGGCTTCGCATATCTCTTCCTCTGTTATATCGATTTGTTCCTGACTTTGATCCTCTTTGCTACCTGTGTATCCAGCTACGCCTTTGAGTTCATCCTCTGAATCATCTATTTCAGAGTTATTTTCAAGTCCTGCACATTTTCGGTAGCAGGTCACTTCGCGTACTGCGCATGTCCGCTCACAAAGTTTGTCCCTCCTGTGACAAGCCTTCTTGCAGTTCTTCTCTGTTTTCTCACATGATTTCAAGCAATTTTTGTCGATGTTGCCACCTTTTTTCTTTTTGTGTTTCTTGCCATCGACCAATGCCACAGCAACAACCAATATCACCAGAATGGCAACCGCCGTCTTCTGCAATGACGAGGTGTAATTAGTACAAATAAAAATCTGGTATTATTATCCATCCCTTAACTAACACCATTTCCGATTGGGCATAAGCCGCCACGTGATAGTCCGGGGAAAAGTCACACTGTACTCCCGAATGTCATATTGGACTCCCAAGTGTGCAATATCACTTTTTTATTGGGACTCCGTGACGTCGCGAATTAATTATTGCGAAATGAATCGGTGAAATTGTGATGCGCGCGCAACACTGGTGGATTTAGAAGAGTTTTATTTTCGTTTCCGTGTTTACTGTTCCAAATCATGCTTTCTGATGATCAAATACAGGCTTTTTATAGAGAATTAAATTAAGTGCCGACAAATACCAAAAGTAACCACTAAAGTTTTTTCTCTCCAAATTTGGATAAACATACAGATGGATAATAAAAATGTCATTATACAATGTTGTGTACAGTATGAGTTTTTCGTCCAGGCTGTGGTGAAAAGTCATATTGGACTCGACACGACTCGTACACGAAAAACACATAATGTACACAACATTGATAATAACTTTATAATATAGCAATCTCAAAATCTTTCGTGTGGAAATAACATCTTCCATAAATAGACACCATATCTGCCGGACGATTGCAATCACATGATTGATCATGTGCATACTACCGGGAAATTCGTCTGTTGACCGAGAGACTCATCGTTAAACTTGAACTTATTATTACTATTTATAACTATTTATCACTATTTAATGAATGACCAAGTTTGGTGCAGCCATCCAGTGAATACTTTCTGCTCCATTCATACCTATACGTCAACAAGTCAAGGTCATTGTCTGATCACCTGGACCGTGTATTGTAGCATTGTGCGAATATGGTTTCTATTTATGGAAGATGTTATTTCCAAGGGAAGCGAAAATGACGGAGTCTTTGAGAATGATATTATGGCGACATGACCACGTGTGCCAACCCGAATCATTGTGGTAGCCAAAACTTTCCTTGTTATTCAAGCAGTCTTTCAAACTTGTTTTGGCTGAACGTAACAATGAATTCTTTAGACTTCATTTTATTAACACAACTTTAATAGACAATACATAAATAGAACGACACCATTGCGTGAACTGGTTAGTCTGGTTAACGTTATTGCGCGATTTTTCTAAAACGAGAACCCTGTGTTGGAGTTTTACATCGCGGCACGACAAACGAGCTAATACCAACTGTATTACTAATACCAGCTCTTAGTCTCACTTAAACCGTTTATTCCATAAAGCTAAATATCGACACACCTATCGAACGAGCCCACTACGTGAGATAATGCGAGACAAAAAAAATAAATAAACGCCAACTGTGAACATCAAATTGTCTGAAATACATCGCACTTAATCCAAGCACACTCATGCACGTTGTGGGCTCGGTCACACCATAGCCGGAGACGACACATATAAGCTATCAGCTTGCTGTCGAATCCCCTCCATGCTATAACTTGTTATTATATTGTAATTAATTTATGAATTATATGGATTAAATACTGTTTACACCAAACGAGCGCATTTTCACAAAACTCGGTTGTTCTGTGTTTACAGCACAGTCTGAATATTGTAGTTTGTAGTAAACCACATTATGTCATTTATGTCGATAATGCTTTATATAATTGAAAAAAAACGTGTGATTTGTGTAGACTATACCTCATAATACATTGAAGGCATTTTCTGTTACATCTGGCATCGTCAATGATTTTATCAACGTAATCGGTCTGTATTGTCCAAGTAGAAGAAAGATAACTTTTATTGGACGTTTTTAAATCCTCTTTACATGTATGTTGCTGTATTTCGCAAACATAAACCAATGGACTCAAAATAAATGTATGTTATGTAGACAGAAACATTTCAGATCTCTCTCGAAAACTGTCTATATACAGTACATGGGAGTGACATAAATAAATGTATTAAAGACACGGATGACCTTGGTATTAGGTTATAATTTAGAAATAACAGTTACCAAATTATGAACATTTCCTCAAGAATATACTAATATTATAGTATAATGATAGTATGAATGCGATATTATCCAGAAAACGCACTTTGTGCGAGCCGAGCGTTTGTTTACATACAGCACGTAAATGGTGAGCGATAAGCAAAGCAGTGAAGACCGTGGCGATATTTTTAGGAGAGTGATTCATGGTGACCCATTCAACACCGAAATCTTAAGGCGAAGATTAGCAAACGCTAAACAGGTATGTTTTAAACAACTTTGTGGCATTTCTAACCAACGTTCATTAGTGGGGTCTCCCCGGTGTTGTGTGTTTTGCTTATCACATACTCATTAATTGTTGTTTGTTTACATATCATATCGTTTGTGTACATAACACAGAGTAGTAACATGACAATAACATGATATTTACGCGATATTTATGATTTGTATAAGAATTTGTCTATTATATAATATTCTTTCGTTTTTTTGTGGTTTTTAACGGATGTGACTGTCTTAGCAGCAATACACACAGACAAAGCTTGCCATATCTTTAAGCAAATGGCGTCCCAGTATTGGGGCAGGTTGCTATGTACAGAGACATGCAGTGTTTCATAACATTCTACATAACACACGGGAAAGCAATCTGAATGATAACTTCTTAACCCACTTGTTTGAGGATTGTGACAAGCCTGCCATGCGTCCAACAACAATACGACTGGCAGATAGCTTAAATATAACTTCCAAATATTAAGCTAGATGAATATTTGTCCTACCTATCCATGTCATAAATGTAGTTATGCCGATACATGTGCATGCATGATCCTTTCTAAATTTACAGGGCCGTCTCCTATCTAGTTGAAACTGATAACCAATTGCCTACTTAATACATGTAGTCTATGGGTAATGTGTCTATGACCATCCAGATCATATTGTGTTGGCGTCTTTAACTCACATGATTTGATTCATTCAGCCTGCATGGGTCCATGGCCGAGCTACATTGGTTATATGTATAGGGAGCTCCATCATATGCGCCGGTCCAATAAATATGTCTATATGGGCGTACACACTTGGTCTACAAATGTAGATAGTGTGTGTGAGTGAGAAAGAGAGAGAGAGGGAGAGAGAGGGGAGAGAGAGAGAGAGAGAGAGAGACTTTGTTGATGACATAATACGTGTAGCTATTTTGGCCCATGGTTTACATGTAGGGGCTTGGGTTCCATGCATCTCATATATAGGTGATCCATTTGCATTGCCTACCTGCATGTATGTGGGTTTATGCCACACTATCGCCGAACTACTGTGCGCATGCAGCACACATACACAACTCGAGCCATTTATGGGCCCTTAACCGATTTATGTCAAAGAAAGAGTGGTGTATGTTGGCCTACACACCCCAACCCGATCCAAAATGATCGACCCCAGAGGGGATCATATAGAGGACCCATGCCATTTATGAGTCCTTAACCGACTTATGTCAACACAGAGTGTTGTATGCTGGTCTACACACCCAACCCCGATTCAAAATGGCTGCGGTCCAGAGGGGTTCAACTTGGGGACCCATGCAATTTCTCGGCCCCTTCAGGCACCCTTTTATATTTAGGTCATACAAAGAGTGTAGTAGGGTGCACAACCCCCACACACCAACCCAATGCAAAATGTCCGACCTATGCGATTTCTTGACACAGGTCTCCAGAACAAAAAATTACCCCACCCCAATAATAATTAATCCTATAGGTTAATCATATAGGATTAAGTATTATAGGGGTGGGATAATTTTTTGTTCTGGGGATCTGTGTTTCTCGACCCCGATTTGGACCCCTTTGGACGGCGACCATTTTTGATCGAGGTGGGATGTGTACGTATATGGCGTCTAAAGTAGGGGCCACCATCAAACACCCTTTGTTTTACCTAACCCTGGTGACCTGGCCCGATTAACTAAGTATACCACATAATTTAATCTCATGTTCCTAAATATCTATTCTAGGCCTAATATTCTAAAAATCATTCCTGGACCATCACAAAGCCGATATTGAATGACTTCCGATGTAACAGTCAGACTAGACAGTGGTGTTAGTAGTGCATGTTACCTGAGTCAGCTAGAGCATGAAAACAATTACCCCCTTCAAAGTTACAACCATTACGGACACTCGATCGAGGCTTTATTAAACAAATTATGGTTGCTGATTGTTTGTATTTGGACCAAATAGTGAGCTAAAACACATGTCATAGCAGAGCGTCAAAGAAAGTATTATAAGGGGAGTCACTCTAATCTATTGCTTTGGGAAAAATTTACCGAGTGCACCCTTATAACCTTCAGTTTGATACCCGCGCAAATTAGGAAACAAAACACTTTCTAAACACAAGTAAACGAAGCTGCGTTTATGTATTGTCAAAGAACAATAAAACAAATCGTGAATGAATGATACTTCCGTTAAGTGCAATTCATTTGCAGTGTACTTTGGTAAAAATTATTATGTGGTATTGTATAAGGATTAACTGGCATGTGGACTGTTTTTAACATGACAGTTAATCCTTATATTTATATACATTTAGCGAAAAAGCCACTTTTGTGAATATATTTAAATCGAAAAGTGTATCGTGACAAAACCAGCCCAAAATATCCCATAGCATCGACCAGAAACCAGCTGAGAACAATTTCAAAACGAGGCTCTTTATATTGAAACCTGATGATTTATTAAGTCAATTCTGCGCGAGTGCAAATGCGCCCAAAACATTACGCGTTCTTCTTCTGCAAAATCAATGACGCGTCGGTGTAATTATGGTTGCAATTATGACCCTCTTGCGCGTTCACCGATAAATAATTGCAACTAGTCACGTGGGCGCCGACCAATCGGAATGCTGGATTTAGTGATAATCACACTCAGTATGTACATATATACTTAAAGGAATATGATCCTGAAAAAATTAGTATTTTCTTTCAATATACCGATAATATATACATAAAATGTCCATTATGCGCATATAATCTAACGATTAAACAAAATCCCGAAGTTAGCCGAAGATTTTGTGTTGTAGACGAAGTCACGTGATCATCGGCCGGATCACACGATTTTCACATGTAAACAGAAGCATAGTCACGTGATCGACCACATGGTAACTCATTGACAACGCATAGATACGCAGCGATACCATATAAAGTTTAAACGCGCAAAGCGATCATGAATACGATCGCGGCTTTTGAAGTTTGTCGCATTATGGGAGAACACTGCGAATGCAAAACTTCGCCGAAATACATCGCAGTTCTCACAATTAAACGTCTTTAGCGTGTTATTGTTATATGTATCGCAATGTGTTGTTATTATAAACTATAATAAAGGCATGCCCGTATTTTACGTAGGCCCTAGGATACAACTGTTCTCGTAAAAGAAATCACAGATGAAGACTTCCGTATATTAACAAGTATATTCTACCACGATGTATTAATAAATTATCGTATATTATTTCGGTTTTACGCGCAGTTATCTTATAAACATGTGCTCGTGTTTCTCTATTTTTCGTTACCGGAATAGTCTAAGTTATATTATACATTATATATCCATATAAAGCTTGCATATATGCGGAGACTTGCAGTGTTAATAGACAATTATCATCTCGTAAACATTCCAGTTTCCAGATGCCCTTAGTCGTGTGGCAATAAAGAGCGTTTTGTTTTAATTTAATTTATCGTAACACGGTAAAACATAAATAATTCGGTCGTATTTAATAAATTATAATCAAGCCATTCATTAGCAATATAATATGATAACGTCATTTTCATAGTTATGAATCATGTATATATTAGGACAATAGGGTGTATATATATATTTCGGAATATTGCTTCCCACCCCAAAACAATCTTGCCGACTGCCACTGATGAAAATTCGCTGCGTCAGTGCATGGTTACTGGCCTATCAAATTATCACTCTGGCGGCGCGATCTATTGAATATCCCGGTCATAAAACGTCCACGACGACAATGTTATTTTTAAAATCTTCAATTGAAAACTAATAACTTTATTCACAACTCTGGTATATACATTAGTATATATAAACCTTAGCCCTGCCCAAATTACACCATATACAAGCCTTAATTTCAATTGTTGACATGCTACCATATAACTTTTATATTAACACGTACGCGCTGCCGATTCTGTTTTTTAACATCGCCACTCGCCACCGCGATTACAAAATAGGGATGACGTCATGTAGGTGAACACAATTAACTCCGACTCCGATTCCGTGTTTTTAATTAATCTATTCATTTGACGTCATATGAGGATTTGCGACGGAGATAGCCAACCGGTGGGGGTATTATTTATTTATTTATCGGCTTATTTATTACGCGGTTGTTATGGGACTTGGATCATTGTGGTCATAATATGGGTGGCTTTCCGATAGTGTTTTGTTGTATTCATCAGGATTGCAATCCTTTAAGTCAAAATAAATCGAAATTGTGAAAACGCACATAACGGGCTTATTTTAATGAGCGAAATAAGGTCATATATTGGCATTATTTAACCTCAATATATACTCTAGATGGACATAAAAAGCAGTTGTTAAAACAGTCCAATGAGGGACTATGAACCTATGTGAATGTTTAGGTCCAATAAAAACCCATTTTCAATAGGATACGTTGCAATATGGTGTTATTTCAGTCCCATGAAATAAGTTCAATATCAGCTTATTTCTGCGAGAACAGGCTGATTGCATGTGGCTTGTGAGCCGACATCGCAATAAACATTGAATAAATTACCCCTGAGAAATTCCACAACTATAAGCGACGCAAAGCAAAATCGCCCATAAAGTCACTTAGATCGCACAATTTCGAGTTGGGACCTTCGCCTACAATGGAGTACATTATTAAGAAACATATGCAGGTAATAACTAAGAAATATATTACTCGCGTTACTTTTTCGACTGTATAAGGTTCCCTGTCAAAACTTCAAAAACTTACCAGGTTTTATACTGGTGGAATGTAATCTCTATTAGGGGCGTTAGCCAGAGTATAAAGGTTCGTGACATGATCTATAAAGATAGTGTATGTCTTCCTAACAAGTTTTATATATTTTCCGGGGTATACTTAGATAGAACACAACGCGCATCTTTATCGAGAATATTTTTTCAAATGAGTTGCGGAAGGCCCAAGAAAATATTTCGTGAGAGTGTATCTCGAGCGAAATGTAACTATAGGCCTATGCCCTCCTCAACGAGTTCGGTAAAAGATTCGAGATTATGATGCAAGTTGTGTTCTGTATTTATTCCACACTATGTGTCAGAAAAGTTCAACCCATAACTGTCACGTTCTTTGATTCTACAGCTGCCTTTATCGTGATGTGATTTAAGTCTTGATTAACCAGTACTGATCGGCGCATCACCTGAAGCAAATCGTTGACATACATCGTCTTTCCTGGCGACGTCAACAAGAATAGTTCCGGCTTGTATTCCAATACAATAATATGTATTCAATGGTCATGATTCCGTTGAATACATGTGCCTCACGTAAATGTGTGTGGAATAAAATAAAAAATATGAATCGAAGTCACCTGTCCGGAAACACTTCGATTAGTTCTGGTATAAAAAATGCAACCTTTCGGGAGTTTTACGGGTTAATTGTTATTAGAATAGAAATTGAGGCAAATTCGCGGAAATATTCGGAGCGTAACAGGAGAGAGAACTCAGATGTTTCGCCCACAACACCATGAATAAACCACTTTATTATACAATAATAGACAAATATTAGATCCAATCATCAGTTTTGCCCAGTGTCAGTGATTTATTCACAGAAAAAGTTATGTGTAGTCATGAAATCGGGTTTTACAAAAAATTGTGCTGTTTTTGTAAGTGTGGCCCGGAAGAGTTGATACACCATCTTTAACATATTTGAATTATATATATAAAAAGTTAAATGTAAAATAAATAAATATCAAGATAAAAATGAAAACATCGAAATAAAATTGAAAATTGAAATTAAAATTGGAATATCAAATTATAGTTAAGACCCTTTTTACCCTCCGTAAATGTAAGCCATCTGTGCGTTAAACAAGATTGATTTTGTTATAAAGATAAGCACAAACTTACCATGTCCAGGTCGCATACACGAAGAGCTTGAAATATAAAATCCGCCGCCGATCTGGTTGGTATGGTTTAAAAATAATTATTGTAACAAAAGTTACAAGGGATTATTGGGGCACGCCGATCTGGTGAAACGCGATGTTCAAACCAAAAGAATCAAGTCAACAAATACTTATGAGGATTAATTTATTTGTTCGGCTTGTGGTTGTCTAATTGTTCGCCCCATCGTTACACCCTGTTTGATAATTGTGATGCACCTATTATCCCCGGTTTGTTTACCAAACGTTACATTCGTTAGCATTGTACAGGGGAACATACCATTGATGACTATCCTTATCCGTGATACGTGCTATAGGCTGTATGTATCATCAAACTATAGTGGATATCGACGTGGAGAATCATCTCACGACACATAGCATGTCCCATCATACCCGCAATAATCGAGTTTCATTTAACCCTTTCATGACTGGAGCTGCGCTGGTGCATCATTAAAGATCCTATGTCAGTGTATTCTCTTATATATGCGAGTCTCCCATAGGGAGCCTCACATATATAAGAGAATGCACTGGCTTACAAGTTCAAGTCAAATATTGTTAGGCCTATGCATTCTCTTATATATCCTAGGCTCACTGTGTGAAAGACTCGCATAATCTAAGATAATGCATTGGCACAGAGTTTTCGCCAAATTTCAGGAAGCTCCTGTCATGGAAGGGTTAATCAATCCAATCCATGCTAACAAAAAGGTAAAGAATGCGGGGTATTGTCTGTCATGTAAAGTGCCGGTAAAGTTTAGGCTGCTTATTTTATGCAGATGACTCGGCATTGCTTGTATCTGGGAAGTGTGTCCAGAGGATAGATATATACGAGCAGTCTATGAGTGCACAGCTTTCCTCTCTTAGTGAATGGCTCATAGGCAATAGGCTTTCCCTTCGTTTAGGTAAAACCGAATCTATTCTGTTTGGATCCCAACCAAGAATTCGATGCTGCAATCAGATTAACATCAAATGTAATCAGACTAGTATCAGCCCCTCTAACACGTTACTTATCTCGGAGTTGTTTTGGATCAATATCTAAGTGGAGAAACCTCAGCTCAAATAGTCGTATCTAAATCATGCTCACGACTTAAGTTCCTTTATAGAAAAGCTAATTATTTTAACAAGCTCCACAAAAAGATTATTAGTTCTTGCTTTGATTCAGTGCTATTTTGATTATGCTTGCTGCTCTTGGTATAGTGCACTATCTACAACAACCAAAGGGAAATTACAGAAATCTCAGAATAGATTGATTAGATATTGTCTTGGGCTGCTAATCGAGCAACTGTGGTGTACAAGGAACATCTAAACATGAACACGTTAACTGTTGAACAACGGGTTAATCAAAGAAAGCTATTGCTAATGAAGAAGATTGTGGACTCAAAGGCTCCCAAATATCTCTCTGAACACTTTACCAGAGTTAGCTCTTACTGTATAGCTATGAATTAAGATCAGACAACGGACAGATACTATTAACAAAGTACGTGATTGTGTAGTTTCATGATACACTTAGTAGAGTTTGCTTTGTATATAACTGTTATTTAATGACGGGGTGAGGGTAGCCTTTGACTGTGATGTCGTAGTACGTGATCGCGCAGTGTCATCCATGTCGAAGGGAATAACATCACCTTACAGTCCATGGCACACTGCGATAAGTTGGGGCTAGCCTTATACACAGTAGTCAAAGACACCCATCTCTCCTATTTTATTGAGATATATTTCTCCAGTGTTTTTTAACTTCTAGTGGAATACTTGCTGTTTAGCTCACTATTACATATCGTTACTTCAATTTCAAATGACAGTGTGCAGTTCATTGTTAAATCAAACATAATATATTTAAATTCAGTGGTTTGTGATGGCAGGACGCGTATGTGTGTGTTCCGATCTCTCATGTGTCCTGAATCCATTGCGGACCATAATGGAAATAAATGGTCTTAGGACTGTTTTCTTATGCTATCCCCGCTAGTTTTTGTTCACCAGTTGGTGCCGGATATATATATATATATATATATATATATATATATATATATATATATATATATATATACTAGCCGATGAGCCCGACATTGTCCGGGCTATTCATCCGGGCTATTCAAAAACCAAATTTCAAGTCGATCGCTATACCCGTTTCCGAGATCTGGTCTGCGCATGCGCGAAGCTGGCGTCGCACGGGCTCGGCGACCCGATAAAATTCGTATCCGGGGCAAGATACATTCACATACCAAATTTCAAGTCGATAGCTCCACCCGTTTCCGAGATCTCGTCTGCGCATGCGCGAAGCTGGTGTCGCACGGGCTCGGCGACCCGATAAAATTCGCATCCGGGGCAAGATACATTCACATAGCAAATTTCAAGTCGATAGCTCCACCCGTTTCCGAGATCTCGTCTGCGCATGCGCGAATCGGGCGCCGCACGGGCTCGCCAATACGACAACGACGACCGCCTGGTCAAACTACACTCACGTACCAAGTTTCGTCCCGATCGGTCAAGAATCGTAGATTTGTATTAATGACAGACAGACAGACAAACAAACATACATACAGGCAGAGGTCTTCAAAATATATATGAGATATATATATATACTAGCCGATGAGCCCGACGTTGTCCGGGCTATTCAAAAACCAAATTTCAAGTCGATAGCTCCACCCGTTTCCGAGATCTGGTCTGCGCATGCGCGAAGCTGGCGTCGCACGGGCTCTGTTTCCGAGATCTGGTCTGCGCATGCGCGAAGCTGGCGTCGCACGGGGTCGGCGACCCGATAAAATTCGTATCCGGGGCAAGATACATTCACATACCAAATTTCAAGTCGATAGCTCCACCCGTTTCCGATATCTCGTCTGCGCATCCGCGAAGCTGGCGTCGCACGGGCTCGGCGACCCGATAAAATTCGTATCCGGGGCAAGATACATTCACATAGCAAATTTCAAGTCGATAGCTCCACCCGTTTCCGAGATCTGGTCTGCGCATGCGCGAAGCTGGCATCGCACGGGCTCGGCGACCCGATAAAATTCGTATCCGGGGCAAGATACATTCACATAGCAAATTTCAAGTCGATAGCTCCACCCGTTTCCGAGATCTCGTCTGCGCATGCGCTGCACGGGCGCCGCACGGGCTCGACAATACGACAACGTCCACCGCCTGGTCAAACTACACACATGTACCAAGTTTCGTCCCGATCGGTCGAGCATCGTAGATTTGTATAAATGACAAACATACAAACATACAAACATACATATAAACAGAGGTCTTCAAAATATATATGAGACAAATTTCAAGTCGATAGCTCCACCCGTTTCCGAGATCTCGTCTGCGCATGCGCTGCACTGGCGTCGCACGGGCTCGCCAATACGACAACGTCCACCGCCTGGTCAAACTACACACACGTACCTAGTTTCGTCCCGATCGGTCGAGCATCGTAGATTTGTATAAATGACAAACATACAAACATACAAACATACATACAAACAGAGGTCTTCAAAAATATATATGAGATATATACAAACAATTTGAGCATAGAAAATGGGGGCAAAAAGTAACAAAACTGAATTCCCCTAAATCACAGCCGTATATGGTCTATGTGCCATTTTAGAGTTTGAGCACATTTAAATACGGAAAGTGTATATCGCATGCGTATGGATGTAGATCATATGTTCACTAAGTCATGCTCCTTTTCATCCTCAAAACATGTTAATGTCAACAAGACTTGCTTTTCTGGCGGACAGCAAGCACACACAGGCAGTCGGTATAGTCTTAACGGGCATTGTTTCGTAAAAGTTGGCATCCTTTGTACATGAATTTCGCGGCGAATGTGATATTATCTCCCCAAGCGTTGATGATAGCGAGTGGAGGAACGAAGGCTGTGCCACCGAGTAGGAAGTCACATAGACGGTTTTGCGAGAGTGAAGTTAGTATCAAAATGAGAGACGAATGGTCCCAAGACAGATTTATATCGTTAACTTCTAACTTCGCCAGCCAAGCAATGACAGGACTATAGAAGTATATATATATATATATATACGATGT
Source organism: Siphonodentalium dalli (assembly GCA_032622095.1). NCBI lineage: Eukaryota > Metazoa > Mollusca > Scaphopoda > Gadilida > Siphonodentaliidae > Siphonodentalium > Siphonodentalium dalli. The sequence goes on from CP136062.1 coordinate 199,489,079, forward strand.
GGTGGGAAATCATGCCCAATGTTAAAATTTTTGTCCACTATATAAAATAAACTCAACATAACACCACGTGTGAGTTGTTAACTTGTTACGCACGTGTAATGGCGGCCTTATCTGTTGCTAACTGTAGCATGGCATGCACGCGTTAGTTTCTCACTGACAACTAAACAAATTGCTGTGGAATGTTGAACGGACTGAGTTTGGAGCTGGAACATAGCTGACTACTGAATTTTTTTTTCTCGCTTCGGACACAGAAGTTTAGTCTCTTCTGCTTGTCTGTTTTTATTGCAACCTAAACCTGCCCAATATCCGGGTGAACAAAATGAACTTTAGTTTTAAGTGTTGGGAGACCAAGTCACACCTGTTTCTTCATTCTTGTGATATGTATGTTCTTACTTAGTATGTGCATATGCCATGCTTAGGTGTTTCCAGAATTTGTCGACATATTTTATCCCGAGAACATGACAAAAATGAGAAATCACGTTTGTCCGAGTTCAGTTTTCAAGAATATGAATCGCCTTAATACATCTGGCTGTAGTTTCGCATTCAGAAAGGAATTGATCGATTTTTTTTATCGTGATATTTTTCTCAACCTAAAAAATAGGTGACGTCACATGACTACCATCAAGAATCAAATCTATAACTTCTTCACCAATTCACTCAGTTAGATTTTTTTCGGTATTATTCAAAACGACCTTATTTTTTCTCGAGTATCCAAGAGTATAACAAGACAAGAATATATTAGGCGGTGGATAGTTTTGCGTCCTATCCTACGTCTGATAGAAACGCAGTTTGAATGGTAAGTATTTACTCTAAAACACACAATGGGAAGTCTCTCCACTAATTATGATACAAACATACAGCTCGGCATATTACTTTTTCGTGCGACATCTATGCAAATATCTAGCTACACTATAGCAATAATTTGTCTTGGTTCAGAAGAAATTGTATGCGGAAAAAATCGAACATTATCAATTCAATTATGAGACAACTGAACGAATTACCGATGATATACTGATTAAATGATAGATCGAAGGCCTTTGGGGCAAATTTGATGATGTCGAAATGTCTGATTCCTCTAGCCAATTAAGATTTTCTGGCTTCAAATAAAATCATACTTGAAGAATTTATCGGTAAAATGAAAATGCATATGTGAAACATCACGAACCTAATTCAAATTCGTGCATAGTCTTGTTACATATCGTCGGAAATTATATTAGCCTCCCATATATTAATCTTATTTGCCGACGATGGTATTTCATGTAGATGACCAAAAGCAAGATAATAAGCGACTGAGAGAAATAAACTATTGCTCGAGTCATTCGATGTATATTAATATTGGTATAATGTGGTCAGTCTCATTAAACGGGCAGGGCTCATTCGAGCTTCCAAATTGTCTCAACGTAATTTGGAAGGAAGTGTAAGATATGTTGACAACTTCATTCTTTGTAAAATATTTGAGATGGTAACATCCATTTTCCGGCTGTTTTAAATTGTTAAAGTGAAACAGGCGCTCTTTATTTTTACCATATCGAAATAGACTAACACGGAACGCTCTTTTTTGTTCCATGCGTGCAAATAGCTGTTTGGGATTCAAACATCGTGTTCAAGATTGAATTTTTTATGACTTCAATGCGTCTTTTTTGGCACATATACTGCTCGTAGAAAGGTAGTCCAAGAATTTATCGACCTATTTCGATACCGGGAACATTTCAAAAGCGAATATTATCAGGGATATTTTGGAGCGCAAACCTCCAAGTGGCTATAAACTGCAGACTCACAATATATAGTGTAGATATTTTCATCCCTTTGGCAGAAAAAACAACTCTTCATATTTCCTTTGATAACTGCCTCCAGAACTTTGAATAGATATGGAACATATTTAACCAAATCAGCAAAAACGTCAGTCAACGAGGATGACAACACATGTATTTGATATGTTTAATCAAAATTACACAAGAACTATGACCTGAGAACATTTTCGTACCTCCTTCGTAACCGGGAACACTGTACATGAACCATATAGCTTCCTTGAAAAGTTTTGATAGGTCAAATGGTTGACGTCAGTATTTGTGATTTCGATAACCAATTACAAGGTATTGCTGACTGTCCGGACGGAGCCAACAAATGACATTCTCCTGATAACATATGCAACAGTCGTTCAAGCTTAAGCTCTGAAACAAACCCCTGTTACCCCCCTCCCCCTCCACACATGTGATACCCACAATATCATTGTGTTATCAAGTCGCTACATCTGTAATACATTTCCAAGCGAACCAACACTGCATGGTCCTAATCGGGTTGTCGTCACACAGACCTGACGCCTAACTAGATGAACACCCTTTGAAATTATAGACCTACATGTAATAATGCAACATATACATGTAGGTCTACCTTACATACGATTAATCTAACCTATACCTCAATCCAATTCATTTGGCCGCCCATCTACCAAAATTCCGGGGAACAACGACGACAGTCTAATATGGTTCTATCGCCACTAACTGTAATATTAATTTTCCCGTGTCTGTTCACATAGTAGGCCTTCGTTTATTTACATACCCGAAGCCAGTCGTATCCCATGAGTTCGAAGGTCGAATTGGATACGGCTGGCTGAGGGTAGGTAAAAACCCGTACTATGTGAACAGACACGGGGTGACAATTTTATCTATTGACCTTAACAGTACACTGTTAGAAATTACTGTCGGTTCGACGGTTTCGGGCCGTTATAATCGACGGTCCCATACCGTTTCATCAGTTTGACGGTCCCATACCGTTATTTTATGTGCCCATGAAAATTGTCTAAATTAAATATTTTCGTGATTCAAAGTCATGCCGTCAAAATTCAATAGTATATTTATCGGCGACCATATTATATACGGCAATGACTCCATACATTATGACTGAATCTTACTCTGCTGATATTGGCGTTGCATTATTGATCCAATCTATTGTTTTTTTGGGGAAACTGTTACCTGTTCGATTGTGGACAGTTGTTAAGACGGTCTGATTTCGGTTCCTTTGATAACCGGACAAGTTTCAATTCTGCGAAAATCGGCTTAATCATTGACAATTGCCACTCAATTAGAGAGTAGCGATTCATGCCAATCGATTCATGTCGTAATCCGGGGTCTGACTTCATTCGACTCAGTGCTGATGTTGAAATTGACAGTGTTGTGACTTAGTATCAAAACATTGGCACATTTAAGACACAAGAGGATACAGGTACAATTAACACTAACTTCGATGTCAACCAATAGTGACAATAATAACAACAACGACACAACGAGCAGCTATTACTATTAGAATGTTGACAGTCCAGTTGACAGTGTTCTGAATCTGATTGTTTCAAAGCACATGCATGTACATTTGCAAGAGAGGATATACATGCACATGTACTGTACGCACCAGTGTAATTCACAAGAGCTTCAGTGGCAACAACAACACCGTAAACAATAAACTGACGTCGCGCAGTGACGGATGATCACATATCTACGAGTCCAACTCTATAATTACACTGACCAATTCATCCTGTGTTCATCAATTTTCATTGAAACGTGTGGATATGAGACATTGTCATCATTCGCCATGTTATCGTCAAGTTATTACGACAATTTACCGGGAGTACACTATTGGTTGGATGTTCTTATCAAACTATCTTTGGCTGACTCACTGATATTGATACTAAGTGTTGTGATACCAGTATACAGTTTGATGCATCATGCTTTAAAATTGCATGGAAAATGTGCGACTACAGGAGAACATTGTTGCCATGTCATTGCGCACAGTTATTATGGGATCTGCTGTTCTTGAAGGTTCCAATCCCAACTAGCTGCTATTGATATACAGTACCAGTCAAAATAAGTGGTATATTAAGCGCGCTATTTTCGCGCCCAATATCTCAATAATATTGCAAGTGGAAACGCTTATAAGCATGTTGCTTGTGATATTATTGCAATATTTTGCGCTTAATATCTCAATATTTTGCACTTAATATTGCGACATCTTGCGCTCAAAATTGTGACATTTAAATCAAATTATTGCTTCTTCTATATTGTGTATTGTATAAATAGAGACAATGTTTTAGATATGTATATAATTATAGTTGTAAATGCTATATGTACACTATGTGTACACTATATGCACAGTATTTATCTAATATAAATATAACACTATCCGAGTCTGTATGAAATTTAGCGCGCTTGGTATCGCAATATTTTGCGTTCAATATTGCAATAATAAGCGTGACAGATTTTTGGTATTGTGCTATAATCACGCCTTTTTCTAAATTAAGCACGCTCAATATCGCAATAAAGGTGCGCCTAAAAAATACCACTCCTTCTGACTGGTACTGTATTGTCATGATGTACAGATTCCTCTGTTAAAACAAAAACTGTGTTTACAAGTGACTGGACAATTTCACGCCTTACATGTTAACAAAAAGTATGCCATTTAGATATTTTACTTTTACATGTACATAAATTTGAGTTTTCACTGTGAAACATGGAGCTTTGATGTTCTTTTTATGTCTTAAAAGGGCATGCCTATTCATGTTTTAGAATGGTCGAAATTAGTATTACTTATAACTGAATAGTGATGTGTTGGCTTATCATCTATTACTAGTATCGTTTTTTATTTACAGCCATATTTATAAAGTAGTTAGTGAAATGCGAACATATTACGCGTGCGCAGCCTTTTCGGGATTAAATTCTACGAGGCAGATAACAAGCTTGATCCTCTGCAAACTGCAAAGTTTCATAAGTATTGTCTATCACTTTATGCATTAAGGATTTACATTTCATCAAAACTATGATCGTAACATAAGAACTAAGTTGTATTTTTCAGTTACGAATAATACTAGTTTCGACCATTCAAAAACATATGAATCGTAATGCCTACCGGGAAATCATATTGTCACCATGGGAACCTGGCTAATTCTATGGTAAATTAGCAAATTAAGAGCAAAAATTTGGTGTTGACCCATGAAAAATACCATTGGTCTGACCTTTATTAGTTACGGTCTTGATATTTATTAAACGGTGCTAAACCGTAAAAAATACAACGGTCTGACAGTTACTGGTTACGGTCTGCCAGTTATTTAAACGGTTTTATACCGTGGAACATGCTACGGCCTGACCGTATGTTTAACGGCCAAATGTTGGCAGCGATGTTGCATGGTCTCAGACCGTTAAAGCGACGGTATTTGTTCTAACAGTGTAGATTCAGATCAACATATCCCTTCTTTTTCGCCCATAGAATGAATAGGGAAATGTAAATCTAATTGTTCAGTATTTTGTTCATTTTGAACTACATAAAGAATAAACTAAAATTCATGTACTGTTTGATATCTGTACAATAACAACATACATGTAGTTGACCATAATAACTGAACACAAATTGAATTGTCACAAGTATTAACAAATTATGATATCACACTCTTGAATCAGATTGAAACTGAGATCATTCCCCTCCTTTGTTTGACAAATACACAATACGGGAAAAAATGTGTATGTGTGGTTCCCATAAATATCATGGGGTTCGATTTTGACCACATAATACGGTTTTATCTTGTGTATCTATCGACCAATCAAATAGATGATAGTACACATGTCAATAGATACACACATAAATAGTGGTTCCCTTGTTTGTCCCAGTAGGAGAACCAAATGAAAATCCCAACATATATATGTTGGTTCTTCGCGAAGAACCAAACATGAAGAAACAAACATGCATACTTTTGTTCGTCACGAAGTATCAAAATAAAGAACCAAATTAAGTACACAACAGACGTTCTGATCCAACGTGGAACCAAACTTGTTTATAATTTGTGTCCAGAGAGGAGAACGAATCTGAGCTGCTTTAGTTCTCTATCAGGTTCTCCTGATGGAGCAAGAAAGTGGAACCAAGTGGTTAATGGTTCCCCATTATTTAAATTCACTAAATGCTTTCTATTATGAGTGCTTGTGGAAACACTGTTCTGTGACAATTGGCTACAATTATAGCAACCACAAGCACACGAAGCGCGTTGGTGCATATATACCTTAGGCGAAGGTGAATGACGATATCATATATATATTTTTCTATGTTTTCTACACGTGACTTCCGGTTATATATGGGGATTATAAAATTGCGGAATATGCAGTGGACCAACGAGATGAAAATGAAATTGTCAACTTCACAACTTCCGAAGAATTCCCATGTGATTTGGGCATATTAGTTTCATTTAGACCATTTTCGTTAGTTACATTTAGCTTAATGAAAACCAGAGAATACGCCATGACACGGGTCATGATGTGATGTACGTCATGTTTGCTTTGCGGGCCAGAATCCAGACAAGATTGTACAATTCATTACAACACTACTCACGTCGTCTCCACCGGGGCCATTGCATGCTGCTGAATAAATTATTATTAGCGTTATATCGCCGATAAAAATCAAATTCGAGGCACAGCGTGTGTGGTTGCTCCACTACGTGTCACGTACGATTCATATTAAGCACGGTTGAGGTGTCGTTGTTTCTGAATGTTCTATTAGTTCGCAAAAACGTCGAACTGTTCCAAATTGATACCACACGATGTTGGTTCACCGAATAGACACAGAAAACGTTCTGGTGTCTGAAGGAACAGCCTGTTCTGGTGAAAATAATCACTATAAGGATTTATAATGTGATTTGTTTTAGGTTTATAATGGGCTTAGAATCGCGTCATTTTGGGCCCATAACGAACTGAAATGTGAGTGATTTTAGTGCCATTATGGACTCGTATTGACTTAAGTTCAGTGTGGGCTGAAAATAATACAAATAAACCAACTCACGACTTACCAGATGTACGCTCTTTAAAATATGTGTTCACTGCGCCAGTCAACGAAATAACGGATATAAGTCCACTACGGGATTATTTCAAAATAAAATAAGTCCAACATGAACGTATGTGAATATTTAGGTGCAATATGTACCTATTTGCACGAGAATATGTTGGGCGGAAATATCGAATTATATTTTTAAAGTTATTGTTCCATTCTCTGTTTCTGCTGTTTGTGATATGAGCAATGGAGTTAGAGTCTGTGTATGGATGGAACACAGTCTGTGCGCATTGGTATTTCAAAGGAATGACGCTTGATCAGTTAGTCTTCCCCAAATCATCTGCACCCCAAACCGTGCGTGGACCGATTGTTAATATTTACACTAGGACATTTAAGATAGGTGGTATTCTCACACAAAATTGGAATCGGTGGAGAACCAAACTTAGGATTTGGTTACATATGAACCCAACGAAGTGTGGAAGCAACCTGCTGGGTTCTGTGCTGGCAAATTTGGAACTATTTTCTTAGGGTATACCAGGTCTTACCAGGTATACCAGGATCCACATGTGTTTGCCGATGTGCATGTAATGTACTTATTTCAAAACAGTTTACGAGAGAAACAACAGCTATTCTCCAACCTTCAATCAGTGCCGACAACAATCGATGTTTGACACAGACTGTTGCCAAATGAATTTTGAATGCCAATGATGTAGGTAATTGAGCTTTCTACAGAGGCCACACCCACAGTGGTAGTTCCGCCCACTGGTAACACGACTTTATCCATATAAACATTTCTGTTACCCGAGAACGATTTCAGAAGTGAACACATCAGCACTTGCCTTATGTTAACTAGCATATGAAACAGACAGTGCAAATTTTGATATTTCATATAGTTTGATTTAAAAAAAAGAATATTTAAATTCATATTTTGTATTTTGTTTTAGATTGAACTCTGATCTTCTGTTAAACAAAAAAGAATTAATTAAGTTTTTGTTAGGTTTTTTAAAATTTAATTTTACAATTTTCTATGTTCATTCAGGGGGGGGTCGGAAAAAAGTGCCATGACAGTAGGCTGAAAAAAAATCGCCTCTTGGGTACCCACCACCCCCCTATTTGAAGGAAAAAATATTTTTTCCAATTTCATGCGGGGTACCCACCCCCCTTTTTACCTCAAAATCCAGCCAAATCACCCCTTACAGTATTTCAGGGTTTCCACTATAGCGGCAGGGGATCCCTTTTTGGGCCCCATTCCCCCAGCCAATTTTCCCCCTTCTGTCAAACCACAGGACATATTCCATATGATAATGTCTACAGGTATAAAGATGTTTACTTCTCAATTTCGTTGGGGCAGTACTAAGAAATTTAAATAGTTGACAACTTATTTGATTTCTAGCGAGAATACACTCGGACCGATCTAACACGAACTGAGGAAGTGGTCAAACCGACATCGATAGAACACATGCTTTTGAGTCCGCTAGTTACATGTACATTGCTGTGGTTAGGTTATAAAAAATGACCGCCGGTAATTTAATCATGTTATATTCCGGTACAATATGCATCCGAACTTTCTGCCGAGTCTTGAATAGTGGCCGTTTAACTTCAACGGTAGTGTTTCCGTATACAGCAATTAATTTTTATCTAATAACTTTTCTATGTTTTAAAGTTATTGCGGTTGATAGCATAGTAACTTAGGTAGAAAATGGATGCAAAACGATCAGCGAATCTACTCTCTGTTTCTTCTATTGGCCGATAAAACAAAAGTATATAGGTCCACTAGACTAGTGTTTCCACGACATTGAAAACATTGACTGCATTTTCCCCTCGGCAGATACAGGACCCGTTCCCCAAAACCTATTGGAAAGCCTGCCTTATTTGACGGAATTTTTTTTCCAATTTCAGGCAGGGTATCCACCCACGTTTTACCTAAAAATCTGTAGTCTCACAACATTTAGGCTTGGTATTTGTTTCAGTTATAAAGTCTGAGAACAGATAAGAATCGTATAAACATGCAGCACCCATTGTTATCCTGTTTGTATTTGTTTATCAATTGATTCATGACTTGTAAACAAGTTATATGAACATTTTACCATATTTCCAATGCTTGTCTGTAATCACTTCAAATACAACTGTATCGAAAACATAAAATAAAAATTTAGGCAAAACATTTATGCTAAATAGTAATGGACCCACACGATCTTATACCATCTGACAACATGGCGTTTAACAGATTGGTCAGCATTCATATGGCTTTGATGTGAAATTGTGTGAAAAAAACCCCAATAAATTTAACTAAAAAATCAAAACAAAATCTGGATGTGGCTTTAAATTGCATTCAATACTTTCTAGCATGATGAGATTTCCATGTTTGCCTCTTATGCTGTCTGATCAGGTCTAATGGGTAAACATTAATGATATAAATTAATAGCTTTATTCATTTTTATTTACTTTAATCATGGGTGTCATAATTGTCCATTTTCATCTTGAACCAGTTGCGTTGGTACTTGACAATGTGATCTGATGCAAAAGACGAAATTGTGAGTGTTGGTTTGTAACCGGGATTTCTGAGAAGCACTATGCCTATATCCACACTAACTACCCCCTTAAGCCCTGACCTAAGTGTCATACATACTATAACAATGATGCTGAACACTTTGAGGCAATTATATTGCAGAAATGTTGTAAGAGGAAAAAACCGTGACCACTTGGAAAAAAGTAACGTTTATCGCGGCTGAACCACCCACCCACCCGGCCTACTGTATGGAAAAAAGTGAATTTTAGATCTTCAGATTGAAACAACTTGCTCAAATATTTAAAATTTTGAAAAATAAATTGAATAAAAAATATATTTGTTTAAACAATTTAATTAAAAAAATAATGCCGTTATAACATCTGCCGGTGTTCTCCGAAGCACCACACCAAATTTGGTTGAAATCGGTCAAGGGCTCTGGGAGAAAAATCGCGAACAGACAGACAGATCACTGAACTCTCTAATATACATGTATCTAAACCAGATAACACACATTCCTTTTGCCACTAAATGTGAAAATTGTGTCAAGTGTCATGCTAAATGAAAAACATATTTATAATCACGGATAAATTTATGACATCAGGTCTCAAATATAAATCTCAGTATATTATGATTTGGCAACAAACAAGTTGACTGAATATAGCAATATAACACTGAATGTATGCATGGATATCAAAATTGGGTGAAGAAAGATGGCAGCAGAATTTCCAATGCAGCCATTGATCTGCTCAGTCGTTGATTGGTCGAAAATATCCGCTAATAATTATTTGATTGACAGATGTGGAGAGGTCCATTAAAGAACTGCAACAACATAATACAAATGTGCAAGCTTGCTGCTATGCCCAGGTCAGTGACAATAAAGATTTATTACATGATCCTATCCTTTTTTATTCAATAAACCCATTGTATAAATTGTGATATGCAACGTTCGTAGCATAACAAAAAATAGTGTCAGGTGAACTTTGACTTCCGGTGTGTCGTCTGTTTACATTGCGTACGCTACGTCTCAAAATACTATGGCTTCCAATATTTTCCAACAAACTGAATTAATTAAATACGCGAAAGAGTCTTTATTTATCTGGGTCTATTTCTTTAGGCGGACGAACAACGCATAGTTTCGTGAAACGTCATCGCCGGCCTTATATAGAAGCCGATGTTAGTTTCACGTCCCACTTGTTGATTTAACTATCTGTATCGACCTTTTGGATCATGTAATAAATAGAATCTACAACTCGTCCCCAGTTTGCTTGTTTTGTAAATTAAGCTATAACCGGGGGACTCGTTGTAGTTCCTATATGTCTAGTACATAAGAATCAACACTGTACTCCCCTCTCTAATTTCGTACTATAAATTAGAATACAGAGGGTAAGAAACACACGTCACGCACATTTATAAGAAAACAGTTGGAAAACGGGAAATATCACAGTTCATGTGGTTGTGCACCCTCCGCGATGATTTATGTAATTATTTGCAAAACAAAGGAAGTATGTCATAATATATTTACGGTAAACTTAATTCGAAAAACTACTCATTTCGAACAATGACTTGATTTTATTTCCATGCAGTATCCGAGGCGTGACACATACAGTAAGATTTGTGAATAGCTTTCCATGAAATATAAACATCTACAGTATCACGGTCGATATCGGATTACCGGAATAACATACATATCGACTTGAAATTTGGTATGTTAATGTATCTTGCCCCGGATACGAATTTTATCGGGTCGCCGAGCCCGTGCGACGCCAGCTTCGCGCATGCGCAGACCAGATCTTGGAAACGGGTGGAGCTATCGACTTGAAATTTGGTAGGTGAATGCATTTTGCCCCGGATACGAATTTTATCGGGTCGCCGAGCCCGTGCGACGCCAGCTTCGCGCATGCGCAGACCAGATCTTGGAAACGGGTGGAGCTATCGACTTGAAATTTGGTATGTGAATGCATTTTGCCCCGGATACGAATGTTATCGGGTCGCCGAGCCCGTGCGACGCCAGCTTCGCGCATGCGCAGACCAGATCTCGGAAACGGGTAGAGCTATCGACTTGAAATTTGGTTTTTGAATAGCCCGGACAGCGTCGGGCTCATCGGCTAGTCTATACTATATATTTTGAGACTTCCGTATATATATATACATATATATATATATATATATATATATATATATATATATATATATATATATAAATATATATATATATATTTGTATGTGTGTACTTCATAGAATCGAAAACGCGTGTACAGATTGGGCTCAAACTTCCTATGTAAGTGTAAAGTCCAACCGACACCGCCGTGGTCGCGTTTTGGAGAAGCTCAGAGCACCCTTCTCCAAACTCAGTCACAAAAAAACGGCACTGCGGTGGTTAATCAAGTGATAATTTAATGAGCGTTGTTTTTGACGCATCGCTATAAAGAGCGTCTGTTTACCATTCAACGTTATTAGCATCTGCAGAGAGATATACGGGAACAATAATTTTGAGTGGTTTCCTATGCGGGGAGATTTATTGGATGCCATAGTACTCTTACAACATCATTGTTATAGTATGTATGACACTTAAGTCAGGGCTTAAGGTGGGTAGTTAGTGTGGATATAGGCATAATGCTTCTCAGAAATCCCGGTTACAAACCAACACTCACAATTTCGTATTTACGCAAACGCAACGTGCAGAGAGATATACGGGAACAAGTGCTTTCCTATTTTTAGAACGCAACACATGATACCAAACAAAATTACGTCGCGTTGGTGATGGCGTTCACGACGGGATTAATTGACTGTCCGCTCTTTGCGAGGATGGGGTTCACGACGAGATTAACTTTGCGGGGACTATTGACCATCTCGTAAGGGTGGACAACCTCTGTCAGGGGCTGCTCAATGGCCACGGGCAGGTTAAAAAAAATCATACATCTTCTGGGTATGGGCGTGTATAGACATGAGCGTGTTGTGTTCCTAAGAACGCGGATCGGGTAAGTTTTTCCGCCCTAGGTGAGCTCAAACTTCGTATATAAGTGTAAAAACACGGGGATCGTCGACGTCGCATTGTGTGATACATTCTTATGTCTGTCGTTCCTAGGAACGGGGGAATTTTTCATTGGGTCAGTCTTATCCTTCATACGGGTACCCACAAATTATATATTGTGACCCCGACATGACCTTGACCTTGAAAATGATCAATTCAAGGTCAAATCGGGTCATTGAAAAACACAAACAAAACATAAAACATTGTCATGTTTCTGACCAAGCACGCTAGTGGCGGGCTAACCTGCTAGTACTATATATTTTGAGAACTCCGTATATATATATATATATATATATGTATATATGTGTCTGTGTGTGTGTGTACTTCATGGAATCGATTGTACAGATTGAGCTCAAATTTCGTATGTAAGTGTAAAATCACAACGACACGACCGTGGTCGCGTTTTGGAGAAGCTCAGAGCACCCGTTCTCCAAGCTCATTCACAAAAAACGGCACTGTGGTGGTTAAGACATCAACGATCTTTATATTGACCTTATACGGAGGTGTTAACAATAAACGCTCTTTATTGCAATGGACCAGGCTAAACGACTGACCCCATGCGTCCGAAATACGGATGCGGATTCCAATGGACGTGGCTAAACGACTGACCCCATGCGTCCGAAATACGGATGCGGACGAAATGCAATTATTTCGACTAAAAAGGCTAAAAGAGCTCGAAATATTATGCAGAGGGATTTCACGACGGGATTAATTGACTGTCCGCTCTGAAGTTTAGGACGGGGAGGACGGGTACCATGAATTAACTCATTGAAAAACAAAGAATGCGTTATCTCGGAAACGGGCGGAGCAATCGACTTGAAATTTGCTATGTGAATGTATCTTGCCCCGGATACAAATTTGATCGGGTCGCCGAGCCCGTGCGACTCCAGCTTCGCGCATGCGCAGACGAGATATCGGAAACGGGTGGAGCTATCGACTTGAAATTTGGTATGTGAATGTATCTTGCCCCGGGTACGAATTCTATCGGGTCGCAGAGCCCGTGTGACGCAAGCTTCGCGCATGCGCAAACCAGATCTCGGAAACGGGTGGAGCTATCGACTTGAAATTTGGTTAAATTAAAAAAATGTCATGTTTCTGAAACAAAGCCATGAGACGAATGCCGCCAGTGGCGGGCTAACCTGCTAGTTCTATATATTTTGAGACTTCCGTATATATATATGTGTGTGTGTGTGTGTACTTTATAGAATCGAAAACGACTGCACCCATCGAGCTCAAATTTCGTATGTAAGTGTAAAAACCCACGGACACCGCTGTGGTCGCGTTTGGAGAAGCTCAGAGCACCGTTTCTCCCTTCCCAATTATCAAAATCACCACAATTGGCACTTCGGGGTTAATAGCGTTGATATTTAATGAGCGTTTGTTTTTAACGCATCGATATAAAGAGCGTTTGTTTACCATTCAACGTTATTAGTATCTGCAGAGAGATATACGGGATTTTGAGTGGTTTCCTATGCGGGGAAACTTATTGGATGCCACAGTACTCTTACAACATTTCTGCAACAGAGTGTTCAGCATCATTGTTATAGTATTAGGTCAGGGCTTAGGGGGGTAGTTAGTGTGGATATAGGCATAATGCTTCTCAGAAATCCCGGCAGACGAGATCTCGGAAACGAGTGGAGCTATCGACTTAAAATTTGGTATGTGAATGTACCTTGCCCAGGATACGAATTTTATCCGCTCGCCGAGTCCGTGCGACGCCAGCTTCGCGCATGCGCAGACCAGATCTCGGAAACGGGTGGAGCTATCGACTTGAAATTTGGTTTTTGAATAGCCCGGACAACGTCGGGCTCATCATTAACTCAACATGTTTCTGACGATTGCCGCCAGTGGCGGGCTAACCTGCTAGTCTCATATATATTTTGAAGACCTCTGTCTGTTTGTCTGTCTGTTTGTATGTATGTTTGTCTGTCATTTATACAAATCTACGATTCTCCACCGATCGGGACGAAACTTGGTACGTGTGTGTAGTTTGACCAGGCGGTGGACGTTGTCGTATTGTCGAGCCCGTGCGGCGCCCGTGCAGCGCATGCGCAGACGAGATATCGGAAACGGGTGGAGCTATCGACTTGAAATTTGCAATGTGAATGTATCTTGCCCCGGATACGAATTTTATCGGGTCGCCGAGCCCGTCCGACGCCAGCTTCGCGCATGCGCAGACCATATCTCGGAAACGGGTCGAGCTATCGACTTGAAATTTGCTATGTGAATGTATCTTGCCCCGGAAACGGGTAGAGCTATCGACTTGGAATTTGGTATGTGAATGTATCTTGCCCCGGATACGAATTTTATCGGGTCGCCGAGCCCGTGCGACGCCAGCTTCGCGCATGCGCAGACCAGATCTCGGAAATGAGTGGAGCTATCGACTTGAAATTTGCAATGTGAATGTATCTTGCCCCGGATACGAATTTTATCGGGTCGCCGAGCCCGTCCGACGCCAGCTTCGCGCATGCGCAGACCATATCTCGGAAACGGGTCGAGCTATCGACTTGAAATTTGGTTTTTGAATAGCCCGGACAACGTCGGGCTCATCGGCTAGACTCATATATATTTTGAAGACCTCTGTTTGTATGTTTGTATGTTTGTCATTTATACAAATCTACGATTCTCGACCGATCGGGACGAAACTTGGTACGTGTGTGTAGTTTGACCAGGCGGTGGACGTTGTCGTATTGGCGAGCCCGTGCGGCGCCAGCTTCGCGCATGCGCAGACGAGATCTCGGAAACAGGTGGAGCTATCGACTTGAAATTTTCTATGTGAATGTTACTTGCCCCGGATACGAATTTTATCGGGTCGCCGAGCCCGTGCGACACCAGCTTCGCGCATGCGCAGACCAGATCTTGGAAGATTCTCGACCGATCGGGACGAAACTTGGTACGTGTGTGTAGTTTGACCAGGCGGTCAATATGAGCTCATCAGATTTCAGATCCGAGATCAACTTTTCACGTGCCGAGGTCAAATCTGTTTTTACGCCGTTTTGCGCCAATATATTTCAGTTCGGTGCTCACAAATCGATTCGATATAGCGCGAATAATAAATTGCCAGTCATATAATTTGCATGTTTAGAATCTGTGGCGCTTCCTCTTTCCAACGTTGTAGCACACACCTGTGTCCGTTTAAAGTTTCTACCTTAATTATCGGGAAGAACGCAGGACCATGCTTCGGTCATCTAAAAACATTCCGTAAATCTATTAGCCGTCAATAGATCGTGACGTGATCGCGTTTAACTCTTAACCGGCCGATGTCGCGTTAACTCATCACCGGCCGAGGTATCCGCAAATGATATTGGGCAATATATATATCTCGGAAACGGGTGGAGCTATCGACTTGGAATTTGGTATGTGAATGTATCTTGCCCCGGATACAAATTTTATCGGGTCGCCGAGCCCGTGCGACGCCAGCTTCGCGCATGCGCAGACCAGATCTCGGAAACGGGTAGAGCTATCGACTTGAAATTTGGTTTTTGAATAGTCCGGACAATTCGGGCTCATCGGCTAGTCTACTATATATTTTGGGACTTCTGTCTGTCAGTTTGTCTGTTAGCTATGGCCGGGAAAACTGTCGGACGGATTGAGCCCAAACTTCCTATCTATGGGTAACATCCCAGATGGAATGTCATCGCACCGCTTCTGAGAACGTCAGAGCACTCATTCTCCAATCGCCCGCCACCGCAATGCGTAGTTCATGGGTTAATCGCGTTCGTATCCGCAGTGTCGTTGATAAAGAGCGTGTATGTGTTCAGACATGAGCGTGTTGTGTCTGTGTACAGACATGAGCGTGTTGTGTGATTCTGTGTTCGTACTTAGGGGTTCCTGGGAATGGGGGAGATTTTCATCGGGTCAGTTTTTCCGCCCGAGGTGACCTTCACCTTGAAACGGATACCCACAAATGATCTAATATATATTTTGGGACTTCTGTCTGTTTGTTTGTCTGTTAGCTATGGCCGGGAAAACTGCTAGACGGATTTCGACGAAATTTGATACCTACGGATAATTTTGTCCGGGGAGTGTTTTCAAAATGGTCAATTCAAGGTCAAAGCCCGGACGAAGTCGGGTCACCTGCTAGTAAGATATATACACGTGTTTCCGGTAACCCGCCCGGCCCCAATCTCAAATACCGCGCACAAAACTAAGTTCCCCTTTTCATCGCTGAACAATTTTATTTCGTCAAACCTCATAGTTAATCTGGACACAAGAGTTTACATTTCAATTTACAATAAACCCTCATGTTCTATGTCCATACATGTATGTATAAGATAGACAATCTGACAATCGGGGAGCCATTTTATTGCGATTTTTCCTAACGAGAGTGCCAATTTACGTTACGTTAAGCGCATGCTCTGATACTATCTCAGAGAACGTGATCTATGCATGTACAGAACACAATCATTCAGGTTCAGTGTGCGTTACCGCTGTGAAGACCTACAATTTCGCTTCGTGAAACTCAATAAATTTTCTATCAAATGCTAGTGACAGGAAGATATATTGCGCCAATTATTAGAAATGGAAATGTCAGACAATCCAGCTATCCAGACAACGAACGTCAAGCCAACTTATGGAAACAAAGGTTGATATTGATATGTGTTACATCCGTGAACTGTTATAAGTCTCTCACACATGACACAGTGGAGGTTTTCATAATGCTGTGTCAATTTTGGAGCAAGTGTGAATTAATATACTTATTTTGTATATTTTATAACGTGTTATGCAGTGGTTTTATCATTACTCGTACATACTCATGATTCCACGAAGGTAACGCTTCCCGTATATAAATGTTTAGTCAGCTTATATAATAAAAATTATGCCACGGGTTAAGTGTACCGTCACCTAAGCATGAGCCAAACATGTGTATTTACAATAATGTGTTACATGCATCTATGTAATGTGGATCTTGGAAACCTGGTGTTTGTTAGTCAATAACGTCATATGGCGTCGCTGTTGGCCACATGTGCAGCTTGTTCAGCGGAAGCAACTTGTAATGGACACAATAATTCTTTCTTGTGAACAATATATATTACAATGTGGGGATCAGGTGAAAATCATAGCTATATATATAAATACATTTTCAATATCCTCAATTAATTTTACAATGTAAAAAAGAGAGTGTTTTTTTTTAGCGGGGGGGGGGGGCTAGCCCCGATATTTTCGAAAGTGCCGATAGGCCCTTTCCTTAACACCTCCCTCATATTTTTGCCTATAAATTGAATACCAAAACAATTTTTTTTTTAAACATGAATACAATATATGACATAAAAAATTGCAGTACTTCTTGTTCTTCCTTCTTTTCTTTAAGGGTTGGTTCTCTGCTGAGGAGATTTTGTCGTTCTTTCGCTTCTTTTTCTTCTCCATCTGGTTGGTGGTGGGTTTCTGGTGGACTCCAACTTCCTCAGCGGGTTGCGGCCAACAATGTAATGTCAATGTACACGTATATTCAAGGTGGGCATGTATTTCAGTACAAAGAGCCGTACCCGAGCATGCATAATTGTTTGTGAATAGTACGCGCGCATAACTATACATGACATTCCAGATCAACGATACCATCTTATCCAGACAGTTCTGCATTCACGCCCCAATTTTTTGTTCCTATTGTGATAAACTAATTTGATAAATGCGTATGCCCAAATAGCTTACCTGATTGTATTCATGTTGTCCAACAATGCACGCGATATACCTCATTTATCTTATATTCATATGCGCATAAATAAGACGTCCACATGAATTAAGGTTTTAATTTCCTCGCATGCCGTGGTAGATTGATAATGCATACATACATTTAATCGTGTAACCGGTCTAGTACATATATAAGTACATATTCCTGCATTTCCGAGGATATTACATGCCAGCCGGATGTTTTATGCTATTCAGTACTCGTTCGGGAGCAACGTTGTGATTTGTATTGAACTAAGGAGGTGAATATTGCATGCGTTACCCGGGTTACCGTATATATGTGTTACAAGCAAATAGTCACGCATCCATGTGCATGTATATAGTACTGCAATCCGAGGTTGATATGAATCCCTTGTCTTTGCATCCTGATATTTTACGACAGTGCGCGATAAAAAAGAACCCAGTTCGTTGCGTTCAGATTGCTATAGTGGAGTAACTGAAGTGTGATTCGCACACGACCTATATTTGTTGTTTTATTGTAGACATTCTAATTGGTATGGCTTCTTTTACTTATATCATAGACGATACTAACTCGAATGATATATCTTCCACCAAGAGTGACAGACAGACAAAGAGCGCAATGTGAATTACGATTGGTTTCTCCGTCTATTAAAGCTAATACAGGTACTTTCCGTATAGTGTAGAAGAAAGTTTCAAGAAACCCTGTTTCTTAACATCGACCGAGGTCAGTGAAATTTTCGGATGGCAACACGGGAAGTACTGATGATGCCTAACCACTCGAAGGTCAAGGACATATGCAGCAGACACTATGGTCTCTCTGTTCATGATATCCTGGACCAGGACACTTCGGACAATATTAGCTACCATTTGGCAGGGAGTTTCAGCAATCGGTCAGAGTTAAACTCCGAGAAGGGATACACGCTGAAAGTTTACAATTCTGAAACGTCCAATCGAGATTCTTTTCACGGTATGGTATTTTCTTCATGGCCTAAGATTTAAAGGCACGGGCGGCGTTCGTTGCAGAAATATTCATATTTGTTCAAATCGCCATCAACGGAAGGAATATTAAAATATATATAGTTTTGTTCATATGCCAAACATAATCAGCTCGTAAATAGTATATTTTCGTCAAGACGTACGATGGTGTACGTAAACAAGAACCTTCTCGTGTTACATAACACAGCGCAATTATATTGGTTAATCACACACACATGATATAAACGGTCTTTATTATTTCCATATCAGGAAAACAGTAACAAATAACACTCTTTATTATGTTTACCATATCCGGATCTAAACAAAAGCCTGGTTCTGTAACGTTTTTATGTTTACCCATACCATAGTATGGTAAACATAGTGTCGTTGTCCGGATTGACAACTCGTCGTTAGTCCGTCTGTCTGTCTGTCTGTCTGTCTGTCTGTAGACACTTTACGCATGGTGCGATAACTGAAATATTTTCTATCTGATCGGAACCAAATTTTGTATATGAATTTGTCAGCACCAAATACAGATCGAGTTCGAATATGGGTTTTGTTTACGGAGTTATGGCCCTTTTTCGACTTAGAATTCATGCATGCTACCACAACTCAAAAAAAAAATATCTGATCAGAATCAAATTTGGTATGCGAGTTTCTCGGACCAAAATACAGATCAAGTTCGAATATGGGTTTGATCCGATTGTTTTTAAAGGAGTTATGGCCCTTTGATATAGAATTCATGAACACTTTGATAAATCAATAATTTTTCAACTGATAGGAACTAAATTTTGTATGTGAGTTTCTCAACTCAAAATACAGATCAAGTTCGATTTTGGGTTTGATCCGGTACTTTTCAATGGAGTTATGGCCCTTTGATTATTTTATTCATCACTGATATATATCAAAGATACACAGGTGGCACTGTCTAGATAGTATCTAATAAATCACCTTCGCAATGCTGTGAAGACACAGATATAGTATCGAGTAAAACCCCTGTCACACTCAGGCCGGCGCTCTCACTGCGCTGGAAAAGTACCAACATATGAGTAACACGCAGGAGGAGCGCCGAAAACTGTCGAAAATTGTCAAACTTTAAAAACAAAGTATGCTCCTATTGCGTTCCTACTTTGTCAAATATCACGCTCTTAGTGCGTTCAAGTCGCTGTCATTGTGATGCTAGTACGTTCTCAATAAGTTCGCAAAACGTTCTCTGCGCGGGCGCGGAGAGTATAGATAGCGCCTCCTGCGTTCTCCAGTCATAGTCAGTTTTTATGTTGTGGGGAAATAACCCAAAACTCCGCAATAGATTAGCTGTCCGATTAAACTACTGCCACACTCCGCTGCGATCAGGCCGGCGCTTGTATTGCGCTGAAAAATAATCAAAGCGCCAAGCAAAGCGCAGTAAGGTATCCAAGAACGTATTGGTGACGCAGTGGACACTGGCTAGGACGGGGGAGGGTCTCCGTGATCGCCCCAGAGCGCCAGAGCGCCGCGCTTGTTTTGTGCATGCACAAAACAAGCGCAGAGGTTCGGCGTTCTGACCAGGCGTAGTGCCGTCGCCATGACAGCGCAAAGCGTACTAACAACGCAATGACAACGACATGAACGCATTAAGAGCGTTTACGGGGCGTGGAGGAAACGCAGTGAGAGCGCGTGGGAGCGTGAGACTTGACGTGACAAAGCAGGAACGCAATGGGTCGTACAAAGAGCGCGATGAAAACGTGATAAGCGGGATAGGAGCATAGCTTGTCACGCGCGCCGCATGTATAACTGGTGGGGGAGTTTCTCGTTTCGCGTGCGTAGTGAGAATTTGCTTTAGCTTACTGTAGTCGCAAAAGACAATATTAAGTCCTTGCTGCGACCACGAGAAGCTAATATGCGCTCTTGCTACGTCCACATAACGCTCACGTCGCTCGCTTGGCGCTTTGCTTTGCGCTGTCACGGCGACAGTAATACGTCCTGGTCAGAACGCCGAGCCTCTGCGCTTGTTTTGTGTATGCATAAAACAAGCGCGGCGCTCTGGCACCTATGGGCGACCATGGAGATCCTCGCCCGTTGTAGCCAGTGTCCACTGCGTCACCAATCGGTTCTTGGAGACCTTAGTGCGTTTAGGTGGGCGCTTTGATACTTTTGCAGCGCAATGAGAGCGCCGGCCTGAGTGTGACAGGGGCTTTACAATGCCATTAAGTTTCTCTCTCTTGTATTGAGTTAATTAACTGCTAGGTGATGTGTTGGCTTTATCACATATACTTTATAGAGCTAAGTTCCTCTGGTCATATCATATGTGGAATATATGCATGGTTATTTAAATTTCATCTTAAAGGCATAATCTGGTTTCATTGTTTGATAGCATCACCATTGGAATTTTGTTGGTTGCATGGGAAGACAACTTTGGTTTTCAAACTTTTAAAAACTTTAGAGCTCTGTATCAGTCTATGGGAACAAAATAATTGTTCATAACACTTAGAAATGTAGGTCTAGTTTGTTTTATCTATATATTAATGGAAAGCTTTTTCGACATTGATTTCAATTGGTTACAAATGTGAATTGAAATATTAAAGGGGCACACCAGGTTTGATGTATTTTTTTTGTACTCTGCATGAGATAAAACTTTTTATGTGTACCTATACCATAGTATGGTATGTTACACATAGTGTCAATGTCCGGATTGACCACTCGTCTGTCCATCCGTCTGTCTGTCAGTTTGTAGACACTTTAGGCATAATGCGATAACTCTAACAATTTCTATTTGATCAGAACCAAATATTGTATATAGGTTTCTCATCCCAAAATACAGTTCGAGTTTGAATATGGGTTCGATCCAATTTATTTTAAAGGAGGTATGACCCTTCTTTTTTTTTAAATTTGAAATTTTGATTTTTCATATTTTTTTTAGATTGAATTTCCTCGCTTAATTTAACATAAAAAAATATTTAAAAACTTTTATAATAATAAAAAAAAATTTAATTAAAAACAAAATTTGTCATTGACACTAAATGTAATTTGTTTTAGTTCATTAATTAGTTGTGAAGTCCTGTATTGAAAATGTGAAGATTTTATTGCAATAGTTGCATGTAATATAATGATATCAATAAATTGTCATGTGAACATCCAATATCCATAGTATATGAGAATACCTTTAATAGATGTCATTCCAAGCGAAATCTGTTATTAATTGAGTGATAACATATGTTACATACATGTAGCTCTAGGAGGTGGTTGTATGAAGGTAAAGATGAACAACCTGCTGGCTGGATAATTGTTTATCCTATCTGTCAAATTGATTAATGACTAAACAATTAGATCTCACAGTGAGAGGTCCTTGTGTGAATAGGGATGGAGTTATGAGATTTAAAACGACTTATCCCCCACCCCAATTACTTTAACCCCTTCTTAAGACAAATTATTTTAGCTTTTGATTTTAAGTTAAGTACTCATATATGTATTTTTTTACTGTGATCATATCTTTGACCAATTATCAGTTATAGCTAATCGCTAGCGCCAAGGTATGGGTTAAACATCTGCCGATCGTGATCGGCCTCTCGTTTGCTTTTGTTTACATTACAAAGGACAAATATTTTGACAAAAACATACTGTTTATGCCATATTTCTGATTTGTATAAGAACAAGGTTTGTCTATATTTTACTATTCTCTCTGTTTATGGCGGTTTTTGACGGAGCTGAATATTTTAACAGAACACCCACCGCCAACGCCGCCCGTATCTTTAAGAAATGGTTGTTGCTTTGCTTGCGTTCCATGGAATACTTCACATTTCAACACAGACCAACTTGCACTCATACTTGATGGAACGCAACAATATCAACATCGATATGGCAGACTAAACGAGCAGTTAGTTTCCATTTTCAATAGTAGTCATGCGATACGTGAAAACAAGTTGAGGCCTGCGCACGACATCATATCACGTGATTTAAAAAACCAACGTCCTGCTGCTCCTGCATGCCAATATTTTACAGATCGAATCCATCTTTAGGAGTAAATATTTCACACAACTGATTTTGTCCATCCCAAATACCTGAACATACACTGGCACACGAAGAAATGTACGATTCCCTACGATTTGGTAGCGACGCATAATCTTCAAGCCTATTTAAAACTGGAGATTATTCAGCTTGTGCAACTTCCGGTGATCAAAGTAAATAATAAGGAAACAATAGATTGATTTATATTGCGGAATACTCCGTTTATTTCGCCACATGGTAATATAATATCGTCCCTTTTTCGACCACTGTGACATCTTTGGTTCATGCATGCGACGTGTGAGGGGATATATGGACGTCATATATACTTGGCAGCAGTGTTCAGAACGTAAAGAGGCGGGTGCACTCTACCATGTAGTGTTCCTGAACGTAACGATGTGGGTGCACTCTACCATGTAGTGTTCCAGAACGTAACGAGGTGGGTGCACTCTACCATGTAGTGTTCAGACCGTAACGAGGTGGTGCCCTCTACCATATAGTGTGAGTGTTCAGACCGTAACGAGGTGGTGCACTCTACCATGTAGTGTGAGTGACCTTTTTCCAGATTGGACGTTTGCGGACAAGAGCCTACAGTCGTTTCGATTATGGAATGTCCAATGCACTTCCGATTCATTCGATGCATTCCTGACTGAACTCCGTTCACGTGCTGATTCATGTGTATTAGAGGACAAGAACCGCATGATTAGAGACAAAATTGTCTTCACGGTGACTGGAAAACTTCAGGAAATACTTCTTAGAGAGACAGAACTGTCACTGGAGAGAACCATACAGGTATGCCGGGCATTTGAGCTCTCTGCAAAGCAATCGAAGGAGATGGGTGCTTCTAACAGTGGAAACGTGCAGAAGATTAGCACATACCGTCAGAAAACTCGAGCTTCGAACAAGGTAACGCCACATAGCACAAATCCAGACGCAAATGGACCCCTGACGGTGTGTCAGTTTTGCGGAAGACGACATTTCTTTGGCAAGGCAAACTGTGCTGCCTGTGGAAAGACGTGTACAGCGTGTGGAGGCAGAAATCACTTCCGGGCCAAATGCGGCAATAAAAGGGTTCACGCTGTCGACGACGATGACACCCCAACTCTAGCTTATACCAACGACCACGGAGACTGGCTACAAACCGTTAATTCAAGGAAACCACGAGTTCATGCACTGATGAACGTGAATGGATGCGATGTCCGATCCAATTAGATAGCGGGACAGACGTCAACGATATTTTCGAAAGGAGCAAGTGAAACCGGGAAATGCGAAATTGTTCACGTGGAACCATTCTGAAGTGAAACCAATTGCGAGGCTGAATTAATTGTCATAAATCCGCGAACGCATGAGGAATCTATGGTTAAATTCACTGTGGTGAGTAACAAACTGAATTGTCTTCTTGGTTCGAAATCCATCACAGATATGAATTTAATAACAATCAATGATGAAAACTTTATCAAAATTATAGATACAGAATCTGATTTGGGAGATCTGGGCGGGGCTCGTCTGTTCGTAGACGAGAACGTACCACCAAAAACTCTACCGTGTCGCAGGGTACCCACTGAAATTCAAGATGACGTCAAAGATGAAATTGACAAGTTAATTGCGCGTGGCATTTTGATTCCGGTTGACGATCCTTCCGATTGGGTCAGCCAAATGGCAGTCGTAAGAAAACCGTCAGGCAAAATTCGTGTGTGTATTGACCCACAACGGCACAACCTCTCAATTTTGCGCTGAAACGAGAACATTACAAACTGCCAACGTTTGAAGATGTTCTACCAAAATTACGTAACGCGAAAGTGTTCACAAAAACTGGACGTTCAAAAAGCGTTTTATCATGTGCACTTAGACGATGAATCGAGCAAACTTTGTACAATGATAACCCCATACGGTAGAGTATGATGGACACGTCTCCCGTTCGGATTAAAGGTCAGTTCAGAGATCTTCGCAAAACGCTCATATGACGACGTTGGTGATCTCCCCGGAACAATCGCAGTGACCGATGACATAATTTTCATGGGATGTGGCGAAACGCGTGCGGAAGCAGACGCAGATCATGAGAGAAATATGATAGCTCTTCGAACGTGATGCCGCGAAAGAAACATCAGATTAAATGATTCAAAATCAGTGATTAAGAAGTCACAACTTGTGTTCATGGGGCACAAAATAACAAATACTGGATTAGCTGTTGATGATTCTAAGATAACCGCGATTCAGAATATGTCTGCACCAACCGATATTCATGGAGTGAAACGATTCTGTGGAATGGTGCAATATTTGGCGAGATTCATGCCAAATCTCTCAAGTGATATGGATCCGATTCGTGCTCTTACTCGTCTACAATCTCTTATGTTAACATTATACAGATACGACATTGAGTTCCACTATCTCAATGGGCGGAGTTTGGTATTCGCAGACACGCTGAGCCGAGCTGCTTGGGATGGTGAAATCCTAGAAGATACCAGAGACACAGTACATTCTGTTGAAAACACTAACTCACTGACACACATAATTCCAGATATGCTCGTATTACCGAAATTCGGACAGCGACCTCGATAGACCCAGCGTGTGTGGCACTGTTGGACTTGATTATGGCTGGGTGGCTGACTTCGAAGACTGATGTACCAGATAACATTAAACTGTTCTTTTATTTTAGAGATACAATCAGCTGTCAAGATGGAGTTATTCTCAAGGGAGAGAGAGTTTTTATTCCTACGAACTTGAGAAATTACATTAAACAGAGACTACACAAATCACATCTGGGATAGCATGCTCTGCCGAGCAAGAACATTGGTTTATTGGCCTGGGATGGCCAAAGACATAAAACAATTAGCAGACGCATGTGAAATATGCCAAACAATGAAACCATCAAAACAACGAGAGACATTGAGAACACACCCTATTGGATTAACCCCGTTCGACAAAGTTGGCGTGGACATTTTCGAACTAAACAACACATATTTCCTTGTGACGGTTGGCTACTATAGCAATTACATCGAAGTAGATCAACTGAGTTCTCTGCGCAGTACTGAAGTAATCCAAAAATTACAGAAATACTCCGCAGCATATGGAATTCCTAAAATGATCCATAGTGACTGTGGGACACAATTCATATCAACTGAATTTCAAAACTTTTCCGAAGACTGGGGTATCAAACATGTAACTTCTTCACCAGGACACCAGCAAGCCAACGGTAAAGCGGAAGCAGCTGTAAAAACTATAAAAACAATGATGAAGAAAACAATCAACGAAGGTGACGACCAATATCTAGCCATGTTAGAAATAAGAAACACTCCAAAACAGGATTGTAACAAGAGTCCGGTGGAACTCATATTCGGCAGACAAACGAGATCACTTCTACCAATTATGAAGACCTCTACACAACCTGCCGATATCAGCAAAAGAAAACACACCAGGTAAGAATGAAGACGTCATTCGACAAACGAGCGAGATACACACCTGTTTTGAAGCCGGGAAGTCCCATATATTATCAACATCCACAAAGATCAGGATGACGAAAGGGTATACTAACAGAAAGGGTCAACGGTCGCTCTAGGATTGTAGAAGATGAAGACGGGGCAACATATCGACGGAACAGTGTCATGGTTAGTCCTAGCCCTACGATGTACAGATCTCGACACCAGGAGTCCCCACCGGCAAACCTCTCGACACCTAGTCGACCAGCAGGGGACCACCGTCCGCCAACATGGATGAAGGACTATACGTGTGAAGAGATAACATCGTATAGATAATATTGTATGGGCACATGACTAATAGCATGTAATTATAATCCAGTAACTTCGTACTTCGCGATACTGATACTTAAGAAATTAATAGCATGGGGATTAGTTTACTAAGATCGTAGCTCGAATAAAGCCGGTCAAGTTAACTAATGATTAACCCTATCGCGACGCGAAAGCTTCTTAGATGCTAATTAATTTTACTAAAAGAAAAAGGGATGTTAACGGGTTAGCAAATTCGCATGTTCTAAATTTGCATGGTCTAAAAGTATAACGTGGGGACGCGAACTCTTTGGAGTAATCTAGATTCTGGTCATTTATTATATTGCATGCACACGTGGTATATACTCGCGAGCTTCATAGACTGGCAGTGTAGATCGACTAACGATATAGAGTAAACGTGTAATAAAGTATATAACTAGATCTAATGTGTTTGGGCCTGATAGTCCCTGGAGGTATTAACATTTATGTCGTGTATTTTGACCCTATATATATCTGTGTATGGTAATACATGGAAATCACATATCCGGTATATAATGCGTTGATACGAATGATACTGATTAATTTTCTTTTGCCTGGTAAATGGAAAATTGGCTTAGGAAATTATGAATTATTTGGCGTCAAATTGTACCTTGGATCTTTAATTAATTTTTTAGAGACGTTTTTTTCTGTTCAATTTCCAGCTGTGTGCGACTGAGAATCGTGTGATGGTGGAAACATTGGTTACATGATACATCAGCGGTACCTTAATTATCCGGAGGCAATACCATCGGTATTCGATAAGTCTTGAAAAGGTCATCACAATAGCTCGCTCGTTATTAATCGAGATATATGCTCTTATAAGTAGATATGGGAGCTTACCCCGAGGCTTGTGTCTGAGTGCCAAAAGTGATTACGTCAGGCATATTTGCTGACAAGATTGAAATTGAGCATGATATGAAATATTAATAAGACAATATAATTTAGCAAAGGCCTGATATGCCAAATGCCAATATGTGCGCATATAACACAAATATTAAAGTTATTGGAAACACTCGATTGCGACCCATAGCGAATAAACGTGCTCACCGCAGGTATTTAAATAAGTTTGTATCAAAATTTCCAGCACACAATGTCGTATACATTAAATAACGTGACTGTCCTTATCGAAATAATTCTCGTTTGTTTATCGTTGATTTGTTCGGGACGAACGAAGGACAACTTGTTTACATTGTTGCGTAGTTCAGACATCGTGTTTTATGACATGACACATCCAATGTTGT
This sequence comes from Siphonodentalium dalli, assembly GCA_032622095.1. Classification (NCBI taxonomy): domain Eukaryota; kingdom Metazoa; phylum Mollusca; class Scaphopoda; order Gadilida; family Siphonodentaliidae; genus Siphonodentalium; species Siphonodentalium dalli. Next base: position 199,517,021 of record CP136062.1, read on the forward strand.
TGACTATTTTCGCAGTAATAGTTTAGTTATTAATTCTTCAAATGTGGGTCGTTAGATATCAATTTTATGCAGTGAAATAAGCACGCAATATGTCTTTAAATATGGAGGCAACCGAGTTTGTTTAATTACTTTGTTGACGGATGTAACCAGTTAACAGCCATTGTGATTGACCCCCTCCCATGAAGATTATAAGATTATTACTATAGATGAGCATCATTTTTATCACGCAACAACCCAATTATTGAAACTCCCCACCACATGTCATCTTGTCTTCTCTTTTCTCCTTGCTCTCTCTCTCTCTCTCCCTCGCTCTCTCTCTAATCTGCATCCTGCTATCACTAACACTATCTTCTCTCTTTTTCATCCCTAACTCAAATGCAGCTATGGATCTCAATATCTCCTAAAACAATTATTTCCAATCCTTCCCGTCTGACCTATACACCTCCCTCACTTATTGGTGTCGGGGCATGTAGCCAAAGCGGAGAAGACTTCACATAAGCCATCGGGCTTGTTGTCTGATCCTAGTTTCCATACATTAACTCTTCTACTTTGCATATATGTGTAATATGTATATTATGTTATTTCTTTGGTTTTGGAAATAAAAATATGTTTACACTATAAGCAACTGAATTTCTCCTATAGATTATTGTCTGAATTTCAACATAGAGGTTTTCGAACATTTTACATACAGTTATGAGTAATCAAACAGTTTGGTTTCTCGCAGTGTACACGGGCTACACAAAATTCAGCAATATGAAAATGAGATGGCTTTTTCGATCCTTAAATTATACATATACATAGTTTGATCGCAGGGACAAGAAATGTTGATAAATAAGCAAAATATTTACCAAGGTTTATTAATAGTAATTTACAAGAAAACGAACGAATACAAGCTTGCCAAAAATTGACAAATTACTTATGTAATTCTAAGTCGTAAAGAAAAAAAGCTCGTTGGATTTCATAATTGCAAGTGGACATGTTCCGATGATGGTCATGCAAACATTGTACAATAAATGGAGTAATACAAGTTCATACAAAATTTCAGGTTTGCAAACAAATAGTTCTATAATGGGAAATAACAAAGTCGGACGGACCTCATAACCACTGGTTCCCGTGGTACTAAGTGTATCTATACCATGTTTCAAAACAATTGACAGAACAAATGAAGGAATACAAGCTCTGACTAAGTTGCTTCCACGAACGGACGGACAGACACGCCGATGCCAGTATACCCCCTATAACTTCGTTATGTACGGGGGTATAATAAATTTAAGTGTAAGGTGGTGCAGAGATGGAACTTTTCAGTGTCGCTCGAGTCGGCTAGACATGGTATGGTATTTTTTTCTTCAAAACATTAAACTTCCATAAACAAAACTACATCTTTAAACTAGTCGATTCATGGAAAATCAAGATGACCACTTGACCATTGGCCTAACAATATTTACATTGACCTTGTAAGCCAGTGAATTATGCGAGGCTACATATATAAGAGAATACACTGGGACATGATATTTAATATTGCACCAGCGCAGCTCCATGCAGTCATGACAGAGTTACGTTATCTCATCGTTGTGCATAAGGATAAAACTCACGTCTACCTGGAGCCGTGCGAAATTAACACGTTGCTCGGTCTTTCCTTCGCCAATGAAACTGAATCGGTAAAGCAGGATAGGTTTATCGACTGAAGTTAAATTAAACCGCAACACGCCATATTCACATCTATATTTGAGTTGGTGTCATCAGGCACATTATATATCTGCATATTTCGCGATGAGGTCTGAGTTCAATTAAACAATATTTCGCATGTGTCTCTTAAAGACATGTTACGTGCTTATTTCTCAACAGCAAACAGACAATTTACGAACCAGCCACTACACACATTTGAAGATTTCACAAGTAAACTATTACATTCAAAATATTCAAAAGCATCGTTGATTTATTGATTGATTGGGGTTTATTGTCGCTTTAGCAACTAAGGCCATATCACGACATTGCCAGTTTTAGTGGGGTGGAAATCCGCACACTTGCGACTAATCTAACCGTGATTTCAATGGCTGATAGACTCGTCAACCATGTGCGGCAACCCACCGGCCATCGGCGAGTAACTGGCAACTCCACCAGATAACGATTTCGAGTTACAAAGTCCACGATGGAAACATGTGGATTTGAACCCTTATCGCCAGCGCTGGAGGGCGAAACGGCTTGGAGTGGTACCCCTAACCGATTGAGCCACCGAGGCCCCCAAAAAGCATCGTCCCGAACAAATCACAAATCACAGGGAATGCTTTTTTGCCAACGAGAGTTTTCCCAAAAAGAAAAACAGAATGGAGTTGTGCTGGCAATTTTGATTGAAATGTGTTGAAATATCTGCGTTGATAAAAACAATTTACGTGAGCTGCAACCAGATTGTTTCTAATCACTTTAATTATATATTTGTTTTAGATGGATATAAACAATTGCTCGACCATTTGACAAGAAAGGGACTCGATGTTGACCATATAGTAAAAACGACTGATGGAAAGCTATTCTGTAAAGAACCCGTACCTAGTGTTACAGGTGAGGTCCCATAACGAGTCATATAAAGAACCCGTACCTAGCGTTACAGGTGAGGTCCCATATAACGAGTCATATAAAGAACCCGTACCTAGCGTTACAGGTGAGGTCCCATATAACGAGTCATATAAAGAACCCGTACCTAGCGCTACAGGTGAGGTCCCATAACGAGCCATATTTCAAAATTGGCTATTTCATGAAGATCAAGCATGATTAACACGATGAGGTATAAAGAGACGGAAGTATATAAAGATAGAAAATCTGAGTATCGCCAATGAAGCTCCAGTCTTATGTTATAGTCCGGAAACCAAGTGCCATTATTTTCACTTTGAACGTTCAAAGGTCCTCGGCTTCAACCACGAAATACGTTAGGTTATTCCATTTTGTTGTGTAAACAGTATTTATTCCATATAATTATATACGTATATGATGTATGCATATTAGTTGGGGATCCGACATCAAGCACAAAGCTTATGAGTGTCGTTTCCGGCCGTGTGTGAATAAGCCCACACTGTGAGAGTGCTTACATACTATTAAGTTAAGTTGTTCATGTTCACGATAATTTTACAAGATCGAATTATAAACTGATTTTGTGTTCTGACCTAACATTTTTGCATCCGAGCCGACACCACAATTATATTGATTTGTATGAATATTTATTTGCACAGAAATGTCAATATTAACATCAACATTAATATTTATATTTCTCATCGTATTATGTACTTGTTATATGATGCGTCGTTCAAGTAGGAGCCCTGGGTTTTGTGGTCGAAGTATTATTTTAATCTTTTTGTTCGCATAATGTATTTCTGGACTTCTCGGAAAATCGTTATGTTATCTTCCTGCGATAGTTCATTTATAGAACAATGCACATAGTAGTGTATTGGTGGTGATGCTACATATATGTCAGATACTTCATTCATAAAAAGACTCGCTATGCACTGTATAAATTACATTGAAGTAGATAATGTTCTGCATCCTCTACCTCACCACAGGTATACAATGGTTGGTCAGAATCGAATGTTGAAATATTTGTGACAATTCAAATGGTTTGGGTCGTCAATGGCAAGTGCGAGTGAAGTGTCGTGGGCGAAAATCCGAATGTCACATGCCATATTTTCGACTATGTCGCTGATAAATACATGGACGAGTATAGAGCCAGTATATATCGTTAGGAAAATCCCATGGTTATCTTTCCCCAGAAGATTACCGATCGCAGTTTATAATGGTGTACTGTCCTTTAAAGTACAGCACTAGCTTTGATGTTGTATTTTACCCTGGTGTGTTATGTGTTTAGAAAAGCTGAGCCGGCGTTACATTATAATGACATAAGGTTGAGTTTTCGGATCATGTAGTATATAGAGGATCTACAACGAGTCCCCAGTTTATAGCGGAATTTACAAAACGAGTCCAGTAAATTAGGTCTGGACCGAGCCTTTGGCGAGGTACAGACCTAATTTACTGGACGAGTTTTGTAAATTCCGCTATAAACTTGGGACGAGTTGTAGATTCTATTTATTACATGATCCAAAACCTCGACAAAACATACTTAAATCAACAAATGGGACGCGAAACTAACATCATGCGATGACGTTTCTCACAACTCTACGTTGTTTGCCCGCGCAAAGAAATAGTCCCAGATGAATAAAGACTGTTTGGCGTACTTAATGGCGTATATTTAATGACATAACTTTTCAAAATCTTCATTCATTATAGTTTGTTGAAATTATATTGGAAGCCATAGTATTTTGAGACGTAGCGTACGGAATGTAAAGAAACCACAAACCGGAAGTCAAAGGTCACCTGGCACTATTTCCTGTTATTAAACGAACGTTTAATATCACAATTTATAGAATGGGTTTATTGAATGGAATAAAGGTAGGATCATGTAATAAATATATATGTAGTTCGATATGTTTGTGATAAGTTTAGTAGCCCTCATTTGTACTCATTCCAAGGACCTTTGGGTGTTTTACTTGCCGCGAACATGCGTGTACGGTTTAATTCCTTACCACACATCAGGACTTATTAATATAAATAAATATGAATAAATCCATTACAAATGAAAGCCAAATTAGTCGAATAAGATACCACTGAAAAGGTCAAAAATCAAAAAATATAGTGGAAATGTTAGCCCAGTGGTTAGAGTGTCGGACTTGTTATGGTCTTAACCCTTTACCCAACAGAAGGGCCCTGTGCCAATGCATTCTCTTATATATGCGAGTCGACCATAGGTCGCCTCGCATATATAAGAGAATGCATTGGCTTAACACATTAAAAATTATAAAATTGTTAAAGAATGTAAGAAAAAATGGTAAAAAGTGTTTTAAAAAGATTTTTTTTAGGCCAATGCATTCTCTTATATATGCGAGGCGACCTATGGTCGACTCGCATATATAAGAGAATGCATTGGCACAGGGCATAACTGTAACTATCACAATGTGGTCAAGGAGCCGGTTCCAATGATATCCATATTTGTATGGTTCTATTGAGACAGACCGAAGATATTTTAGGCTGTTGAAGCTTTATTTGGCCGGTTTCGGCCGGTTTGTTGGGTAAAGGGTTAACGCACCATCGTGAGTTCGCGCCCCGCCGGTGGACTATCGTCTCCGCAATAGTGGCTTGGTCCGGTTAAGCGGTGTGTGCTCTATAGACTATAGAGCCACACGCTGTTTCAAATCTCGCGCCAAGTTGTGACCCTCGTACCTAGACGACAAATAGGCAGCATGCTAAGACTCGTCATTACTCAACAGCTGGGGTAATACTGTGAAGCTCTAATTAGGGCCCTCGCGGGGATAGGCGCTATATAAGCACCGTTATTATTATTATTATTATTATTATTATTATATAACATATAGCACACTAATGGCATTGGGATTGGAAGACAAGTGCGATCTACGTATGCACAACCCCCTCTCATAATTGCCATTATAACACTGATATATAATAATTTGGGTTGTCAACACAATAGGTATAACATATTTACAAGTGTATACATATATCATTGTATATTATTTTAATTATAGTTGGTAGTCCAGTCTCACCACCCCACCAATTATACATAATTTTAATAAGATTATCGAGTAGCTGTTTTAATTGTGATACATGTACCTCATTGTGCATTGATAACATTTACAATTTTTATCTTGATGCGAGCGTCTGAATAGAACTTTGTCGGATTTTCCTCGTGCGTTGTATCTCGTAAGTAATTTTGCACAGCTTTAAAGCTATTTTCATTTTTTAATTGTTTTAAGTTCGGGTCCCCAAATAGTAATGTCTTAACTTAATGTATATTAAAAACGCAGAAGATTATTACGAAGTGTAACTTTTTCTTCAAAGTGTATAGGTGGCATTCAAAAAAATAGTGGAAAGCGTTTGTTACAGAATGTCCACACCTACATGTATCAGAGATTGCTATATGATTTTGAAGTTTATCTGCTTGTAAATTACCACATTCACACCTTAGTTTACAATGAAGGGCGCTTCGTAATCACATTTATCCTTAACTATTTATGGAAGAAGCTGAATTAAGTAGGTGGGGGGCTTTGCCGTTTGCAGCCTTTTCTATGCAAGCGAGTGATTGGTTTATAGTATTGACTAAGCGGTTTATAGTGCCGATTAAGCGGTTTATAGTGCCGACTAAGTGGTTTGCCCTCAAACTGACTTCGCTCACGTCTTTGACAAAAGTTCAACTGATTGTCGATAAAACATTATATGGATTTTTCGTATTACGATATTATAATATCAGAGTGATCCGTCGTGTGATCATGTTTCTGAGAGACGAAATGGTAGCAACAAAACGGTGGTTCTAATTTAAACACACCCTTGATTGGGCCAGTTGCATGTTGTTGAGTATACGAGCTGACCAGTAGATATGCGGGAACATGTAGTCGCTGTGTATTAAAAAATGTGTATTAAGAACATCCATATGAGCGTGTATTTACTGAGTAATTGAAGCGAACCCTACGTTACCATTGTCGTGTTAAATATAAACGAAAGATGACCATGATTATGTGCTCAATGTAACCATCGCCTCGTGTGCGCCCGGTATAGAATATGTCAACCACCCCACTGCGATGGGTAAGAATTCCCTAATGTGGCACCCTGTTTGCCGTGCGTGCATCCCGAGATGAGTGGCGTAGGAGTCCTGATGTTTATGTTGTCTAATATTCCTTTAATTTCGTCTTGGTAATAGTTTAATGTAGTATTGTTCACGCCTTTCTCGTAAACATGTATATGATGTTTCTGTGCTGGCTCCACAGGGAGTCACACATGTTCATATAATGTCCAAGGCATTGATGGTAAGAAAGTACAAGTACTATTACACAGCTATGTTGTGACCTTTAATTGGTCTGAACACCCACCGGAGTTGACGGTCGGGTACACGAAACTACACATACTACATGTGTATCACCTCCTTGGCTGTGTTTGGATGTGTCACAGAATGGCCAAGAACAAGAGAATTGCAAGAATAAAGCAACACATCAAATAGGTTCATATTGGACTTAAATATTAACATAGGTTCACATTGGACTTATTGCATTTTGAAATAAGTTCATAGTGCACTTACATCCGTTATATGGAGCGGGCCACAATGAAAACACATTATACAGAGTGTACATCCGATAAGTCGATTTAGGTTCATATAGAGCGTAATTCAGATTCGAGTAATGCCTATATGTGCTTATTTGTGTGTTTGAAATAAGTTCAATATGAGCTTAATGTTTAGGAGAATATGCTGAATAAAGACATTTGTTCGCGGTGTTCTGACCAAAGCTATAACTGAACATACGAATTTCTCATAATCAAAACGTGTTCAAACTGTCTCGGTGCACACCGTGGCTCAGCAGTGGATCGTTCATGTCTAATTTCATATAGCTATGCACTCAAAGTACCAAACATTAATGCTGAGAAACAACTTTCATATCCCAATTGCTGGAGATATATATCCCGATTTGACTATGTTTATGCATATTTCTATACATTCTTAAAACCATGTATTTGGTAGAATAATTAAAATGAATCTGAATCTGAATCTGAACCGTTGTCAGCACTCAGACGGGCATATATGGCTAGAAACGTGAGCAGAAAGTTTAAACACCGGTGTCATCGGCCATCGACAGCTCGAAGAAAAATGTTTAAGTTTGAAAGACGAAAAACATTATGTGGGGTTGATGCTTCCGGTTGGTGAGAGACGACATGTGTTGTCATCCACCCGATATAATGCACAGATAAGGCCCTCGCCATATTCATAAATTATGAATATCTTGTCAATGCCAAATCAGTTTTTAGAAATCACTTTACCTATTTCGATACGAATTCTTGCTAAGTAGACAAACCATAATTTCTTAACGAAATAACCACAGGCATGGTACAATGTGCTTATACTTGAATGCTGTTCGGTGCCATATCCACTTGTCGGTAGTTATACGTCCCGTTCTCGGTGTGCATTTTTCTACGCGGCCGAATTTCAAAACAAAATGGAGCGTATTGATAACACTCTGACTGAATATATATTCTGCTTCGTGGCGAGGAAATATAATATAATTACTGAAATACGCTCCATTTTGTTTGTGCGTGAATTCCTATACGCTGACCTGTCCTGCCCAGTTAATATATGATTGTATGATCAGTTTGACCTATATTTATTCCCCGATATCCACTGCATGGGTGCGAGCTGGGTGGGCCCCTTCGGTTGCAGCTCGAGTGCCAATTTCTTCAATTGATACCATATACAAGTACTCATTGTAGTGCACGATTTTTGGGGAGGGGGTAGCAAATGAAATCTCACGCGATCGGCATGTACGTAGGAAATGTTCACCATACAAACTCTACGCCGCCGATCGCCCGGGTGGGTTGGTGGGTGTTTATCGGGGTCGCGGTGCTGCGGTGGCTGGTTGGGCGAAATCTTTATATAATTTTTTTTTATCTGAACACAGCGGGCAGGCGGGTCAGTGGAGCAATGTAGCACTATATACCACTGGTTGTGGTAATTTAAGTGAATACACAATTAAAATTCGGCAGCGAATAGAAAAATGCACACCGAGCTCGGGACGTATTATATATACTACTAGAAGGTGGACCCGACTTCGTCCGGGCTGTTTCCCCTCTGCTTTTCGGCGAATTGCGCGATTTGACCTTGAATTGTCCATTTTTAAGGTCAAGGTGAGGTGGGGTCACGATTTGACCCGTCCAAAACACTGCCCGGACAAAAGTACCCGACAAAAGTACCCGTCGAAATCCATCCTGTTTTACCCGATTTTGTCCACTGAGTGTTTTCGACGGGTCAAATCGTGACCCGACCTGACCTTGACCTTCAAAATGATCAATTCGAGGTCAAATCTGGTAAAACCGGATGGATTTCGACGGGTACTTTTGTCCGGGCAAAGTCAGGTCGGGGTCGTCGAAATCCCATCAAAATTCGCGATTTGACCTTGAATTGACCCGATTTCAAGGTCAAGGTCACGTCGCACGGGCAAATGAATAGGCTTATGAGACTCTCCATACGAAAGTATCCCTAGACACTAATTTTCATCGAAATCCCGTGATATTCGGTCGTTTGACCTTGAAGTGACCCGATTTCAAGGTCAATGTCACGTCGCACGGGCAAATTAATAGGCCTGTGCCACTCCCCGGCCGAAATTATCCCACATACCAAGTTTCATCGAAATCCCGCGATATTCGGGCGTTTGACCTTGAACTAACCAGATTTCAAGGTCAAGGTCACGTCGCACGAACAAATTAATATGTCTATGCCAGTTCCCGGCCGAAAGTACCCCCAAATACCAAGTTTCATCGAAATCGGGTCGGCCGTTTTTTAGTTCATCGCGATCACACAGACACACACACAGATCTTCCAAAAATATATAATAGACTAGCATTTGGACCCGACTTCGTCCGGGCTGTTTCCCCTCTGCTTGTCGGCGAATTGCGCGAATTGACCTTGAATTGTCCATTTTGAAGGTCAAGGTCAGGTGGGGTCACGATTTGACCCGTCCAAAACACTGCCCGGACAAAAGTACCCGTCGAAATCCATCCGGTTTTACCAGATTTGACCTCGAATTGATCATTTTGAAGGTCAAGGTCAGGTCGGGTCACGATTTGACCCGTCGAAAACACTCAGTGGACAAAAGTAACCATATGTATAAAATTTCGTCGAAATCCCATCAAAATTCGCAATTTGTCCTTGAATTGACCCGATTTCAAGGTCACGTCGCACGGGCAAACGAAGAGGCTTACGACACTCCCCATACGAAAGTATCCCTAGACACTAATTTTCATCGAAATCCCGTGATACTCGGGCTTTCTACCTCGAAATGACCCGATTTCAAGGTCAAGTTCATGTCGCACGGGCAAATTAATAGCCCCATGCCACTCCCCGGCCGAAAGTACCCCCACATACCAAGTTTCATCAAAATCGGTTCAGCCGTTTTGGAGTCCACCGCGAACAGACAGACAGACACACACACACCCTGACAGACAGATTTCCCAAAATATATAATAGACTAGCAGGTGGACCCGATTTCGTCCGGGCTGTTTCCCCTCTGCTTTTCGGCGAATTGCGCGATTTTACCTTGAATTGTCCATTTTGAAGGTCAAGGTCAGGTGGGGTAACGATTTGACCCGTCCAAAACACTGCCCGGACAAAAGTACCCGACAAAAGTACCCGTCGAAATACATCCGGTTTTACCCAATTTGACCTTGAATTGATCATTTTGAAGGTCAAGGTCAGGTCGGGGTCACGATTCGACCCGTCCAATACACTCAGTGGACAAAAGTAACCCTATGTATCAAATTTCGTCGAAATCCCATCAAAATTTTCGATTTGACCTTGAATTGACCCGATTTCAAGGTCAATGTCACGTCGCACGGGCAAACGAATATGCTTACGACACTCCCCATATGGAAGTATTCCTAGACACTAACTTTCATCGAAATCCCGTGATACTCGGGCGTTTGACCTTGAAATGACCCGATTTCAAGGTCACGTCGCACGGGCAAATTAATAGGCCCATGCCACTCCCCGGCCGAAAGTACCCCCACATACCAAGTCTCATCGAAATCGGCACGGCCGTTTTCGAGTCCATCGCGAACACACACACACACACACAGATTTCCCAAAATATATAATAGACTAGCTGATGTGCCCGACTTGGTCCGGGCTATTCAAAAACCAAATTTCAAGTCGATAGCTCTACCCAGCCCGACGATGTCCGGGCTATGCAAAAACCAAATTTCTCTACCCGTTTCCGAGATCTGATCTGTGCATGCGCGAAGCTGTCGTCGCACGGGATCGGCGACCCGATAAAATTCGTATCCGGGGCAATATACATTCACATAGCAAATTTCAAGTCGATAGCTCCACCCGTTTCCAAGATCTCGTCTGCGCATGCGCGAAGCGGGCGCCGCACTGGATCGCCAATACGACGTTGACGACCGCCTGGTGAAACTACACACACGTACCAAGTTTCGTCCCGATCGGTCGAGAATCGTAGAGTTGTATACATGACATACATACATACATACAGACAGACAGAGGTCTTCAAAATATATAGGAGACTAGCCGATGAGCCCGACGTTGTCCGGGCTATTCAAAAACCAAATTTCACGTCGATAGCTCTACCCAGCCCGACGTTGTCCGGGCTATTCATAAACCAAATTTCAAGTCGATATCTCTACCCGTTTCCGAGATCTGGTCTGCGCATGCGCGAAGCTTGCGTCGCACGGGCTCGGTGACCCGATAAAATTCATATCCGGGGCAAGATACATTCACATACCACATTTCAAGTCGATAGCTCCACCCGTTTCCGAGATCTCGTCTGTGCATGCGCGAAGCGGGCGCCGCACTGGCTCGCCAATACGACGTTGACGACCGCCTGGAGAAACTACACACACGTACCAAGTTTCGTCCCGATCGGTCGAGAATCGTAGAGTTGTATACATGACATACATACATACATACAGACAGACAGAGGTCTTCAAAATATATAGGAGACTAGCCGATGAGCCCGACGTTGTCCGGGCTATTCAAAAACCAAATTTCAAGTCGATAGCTCTACCCAGCCCGACGTTGTCCGGCTATTCATAAACCAAATTTCAAGTCGATAGCTCTACCCGTTTCCGAGATCTGGTCTGCGCATGCGCGAAGCTGGCATCGCATGGGCTCGGCGACCAGATAAAATTCGTATCCGGGGCAAGATACATTCACATACCAAATTTCAAGTAGATAGCTCCACCCGTTTCCGAGATCTGGTCTGCGCATGCGCGAAGCTTGCGTCGCACGGGCTCGGTGACCCGATAAAATTCATATCCGGGGCAAGATACATTCACATACCACATTTCAAATCGATAGCTCCACCCGTTTCCGATATATCGTCTGCCCATGCGCGAAGCTGGCGTCGCACGGGCTCGGCGACCCGATAAAATTCGTATCCGGGGCAATATACATTCACATAGCAAATTTCAAGTCGATAGCTCCACCCGTTTCCGATATCTCGTCTGCGCATGCGCGAAGCGGGCGCCGCACGGGCTCGCCAATACGACAACGTCGACCGCCTGGTCAAACTACACACACGTACCAAGTTTCGTCCCGATCGAGAATCGTAGATTTGTATAAATGACAGACAGCCAGACAGACATACAAACATACAGAGGTCTTCAAAATATATATATGAGATATAGAACAGGTTGTGGCACCGAATCGCCTTCTAGTTAATACAGAGTGTGACTATATGTGATAAGTTGGTGGCTTCATATATGCTCAAATACCACAATATGTGATAATATGAGGAAAAAAATTGTCTGGGGAAACCGTTAGATTTCATACTATAATATATCATTGATGGTATCAGCGGGATCTTAGTCTATCGCAATCTATAGAGTGCAATAAATTGTTCACAGCAGAATGTCGGTGAGCAATATATTAAATAAGCCTATGAGTGACTTAAGCCAAACAATGTTCTCACTAAACAAACGTAGCTCTTTAATACCTTTTAGATCGGCAATATATTAAGATGCCGCGGTGTTTACGTTGCTCTTGGGACCGTAGCCTCGTGTATATCTAACTTTCTATTTGATCGCATCTGTCAAATTTTCGAATACTTTTATGAACGGAAGTTTCGCGTTCAAATTTATTATCTAATTAAATGTAATATCCTTATTTCGGCCAATTTGGCCGGTTACTTCATGTGACTTTTTCATCTGACGTGTGTGTCGGATAATTGATCTGGAGGATTTATGTAAATGTTAGCCCAAACTACATTTCCAAGTAACGATGGTTTTGTTGTCTATTTTGAGGAATAATACCGCGTCAGATGAATTCAGCCCAAATATGTTAACAGTTGTCGTGTCAAACATTCGGCAGTAGGTTAGCGTTATTTAGTATTTGTGGATGTCCTTTAACATGGGGAAAATAGACTACTGCGCTTGAACGAGCATGTAAATTTGTCGTTTTTAATGTACAGCAACTTGATAATCAATAACAGAGGCATTCTCTGTCAAATAAGGTCGCTCTATTTACGGTATTAATTGCGGAACTTTCTAAAGTAAACTACGCGTAACCGGATACATACGGTAGATTATAGAATGTGCCGGAATCGGCCTAATCGCCCCATGGCCAACTCGCCCAGTCGACGTGTGTCAATTCGGTACCTACTATAACATGTACCCGAGTCCGATTCGGAATAAAAGATGTATACGGGTGTTATATAGCGTTTGGTCCGTTGTTTCTCAATGAATATTATTGAAATTTGGTGTATATGTCCGGGCTGGGACATGGAATACAACAACGTTTGAATTGTTTTTAAATTTACAAATTTGTTGATTTTATTCAATTTTTTTTCGTTCTGAAAACACACTATAAAGTGTATATAATATAATAACGAACACGAGACATACATAATTTATAAACTGTTAACAAAAGATATCAAATTCAATACATGACAAAGATGACTCAGTGGAGTTTATAAAGTGAACATAAAAACATTGAGGTAAGAATCTTTTTAAGGAATGCAACTTTATTTAATGATAATAAACACATAAATTAAAATAACAAACATGAGACATACATGATTTATAAACTGTTAACAAAAGATATCAAACTCAATACATGACAAAGATGACTCAGTGAAGTTTATAAAGTGAACATAAAAATATTAAGGTAAGAATCTTTTTAAGCATTACTAAACCGTTTAGCACAGACCACAGTCCACTTCACTCATCCGATCATCACCAAACTTCATATTTATCTTGATATTGATCTATCAGATGAGAGCTATCAAATATATTTTTAATTTCATAGGAAAAAATGGTCGCCAGCGGCCATATTGCATTTACGTTATATTTTATCGCGTCATGTCGATATCTAGTATTACTTAGAAATTTCACCTTTCCAGATTCATAATTGCTCCATTGACTGTAACAGATGAAATTATTCCCCTCTTCGGATAGAGTGTCACTGAAACTTTATTTTGTCAGACTGTCTGTATAATCACTGATTATATATGGCAATAATCTGTAATAAGATGTAGCACTATTTTATTTTATATTTACATGCAGTGCTGTTTTTATACATCAATTCTAATCCCCCTAGATAATCATGTGATCGATCATACATCGCGCGAGGACCTGGTTGAATTAAGGGGGGTTTTATGGATCACTTCTGTCCTCAAGCTAGATTATACTTATGACATTTAATGGCATGTTGCTAACGTGGAGGGTTAGATATGCTTGAGAAACCACCACTCTTTAATTCACACCAAGTTCTCAGCTGTCATGTTCGGATATTAGAACCCATAGCCATGATATATGGTTTATTTTGTGTATACTAGTAATATAGTTATTTTCAGTACCTTTATATACCAGTACTGTGTATAACAATGCATATAAATTAATCCATGTATACATGTATATTGATTCAACGGATTCAGTGGTTTTGTCCATCAGTCTATCAAATTTGCGGAGAAAACATGGCCACAAGCAGTACACCCTGCTAAATTTCGAATTTGAATCAATTGGCGCACCCTGCAGCCAGCTTTTATTGGAGAACTTTTTCTTATGTGGATATTTTGGGTCACCGCTAGATGTGAGCCATATTTTGTTCTCAAACTGTCCTTGTGAAGACATCACTGCCAGCGGTGATCTTCAATTTTACTATTTTTATGGCTAAATAATTTGGTTGATCCTACAGACGACACCCTTGTCCGATCGTCATCAGATTCCACAATTATCTTCTGGATAACCAGGGTGAGAGTAATCTAATTTTCCCGAATTTCGTTAAAAAACATTACCACAGGCAGCAATTTGGTATCTTACTCTTTGATCCTCTTTTGCATGACTGAATTGTTTAGCAACTGTACAGACATATCCCTCATCTGGTTTTTATATACATGTATATCTCTTCATGCGGATAGCCAGTATTACGTAGGTACTTCAACTTTCTGCATTCCTGTCATCATTTGAAATATAAAAATTTACCTGATACATGCACCCTTCAAAATTTGTTTCGTCGTATCTATTTTAATGACCCGTATGGTAATATTGATACAGATATATTTGTCAAACATTTCTTTGTACAATATACAGGTATTTAGTTTGTAACTAAATCTAGAAATATATAATAGTAGCTCGTGGACCCCACTTCGTCCGGGATGTTCCCCTCTGATTTTCGGAGAAATGCGCGATTTAACCTTGAATTGACTATTTTAAAGGTGAAGGTCATGTCGGGGTCACGATTTGACCCGTCCAGAACACTCCCCGGACAAACGTCACGACAAAAGTACCCGTCGAAATCCGCCCGGCTTTATACCCGATTTGACCTTGAATTGACAATTTTGAATGTCAAGATCAGGTCAGGGTCATGATTTGACCCACCCGAAACACTCCTGGGACAAAAGTAACAGTAGGTATCAAATTTCGTTGAAATACTTCCGTTTTACCAGATTTGACCTTGAATTGATCTTTTTGAATGTCAAAGTCAGGTCGGGATCAAGATTTGACCCGTCCAAAATACTCCCTGGAAATAATTTCCCCTAGGTATCAAATTTCGTCAAATCTGTCCGGCAGTTTTCCCGGCCATAGCTAACAGACAAACAGACAGACAAATGTCCAAAATATATATTAAACTAGCTGATGTACTCGACTTCGTTCGGGCTAGTTAGGGATTTTTTTTGTGATCGCCTCCATCTGGACAGTACCCAGTATATACAGCGTCTGGCCAAACTATTGTTCAATTGGTCCAGAAACATGCCTATATCAGCACGTTCGAGAACATGGTCCCACGTGAAATTGGACCCGTCCATATTGCTCCCGGGATCGAAGTAGTCCTACACACAAATTTTTAGTCGGATCGGTCAAGGTCCAGAAACATGCCTATGAGCGAGGTCAAGTTGACACGTTAAATACCAAATTCGAGCAGTGTTAGAGTCTATAACACATACACACATGCATTCACGCATACACACATACATACATACATACAGACAGGTGTTTCAAAATGTATAATCGATAGCTACAACAATTCTATGGTAGATAGTTCACGGCCGACCTGATGCATGCATCTTAGTTTTCTTGTATATACTGACGTGTATACATTCCAAATGGTAATTACGATATTATATGTGTGTCTCCGGTCGTGCAGATTAACCACGGACATACACAGAGGCGGTGGAGGCGGGAGTACCAATTGTGCATGATGGGTACCTTATATATGTTGTATATATAATAGTATTCTAATACTGTCAAATTTTGAGTTCGCCTCCAATTTTGACTGTCAAAACCACCTAAATTTCACTCTCCAGCATGGGTCGTACTAATCGTTAGATAACGGCTACGTGTCTGTGTCACCTTGGTATATGCATCTTGACACCACATATTGTTTAGTGTGATACATAATATACCCCACCTACCAGTAACATCCCCGATCGTACTGAATTTACCTTCGATATCTCTTTGACTGAGTATCTATATAGTTTAACCTTACATATGTCCGCGTACAATTTACCTTATAAATGTCCGTGTACATTTAACCTCACATATATTTGGTCAGTTTGAATGTCTTATTACATAACATTAATTAGCCTTCTTCTGACCTATGCATTGCCATCGCAGACTGGTTTGTTTATCTTCCTCTGACCTCTGCCTTTTCCATGGCAGTCTGGTATGTTAACGAGTTTCGGCGAGGCATTCCAATGATGATATAAAACCATGAGTGAATTGGGAACTGGGGGAGTCCTGAGAACGGGAGACCTGACATTGGAGTATCGCTCATTTTGAATGCATGGATATTCACCATGAAGTCCCGACTCTAATTTACACACTTGTTGGTCTCCATCACGTGATGTGCTATACCAAATAAAGAAATAATCTCCACTGATTACCAGGTCGTCACACTCAACTCGTCACTTACTACTAGACCACCACATCGGCCCAGGTTGTTGGCATACCCCACCATGTAACAAGTGTAAACCTAGCTCTGATGAATACATACCGCTACTGAACTAACGGTTCGTACAGTAATGCCCTAATTAATCGACTCCATAACCACAGCAGAATTATGAGTAACTTTTCAGGATTTAGTCGGAAATATGGCTTGTTGCCATTCATCGGAAAGCTCCCCCCCCCCCCCCCCCCCCCGTACGTGTCCAACGATATTTGCCCCGTGTTTTCGTCGGGGGAATGCATGTATATGTGCCGTAGAACGGAATAATTAAGACACCACTAGAGTGTGTTAGCGATTTACCAAGACAGCCCTGTACCAAGATGTACACCATGTACACGATTTTTTGTCCCTGGAAACCGATTTTTGAAGTACGGATCATGTTTTTTTAAAGGGTTGCAAAAAATGACAAGTATATATATATATACGCTCTTTCTCGAGTACGCATTCGCTATCGTGGTCCCCGATAGATTCACGCTGCGAATTCATCGCAGCATTATACATGTCGCGATTACCACACCGGTTCATGAATAGGTAGATAGATATTTTTATTTTTGGTGCGATGCAAAAATAAAAATATACAAACGGTCCTACAAATTAATTGGACCATGTAGTGTTACATTATGTTTGTATACAGCATTTGATAACAGAAAAATCTAAATGGTGTCGTTCATTAATATGAATGTTCATTTCAATTAAATTGATAGAGCAAATTTTAATTTGATGAAATATGTAGATGTTTTAGAGAAGTGGTGTTTATATATAATAAGATTCATCCATCGCACCGAGGATAGCATTGAAAAGTCTGTCCCATAAATGGGCTGACTTGTTTCAACAATGGTCCTCGGGTTAATAGACGTTATCAAGATTTTATAGAATGTCTAAATTTACAAAGGACCAAAGGAAAATATTGATTAATACTCAAACTTCAGAAGAATATATTTACATGCATGGTTATTTATACTATAGGAAATAGTTGTATATTCGCTCTCTTTTGTTACAATATATTAATCTACGGAGAATACAATAATAATCCAGTACTTGTATACTACGATAAGAGCTCTTGCTACTCAATTAATCCATAAGTTTCAATATGTAGCTTCGATGCTGCAAGAGTGACTGAAAATTTGCCATTACCATCAACATTGAAATAATAATAACTATGCGCCACCTCAATTCAATTCAATTCAGTTTATTCTGGAGCCAATACTAGACCTTACAGATGTGTATAAGTAAATACAATATATATGGTCGTTACATGTATAAATGTATGTGTATGACATAAAATAGAAATGGGGTGGTCGACATTCGTTTACACTGTATCAGATCGACAGGCTGGTGGTACTAAGCCTCAGGGGGAACTAAATATCTCAAGGACCTTCTTAATAAATACTGACGGGAGTTAATTATAGAGGCTGATTTATAAGTGTTTGGTATCTGGTAGAGTACGTCCTACAGATAAAAAAGATCTCCCTGAAGGATTTATATCAATTCAATAGAGGTAAAATATAATAATTCTAAGCCGGTAACGTCCTTGTTTTCACGGCTACAATTTACGCTTCACTGAAGATTCTATTGGTAAATGTTACTCGGGAAGAGAGTCACATAATTATATAGTAGGCTATGGACAAAAGAGTGAAGCCAGACGCAATAAATAGATTTTACACCTAAAAATAAACTGGATTTTCATCATCTTTTTATCTTCTACCATATAACCGCTGTCGTGAAAATTTTGCAAACAAGAATACATTTTTATATGACTGTCTAATTTTGTCATTGTCATCATAAACATTAATACATATAGTATAACATGTGTATATCCATATAGTTTCCAATAATTATGTTAAAACAAAAACAAAAAAACGATAAAGTCTTCTGTCTCAACAATGAAGATTAAGAGTAGCTTTAAGGCCTGTGTGCTGTTGTCTGTACTGATACTACAGACACATTACTGTATGGATACAAAATTACGCACGTGCGAGTTCCTATCAGTTCCAAACAATTCATTAAAATCTAACTAAATATGATTGATAATCGATGCATATATATATGATTAGATCCGATTCCAATTCCACTATTTGCACTGTGCTATAGGCTCTTCTCCGAGATTTGACGTGATGGAATTATCCAGGTTGATTCTCCGTTCTGACAGCCCCATTTGTCTTACACTAAAACATTCGCGATTTGAATCGACCCTGTGCATCACATAAGTGAATCTACTAAACAGTTGCAAGTCACCGAAACGTGATTACCAGAGCATCTAAATCCATAATGTGATCGAATGTAGGCTCCGATTATTAGGGAGGTTTCGATTAAGCACATATAACTTCGCTCGTTAGAAATATCAGGCTTTACCATCCTACCATCATGCGCCGATATATAGATCGTGGTCGATGGTAGAACAAATGTAGCGTACTTCTACGGTAAATGAACAATTTGCATTCCCGGGTGCTCCATAAATTGAAAATTATATAACTGCATTGTCTGATGTGGCTTAATAATGACCAAGTATCGTCACAGCAGAATGTCGGTGAGTAATATATTAAATAAGTCTTTGAGTGACTTAAGTCAAACAATGTTCTCACTAATCAAACATAGCTCTTTAATAACTTACAGTTTGATTTTCTCAGATCCGCAATATATTAAGATGCCAACTGTTTTCTTAATATTTCGATGTTATCGCGTTTGGGTAAAGGTAAAAGTTAAACGCCATCATTACACATATGCTGTTTGTCAGTCGCATAAATGGGCCGCATTTGAAAATTCACATACACAAAACAATGCTAATTTATTCCATATTTAGATAGTATTTGATGAAATAGCTCGTTTCGAATAACATATGGGTGGGCATGATGTCATTTTACATTATTTAAATAAATATTTGGGCCTATATATGTATATATAAATTAGTGGTAAATATTCATGATATTCGGGTTAGGCAAGCAACAATATTCGATGCGCGAGCCCTTGCCAAATTTGCACATATATCGACGGTGTAATCATAACACTTTTAGTCATTTAAATACAATTTCTGCAAACTGATGATTTTTTGCGTTTGGGTACTGACTATCGATTTTGTTTGGGTAATGCGCTGGCATTAGTTCTGTCCATGTGACACAATCAAATTGACGTGAATACGCGAATAATACACCCACTGTCATTCTAAATTGCGTATATATTGGTATATTGAAAATAAAAATTGTCATTACCCAAACATCACTACCCAAACGCCTTTTTGTGGATTATGCAATGGCGCGTTGTGGTAATGACGCGTTTGGGTAATGACTTTCACTTCGTCGTGCCATTATATTTCGAATATTTTCCGACCACCGAAATCAACTAATTTAATAACAAATTTACATTGTGCGTGTCAAAGACAGTTTGATCATCTACCTCCAGCTTTACAATTCAAATTATCTGCATTCAACATCAAAGCTGCTTCATTACCCAAACGCTCTTTCGCGTTTGGGTGATGACGCGTTTGGGTAATGACGATTTTCATTTCGTTACATGTATACTTACATGTATATTTCAAATATCTTCTACCCACTTAAAACAACTAGTTTATGCGCGAACTGACCTTGTGTGCGTTCAAGACACTTTGCCCTTCACCGAGTGCGTATATAAAATTCAAATTGCATGCGTTTTGTGTAAATAACGCCGAATAAACTTACTATTTCGATTCCGCGTTTAAAAGTCGGAATTATAAAAAAATTCACAATGAAATAGAACTAATGTTATTTCTTTTCGATAAAACATAAAATTCGTTGCTCGCTGCAACTCAATACAAAAATACAACTGATGTTTATTGTTAAAAGTACAAGTCGTCGTTAGCATACGTTTGGGTAATAATTTTTGAGAATGGGATAGGTTTTTAGAAGGTTGTGTGAGCTTTTTGCTAGCATCATGTTTATTTTCTTCACAAATTTCAAATTTTATGGCATTCTGTGCACAATTCCACACCTGAGTGTGGATCTATTTTGAGAAAACAAGTGTGTCGGAAAATAGAGGAAATCCTAGTAATTTTATGGCGCATGGTTGGGACATGATGTTTCGCGGTTTTTTTGCCGAGTGTAGTCAATGCAAAGATAAGTGTTGGAACATCGATACCCCAACCAGAAATGTTTCTAATTAATGCTCGTAATGTCAGCTACAAGGAAATACACATCTCCTGTCCATAGGGCAGCTCTTGTCTTCTATATGATGAAATAAGATCGTGTGACACGGTTTTGCTCATTTACGGTAGAATCACCCTGTAGTCAGTTGACGAATTCAGCATAACACCGAGTGTGAATAGTTATGCACGAGTAGTGGTCATATTTAATCCTTTAGTGTTGCGTGTTTCGTGTCTCATTGCCATCTATAACGAAACCATTGTGTTGTACCGACTTCTTTGGAAATAGAACATAGTTGTCGGACTACTGAATAATATTTTCCCGCCTGGGGCGCTCTTTGTTCACAACATATGAGGACTAGACTAACAAAGGCAACGCCAAGCGTGGCATATACCCCGACGCTCAGTTTAGAGAGTGGGCAATACTAAATAGTTGTATGGATGGAGAATTGTTTTTATTTTCTAAACCCATGAAGTGGGAATCATTTCCCATTAAAATGTGCTATCAATACACCAAAGCACAACCAAATCCAATGATCCATGACCATGTTCATGCGGATACAAAATTCATAAATTCCCATGTCAAACAAGTGCTTCAAAAACTTTAAAGTCAAACAAGGGCCGTAAATTTGGTAAAATTGAATAGACGAAACGTGTAGTAAATCGGTATCCTTTCCCTGAGCTGTGTTATCACCATGCCGAAGGACAACGAAATCCGATAATTAACAACCGAGATACAAAGTGATATGTTAGGACGGATGGACAGACGGACGGACATTTCTAAACCAAACAAGGGCCATAATGAATGGTCGAAATCCGTATTATATGGATATATGGATATCCTTTCTCCCAACCTGCATGTGTTATCATCATGCCAAAGAACAACGAAATCCGAGTTATAAAGTGATATGTTCGGACGGACAGACGGACGGACGGAACACTCGGCTATATGCCCCGAACCTCCTACGTGGGTCGGCGGCATAATAAAGAACGCTCTATGTATTACTCCATGTTGCAGGTGTAGACCGGGTCCTGGCTTTCTTTCTACATTATATGATGTGATATAATTATTAACTGAACAGCTACAACATTATATACGCGCATCCGAGTATCAGTTCCAAGCAATTCATTCAAATCTAACTAAATATGATTGATAATCGATGACTATATATGATTAGATCAGATTCCAGTTCCATTATTTGCCCTGTGTTATAGTAAAGGCACTTCTCCGATATTTGACGTGATAAAATGATCAGAGATGTTTCTCCGTTCCGACAACCTCATTAGTCTTGCTCTGAAAAACTCGCGATTTAATCACAACATGCACGAATACCGACGTCGTTTATGATTTCTTTATAGCTTTCAATGTTGGTCCCTCGTAGTGTTTTGCAACCCGGCGTCAATCTGATTTGAGATGTAATTTAACCCTGTATCTACTTATATCATTCAAATATATAAGTTTACACTGGAATGACATATTATTGCACACCCAATAGCTTATTTGTGCGGAATACAGAAAAATAAAGATGAATTCAAAACGTTCAATAAAAGATCGTGTATTGTTCTAGAACAATACAAACCGATTACGTCAACAACGTCTTTGGCGACGTCAACTTTAACAGCAAATTTCTTCACTAAATTATGAAGTATAGCATTTGTTCAATTAAATGAAACAATATCAACCTATTTAAATGTTAGTATATTATAATCCACAATCTTCAAAGTGTGCAATAAACATAGAACAACACAACACTGTGAACATGTTAACGTTATTGCACTCGTTTGTCGTCCTGCGAGGTAAAACTCGAACCCCCGGTTCTCGTTTTACCATCGCGTCACAACAAACGCGCACAATAACGTTATCATGTTCACACACTTTTGTCGTTCTATCTATTTATTCATTTGGATATTCCGGAAGGAATTATACGTAGATATAACAATAAACGTGCAGAAGGATGATCGGGATATGTTCAGATAAAAACCACCTATGGTCGTTTGTTGAACTTATTATTTTAACATTTTCTAAGGTAGCTGCACGTCAAAGCGTATTTAGTAAAGAATTTGTTAACCATGCATGTAATATTGGTCATGTGACAATACTTGCATTACCTGCGACCATCAATGCTGAAATTTAATTTCCACCTTAACCCTTTACCCAACAGAACGGCCCTGTGCCAATGCATTCTCTTATATATGCGAGTCGACCATAGGTCGCCTCGCATATATAAGAGAATGCATTGGCTTAACACATTAAAAATTATAAAATTGTTAAAGAATGTAAGAAAAAATGGTAAAAAGTGTTTAAAAAAGATTTGTTTTAGGCCAATGCATTCTCTTATATATGCGAGGCGACCTATGGTCGACTCGCATATATAAGAGAATGCATTGGCACAGGGCATAACTGTAACTATCACAATGTGGTCAATGAGCCGGTTCCAATGATATCCATATGTGTATGGTTCTATTGAGACAGACCCAAGATATTTTAGGTTGTTGAAGCTTTATCTGGCAGGTTTTGGCCGGTTTGTTGGGTAAAGGGTTAAACTGGCATGGCTCATTCAAAACTTACATGCAATGTATACGTATACATTGGTAAGTGGGGCAGTATAATATGTCTAAAAATAACGATATACTTTTTATATAGTCTGAAAAAATGAGATCGAAGTCAGCAATTTTCGAGCTGTAGTCTATAAACCGTCTCTTCAGATGTTCTGATAGCTGCTATCTGGAACGCATGCTGTGGATGAACTAGATAGTTGATGCAGGAGTTAAACCCCTGTCACACTCCGCTGCGATCAGGCCGGCGCTTGCGTTGCGCTGGAAAATTATCAAAGCGCCAAGCTAAAGGCATTAAGGTATCCAAGAACCGATTGGTGACGCAGTTGACACTGGCTAGGACGGGAGAGGGTCCCCATGATCGCCCCTGAGTGCCAGAGCGCCGCACTTGTTTTGTGCATGCACAAAACAAGCGCAGAGGTTCGGCGTTCTGACCAGGACGCAGTACTGTCACCGTGACAGCGAAAACTCAGCGAGGTGAGCGTCCCGTTGGCGTAGCAAGGATGCATACAAGCCACTCGTGGTCGCAGTAAGAAACCAATCTTGTCCTCTACAACTGCAGTAAGCTTAAAACCCCTGTCACACTCCGCTGCGATCAGGCCGGCGCTTGCATAGCACTGACAAAGTACAAAAATATGAGTAACACGCAGGAGGAGCGCGGACAACTATGCAGCTTATCACGTTTTTATTGCGCTCTTATTACGACCCATTGCGTTTCTACTTTGTCAAGTCTCACGCTCTCACGCCCTCTCACTGTGCTTCATCTAAGCTATAAACGTCCTTAGTGCGTTAGTGTGTTCGCGCTGTCGGTAGCCAAATTAGCCAATGGCTAATCTTTTTCGAATTTGGCTAATAAAAATTTCATTTGGCTAAACTTTTGGCTAAATTTTTTTGACCCCAAATGGAGACTGAAAGCATGGAGTCAGAAAGCTAATTAATAAAAGCGCTCAATAGATCGACATTTCAAGACAAAGTTAGATGACGAAAGTATTTCATTATTTTCGTACTTATGAAATATCGTTCCGTAGCAGCAAAAGGTAAGCTCTAACATTTAGTGATGTGAACGATCTAGTCCGAAAACAACGAAAGTGAGAATATATCGCCGACTGTACAAAGGGAAACCCGATCGCGGACAGTACAAAGGCAAAGCTGATCGACAACTCTATCAACCAAGCAATCACAAAGTGATATGCAATCATATTTAGTGTTTTAATCTGGAGAAAGATTACGTCACTCTGCACGAAACAGCAAAAGGTCATTATTTACCATTTAATCCCCTAATCCCACATTGTCTGTCTCGCATTGTTTATGATGACATTGTATTTATGACCGTCGAGGTTTATGAGCACCAATTGTAAGACAATAGCTTAATCAGCCAAAGTGGATCACGTCAGATATTTTGTGGCTATTTGTCGTCAATATCGATACAGTTAAAATAATATGCATGCTTTTATGACAGATTGTAATTTGATAATTGCGTAACAATATTAAGTTATTAGTTTCCAGACGTCACTTAGATATTTTCGCAAGGATAAATATTTAATGATTTAAAAAAAGATATTGATATAAAACAAAACAAAAATTAAGGACAATCCCGGGTTACCCCCCCCCCCCCCCCCCCCCCAAATCAATCGTTCACATAAAGATTAAATAAATTTTTAATAAATGATGTATATAAAAATACTTCTAGTTCATCAAAATTATTTAAATTATTGTGTATTTTACCTGTGTCTGTTAGATTTTACGTTTTAGTCATTAATTGTGAACCGACCAGAAAACGATGATTTAATTTGGCTAAAAAAAATTCATTTGGCTAATAAAATTTTCATTTGGCCAAACTTTTGGCTATAGTTTTTTTCGGTCCAGCGCGAACACTGTCCAAGTCGCTGTCATCGTGTTGCTAGTACGTTCTCAATAAGTTTGCAAAACGTTCTCTGCGTGGGAGTATAAATAGCGCCTCATGCGTTCTCCAGTCATAGTCAGTTTTTAGGTTGTGGGATTTACCCAACAATCCACAATAGACTAGTTGTCTATGTTCCAATTATATATGTTCCGGATATATAGTCATAATTTAAATTGAGCATATGTTTCGGTTCACTTGTCCACTATAGTATGATAGTGATAGTGATAACGCGGAATTTCGTCAGGGAACAGCGTGGCTAAATAGATCGGCATAATATATGCCCTTTTTATTTTTGAATGGCATGACCTATATGGAGGCCGACAGCACCATTTCCGTGGTTATTTATGCCTGTTTACATGTAACACATGTATATGCGGAATACATTGGATTCCATTTTGGTGCCACTTCACATGCACTATTCTTATTGCGTATTCCATGTTATATATGTGCCACATCCGTGACGGAATACATGTACATCGGATTCCAGTTTAAATTTGCATATTTATATGCAAACTCCGATGGTGTGGGTGAGCAGATCGCGTTTCAAAGTAGGATCGTACTGTAAACCTGCTGCAAACGTTGGAAGAACGCCATTTGTCACGCTTGGACGTATCAAGAGAGCCTTATTTGCAGTGGCAACATCATGTGGACGTTCTATGATCGGGAAGCAGTCCATAACACCGCGTGGCAGCGCCATAAGAGCGCAATAAGGTCGAGAGAGAGACGAAAGATATGATTTCTTACTGCGACCACGAGTAGCTTGTATGCATCCTTGTTACGTCAATGGGACGCTCACATCGCTCGCTTTTCGCTGCCACGGCGACAGTACTGCGCCCTGGTCATGGGGACCCTCTCCCGTCCTAGACAGTGTCAACTGCGTCACCAATCGGTTCTTGGATACCTTAATGCGTTTAGCTTGGCGCTTGCTACCTTTTCAGCGCAATGCAAGCGCCGGCCTGATCTCAGCGGAGTGTGACAGGGGTTTAATCGGACAACTAGTGGACAACATTATAGTCTATTGTGGATTGTTGGGAATATTCCCACAACCTAAAAACTGACTATGACTGGAGCAAGCATGAGGCGCTATTTATACCCACGCAGAGAACGTTTTGCAAACTTATTGAGAACGTATACTAGCAACACAGTGACAGCGACTTGGACGCACTAAGGACGTTTATAGCGTAGAGGAAGTACAGTGATAGCGCGTGGGAGCGTGAGACTTGACAAAGTAGAAACGCAATGGGTCGTAATAAGAGCGCAATAAAAACGTGATAAGCTGCATAGTTGTCCGCGCTCTGGCAGCGGGTGGAGCGAACAAGTCAGATTTCATTTGGCTTAATTAGTTCCTCGTTTGCTAGAGCGTCGGTACGAGTGATTTGAGCGGTCTGTAACCTTAATTGGAAGCAACCGCCCTCGTGCTGATGCCGGCGAGTGAGACGGTTTTGGATTAGGCTTAGTGCGACGGACAATGGAGCTAATCCCTGACGCCGCGTTAGCAGCAATAGAGAGATCTCAAATTACGGACATTGTTAGCTGGAATCTCCAGTCTAACAGGGGTTATTTGACTCTCTGTGTTGAATTTCGGACGGGAGATGCTGGAAACCAGAGATCTTCCACCCGGAGCAAGACCAAGACCAGCCGTACCATGAAAGAGGAGCCTCCTAAGAAAAAGACAACAGCTCGAAGGAGAAGGGACGCAGCCAGACGGGCGAAATGGAAGAAAAAGATGGGGGTGACCGTTGATCGACCGGTCACCCCTCCCCGTGTGGCTCAGCCGTCTATAGTCATATCCGGCGGGTCAAAGTTGTCTGAGAGACGCCCAGACGACTCGACCTGCATGGAGACTGACGACATTGAACCAGCTAGCAGGGACTCCGTGGATCTGCCGGAGGTCCCTGCTGTCGTCGTCGAGGCTTGCGGAGACAGGGACGTGGATACCACCCCAGATGTTCCTGCCGCCAGCTTCGACGTGGAACTGGACAGCTTTACACCTCGGACACCGGATTACCAAAACATCCCGGTGTCCCCCAGCTCCACCAGCACCAACAACAACACCAGCGCCAACGTCAGCACTCAATCCACCTACTCCATCAGTTCGAATGCTGAACAAGCGGTGATCGAGGCCATGTCCCTTAAGTGTAAGGATCCCGTCGAAAAGGAAAGCTACATCCAACCGAATGAAAAAGAAAGCAAAGAAATCAAAAAAAAAAAAATAGATCATTTTCATTTTCACCTCACCAATCTCATGTTAATGTAATACCATTACATGTATCCTCATTAAATTTCAAGTGGGTTGTAGGAGAGGGGTTCCGCCCCTTTCAAATCATCCCGGGAAAGTTTCCCAAACCCACCATAGTAGTTGTCCGCGCTCCTCCTGCGTGTTACTCATATTTTGGTACCTGTTCAGCGCAATGCAAGCTCCGGCCTGATCGCAGCGGAGTGTGACGGGGCTTTACATGTATTGTGCTCACGGGATTATTTGCAATTTACGAACATGTGTGAGGTGTTGCTATGCCGAATGTTGTAGTAACTGACGAGTTATGTGGTAGCTCACGAGCTCTGTAGTAACAATCACCGAGTTATGTAGTAAATGTAGTAATAACGTACGTTTCGTATTTTTTTTAGAAAGAATGAATCCTCCACATTGGCTTGTTTAAGGCGATATCACCATTGACAGTGTGAGTCGCGTGGGTAATGATGGAAATAGGGGAAATGGTCAAACTCGGGTTTTAAACATGCTCAGACGATGATATTTGGGTCTGGTGAACTGAAATCTATACTATTAAAACTCAATATTGTTTGTTTTGCTTATATCCGACTTGTTCTGTAGCTCATTCAAAAATGAATGACGAAGTTCGCATAAAAACATAATGTCGACTAAAAGGCGTCGTCGTAGTTTCATACTAAGCGGCTTTTTTTATATTAAAATAGGTGTCGGCTAAACTTGAAAGTGCAAAAAATGATAATACAAAACTTGACGATTTTAAATACATAACTCGAGAGCTTGTTTTTTTTACTACACAGCACGCTGATTTTTTTGACTGCAAAAATCGTGACCTCGCTGTTTGTTGCACATAACTTAGTGTCCCCTTGAGTCGTCTGAGGTCAACGGTACCTATCTGAAGTCATCTAAGGTCATTCCGCGTGTCATGTTACCTATGTACAAAGATTTTGCCACATAACGTGCTTTATTGATTATTTAATTATAATTTATTAACTCACATTTAAGTCATCTGAGGTCAAAGGCGCGTATCCTATGACATCCCCTGCTCAGGTGACCCATGCATACAAATATTCCTACATATCTTCTAAGTTGATAAGGAATGTTCTCAATTATTTATTATTGTTCATTGAAGTAGTCTGATGCCAAGGACACTTATCACGTGACACCACTCAGGTCAATTTATCCCCGTGTATCAATTTTTCAACGAACCGATCGGTCGAGAAACTGCGGAGTGCCGAAGGACGAACATCAAGTTGAGCTACAGCGTCATTAACGTCCGCCACACACAATCTTACACAAATGAACATTGAATTTACTATATAATATTGTTTAACGTCCAAACGGGTCTCAGAAAAGAAAAACAATGTAGCTGCAAAACACGATGATTTTCTACTATACATAACTCGTTAGCTTATTTTTTTACAACATAACTCGTTGAATTTACTGCATAACTCGTGAGCTATCTCAGATCTCGGCGATTGTTATTACATAACTCGTTAGCTACCACACAACCCGTCGGTTACTACAAAACTCGTGACCTCGCTGTTTACGAGACGGTGTCCAGCGATGGTCTGGAAAATGGGGCAACTGAGAAAACTGGGACCAAATTCGAGAGGGAGCATGCACGTACAATCCAACCTGTCTTCCAAAAGAAAAAAATATTACTTCAAATATCGATGATTGTCAACTACATAACTTATTACGCCCTCCGGGTGTATATTAATGTAGAAATGCTTGATACCTATGGCCGCGGGTTTTTTTATTTATAGATAAGGGTTTTTTTGGGGACGCATTAAATGTTGTAGTGCGATCCCGAGTCCGGTTGTTTTGGGACGCATTAAAAGTTGTGGTGCTACCCTGAGTCCGGTAAAAGGTGTAGTTGTTTCTTAATTGTTATTCGGATGCCAAAAAGTGCAAGGCGATTAATTCTGACGGGAATTCACACGTTAACCATTAGCGCGCTGTGCGTTATTTGTTTCTATTGATCTTTAACCTGCTTTGTTGCATTGTTATTTGAACATCTTTCGTTTATTTTCGCGTAACATAAATCGAAATGCTATCTACTATTATAATGCACCGGGATTTGACGATTGTATAAGAACTTTAATTCGAACATGAATCCGAGGTGTTTGTTCATATCGGTGTTTAACATGTTATTTAATATCGTTTAGTGAACTTTTTTATTTAGTTATACGCGACAAATATCGGCATGTTATATTCTAAATGAATTGGGATGGTTACTCCGTGCTGTTTGTATATATTGACTTTTCATTTGTTTGTATATATTCGGTATATATCGGAGCTATGAATAGAGATGTTATTAAGAAAAGTTCCAACACTAACCCTTCACATTGGTTGTTTAATATACAATGTGGCCTAATTATAAACATCATTTTTATTTATGTGTACCGATGATATATCAGAATGCTATATGAATTGAAGAATGTTGAGAAACTACCCCCCCCCCTCCTGAGACCATGTTTTAATTGATACTCATGTGGGAGGGGCATATTATAATATTTTAATTGACCTTCATGTGACTATATTGTATTTCTCTTCTCCCCAGTGGGACCGTAACTGGGATCAACACTGATGACACCATATTTTTATTTTAATTAACCCTCATAATGGGACAATATATTTATTCTTTAATTAAGTAACGTTACCATATTTTAATTGACCTTAATGGGACCATATTTCAATTAATCCCGATGGGTCCATATTTGTATTAACCCTTATGGGACGATATTTTAATATTAACAATCAAGGTACAATTTTAATTAACCATCACGGGGCCATATTTTTTATTAACCCTGATTGGACGATATATTAATTAACCCTCATGGGACCATATTTTATTTAACCGTGATGTGACCATATTTTAATTTACCCTCATCGGATCATATTTCAATTAACCCTCTCTGTGTTTGACGATATTTTAATTTACCCTCATGGAACCATAGATGTATTTTAATTAATCATTTATGAGAGGTCATATCAGGAGTGCATTACCTGAGGCATTCTTAGATCAGCATTACGCCCTCATAGGGTGTATATTGGCAAGTATATCTGACCCCTGCTCTCTATGTGTGTTTACACTGTAGCCTACTTCAGCTAGTTTACTATAAAGTTAATATACAAGGTTGTGTACAGTATATGTGGGTTTTTTTGTACGAATCCAGTTTGTGGTGAAATGCAATATGACTTTTCACCACAACATGTACGAGTACAAGAAAACAATTATACTGTACACAACATTTAACTAGAATGCACTCAGAGAGATGCCAACGTGCGCAAAAATGTAATAAACAATAATTAAAAAAATAATTTCACTGTATTTTACTTAATTTATTTAATTTAATTTAATGCTAGCAAAAAAAGACAATTACCATTTCTCATTTCATCACAGATATACGGAAGCATGGATGGATTTTATTTTTGTAAGTGGCGGCTCCATGCTTCCGTAGATAGCAGCCAATATGCAACAATAAATATCAACAATTAATCAATAATTAATCAATAACGATCATTTTATGTAATAATAAACTCTTCAAACGGTGTTTGTGTCAACAAATGCGTTTTGTTTTGTGTTACGTCATTCGTCGTATTTGACCCGGAACTCGGCTGAAGGTTAGGCTATATTCAGCCTATTGCGTCGAATTACGAAATCGCGTTTTGAATGTCTCTCTTTTCCCGCACGATAAAAAGAGGTCTTCGCACGAACCAAAAATGATAAAACTTCCCAATTAAAAGTAAAAATACCCAAATGAAGGAGTCTATGTAGGTCCCGAAGGAGTCTATAGACTCTTTGATGTAGAGTTCTGAAGGAGAAAATGTAGGTCGATCTATTTTTGTCATAACTCTGACGTATTTTGACCTGGGAGAAAAAATCGAAATCGAGGCTCACTACGAGCATGCCAGTTTTAAATATAGAAACAGGGAATCCCGACAAATGGCGATATCGGCGACAAACAAATAATCGAAAACAACACATAAAATAAACATAGCAAAAACGCGGCACAGTAAAAATGTCAGAACGCCACGAGGTTTTACGTCATTTTTGGTGACGTCATGGAGTGAAACGGAGTAGGGTGACACCAACCTACGAATCTGTCTGATCGCCATACTGTTGCGCGAGCGCACGTAATAATGACATTTTTATTATCCATCTGTATTTTTATCCAAATGACGTCCCGATAATTGTTTATAAACGTCATACATGTAGTGGAGTCGGTTTTGCCTAATCAGAAATAGCGTTAGTTAAGAGATGGGTAATAATATATAATATTGCATCAAGTCCAAGCTGGTCTTCGAAAAGAAAAAAAATGTTAGTACAAAATTCGACAATTTCCTACTACATAACTCGTTAGCTTCTTTTCTACTACACAACTCGTTGATTTGCACTACACAATTCGTGACCTCAAACTACTACTTGTTGAGTTTACTATATAACTCGCAAACTACCACAAAACTCGGCAATTATTACTACACAACTCGTGAGTTACCGCTTAGATCGTCAGTTACTACAAAGCTCGGCGTAACAGGTGTGATTGATGTTCAATATCGGGACACAATCGATATATGTCCTTGTAAATTTCAGTTATAAAAAGAGTTTTAACCCTTTCAGTGCCAGGTCCGATTTTTGTATCAACCCATATACCCTGTGCCAATGCATTCTCTTATATATGCGAGTCAACCATAGGTCGCCTCGCATATATACGAGAATGCATTGGCCTAACAATTTTTCATCATTTGTTATTATTTTTAACAATTTTTTCAATTTTAATAATTTTTTCATATATTCTTTAACAGACTTATTTTGTAGGTTTAGTGCCAGGGAATCTTACGTTTTTCATGGGCATCATAATTATTACTATGAATACTTGGTGATAGTTTTGAGTTATAACATGCCCCTAAGGTTTTATCCAGTTTGTTTTTAAATTCGCTATATCATGCTTAAGCATACCCAAACAAAATTCAACCCGAAAAAATCTAAAAACAAAACAAAAACAATTTGTTTTTTATTTTTTTAGGGCCGATTTTACAGACCGTAAATTAGGGCCGATCTCATCGGCCCCTGGAACTGAAAGTGTTAAAGATTACTGATTAGTTCATGTGAATTTCTTCAGCTCATGTACTTAGTTTATCCCGTCAGACACAAGTTTATACATGTTTTGAGCAAATTAAACGGGTTAGAGACTTGATTGATGACGTAAGTTCCTGACGTAGTTACAACGTTCTCTTTTCCTCGGTACAGGAGCAGAATACTGTATAGCCGAGTTGGCAGCCCGTGTGGACGGAAAACATCTGAGAGATCTAGCCATCACGCCATCACTGTTGGTTGAAGTTGGTCGAGCATGTGGACATTTTGACAAGTGCATGCAGGTGAATATATATTGGCATTGTCTAGTATTAATCTGGGGGCGGTGTTCAGGAAATATTACCAAACGACAACTAATACAAGTTCAACATGATTCCTATACATTGGTGGTGACATGTTCTGGTCGTACGCTGAACAAACGACATTTTGTCGTTTTGCAGAACTTATTATCTGAACATATCCTAAGGAACTATACTCATACATGAGTATTTAATAAAGAATGTTGTCAACTGCCTCGCGATGCGTTCACTGTGGATGCAGCTGAAAATAGTATAAGTTTTTTTTTAACCATTATTATATACACCAACAAGAACACGGAGTAATAGAGCAAATTTCATATATTCTTATTTACTTTATCAATACTTCTGCAGTGACGATATTCCGCATGTCAGTTTTGTCAACAAACCCTGCGATTTGTCACGAACAATAACTCTAGAATGCGGGCAAAATTGAATATATTCAGACAGGGGTCGCTGCGTATTTCGTCCATTAACTTATTTGCAAAAGCAATGGCTGGATTAAAGTCCCTCTACGTTCTTTTTCTATAGGTATTAAAACAAAATAAGGCATTACTTGACATAAATTGTCTTGCAAATGAGTAAACTCTTTATACAATGTCAATGAGAAGCGTTTTAGGTTATATATATTTTTAATAAAACAAAAATTAAATCTGCCTTTAAGTCAGTAGTCCTTGAGTTGTTGGTATCGTGCTTGCATATCGCATTTTCATTATTTATCATTATTTTTCAGGATTTCAGTCACCCCGGATTTGAGGACCAGAATCGGCATGCGAACCTTCACCGCCTCCCATACATTAGGCACTGGGCGAACACCGTGGTGGACGAGACTGTCAGGAAAGTCGCATCTGACGTCATTTCCGCTTACATAGACGAGATTTATCCACTTCTGACGTTTTACCAAAAGGGTCAGTAAAGGTTCATGCCGTCTACATGTATGTGGATGTGGCATATACACGCGCGTTTGTTCGATGTTTTAACTATTACCACGCTAAAATGTTGTAGCCTTAGAGTTTTGCGCCAAGGCAGTTTTAACAATCTGAGTATAGACGTTCACGGTCATATTTTATACATAATAATTGTGAATTTGCTCACCGCGCAAAACAAAATGAAAATTACTTGCTACCAATCTCTCTGGTATCTCACATTCCTCGCTAAATACAACATAGTAATATGTCGAAAACTATCATGAAGCTATAGTACGAAGAACGCTCTTTATTATATCCCTTTATGGGCGCAGAAGTGTGGACGCTCTTTATCAGTGACGATCATATGATATGATTTTGTGACACGCTGACGAAAACTTCCTCTTTTGAATGTCTAGATCTGACTACCAAAACATGCAATAATTATTATATTTGTATAGAAGTCATACATTATAGTGGTTTTGTTGTGTCAAACGGCCAGGGCATCTGTAAGGAAAATAGATTGAAATTGGGTGATTGTTTTTTTATCAGTGTTTCATTACATACGAAGAACTGCTACACATTTTCGAACAAAATTCAATTGGAAAAATCTTCGTATCGTGTCGATATGTGTTCGTAATGATCGGTGTTATACAAGCAAATTTGAAATTTGTTTTCGTTTCTCTCTAATAAAATTAGACATTTCTGAAAGAAAAAAAGCAATAGTGTATTTTATATACCCAAGTATACGTTTGCGATCCTTAATTGCCTGCATGGGGTAAAACATAAAACGAAGTACATGTAAGGAAGCATACATGTACGTGTCTGCTGTCTATACGGACGGATTGTTGCTAGCCTATGGTGGTACATCCAAATCCCATTGGGTACGGTAAATTCGGTAATGGTAACGGCATTCCAGTACCTTACCTGGACAATAGTATTGCATCGTAAGCATCCAAAATATGTTTCTTGGTTTCTATTTCAGGAAATATCCATGGTAATCTCAATTTAAAGAATATCTATGTTTCAACCAACGAGAAGCTCAATGAGGGGGCACGTGATACGAAGAGAAGACCCCGTGTTAACAGTGCACATCGTGTATTTATTTCAGACTTCGAGAACTCCGTGAAGTCATATCCTGCGTTCGAGTGTGCAACGTTAATGGCTGAAGTTCTCACGCGTGTTAAGTCTGAGAACATACCACTGAGTGTTAGCTTTATTATCAGTGGATTTAATTCAGAGTATCCACTCAACGACACGGAGATGAAACATTTAAGATTATTGACCTGCAGTAAACTTGCACACCACGTGCTTGTCTATTCGTCCAGAGCGACTTCGAGTTTGGACATCGTAGATTCTACAGCTGGCGATTACTCGAGACTTCTTGGAACACTGTGGTCATTGACGGATAAACAGTTTTTAGGAGAGATAAAATCAAAGCGGTGATATCGACTTGGATTACGTTCATACAGATGGCAAAATTTGCTGGCAATATTTCATGAAATTCATCATAGATGGCTATTTATTGCCAACTTTAGAAAGATACAGTTTGGAATTACAGAAGTGGTGTCTAAAATCGCTTCTATTTTTTTTCTATTTGCATATTATTTTGAGCGGTAAAATGTCACAAGTTTTACACGATTGATTGAAGGCTAATTTCGGCCAAATGTCGGCCAAATGTCAGTTGTATAGGAACTTCATGAATTACATAAATATCTTACCGAGCATGTAATAAAACTGTTGGTTACGTGTATTTTATAAGTACATATCGTATCCTAGCACACTAGATATACAGTCTCGAACAACGAATGGACATTTCCACATGCACCTGTCAATCAAATAATTATTAGCAGATATTTTCTACCAACAGCGATTGAGGTGGTCGCTTGCTGCAATGAAAATTCTTTGTTCACCCAAGTGTTGATATCCGCGAATACTTTCAGTGTTAAATTGCCTATATTCAAACAGATTGTTTGTTGTCAAATCATAATGTTCTGAAATTTCGAGTTGGCCATATAATGCTGGAAATTCATCAGTGATTATAACGCAGTTCTTCGTTCTGCGTGACAGTCGTCAATTATATCACAAGTCCATGGTAATCTCAATTTAAAGAATATTTATGTTTCAACCAACGAGAAGCTCAATGAGGGGGCACGTGATACGAAGAGAAGACCCCGTGTTAACAGTGCACATCGTATATTTATTTCAGACTTCGAGAACTCCGTGAAGTCATATCCTGCGTTCGAGTGTGTCACAAATAAACACGGTATAATCTTGGGTGTATTATAGCATATCGGCAGCACTGTACAACCAAGTAAACTGTTTCTGCAGACGCCTTGTCATGCACCTAACAGGTTACAGACACCTAATTATTTTCCATAGTCGACATTGTTAACTAGAAGTCCCGCCGGCCATGGGTTAAGCCTATTTGAACTTCAAGTGGTAAATTTTCCCTTAGAACGTCATCCTCTGCACCAGTCTGTGACAACAAACGCGCCCTTTTTCTGTATTTTTTCAAACGATAATCTTGCATTTCCACAACTACCCCATTTACTGCACAAAAATCAGCAGCATAAAAATACCCATACCCCTTCCATAACTTCTTCCTGGACATCTAAATATACATGATCGCCATTTAAGGTTAATCCTTTGTGAATTAATAAATGAATGTTTATTATCATCCCATCGCTCCAACTCTTTCATGACTGGAGATTCCTGAAATTTTGCGAACAACCCTGTGCCAATGCGTTCTCTTATATATGCGATTCGCCCATAGGGCGCCTCACATATATAAGAGAATGCATTATCTTATGGTATAATATATGCGTGTATGGGAGACTCGCATAAATAAGAAAATGCACTGGCACAGGATTTTTAAAACTACATCAGAGCGGCTCCCGTGATGGTTTATGTTCCCTTTGGGTCAATTTTATTCGAGGGATAAAAAATAGCCGCTAAATAATTTACAGTACGGATTTTATATCCCACCGAAAGACTATTTCAAATGATAGAATTTAGAAAAATCGGGAACAGATTTTGTTCAACACGGTACATTAAACAGCACTGGTTGTTGTCAACCAGTTCCTGATATGGTAAAAATAAAGGTCGTGTTTCACTTTTATAATCACTGAAATGTTCTGACTTTGGCAAGTGTTTTCAGAGTATATAAAGCCTGCGTATCTGTCTTCCGTGTATTTATCGACCTATCTTATCCCTCCTTCTATGTTACGTAGACACAACGTGAATGCCCAAAATGAGTCATCTCCATGCATAGTTAGTTAAACGAGCCCGTGTTCTCGTCAATATGAAATAAGCCCATATTGTACCTAGTGAGATTATTTTCACGAGAACAGGATGGAAAATAGCAGGAATAAACCTACTCACGACAACAGATGTATACGCTCTCTATAATGTATTTTCATTGTGGCCCGCGCCATCCAACGGCGTAACGGGTACAAGTCCTTTATGGTCATATTTCAGAATGAATTAAGTCCAATATGAACCTATATATTTAGGTCCAATATGAACATATTTGCACGAGAATCTGTTCTTTTTATATCACCTGTCCACGTTAAAAAAAAACATCTTCTACTCCAGAACCGCTTAACCCTTTACCCAACAAACGGACAAAAACGCCCAAATAAAAAAAAAATGTGATGGTTACAGTTATGCCCTGTGCCAATGCATTCTCTTATATATGCGAGTCGACCATAGCCTATGGTCCATAGGTCGCCTCGCATATATAAGAGAATGCATTGGCCTAAAAAAATCATTTTTTAACACTTTTTACCAGTTTTTCTTACATTCTTTAACAATTTTATAATTTTTTCTTACATTTTTTAACAATTTTTATAATATTTTTCTACATTTTTTGACAATTTTATCATTTTTAATATGTGTTAAGCCAATGCATTCTCTTATATATGCGAGGCGACCTATGGTCGACTCGCATATATACGAGAATGCATTGGCACAGGGCCGCTCTGTTGGGTAAAGGGTTAACCAATCTGGCTCACATTTGGAATGAAGGTTATACTGGTGTGACTATGCTATATGATTAAAATCTGCTCATAAGGGGCCGGTCAACCAATTAGTGGCCAGGTCACTGAGGGATAACTCTTTTAACATTAAATAATTTTAAAATGTTCTTCTCTGGATGCAGTTGATCGAATATTTCGATATTTTGCATGGAACATTGCTATGACCCTTACATGTCGATCATAGTTTGTTCAATC
The DNA here is from genome assembly GCA_032622095.1 of Siphonodentalium dalli. NCBI lineage: Eukaryota > Metazoa > Mollusca > Scaphopoda > Gadilida > Siphonodentaliidae > Siphonodentalium > Siphonodentalium dalli. The sequence goes on from CP136062.1 coordinate 199,555,342, forward strand.
CGATATGCTCAAATGAATGTTAGGAGTCACAAGAAACTTTGAAAAATAACACTTCTATTAATCTATGGAGCTTTCCACTAGTTCACTCTATGTGTGAATCTTAATCCATCTAAATGTTTGAAAGGAGTAACTAGGGTGCTAACGAACACAATTGCTTGATTTGTATATCAAACTAGATTATACGGACTCAAATGGGCGGCAATGGTATCTCCCACTGTAAACCGCTGTACTGATAGGGTTCACATTTTGGTGTGAATGCTTCTTGTATATATGCCAACGGTTCACATAAATTTACTTATGAAAGCCGCTGGTCCAACAATTGGGGTCGGGTCACCGAGAGATAACTCTAATAATATATAGTTTGTTGTAAAACTGTTAAAACACCTTAGTACCCCCCCCCCCCCCGTTTGGCTGATATCAGAACCAAACATAATGTTGTAGTAATTTCTTATGACAATGGTGTTTAGCTATCACGTTGATAAGGATGTGGAATATGACGTCAAATTGTACATATTATTGCTCGAATTTGTTACATCCCGGATTAAAATATGTTGAAAAATACATAAAATATTTTCACACGGACTTTAGATGCCCCAAAAAGACTTCCAGAAGTCATAAAAATAAAAGGTCTCGGACCACACGTCCCCCGAAAAAAGATGGTTTTCTTAGAAGGTTGAACAAAAACAATCGAACTTGGTACAAAAAAAGACATATTTTCTGATAGTAAAAGGTGTAAGCGGGGTGTTATGTCGCGTTTTCTCAAATGTTTCTCCATGATATGAATGTGTGTACGTGTTTTGAATATGCAATACATTAACGTTTTGAATTTTAAAACAAATTATTAATTCTTTGTAAAATAATTCATGGGTGAGCTGATACATGCGTCTTTTCTTTCTTGTGCTACTTAACCGTGAATCCACGTTGAACGCTCATTGTTTGTCATCGCACCGATTGTCTCCCCGTTCGCAGCGGTCGTGTGGGGTATGGTGGTGGGGTGGGAAATGGTAATAAAAACATTGATTTATACAAGAAATAAATTTGTAGGGAAATCTTAAGGACATCCCCAACGTAATAGAGTTGCAACTTATTCCAATATGGCCGACAATTTTTTTTTACGAACGAGCTCTTCTTCACGATATAACGTTTTGCAAAATGGACATAATGACACCAAGCGCCATGTTTATTATAAGAGATAAATCATTTTGATGCGTAAAAATTGCTTTCTTACCGGAATCTATATGAACATTATTTATGAAAAATAGTTGTTTTCAATTTTACAGTTTGTTCCGATGTTCATATCTGGAAAATTATTGCAACTTTTTAGCATATTTGTTTACCGGTAGCTCCTAGGATATCCGATATGTTGAGAAGGACCTTGCGTTTTCATTAAATGTTTCTTGTGTCATAAATTCACCATGTGAAATGTGGTCTACCCGCTAGATGATGACAAATCACGAGGACATCGAAAAATAGGGAACATTAATGTTTAGTTCACATATACTAACATCTGAGGATATATAATCACAATCCGTTCAAAAGAGTTATTAGAAGGCAAAATGTGACAAAAGTGTATATAACACTTGATCAAAAACTAGGAATTATCCAGAATTCTGGAGAAACGGATATGTTCTAAAGTGTTAACCCTTTGAACCCCAGCGGCCGCTGCGTGAACCTCCATTATACCCTAGCGGCCGGTATACCGGCCGCTGAACCGGCCATTATAACGACCGCCACGACGTGTTTATAGTTTATAGCTATGCGATTCAATAACAAATCGACGTCTAAACTCTAGTTATATATATCAAATATAAAAAGCCTGTTCATATTATATTTATATGGTGAAGGGCCTCGATCGCATATCAAGTTGATTTCTTGGCGCATGCGGAGAGCAGCGAAATGCGAAATAAATGGTTTATAGCGTACTTATGCACGACATACCCACTAATATATGTTTAAATGGCCGCATAGACATCGGCGGTGGTCAGGGTGTGTATATGGAATGTCTAACCGCTATAGTATCGGGTAGGAATATATGCGCATGCGCAGAACATAGGTTGTAAATGACATAAACATGCGTTTTAAGCGAAATGTGGTGTTATATATAGGACATATAGCTGCATCACAATTGCAGTTTCTTGCTAATGCCGGGTAGTTGTCTGGTAACCGTTACTAAGGAGAGATTGGGTGGCAAAGTGTCCTTATATTTTAATGATCATAGAATGGTCCATGCATAACATACATATGTATCCACAGTTTCAAACAGGTGCCACCATTGAACATATACAGCATTATTCGACTAGATATTGTATAAATTAAGGGAACACTACCACTTAATGGTTAGTGCAGTGGTGCATCCGTTCATTTGTGGTACTTGATTAGCAACCGTTGCTACCTTAAATAATTAATTTCATTCGATCTCTCTTAAATTCTTGTCGGATATATCTCAAATTTCACATTAGGGTATTATCGTCATCAAAAACACAATCACTGGCATTGAGTTATGACATACCATGCTATAATTGCCTTTTCCAGTCAATTCGGGGTAGTTGCCTAGCAACCGTTACCAAGACGCTGCCGCGTGGCAAAGTCTTCCGATTTTATAATGATCAGTGATCAATGGGGGGGGGGCTGTAACGTTTCATACCTGTGTCACAAATTAAACATAACCAACATCATGCAACAAGACACTATAAAATTTAAAGGAAAATCCCACGAGGAGCCCATGCAGGGTCAGGGTGTCGGTCGTGGTAGGGCGTCAGGGTTCAAAGGGTTAAATAATTGAATTTCTGAATCAATTTTGGTTTTTCACAAGGATAAACATCTGATTATGCATAATATTGGCAACCAAAGATACTGCAAACAAAAATAAAAACAATTCCATAAAGAAAATTAAAAGATCTATTTCTTTAGAGAGTATGGATTTCAGGTGTTCTCCAGATCTATGTTAATGCCGCATGGTGTTTCCTCTTTGCAGTGAAAATTATTCTCAAGTAAAGCAATCAAAACACAGTTAAACGCACAATAGACAACTAAAATGTTCTGTAACATCTATAAATAATGCAGGTATATATAGATCGATACAAATCCAAGTTTATTGTTATGGCTGTTGGTTTGTTGTGTCAGCTTTATCAGAAAAAAAAACATGTCGAAGCCTAGTTTCCGTTTCAGTTCGATGGGTGACTCTAAAGTCTTCAAAATATTTTTAAACAGTTATACTATACCTACATGAAAATGAAATAAATTCTATCTTCTTTGTGTTGTTTTTAAACTTTCTGAGAACGTTTCAGTTAGAAACTATATAAGTGTGAATATATGCAAGCCCACTTTACCAAAGTGCTCCCGTATCACTTAATAATAATAATAATGTATAGCATTTGTAAAGCGCCTTTCCCATGAGGCCCAAAGCGCTCAAAGTTTTACAATTATTACCCTGATGAGCCTGAACATTCAGTAACCATCTACTGCTCCCCGGGGACAGGGGGAGGTACGTGCAGCCGGGAGTATGCGAGGATACCATATGGCTAGCATACTGACAAGATCTTTCACTGCTCATTATCAGGTACCCTTGTAATGCATGGGTGGTGCAAAGCAGACACAGTACGAGCGACCTTGCTCAAGGGTCACAACTTGGCGCGAGATTCAAACAGTGTACAATCCAACAATTCATGTCTATGGATGCATTTGATGTCTTAGGAAATCTATGAGGTATATCTCGATACCTATGTATTATAGGTCATGAGAATAAAGAATTGAATTGAACCATAGCTTACAAATAACATTCTATTATTAAATATACAAAATAAGGTAACATTTCCGAATGAGATCCTTACAATATGAGCAAAATAGACGACCTCTTACAACAGCTTACAACAGCTAATGGCTTCCCATACCAGAAAATAGTTCCCAAAAAAAGCCAATGGCCACATATTGGAGTTTAAACATGGATGGTACCCGTGCCTTGCATTCTATGGATATACAGCTCAAACAGTGAGTTATTTTTTTGAAAAATGATGGTCCCTCTCCTCATCCTGAAATCCTAACCTATAAGATGCCACAATAATGTTATTGTTTAGCTTTATTAGTTTTCACTTCTAATGACCGGCGTACTTTTGCTCACTTTCCAGTTAAGTTTGTAGATACAATATGTTTATAAAATATCGATTCGATGCAAACAAATTGTTCAATCATATTCCTATGCACTTGGAAATTTCAAATAAATCGAAGTCGTCTCGCAACAATTGGCATTCATCTGAGTGAAGTGTATAAACACTCACAACCATCTTGGTTAGGTCATGGCTGTCCTTAATCAGTTTTAAGGTTGCACCAGTTGACCCAGACTGAGCACTCGATATAAGGGGAATAACCCTATTCGTATTATGCCTATTCCTTCTTGGCTCGTACTCGATAGTTATGAATTTAGAGTTATGCCTCATCGATAAGCTAGGCGTTATCATTAAAGGAAATGACATCGCTCGCAATTTGTTGAATTACCAGTACAGATAAACATGACATTGTGTATATAGATAATAATATATTCGTGTGCCAGTACGATGATTTAACTAACCATAACATCGAACTAAGAAATTGGATCAGAAACATATAAACACTCATCTACTCAAGGACTGACATATGGGTTATGGCTTATCAAATAGTGTTGTATGGTTGGTGCCACCAGTGGTGTGTATTTCTCAGTAAATTGTATCACAGGTTCCTTCAAGTTATGTATACACCACCGATAGCGCCAACTGAGCGGCATTGCTTTCCAGTGTACAAAATATAGTGCCCATGAATCCGTAAAGAAAAATGGCATCAATGAAATCAAGAACGAGTCAACTTCAGTGTTTTGTTTATTGTTCTTGTCTGTAGCTACATAGCATGCTGTTGGATGTCACACGACCTGATTTCGTTAGATTTGTTTGATGGGTACAACACCGTTGATACTTAATGAGACAATAGAGGAGATGCAGGACCGCTCCGATTGGGACATCCTAAATGAAAGTCGCGTTATGTCCGGCTCCAGAGACGATATACCAGAAACATTATTATTCAAAGAATGTGAATATTTCATGCAGATGAGGTCAAGTGCACGCCCAACGGCGAACATGAGAAACAGTTATCAATGTTTCATGTAATTTGTACCAAAGTTAGTGTGGTAGTGGGAGAGTTGAACCCGAAAGAAATTTGGATACAGGATGGTTTCGGTGTCATTCGACGCGGAAGAACACCAGGAACAACATATCTAAAATCCGCTCATGGGTAAATTCAGGATCCAAGATGGCGTCCGACTTAACTGTTTGTTTCGGAAAATGATGAATTTCTGCAGTAGGTGCTACTATTAATGCCAACTTCATAAAATATTAAAATATACACAAACAATGCATAGTAAACCATATCTGTAGAATGTCTGTCCCAAAATGGCCGCCAAAATGGACAAAATCGAATGAAATTTACAGTTTGTGCAAATTGGAATAGCTAGTCTTATAAAAGTGAACACACGTTCTCGATGTATACGAGGAAGAATGATTGCAGAGTATAAGGGAAACTTTTGATAAGAGATGTACGAATTCTCTCTAATGTATCTCACGAGAGAGCAAAGGAAATCAGGGTATTGTTGAATGGTTAAATCTGGACTTTTGGGCGCCCATAAACTGAAAGATAACGCAGTTGTATCTACTGTTTATCTTCAATTGTGCGATATATATGTGTAATTAAACAGTTAAATGGGATTTAGTAGGGATTATATCTTAAACATCACATCTTTCAAAATGTACTGCAATAGAAAAGTATGAGAGATATTCATGGAGTACTGGGTAAAATATGTAGATCCTATTGTCCGTGTCTCAACATGGTAGTCATAGTTGCCTCCGATCAAGTGATGAAACACGAATATGTCGCTTGTGTCACAGAAATGTATGATGGTAGACTATGGACGCAATTTATCAAAACACAAGGAGTACTATAGACTATCTTCAATAATTTCTTAACCTGACCAAAATTGCCTACATACTCAGTGGCAGAGACCGTGTTTATACCTGGAAACTATATTTGGTTGTATTCACCAAGGCCATATATACGCGAGACTTGCTACGTTTCCTGCAAACAGCACCACCACATTTACCTCATCTTCCTAATGTTACCACAAATAACAAAATTGCGTGAATGTTGAACGGTGAAATAACACCTTTAAACGATGATCACCTGATATTTAGTACGAGTACGCAGGTGGTAATGGTAAGATATATATTTTAAAAAAATGATACTGAAAACTAATAGCATAGCGTGAATTGCGTGCTGGCGACTGAAGTAATTAGAACATAATTGTCTACTAATAAGCCGGTTTGATAGCAGCATGAAAATTTGTCTTAAATAAACTGTACGATGTACCATCTCTTTTATCTGGTGAGAAGCGATGCTAATCTTTTGAAGATATGCGTACTGCTTTACATTGTAATAAGCATTGCGACTTATGTGTATGGTTTATTATCACGGACAGTGCTGAACGTTCCGAAAATTAATTAGTATGTATACCGCAAGGGAATGCATTTCAGTGTCTGCATTACATTCAATAATTAATCATCATGCCGAATGACACTACCATGCACTGCGTGGAAACATTACTTCGTGTATTGCATGCCCGAAATTATTATTTTTGGCCCGACAGTTGGATGTTGGACAAGCTGGAATCCAAATTTTAAAGACGTAAATCATTGGGTTAACTTGCGTTAAATTGCAGTGACCGATAAATCCTTCAGTGTGATATGTCGTAATGGTGTGTGTTTCATTAAATATATTTAACAACAGACTTGAATATTACCAATACGTAATTTCCCTCCTGTGTGGTTATCAAATATGTTGCTTTCTTCGTGGTATGGCTTGGAGTTGCGGCAATTTTGACAGCCATTTCTTGGCCGCGATTGTAATATTTTCTGTCCGTGTCACTATATTCTCTCCCGTACTATAATTTCACACAAAATGGTATAGCTGCTTAATTCCGATGCCAAAATATATCGTATAATTTCGATAACTGATGTAATATGGACAACCATGTTGGACGCTATCTTGGGTAACAAAGTTTCCCCAAGGAAGATTTTTACGGATTTTGGATATGTTGTACCTGAGAATTTTCCGCGTCGAGTGACACCAAAATCAGTAATATGCAGGGCGGACAAATAACGTTGATATAGTTGCAATTACTGAATAATTAAACTACCAATAAAATGCGACTTACACATTACATGGATAGCGGCAAATATATACAAATAAGTCCTGGGACCGATGGCCGTGGGGTGGGGGATAACCCTTTTTCGTAAAAGTGGGCATCAGTTACAATCGGCATACATACATGTCAGTGTTCATTCCATATGTCTTTGAATATGTTTTGATGGGATATTCTCAGATATAACAATTCTAAATATATTGTAGCAGTTGTTTGTCGGCAGAAATAAAACCTATATACATGTAGGACGGACTTAGATAAATGTAAATAAAGCGCTGAACGAAATGACAGGCAATTTAAACGAATCTGGTAAGGCCAATATAAAAGAAACGCTTGATTTACACCCCTCCCAACCATATTTTAGTCCCCTCCTCAATTTCGATATCTTTTATTTAAACTATTTTCTCATGATTTAATCGTCAAATTACATTTCAATGACCCATTAATCAGTCTATTTTGACCAAATTGGATAATCTAAATCACCTTGTATTATATAAGATAGGATATTGCTTCAATATCCAGAACTGTTCATGACCATTTAAGTTACGAAGAATAAAATATAAAAAATAAAATTGGCCCTCCTGCCCCATTTTTCTGAAAAAGCTGGATGTAAATCTAGCAATGTATTTATATTGGCCTTACGGGCATATTTACTTTGGGATTTTAATGGCGATCTATTGAAGATAGGACATCATAGAAAGATTGAAGAATTTGTTAGTACGATCATATATAATGGATTTATGCTACTTATTACAAAACTTACTTAGTTTAGCAGAATGTTCAGCTACCCTCATTGACCGTGTATATACGAACGCTATATACACCAGCTACCCTCATTGACCATGTATATACGAACGCTATATACACCAGCTACCCCCATTGACCATGTATATACGAACGCTATATACACCAGCTACCCTCATTGACCATGTATATACGAACGCTATATACACCAGCTACCCTCATTGACCATGTATATACGAACACTATATACACCAGCTACCCTCATTGACCATGTATATACGAACGCTATATACACCAGCTACCCTCATTGACCATGTATATACGAACACTATATACACCAGCTACCCTCATTGACCATGTATATACGAACGCTATATACACCAGCTACCCCATTGACCATGTATATACGAACACTATATACACCAGCTACCCTCATTTACCATGTATACACGAACGCTATATACACCAGCTACCCTCATTGACCATGTATATACGAACGCTATATACACCGATTTGAAAGCAGGAAACGTTATAACAGATATGTCGGGCCACCTTGGTACTTTCCTTTAAATGATAGAAAAATATGATCGAATCACACAAAAATTAAGAAATGAACTTACTCTGCTCAAAATATGGAATGTTTCAAAATGTATATTTTCACGATGACTATAAAACTCGGTTTTTGAATAAAATGTGACCCAATGAAGTTTATAACGATTTTTTGTACTTATTTAATTGTACTCACGACAATACTTCTCCGTCACAGCAAAAACCAAAATGATTAAACTTCAAGAATGGATGACCGATGGGTTACTCACGTCTTCTAATACTAAACTTAAATTATACAATTACTACAAGAAGTATCCAAACTTGAGACTGAAGCAAATACCATGATTATTGCAAACTGTTTAACAATAATCATTGTATTTGCTTCACTAAGTAAGTTTTATGTACGGATAAATGGTTTTCTGTAGCATAGAGGTTTATAGTTTGTTTTATTTTGCGACGTTATAGTTCTACGCATAATTCCTCTAACATTACCATGTGGGCCGATACAGCTGTGTCGGAACTGTTGGGGGAGATGCAGTTGAGAAAAGTATCTGGAATAAACAACGCGAACTATATATACAAGACCAAAACAAGAAGAATGTTGATTATAACTAACTTTGGAAGACTCATTGTGCGAATATGCAGCGGACGACATGGCTAGCTATGGCACAGAATTATGACGACCAATTGTCACCAAACTCCACCATAATAAATTGTCACACCTACTATGTCATCGCTACTGTGGTACGTGTGTCCGCAGCCTATAGCCTCCTGCGACAATACAATAAGTAATAGGACTGTCAAAAATCAATTCGCTCCCATCATCCCAACTTATTAATGTAATTTCGTGCGATTCCCAGCAGCATGCTTGCCAGCCAGATACACTTCAGCAATCTGTAACTAATAAACGGGGTTGACAGGAAGACATCCCGAACTCATTTGTTAATCTCTTATTTAATAGACTAGCTCTGATACATATTATATACACGCTAGTACCAATAACCGTATGGCCACATGTACAATTTCAGAGGAAATGCACTGTGCTGTTCTAGATATGTCCAGATTTGGTGCAATAAATATACTATATACGCATTTGTAACCGGGTGACAAGTCAGACGTGTTTTTGTCACAACGTTTGCTTACCATGAGAGAATAACTCCAACTAGACATTTTTTAACAATTTCCAAATGTAACTTTGTACATTTTTTACAAGGATGTGTGAAATATTTTCATTTTGCTAGTTGGGGGGTATTCTCTAGTAAGCATTTGTAACAAAAACACGTCGGGATTTTTAAAACGACTTCCAAATTAACTCCAATGTCAAAAAACACGACGTACAGTAATGCTCTAATTAACCGACTCCTTAAACACAGCAGAATTATGGGTAACTTTTCAGGATTTAAATCCTGAAAAGTTACCCATAATTCTGCTGTGTTTAAGGAGTCGATTAATTAGAGCATTACTGTATTTGTAACCGGGTTACTGGAGCTAACATACGAGCAAACGTTGAGTCGAAATGTAAACAAAAACAAGACGTATTTGTAACCAGTTTCAAATACGTCGTATTTTTTATCTGCGTCAAAATCTGCCATACAGGTATGTGATATAATGGTAGATCCGTTCTGTGTCAATGTTCGAATTCATGTTCAGAGTGACACCCCCCTCCCCCCCCCCCCCCGTGCAACTCTCGGTGAAAGGGCTTCCTGTTTAATGATGTCCCCGTATAGCCGAGGTGGTTAGATCGTGGATAAGATCATCGTAGTCTGGATTAGATAAGGCATGAGTTCTAACCCCGACATGTGCTAAATTGTGACCGATTTTCAAACTTGATCTGTAAAAGGACATCTCAGTGTGACATTCTAATCGATACATGGCCATTTCGATAAGAAATGAGAAATTGTTCACCCTCACTGAAGCAAGCACATTTGAAGCAACGAAAACTCATACTGAGTCCGTGCCTCCATATAATTATATATATATATATTTCCTACAACGAAATGCCTGCAAAACATACCCTGTAAACTTGCGAGGTGGCCGGGTGAGCAAGTAACTCCACTGAACTGTCGAATTACTCTTTGACGAGCTTGCCCCATCTCGTGAGAGGAGAGATAACTCTACAATAAGAGAAATAGCGAATGCATTGTATAATGTGTAATGCAACCTTTTTCGCATGTCTTTTTGAAGATACTGATTTCTCAAAGCAAAGTGTAAAAATAATTCTACAGTAATATCAGCATCTTCAAGACTGACTTCCAATTTTACAACACAATCTCGTTACAATCTCGTTACAATCTCGTTGGATGTTATGCATTAATTGACTATTTGCTCCTTTATTGTCACTGCTGTCGCATATTTATATTGGTTTAACCCTTTACCCAACAAACCGGCCAAAACCGGCCAAATAAAGCTTCAACAGCCTAAAATATCTTCGGTCTGTCTCAATAGAACCATACAAATATGGATATCATTGAAACCGGCTCCTTGACCACATTGTGATAGTTACAGTTATGCCCTGTGCCAATGCATTCTCTTATATATGCGAGTCGACCATAGGTCGCCTCGCATATATAAGAGAATGCATTGGCCTAAAAAAAATCTTTTTTTAACACTTTTTACCATTTTTTCTTACATTCTTTAACAATTTTATAATTTTTAATGTGTTGAGCCAATGCATTCTCTTATATATGCGAGGCGACCTATGGTCGACTCGCATATATAAGAGAATGCATTGGCACAGGGCCCTTCTGTTGGGTAAAGGGTTAATCATGTCCTAAAATAAAACAAAATAACATATAAACAAGAACAAATTAATCATTGCAAGGATCTCCCTTATATTTGGTTTGTCAAATCATCCGTGTAAGCCAGTGTAGATGATAAATTAATATGATAAATATGTTTCTGTGTCTTGTTTTCTCCACACAATAACAATGTCTGTCAATTATAGCTGCAACATATTGTACACGGCGGAAGTAAATCCATAAGCCGCACTACCTTGCTGATCACAGTAGATTGTAGGATATAGCTATCAATTAATAGAAAGAGGTGCAGTTCATTGGTTTAAACATATTTATTGTAACTCAGTTTTTTTACAAGGGATTGGGGGACAAGTTATAACAACTTAATGTGGCCCCTCTCCCGACAATATTTACACAAATGTTTAAACAAGATGATTAACAGATATAATGTACATGTAATAATAAGAATATTGATGATGATGTCTGGTGATTGATGCTATACCGGTCCTGAGGTCCTCTCCTGTAGATATCATGCCATGCCGTGCCGTAGGTTGTTTACGATTTTTATTCGTTAAGTGAAACGTTTACTTTCTGATATATATTTTTGTACAATGTAAAAGAGTAGCTGGTTTCGATGCTGTGGAATGCTTGGGGCGCCTCGGTGCAGTTCATTAACTAGCTAATTCTTTTGTTGCATGCTTACTGTAATATTGTATTGAATTGATTGGGTTTGGTTTTTAGTCCTAATGTGTTCTGTTAAATTATATTAAACAGAAATGGCTCATTCGAGATAGCTTCCATATTTCATATTATTTATTCGTGCTCCGGTCGCTCGACGAGAAGGATGTGTACTTTGCGCGGCCCGCTAATCCGTGAGCGACCGTGACTTTTTTGTCGGACTTGGCAGGTTATAATTGATAATATTCGAAGTAGAGGGGATTCGGTGAAAGAATAAACGAGGCGCTTGTGCCGAGTTTATTCTTGACCGAATTCCGGACGCTGAGAATATTATCTAACTTAAAACCCACCCATTGAACTGTCATTTGAGCCAACTATCCATTTGGTCTTGTCAACAGCTCTGTCTTGATTACCTGAGTATACACCCACAGTTCAGCACATCAGGTCGGCCCTCCAGAGAGCTTGGATCGCCACCTCTCAGGATGAACTCGCCACCGCTTATAGCAATTAGTGTCACTAATATGCTGGAAGCCATGCATGTCACGCCCTGTCTGAGCTGGTCACTCCACGCTCACAAAAGCGGATACCAGTTGATTCCGGATGTCCAGTCCGGCCCGGCACAGCCCTTTTCAGGGCTCCCTACCGGGAGCGGACCGGATAATACCAGATCAGCACGGAAAATTCGACAAAAGATAAAGAAGAAGAAGAAATCACCATCAAGAAAAAAAAGATATGCCGAGAGACTAGCCGCATGGAAAGAGAAGAAGGCGACGGACATTACACCAGCCAGCTCCTCCCATGCAGTCGAGATCCCGGCCCAGTCTGTCCAGGAGATGGAATCACCACCACCATCGCCTCCACGGTCAGACATGGACTTCATCCCGAAGACTCCGGAATATATTGAGCCGGAGCCTTCAACTGCCAATCCTACACCAACAAGCAACAGATGTCACCAGCCTATGGATTGAAAACCACAGAAAAGAAACTGCTAAATTAATCGCCGACTCAGAAGTAGAAAGGAAGAAAGCAGAAGAGACTAGAATACAAGCAATGTCAGCCTTAGATGAATTATATCCACCGAAAAGTAAAAACAAGAAAAGAAAAAAGCTAAAAGCAACCAGCAAAAGCTAAACATCCCAACCTCACTTTGCCTCCGGTCAGCCTCCGCATCTGAACAACATCAACAGCCTCAACAATCGATTTTCATCGAAGATATCAAGAATGGGTGAAGGGAATTGCACAATGCGTTCCGACCATCCTACCCGGCCTGCGGCCGGAAACTACACAACTACTAACTACAACTACAGTTCAGCACAGACAGTTAGTGTTGTCCACGGCGAAAAGCAACACGTTTCAGTTATTATTTAATTCGAATTAGGACTCGCCAGTTGAGGGACGTTTCCTCCGAAGTTTGCCGTTGCTCTATGAATTCGGTCAGTGTATGTGAGCAATATATTTCTCTCCAATTGTACTTGTTTATTTTATACTTTCTTGATTTAAAGATGCCCCATCCAATGCGACAACAAATAAGTTAACATTCCATAAGACATTTATCAGGCAATAAAAATGATGGCCGTTATACATATATAAATTTAAATAATTTTAAATGTATTACGCATTTATTTTCCTGAGAATACAAACTGTTATTCGAAGATTTGATAAAAAAAACAAACAAACATGTTGTACATATACTAGAATGAATGGATGATAATATGAATTAATTGAGTCGATTTCACCATTCTTATGTATGATGAGACTAGAAAGAGCAATATCGCAAGAAAATGATGCATGCATGGCTGGAATCTTCAACATATCCACCAACACAGGAATGATATCACGAAAACATAACCACAAAAATTAGCTTTCAGATCAAGGTCAATATTTTAAAACAAATTCACAATATATCTTGAAGAAAGCATTAATGGATAATAAGAAAATAAGTTTCTTTCTATATATTACATAAATAAATAGCAAACATGTACAAATACCGTGAATATAAACAAAATGCTAGATTCTCACCCCTCCCGACCCTATTTTTGGTCCCTCCTTTGATTTTGTTTATATGGAAATTATTTTTACTTTTTATTATAAACTCATTTTCATTATAATTACCATGTTGTTTGCATCGTTCATAGGGCACGTGCGTGTATTTTGCTCAAATTCATTCATTTGTTGCATATATTCTGTTGAGTATAAAAGTAGATCGTCTCATAAATAGCCGGATTTGGTGTAAACAATATTTATTCCCAATACAAAACAAGATGAATATTTTACAAAAATGCTAATGGATGAGTATGGGTGATTGGAAAGGGATGAGACAACAAGCCTATTGTGGCTTTTTTGTAAGTCCTCTCCCAGATCGCTTAAATTTTCCGAACTACATAAGGCCGTTCAGGCGTGTCAGACGGGGATTTTTCTGGTTTGTACTTTAAATAACTTATTGGTGATTTTGATATAGATCGCACTCAGCAACAGATAGCAAGAGATAAGATAAGAACTGGAGTGGGGTGTCATTAGGGAATTAAAGGTAACCAATGGGACGAAAGGAGAGTAGTTAGGTTTAAGAAAGGTCAGAAAGATAGGATGGTCAATGGGGGCGGGGTAGTTTAACATTCGGCTGTAGAATTATATGTCAATTGTGTATAACTTGGCGTACATAGACTACATGAGTTAGCGGAGCAGTCAGGCTTTCCGAATTATGACGTTATGTATGACTTTATATATGACTCAATGGCAGAAGACATGTGACATAGTATTACGTTTAGAATCGTTTTGTACTAGTTATGTATCTTTGTGCGGCCTCGAAAATACTGTGATTTTCCCTAATGGAACTTTCGGGTGAACCCTCGAGTAGGATTCTTTCTGATAATATTATGTTTGGTAGAGCTGATAGCAATTCCAATCTTGAGCCTGGTATAAATGGCATTCTAACAGGTAATGATGGGCTGTTTCAACAGCACCGCATGCACAATATGGGTCGGGCCTAACAAAATTGGTCATGAGGTCGAAGTTCAACATTTCAGTCTCAATCGTGTGTGGTATACTTGGGATTTGCGACTATGGCAATGATAGTAGTATGGATGTGTGTATATGCGATCGTCAGCAAGTGACTCTTTAAACTTGTCCAGGTTGGTACAATTTTGTAAACACTCTGGCAGTCTATTCCAATCGGTTATTGTAGAGGGTAAAAATGTATCTTTATAAATATCCTTTGTGGCGTCCAATGGTAGTCGTATTGCATGATGTCTAAGATTATAACCGGTTTGGTTTTCAGGGTGACAAATATAATTTCGTAGGTACACGGGTGCTGTACTATTAACTATTTTGTGGAATTGTATAAGCTTTTGTTTTTTCCTCCTTGATGCCAGGGTCTCCCAACCAGTATATAATAGTAGGCTCTCTTTACTGGCACTGTTCGTCGCTCCAGTAACGATCCTTGCCATTTCAAATTGTATTTTCTCTATATCATTGCTGAAATAATTAGGACAATTATCCCATACTGGTGATGCATATTCAAGCACTGGTCTTACATAGGCAAAGTATATTCTTTCCAGTGTCTTACGGTTCAATGTAAATCTGTGTTTCCTAACTAGATTAACCCGTTCCCATGCCTTTTCGATCGTGATTCGGATGTGTGTGCACCACGTACCTCGTTATTGAAGATCAGTCCGAGGTGTTTATGAAAAGGAACTTCGATTAAGGTGGTAGTTCCCATAGCTATTGGGGGTGGTGGACGTCTGTATCCTTTCTTGCAATTAACATTGATTCGGTTTTTAGTGATTGAACTCGACAAGCCATTTTTTTACCATTGATTGAGCATATATAGGTCATCATTTAGTACATTAGCGGCTAGCGCAGGACTTTCAACTGTCAGGTATATTGAGGTATCATCGGCAAAGAGGCGGATGTTACTTGTTATGTTTACTGCAATATCGTTTATGTAGACCAAAAATAAAAGAGGACCAAGCACATATCCCTGGGGTACACCGGCGGTTACTTGTTGCCATTCGGAAAAACTTCCTTCAATCCCTACTCTCTGCTTCCTGTTAGCAAGGTATGATTTGATGAGTTTAAGCAAATTCCCAGATACTCCGACTTTTCCGACTAGCCGGATTTATTGTACAGTACCCCTTTAAATCACTTAATACTGTATAACATAGGATACTACTTCAATTTCTAGAACTGATCATGTTCGACCCATTTACGTTAGCAGGAATAAAATATCAAAAACAAGGGTTGCGCATCAAAGATGGCTCTGGTCGAGTTTTTTGCCCATAAGAGTTACTCTGTCTGACCAACATTCACTAAAAATGGACGAACTAAAGAACCATAACTCAGAAATAAGGGCTATAACTCAGGTAAAAACAAGCCCGTAAAGTCTCAACGTTCAGAACAATTCTACAATAATAAACTATTCTGAATTCTGAATGTGGGCTGCAGAGTGTGCTGATGGATTCACATTTGAAATCCAAGATGGCTGCTTGCGGTCATGTTTTTTTTTTAATTTGGGAAAAAAGGGAGACTCCCGTCTATAGGTCACCCCGAAGATCCATATGAAGATTGTTGACGATCGGATGAGAAATGTGACCTGTAAGGTATGCGAAAGGAATTAGTCATACAAAGAGTAAAATCCAAAATGGCCACTGGCACCCATGTTTTTAACAGAGTTCGGAAAACAATGTTAAGCACCCATCTAGAGGTCACACCGAGGATCGATATGACGTTTGGTAATGATCGGATGAGGGATATGCTCTGTAGAGGGAACGAGTCGTTTTGGATCATTCGGCCATAAAACATGGCCGCCAGCAGTCATCTTCAATTATACTCTTTGCATAACTAAATCCTTTGGCACGGACTACAGGTCGTGCCTTTGGTCGGATCAGCATGAAATTTGTCATGGATGCTAACATTGACATGTAGATGGGAATGAGTCAGTTTTGGGTCATTCGGCCATAAAACATGCCCGCCGGCAGCCATCTTGGATTTTACACTTTGCATAACTAAATCCTTTGGCACGGCTACAAGTCGTACATTTGGTCAGATCATTATGAAAATTGTCATGGCCTGTTGACATTGACATGTATAATCATTCTGGGGTTATTTGGTCATAATGGATTTCAAAATTCAATCCATTAGCACGGGCTACAGACCGGAGTGTTCGTCATGATCATCATGAAATTTGTCGTGGATGTTAATATTGACATGTAGATGGGAACGAGTCATTTTGGGGTAATTCGGCCATAAAACATGGCCGCCGGCAGCCATCTTGGATTTTATTATTTGCATGACTAAATCCTTTGGCGCAGAATAGGTCGTACCTCTGGTCAAATCATGATGAAATTTGTTGTGGCTATTGACATTGACATGTAGATGGGAACGTGTAATATTGGGGTAATTCGGCCATAAAACATGGCCGCTGTCAGCCATCTTGGATTTTACTATTTGCATGATTAAATCCTTTGGCAAGGGCTACAGGTTGTACCTTTGATTTGTCTTGGCTGTTGATATTGACATATATATGTGAACGAGTCATTTGGGGTCATTCGGCATAAAAACATGGCCACCAGCGACCATCTTGAATTTCGAAATTCAATCCATTAGCACGGGCTACAGACCGGACTGTTAGTCTGATCATCGTGGAATTTGCCATGGATGTTAACATTGACATGTAGATGGGAACGAGTCATATTTGGATCAATCGGCTATAAAAGATGGCTGTCGTACTGTTAGTTATTTTGTGGAACATTGTTTCCAGGCCATGACTACTCAACATGTGTGTACAATTCCCCGACCATCTCCCAAAATAGTGTCCTTATAGTTAATGCCACGGTGCCATGGATGATATAGAACAATAATTGTGAAGAAGAGTGAAAGGAATGTCAGTTTGACAAAAGAGGTTGTATTTCTGATTGACAAAATGAAGTTTTAGTAAACCCAGTAAACTTATTTTACCTACGCATTATTATTGCCAAGGCAAACTGATTTTACCTGCTTTTACCTAGGCATTGCCTATTTCCTAGGCTAATTCCTAGGGCTATATAGGCAAAACCTACAGGCCACATCCGTGACATCCCTCATCTTATCATCACCAAACTTCATATGGATCATCGGGGTGACTTCCAGATGGGAGCCAGTGGCCATCTTTGATATGCCTCTTTGTATGACTAAATTCTTCGACATGCCCTACAGGCGACCTCCCTTATCCGATCATCACCAAACTTCATATGGAACTTCGGGCAGACCTCTAGATGGGAGCCATCAATTTTTTCGATATTCTGTGAAAAAAATATGGCTGCCAGCAGCCATCTTGGATTTCAAATTTGGATCTATCGGCACACCATGCAGCCCGCATTTATTTGTTTGTTTTGAAAATTTACAGGCATGTTTATAATCACCTCTTCATATCTAGTATTACTTTGACATTTCAACTTTCCGCATTCCTAATCGCAACTTTGACTATAACACATGAAATTATCCCATCTTTCATATCTCGTGTCACAGGTAATATGTCACAGATTTTCCAAACTGTCCCGAATGAGGGAAAGCTGGTATCATTACAATTATCAAATGAGCGTCATCGCAGTATTAGTTAGTTGGGGGCGTGGACCCGTGGTGTGATTTGATTATATATGAATCCGTTACTCCCTACTATCACAGTGGATCAACAGACACGAACCAAAACCGGAAGTCGTAGATTTCGAGGTGGAGAAATATCTGTCGACAAATATTTGTTGACATTTTTTTGGGAAAAATAAACGCTTGGATAGCATATCTGACCAACTGAAGGTGAGTGAATATTTCTTCGCTAATGTTCGGACACCGACGATCAATTTAAGTCAGTTGTCATTGTTCGATCGCGGGGAAAATGTCATTTAATCATCACCGCGAGACGATTTCTTCCCCAAAATATCCCAGAAAATCATACTTTTCACATTCATCGCAGACAGCTGTCGCAACAACCTATATACCGGTCGAAAGGCCTGTTTTCCCCCCACAAATGAATATTTTGAGTATTTTCACGGACTGTCTCAAAATTCCAAATTTCATCTTTTGATGCAGGTACCCACCTCGAAAATACTGTCCGGTTAGTCCTGTACACCCCGGAATTTAGTTGCAATCCACCCGACCCGGCGGACAGTTTTTGTTGTTCAATCAAGAGTCGAAATGGATTAGTTGGTTGGCTGCCTTTCGTTAACAGTAGCACGTTTTTGGGCAACTGCTTTTCTGTTGCAACTATAGTATACTGATCAAGTTTAGTTACCGAGTACAGTTTGTTCTTATATATTCGTTCAGATCGTGTAAGGTCATTAACCAAAGAATCATTAATGGAAATATTGTTAGAACAAGAATATTACAATGCCCTCCATGACCAAGGCCGTAGCAACAGGATTGTTTTGATGGTGGGAGGTGTAGATGTATTTTCCAATAGTTTGATATTTCAGCCAGTATATAGCGTGAAATTTGATACTTAAAAAACAATTAAAATTCGATTAATTTCAGAAAAAAGAAATCGGGACCCATGGCTGTTCTTTTTCATTATGGCCACTTTCGGGACCCACCACCCGAGTTTTGATTACGATTGTATAAGTTTTAACTACATTTTTCGGGTATATATACACCCCTTTATTTTTATGTTTTTAACTACAGGCACCCACCCATATTTCGGAGAATTTTCGCTAATATTACATATTATAGCATAACCATCAAATATGCAGATGTTTATTTCCATTTCTATGAGAGGCCAAATTCACATTTCATAATTAATTGCAGTTAAGCAATAGCACTTAAGCATAATTATTTGCGATTAAGCGCAATTCATGGTTATACTGTATGTAACTATGTACCCCTGGTGAATAAATAGGTGTATCTATAACTAAACATGAACTCATATTGACATATCACCTCCTTGTTTTCATTGCTTTGGATAGTTGGGATTGTGAACTAGCCTAAATTCTTTATCAAAATGGGTGACTCGATACAGTATTACCTTCTGTTTTAGTCGAGTCGAGGAACCAACCCATCAAAGCTCAAGTGTGATCAGATATCGATTATTGAAGTTTGTTATTTCAATTGATTGCTGCCCAGAAACACGCCGTGAAAAGGGTGGTTTCGGTCAAAATTGCGGATGAAGATGGATAACTCTAAAACAAGTGGTAATACGGTAAAATTTCGTGTTTGCAGTTAATCGATTCTGATAACTAAAGCTTATTTTGAAGAAATATTGTTGTTGTTGTTGTTGTTGTTGTTGTTGTATCTTTATAATATGGGTCTTTCTGATCGGATTGAGGACCTTTAGTTTAAATTAGCCAAATGCAGATACACCTGGTCATGCTAATAGTTAGGTTATATGGGTAGTTACACTTACTCTCAAGCAACTCATAGCGCTTAATCGCAATTAATTGCACTTAAGCGCAATTCATTTCAATTATGCGCAAATGCCATATGTGTGCTTCAGCGCGATATGTGGTATATGCGCTTAAGCGCAATTCATTATTAAATGTGAATTTGACCTCCCATACAGTTAATTTTTTGTCTATATATATGAACGAGTAGGGTCTGTCTGCATGTCTTCTGTCCGCTTAAATTTGAATATATACGCGACCATTTGCGTTAAAAACTTCCCAACCAAATTATCCAGTGTGTGAATCAATGTGGAAACAATTAATTATGGCGCGATTTGAATACAACAGGACAAAAATCACGTGCCTATATATTTACAAAAGTAACTTGCATCTGGTTCCACATTCAGTTGTACGCCATAGATTGGAATTTTACCCGCTATATACATGTAGGAAACACAACACTTCTACATTAATGGACAGCCAAGGTGGGATTAAGAATACAACAACTCGAAAGAACACTGGAGTTTTCCTGATGATGTTTCTATTCTCTATATCAACCGAGAGTACCAATATTTTGTATAGTATTGTATAGTATTTTATTATAAATAATTTTTATATTTTTTATTTTCAATAATTTTATTTTCAAACATTCATTCGGGTGTTGTAAAATCCCATCGTCGATTGCCTCAGCGAAGCCGCAAGCCTTTGCCTCACAGTGGTTACATATATGAAGGCAGGCATGCGATCCTCTCGTCAGTAGCACCTGGAATTATAAAATAATATCGCTTAGTGAACTTGAACTTAAGCTAATATTAGTAACAGATATAGCTGTACACCCCCCCCCCCCGACTGTATGTTTTAGTCCCCTCCTCATTATTGTTTTAACCATTGCTGAATATTGAAAACAATAATTTTCTAAGTCGAAAAATGTCATATAACTCCACACAAAAAGGTCTGACATATTTCATAATCATATATGTTCGCATGTTCACATGGCACTAAATATATATATGCCAAGCCAAAAAAACAAATGACCGCAAAACTTAGGAATAAAAACTCGGAAAATTGCATCCACGAAAGGACGAACAAGCTGCTTCCTGTATAGCCCCACAAGTTGTGGGCCACAACTCGTTGCGAGTGTATAATCAAATATAAAGGGTCAAAATCGGCACACCGCTGCATTTTTCTGAAAAAAGTTGGATGTAAATCATTTTTTTTTTATGTCGGCCTTCCGAGAGTGATGACAAGTCAATATGACATACATCAAAAGTTATATGTTTACCAAACATGTACTTCGTAGTTGGATTTCAGTTACAGGTTACAGTACAGTTCAGTTATATATATAAGTCACCGTCTGGATGTTATGTTGTACCAGGAGACATATACAACATTATGAACACCCAGAACCATTGTGGCCACGCAAAAGTCAAATGAAACGCCCATCATCTGCGGCAAAATTGCTTTTTCGACCAGAAATTGAAGATGGCAGACCTCAGCAAAATCACGACTAAGCGGACAGATTTTTTACAACTAATGATTAAATTTTTCGGGACTAACCGGACAGTATTTTCGAGGTAGGTACCTACATCAAAAGATGAAATTTGGAATTTTGAGACAGTCCGTGAAAATACTCAAAATATGCATTTGTGGGGGGAAAACAGGCATTTCGATCGGTGTATAGGTTGTTGCCACAGTTGTCTGCGATGAATGTGAAAAGTATGATTTTCTGGGATATTTTGGGGAAGAAATCTTCTCGCTGCGATGATTAAATGACATTTTTCCCGCGATCGAACAATGGCAACTAACTTAAATTGATCGTCGGTGTCCGAACATTAGCGAAGAAATATTCACTCACCTTCAGTTTGTCAGATATGGTATCCAAGCGTTTATTTTCCCCAAAAAACCGTCAAAAAATGTCAACAAATATTTGTCGACAGATATTTCTCCACCTCGAAATCTACGACTTCCGGTTTTGGTTCGTGTCCGTTGATCCACTGTGACTATTCGTATATAATTACAACTACTTTCGTTTTCGTCGAAATGCGGGCATTTGATTGGTCGAGAGGCTACCGCGTGACCTGCGTCTATCAGTGCATAGACTTTGCAGTAGACGAGTCACATCGCGTAGTGACACTTTAAGAAAATTGGGCGAGTCTATAACCGTCGCCCCACACGACGTCCCCGGATGACGAGAAAGCGCGAAACGAGAATTCCATTAGAATTTCAGTGAAAAAACAACTCTAAAACTCAATGTTAGAAACATTTGAACAAGTAGTCTATGTCTATATTCCATGTCTCTGCTTCTTATTTACAGTATACTATACTTATGTCTGTTCATTTCAGCCGTATTCATGTTTTTGTAAAGCTCGATTTAACACTCAAAGTTCGTGCCGCGTTTTATATTTGTCCAATTTTCGAAAAAGCGTCTATGACAACGTGTATAGTTACTGCTGTGAACACAACTTATCATAAATCAGGCTGATCAACATGGCAACATTTATTGGAAATAAATAAAATGTGTTACCCGATTACAACCCTTTTAACATTTTTCAGCTATATTACAATGCTAATGACATGACATTTGTCACGAGCACATTAGATATGATCAGGGCATTTGTTTACAAATTACATCGGCCATGATCGGACTGGATTCTGGACTGGTCTGGAGTTAATAATTTTACCGGATTGTTCATTGCTGAAAATTGAAGTTGAAGCGTAAATATTTATTTTCTGAAAATTTGCTTGACGAAGTTGCTCGTTGACAATTTCGGCCAATTTATTTTCGGCCCATCAACCAAATTTTGAGATCGTCCAACGGAAAATCATGTTTTGGCAATTAATTTTCTGAGATGGATTAATAGTAGATAGCTGAAAATAAAGTGTTATAGTTGTAATTATAAGCCATCAACGTCGTTTTTCGGTTGATCTATGAGCGTATAGACCGATCAGTAGACGAATAACATACTTATTATAATCCGCTTCGCGGAATTATACAGTATGTTATTCGTCTACTGATCGGTCTATACGCTCATAGATCAACCGAAAAACGACGTTGATGACATATGGAGTTTTGCGTTGTCGTGTCACTAGATATAATGACCTTCATTTAATGAAACGTGTTGCTACTCAAACATTTCAACAGTTGAAATACCTGGTACTAAAAGCCGTATTGGTATTGGTATTGGTATTGGTTGTTCAGTCTTGGCTGTGTTTCCATGACCGGGTAATGTCAAAACATATATTTGAGAGTGCATGAAAGTCGGCTACTGAGTAAGCACGAGCAGCATGCGCGCACCAGCACAATAAATATGTGATATAAAACGCTATAAATAATCAAATAGTGTGGATTTCAGTTTGACAAGTCATTAACGCACACCGACAGGGCAAAGTCCAAACATTCAACGTTGTACTAGTACTGTATAAAAACATTACTGTTCACTATGGGGTGGGGATTATATATACATCAGTTAATATCACAACAACAGCTCCATGTCTCACAATATTTAACACAATTGTTTTAAGATTACCATTTTCTGTGTTTGTGAATGTGAAATCCAATGACATGGTAACTTCTTACATAGGAATCACTGAACTAAATGGTTTCCCATAGGCGACAGTGTTAACGTTTCGGCCAAATTCACTGAATTGAAGCCTGCAGGCCATACCAGTGATGTTTACCCAGCTAGATTGACACCAGTTGATCACGAAAATGCAAGAAAAATCATAGGTCATGCGTTTACTTTTTAAAATAAATCCCCAAGTCTACGACAGGGCTACGGTCTACCTCACAGCCAAATTTGATCTGGAAAAACACAAGACTACAGCAGCTAGTTAAATAAATTTCCCGCTCACAAAAATCCATTCCCCCATTCATTCACCAGTTTAAATTATTTAGATATTATGTACAAATCAAATAAACGCGATGTTATCCTTTAATAACATGTCGCATGTATCAGGTGAAGGTCATCTTCAGTTACCTTCACCTATAGCGGTGTACTCGCTCCCCGACTCTAGAACACATTTAGCTCCCTGATTCCTATAGATATGTATATGTGTGAAACACAGCGTTTCAAATCTTATAGTATTTTTTTCAAATTATAGACCTTACTGAAATCAAAAATGGATTATATCGAGCAGTAGTGGTTTATTTTTCCAATATGAGGCATCCTGAAATTTAATGTCAATCCTCAAAATAAAGCCAAAAAATTTAGATTTTTTTTTTCAATTTTACTAGCTGATGCATCTCGTATAACTGAAGTATGCCCTTATATACCATAATATTACTAAATTGAAGAGGAAATGTTAATATACATTTTGAGAGGGATATCTTCTCCATTTTAAACACTTTTCATGCAGAATTTGGCAATTTATAATAAACATTTACCAAAATTAACAGAAAATTAAAATAAAAAATACTTTAATAGCAATATAAAGCAACCATAAGTCAATTTAAATATCTAAACATAATGATACAACATCAGACACAGCCTCAGACATGAAATTTTACCAGATGGCAGGGCATACTGTCTGTTTAACAAACCTGCCATGGCAATTTTGCACGACAGTAACTCTAGTGGTGGTGCGGCCATCACCCCCCCCCCCCGACTTGGGGTGGGGCTACGGTCCCCGTTAAGACTACTGGGTGCCGGAAAAGCTTAATTGGGTCAACTGTCACCTTTTCCCAATTGGGGGGGGGGCTAACACTCCTCAACATTGTGGGGAGAGGGCTTTAGACCCCCTGACCCCATAATGGTGCCTGATGTCCAATGGTGCAAAATTCCCAGATTTATCACTTTCTTTACTATCTACAGGCGAATCCATGGGTTTCTACTTTAAATATGTCCAAAATGTGGTCATTATCATTTGAAAATAAGAAAATATGGAATTAACAACTTATCATGGCGAGACGTGAATTTTCGTAAAATTCAAATTTTCCTTATAGGAATCACTGAACTAAATGGTTTCCCATAGGCGACAGTGTTAACGTTTCGGCCAAATTCACTGAACTGAAGCCTGCAGGCCATACCAGTGATGTTTACCCAGCTAGATTGACACCAGTTGATCACGAAAATGCAAGAAAAATCATAGGTCATGTGTTAACTTTTTAAAATAAATCCCCAAGTCTACGACAGGGCTATATCACAGCCAAATTTGATCTGGAAAAACCCAAAACTTCAGCTAGTTAAAATTTCCCGCTCACAAAAATCCATTCCCCCATTCATTCACCAGTTTAAATTATTTAGATATTATGTACAAATCAAATAAACGCGATGTCATCCTTTAATAACGTGTATCAGGTGCAGGTCATTCTTCAGTTACCTTCACCTTTAGCCATTCCACGGTGTACTCGCTCCCCGACTCTAGAACACATTTAGCTCCCTGATTCCTATATATATGTATACTAGCCGACGAGCCCGACGTTGTCCGAGCTATTCAAAAAACAAATTTCAAGTCGATAGCTCCCGACGTTGTCCGGGCTATTCAAAAACCAAATTTCAAGTCGATAGCTCTACCCAGCCCGACGTTGTCCGGGCTATTCAAAAACCAAATTTCAAGTCGATAGCTCTACCCGTTTCCGAGATCTGGTCTGCGCATGCGCGAAGCTGGCGTCGCACGGGCTCGGCGACCCGATAAAATTCGTATCCGGGGCAAGATACATTCACATAACGAATTTCAAGTCGATAGCTCCACCCGTTTCCGAGATCTCGTCAGCGCATGCGCGAAGCGGGCGCCGCACGGGCTCGCCAATACGACAACGTTCACCGCCTGGTCAAACTACACACACGTACCAAGTTTCGTCCCGATCGGTCGAGAATCGTAGATTTGTATAAATGACATACAGACAGACATACAGACAGACAGACAGACAGACAGACAAACAGAGGTCTTCAAAATATATATGAGACTAGCCGATGAGCCCGACGTTGTCCGGGCTATTCAAAAACCAAATTTCAAGTCGATAGCTCTACCCAGCCCGACGTTGTCCGGCTATTCAAAAACCAAATTTCAAGTCGATAGCTCTACCCGTTTCCGATATCTGGTCTGCGCATGCGCGAAGCTGGCGTCGCACAGGCTCGGCGACCCGATAAAATTCGTATTCGGGGCAAGATACATTCACATACCAAATTTCAAGTAGATAGCTCCACCCGTTTCCGATATCTCGTCTGCGCATGCGCGAAGCTGGCGTCGCACGGGCTCGGCGACACGATAAAATTCGTATCCGGGGCAAGATACATTCACATACCAAATTTCAAGTCGATAGCTCCACCCGTTTCCGAGATCTCGTCTGCGCATGCGCGAAGTGGGCGCCGCACGGGCTCGCCAATACGACAACGTCCACCGCCTGGTCAAACTA
This sequence comes from Siphonodentalium dalli, assembly GCA_032622095.1. Classification (NCBI taxonomy): domain Eukaryota; kingdom Metazoa; phylum Mollusca; class Scaphopoda; order Gadilida; family Siphonodentaliidae; genus Siphonodentalium; species Siphonodentalium dalli. Next base: position 199,581,961 of record CP136062.1, read on the forward strand.
CACACACCTACCAAGTTTCGTCCCGATCGGTCGAGAATCGTAGATTTGTATAAATGACATACATACAGACATACAGACAGACAGACAGACAAACAGAGGTCTTCAAAATATATATGAGATGTGTGAAACACAGCGTTTCTTATAGTATTTTATCAAAATATAGACCTTACTGAAATCAAAAATGGATTATATCGAGCAGTAGTGGTTTATTTTTCCAATATGAGGCATCCTGAAAATTAATGTCAATCCTCAAAATAAAGCCAAAAAAAACGGATTTTTGTTCTTCAATTTTACTAGCTGATGCATCTCGTATAACTGAAGTATGCCCTTATATACCATAATATTACTAAATTGAAGAGGAAATGTTAATATACATTTTTAGAGGGATATCTTGTCCAATGTTAAACACTCTTCATGCAGAATTTGGCAATTTATAATAAACATTTACCAAAATTAACAGAAAATTAAAATAAAAAATACTTTAATAGCAATATAAAGCAACCATAAGTCATGTTAAATATCTAAACATAATGATACAACATCAGACACAGCCTCAGACATGAAATTTTACCAGATGGCAGGGCATACTGTCTGTTTAACAAACCTGCCATAATGGTGCCTGATGCGCACTATTTGTCGCTTTCGGCGCACTTTTTGTCGCTTTCGGCGCTTTCGGCGCTTTCGGCGCGCGCGCCGAAAGCGACAAAAAGTGCGATATTAGCGCATGTTTCGGCGCGTTACTAATGGCGCACTTTTTGTCGCTTTCGGCGCGCGCCGAAAGCGCCATTAGGCATACTATTAGGTCCACTCCCTAATGGCGCGCGCCGTAAGCGACAAAAAGTGCGCCATTAGGGTATGTTTCTGCGCGCGCCGAAAGCGCCGAAAGCGACAAAAAGTGCGCCGAAAGCGCCATTAGCAAGTGGCCCTAATAGGATTCCATATATATCACAGCCAAATTTGATCTGGAAAAACCCAAGACTACAGCAGCTAATTAAATAAATTTCCCGCTCACAAAAATCCATTCCCCCATTCATTCACCAGTTTAAATTATTTAGATATTATGTACAAATCAAATAAACGCGATGTCATCCTTTAATAACATGTCGCATGTATCAGGTGCAGGTCATTCTTCAGTTACCTTCACCTTTAGCATTCCACGGTGTACTCGCTCCCCGACTCTAGAACACATTTAGCTCCCTGATTCCTACAATACTCTGCTTGAGGATTATGGCATATTACGCAGATGAAACTTGGAGCCAATTTTCATTCTTCAGAAGAAAGCCATGGATCGGCCCATGATAATTATAATATTAGATTATGGTTGTATATAAAACATTTATCACTCTATTTATCTGGTAATTTCTATTCCGTTCGATAAATAATCCTTGAATTAATATTTATTATAATTAATGATAGATACGATACAAGTTGTTTTATATTTAATTACTATTCATTCTAGTCTATTTTATACTATAGTGAAGGGGCACTATCATATATGTATAATTAGTTCAAAATAAACATAATACTGCGTAAACTATGTATTACACACGTAGTGTTTACGTTCAACTTGAACTATTAAGTAGTGTACTTCGAGTGCCTCTTTTCAGCACCAATATTTTAAAAGTAAGTTGACAGCCTATTTAAATCTGATGTTTTATCATTGATTTTATGAAAACATTACATGTTAACAATGACATATATTTTTACTAAGAATATTTTTCTTTCATATATTACTGCATACGCTCACTCTCACTGTCATGTGCCTAATAGTCACTGATATTGATAATATAGTTTCAGCAGACTCAGTATAATTATTAATTTTGGTAATTTAGAGAAAAATCCCAACGATCACTATTATTTGGCATTAAGACATAGAGTGAAATTGCATCACTATTAATAATTTCAGCCTAAATCCCCACCCATCACGATTATTAAGCCATCACTACTATTAGGCACATGAGACTGAGTGTGAGCTGGTGGGAATGGCTGCGGACACAGTAGCGATGTCATAGTAGGTGTGACAATTTATTGTGGTGGAGTTTGGTGACAATTGGTCCGTCATAATTATGTGTCATAGCTATCCATGTCGCCCGCTGATTTTCCGCACAATAAGTCGACTGGACCAATTAACCATTGCTGTTCACCAAGGTTGATCTCTACTCATTGCGTGTTGCTAATTTGTAATCGCTACGATATATATAATTGCACGATAGATCGTCCGGAATTGTGTTTGACCGTGGCCTGGTGGCAATTCCTCATTGACTCACATATCATGCATGTCGGAGTTGTCTGAGAGACGCCCAGACGACCCGGCCTGCATGGAGACAGGTGACATTAGACCAGCTAGCAGGGACTCCGTTGATCTGCCGGTGGTCCCTGCTGACGTCGTCAAGGCGAGCGGATACAGGGACGTGGACACCACCCCAGATGTTCCTGCCGCCAGCTTTGACGTGGAGATAGAAACACCACCCAGCCTTTCTCCACAAGGGGCGGATAGCACCTTCTCCGCCCCTCCGACGCCGAAGTACGATGAGAAGCCGGCGTCGTCGAAGAAAGAAAACAAAGAACAACATCGGACGCGGTTAAAACAAGCCCTGGTCCAAAACCTAACAGAAGGAAAATCACACCAACTCAACATAAAAGAATTCTACCTCCTGAGAGACAATATAAATTACACAGAGCGTGATGAAACAGAACCATCACAAGGAAAAGCCTGGCTCAACTCCCAGGGAAAGATCGTTTACACAAGATTCCCGCTACTACCAGAAAGATACCAAGATTTCTATCCCTAAAATGCTATGTCTATTTTTTCCACTACTTTTTTTTCATGATTGTTCACATTAAAAGCAAAAACATGAGGGATTAAGGAAAGGGCCCTTCGGCCCTTTCGACAATCCCGGGGCTAGCTACCCCAAACCAACCCAATTAAAGGTATGTTTTTATATGATCTCAATGCATACATGTTTATTTACTTATATTAATTTAATTTGTAAGAAGTAGCATGGCTGTGGAGATGGGTTATTCATTAAGTTATCAAGTGGACTGGTGTGTTACCATACAAATACAATAGTGCGTTTTGAGTAAAGATCAACAGCGACAAGACATTCAGGTAGTTAAATCATTCAGAGATCGACCGTCGCTGGTAGAGCTTGGTAGAGTCATTGTGCGAATTTGCGGAGGGCGACATGGCTTGCTATGGTATATTAAATATGACAACCAATTGTCACGAAACTCCACCATAATAAATTGTCACACCTACTATGCCATCGCTACTGTGATACGTGTGTCCGCAGCCAATAGCATCAACAAAACTCAAAATCAAATCAAATGAAAAATTGTAACTTCTTGGTTATGTTGAATAAATATTATTGTTGTAATTTGGGATATTTTCCACCCCTACTACTGGCTACTAGACTTAAAGGCACGGGCGGTGTTCGTTGCAGAAATATTCATATTTGTTCAAATCGCCATCAACGGAAGGAATATCAAAATATATATAGTTTTGTTCATATGCCAAACATAATCAGCGCGTAAATAGTATATTGTCGGCAAGACGTACGATGGTGTACATAAACAAGAACCTTCTCGTGTTACAGAAGTTTTGCTTATGTTTACATAACACAGCGCAATTATATTGGTTACTCACACACAAATGATATAAATGCTCTTTATTATTTCCATATCAGGAAAACAGTAACACATAACGCTCTTTATGTTTACCATATCCGGATATAAACAAAAGCCAGGTTCTGTAACGTTTTATGCTTATGTTTACATAACAAAGGAAAACCATTTGACAATAACATACTTGTTATGCTATATTTCTGATTGGTATAAGAACAAAGTCTATCTATATTTTACTATTCTTTCTGTTTATGGCGGTTTTTGACGGAGCTGAATATTTTAACAGCATACCCACCGCCAACGCCGCCCGTATCTTGAACGTCCTACCTTTAGCCTTTACGACTTTAGGCTTTATTCCGCACCCTTCTTTTATTTGAATTCATAGAGGCGAGAGGACGTCTTCCAGTGTCTACTGCAACTTAATGCAAGTGACGACTGGAATACAAAACAATAATATTCGTCTGAATGATAACTATCAAACTAACCACCGACTATGCATTTCAGCCATAAATTTCTTCTAAAACATCATCACAAAGTCACATTGTTTTCAAGGGCGATTGTGACCTTCGGCTTCATAAAGGGAGATAATTCGGATCACCTGGTGGATTATGACCTGGTTAAGAATTGAACACACCCTACAAGTGCCGCGTTATCGAACCTGCAGTTGACTATCCACCTCGATGTCTAATTATAAACGCAAGAATTTCACCACACATAATATTCTAGCTGAAACAGGCTCCCTTCGAGAGCCTTTATTCAGCATCGGAGGGGCCTGCGCACGTTGCCCCTCTGTACCTAGGGGCCTATGGTGGGGTCCTTTGCGCATATTTTGATCGTTTAATAAAAAATTCATTTAAAAAAAAATTAATTAAATAATTGTTTTGTTTTTTTTTAGTTTCAGCTCCTTTTTATTTTTACATAAAAACTGTATTCTGTCATTTATTTTGCTCCAAATTTATTCAGTTATAGGAATAAAACTCGAGCAATTTCATGACATTGATCGAAAACCTTAGGTATATTATATGACTTATTTTATTTCTTAGCTTAAAAATTAAGTTGTGTTTTCGTCCAGGGGCGTATGAAGCTATAAATGTGGGGGGGGGTATCAAGGGGAGAGCACGAGAGAGGGTACCATATTTCGGACTAAAACCATAAAAATAATTAACATTATTCCATCTCTTAAATTAAAACTTATTCTGACTACAACTGTACTTAAGACTTCAACAAACAAATTAATCTCATATTGATTTTAATTGCGAAGAAAACAATGTCTGTCTCTCGTTCATATAAGTATGAATGCACAATAGTTGTCCATTAAATGTCATGCAATCCAAACGTATCCAGACGAGCATCATTCCCATGAACAAATTCATTTGAAATCACTTGCATGTCGATATTGTCACGTCGTTCTCAATATATGTCACACACCATCAAGTGATTCAAACGGTCTTGACTCATAGTGGACCTTAAGTGGTTCTTCATCCGCAACGTAATTGAGCAAAAACGCGTTCTCGTGTTTTCCGTACCAAGAGATCGCGTACTGCGTATAGCCGCGTATGGAACCACAGTTTTAAAGAATGACCCCCATGCATCCGCGTGATACTATATATAAGACACTATTTCCTATAGAGTATACTATATATTGTATGGCAAACTGTGCGGGCGGAGAATGTGATTGGTTAGGTTGAATAAATAAGAAATACAGTTTAAGCGTTGACCATTTTCTGGAAATTTGGGGGGGGGGGTATTTACCCCCTTACCCCCTCCCAGTTCCTACGCCCCTGTTTTCGTCTAATCAAGAATGTGATTAGCCAAACAATTAGTCTCGTGTATTAGACTCACATACATAAGAAAAGCTGGATACGAATGTGATCGCCCTTGAAAATGTATATATTTATGATCGATTTGAAAGCTGGCTACGAATGTAATAGATACAAACTGACAACATTAATAATATTAGTCTATTCTTGACATATTGTTAATAACGAGCGTCTGTTTCACTCAATGTGACAGATTGAAAACAAATTGAATACTTCAATAATTTCGGAAAGTTTTTTTTTAACTGACAAACTAAATTCAGCGACATTTGTGTGTGTGGTTTCCAGCCAAATATGCTGTTGTCAGTAACCATTTTAAAGTTATTGCTGTTCATGTGCCACTTCTCAATTGGAAACTTGAGAAATAAAACAGGTTTCATAACAACGCGTACTGGAGACCTTAATACGTCTTCAGAATGTGAACCGCATAATTTTAACTTTAAGGACTCCAATCATTATCACCGTCAATTTTGAATAATGGAGCTTTAATTGGTAGACCCCATGTGAACATGCATTGTCGTGTATTTCACTTACGATATTTCGATAGTCTAATTGTAGTCCAAATAATAAGACCCGGTGCATTAGTGTTTCTATACATGTAAGTTCTTTCAGTGTATGTTTCCATTGATATATATATCACACGCTCGTGACTATGGTGTCCAACAACTACACATATATATATAACCGACACCCTTGGAATGTTTTATGCACAACCGTTTCATCAGTTGACTCACAGAGAAGATTGTCTTCTCATGCATGGCAGCGCAGTGAAAAATTGCATGCATTATCGAACGTATTAAGATATATGTATACGTGTATAGTCTGAACGTCCACAGTTCGCAATTGTCAAACTAAACAGTTATTATGAATAAATATCCGAATAAAATAATGAGGTAAAATACTTCAGATTTAATGAGGCACTGACTCAGTATGAATGTTCATTGTTTCAAAATGTGTGACCAAATTATCATTTATTAATGAAATGGCAATGTATCGATCGGAATGGCACATTGAGTTGTCCCTCAACTCCGATCAAGCTTGAAAATATGTCCCGATGTCGCCCATCTCGGGGTTCTAACCCGCACTAACCACATCTAGCCCGGACTGCGATGGTGGTGTCCGCACCTCCCCCGTCAGTTACGTGGCATCCTTAACCCTTTACCCAACAAACCGGCCAAAACCGGCCAAATAAAGCTTCAACAGCCTAAAATATCTTCGGTCTGTCTCAATAGAACCATACAAATATGGATATCATTGGAACCGGCTCCTTGACCACATTGTAATAGTTACAGTTATGCCCTGTGCCAATGCATTCTCTTATATATGCGAGTCGACCATAGGTCGCCTCGCATATATAAGAGAATGCATTGGCCTAAAAAAAATCTTTTTTTAACACTTTTTACCATTTTTTCTTACATTCTTTAACAATTTTATAATTTTTAATGTGTTAAGCCAATGCATTCTCTTATATATGCGAGGCGACCTATGGTCGACTCGCATATATAAGTGAATGCATTGGCACGGGGCCCTTCTGTTGGGTAAAGGGTTAAAATGGAAACCCTTTCATCGATAGTTACTAGATATCACCTTTAATTTAGAGACGTGCTAGAATTAACGTTTATACAACATCGGCCTGACAGTAACAGCACACCCGAGCCACACTGGGAACTGAACCTTTTAGCAGTCGTGTCTAAATCGACACGCAGTTCAATTTGGATGATTGCTCTATGACACATATCAGGTTCGACGATTTGCTGTCAAATGACGCGACTGTCGACTTATATTTAAGCATTCACACTTCATTCAGCTGCAGCATATTCTATAGCGTTATGACATGTTCACATTCTGGGAAATTTGCCACACAATAGTTCAAACAATATCAACCTTCCCCAACTAGTCCGGTCATGTTGGTTTCTCACTGCTAATGTTCCGGTGGGTCACACTGCTTTAGCTATGTATGTGATTACAAACGATGCTAGTAAGGGAATATGGCAATTTATCTCAAGTTTTCATTTTGCGTTTACCAGCAGGAACTATACCCGAAGCAATAACTATCAATATCTCGTATGTTATGAATAATTGTGCGCAGTTGGAAAATTCGGAAATGGCTGATCCCACACACCGACAGACGAAGGCACAGAGGCTCAACTAAGAGGCTTTATATGGGGTTATTTACATGTACGTCAGTACAGCACCATAGGTTGTTGAATTAAAATATAATCAAAAATAACTGCACCATGCATTGCATTATCTTGCAGATAATACTCACACCATGCACCCACACTTCTTTCATAACATCGTGCATAGCACACTCTATTATATTTGTAGTAACCATTCTGCTGTAATGATCAATATACTATGCCAGGTCTAACTATAGAACAGTAATTCAAATTGAATATAATTGGCCAAAATAAAATGGCGAATAAGAAGTATCGGTGTTCTGGAATGTATTATGATGTCGGATATCGATGATAAGATGTTGTTATAGCTTTAGCAACCATCTTTCGTGGTTTTTTTCTATTTAAATGCACGGGCGGCGTTCGTTGCAGAAATATACATATTTGTTCAAATCGCTATCAACAGAAGGAATATCAAAATATATATATAGTTTTGTTCATATGTGTGCCAATACGGGTACATATAACTCTTAAGGCTATCAGAACTGTTTGATTATTTATATATAACAAAGTCAATAATGTTCAATCATCGGTATCTGGGTTTCTCTTCCTGTCGTCTGCTTGGGTTGGGATCTTCTTCCGTCTTCATAGGTTGTGTGTGTCTGCTTGTCTTCTACTCGGTTGAGTTTATCTTCCTGTCGTCTCATGTTCTTCTTCCGCCGGCGCATCAGTGAGATGTTGTTAGGATCACAAGATCATCATGTTTACCTTGTATCTTCATCCATCCTTCTAGCTGCTTTTCTCTGGCGTCCGAGAATTTGTTGTTACTATCGGGTAGCTGGTTAGAACTGTCTTATCATGTCGGCTTCTTCTTCCTAAAATACCCAGCGTCTGCTAATGACGGCCATGTGTATTTTCACGGCGCGTCGGTTCATCGTACTTAGGGTAATTGAGTTATCGTCATCTCCCCATGGGTCCTATTAACTCTCCTGGTTTCAGTAGCTTTCTAGGCGATACATCTGGTCTTGATAATCCTCAAGACCGTGTTCTGTTTACTCCACAAATCATTTCCCTATGTTATTGCATGGACGCTCGCTAATTCGATTTGGTGCTCAGTACTTTTGTGATCTAGATGTGGTCAACAGCGACGCTGATATGTGTGGTAATCGAGCGCCCCTCTGACAGAGATTTCCTAGCTTCTTCCCGGGTTGAAAGTTATGTCCCTGTGGTTGTCTTGGCACATTACTCCTTCACTTTTTCGATTTAAAGTTGATCTTGAAATCGCAAGTCCAATTCGTCGCTGCGCAGCAGGTCGATGATTCGTCGAAGTGTTTCGCAACAGCGGCATCGGCGATGGATAGCTGGTTCGATGTCGGTCGTCTCCGTGTAGATCGGGTCGTCTGGGCGTCTCTCAGACAACTCCGACCCACTGGCTGTGACTCTTTCGGTGTAAAACTATGATTGAAATTTCATGGCGTCGTCATTTTCGTCATCATCGGATGTCGAGGTATTTTCGTCCTCAATGTCCGAGTATGGGGTAGGTTCTGACAACTGGTCGACCCTTGTTCCACCGCCATGGTCAGCCTGTAATACTCAAACGGATATTTGTGTGAGGTTTGAGAACAAATGACACAGTCAGAATACACAATGGTTAATTTTCCAATTTATCGGTATCGCTTGAGGGTCGTCAGATCGGCCCAATACGAAAATGGAATTTACAACTAATTATATAGATGGATTTGTTGACGAACAGTTTAAACACAAGATAAGTCGGGGTGATTGATTTCAATTATCAAAACGTATGACTGAATGTCGGGATTTATAGTCCCTATTCAACGCTTGCTATAATCATTCTGATGATTATACAACTATAATACCCTGGACATCGTTATGCAACAATTAATATTTGAAATATATGAAATGCATAAATGTCTATATACATGCGAATGATTCTGATATCCGCGCAACAATAATTACGGAGGAAATTCGGAATACATTAATATACGATACATAATTAATACTAATCCAAATCCGCCACAGATGTGGTCAGCCTCTGACGGCTATAATTGGATATACATGTAGGCGTTCCTGAGTGTTGTCCCGGAATAGCGCAGACGGCTTTGGTGCATCCGTCTCCATTGCTTCGTCGATGGGTTCTTTGAACACGGCATTCAGGATATCCTCAGGTCGCTGGTCTAACTGCTTACTATACATAATGGCTAACCTTGGCAACTGATGTTTAACAAATTTCCACCAGAATCGGTGGGTCAAGATAATGAAAATTACTACTGTAACTACGTTACTAGGGCAAAATACTACCATGGCCATCTCTACCATTCATTGGGGTAATACTTTTTTGTTCACTAAGTCAGTCGTGAGCATATTTTCGATCGTGTTTATTTGAGCGGGGTGCGCTTAAACGCAGTAACCCTAAGGGTGGCGGCGTGCACGTCGGCGCGGTGCTCGTTATCTCTCGGCGCGTGATTGTAAAGTTCAAAGCTTTATTTATTAAATCGCCATGCGCACGTGCCGGGTTTCATGGGGCGCGCGACCTGTCATTGATCCGAACATGACTATTTATTCGCGATGCGGTCTGGGGCGTCGGGCTAACTATTTTCAACATTTACGAAGCCAGGTTAGGTTTGCCAATAAGCCAGTTAAGGGTAGGGTCGCATTTCTTCTGTAATGGACCCCAGGTCACTGTTTCGAGCACTCTATTATTATCGCTGATAGCAGGGCTTGAAGCGACGGTTTGCCTATTAAGTTGATGCTCGCTCCATTCATGAGCTGCTTACACTTGCGAGGGGCCGGTACGGGCCTAGATTCACGAGGGTTTTGTTCAATGGCGGCCACTTCCATTAACTCATCCTCTGAGCTGTCATCACTTGTAAACATCTTTGTTACTTTGCGCCCGTTTCGACGAGGCGCTGGAGCGCGTCGTGCCTTGGCACTCGGCTCTGGTCTCTCGTCCATGGACGAGTCAGGGTTTTGTAGCGGCTCTGAGCGCGCGAGTCGCGTCTTTCTACGCTGTAAGCGCATCTTAAGCTCGCTTAAAGGGACATCTTCGTCATCGGAGTCCGAACATTGTCTCCGATATCGAGCGATTACATCATCTGGTAATGGTTCTGTTTCATCGCCAGAAGACCCACCCACATGGTTAGGGGCAGGAACGTCGCTATCTTCGTCTTCGGGGGGAACAACATACGTTTGAGCATGCTTGTTGTTGTCAGTTTTGGGGATTTCCCATTCCAGGTTGGCTTGGCGCATATGTTCAGCATGGGATTGTGTGACTTTCCCAGTTAATTGATTCCTTAACTCGAAAGTAACGGGCGTTATTTGCTTGGTTATGCGGAAGTAGGGTTTCCATTTGCTTTCAAGTTTGCTTTTTCGTAAATGATTCTTCACATAGACGGCCTCGCCAATCTCGAATTTGGTGTCTGTGGCCTTTTTGTTAAATTTCGCTGCTTGTTGGCGTTTCGCCTGTTTCACGTGTTTGTGTACCATCATAAAGGATTTGTGCTGTTGTTGCAGCGCTATCTGATGGTAATCTTCTCCCGCGTATTTACGCCTGGGTTTTAGGAGATTGTCTATTGGGAACACGACGTCTCGATTGTACAACAAGAAAAAGGGGGAGAATTTTGAAGTTTCATTTTTGTTAAATCGAATCGCAGCTAGTGCTTGATTTAAATGGACGTCCCACGTGTTTATTTGGTCTGCCACTTTCTTTGAGACAATGTCTTTAAAAGTCCTGTGAAATCTCTCCACCCTACTGTTGCTCTGGGGGTGATAATAAGACGTAGTCACATGGTGAATGTTCAAGGCCTTCAGAGTGTCCCTGACCTTGTAATTAATGTTCTCACTGCCGTTATCAGTTATTATTTCTAGAGGGCATCCATGTCGCGGGAATATCTCGTCGATCAAGAGATGAACAACGTTATCGGCCGACTTGTCCTTGACCGGAAACGCTTCTGCCCACCCGCTATATAAGTCTATGAAGCTGATAATGTAGCGGTTACCCGATAGCGACGTGGGGTAGGGCCCTGATAGGTCCAACCCAATTTTGGCAAAAGGGTAGGGGGGCGTGTCCGTTATTTGCATTTTAGGGGATTGTTTTTGCAGAGACCTGACTTGGCAGGTCACGCACTTTCCAATGTAACAGTTTAGTTCCTTGTACAGTCTGGGCCAAAAATATTTCGACCTAATCGCATCATGCGTTTTGTCTACTCCCACGTGGCCGTTATCATCGTGGTATTGTTGGATTATGTTGGTTTGAAGATGTGCGGGCACCCAAAGGCGTGGGGTCGGTTCTGCGTCAGCACTCGAGAGGTAATAGAGTACCCCGTCAATCATCAAGTGTTTGTCATTCCGGGTGTCCTCGCCTTTGTCGAGGGCCTCCAGAACTGACGCAATTTCCGGGTCTTTCTTTTGTTCCTCAAGCATGTTGAAGCCTGGCTTGTTGAACAGTAGATTAGTAGGTTGGTAAGCCTGACCAATTTGAGTTTTATTCGGCAGTTCCTTTGGGGTTACCTCGCAGCTTGCGAAGTCTTTGGGTTTAAATCGAGACGAATTCAAGGCGGCGATTTCCGCTTGGGTCTCGGCGACAGTAAAGTTATTGTCGTTGATATCTACCTCTACTTCTGCCTTCTCTTGTTCCGTATAAGCATTAGGTGGCGTTCGACTGAGCAGGTCTGCGCAGTGATTATCTGGGCCAGCTATGTACTCAATGTTACAGTTATATCCAGTTATGCCCAAAGCCCACTGTTGAATTTTCTTGTTCTGCATGGGGGATTCCAAGAGATACTTCAATGGTTTATGATCTGTTTTTATCGTGAAAGTGGCGTTATGAAGGTAATGGTCCAACCTTTGTAATGCGAAGTGAATTGCATATGCCTCTTTCTCCACAGTTGGCCATCGGGTTTGAGTATCACCAAGTTTGTGTGAGAGATAATAAATTGGTTCTTCAACGCCATCTGAGCCCAACTGGGTCAGACAGGCACCGATGCAAAGGTCGCTTGCATCAGTATACAATGTATAGGGCGTGGCCGTATTTGGGTAGGCCAGGAGAGGCACTGCCGTGAGATTTTCTTTTAGTTTGTCAAACGAAATTTGGCAAGCTTGGTCCCATTTGAATTTGGCATATTTTTTTGTAAGCTGTACCAAAGGTTCAGCGATTTGCGAAAATGAGGGGACAAATCTGCGGTAGTAGTTGCTCATGCCAATGAAGGAACGTACTTCTTTTACTGATGTTGGGGGCACAAGCGACCGGATGGCCTTGACCTTGTCGGGGTCAGGTCGGACGCCGTCGGTATCAATTATAAAACCCAAATACCGTGTTTCTTGCTTTAGGAATTGGCACTTTTTTAATTTTAATTTCAGTGTATGTTGGCGCAACTTGTCAAAGACTTTCTGGATATGTTCCAAGTGTAATTCTAGGGACTCGCTGTAGATGAGGACGTCGTCTAAGTAGGCAATGGCGTAATCACCCATCCCACATAACACCTGGGCCATCAGCTGGGAGAAAACCCCTCCAGCGTTCCGGAGCCCAAAAGGCATGGAGTTGAATTCAAAAAGACCTCGGTGGCAAGCGAATGCCGTCTTTTGCTTGTCCTCCTCTGCGACCTGGCACTGCCAATAACCGCTTTTGAGATCGATAGCGGTGAAGAATTTAGATTTTCCAAGAAGTGCCAAAATATCGTCGATAACCGGAAGTGGGTATGACATAGGTTTGGTTACGGCATTTAATTGCCTGAAGTCGACGCAAAATCGTTTGGTGCCATCGCGCTTATCAACCATAACAATCGGACTTGAGTAAGGACTCGAACTCGGCCTGATAATGTCTGCTTCTAGCATATCATTTATGGCAACGTCAACCACCGGTCGTTTATTCAAAGGGGTGCGATACGGGCGAAGTTTTATCGGAGGGTGGTTTCCCGTGTCGATATGCATTTTGACTGTGCTCGTCTGTGTCAGCTCGGTATCTTTGTCGGCAAAGATGTCCGAGTTGGACTTCAACAATTTTATCAGTGTTTCTCGGTATCGCTCTGGGCACGAAACTTCAGCCAAATTTAATCTTTTCTCGCCGGTAGCGCGCGCTGACCTAGAGTTGTCTCCCCCGTTATGGCCGGCGCGTCTAAGGGCGTAGCCATCGTCGCGGTAATTACAGGTAGTCGGGAACTGGGAACTTTGTGACAAAGAGTTAATTTCGCGGCTGGTTCCAGGGTCACACACTACCGTCTTGCCGATTACACTGCCCCGTCGTAGGCGAAACGTTTTGTTCGTGTTATTGACGAGTAATACCGGGACCTTGTTCCTCTTGCCCACCCCAGAAATGGAGCTGCCGATTTCCAGACCGGGTTCTGACGCTAGGTAGCCTGTCTCGATTTGGGCCACCTCTACTAATGTCGACTTGCGAAGAGAAGCTAAGTTTTTTGATTTTCCCATACATAAAGTTGATGTTTGAGGCTTTAAGCTAACCTTGCTGGTCAATCTCAGCAGGGAAGCTATGTGCGCGTCCGATTCCAATGGGACGTACACGTCACTGACCTTGAGGCATCCCAGATCATAATATAGTCTGACCCCCCGAGAGGTCAACCAATCCCTCCCCAAGATCATATTCCGGGTCATATCATTCGCCACATAAAATTTATGGGTTAATTTTAGTTTCGCCATTCTGAAGGTCAGTTCCACGCTACCAAGTACGCCCAGTGACTTCCCATTCACGGAGCTAAGGTTGATGTGTTCCCTAGTTAGTTTCGGTCGGAACTGTAATGCGTCATAGACGCGTTTGTGAATCAATGATACTTCCGCTCCACTATCCACTAATGAGCGATATTTATTTTTCCCTATTCTAACTAAACAGGAGCTGGGGTTCCCTACAATATTTATGTTATATTTCCTCCCATTTGTGGCCTCAATGAGAGGATTCCTTAGTTTTTTGCATATGTGGGCGGGGTCATCATTCGTGGCGGTTCGTTTAATGTCGGATATCTCCGGCTGTGTCGCGGTGTATCATGGGATATGTCACGTGATCGGTTCGGCTGATCTCGGCGGATTCCCCTAGGTGGCGTTACCGGCGCGTTCCATTGATTTTGCTTCGAACCTCCGGATTTGGAGGGGCAATTTCTAGCTAAGTGGTTACCTTCGCAAACCCAGCAAGATACGTGCCTCCGGTTTTCGGTCTTAAAGGGGCAGTCGCGAGCGAAATGATCACCTTGACACGTCCAACATTCGACCGTTCGTGGTTTAACCACCGCATCGACATGCACCTGTCTCGGGCGTGATCTGTGTTCTCGGGTCGTGTGATTATCGCTTGCGCACACCTCGCAGGTTGTTCTCGCGCGTTTGTTTCTGAAACTATCGATTTCCATTGCTTCCGGTTCGTTTTCGTTGTAATTTTCGCGGCCCGTTCGTAGGTTGAATACCCGTCGGATCCCCATTTCCCGCATGGCGATGTCGGCTGCCAATTTTAGTGTCTTCGGCGCATCCCTGATCAACTTCATTTTCAAACTGTCGCTTCTTAAAGCGTCAATATAAAACCCTACGAGTTGGCCTTCAACCGCGTTGATCCCGCCGATTTGCTCTCGGTATGCCACCGTCGCGATCTCCAAAATTCGTTCGGCAAGCACATGTAAATTTTCGTTTTGTTTTTGCTTGATTTTTCTTAGCATCGAAAAGGCGAATTGAATGTCATTTATCTCGGCAAATCGACTAGATAATTCAGTTTTTGTGTCTTGCCACGTGGCGTTAGGATTCGTGGCCAAATATCTTTGTAAAAAATCTGATACAGGGCCCGTCGCGCTCTGGAATGCCATATAGGGCTTCTTTGCTTCGTTAGCGCCGGTTAGGATCGCGCATTTTTCTATCGACTTGACCCACCCGTGGTATTTCGTGGGGTCCCCGTCAAATGACGTCACTACCTGTGTTACCGTAGTCATGGCCATTGCAGCAATTTGAGAATTGATAGACTCTGTCAATGGGGCGAGAACACCAACTGATTGTTGTTGTTGTTGGGTAGCCATTATGATAATAAACAATTAGACTCACGTTTTGCGAATTTTCCCACACTGTTTTTTTTCACACTGTTCCTCTTCTGGTTTCACGTTGTGTCTGTGATTAGCGTTCAGATCCTGGCTCGAAGGCACCAGTTAAGAGATATGTGCCAATACGGGTACATATAACTCTTAAGGCTATCAGAACTGTTTGATTATTTATATATAACAAAGTCAATAATGTTCAATCATCGGTATCTGGGTTTCTCTTCCTGTCGTCTGCTTGGGTTGGGATCTTCTTCCGTCTTCATAGGTTGTGTGTGTCTGCTTGTCTTCTACTCGGTTGAGTTTATCTTCCTGTCGTCTCATGTTCTTCTTCCGCCGGCGCATCAGTGAGATGTTGTTAGGATCACAAGATCATCATGTTTACCTTGTATCTTCATCCATCCTTCTAGCTGCTTTTCTCTGGCGTCCGAGAATTTGTTGTTACTATCGGGTAGCTGGTTAGAACTGTCTTATCATGTCGGCTTCTTCTTCCTAAAATACCCAGCGTCTGCTAATGACGGCCATGTGTATTTTCACGGCGCGTCGGTTCATCGTACTTAGGGTAATTGAGTTATCGTCATCTCCCCATGGGTCCTATTAACTCTCCTGGTTTCAGTAGCTTTCTAGGCGATACATCTGGTCTTGATAATCCTCAAGACCGTGTTCTGTTTACTCCACAAATCATTTCCCTATGTTATTGCATGGACGCTCGCTAATTCGATTTGGTGCTCAGTACTTTTGTGATCTAGATGTGGTCAACAGCGACGCTGATATGTGTGGTAATCGAGCGCCCCTCTGACAGAGATGTCCTAGCTTCTTCCCGGGTTGAAAGTTATGTCCCTGTGGTTGTCTTGGCACATATGCCAAACATAATCAGCGCGTAAATAGTATATTGTCAAGACGTACGATGGTGTACATAAACAAGAACCCTCTCATGTTACAGAAGTTTTGCTTCTGTTTACATAACACATGGCAATTATATTGGTTAATCACACACAAATGATATAAACGCTCTTTATTATGTCCATATCAGGAAAACAGTAACACATAACGCTCTTTATGTTTACCATATCAGGATATAAACAAAAGCCAGGTTCTGTAACGTTTTTTGCTTATGTTTACATAACAAAGGGAAAATATTTGACAATAACATACTGTTTATGTAATATTTCTGATTGGTTTTAGAACAAAGTGTATCTATATTTTACTATTCTTTCTGTTTATGGCGGTTTTTGACGGAGCTGAATATTTTAACAGCATACCCACCGCCAACGCCGCCCGTATCTTTAAGGTCCGGTGCTTAACTCTATTAACGAACAATGTTGTTTCATGGCCAAATGAACAGGCATCGCATTCCACGATGACACGCCTTCTTGCTCGATGTTATACATTCCATTGACTATTTCGATCATATCTCAACGGCGCGTCGGTGTTTAAGTAATATTTGATTTTATTTACGAAATCTGTGTTTATATGGTAGATCCCAGAAATTCGGGATTAACATGGTCCTCTGAACACTTTCAATTGCTCTGCGTTGAATGTTTTTAGTTTAATTTAGAAATTGGCCGTTGTGTTCCCATATTCTAATATCGGCCGTATTTAAGCAAGCAATTCTACGAAGAACTCCCATTCATTTCGCCACAGCAACACGTCGCCAAAACAAGCACCATACATATTCAAATCAGGTAATTCCTATTGACTATGACGTTTCTAAAATAGAATCAGCGGCACGCCCCGCTGTAACAAGACGTTAAATTCGATATCTGGAGTCGCATGTTTCAAGGGAGCATTTTCCACCGATCGCCTAAACAAGTTCAGGGCTATAACGAGCCGCAAATATCGAGTCGATTCATTGACACAAGGAAGATGAGTTGGAAAAAAATCGAGAAGCTATCTTTTCTCTAGAGGAACATGACATGTGCACTATCGGTCTTTATCGAGGGAAGTAACCGTGTGCTCGACATCGTCAAATCGACCACGTCATCGTTCCAATAACGAGTTTGCATTTTGAATGTTGATTCTGCATGTGATAGCAATATTTGTAACACAATATGACGTCAAGAGGTCCACTGCATCTCCGCATGTCAGTGGCTAACTTAGATAGCGCGTTCGTGGTCAACAGGGAGCTAGCAATCGCTCATGTTTGGAGCACTACAGAGGTTTCGCAAAATCACAGTTGGCAGTTATAATTACAGTTACGGGGACTACGACATCATGTTATACACACAAATTAGATGAATTGGAGTTCATGCAGCTTGTTCTGGTTTGCATGAAAAGTCATTCCAATGAGGAAACACTATAGCTTCTACAACTTTCCCAGAATTATAAAATTACTGGGTTTACTAAGAGGGACGGTGTTCACGTATGCTGAACATTTTATCACGTTCAAATGATAGAATGTTTTGGCTAATGACAGGTGGACATATCCTTGGTGACTTGGCACATATATGGCATCAAAGGGAGCGATCAGTCTACCGAAGAGTGGACAATGACACTTAACGATATGACGTTCCTCATCTACTGCAAGAGGAATTGGCAGCATCGTGATAGTGTTGTAACAGTACCTACTCATTCAAATGGTACGGTGCTCACGAGTGTTATCATGGCATGTAGTTACATACATAATTAGGCTGTTCTTTGTATGAATCTTTAAATGAGTTTTATACCATCATAATGGTTTTGTTACTTTTTAAATGAGCACTACCTCCACCAAAACGGTGCTCACTCAAGCATGCAAGCATTCCGACATGTGCTCACTATATTAGTCCTAATATACTGAAAATACCGGGTGGTCAGGGAAACAATTCCAAGATAAAACTAATTTTGAGTCCCAACACCCCGGGAACACAAGGTTTTCCTCTCCGATCAAACATTTCAATAGATGTCATTTTGTTATCACGATTGAAGAACAACATAATCCCCAGTCGCCGCCAGTTCTAAGCAATGGGAAATGACGTAGGCGACATGTAAGGAAAATCACCCCCGGTCGACATTTTGGAGGCCATTTTTGTTATCGAGAGGAAACTTTTGACATCAAAATATAACATGGTGCCACTATACACTGTACAAAAGTATTTTCACATATTTGATATGGAAATTATAGTTTTATCATAAATTCCAGCAATAGCGAACTAAAGAAACTGACAATGGCGGCCATCTTTGTGTCCCCAGGGGGTCTATAACATTCAAATCGCAACAAAAGCAAATGTTTACAACCATCTCCGTCAGTTTTTATCAAAAACAATATTCAAGTTGAAAGGTGTGATCTTCCCCCCAGTTATAACCATGTTGAACAATACTATAGATTTTCTCAACTTTCCGAATTGCCTCATTCTATAGCGACACCACTTCGAAATCGCTGTCCCGTTAGCCCTGTTCGCCTCCAAATTTGGAGGCATACTGAATGGATTAATTGGTTGCCTACTTTTCTTGAATTTTCGAACACCTGCTTCTATTGTGGCTCTAAACCAATGCGTATAATGTTTTATTCTAAAATTTTGACACGATTAGTTCCACAACAGTTGTTCAAATTGTGTAAGGTCTATATATTTCGGCTATATTCCGAACTACACCAGATCAAATTGCAAGGTTCTTGCTCATACGAAATATATGAACACATTTAAAACTGGATTTTGAGACGTTTCATAATTATATTAAAGATATCATAATCCGACTTTTTAGGTACAAATGACTGCCGAATAACCACCTTTCCACTTGGTAAGCACATAGTACAGAATACTTTAATTTCTTCTCCAACTCCAAATTACTAACCGCAGCACCCCATTGAATAAAAAAAAACCCCAACTCGTCAGATTCCATTTGCTTCGACATCGCTTTGGTCGTGATAATAACAATCCACTGTGTCACCACATCTTGATCACTGGGTAGTAATTGAATGCATGCTATCCTCTCATCACTGGGTAGATGCATGCTATCCTCTCATTTGTCAAACAACTGGCCGCGAACAACCTAAGACGCCGCCTTAGACTCCGGTGATCTAGGGTTTCCGTCTGAAGATCGTCATTGTAGATTATGAAGATTACTTGTACTCGATGGGGTATATCCCAATACCGAGAGGGAACACCATTTGACCGATCTCCATCAAGTTCAGCAGTTCATACCGTATAACAACTTATCGGGTTCAGTTTAGCAGATTCTCCCGAACGCTGTTTAACTCAGGTGTAATGAAGATAGTCGTGCCTGGGTTGTGCAAAAGACAGTTATATCCCATACAGGGATGAACATCATTCGATCGACCTCCAAACCAGTTCAGTAGTTCAAAATTCCGTTCGTCAGTTCACCAGAAGCAGATTAACCCGAACGCAGTTCCACAAAATTATAACGAAGATAGTCAGTTGTACGTTAAGCAGATGACATGTAATTTCTGGGCTATATCCAAATACAGATAGGGAACACATTTGACAGACCTCCGCACAGTTTAGCAGTTCAAAATCCCGTTCAGAAATTCAGATTAACGCATTATAACGAATATGGTCGGGTTTACGATAGACAAACGACTTGTAAGGGACGGGACACCATTTGACCGACCTCCGCCCCAGTTCAGCAGTATAAAATCCCATTAATCAGTTCATTGAGTACAGTTAAGCAGTTGTAATCGACCAGCTGTGCCGAAATATCGTCATCGCATAATCGGTTGCAATAACACAACGAAATCATAGGAACATAATAATTGTGCTAGTGCAATGCGTTTCTGTTTCGTTTCCAGTAGAAGCCATCAGCTATTTGTGGCAAGGATGCCATTTTGACTACAATTTTGATTTAACCCCAATTTCTCAAATTCCTCAAGGCTGCCAGCTAGTCAGCTGGTGGAATCTTCAGAATGATGCTCTTGACCAGCGGAATCCTTCTGAGAAAAACACTTTATATATACGCGAAAACAAGCATGTGTGACGTGGCGACCGGACTGACTATTTCTATTCTATCTACATCGACTCACCAAAGTCATAGGACAAAAATTCAAGGCACCATTAAAAAGAGGGGAAATCACCAGGTTTGGTGCGTTGGAATCTCGACAAACCATAATATCGCCCTTCTTTTAGATACGGTAAAACGACACTTTCTACAATGCAGGTGTTCATGTTACATCTTGTTAAAGATCAACGGTCCAGATTTGACACCATGCAACTTATTCGGATTTTCCGGAGTCAATATTTCTCTACCTGGCAAAATATAACGAGAAATACTTTAGATCGCCATCATTTGTATCACACTCGAATCCCGAAATCCTCAATATCTTCCATAAGTATAATACGTAAAGAACGGTCGTAAAAGTTCATAATTAATAACGCTCTTTATTAACTATCGCTTTTGTGGGACTTGGCATAGACGCTCTTTAAACTTAGCGGTGATCATTGGAATTTGTTCTTGGCTGACCAGGGGGTGGGGGTGAACAAATATTTTCCGGCACGTATGCCGGGGTGGGTGGGTGGTCAAAGCCACCAACAAGCAATTTTTTCCGCAACTAAAAAAAATTTCTGCTTTGTTGTTTAGTGTTTTGGCAATGAGTTGGGCTTCAAAACCACTTTGAATGAGAGAAATAATGTAATTCTAACTGGTAAACTGACTGCAGGCAGTTATCGTGTTGTATTTTGTTGCAAATTTTGAAATCCAAGATGGCCGCTGGTAGCCATGTTTGTTTGGTCGAATGACCTCAAAATGACTCATTCCTATTTACATGTCCATGTTAACATCCATGATAAATAGTATGCACAGAAATTCATATACAGCTGTTTACAGTGAATTTTCCCCCACAAATCTCTGTTTTAGTGTTAAAAGGGGGGTGGGTGTCAAAAAATGGTCGGAAAAAAACTGCCGAAAACGGAAAAAAAATTGGCTGTGGGTGGGTACACAAAATGATCGAAAGGGAAAAAATGCCATACGTGCCTGAAATTTTTTCCGACCCCCCCCCCCCCCCCCCCTGGGCTGACACAAATTCAAAATAATTATGTTAAAGCTTCTCCATCTGAAAATCAATATAAGGCCATAAAAATGCTTTCATGTGTCCGATCTAATTATTTATGGTATAGAAAATGTACATAAGATGGTTGTATTGTGTTCAATCGTATATGGTTTCTTTAAAAGTTATTGATACATTTCAATTCAATTAGTTTGTTCTCTAAACTCATCTATTAGTCATGAGTACCCGGACTTCAACAAGTTCAGTAAATTGTGATGGGCATATATAAATGTCCGCATCTGCCCGTTTATAGATATTCTATATATCGATCGATCTCTTTTGTCCTCGGAACTTAACAAAAAGCGAGCAACTGCTATATTTAGGTTCAGGGTTGAATAATACTGGTAATATTACTCAGGTCACAAAATAAAACAGTGCTCACTTTTATGATATACTGGGGATGATAATAAATATACCAATAAATACAGTCGACATGATAGCAATTCAATAGTAACTTTCTACACTAATGCTCTTTATTTCGGTGGCCGGTTTCGGAATTGGGGATTTTTTTCTATTTATTTCGTGGCCAGGTAGTAGTAATTCGTGATCACGAAATACTAATGAAGGTATCCCAAGGGGGCGAATAATCCAATTCACTTGGATATTTTCAGAGGCGTATATAATCCGTATATACAGGGACGTGTCTAGATGGTCTCCATTGGGTGGGGGGTGTCCAACTTAGAATTTCCAACACACCCATCCCCTTTGGAACAGACCCAAATTCCCAAGTCCCAGAAATTCCATTGGACAAAAATCCCATTTGTAGTACCTTGAATTGTCCAACTCGCCTCCTCTTTGTGGTTGTTCACGAATTTGAAAATACAATGTATGCAACATTTTGGTAAAAACAAAATACAAATTTTACACTAAATATAGATTGGAAACTCCAACTTTTAGAACAATTTCAATCGTTGTTAGATTTTAGTCTGAAATTTAGAACTAATAAATGTTGTGTTATGTATGAAATTTTCAACTGCTGAAAAGTTGGGGAGGGTTAGGCACACCAAACCCCTTGTCGTCTCGTCCCTGTCGTATATATGCACATTGTAAACATAATATATTGTATAACGTCACGTATTTATCAACCTATTTTGATTTCAGTGACGTGATAAAGGCAAACAATTATTGCGTGGGGTTAATTTGAGGCATGCGCATCGTGATTGTACATTATATAACTACCATGCAATATACGTCAGTCATCATGTTTCTTAATCCACGCATACCGTGACAAACGATCCGGGTACAATGAAAGAAAAAATTAATTCACTGGATTTGGATAACAGTATCTCTACACATGTCAGATGGGTCGATGTTATGCTGTTAATTACATCACATTTATTAGTTAGTAGCAGGGTTACCCGGTGTTGCCCAGGTTAAAGTGATGTGAAACCCTCTGTGGATATTTGGTGGGAATAGAGAATACTCTTGCTCTCAAAGTGTTACACGTATTCTCATAAATTGTATATCCAAATGGCATCACAAAACATGATTCTAACACATGGAATATAAGTAGTGACTCACGTTGTCAGGTCGGAGCGATTATCATTTTGTTTAATCCGTCCCACCAATAAAGAAGTATTTATTGATTTACAACTGCGTATACTTCAGACGTTATAGCATGAAACATGAACATCATAAACACGTTAGTTCGAAAAAATAAAAGACGACAATTGTATTCCACATAGAGATGTATCAATCAATCAATCTAGTTTATCATATCTTCATGAATATTCAGATGTTTTAAAGATATGTCCAGGTACTCCTCTGTTCTGGTGCTATATACTGGCTAATCATTTTCTGTTTAAAAGAATTGATGTTATGCATGTAATAGCAGCTACATGTGCCCGACACAGCGCGATTTTGAGTTGTTTATGTTAGGCGATGAGTCTGTTCTAAAAAATGAAAGAAATCCTCTGTATCTGGCAGACATACCCTTGTCAGACGTCAATATTGGAGGATCCCGAAAAGTCATGTGCTATGGACTGGGTTTTCCTTTATCTCAGAAGTAACCATATTTGACTGCACACTGTGACCACCATTTTGAACAGGCCTGCTCTACATTTCCATATCTCTTGGCAATAGTAACTTTTTTTTGTGAAAACTATATTGAATGGGACAGGCTCAATCGTGTTATAATATATACATGAGCCATTCTAATATTCAATCCTCTGACCATTCAAGGTCCCTCAATTTGAATGAATATATGTATCTCTTAAATAGATTGATATAAATAAACGTTTAATGCTTTCTTCTATACACTGTTAAAAAATATCCGTAATTTTACGGCACAATGTGCTGGTAACTTTGCTGCCATCACATTTGCTTTAAAAATACGGAACTTCCTTCAAAATGATAAACTTCCCACTCCGTAAAATCACAGGATATTAACCTAAATTAACGGAACTTCCGTAAAAAAATTTAATTGACACCTTCTGTAAAATTAAGGAACTTCCTTCAAAATGATAAACTACCCACTCCGTAAAATCATAGGATGTTGACCTGAATTACGCAACATCGCTGCCAACATTTGACTGTTTAACATACGGTTCAGCACCCTTTAATTAATATCAAGACCGTAACTAATAAAGGTCAGACCAATGGTATTTTTCATGGGTCAACACCAATGTTTTGCTCTTTATTTGCTAATTTACTATATAATTAGCCAGGTTGCCATGGTGACAATATGATTTCCCTCTAGGCATTACGATTCATATGTTTTTGAATGGTCGAAACTAGTATTATTCATGACTAAAAAATACATCTTACCGGTAGTTCTTATGTTATGATCATAGTTTACGATACTTATGAAACTTTGCAGTTTGCAGAGGATCAAGCTTGTTGTCTGCCTCATGGAATTTATTCCGGAAAAGGCTGCGCACGCGTAATGTGTTCGCTTTGAAACCCTTTCACTAACTACTGTATAGATATGGCTGTAAATAAAAATAAGCCAACCCATCACTATTCAGTTATGAGTAATACTAATTTCGACCATTCTAAAACATGAATCGGCATGCGCTTTTAAGCCATAAAAAAGAAAGCTACACAGTTAGAACTCAAATTTATGTACATATAAAAGTGAAATATCTTAATGGCATACTTTTTGGTAACATGTATACATGTACATGTATAAGGCATGAAATTGTCCAGTCACTTGTAAACACAGTTTTTGTTTTAACAGGTGAATCCGTACATCATGACAATACTGTACCAGTAAGAAGAAGTGGTATTTTTAGGCGCGCCTTCTTTGTGATATTGAGGGAGCTCAATTTAGAAAAACGTGTGATTATAGCACAATACCAGTCCCGCTTATTATTGCAATATTCAATGCAAAATATTGCGATACTAAGCGCGCTAAATTTCATACAGACCCGAGGGTGTTATATTTATATAATATTAGATAAATACTGTACATATAGCGTACATATAGCATATACAACTATAATTATAGACATATCTAAAACATTGTCTCTATTTATACAATAAACAATATAGAAGAAGCACAAAATTTATTGAAAATGTCACAATTTTGAGCGCAAGATGTTGCAATATTACGCGCAAAATATTGAGATATTTAGTGCAAAATATTGCAATAATATCACAGGCGACATGCTTATAAGCGTTTCCACTTGCAATATTATTGCAATATTGAGTGTGAAAATAGCGTGCTTAAACAGCTTTATATATACCGTACTATTATACCACTTCTTTTGACTGGTACTGTATATATACATGTACGGTATCAATTAACAGCTACATGTAGTTGAGATTGGAACCATCAAGACAACAGCATAATAACTGTGCACAATGACTTGACGACAATGTTCTCCTGTAGTCGCACATTTTCCATGAAATATCAGGGAGTCAGCTATTAAGATGATTTGATAAGAACTTCCAACTAATAGTGTACATTTCCTCCAGGTAAATTGTCGTAATACCGGTAACTTGACAATAACATGGCGAATAATGACAATGTCTCATATCCACACGTTTCAATGAAAATTGATGAATACAGGATGAATTGGTCTGAGTAATTGTAAAGTTGCGTGGCGTCAGTTCATTGTTTATGGACTTTGAAGTTCTTGTGAATTACCGGTACACTGGTGCACACAGAAGTGCAATACATGTATATCCTCTCTTGTAAATGTACATGCATGTGGAATGATGTGCTTTGAAACAATTACTTGAATCAGATACTGAACACTGTCAACTGCATTTTCAACATTATAATAGAAATAGCTGCTCGTTGAGTTGTTGTTGTTGTTGCTATTATTGTCACTATTGGTTGACAGCGAAGCCTGTGTTAAGTGTACCTGTATCCCCAGTGTCCGTAAATGTGCCAGTGTTTTGATACTAAGTCACAAAAGTCAACACAGCACTGACGTCTGAATGAAGTGAGACCATGGATCATGCCATGTTTGCCATGAATCTCTTGTGAATTACACTGGTGCACACAGTACATGTATATCCTCTCTTGTAAATGTACATGGATGTGGGATGATGTGCTTTGAAACAATCACTTGTTGAATTAGATTCTGAACGCTGTCAACCTGTCAACTGCATTTTCATTTAATAGAAATGTCTGCTCGTTGAGTTGTTGTTGTTGTTGTTGTTATTATTGTCACTATTGGTTGACATCGAAGCTCGTGTCAATTGTACCTGTATCCTCATGTGTCAGGATATACGCTATTGTTTTTATACTAAGTCACAACTGTCAGTCAACACAGAACTGAAGTCTGAATGAAGTGAGACCCTGGAGCATGCCATGTTTGCATGAAATTGATGAATCTCTTAGTGGAAATTGTCAATGATTAAGGACTTTGCTAACCCAATTTTCCCCAAATTTAATGTTGTTCAAAATAAAGGTTTATGTTCACTTTTATTACTAATCACAGCAACCAACCCCATCGATGCTACATTTTAAGAGTATAATTAATGGTAAATTATGTTAGAAATTCAAAATGTGAAATTTATAGAAGTTTTTAAATTTTATTTTTTCGAACCCAAAATCAACAAACACAAAGGTCATATCTAAGAAAAAATAGGGGTATGTGTACTGAACACTGTGAAGAATGATGAACAATAAAGATATTCTCACATTTCTTCAGTTTTATTAAGATTTTTGGCTTGGAAGCAGTTGTTTACAAATTGTAGATTTCATTGCTAAGCAAAGCTATTTGGGAACTGAATTTGATGGGTCAAGATAATGTTCACTCAAGCCTGCAGGGATTATGTCTGTTTGTGACCAGCCAGTGCTGTACTTTATCCTGACTCAGGATGATTGGTGACCTAGTTTCTGGGCTATGGGGTACACCAGATTGGGGATTACACATTTCTTTTGTCAAGAGATTCACAACACACCACTGTCCTCAGATATTAACATTTAACTGTCAGCTCACTACAAGCGATGTCAGGTAACTTACTCAATTATTTGTAAACAACTGGTTCTTAGTAATTTTATCAAAGAATGCTTGATAAATATGAATATTATTTTATTGTTCATCATTCTTCACAGTGTTCAGTAGACATTGCCATATTTTTTTCTTTGATATGGACTTTGTGTTTATTGATTTTGGGTTCGAAAAAATAGATTTTAAAAACCTCTATAAATTTCACATTTAGTATTTCTAACATATTCCACCATTAATAATGCTCTTAAAATGTTGCATTCATGTGTTTGGTTACTGTGATTACTAACAAAAGTGAACATAAACCTTTATTTTGACTCCATCAAATTTGGGGAAAATTGGGTTAGCAAAGTCCTTAAGTCGATTTTCGAAGAATTTAAACTTGTCCGATTATCAAAGGAACCGAACTCAAACCGTCTTTACAACTGTCCACAATCGAATAGGTAATAGGTTCCAAAAAACAACAATTTACGCCAAATATTACGATCAAATACGAATCTTGAAATGCAAAATGGAGTTACACTATTAAGTTTTGTACTCACGCTAATTCGTACTATACGTATAACAGACAATGAATGCCGGATAAATAATATATAATACATATCAGAAGGGCAAGATTCAGTTCTACTGTATGGAGTGATTGCTGTATATAATATTGTCGCCGATAAATATCATATTGAATTTTCACGTCATAAAGTTTGAATCACGATAATATTAAATTCCAAGGCGGGAATTCTACCAGATTTGATTGCACGCTTGATGTAAAATTACAACAATTTGATGTATAATATAATTACGTACCGTCCTTCAAAGATTTGATAGCACAATGTGATGTAGGAATACATATTTTTTTAACAGTGTATATCTGTGTTGCTAGATCATTATAGGAATGCCCTGATTTCCATCCCAATGTAAATATGACAGTTGAGAAGATATAATTGTTCAAGTGACTTAATACGGTCACCATTTGTCGAGATTGTGAAATTGGAACGCCAAAAACTCATTCGAACGACATGGAGATGGCCTGGGAGATGACTATATATAACTTTGTTGGATATCGGCGAATTGAATAATCTTATAAATGCTAGTGAATCTCCTCTCGCCATCCATGACCCAAATGACCCCAAATGTGATTTAATTCATCATATCATTAGAGAAGAACGTGTATGAATTTGGTGGAATCAGTGCTAAATATATTTGTATCAACTTTGGTGCAACTCCCCTCATGCATGACTTGAACCGCGCCACTTTTGTCATATTTAAATCACGTCTATTAGACTCATGCATGCATTATATAATGGAGATGATTATATATATAAGTTTGGTGGTAATCGGCAACTAAACAACTTTTTATCATAGTTATTACCCCCGTCCCTCGTCCAAACGGCACCAATTTCGCGTCTTTAGATCACACGTTTATATTCCTCGTATCACGGACAAGAATAATATATCAATTTGGTCGAAATCTGTGCTAAAATAGCTCCTCCCCTGACACCAACAACATCACTTTAGAGAATTTAACCCGCACCATTATCTTACTCGTAGAAAGTTACCCCTGTTAGACCGCCTTGGTGCCATCTCGATTGTGCCCTTAAAGTTATATATATAGAACACATACAGATATTCGCAAATATATGATTCATTGTATCCTTTGAGAAGAACGTGTATGAGTTTGATGGTAATTGGCACTAAACATATTTTTATAAGTTTTTGGTGACCCTCCCGTCCCTATTTCGGACTCAAGCGGTGCCACTTTTGACATCATTAAACCACGCACTTAGACTCATTATAGAGATGAATCTATACATACAATTTATGAAAATTAGCGAGTATACAAATTCGTATCAAATTTAGGGCCACCATTGCATATCTCTCACACAAAAGGCACCAATTTGGCGCATTTATACCACACGATTAGATTATGTATTAATCAGGTGGAAATCGGCGCTAAACATATTGTTTATCAATGTTTGTGTCCCTCCCACCCTCCAGGCACCCCTGACTCGAATGGCCCCACTTTTGAAATCTTTAAACCACACAATTAGACTCCTGATATCATGGATATTATTATTTGTAAGTTTGGTGCTAATCCGCGACTAAACAATTTTTTATCCAATTTAGTGACCACCCCCATCCCACCCCATCTCTCACCAAGCAGCACCAATATGACGTCTTTAAAATCACACAATTAGATTCATCATATCATGGATAAGAATATGTATCAATTTGGTGGAAATTGGCGCTAAAAATATTGTATATCAATTTTGGTGCCCCTCTACCTTTCAGTGCACCCCTGACTCGAATGACGCCACTTTTGACAGCTTTAAGCCACGCCATTAGACACCTCATACAATGGGGATTAATTTGTATAAGTTTAGTGGCAATCGGCGACTAAACCGATTCTTATCAGATCTAGTACCCACCCACCGCCCCGCCCCCAATCTCTCATCCCAACGACACCAATTTGGCGTCTTTAAATCACACGATAAGATTCCTTGTATCATGGAGAATATATCTTAGAAGAATGTGCATCAATTTGGTGGAATTTGGCGCTAAAATTATTTTGATCAATTTTGGTGCCCCTCTCCCTTTCCGGGCATCCCTGACGCGAACGGCGCGACTTTTGACAGATTTAAACAACACCATTAGATTCATCATATTATGGGGAAAATTAAATATAAGTTTGGTGACAATCGGCGACAATCTTTTTTTGTCTGCCCCTCCCCCTTTTCTGCCCCTGACAACAACGGCGTCACTTTAGAAAATTCTAACCCTCGCCATTATCTTTCTCGCAAAAAGTTACCCCTATTGGACCCCTTTTGTTTGATCTAGGTGGTCCCCTGTGAATTTATATAGAACACAGACAGACAGACAGACAGACAGACATTCGCAAATATAGATATAATATATATGTTTCCTGTTACATGCCTATATGTAATGCTGCGTTAATCGAAAAGAACCCCTACCTCCCGGTGATAAAAACAAGCTAATTGACAGCGGCCACTTGCAGGCACTAATTTATTGTAACCCGGGAATGGTCTATTGATTGTCCACTTGAGCGTTCAGTCAATACTAATATTAGGATGAACCACGTCAGATTGGACTACAAACTCAACACAAATCATTCATATTGGTACAACGAAATATGAAACGTGCCAGACGAAAGCAAGCTAAATATCCAGATAAAAACTCGAAACCTATTAGCGCTGAGGACCCGGTATAATAGAGACCTTTCGCCAAATCACTACATGTATTACCATTATGGATAGGATATATTGTCCTAGTAAGGTAGACACCATTACAACTTACATACGATTGTTAATTGGTGAGATGGCATATGCCCCACTAAAGGCCACTATATTCAGTTACACATATATATGATGGGAAAAGTTATGTGTCTCTTTCAGATCCCATGTTCTTATCCATGTGATATAAGCGGATATACTGTTAGAGTGTCCCCAAGCATGGCGGGTGGCACATCCTTGGCACATCTGAACATAATTAAACTGCGTGGGGTATATTTCGTCTCGAATAAGAACCTCGTGCGTAAAGATATAATTTTGGTCGTAAACTGGCAGGATACTGTCCATATCCGTAATCGTATTCGTGATTTTTGCGAAAGGTCTTTATTATTGGCGCCAAAAAACGCGAACATATGTTAGAGAGTAAATTTCCCCCTTATTTTCGAGTTATTGAAAAAACAGCTGCATGCAGCCTCCTATATATACGCGATCAAAAACCAGCTTACTGAGCGAGTGGTCAAAGCTCATGCAGAATTACAACGTAGCGCTGTGGTGTACTACCAGCTGCATCCCGATTTCCAATCCGACGAGCTTATTATATGCATGACCCACCTGCATGAAGAATCCACTGAAAAGTAATATGCTCACAAACTCAAACCCTGCATACACTCTTCGGTGGAATTACAGCATACAAAAGTGGGTTGTAGGAGAGGGATGACAGCCCTTTCAAATCTTCCTGATTATCATCCCAAACTCCAAATCATCCACTGAAAAGGAAGAGAATTCTAGACCCGCTGATATTGATATGGACGGAGAGACGCACTGAACACGAAACAATTTAACGCACTGATTTCACTTTGTATTAAAGGCAGGGCGGCGTTCGTTGCAGAAATATTCATATTTGTTCAAATCGCCATCAACGGAAGGAATATCAAAATATATATAGTTTTGTTCATATGCCAAACATAATCAGCGCATAAATAGTATATTGTCGTCAAGACGTACGATGGTGTACATGAACAAGAACCTTCTCGTGTTACAGAAGTTTTGCTTCTGTTTACATAACACAGCGCAATGGAGCTTTCCACAGAGGCCACACCCACAGCGGTAGTCCCGCCCACTGATAAAAATACTTTATCCACATAAATATTGTCTGTTACCCGAGATCGACTTCCGAAGTGAACACATCAGTACTGCTTGTATGTTAACTAGCTGAAACAGACTCATGTATATGATTCGTTCAAATTTGATCTTTTAACCAGTTTGATTTAAAAAAAAATTATTTAGATTCAATTTTAGATTTTTTTTTAGATTGAACTTTGATCTGCTGTTGAACAAAAACAATATAATAATTTGTTTATTTAAATTAAAAAAAACAATAAAATTTTTTAAATTAAATATTTGTTATTTTCTTTTTAGATTTTTAGATTGAATCTTTAAAATTTGTTTTAATTTTTTAATTTAAGTTTTTTGTTACTTAATTAAAGATTTTTTTAATTTTATTTTTTAATTTTATTTTTAGATTTTTTGATTGAAACTTCTTGCTAAAAAATTTGAAAATTTGAAAAACAAATTTAAAAAAAGTTTATTTGTTTAAAAAATTTAATTTAAAATATAAGTTCGTTATAACATCGGCCGAGGCACCACACCACATTTGGTTAAAATCGATCAAGGGCTCTGGAAGAAAAATTGCATACAGACCAGAATAGACAGACAGATCACTGAACTCTAATATATCTAAACCAGAGAACATACATTCGTTTTGCCATTAAATGTGAAAATTATGACAAGTGTCATGCTAAACGAAAAACATTGTTATAATCACGGATAAATTTATAATATCATGCCGCAAATATAAATCTCAGTATATTATGAATTGACAAAAAAAAAGTTGTTTGAATATAGCCAATTTAACACTGAATGTATGCATGAATATCAAAATTAGGGTGAAGAAAGATGGCGTCGAAAAAATATCCGCAGCTAGCGGCCGGCTCGGCATCTGATTGGTCGAATATATTCTAATAAATTGCCATTGGGTGGGACTACGCTGTGGGCGTGGCCTCTGTGGAAAGCTCCATTCTATTGGGTAATCACACACAAATGATATAAACGCTCTTTATTATTTCCATATCAGGAAAACAGTAACAAATAACAAGCGAAAAACTTTCCGAATAAAATCACACCCGCGTAAAGTTGAAACAAACATGCACTCTTGACATTCAAGTGTCGTCTGGAATTCGGCGTACTGATCACGCCATGTGCACGTGTGATTTAGAAATGTCGACTGTCGTGACACGGAGACTTGTTAGTTTCGATTCTGTGTGTCATATTTTTGCACGAGTCTTGTTGATTTATCTAGTTAATTGACAATAATTGTGCACTTATGGTTAATATATAGGAAGTATCCCGAGTATTCTTCAAATTTTTCTGCACTATTAAAAGTAAAAAATGCCGCATAGCTTAGCAGCTTAATAAGCTGCATATAATAAAAGAATACCTAAAGTGTTTTGTTTGAAGACGTGAAACATCTCATTCGTGCCTAGAAAGAAATATCGAATTTTCACTCGCGGCTTTCTTTCCAGAGACTCATGAGATATTTCGGTTTTCAAACAAAAACTGTAAGTATTCTCTATATATATAAAGCGAAAATAATTGTAATCGAGCTGCGACGAGGCACTAACTCATGTGTCGACCTATGTTAATCCCCGGAACTAGGCCAAGATGTAACAAAAGCGAGAACACGGGCCCTTAAATCACCCTATATACAGGGGGGGGTCGGAAAATAATTCCAGGCACGTATGATGGGGTGGGTGGGTGTCTCTCGGGTCCGAAAAGCAGTTTTTTCCATGTGCCAATTTTTTTTCCATTTCTGCTATTGAGTCTTATTTTGATGTGTTTTGAACAGAAACAGGTCATATATAGTTAATAGCAATGCTATACTATATATAGAGGTTGTCAGAAGTTTGATCAGTTGCACACTGGCCAACAATAACCCAAATTCAACTTGATAGAACAAGAAACTGCGCTATTGGAAAAATAAAATTTAATCAGGGTTCCATCTACTGATACAACAAAATAAGAATAACTATGCAGAACTCAGCTGAAAATAAGCGATAAAATGAAAGCACACTTGACCATATGTGACATGGAAATCAAGATATAATAAATAATGGAATAAAATAGACTTTTGACAACGTAAAACATAAAATCTTAACATATAAATTGAAGGCCAGCCGGGCCAGCTTAAACAATTTCAAATTGTTTTCCAAGTTAATGTGGTTCAGCTTGCAATGTTAATCACAGTAACAAAGATTTTATCGTCACTGATATCGTGAGCAAAAAAGAAGTGAGATTGGGCTATCCATCCTTATGTTATTCCCAATTATTACGAAGCCTATTACTTCAGGCAGTGGCTACCCGCCTGCCATTGGTATATCATGGTTATGTTTGGTATTAGCATTATTCTTCAAACTGGGATGAACTGGGATGAATAGTTGTATTTACACATGTTTTGATAAACAATTTGGTTCAAGCAATATATCACATAGCAAATATCAAAATATCAAATAATCTTAAATGTGTTGTACCATGTAGTCTGTAGAATACTCAAATGTGATTATGTGACTAGATCATGTGACTATATATTATGAAAATGAATAAATAAAATAAATATTTTAATAAAAACTTTGGCACTCTGCCTATCCCTAGAAATGTGATTATGTTGACACATTTCTTGATTAATGACACTTATATGATAAATTCAAATAGTATCGTTATCTTTATTATGCACTGTTCTATTAAAATCTCGCGCAATAAACTATGATAATCAGAGATAATCAGCTATTTGGTTCGTCAATTGATAATTTTCTCAAATTTAGGGGGGTGGGTGTCCAAAACTGACCGGAACAAAATTCCTGAAATGGAAAAAAAAGGGTGGGTGTCCAAAATTGCCTGGTAAAAAAGGCCGGAAACGGAAGAAATTGGGTGGGTGGGTCCCACGAGGCCCGAAAACATAAAAATGATCATACGTGCCTGGAAATTTTTCCGACCACCTCCCCCCCCCTGCTATATAGAGAAATATGGACACATCAAAATGCATTCTAATACGTTGATGTAGGGAAGGTTGTCGATGTCGGGGATATATTCGAAACGATTGGTCGTGTCGCTGAGTGACCTTCGGCTCCTGACACTCTGTGGATCTTTCAGTCTTCGCCTATGATATTCCGCATTATTCGTTACTCTATAATGAACAATGGTTCCTGATGTTAATAGCATATGATGTCTAATAGTCGATAGTCACAATATCTGGAGAATATGGCTGAATTCAATTAACATAGGCGACGAAGCACTGTCAAGGTATTAAAAGCTAATGGTTCGCTGGGTCGCCCGTTTCACCCTTCAAAGGTCCCAACTACAAAGGCACCGATATACATATAATTATGGGTATAAATACACGTTATGAATGGATTTTCCCTATACTTATATTAAGTGGCACGATAACAGTAATTAAAAGCACAAACTGAAGCGGGTGATGTAAAACAAATTGCAGGAAGGTATAGTAATGCTCTAAGTAATCGACCCCTTAACCACAGCAGAATTATGGGTAACTTTTCAGGATTTAGCCGGAAATATGGCTTGTTGCCATTCATCGGAAAGCTCTCGCCGACTAAATCCTGAAAAGTTACCCATACTTCTGCTGTGGTTAAGGGGTCGATTACTTAGGGCATTACTGTATGCTGTTTTTGTTTTGCATCGGGCAATTTCGCAGACCCACCACTCACAACCCCGCAAAACAACAATATTTTTACACCCAATTTACCCCCCCCCAAATTGTATTAACTTCTATAAGTTAATCGGTATATGCCACCCGACCCGATGCATGAAGCTCGTACATATGGTTTCTCTCAGTCTACGTGGCCGTCTGGTGGTATATATCAGATACAACTACACATATATTATCAAGCTTAAATCGTTAGGCCGAATTCAAAATGGATTGCTATTATCAAGAATTGAATGACAGAATAATACTCCAGTTAGTTATTATATTAAAGTGATGTGAAACACTCCGGTAGGGTGATCAAATGGAAATTAGGAATAATCTTGCTCAGAGTAGTTATTTTTTACGAATATTAATCCAAACTGACAACACACACCGTCATTATTATATATTAATTAAATGCAATGACTCTCGGTGGCGAAATCATTTGTGTCAGTTTATCGCCGATAGTTGCGTCCCGAATCAAGATGTAAATATTTATAATTGAGCGTAGTTCAGACGATGTTTGCTATGGAATAGTATGGTCGATTTCTTTGGCATTTTAGGTCGATGTTAGTTGAATGCTACATTCCCCAGGTTGGCATATATAGCCCCTGAGTACTAACTTATCAATTTCACGCACCCGAACAAGTCCTTAATATGTCTTTAAATCGACACAAATAATATTTTTGCTTTAACCCTTTCTTTACTAAATGGATTCTCCCAGTCAGTTAAAAAGTTATATCGAAATAGTCTGTTGTTGATTTAGCGAGATGTTAAAGGCACGAGCGGTGTTCGTTGCAGATATATTCATATTTGTTCAAATCGCCATCAACAAAAGGAATATTAAAATATATATAGTTTTGTTCATATGCCAAACATAATCAGCGCGTAAATAGTATACTGTCGCCAAGACGTACGATGGTGTACGTAAACAAGAGCCTGCTCTCGTTACAGAAGTTGTGCTTCTGTTTACATAACACAGCGCAATTATATTGGTTAATCACACACAAATGATATGAACGCTCTTTATTATTTCCATATCAGGAAAACAGTAACAATTAGCGCTCTCTATGTTTACCATATCCGGATGTAAACAAAAGCCAGGTAACGTAACGTTTTTTGCTTTTGTTTACATAACAAAGGGAAAAAATTGACAATAACATACTGTTTATGCCATATTTCTTATTGGTATAAGAACAAAGTCTGTCTATATTTTACTATTATTTCTGTTTGTGGCGGTTTTTGACGGAGGTGAATATTTTAACAGCATACCAACCGCCAACGCCGCCCGTATCTTTAAGGTCATAAAAGCAAACGACAGCTAAATAAAAGTGCAGAAGGAACCCTAATTATTTGAGGGAAATGCTTAGATAATAAGATCAAACCATGGTCGTTTGTTGGGCTTATTATCTGAAAATTCCATATGAGATAACTACTCATCAATGATGCTTTAGTACAGACAGGGTTAAATGCACGTTAGTCTATAATCGTCATTTGTACACATCTCATATATATGTGTTACACGCGAGAGAAAACATGCGCCACACATGGAGCGTGCATTGTACTATTTTTCATTTAGCGTCACATTTCAGTTCGTTCAATGCCGTGGTCATTTTTTTATTTAAAGATACGAATACCTTCGCTGTGGATATTGCTATTTAAAAAGTCATAAACATAACGAATATTAAAATATAGAGATATTCTGTTCTTATACCAATCATAAATATCGTATAAATAGCATGTTACTGTCAAGAGCGTACGCCTTGCTGGTAAATAAAAGCCATATTATGATACAGTACTGTGAGTAAATAGTGGGCGATACGCAAAACACTCAACACCTGGGGAGGGAGATATCACTATGCGAATTGTGGTTACAATTGTTTACAACGTACCGATATAGCACTATAGTGCTCGCTACTCCTCGCCACTCAAGATTTCGGTGATAAGTGGGTCTCCGTTAATCGCTCTCCCAAAAATATCACCACGGTGTTGGGTGTTTTGCTTATCGCACATTCTTTACGTGTTGTATGTAAAGAAATGCTCGGTCCACACAGAGTGTGCTTTGTTTGTAATATCGCATTCATACTACCATTATATCATGCTCTATTAGTTTATTATTGAGGAAGTTCATAATTTATTATCTTTTATTTCTAAATTATAACCTACAACCAAGGTCATCCGGGCCTTTTACCCATCATTTGCGTAGCGTATCGATACATGCATATGTGGTGGATGATAAATTGCATGGCCGAAACAGGGGGGGTCCGGAGTCTGGAAAAAAATTGCAGACACGAGGCCCAAATGTGTTTTAGAAATACCATCCCAAATGTATTCCTTGTTCACTCTTGTTTCCAATCCTCTTCTACTATCTATTTTACTAAGTATATGTGCCATCCTACCATACCATTTAGTCTGCACCATTATGATTAATTATTGATAAAAAATATATATATATGGCGTGAAACAATTCTCTCACTGAGTAGCTAACATATTTGATCCATCCAGCCCCCATTCCGCGGTTTAAGTGCTACATGTCAAAGTTCTGCATGGAGTAGCATTCCATATGTGGAGCTTTGAATACTCATGAATTCCATATATGGAATTCATGAATATTCGAAAGCTTCATATATGGAATGCTACTCCAGAACATTGACCTGTAGCACTGTATGCACGAAACGGGGCTGGATGGATCCAATATGGTAGCGACTCAGTGATCTCGCTTATCAGCTTCAATCATATTAGTATCATGTACTTTATGCTGTGGACCAAACTATGCACACACCTGTCTAAGCACAAAATTTTACCCCAATATAACTTTGAGTGTCTTATTTTGGTGTTATTTTTGTGAAATCCATTGTTAAAACCAGGTGAATGCTGGGTCCATTACTTTTGTGTCAAATGCCTTTGTGTGTGTGTATTGTGTAGCAATGTGGTGACTTATCAGAGGTCCAGAGCCAGTCAGTGTGCTAGAAACCATGGTTTGATTTCTGGAAGGATGAATTGGCACTAAATGGGTTTAGCCCAGTGTTTACATTGTGTGTTACTCTGTTAGTGTAGTACGCCTGTTCAAATGGGTCTAATCGTTTTACTGGGCTAAAGCCATATTATGCAGGTTCCACGACAATGATAACTTAGTCAGGGCATGCCTTTATTATTAATTTTAAAAAATCAAATTAGTTAGGAAACATATCTAGTGTAAATGTATCGCTTCAATCCCATAATTCGCTGCCAAGTACAACTTAATCAATCTGCCCGACAATCTTCACGTGAATTCTGACCACGATTCGAGTTTTAATGAGGCCAATTGTCCAATTTAACACCGAAACCGGTTCGACGCGTTGTAATGAGCACAGTGTCTAAGGTAGATTACCTAACTGTAATTAATTAATAATTGATTATAAATGTAAGTGGGGTATAAAATATAACTGAAATGTTTATTGTAATCATTGAGCCCAACGACTGAAAAAAAAACATACCTGGACACGATAATGCCGACATTATATTGCTTTAGTCCCATAGAACGTGTTCTTAACAGTTGTAGTACATACACGGAATAACGCAAACATGTAAAGTCGTTTTTGTTTCTGGAGTTTTGTATTCGGTTTTACAGGCAAACGCACTTTTTCAAGTGATTTAGCAAGCACAAACTTGGCAACTTCGAGTCTTAAACAACATATTTAAATATTTCTCAGACCATATATAGACCCCCTACAGGGAGCTAAATGTGTTCTAATTTATTTCGTAATTTTATATATTCGTGTAGAGAAGGGTCTACGGAAGGATGACACGCATGAGTATATTTCACTGTAAGAAAACAATTTCATTACTCATGTTTTCCGGCCCCGACATACCCACCCACCCGCGGCCGCCTTGTTTCTGGAAAAAAAATATATTCCCGGTGAAGGTTGTGCTGCCCCGTTACCCCACTCACATTCACTCATAATATATGCATGTTTGTGGTGTTGTGTCTGCAAGCTCTCCCAGCGGCCAGTGTCACCGACGTTTTCTGTGCACGATGAGGCGATTATGTTGTAGTAAAACCCACTTGAAAGTCTCCCTTTTGTTGTCGCTTGAGTCAGCCTATACGTCAGCGATAAAGCTACTAAATGTGGAATATCGCTTCCATTTTATTACGTCCACAGACGGCATATCGTAGAGAAAACGTATGATCATGTTTTGATGTTGGGTTTGCTACCAGTATGCATATTGGAAATTATATAGATGGGAGCTTACTCTTAATTGAAAATATTTATCAGGGGAGATTACTCGATTGTTGAAGATGTTATTGTGATATATTTTGAAGGGCGATTACTCGAATTTCGAAAACTCTTTAAGGGATCTTTAATGTTATTCCACACATTTACAGGGGGGGGGGGGTATCTCTATTTTAAGCAAATCTAGAAATAATTTCATGGGCGATAACTCGACATTTAAAGCTGCAGTTTCGAACCAAGTAACAATTTAAGACAGATAACTCGATTTTGGAACTTGGAAGCTGCGCTGTTTATATATTTGGTAGGAACATTACTTTATAAAGGGCTTGTATACGTTAAATTCGATAACTAGATAGCTCTATATTTTAAACCAATCTCGATAGAATGTCAAGGGAAATAACTCGATATTTAAAGCTGATACTTAGAACTAATTTAAGGGAGATAACTCGATTTCGGAAGGTGCAATTTCTAACTAGGGCACAAACACGACTTTCAAATGCTATTTACATGTAGATATCTGGAATATTCATTGGAGAATATTTTGACAGGACACCAGACCTAGTAGTAGTATATACCGGTAACTAAATAGATTAGTATTGTGTGAACATCTCTGTGATGCTAAATTGATATGTACTAGGCTCCTTGACAAATTTATATCAAACAAAGGGTGTTATATTGTGGCCCCAAGCCAGTGTAAATATTCACCCCACACACCCACTCCGATCCTAAATGGCCGGAGCCCAGAGGGGTTCAAATAGGGCACATACACGCATGCCATTTTTCGCCCCTTGACCGATTTATGTTAAACAAATGGTGTTGTAGGGTGGCCCTCAAAACATTCTTTCCACACACCCACTTGATCCAAAATGGCTGCCGTCCAGAGGGGTTCCAATAGGGCACCCATGCCAGTTTGGGTTGGGTGATCGAGTATTTAGATTGGTTTAGCGGCCACCATACAACACACTTTGTTTAATCTAAATCGGTCAAGGGCCAGATCAATGGCATGGG
The DNA here is from genome assembly GCA_032622095.1 of Siphonodentalium dalli. NCBI lineage: Eukaryota > Metazoa > Mollusca > Scaphopoda > Gadilida > Siphonodentaliidae > Siphonodentalium > Siphonodentalium dalli. The sequence continues at coordinate 199,622,157 of CP136062.1, forward strand.
TACCCTATTTGAACCCTGGACGGCGGCCATTTTGGAACGGGGTGTCGTGTGTGGAGAGACTGTCATGTGTGCCACCCTACTTGGTTGTCCTAAGTCGGTCAAGGTTCCGATAAATGCCATGGGTGCCCTATTGGAACCCGTCTGAACAGCGGCCATTTTGGATCGGGGTGTAGTGTATGGGTAAATATTTACATCGGCTTTTTGTTAAATCGGCAATAAAATGGTTGCAGTAGCAGGGGCGTCAAAAAAAAATTCCAGGCACGTATGATGGGGTGGGTTGGTGTCTCTCGGTCCGAAAAGCTGTTTTTTCCATGTGCCAATTTTTTTTTCCATTTCTGCTATTGAGTCTTATTTTGATGTGTTTTGAACAGAAACAGGTCATATATAGTTAATAGCAATGCTATACTATATATAGAGGTTATCAGAAGTTGGATCAGTTGCACAATGGCCAACAATAACCCAAATTCAACTTGATAGAACAAGAAACTGCGCTATTGGAAAAATAAAATTTAATCAGGGTTCCATCTACTGATACAACAAAATAAGAATAACTATGCAGAACTCAGCTGAAAATAAGCGATAAAATGAAAGCACACTTGACCATATGGGACATGGAAATAAAGATATAATAAATAATGGAATAAAATAGACTTTTGACAACGTAAAACATAAAATATTAACATATAAATTGAAGGCCAGTCGGGCCAGCTTGAACAATTTCAAATTGTTTTCCAAGTTAATGTGGATCAGCTTGCAATCACAGTAACAAAGATTTTATCGTCACTGATATCGTGAGCAAAAAAGAAGTGAGATTGGGATATCCATCCATATGTTATTCCCAATTATTACGAAGCCTATTACTTCAGGCAGTGGCTACCAGCCTGCCATTGGTATATCATGGTTATGATTGGTATTAGCATTATTCTTCAAACTGGGATGAACTGGGATGAATAGTTGTATTTCCACATGTTTTGATAAACAATTTGGTTCAAGCAATATATCACATAGCAAATATCAAAATATCAAATAATCTGAAATGTGTTGTACCATGTAGTCTGTAGAATACTCAAATGTGATTATGTGACTAAGGAAAAAAAGGCCGGAAACGGAAGAAATTGGGTGGGTGGGTCCCCCGAGGCCCGAAAACATAAAATTTATCATACGTGCCTGGAATTTTTTTCCGACTCCCCCCCCCCCCTTGGCAGTAGACGCTTTTTACATGGGTCTGTCAGGTTAGTTGAAATGGGGATATTCTTAACCTTGTTTTAGACCTAATGGCAATTTGTGTATACAAATTTTAAAATGCTTTTAATACTCTTTAGCTAATTTAAACGCATCCGTAAAGCGTTTGCCAGCTGGAGAGTATAATACTACAGCTGAATTTAGCTAGCATAGATCATTTCAGGCAATTTTCTGTACTGAGCTATAGCCATTTAATTTCTATAATTTTGTGTCTGAATTTTCACATTTTCCAGACCTCTTCAACTTCAAAATTCAAGCTGTTGTCAGCAGGATCATCACATCGCACACTCGCAGTTTCTGTTCCATAACAACAGTTAATTTCATATATATTAAGTATAGACAATTAAGCATTGTACCTGTGCGTGATAAGTTTATGTTTCTGCTACTAGAACAAAAACATTTGACATTGCAAAGTGTGGAATACGTTGTCACGTGCGTGTCTATAGAAAATTTGGAATACAAGTATTCAATAAAACACGGACATATATTGCCACGCTCTTGGTTGGCAATAATATATGGGTGGGAGAAATGATCCCCAGTGTAGCCATTGAATTCTTGTATTCATTGTATCCATGTATTTATAAATGTCTTCAATAGTTTTAAGTACGGTAATATTCTGCTATTAATTTATTATCTTTTAAAGCCAAAACAGGGTAATTTACCTTTACCTGTAAACTTGGTAACATATTTTGAATTGACAGGTATGAGGCAGGTTATTTCACACGTCAAATTGATAACATAGCTGTTAAATATCGTAGAACGTCATAGCGTTAAAGACATATGGTTGTTGTTGATGTTATTGTTGTTGCTGTTGTTGTTGTGTTGTTGTTGATGATGATGATGATGATGGTGGTGATGATGATGATGATGGTGATGATGATGACCATGCATTGTTGTTGGAAAATGTTAAATAAGTTATTTTGGGAAATTTGTTATATCAATTATAACAAATTTGTTATATCAAACATAACAAATTGCGATAATTTATATTAATCTTTGGATCATGATTAATTGCTTAGAGATATGGGAGTGGGGTAATATGTCCTTGTATTCTTATGATCAAATGGAGTTAATGATTAAGAATTGGGTTTAAATTAATTTTAAATTGTAATGATTTAAACTAAGTTCATTGTTCATAGTTACTGGGTATTTACTTTACTTAGGTGTGTTCTTTCATACGTTTTAAACTTCAGCGAATTACCTTTCTCCATACAATTATAAAATTATACAACATCAAGATGAACGTGCAAATTTTAGTCCTGTTTACGTATTTTGTCTCATATTTCAGATTGTGTATAGCCTACTCGTTGATGTTCCTTTGTTATTTTAGACAAATTTATAATGTATACCTATATTTAATAAATAATTGAATTGAAAAATATTAAACTGAATGCATAAACTTAAACAAAAACTAAAAAAAAAACGTTAAAACGAGTTTATTATTGCTTTCTGTGAGTAGATCGATCGTCTGAAACGCATGCTCGGGGGTGTTTTTTCAAATGACAAAAAAACTAAATTTTCTTCTGCTCTACCTCCCATACCCCCAGCAAGCCTGTTGGTGGTTGTTTGCCAGCTTTAAAAAAGCCCACCCTAAAATATTTTTTTTGGAGGGGTGATTCAGGTACTACGCAGTATTCCTATTTTGTAGGCAATAAGGCTATACACCAATAGAGTGATAGGCATATTATATTCATATACATATATCATATATGATCATAATATAGCTTATTATTGCGTATTTCATCCCATAACTTACTTATAAGCAATACTTCAATTGAAGTGAATTTATATATTAGCTCATATAGGTACTATAAGATTAGATTTTACCAAAGATGATTGATTATTAAACAAGATGGGAATGGGAAACAGACACACTCAACAATGAAGAGTGCGTGCTGTGGTAGCCTACACATATGATAATTAGTGACTCATTGTAATCCAATGCAACTAACGTGTGATAGAAGTCGACGCTGATGAAGCTCGCTGTGATGAATGCAGTGGTAAAAAACAAAAATCCGGAAACGGAAAATATGTAAATTTATTCTTGCACGCAATACAACATTCTTTAAATCTTATTCATTAGTCATATTCAGTTATAAATATGTTCACCTAACGGTGCCACCACCACCACCAATATCATATTATGCATATATACATGTAGTCATTTATAATACATTATTTGGTTCGAAGTGAGAACAGTATCGTCAAATGACGTCATCCACCAATGGTCATACCTGATCGATAAATAGATAATTTTTTAATGGCTAAAAGATGCAAAATTTGCAGACATATGAGCATAAGCATATATACAAAAGAGTAAACACAGAGTGTGACATTCATATAGTATAAATATAAAAAGTATAGATATATAAATATAACAAGAATGCAGCCTGACAGTTCTGTAGAGGGACAAGATAGTGAATAAACCTAGCTTAGTGATGACTACTAAATAGTTACTCATACCTGTATATATATATACAACATGAAATATCAAACCGTGCTATCCCACCCTCCTCCCTCAACAGGACTGTCATGTTGCTTAAGAGATACTAGTAATAGAACCAACGGCTCTTCGCCCCCTGCATATACACACACTGCTGCCATGTATGGCCGGCTTTAGACTGGCATGTCCATGACCGAAAGATGGAATCCCTAAATACAGGCATCAGTGACAATATATGCAGCTGGCCAAGTACTGTCATCGTACATAGAACGATAGAGAGGAAAATAGAGTAGTAGAAGAGAAATATACATATGAATACGCTCGTCTGACAAGTCATGTCATCGATTGCCATCAAGGAGCGCACAGGAAAGCAAGCCAACGCTTGCTTATTTCCACTGTGGTCCTTAATGGTAACCGACCACATGACTGACCAGGCCACAGCACAAGTTCTCATAAGGTCGTACGGTATTATTAATAGCATGATTCACACTATTAATAATATACAAAGTCAGATTCCTCAGTACCTAAAATTTTATCGAATAATTCCTGTTTTATTAGGTGATTACATGTAGCCAAGTTGCAGTTAGGTTCAATATATTTTACATAATTATTCCACAATGTGATTCCTGTGTAGAAAAATCTATTGTAACCAAATACCCTAACATGAGGCACAGATAATCTATAGATTCCAGACCGGAGATTATATTTACAATGAGTGTTCGAAAATTGGAATCCATCTCTTAGGTATGTAGGAGCTTTCCCATCTGTTATATTTTTCATGATAGTCAGTTTTCTTTGGGAAACTCTGGATTCAACCGGAAGCCATTTAATGGTTTTAAACCCTTCATAACCTATATGTGAAAATCTATCCAAGCTCAGAACAAACCGGATTAATTTGTTTTGAAATATTTGTAGTTTATTTTTGGTACGGTTGTACTCAAAGAGCTATACCAAATAGAGGATGCATAATCGAGGTGGCATTGAATTAATGAGTTAGCAAGTAGTTTCTTTGTGAAAGGGGTTAGAAAGTCAGCCTTTCTATATAAAAAATTGAGACGAGCAGTTACTTTATTTAGTACCTGTTTGGCCATTTGTTCCCCAGTGAGACTTTCATCGAGACAGGCACCCAGATATTTCACCTCCTTGACGGACTGAATATTGATACCATTGCAGCAGATTGCAAGTTCGGGACATTTATTAATTTTGCGTTTGGAGCCAAATAAGATGGATTCTGTTTTGCCTAAATGAAGTGACAATTTGTTGTCAACTAGCCAGTGGCCTAGTGATGTTAATTCAGTACTCAGCTGATCTGCTATCACTTTTGAATCATTTCCCGATACTATCAAAGCTGAGTCATCTGCGTACAGTAGTAACTTGCAATTTACGGCTGCAACGGCATCGTTCACGTATAATAAAAACAGAAGAGGTCCCAATATTGACCCTTGAGGGACACCACACGTGATATTCATAGCATGTCAACGTGTTCCACTTATGTCAGTAATTTGGGTCATGCCTGACAGATATGATGAGAACCATGTTAATGTGTTATTATCGCTGCCTAGAGCACTATTGCTAATACCCTAGTAGGTTGTGATACTAATACAAGAAAACTAAGATGCATGCATCAGGTCGGCCGTGAACTATCTACCATAGAATTGTTGTAGCTATCGATTATACATTTTGGAACACCTGTCTGTATGTATGTGTGTATGCATGAATGCATGTGTGTATGTGTTATAGACTCTAACACTGCTCGACTGATCCGACTCGGATTTGGTATTTAACGTGTCAACTTGACCTCGCTCATAGGCATGTTTCTGGACCTTGACCGATCCGACTAAAAACTTGTGTGTAGGACTACTTCGATCCCGGGAGCAATATGGACGGGTCCAATTTCACGTGGGACCATGTTCTCGAACATGCTGATGTAGGCATGTTTCTGGACTATTTGGACTGGTCAAATCTTGATCCCGACCTGACTTTGACATTCAAAAAGATCAATTCAAGGTCAAATCTGGTAAAACGGAAGTATTTCAACGAAATATAATACCTACTGTTACTTTTGTCCCAGGAGTGTTTCGGGTGGGTCAAATTATGACCGTGACCTGATCTTGACATTCAAAATTGTCAATTCAAGGTCAAATCGGGTAAAGCCGGGCGGATTTCGACGGGTATTTTTGTCGTGACTTTTGTCCGGGGAGTGTTTTGGACGGGTCAAATCGTGACCCGACATGACGTTCACCTTTAAAATGGTCAATTCAAGGTTAAATCGCGCAATTCTCCGAAAATCAGAGGGGAACATCCCGGACGAAGTAGGGTCCACCAGCTACTATTATATATTTCTAGATTTAGTTACAAACTAAATACCTGTATATTGTACAGAGAAATGTTTGACAAATATATCTGTATCAATATTACCATACGGGTCATTAAAATAGATACGACGAAACAAATTTTGAAGGGTGCATGGTATCAGGTAAATTTTTATATTTCAAATGATGACAGGAATGCGGAAAGTTGAAGTACCTACGTAATACTGACTATCCGAATGAAGAGATATACATGTATATAAAAACCAAAATAGAAGATGACTGCTGGCGACAATGTTTTCCCAAAACATTCAAAGCATTCGATAGCTCCCATCTAGTTGTCAGCCCGAAGATCAATATAAAGTGTGGTGACTATCAGATGAGGGATATGACTGTACAGTTGCTAAACAATTCAGTCACGCAAAAGAGGATCAAACAGTAAGATACCAAATTGCTGCCTGTGTTAATGTTTTTTAACGAAATTCGGGAAAATTAGATTACTCTCACCCTGGTTATCCAGAAGATCATTGTGGAATCTGGTGACGATCGGACAAGGGGTGTCGTCTGTAGGATCAACCAAATTATTTAGCCATAAAAATAGTAAAATTCCAGATCACCGCTGGCAGTGATGTCTTCACAAGGACAGCTTGAGAACAAAACATGGCTCACATCTAGCGGTGACCCAAACTATCCACGTGAGAAAAAGTTCTCCAATAAAAGCTGGCTGCAGGGTGCGCCAATTGATTCAAATTCGAAATTTAACAGGGTGTACTGCTTGTGGCCATGTTTTCCCCGCATATTTGATAGACTTATGGACAAAACCACTGAATCCGTTGAATCAATATACATGTATACATGGATTAATTTATATGCATTGTTATACACAGTACTGGTATATAAAGGTACTGAAAATAACAATATTACTAGTATACACAAAATAAACCATATATCATGGCTATGGGTTCTAATATCCGAATATGACAGCTGATAACTTGGTGTGAATTGAAGAGTGGTGGTGTCTCAAGCACATCTAACCCTCCACGTTAGTAACATGCCATTAAATGTCATAAGTATAATCTAGCTTGAGGACAGAAGTTATCCATAAAACCCCCCTTAATTCAACCAGGTCCTCGCGCGATGTATGGTCGATCACATGATGATCTAAGGGGGATTATAATTGTTGTATAAAAACAGCACTGCATGTAAATATAAAATAAAATAGTGCTACATCTTATTACAGATTATTGCCATCTATAATCAGTGACTATACAGACAGTCTGACAAAATAAAGTTTCAGTGACACTCTATCCGAAGAGGGGAATAATTCCATCTGTTACAGTCAATGGAGCAATTATGAATCTGGAAAGGTGAAATTTCTAACTAATACTAGATATCGACATGACGCGATAACATATAACGTAAATGCAATATGGCCGCTGGCGACCATTTTTTCCTATAAAATTAAAAAAATATTTGATAGCTCTCATCTGATAGATCAATATCAAGATAAATATGAAGTTTAGTGATGATCGGATGAGTGAAGTGGACTGTGCTAAACGGTTTAGTAATGCTTAAAAAGATTTTTACCTTAATATTTTTATGTTCACTTTATAAACTTCACTGAGTCATCTTTGTCATGTATTGAGTTTGATATCTTTTGTTAACAGTTTATAAATCATGTATGTCTCATGTTTGTTATTTTAATTTATGTGTTTATTATCATTAAATAAAGTTGCATTCCTTAAAAAGATTCTTACCTCAATGTTTTTATGTTCACTTTATAAACTCCACTGAGTCATCTTTGTCATGTATTGAATTTGATATCTTTTGTTAACAGTTTATAAATTATGTATGTCTCGTGTTCGTTATTATATTATATACACTTTATAGTGTGTTTCAGAACGAAAACAAAATGAATAAAATCAACAAATTTGTAAATTTAAAAACAATTCAAACGTTGTTGTATTCCATGTCCCAGCCCGGACATATACACCAAATTTCAATAATATTCATTGAGAAACAACGGACCAAACGCCATATAACACCCCGTATGCATCTTTTATTCCGAGTTGGCCTTTTATTCCGAGTTGGCACTCGCCGATTGGGGCGAGTTAGCCCTGAGGCGAGTACGCCGATTCCGACACCTTTTCTATTTGCAGCAGGTTAAGTTTACGCGTAATTTAATTCACAAAGTTCCCCAATTGGTATCGTAAATAGAGCGTCCTTATTTGACAGAGAATGCCTCTGTTATTGATTATAAAGTTGCTATACATTAAATACGACAATTCACATGCTCGTTCAAGCGCAGTAGTCTATTTTCCCCATGTTAAAGGAAATCCACAAATACTAAATAACGCTAACTTACTGCCGAATGTTTTACACGACAACTGTTAACATATTTGGGCTGAATTCATCTGACGCGGTATTATTCCTCAAAATAAACAACAAAACCATCGTTACTTGGAAATGTAGTTTGGGCTAACATTTACATAAATCCTCCATATCATTATTCCGACACACACGTCAGATGAAAAACTCACATGAAGTAACCGGCCAAATTGGCCGAAATAAACGCCCCCAACACACCATGATATTCCGTATATACACATGAAATCCTATATGTATCTGGTGCTTGAGTATAATCTCGACGTCATTCCCCAATGACGTTCATGTGTTATCTCGCCGAGGTGGTATTTTGCGAGTCATTAGTAGCTCAACTTTGCATTATCTAGATAATGACCTGTAATGACGGGGAAAATAATGACCACCTCGAAAAGATGTATAAACACCCCCGGTTAAGTGGTCCTTCTGTAGGAAAATTCAGATTTTCCAGATTTTTGGTTTGGTTCAAATGAGAAGTGCAGATGGAAATTACAAGTTGGACAAACCCAAACAAAAACTAAATTTCGCGTCCTTATTTAAGTAGAACGTGTTAATTGCAAAGCAAAAACAACGTTCGTAAATAGAAATCTTATGAGACAGCTAGTCATGTATGATTTTTTTTTTTATTAAACAACCCCCATTCCCACAGAAATATTATAGAAACAAATTAGTCAGTCGATTTGTAAATTCGATCAAGGTAAACTAAAAGATATATATACGAATAATAGAATGTGAAGAACCATAACTATGGATTTTAAGATGGGTAATCGCGTCAATTCTAAAAAAAAATATTGATGCGCACCAACAGCGAATATAAAATAAAAATAACAGGCAAAGCCGCAAAACAAACAGAAACAAACTTTTCTGGCGTTCTTTACGGCCTCGTTATGCTGAAACTTTTGGTTTAGGATCGGTGATGGAATTCGGAGGTCAAATGTGTCGCGACCACAACGATATTCTCTCTGGACGAGCCGCATATTTTCAAGATATTTATAGCCCAAACGAACATGATGATTAGAAATGCTGGACGTTCGGCACCAGGACATTTCGGCACTTGGATTTGCGGTTCGGCACCTGGACGTTTCGGCACTCGAATTGTTTGGCACTTCGGCCGTTTCGGCACCTTGTAATTTTCGGACCAACGAATCTAACAGTGATGTCAAGAAAAAAAATTTAATTCCATTTTTCATTTCAATAAAATGTGATAAAACATGTAAACTGGTGGATAACAAAAACGAATACAGCATGGAACAAATGATAACGATGACAATGAACATATAACTATCACAAGTCATGCATACTAAGATACGGTCATCTGGGATTCCGAAGTGCCCACTCAGCGGTAGAACATTTTACATCTCAGCCTTTACTTCGCGCATGGAACAATAAAGAGCGTTCCTTATAAAGTCTAAAACTCCTGATAACTGAGATAACAAAGAACGTTGGTCTCACTTCTATATAACCGAAATGTTCAAAATACTGATACCTTTGTATCTATAAGCTTTCTCCTGGTACAGACAATCCGCGTATTAAAGGTACGGGAGATCTTCGCGGTGGGTATGCTGTGAAAATATTTCCACCGGTCAAAAACCGCCACAAACAGAAAGAATATTAAAATGTAGACAAACTTTGTTTGTATACAAATAAGAAATATCGCATAAACAGTATGTTATTGTCATATGTTTGACAATTGTTATGTAAACAAAAGCATAAAAAGTTACTTTCCTGGTGTTTGTTTATATTATGATGGTAAACATAAAGAGCGTTCTTTGTTGCTGAATTCCTGATATGGAACTAATAAAGATCGTTTATATCAGTTAGGTAAATATAGTAGGTCTTTATAGTAGCATGCTGTTTACGCGATGGTCATGGTATATATGAACGAAACTATATGCGTTTTAATGTTTTTCTGTTTACGGTGATTGGAACAAATATGAATATTTTCGACAACTAAGGCCTCCCGTGCCTTTAATATAACAAACTTTCATTTACAGTTCTATGGATATAGATACCTACTTTTTTCTTCAAATCATCATATATGTCTGTATATTCTTCAAGATACGTGCCTATTAAATGTTTTAATAAAACCTAGAGATCGTGGCATACAGGGAGTAATTCTTCGTTAGTAAAGATAACATCTGATTACAAAACAAATTCGCCGGTAATTGCTGACACAACACATTAGCACGTATTCGGATTATATAGTCTTATAAATCATTATTACAATAACAAATGTCTCAACTTATATCGTTTTAATAACAGTCGGTCTCAAAATGTCGTTATCGATATAACATGTTTGTCACTTAATGGTGACAAAGCTACAGAACACAAAATGTGTTTGTTCATAATTGTTTTTTCTACAACACAAATAATATCGAAATAGCGAAAGACGAGAAAACATGCGCAATGCGCTACAAGTAGTAAAACCTTAGTCCTCTTGAGGTTTCAGTCCTATACATATATATGCACATATACACGTCGTGTGTGCATTCCGAACCTATTTGAAACTACATTGTAAGTGAAGTACATGTATATTATAGCATAGACTGCATTATTGTATCAAGTAGCTGTATCATGTGGTAATTTCGTCTGTCAAATTCGAATGGGTCATGAATGACTACATTTAATTGCTATATTGGTAACATATATTTATAAGACTATAAAGACACATTAAGTTGATGTCGACACAAGAGACGCCGTTTACTGATAGTCCCATCCGAGTGGTCGTACGCAAATTTAGAAGCTCGTCGATATACACGAGGTAGCAGAATGGTGAATTGACTGCTCCTTGTTGAGTTCCTTGTCCTATACTGAAAGAGTTTGACAGGCAACCGTTATACCGCACTCGGCTCGTGATATCACTATATATACAACTTAGCATGCGAACGGTCTTTCTAGAGAAGCATAGCCGAAAGAATTTGAACAAGAAGCCATACTTTGTCAAAGGCTACACACAGTTTAGAGTTGTTGTCTTGTGTATATGAGATAGACTCTTGAAGAACAAAATATGTCATAGTGAATCCACTTCCTGCTTGAAACCCGGTTTGATGGGCCCTAGGGAATGTCACAATTAAATGTAAATAATTGTAGTTATACCGGTAAGTGTAAATATAAAGTGCAAACAAGTATACAAACACTCCCAAAGAGAGCTAACACAAGATTATCGCTTGGATTACTAGGAAAAATGCCAATACAACAGCAAATACGCATCAGAAACTCTGCTTCCTTGGCAATCTCATCCACCTGCCCATACATCACAAAACTCCACTTAGATTGTTTCTTCTTAAGGCTCACCAACAACGTATCTTCAATATATCTACATCAGGCTCAACTCAAGAAATATTCCAGCTCCTTATCAAGTACGACCTAATCGAAAATCTTTTTTAATGTATGGATGCAGGTACGTTTCCATTCTGATCCAAGGCTGGAATTACTGTCTTTTGGTCCATCGCAATCCGCTTAAGCGGTGGCAGCTATGGGACAGACTGCAGTTCATAGGCGCACAGCAACACGAATATGGTACGTCGATTGAACCGAACTATCTTTGTCAACAATTATGTCTGAGTGTTGTGCTCCATGCGGTACGAAAATAACCTGATGCACATTATGTTCTCCTGCCATTATTATCTGTTAATATCTGCACGGAATTAATACTGTGAGTACATTCTCAACCACTGCGGCACACAAACATACATGTAACTGCTCATGTCTCGCCTACCTTCGGACAATTTATTCGCTCTCTTTTTTGTTCTACTCTCCATCATGTGGCACTAGACTTACCTACGCACTAGTTTGACAAAACAATTTATTCCACAGCTGATAGGAACACAAAACGACTGAGTTATACACTAAACCAGTGACATGGTGGTATTAACATTACGAACTAATTCAGCAGACCAAGAAGTAACTCTTTCGTAGTCACAATAGCATACACTAACTAATTTATTTGCAGTTTCTTTCATATATTATATGCTACTTTCTGAATTCGATATCTGAAACCTTTGTCCAATTTCACCCGATACGGTAAAATGACGACACACATTCCCACTCATTCTTGATGTCAAGTAAGTATTTCATTTGGAAGTTTTATCTCGCTCGGTTACATGCATGTGATATTGCTATTCAGGTTTTATAAAAGGGAAACTTATATGCAGGCACTTCTATGTTTACCATCCCATTTCTAAATTCTATATTAGATTATCTCCGAACTCACTCACTTGAAACTTGAAACCTGAATATGAGTGCAGAACAATGTGTCATGAAATTTTCTACAATTGGAATTTGGCCTGTTATCGAAGCGTGCAGTTAAAACTTTGAAGCGTGTAACCACGTCCCTCTATATGAGAAAATTTGGCTTATTGAAATTCAAGCTGATAGTCGTAAAACAAATAACGATTGGAAATTAAATCACGACAAGAAAGTCTGAAACAGATAAAACAGATCTCACATCCCTACCGTGAATCCACAGCGCAAAGACAAACATCAATACCATGGCTCTCTGAACTTGCTTGTCTGGAATTTGAATGTGGGGAACCCGACTATAATCATGGTGTGGCGGACAATACGGCACTTTTTCCTGACTATTGCCACATTGGCCCATGGACAGTCAGTCTGTAGACAATACATATCCGAAAGACCACTGTGTTCACCACATCAGGGGCCTTATTCAATAGATATAAAAAAATCTGAGTTCTATCTATAAGTACTATTAACAAGGTACGTGATTGTGTAGTTTCATGATAAACTTAGGAGAGTTTGCTTTGTATATAACTTTTATTTAATGACAAGGGTGGGGGTAGCCTTTGACTGTGGTGTCGTAGTACGTGATCGCACGGTGTCATCCAGGTCGAAGGGAATAACATCACCTTACTGTCCATGGTACACTGCGATACGTTGGTGCTATCCTTATTATCACCACATAGCCACCGAACCTACACAGTAGTCAAAGACACCCTCTCACATATTTTATTCGATATATCTCTCCAGTGTTTTTTAACTCTAGTGGAATACTTGCCGTTTAGCTCAATGTCACCTATCGTGACTTTAATTTCAACTGACCATATGCATTTTATTTGTTAAATAAAACATAATATATTTTTAATCCAGTGGTTTGTGATGGTAGGGAGCGTATGGGTGTGTTCCGGTCTTTCATGTGGCTTGAATCCATTGGGACAATAATGGAAATAAATGGTCTTAGGACTGTTTTCTTATGTACATATGTACCATATGGTACATCACATTCTTCCGCAGGTGACCTATGTCCAGTAATAAATCAAATAATTTGATATTCTACCTCTTTATACGATTTATGTTAATCTGTTACTTGTTACATGCATATCACATATATACCATGTATTCCTGTTTATTTTTATCTATACTTGTAGGTTGTCCTACACCAATATGTGTCTTAAAGACCATTACAACGTATCTTATTTCGGCCAATTTGGCCGGTTACTTCATGTGACTTTTTCATCTGACGTGTGTGTCGGATAATTGATCTGGAGGATTTATGTAAATGTTAGCCCAAAATACATTTCCAAGTAACGATGGTTTTGTTGTTTATTTTGAGGAATAATACCGCGTCAGATGAATTCAGCCCAAATATGTTAACAGTTGTCGTGTCAAACATTCGGCAGTAGGTTAGCGTTATTTATTATTTGTGGATGTCATTTAACATGGGGAAAATAGACTACTGCGCTTGAACGAGCATGTGAATTTGTCGTTTTTAATGTACAGCAACTTGATAATCAATAACAGAGGCATTCTCTGTCAAATAAGGTCGCTCTATTTACGGTATTAATTGCGGAACTTTCTAAAGTAAACTACGCGTAAACGGATACATACGGTAAATTATAGAATGTGCCGGAATCGGCCTAATCGCCCCAGGGCCAACTCGCCCAGTCGACGTGTGTCAATTCGGAACCTACTATAACATGTACCCGAGTCCGATACGGAATAAAAGATGTATACGGGTGTTATATAGCGTTTGGTCCGTTGTTTCTCAATGAATATTATTGAAATTTGGTGTATATGTCCGGGCTGGGACATGGAATACAACAACGTTTGAATTGTTTTTAAATTTACAAATTTGTTGATTTTATTCAATTTTTTTTCGTTCTGAAAACACACTATAAAGTGTATATAATATAATAACGAACACGAGACATACATAATTTATAAACTGTTAACAAAAGATATCAAATTCAATACATGACAAAGATGACTCAGTGGAGTTTATAAAGTGAACATAAAAACATTGAGGTAAGAATCTTTTTAAGGAATGCAACTTTATTTAATGATAATAAACACATAAATTAAAATAACAAACATGAGACATACATGATTTATAAACTGTTAACAAAAGATATCAAACTCAATACATGACAAAGATGACTCAGTGAAGTTTATAAAGTGAACATAAAAATATTAAGGTAAGAATCTTTTTAAGCATTACTAAACCGTTTAGCACAGACCACAGTCCACTTCACTCATCCGATCATCACCAAACTTCATATTTATCTTGATATTGATCTATCAGATGAGAGCTATCAAATATTTTTTTAATTTCATAGGAAAAAATGGTCGCCAGCGGCCATATTGCATTTACGTTATATTTTATCGCGTCATGTCGATATCTAGTATTACTTAGAAATTTCAGCTTTCCAGATTCATAATTGCTCCATTGACTGTAACAGATGAAATTATTCCCCTCTTCGGATAGAGTGTCACTGAAACTTTATTTTGTCAGACTGTCTGTATAATCACTGATTATATATGGCAATAATCTGTAATAAGATGTAGCACTATTTTATTTTATATTTACATGCAGTGCTGTTTTTATACATCAATTTTAATCCCCCTAGATCATCATGTGATCGATCATACATCGCGCGAGGACCTGGTTGAATTAAGGGGGGTTTTATGGATCACTTCTGTCCTCAAGCTAGATTATACTTATGACATTTAATGGCATGTTACTAACGTGGAGGGTTAGATATGCTTGAGAAACCACCACTCTTTAATTCACACCAAGTTCTCAGCTGTCATGTTCGGATATTAGAACCCATAGCCATGATATATGGTTTATTTTGTGTATACTAGTAATATAGTTATTTTCAGTACCTTTATATACCAGTACTGTGTATAACAATGCATATAAATTAATCCATGTATACATGTATATTGATTCAACGGATTCAGTGGTTTTGTCCATCAGTCTATCAAATTTGCGGGGAAAACATGGCCACAAGCAGTACATCCTGCTAAATTTCGAATTTGAATCAATTGGCGCACCCTGCAGCCAGCTTTTATTGGAGAACTTTTTCTTATGTGGATATTTTGGGTCACCGCTAGATGTGAGCCATATTTTGTTCTCAAACTGTCCTTGTGAAGACATCACTGCCAGCGGTGATCTTCAATTTTACTATTTTTATGGCTAAATAATTTGGTTGATCCTACAGACGACACCCTTGTCCGATCGTCATCAGATTCCACAATTATCTTCTGGATAACCAGGGTGAGAGTAATCTAATTTTCCCGAATTTCGTTAAAAAACATTACCACAGGCAGCCATTTGGTATCTTACTCTTTGATCCTCTTTTGCATGACTGAATTGTTTAGCAACTGTAGAGACATATCCCTCATCTGGTTTGTATATACATGTATATCTCTTCATGCGGATAGCCAGTATTACGTAGGTACTTCAACTTTCTGCATTCCTGTCATCATTTGAAATATAAAAATTTACCTGATACATGCACCCTTCAAAATTTGTTTCGTCGTATCTATTTTAATGACCCGTATGGTAATATTGATACAGATATATTTGTCAAACATTTCTTTGTACAATATACAGGTATTTAGTTTGTAACTAAATCTAGAAATATATAATAGTAGCTCGTGGACCCCACTTCGTCCGGGATGTTCCCCTCTGATTTTCGGAGAAATGCGCGATTTAACCTTGAATTGACTATTTTAAAGGTGAAGGTCATGTCGGGGTCACGATTTGACCCGTCCAAAACACTCCCCGGACAAAAGTCACGACAAAAGTAGGCCTACCCGTCGAAATCCGCCCGGCTTTATACCCGATTTGACCTTGAATTGACAATTTTGAATGTCAAGATCAGGTCAGGGTCATGATTTGACCCACCCGAAACACTCCTGGGACAAAAGTAACAGTAGGTATCAAATTTCGTTGAAATACTTCCGTTTTACCAGATTTGACCTTGAATTGATCTTTTTGAATGTCAAAGTCAGGTCGGGATCAAGATTTGACCCGTCCAAAATACTCCCTGGAAATAATTTCCCCTAGGTATCAAATTTCGTCAAATCTGTCCGGCAGTTTTCCCGGCCATAGCTAACAGACAAACAGACAGACAAATGTCCAAAATATATATTAAACTAGCTGATGTACTCGACTTCGTTCGGGCTAGTTAGGGATTTTTTTTGTGATCGCCTCCATCTGGACAGTACCCAGTATATACAGCGTCTGGCCAAACTATTGTTCAATTGGTCCAGAAACATGCCTATATCAGCACGTTCGAGAACATGGTCCCACGTGAAATTGGACCCGTCCATATTGCTCCCGGGATCGAAGTAGTCCTACACACAACTTTTAGTCGGATCGGTCAAGGTCCAGAAACATGCCTATGAGCGAGGTCAAGTTGACACGTTAAATACCAAATTCGAGCAGTGTTAGAGTCTATAACACATACACACATGCATTCACGCATACACACATACATACATACATACATACATACAGACAGGTGTTTCAAAATGTATAATCGATAGCTACAACAATTCTATGGTAGATAGTTCACGGCCGACCTGATGCATGCATCTTAGTTTTCTTGTCTTATCTGATCTCATCTTATCTTATTCACCAAATGGGTTTATTTTATAAACCAGGTAGTTTATTTGGTAGCGGCTGAACGCACAATGTATCTTCGCTATAACGTCAACGACTCACGCTGTCGATGATGTGATTGATGGTCGAAAAGATCGAGAGATCTTCTCCTTCACCCCCAATTGTTGTTTTGATGATATCTTGCATAACAAAAGACCATCAAACGTATACATGTCCGACTGTGGCAAAGTTTGATTGGATAGAGCCCACGAGCTTTAATGTGGGGTAAGGGGGTGGCCGAGATGTCCATTATGAAGTTGATGTTGTTGATGATGCTGAGCGAGCCATGCGTGTTGCGCTGAAACGGAGAACGCTGCCCGTGTTTAAAATATATATGCACGCACGTAGCTAAACAATTGCTATGCAGTTGGGGCTCACCAGTTGCGCTAAGAGAGCTTGCATTAGCTGTAACATGTTGTTGCATTTTTCTCTCCCGCCCAACCTCCAATTTGACCCAATCTTAGTGGGTGGTTCGGGTGGCTAGCCCGGGATTGTCGAAAGGGTCAAGTGACCCTTTCCTTAATCCCTCATTTGACCCAATCTATCAGATTTGCCATTTATATACACGACATATGTTACTCGGCGAACATGCAATTAATAAATATCGACGCCGATGAAAAAATCTAAAAATAGACTCGGTGTTTACAATAACACTATCGATTTCAGATGATTTATTCCGTATAATGGGACGTATCGCGTATCAAAATTCTGGATTAGACACAGTGAATATTATTTTTTCCAAATATTTCCACTACGAAGTGAATTGTGGCAGAAATTCGCTCCAAGAACGAGCGCTCCGTTTTTCTCTTTAAAAAATACAATGGCCCACTGAAGTCGTTCCAACTTAGTCGTTCGTAGCAGCACTGTCATCCACAAAATATAATTATATACACCGTATATCAGAGGATGCCCAAATGGTGAATTTTCTATGGATTATGCGTTCTTCATTTGTTTTATTTCTCACTTATTTTCAGTTGAAATCGATATTGTTATTGTAAACGCCGAGTCAATTTTTAGATTTTTTCATCGGCGTCGATATATAAAATTGACATGTTCGCCGAGTCATTCAAAGATGACGGCGTTTCAGTTTGAGTCTGCAATAGAAATTATTACGCCCTCCAGGGTGTATTATGTTAGCCTGGTTTTTTTTTCGCTATGTGCGAACCGGTTATACTTTTTGCAGGATGTATGTATTCGCGGATGTATCATTGATGCACTATGTAACATTTATGACCGCGTTAGCTGCTTTCGACATTTAGGTCTGAACAATTGCTGGGCCACTCTTGAAGATTGTACTGCGGGAATAGCCTAGATATAGTATAATGTAGAGAGTAATCAATTGGTTCGGAGAATTACGTTAAATAATTCTCGAGAGGCGAGAGACATCGGTAAGAAACT
Source organism: Siphonodentalium dalli (assembly GCA_032622095.1). Classification (NCBI taxonomy): domain Eukaryota; kingdom Metazoa; phylum Mollusca; class Scaphopoda; order Gadilida; family Siphonodentaliidae; genus Siphonodentalium; species Siphonodentalium dalli. The sequence goes on from CP136062.1 coordinate 199,640,839, forward strand.
TGCGCGCGTGGGGAGAACGAAAGAAGAATAGGCGTCTCGTTGGTGTCACATCTAAAAATAGAATCTTTGGGGTCTAAAATTGGTTGTACTAAAATATTCCCAAAATATCAAAAACCCAAAAATTATTTTTCCAAAAAAAATTTCAAAACTTCCAAAATTTATTTTTTCCAAAAAATTTAAAAACTTCCAAAAAATTTCAAAACCCTAAAATTTCAAAAGAAAAAATTTCAAAACCCTCAAAATTATTTCTCCAAAAAAAGTTTAAATAAAAAATTTATAACGAGTTTTCGGTTTCTGATAATCTCGATATTAAAAAATGTCGAATGTTAAATTATTTGCGTGTAATATCTTTCGTTATTTTTTTTTGTTCAAATATTTTTCATGAAATTATTAATCGATGTTTAGAAAATAGCTTTATTGGACATTGTGACCATCGATATGAATGCATACATTCCAGTGTTTTATCGGACGCAGTTCATATAATTGTCATACCTGAAAATAGACACTATTACTTTTACATAAATAATAAAGAGCGTTTATTCTTTACACTCTCTCTATCCCATATGACAGGTGTGTATTATCGTGAATTATTGGAAGTATTGAGACTAACGGTCGAAAATTGTAATGTGAAATTACAACCCTCCAGAATGAATTGTCATATTCGCTGTACACGCAATCACACGCGACATTGGTGGTAACAATGTGTCTTTCACACCTTTGCTTTACCAAATGAATTATATTATTTCCCCGGTCACAGTTATATGCTATTCAGAAAACATATCGATTTAATGTCTGAACAAACGAGTTAGTATCAATTAAGGTTGATAAACTGTGTCATTCACACGATAATTAGTTAGCCAAAACATGCATACGTCCAGGACACTCAATTATAGAAATTGCTTTGATGACATTGTTATAACAACATTACGTAATAACCACTTATCGCCCCACATTCATACTTACGCTTTGGACATTTTATCAGTTTATCATGTGATCACTAAATGTGGCAATCGGGTATCCACCGATGCCTGCAATATATTATTTATAATAATTGGACTCATTGATCTCACGTGAATAATACTCTTAGTTGTTCCAATAAAATAGTTATCAAATTCGATCACCAATAGATTTGACTGTGGAATGTAATGACCTTTAACTTATTTATCGATCTAAAGGGACACTCATTATGAATGAATGTTAACAATACAAGCGCACGAATGAAGAGCGTTGAACATATACGAAATTACTACACGAATGAATTGAACCTTGAAATTTATATTTCACATCTTACCAACAACAGTTACAGACATAATCATAGTATTATACTGTCTTGCATGTACACACGCTATGACATCATTAAGGACGGACAATCCACTCACGGTGTGACAACAGATACGGACATAGGCATAGTGTTATACAGTTTTCTATGTACCCACGCTATGACACCATTAACGTACATTGGATGTTAGGTCTATGACTCTTGAGTATGCACCAATCAATGAGCAAATGAGCACAAAAATGAGCAAATGAGCAAAAAAATGAGCACATGAGCAAGAAAATGAGCAAATGAGCAAGAAAATGAGCAAATGAGCAAGAAAATGAGCAATAAAAATGAGCAAATGAGCAAAAAAATGAGCAAATAAGCAAAAAAATGAGCACATGAGCAAGAAAATGAGCAAATGAGCAAGAAAATGAGCAAATGAGCAAGAAAATGAGCAAATGAGCAATAAAAATGAGCAAATGAGCAAGAAAATGAGCAAATGAGCAATAAAAATGAGCAAATGAGCAAAAAAATGAGCAAATGAGCAATAAAAATGAGCAAATGAGCAAAAAAATGAGCAAATGAGCAAAAAAATGAGCAAATGAGCAAGAAAATGAGCAAATGAGCAATAAAAATGAGCAAATGAGCAAAAAAATGAGCAAATGAGCAAGAAAATGAGCAAATGAGCAAGAAAATGAGCAAATGAGCAATAAAAATGAGCAAATGAGCAAATAAATGAGCAAATGAGCAAAAAAGTGAGCAATAAAATGAGCAAATGAGCAATAAAAATGAGCAAATGAGCAAAAAAATGGGCATACCTGTATGTAGGCCTATCAGTGGATGAATAGTCTGCCGGAGAAGTACTGTGTAGACAGGTCTTGACGGTAAGAGAGTCAGACGAGAAGTGAAGGCTTGGCTATTAAAACATAGTAATGCGATAGCGAACATCAAACGAGTCTGCGCACACATATCTGTCAAAAGGATACAATAGCAGTCATTGGTCAATTTATCCCCGGTGTCAGCTCAGTACCCAATCGGGACGAAGCCGAAGGTCAACTCATTTTTTTTTGCTCATTATAGTACGTCACTTGTACATTTTATCAGTTTATCACGTGATCACTAAATGTGGCAATCGGGTATCCACCGATGCCTGCAATTTATTATTTATAATAATTGGACTCATTGATCTCACGTAAATAATACTCTTAGTTGTTCCAATAAAATAGTTATCAAATTCGATCACCAATAGATTTGACTGTGGAATATAATGACCTTTAACTTATTTATCGATCTATGTTAGAACATGGTCTTAACAAAAAACTTGACCATAACAAAAATTACCTTACATTTATGCATGAATCTAATTAGACCATACGTAAATATTGTCAGCTTATCGTCTGATGAGCAAATCCGATGTTTATCAAAAATAGTACAACTTCCAGTTGGTAATTACTCTTACGAATGAAGAGCGTTGAACATATACGAAATTACTACACGAATGAACTGAAATTTATATTTTCACATCTTACCAACAACAGATACAGACATAGTCATAGTGTTATACTATCTTACATGTACCCATGCTATGACATCATTCGAAGGGGCAATACACTCAAGGAGTTAAAGTGACACGAAACAAGGGACGTGATGTAATATTGGTATTTGAATCTTAAAGGAACACAAGACACTCTAAAGGGACACTCATTATGAATGAATGTTAACAATACAAACGCACGAATGAAGAGCGTTGAACATATACAAAATTACTACACGAATGAATTGAACCTTGAAATTTATATTTCACATCTTACCAACAACAGCTACAGGCATTATCATAGGGTTATACTGTCTTGCATATACACACGCTATGACATCATTAAAGGCGGACAATCCACTCACGGTGTGACAACAGATACAGACATAGGCATAGTGTTATACAGTCTTCTATGTACCAATGCTATGACATAATTAAAGGGGGATAATACACGCACGGTGTGGAATGTTAAAGTGACACGCGGTAAGGGACGTGATGTAATATTGGTGAAACCCCCTCCCCCACTTATAGATATATAACGAAGACGAGAATAACATGTTGATGAAGTTTATTGAAATTTAATCATTGTCTGAATCTTCGCCCGTTAGATTTACTTCTAAGAGTTTCTTGAATTTTCTCATCGCTTCATCCGCAGCCCATTCATTATTATATCCGTGTTTGGTCAGTTTGACCATTTTCTTCATGATAGCGTTATGTATGCGGGATGTTTTCAATCGATGCTGGTATTCTATCAATCGTCTGTAACTTTTGAGAAAGAGAGAAAACTCTGTGTCGATGCGTTCTAGCTGAGCTTTTCCATCATCCTCTTCTCCCGACACGCCCTCTTCTTCCATCAGTTGATCAAACTTATCAGACAATGCTTTCACATCATCGATGACGCGTTTCATCATACTTTTGAATGTGTTCATCTCATTGACGCATCGCGCAGCTTTCTTACGGCCGAATACCGTTCTACTACCGGCGATAGTATCATCCTCTGAATCTGATAGAGTTCCCCGTTCATCTTCATCTGAATCTAGACCCGCTTCGTCAGATTCATCGGTATCTTCTCCGAAGAGAGTTGGTTTTGTCTCGGACATAACTCCGTGTTTAATCTGTTTATGTCTTTGTAGATTGTAGTTCGTCGATAAAATAATGCCACATAAATCACACCCGTGCATTATCGCGAATTATTGGAAGAACCATCACTCTTATAAGTATTTGTTGTTGTTGTTGTGGCTGATGTGGCTGATGATACTGTTGTTGTTGTTGTTGTTGTTGTTGTTGTTCTGAAGGTGTGTGTTTAACTTTGATATGACGCTTCAAACTATCTTGCCAAGCATAGACACTTAAGCACTCTTCACATTGATACTTCATTTTCCTATATAATCAGTGAAATCGAGCGTTCTTCTATGCACCTATATTTATATAGAACAGAAACAAGGGAAACGTGGTGGACTAGTTAACTAGTTCAGGCTGTCGTTCACAACGTCTCTTATTGTTGTTTGTACTGGATACAAATTTATCACATTAGCTACAATACAACCTACCTATCCAAATGTCAATGCAATTATGAGTGATTTCAATATGAACACTCTATTATATAGATATGTGTAACCTGGTGACTGACATGATGATACAGTTATGCACTAAATAATGGACTGCTTAACCACAGCAGAATTATAGGTAACTTTTCAGGAGTTAGTCGGAAATATGGCTTGTTGCCATTCATCGGAAAGCTCTCACCGCCGCCGGCGGCGGCGGCGGCGGCATTGCGGTATTGCGATATTTTACTGCGGCGGCGGTGTCGCCACCCCTACCTATCCAAATGTCAATGCAATTATGAGTGATTTCAATATGAACACTCTATTATATAGATATGTGTAACCTGGTGACTGACATGATGATACAGTTATGCACTAAATAATGGACTGCTTAACCACAGCAGAATTATAGGTAACTTTTCAGGAGTTAGTCGGAAATATGGCTTGTTGCCATTCATCGGAAAGCTCTCACCGCCGCCGGCGGCGGCGGCGGCGGCGGCATTGCGGCATTGCAGTATTTTACTGTGGGGTCCGACGGCGGCGGACCCCGGCGGCGGTGGCGACACCGCCGCCGCAGTAAAATATCGCAATACCGCAATGCCGCCGCCGCCGCCGCCGCCGGCGGCGGTGAGAGCTTTCCGATGAATGGCAACAAGCCATATTTCCGACTAACTCCTGAAAAGTTACCTATAATTCTGCTGTGGTTAAGCAGTCCATTATTTAGTGCATAACTGTATCATCATGTCAGTCACCAGGTTACACATATCTATATAATAGAGTGTTCATATTGAAATCACTCATAATTGCATTGACATTTGGATAGGTAGTGGTGGCGACACCGCCGCCGCAGTAAAATATCGCAATACCGCAATGCCGCCGCCGCCGCCGCCGCCGGCGGCGGTGAGAGCTTTCCGATGAATGGCAACAAGCCATATTTCCGACTAACTCCTGAAAAGTTACCTATAATTCTGCTGTGGTTAAGCAGTCCATTATTTAGTGCATAACTGTATCATCATGTCAGTCACCAGGTTACACATATCTATATAATAGAGTGTTCATATTGAAATCACTCATAATTGCATTGACATTTGGATAGGTAGGTTGTATTGTAGCTAATGTGATAAATTTGTATCCAGTACAAACAACAATAAGAGACGTTGTGAACGACAGCCTGAACTAGTTAACTAGTCCACCACGTTTCCCTTGTTTCTGTTCTATATAAATATAGGTGCATAGAAGAACGCTCGATTTCACTGATTATATAGGAAAATGAAGTATCAATGTGAAGAGTGCTTAAGTGTCTATGCTTGGCAAGATAGTTTGAAGCGTCATATCAAAGTTAAACACACACCTTCAGAACAACAACAACAACAACAACAACAACAACAGTATCATCAGCCACATCAGCCACAACAACAACAACAAATACTTATAAGAGTGATGGTTCTTCCAATAATTCGCGATAATGCACGGGTGTGATTTATGTGGCATTATTTTATCGACGAACTACAATCTACAAAGACATAAACAGATTAAACACGGAGTTATGTCCGAGACAAAACCAACTCTCTTCGGAGAAGATACCGATGAATCTGACGAAGCGGGTCTAGATTCAGATGAAGATGAACGGGGAACTCTATCAGATTCAGAGGATGATACTATCGCCGGTAGTAGAACGGTATTCGGCCGTAAGAAAGCTGCGCGATGCGTCAATGAGATGAACACATTCAAAAGTATGATGAAACGCGTCATCGATGATGTGAAAGCATTGTCTGATAAGTTTGATCAACTGATGGAAGAAGAGGGCGTGTCGGGAGAAGAGGATGATGGAAAAGCTCAGCTAGAACGCATCGACACAGAGTTTTCTCTCTTTCTCAAAAGTTACAGACGATTGATAGAATACCAGCATCGATTGAAAACATCCCGCATACATAACGCTATCATGAAGAAAATGGTCAAACTGACCAAACACGGATATAATAATGAATGGGCTGCGGATGAAGCGATGAGAAAATTCAAGAAACTCTTAGAAGTAAATCTAACGGGCGAAGATTCAGACAATGATTAAATTTCAATAAACTTCATCAACATGTTATTCTCGTCTTCGTTATATATCTATAAGTGGGGAAGGGGGTTTCACCAATATTACATCACGTCCCTTACCGCGTGTCACTTTAACATTCCACACCGTGCGTGTATTATCCCCCTTTAATTATGTCATAGCATTGGTACATAGAAGACTGTATAACACTATGCCTATGTCTGTATCTGTTGTCACACCGTGAGTGGATTGTCCGCCTTTAATGATGTCATAGCGTGTGTATATGCAAGACAGTATAACCCTATGATAATGCCTGTAGCTGTTGTTGGTAAGATGTGAAATATAAATTTCAAGGTTCAATTCATTCGTGTAGTAATTTTGTATATGTTCAACGCTCTTCATTCGTGCGTTTGTATTGTTAACATTCATTCATAATGAGTGTCCCTTTAGAGTGTCTTGTGTTCCTTTAAGATTCAAATACCAATATTACATCACGTCCCTTGTTTCGTGTCACTTTAACTCCTTGAGTGTATTGCCCCTTCGAATGATGTCATAGCATGGGTACATGTAAGATAGTATAACACTATGACTATGTCTGTATCTGTTGTTGGTAAGATGTGAAAATATAAATTTCAGTTCATTCGTGTAGTAATTTCGTATATGTTCAACGCTCTTCATTCGTAAGAGTAATTACCAACTGGAAGTTGTACTATTTTTGATAAACATCGGATTTGCTCATCAGACGATAAGCTGACAATATTTACGTATGGTCTAATTAGATTCATGCATAAATGTAAGGTAATTTTTGTTATGGTCAAGTTTTTTGTTAAGACCATGTTCTAACATAGATCGATAAATAAGTTAAAGGTCATTATATTCCACAGTCAAATCTATTGGTGATCGAATTTGATAACTATTTTATTGGAACAACTAAGAGTATTATTTACGTGAGATCAATGAGTCCAATTATTATAAATAATAAATTGCAGGCATCGGTGGATACCCGATTGCCACATTTAGTGATCACGTGATAAACTGATAAAATGTCCAAGTGACGTACTATAATGAGCAAAAAAAAATGAGTTGACCTTCGGCTTCGTCCCGATTGGGTACTGAGCTGACAACGGGGATAAATTGACCAATGACTGCTATTGTATCCTTTTGACAGATATGTGTGCGCAGACTCGTTTGATGTTCGCTATCGCATTACTATGTTTTAATAGCCAAGTCTTCACTTCTCGTCTGACTCTCTTACCGTCAAGACCTGTCTACACAGTACTTCTCCGGCAGACTATTCATCCACTGATAGGCCTACATACAGGTATGCCCATTTTTTTGCTCATTTGCTCATTTTTATTGCTCATTTTATTGCTCATTTGTTTGCTCATTTGCTCATTTATTTGCTCATTTGCTCATTTTTATTGCTCATTTGCTCATTTTCTTGCTCATTTGCTCATTTTCTTGCTCATTTGCTCATTTTTTTGCTCATTTGCTCATTTTTATTGCTCATTTGCTCATTTTCTTGCTCATTTGCTCATTTTTTTGCTCATTTGCTCATTTTTTTGCTCATATAACGAGTTTTCGGTTTCTGATAATCTCGATATTAAAAAATGTCGAATGTTAAATTATTTGCGTGTAATATCTTTCGTTATTTTTTTTTGTTCAAATATTTTTCATGAAATTATTAATCGATGTTTAGAAAATAGCTTTATTGGACATTGTGACCATCGATATGAATGCATACATTCCAGTGTTTTATCGGACGCAGTTCATATAATTGTCATACCTGAAAATAGACACTATTACTTTTACATAAATAATAAAGAGCGTTTATTCTTTACACTCTCTCTATCCCATATGACAGGTGTGTATTATCGTGAATTATTGGAAGTATTGAGACTAACGGTCGAAAATTGTAATGTGAAATTACAACCCTCCAGAATGAATTGTCATATTCGCTGTACACGCAATCACACGCGACATTGGTGGTAACAATGTGTCTTTCACACCTTTGCTTTACCAAATGAATTATATTATTTCCCCGGTCACAGTTATATGCTATTCAGAAAACATATCGATTTAATGTCTGAACAAACGAGTTAGTATCAATTAAGGTTGATAAACTGTGTCATTCACACGATAATTAGTTAGCCAAAACATGCATACGTCCAGGACACTCAATTATAGAAATTGCTTTGATGACATTGTTATAACAACATTACGTAATAACCACTTATCGCCCCACATTCATACTTACGCTTTGGACATTTTATCAGTTTATCACGTGATCACTAAATGTGGCAATCGGGTATCCACCGATGCCTGCAATATATTATTTATAATAATTGGACTCATTGATCTCACGTGAATAATACTCTTAGTTGTTCCAATAAAATAGTTATCAAATTCGATCACCAATAGATTTGACTGTGGAATGTAATGACGTTTAACTTATTTATCGATCTAAAGGGACACTCATTATGAATGAATGTTAACAATACAAGCGCACGAATGAAGAGCGTTGAACATATACGAAATTACTACACGAATGAATTGAACCTACTGTGGGGTCCGACGGCGGCGGACCCCGGCGGCGGTGGCGACACCGCCGCCGCAGTAAAATATCGCAATACCGCAATGCCGCCACCGCCGCCGCCGGCGGCGGTGAGAGCTTTCCGATGAATGGCAACAAGCCATATTTCCGACTAACTCCTGAAAAGTTACCTATAATTCTGCTGTGGTTAAACAGTCCATTATTTAGTGCATAACTGTATCATCATGTCAGTCACCAGGTTACACATATCTATATAATAGAGTGTTCATATTGAAATCACTCATAATTGCATTGACATTTGGATAGGTAGGGGTGGCGACACCGCCGCCGCAGTAAAATATCGCAATACCGCAATGCCGCCGCCGCCGCCGCCGCCGGCGGCGGTGAGAGCTTTCCGATGAATGGCAACAAGCCATATTTCCGACTAACTCCTGAAAAGTTACCTATAATTCTGCTGTGGTTAAGCAGTCCATTATTTAGTGCATAACTGTATCATCATGTCAGTCACCAGGTTACACATATCTATATAATAGAGTGTTCATATTGAAATCACTCATAATTGCATTGACATTTGGATAGGTAGGTTGTATTGTAGCTAATGTGATAAATTTGTATCCAGTACAAACAACAATAAGAGACGTTGTGAACGACAGCCTGAACTAGTTAACTAGTCCACCACGTTTCCCTTGTTTCTGTTCTATATAAATATAGGTGCATAGAAGAACGCTCGATTTCACTGATTATATAGGAAAATGAAGTATCAATGTGAAGAGTGCTTAAGTGTCTATGCTTGGCAAGATAGTTTGAAGCGTCATATCAAAGTTAAACACACACCTTCAGAACAACAACAACAACAACAACAACAACAACAGTATCATCAGCCACATCAGCCACAACAACAACAACAAATACTTATAAGAGTGATGGTTCTTCCAATAATTCGCGATAATGCACGGGTGTGATTTATGTGGCATTATTTTATCGACGAACTACAATCTACAAAGACATAAACAGATTAAACATGGAGTTATGTCCGAGACAAAACCAACTCTCTTCGGAGAAGATACCGATGAATCTGACGAAGCGGGTCTAGATTCAGATGAAGATGAACGGGGAACTCTATCAGATTCAGAGGATGATACTATCGCCGGTAGTAGAACGGTATTCGGCCGTAAGAAAGCTGCGCGATGCGTCAATGAGATGAACACATTCAAAAGTATGATGAAACGCGTCATCGATGATGTGAAAGCATTGTCTGATAAGTTTGATCAACTGATGGAAGAAGAGGGCGTGTCGGGAGAAGAGGATGATGGAAAAGCTCAGCTAGAACGCATCGACACAGAGTTTTCTCTCTTTCTCAAAAGTTACAGACGATTGATAGAATACCAGCATCGATTGAAAACATCCCGCATACATAACGCTATCATGAAGAAAATGGTCAAACTGACCAAACACGGATATAATAATGAATGGGCTGCGGATGAAGCGATGAGAAAATTCAAGAAACTCTTAGAAGTAAATCTAACGGGCGAAGATTCAGACAATGATTAAATTTCAATAAACTTCATCAACATGTTATTCTCGTCTTCGTTATATATCTATAAGTGGGGGAGGGGGTTTCACCAATATTACATCACGTCCCTTACCGCGTGTCACTTTAACATTCCACACCGTGCGTGTATTATCCCCCTTTAATTATGTCATAGCATTGGTACATAGAAGACTGTATAACACTATGCCTATGTCTGTATCTGTTGTCACACCGTGAGTGGATTGTCCGCCTTTAATGATGTCATAGCGTGTGTATATGCAAGACAGTATAACCCTATGATAATGCCTGTAGCTGTTGTTGGTAAGATGTGAAATATAAATTTCAAGGTTCAATTCATTCGTGTAGTAATTTTGTATATGTTCAACGCTCTTCATTCGTGCGTTTGTATTGTTAACATTCATTCATAATGAGTGTCCCTTTAGAGTGTCTTGTGTTCCTTTAAGATTCAAATACCAATATTACATCACGTCCCTTGTTTCGTGTCACTTTAACTCCTTGAGTGTATTGCCCCTTCGAATGATGTCATAGCATGGGTACATGTAAGATAGTATAACACTATGACTATGTCTGTATCTGTTGTTGGTAAGATGTGAAAATATAAATTTCAGTTCATTCGTGTAGTAATTTCGTATATGTTCAACGCTCTTCATTCGTAAGAGTAATTACCAACTGGAAGTTGTACTATTTTTGATAAACATCGGATTTGCTCATCAGACGATAAGCTGACAATATTTACGTATGGTCTAATTAGATTCATGCATAAATGTAAGGTAATTTTTGTTATGGTCAAGTTTTTTGTTAAGACCATGTTCTAACATAGATCGATAAATAAGTTAAAGGTCATTATATTCCACAGTCAAATCTATTGGTGATCGAATTTGATAACTATTTTATTGGAACAACTAAGAGTATTATTTACGTGAGATCAATGAGTCCAATTATTATAAATAATAAATTGCAGGCATCGGTGGATACCCGATTGCCACATTTAGTGATCACGTGATAAACTGATAAAATGTCCAAGTGACGTACTATAATGAGCAAAAAAAAATGAGTTGACCTTCGGCTTCGTCCCGATTGGGTACTGAGCTGACAACGGGGATAAATTGACCAATGACTGCTATTGTATCCTTTTGACAGATATGTGTGCGCAGACTCGTTTGATGTTCGCTATCGCATTACTATGTTTTAATAGCCAAGCCTTCACTTCTCGTCTGACTCTCTTACCGTCAAGACCTGTCTACACAGTACTTCTCCGGCAGACTATTCATCCACTGATAGGCCTACATACAGGTATGCCCATTTTTTTGCTCATTTGCTCATTTTTATTGCTCATTTTATTGCTCATTTGTTTGCTCATTTGCTCATTTATTTGCTCATTTGCTCATTTTTATTGCTCATTTGCTCATTTTCTTGCTCATTTGCTCATTTTCTTGCTCATTTGCTCATTTTTTTGCTCATTTGCTCATTTTTATTGCTCATTTGCTCATTTTCTTGCTCATTTGCTAATTTTTTTGCTCATTTGCTCATTTTTTTGCTCATATAACGAGTTTTCGGTTTCTGATAATCTCGATATTAAAAAATGTCGAATGTTAAATTATTTGCGTGTAATATCTTTCGTTATTTTTTTTTGTTCAAATATTTTTCATGAAATTATTAATCGATGTTTAGAAAATAGCTTTATTGGACATTGTGACCATCGATATGAATGCATACATTCCAGTGTTTTATCGGACGCAGTTCATATAATTGTCATACCTGAAAATAGACACTATTACTTTTACATAAATAATAAAGAGCGTTTATTCTTTACACTCTCTCTATCCCATATGACAGGTGTGTATTATCGTGAATTATTGGAAGTATTGAGACTAACGGTCGAAAATTGTAATGTGAAATTACAACCCTCCAGAATGAATTGTCATATTCGCTGTACACGCAATCACACGCGACATTGGTGGTAACAATGTGTCTTTCACACCTTTGCTTTACCAAATGAATTATATTATTTCCCCGGTCACAGTTATATGCTATTCAGAAAACATATCGATTTAATGTCTGAACAAACGAGTTAGTATCAATTAAGGTTGATAAACTGTGTCATTCACACGATAATTAGTTAGCCAAAACATGCATACGTCCAGGACACTCAATTATAGAAATTGCTTTGATGACATTGTTATAACAACATTACGTAATAACCACTTATCGCCCCACATTCATACTTACGCTTTGGACATTTTATCAGTTTATCACGTGATCACTAAATGTGGCAATCGGGTATCCACCGATGCCTGCAATATATTATTTATAATAATTGGACTCATTGATCTCACGTGAATAATACTCTTAGTTGTTCCAATAAAATAGTTATCAAATTCGATCACCAATAGATTTGACTGTGGAATGTAATGACGTTTAACTTATTTATCGATCTAAAGGGACACTCATTATGAATGAATGTTAACAATACAAGCGCACGAATGAAGAGCGTTGAACATATACGAAATTACTACACGAATGAATTGAACCTTGAAATTTATATTTCACATCTTACCAACAACAGTTACAGACATAATCATAGTATTATACTGTCTTGCATGTACACACGCTATGACATCATTAAGGACGGACAATCCACTCACGGTGTGACAACAGATACGGACATAGGCATAGTGTTATACAGTCTTCTATGTACCCACGCTATGACACCATTAACGTACATTGGATGTTAGGTCTATGACTCTTGAGTATGCACCAATCAATGAGCAAATGAGCAAAAAAATGAGCAAATGAGCAAAAAAATGAGCACATGAGCAAGAAAATGAGCAAATGAGCAAGAAAATGAGCAAATGAGCAAGAAAATGAGCAATAAAAATGAGCAAATGAGCAAAAAAATGAGCAAATGAGCAAAAAAAATGAGCACATGAGCAAGAAAATGAGCAAATGAGCAAGAAAATGAGCAAATGAGCAAGAAAATGAGCAAATGAGCAATAAAAATGAGCAAATGAGCAAGAAAATGAGCAAATGAGCAAGAAAATGAGCAAATGAGCAATAAAAATGAGCAAAAAAATGAGCAAATGAGCAATACAAATGAGCAAATGAGCAAAAAAATGAGCAAATGAGCAAAAAAATGAGCAAATGAGCAAGAAAATGAGCAAATGAGCAATAAAAATGAGCAAATGAGCAAAAAAATGAGCAAATGAGCAAGAAAATGAGCAAATGAGCAAGAAAATGAGCAAATGAGCAATACAAATGAGCAAATGAGCAAATAAATGAGCAAATGAGCAAAAAAATGAGCAATAAAATGAGCAATAAAAATGAGCAAATGAGCAAAAAAATGGGCATACCTGTATGTAGGCCTATCAGTGGATGAATAGTCTGCCGGAGAAGTACTGTGTAGACAGGTCTTGACGGTAAGAGAGTCAGACGAGAAGTGAAGGCTTGGCTATTAAAACATAGTAATGCGATAGCGAACATCAAACGAGTCTGCGCACACATATCTGTCAAAAGGATACAATAGCAGTCATTGGTCAATTTATCCCCGTTGTCAGCTCAGTACCCAATCGGGACGAAGCCGAAGGTCAACTCATTTTTTTTTGCTCATTATAGTACGTCACTTGGACATTTTATCAGTTTATCACGTGATCACTAAATGTGGCAATCGGGTATCCACCGATGCCTGCAATTTATTATTTATAATAATTGGACTCATTGATCTCACGTAAATAATACTCTTAGTTGTTCCAATAAAATAGTTATCAAATTCGATCACCAATAGATTTGACTGTGGAATATAATGACCTTTAACTTATTTATCGATCTATGTTAGAACATGGTCTTAACAAAAAACTTGACCATAACAAAAATTACCTTACATTTATGCATGAATCTAATTAGACCATACGTAAATATTGTCAGCTTATCGTCTGATGAGCAAATCCGATGTTTATCAAAAATAGTACAACTTCCAGTTGGTAATTACTCTTACGAATGAAGAGCGTTGAACATATACGAAATTACTACACGAATGAACTGAAATTTATATTTTCACATCTTACCAACAACAGATACAGACATAGTCATAGTGTTATACTATCTTACATGTACCCATGCTATGACATCATTCGAAGGGGCAATACACTCAAGGAGTTAAAGTGACACGAAACAAGGGACGTGATGTAATATTGGTATTTGAATCTTAAAGGAACACAAGACACTCTAAAGGGACACTCATTATGAATGAATGTTAACAATACAAACGCACGAATGAAGAGCGTTGAACATATACAAAATTACTACACGAATGAATTGAACCTTGAAATTTATATTTCACATCTTACCAACAACAGCTACAGGCATTATCATAGGGTTATACTGTCTTGCATATACACACGCTATGACATCATTAAAGGCGGACAATCCACTCACGGTGTGACAACAGATACAGACATAGGCATAGTGTTATACAGTCTTCTATGTACCAATGCTATGACATAATTAAAGGGGGATAATACACGCACGGTGTGGAATGTTAAAGTGACACGCGGTAAGGGACGTGATGTAATATTGGTGAAACCCCCTCCCCCACTTATAGATATATAACGAAGACGAGAATAACATGTTGATGAAGTTTATTGAAATTTAATCATTGTCTGAATCTTCGCCCGTTAGATTTACTTCTAAGAGTTTCTTGAATTTTCTCATCGCTTCATCCGCAGCCCATTCATTATTATATCCGTGTTTGGTCAGTTTGACCATTTTCTTCATGATAGCGTTATGTATGCGGGATGTTTTCAATCGATGCTGGTATTCTATCAATCGTCTGTAACTTTTGAGAAAGAGAGAAAACTCTGTGTCGATGCGTTCTAGCTGAGCTTTTCCATCATCCTCTTCTCCCGACACGCCCTCTTCTTCCATCAGTTGATCAAACTTATCAGACAATGCTTTCGCATCATCGATGACGCGTTTCATCATACTTTTGAATGTGTTCATCTCATTGACGCATCGCGCAGCTTTCTTACGGCCGAATACCGTTCTACTACCGGCGATAGTATCATCCTCTGAATCTGATAGAGTTCCCCGTTCATCTTCATCTGAATCTAGACCCGCTTCGTCAGATTCATCGGTATCTTCTCCGAAGAGAGTTGGTTTTGTCTCGGACATAACTCCGTGTTTAATCTGTTTATGTCTTTGTAGATTGTAGTTCGTCGATAAAATAATGCCACATAAATCACACCCGTGCATTATCGCGAATTATTGGAAGAACCATCACTCTTATAAGTATTTGTTGTTGTTGTTGTGGCTGATGTGGCTGATGATACTGTTGTTGTTGTTGTTGTTGTTGTTGTTCTGAAGGTGTGTGTTTAACTTTGATATGACGCTTCAAACTATCTTGCCAAGCATAGACACTTAAGCACTCTTCACATTGATACTTCATTTTCCTATATAATCAGTGAAATCGAGCGTTCTTCTATGCACCTATATTTATATAGAACAGAAACAAGGGAAACGTGGTGGACTAGTTAACTAGTTCAGGCTGTCGTTCACAACGTCTCTTATTGTTGTTTGTACTGGATACAAATTTATCACATTAGCTACAATACAACCTACCTATCCAAATGTCAATGCAATTATGAGTGATTCCATTATTTAGTGCATAACTGTATCATCATGTCAGTCACCAGGTTACACATATCTATATAATAGAGTGTTCATATTGAAATCACTCATAATTGCATTGACATTTGGATAGGTAGGTTGTATTGTAGCTAATGTGATAAATTTGTATCCAGTACAAACAACAATAAGAGACGTTGTGAACGACAGCCTGAACTAGTTAACTAGTCCACCACGTTTCCCTTGTTTCTGTTCTATATAAATATAGGTGCATAGAAGAACGCTCGATTTCACTGATTATATAGGAAAATGAAGTATCAATGTGAAGAGTGCTTAAGTGTCTATGCTTGGCAAGATAGTTTGAAGCGTCATATCAAAGTTAAACACACACCTTCAGAACAACAACAACAACAACAACAACAGCAGTATCATCAGCCACATCAGCCACAACAACAACAACAAATACTTATAAGAGTGGTGGTTCTTCCAATAATTCGCGATAATGCACGGGTGTGATTTATGTGGCATTATTTTATCGACGAACTACAATCTACAAAGACATAAACAGATTAAACACGGAGTTATGTCCGAGACAAAACCAACTCTCTTCGGAGAAGATACCGATGAATCTGACGAAGAGGGTCTAGATTCAGATGAAGATGAACGGGGAACTCTATCAGATTCAGAGGATGATACTATCGCCGGTAGTAGAACGGTATTCGGCCGTAAGAAAGCTGCGCGATGCGTCAATGAGATGAACACATTCAAAAGTATGATGAAACGCGTCATCGATGATGCGAAAGCATTGTCTGATAAGTTTGATCAACTGATGGAAGAAGAGGGCGTGTCGGGAGAAGAGGATGATGGAAAAGCTCAGCTAGAACGCATCGACACAGAGTTTTCTCTCTTTCTCAAAAGTTACAGACGATTGATAGAATACCAGCATCGATTGAAAACATCCCGCATACATAACGCTATCATGAAGAAAATGGTCAAACTGACCAAACACGGATATAATAATGAATGGGCTGCGGATGAAGCGATGAGAAAATTCAAGAAACTCTTAGAAGTAAATCTAACGGGCGAAGATTCAGACAATGATTAAATTTCAATAAACTTCATCAACATGTTATTCTCGTCTTCGTTATATATCTATAAGTGGGGGAGGGGGTTTCACCAATATTACATCACGTCCCTTACCGCGTGTCACTTTAACATTCCACACCGTGCGTGTATTATCCCCCTTTAATTATGTCATAGCATTGGTACATAGAAGACTGTATAACACTATGCCTATGTCTGTATCTGTTGTCACACCGTGAGTGGATTGTCCGCCTTTAATGATGTCATAGCGTGTGTATATGCAAGACAGTATAACCCTATGATAATGCCTGTAGCTGTTGTTGGTAAGATGTGAAATATAAATTTCAAGGTTCAATTCATTCGTGTAGTAATTTTGTATATGTTCAACGCTCTTCATTCGTGCGTTTGTATTGTTAACATTCATTCATAATGAGTGTCCCTTTAGAGTGTCTTGTGTTCCTTTAAGATTCAAATACCAATATTACATCACGTCCCTTGTTTCGTGTCACTTTAACTCCTTGAGTGTATTGCCCCTTCGAATGATGTCATAGCATGGGTACATGTAAGATAGTATAACACTATGACTATGTCTGTATCTGTTGTTGGTAAGATGTGAAAATATAAATTTCAGTTCATTCGTGTAGTAATTTCGTATATGTTCAACGCTCTTCATTCGTAAGAGTAATTACCAACTGGAAGTTGTACTATTTTTGATAAACATCGGATTTGCTCATCAGACGATAAGCTGACAATATTTACGTATGGTCTAATTAGATTCATGCATAAATGTAAGGTAATTTTTGTTATGGTCAAGTTTTTTGTTAAGACCATGTTCTAACATAGATCGATAAATAAGTTAAAGGTCATTATATTCCACAGTCAAATCTATTGGTGATCGAATTTGATAACTATTTTATTGGAACAACTAAGAGTATTATTTACGTGAGATCAATGAGTCCAATTATTATAAATAATAAATTGCAGGCATCGGTGGATACCCGATTGCCACATTTAGTGATCACGTGATAAACTGATAAAATGTCCAAGTGACGTACTATAATGAGCAAAAAAAAATGAGTTGACCTTCGGCTTCGTCCCGATTGGGTACTGAGCTGACAACGGGGATAAATTGACCAATGACTGCTATTGTATCCTTTTGACAGATATGTGTGCGCAGACTCGTTTGATGTTCGCTATCGCATTACTATGTTTTAATAGCCAAGCCTTCACTTCTCGTCTGACTCTCTTACCGTCAAGACCTGTCTACACAGTACTTCTCCGGCAGACTATTCATCCACTGATAGGCCTACATACAGGTATGCCCATTTTTTTGCTCATTTGCTCATTTTTATTGCTCATTTTATTGCTCATTTTTTTGCTCATTTGCTCATTTATTTGCTCATTTGCTCATTTTTATTGCTCATTTGCTCATTTTCTTGCTCATTTTCTTGCTCATTTGCTCATTTTTTTGCTCATTTGCTCATTTGTATTGCTCATTTGCTCATTTTCTTGCTCATTTGCTCATTTTTTTGCTCATTTGCTCATTTTTTTGCTCATTTGCTCATTTTTATTGCTCATTTGCTCATTTTTTTGCTCATTTGCTCATTTTTATTGCTCATTTGCTCATTTTCTTGCTCATTTGCTCATTTTCTTGCTCATTTGCTCATTTTTATTGCTCATTTGCTCATTTTCTTGCTCATTTGCTCATTTTCTTGCTCATTTGCTCATTTTCTTGCTCATGTGCTCATTTTTTTGCTCATTTGCTCATTTTTTTGCTCATTTGCTCATTTTTATTGCTCATTTGCTCATTTTCTTGCTCATTTGCTCATTTTCTTGCTCATTTGCTCATTTTCTTGCTCATGTGCTCATTTTTTTGCTCATTTGCTCATTTTTTTGCTCATTTGCTCATTGATTGGTGCATACTCAAGAGTCATAGACCTAACATCCAATGTACGTTAATGGTGTCATAGCGTGGGTACATAGAAGACTGTATAACACTATGCCTATGTCCGTATCTGTTGTCACACCGTGAGTGGATTGTCCGTCCTTAATGATGTCATAGCGTGTGTACATGCAAGACAGTATAATACTATGATTATGTCTGTAACTGTTGTTGGTAAGATGTGAAATATAAATTTCAAGGTTCAATTCATTCGTGTAGTAATTTCGTATATGTTCAACGCTCTTCATTCGTGCGCTTGTATTGTTAACATTCATTCATAATGAGTGTCCCTTTAGATCGATAAATAAGTTAAAGGTCATTACATTCCACAGTCAAATCTATTGGTGATCGAATTTGATAACTATTTTATTGGAACAACTAAGAGTATTATTCACGTGAGATCAATGAGTCCAATTATTATAAATAATATATTGCAGGCATCGGTGGATACCCGATTGCCACATTTAGTGATCACGTGATAAACTGATAAAATGTCCAAAGCGTAAGTATGAATGTGGGGCGATAAGTGGTTATTACGTAATGTTGTTATAACAATGTCATCAAAGCAATTTCTATAATTGAGTGTCCTGGACGTATGCATGTTTTGGCTAACTAATTATCGTGTGAATGACACAGTTTATCAACCTTAATTGATACTAACTCGTTTGTTCAGACATTAAATCGATATGTTTTCTGAATAGCATATAACTGTGACCGGGGAAATAATATAATTCATTTGGTAAAGCAAAGGTGTGAAAGACACATTGTTACCACCAATGTCGCGTGTGATTGCGTGTACAGCGAATATGACAATTCATTCTGGAGGGTTGTAATTTCACATTACAATTTTCGACCGTTAGTCTCAATACTTCCAATAATTCACGATAATACACACCTGTCATATGGGATAGAGAGAGTGTAAAGAATAAACGCTCTTTATTATTTATGTAAAAGTAATAGTGTCTATTTTCAGGTATGACAATTATATGAACTGCGTCCGATAAAACACTGGAATGTATGCATTCATATCGATGGTCACAATGTCCAATAAAGCTATTTTCTAAACATCGATTAATAATTTCATGAAAAATATTTGAACAAAAAAAAATAACGAAAGATATTACACGCAAATAATTTAACATTCGACATTTTTTAATATCGAGATTATCAGAAACCGAAAACTCGTTATAAATTTTTTATTTAAACTTTTTTTGGAGAAATAATTTTGAGGGTTTTGAAATTTTTTCTTTTGAAATTTTAGGGTTTTGAAATTTTTTGGAAGTTTTTAAATTTTTTGGAAAAAATAAATTTTGGAAGTTTTGAAATTTTTTTTTGGAAAAATAATTTTTGGGTTTTTGATATTTTGGGAATATTTTAGTACAACCAATTTTAGACCCCAAAGATTCTATTTTTAGATGTGACACCAACGAGACGCCTATTCTTCTAACGAATTTCTTACCTAAATGTCTCTCGATGGAATTATTTAACGTATTTCTCGGAACTAATTGATTACTTTATTTATTACACATCTGCATCAATTTGGTTCACCAAATATGATTAAAACACCCAGAATTAATGCATGAAAGTCCCGTTTGTGAGAAAGATCAACCACCAGTCTTTTAGATCAGTAAGCGACGTCACGAGAAATGACATAATTCACTAGTTACATTAACATTTTTAATTAACGACGATCTCAATGAAAATCGCACATAGGAGTGTAATAAAATTGTTTTAACGGAATTCTCAGGTGGGGCATTCATGAAACCTTGAAGGTTATGAATAATTAGTCTCCAATAGTCGGAAGCCATGGATTCTCTCACGCAACCATTCAGTTGTTTTAATAATAGGTGGTGAATGAAACCTTGTCGGAATTCGAATTATTGATAACGAGTCTCGAGTTTGTAAGCCATTCAGTATTTAGCCGACGTAGATTGGCTTCTGACAGTAAATCTGTTTTTTTTAACAATATGTTCATCGGGAACCAGTATTTATTTATTTTGTTGCGTACTTGGATGGACTAAATGTGGTTAGAAACGTACTCGGTATCTGTGTACTTCAAATTATGTAACGAAGATGGACGATTTTGGCCTGATTATTATTCTGCATGCTAGTTCATGCACTATTCAGACAGCTATATCAATATAAATTAGAACAAATAATAAACAGAAGATAGATTCCAGTCGTAAATAATTCAAATGTCGTATAAGAGAACCGAGAAACTTACAGTTTAGTGTATTTGCCGCAAGCTGGGAGCGCGTCAACATAATAACATGTCAATCGTCAAGGCGTTCGCCACTTTCTTGGCAAGGCATGTGTTTGTGGTTATCGATGTATCAATGCAATGACACACACTGTACACACATACACACAAAAAATACATAATTATAATCAACTACATAGCCGTGACCTATATACACATGTTTCACAATCACTACATTAAAGCTCCATCATATCTGATATATGCCTAATAATATGATATTGAGGGCGTTACCATTTATGACTATGGTTTTATTATCCGCCACAGAGTTACTGTCATACAGTTTGGCATATCGCTCGCCGCTTCACTCGCCCAATGGGTCAGCTCTAATTGCCTGACAAGTTGACAACTTCATATATAATCATGGGATACGAATTGACCTTCTTCTTGAATTGAAAATAACATAATCATTTTAGGGTCCTGCGAATATTAGTTGGCATCGGTCATCCGATTCATGATCGACACCGAATATGTCTGCTGATTCGCATATTTTCGAATCGTATGTATCTGTATCTCGCATTCATATGTATTGCTGCTTTTTAGCGTTTAGATCGTTCACGGAAAAGTCTCCGTACTCACAAGAACACAAACAAACAATGCCAACATAGATATAGAGGATCTCACATGAGTTTCTATTTTATACGGAATTTATCAACCGAGTTCACTAAATTCGATTTGAGCCGAGGTTTACCGAGGCTCAAATAGAATTTAGAGGACGAGGTTGATAAATTACGTATAAAATAGGACGAGTGTGAGATACCTTTTATCACATGATCAAATAAACCCGAAGCAACGCGAAATATTCATCGAAAACAACAATCATAAACTACAGCGATCGCAAGTTATTTGAAGAACGCCGTGACGTCATCGCACGCGCTGATATTAAACGTGTCTATTACCGATAATTATGAAACTGCTTTTATGGCCAAATTATGTGATAAAATGTTATATGCACGTATTGCGAAACTGAATTATGGTTGCAACATCCATTCTTCTACATGCCATGGTATTGTCATCACACTGCATGGGTGTTAAAGTAGTGTTCATTTCAGCAACATATCAATATGTGTCTTTGCCACATATAATCATTTCCACAAAGATCCGGTTGATCGCTGAACGCGGTGGTGCAAGAAATCGCGGATAGTGACTTTTCGCAAAATCACTATATATTACGATTACGGATATAGGAAATATTGTCCTAGTAAGGTGGACACTATCACAATTTACCTATAATGGTTAATTGGTGAGACGGCATATATATGTCCCACTTTATTCAATTACACATATATTTGATGGAAAACGTAATCTGTGTCTCTTTCAGATCCCATGCATGTTCTTATACCTGTGTTATATACCACAAGGATAATGTTGGAGCGTCCCCAAGCAGGTCCGGTGACACATCATTGACACATATTTACATAATTGAACTGAGTGGGTATATTTTGTCTCACATAAGAACCCCCGTGCGTAAAGATATAATTTTGGCCGTTTACTGGCAGGATATTGTCCATATCCTAAATCGTATTCGTGATTTTGCGAAAGGTCTCTATTTATCCCCCACAAACGACGTTTGAAGGGGGTGTATAAATAGATTCCGTCCGTAACATTTGTGAAATTCCCTATATCTCAGCCATATAGGTTGGATTTGAAATATATTTGGTAGGCTCATCAGCCACCACGAGGGAAGGGATATCCACGTGGAACGGATTTCGTTCATTCGTTTTTTTTTAGGAGTTATCATGACCCTAAGAGTGAACAATTCATCTTTCTAACTTTGGTAATTCGACCTCAGACATTGTAGATGGTATGACGGTAACAATGTCCACGTGTATAACTTCCCCAACGAAACTAAATTCCGCATCATTTTGTCAAATAGCAAGCCCAGTTTCATGAAGAGGCTTTCAGTGTGAATACGTTTCCAGTGAATTTCATGTCCACACTGCATGTGCTCTTGTTGATATATAGTTTGTGCTTTTCTGCTATGCAATTCTTTAAACCCAAGAATACACGTGGCGTAAGAATAAACACTTGAGGTTTTGTCCATACATTTCTTCGAAAGTTATAGCCCTTAGAGTGTAAAATACGGTCATGTCCGCATCCCTGTCATCTTATACATGCACAAAGTAGGTTGGGTGTGAATAATCATTGGTATTTCAACGAACAGCAATAGGATTGAAGAAATCCACAAGTTTTGTCCAGGCATCGCAGGCCGGGTGAAGACATCTTGCGAATAAAGTCACCTCTGACTAAACTTCAGCAAAAGCCACATTTGCGATGGATACTCTATGCGCTGCACTTTAGCTTGCAACATTTAAATTTTGTGTGAATTCTGCACATGATAAGACAAGCCGACAATATATAATTTATGCAGCTCGTCGGATTTCCTCCAGCACATTTCAAGATTGACATGTCCAACAAATTAAAACATCGGTGTAATCGTCCCTTCGATCGATGACTTGGTTTGATGCGGAGTACTTGGACTAATCGTTTACAGCAATCGGACCAGTGGCGCCAGACGTTCTAAGTGGTCGATTATCCTCTCAAAATACGCGGCAATTCTTTGCTAATTTTAAATCGATCAACTGTATATGTTATCATTTATTGAAGACAAGGACTTAATTGACTCGAATTAAAATGTGCGAGACACAAAAGTTACTATTCAAAGTTTTCACATATTAAATAGAGAATACATCAATGACGATCAAGATATATATATATATATATATATATATATATATAGTCAGAGCTCAAGTTTTTTTATTTCTATGAATCATTCTCGCCTACGTATCTGGACCTACGTCTGTCTCAATAGCGAGTTTGCTACTCGCCCGGGGGTACTGGTAGATCACGGGTAATGCCAATGCAGCACACAAAGCGATCGCCGATTTGGTCATCAAACATTCGGGTAGAGTTGAAAAATTTACTCCTATTTTACGAAGGTTTTATTAAGAATTTTCAAAAAATCTCAATTTCAAACCATCAGTTTGAAGGGAAACATCGTTATCTCTTATAGTAATAAAATAAATAGACAGAACACAACGCGCATCATAATCGAGACTCTTTTATCGAATGAGTTGCGGATGGCGCAAGGATATATTTCGCGAGAGCGCAGCGAGAGCGCAGCGAGAGCGAAATATAACTTTGCGCCGTCCGCAACGAGTTCGATAAAAGATTCAAGATTATGATGCAAGTTGTGTTCTGTATTTATTCTACAACGTTCAGTCAGATAAGTTCAATCCATGAATGTCACCTTCGTTGTAACTATAGCTACCTTTATTGTGATTTAAGTCTGACACCGGAAGCGGATGACCGACGTAATGTACGTCATCTTTCTTGGCGACAACGTCAACAAGAATAGTTCCGGCTTGTATTCCACTAGAGGTATACACTAATATGTATTCAATGGCGGAGATTCCGTTGAATACATGTGACTAACGTCAATGGGTGTGGAATAACAACTCTTCATCCTCACAATATGAGAGATATGTTCGAATTATGAAACAAAGTGGTTTAAAAAAAAAAAATTCATGTATGTTGATAGAAAGTTTGACAGAAAATATTTTGAAAAAAAAAATACACTGCATTATCTAGACTATGAACCCAACTAGGGTGTGCGCTCAGTCTACCATCTCGAATCATGACTGTCGAGAAAATAAATAAAACATATTTCATTGCATATTTTTTTTTTCAGCCATTTTCAGCACTATGTTTTAGTGACTGTATTTGGCAAATATACACACGTAACTACATAATGTCTGAAAAGATGAATCAGTAACGAGTATGTATGTCTACCATATTATTGAAAACGTGGTTGAATAATATTTATTTTGTTTTGGTCCTTTACCAGATAAAAAAATAGTTCTGCAAATGGCTGCCAAAAAAACAAAAAATTGTAATGAAAAATGTGTTATTTATTTTCTGGCAGACGGTCATGATTCCAGATGGTAGACTGAACGCATATCCTATTTGGATTCGTAGTCTAGGTAATGCATTGTTTTTCATAATTCGAACATATCTCTCATAGTGTGGGCGTAAACACGTCCTGTTTTAATACTATAGCATACATTGGTTATAACGGATAATGACTTTACCCTTCAAAATTATTGTTTGAAATAGAGATATTTTTAAAATTCATGAATGGGCGCCTCCTTAAGCATAGCTACATAAATTATATTACGTTCTATGAAATCATCATTGTAAAAATATTCAGAGTATGTACAGTCAATATAGTTGAGAGAGGTGGATAAAATACATATAAATTCGTTAGGTGGATAAACAGAAGATCCGCATAGTGTTGCTAAATAAAGAATTAATTTTTGCTCTCATGTGCATTTGTATCAATTCGGCTCACCTAGAAACTCGCCGAATATACATATTCCAGAAAAATACCATAGCATGGTGTCATTTCTAATACAATCTAAATACTTTAAAACTGAAGTGTAAGAGTATAGTAGTCTTGATAATTTGGTTGTTTGTGTTTGAAAATTAAGTTAATGAAAGTCTGACCATTAGGCTTGGTACTGAGATCGGTGCAGTGCAGATGTACCAGCTCACGGAAGAATATCGACACATACTTTAATGTAACAAACTGCCAATTGCTTAATAAAGTGATAGACTTCATCAACTCTGTAACTAAACATTGAAATATTCTATTTGAGTCCCTTCCTGTACCTTATTTTTATTGATGACCTTGTTAAGTCATTGTCTGACTCACCTCATGGTTTGCATATAAGCACGCTGACATGCTCGTGTCCGACCACTGCAGACGATATCACGATAACAGCACTGACAGAGCACGGTCTGCGAAAACTCATTGACATATGCTACAACTACAGTTTAAAGTGGAGGTTCCAATTTTCTCACGAAAAAAGTAAGATCGTTATCTTCAACACCTCTCGCAAACCAGCAGCGCTCACAACAGATAAATCATTTGTAATGGGACCCTGTGCAATATCTGAATCCGATCAGGTAACGCATCTGGGCATACTCCAGGATTCTAAAAGTTCCCATATCCCGAACATTGATCACGCTTCTCAAATGCTACGCAAATGCTTCTTTGCCGCTTGTCGCGCCCCGGTTTCGAAAGATTTCACTCCTCTGACAAACCTTAAACTGTTTAGTCAGGTAGCCATTCCTAAAGCTCTGTATGGTTGCGAGATGTGGTGGAGCCTTTCATCTACGAATTACCTTAGCTTAGAACGAGCATATCGCATGTGCATTAAAAACATGCAACTTATCTCTCAGAGAAGTAGTACAATTCTTTCTCTCTCCTTGCTTGGTGTCTTGCCAATTCAGTATGAACTAGAGAGGAGAAAACTCTTGTTTCTGGGGTCGCTCATCAACTTGCCATACGGTCATAGACAAGCCTTAGAAATATTTTTGTTCAATCTCCATGCGATGTTGTTATATGCCCGTCCACCCACGGGTTTTCTTGCGGAGATTACAAACGTTCTTAAAAAATATGACCTATATGATCACCTCTTACACTTTGCAACTACAGGGTCTTTTCCGACTATATCAATGTGGAAAATTACTATAAAGGAACGCCTCACTGCTCACTATTGTCGTGAAACTAGTTATTATGCACAAGGGGATATGCTATTCTTCTTTAAGGTCAAGCCTGATCCAATTTCCATTTGGAAACTCTGGGTTACATGTCGAGACGAACCAGCCTTTTTCGCCAACTGTGTTATCATGGCACGCACTCTGAACAGAACGACATATGATAATGCTTCTGTATGTTATCATTGCAAACTAAATTATTCGAATCAATTGTTTCATATGTATAGTAAATGCTCGTCTGAATTCGCTTTGATAACGCGGAACACATTCTGGTACTCCATAATTGATCGATTTGGAATACATGCGTTCAACTTCTTGGAAGCAATGTCAGAAGAAACCCTCTTAGCCTATTTCTTCGGTGGATGCATCAGCGCAGAAATTCACCTCATCTGCGACGAGAAGCAGCTATTCGGACAATGCGTCCGCTTCATTTGCGAATTATGCGCCGTCTGAGCAATACATGGATGTCTTAACATCTTGTCTTGCAGTAATTATTTCAGCAATAAATTTATAATTATTATTATGTGAACTATTCTTCGGTCTTTGATATGGTGACTCTAAAGTCATCCGACCTCCTGGTGTCTCATTTGGTATTTGAGGAATTAAGTCATGTTAAATTATATTGTGTATATATGTCAACAGTTTATTTGTGTATGTATATATTGTATCATATTGTCTCCATGTTTGGAGGAATAAACATCTCTCTCTCTCTCTCTCTCTCTCTCTCTCTCTCTCTCTCTCTCTCTCTCTCTCTCTAAGGACGGTGTCGCTAACAACGGAAACCAGTAGGGTGAGTTCTAAAGATTAATCCATGAGCCAGGTTCACCAAAAAATGGAAAATGGTACGATTTTGGTGGGCTAATTTTACCAATTTTTTTCTGAAAGCTTATAATCTTAAGTTTGTGTCAGTGCTGGGGCACACTGAGAGCAGTCTAGCTTAGCTTAGACCCCCATAACGCTGTGACAGATTCAGTGACGTCACTCATGAACTGTTTGAAGTCAACGGTAGCGGGGTAATGCCGCAAGAGCTATACTCGTACTTGACCTCAATAAATGGCATACTCGTAGGGCGCGCATCTATAATCTCAAATCGACTCCATTCCACCCGCATGTGCAAGTTGACTTATATATCAAGATGTTCCACCCACTTTGGTGTTCTAGAAACCACCCGAAAAAGACCCGTTAATTAGTTGAATATAACGTGACTGCAAATTATGAGGTGAAGGTCGAGTATAGCTCTTGCGACATTACCCCTCTACCGAAGTCAACTGGCCCAAGTTCCTGTAACCATTCTTCCTCGCATACAATTGAGTTTATCTGTCTAGTAATAAAATTAAATTCAAATCTACGGCAATATAAATTTTTTGTTTCTGAGATAGATCGCTACTTTTGTCAGGCAGTAGACCTTGGGCTCCCGGCCAAAATGGCGACCGGAAGCGTAATGATATATCACACACCAGTGTACTTTTGTTTTGGGCTGGTGTTACATTCTGACATGTTTCTTCAATAGTTGTGTTAACTTAATTGTGCTACAATATGGCCTACATGTCATTAATTGTGTACCAATTAATTAACCCCGGTTGCTCTCTCATAAATCGTTTAATGCAACAAAATGTTGTTAAAATATACATTGGCAGAGAGATAAACGACGACAGTCATTGGAAACTGCCACACTAGCAAACTGCTAACTTTAGTGTTTCATTGACAAAGGACCCGATGTCCAGTGGATCTGTTAATTCATCTGTGTGGCTTATCAGTTGAAAAGGATTACACATACTCATACTAAGGCTGAATTGGTCATTGTCGCATGGTATCCAGGGGGGGGGGGGTCGGAAAAAAATTTCAGGCACGTATGACATTTTTTCCCTTTCGATCATTTTTTGTACCCACCCGACCCCACCGCCAAATTATTTTCCGTTTTCGGCAGTTTTTCCGACCATTTTTTGACACCCACCCCCCCTTTTAACACTAAAACAGAGATTTGCGGGGGGAAATTCACTGTAAACAGCTGTATATGAATTTCTGTGCATACTATTTATCATGGATGTTAACATGGACATGTAAATAGGAATGAGTAATTTTGAGGTCATTCGGCCAAAAAAACATGGCTGCCAGCGGCCATCTTGGATTTCAAAATTTGCAACAAAATACAACACGATAACTGCCTGCAGTCAGTTTACCAGTTAGAATTACATTATTTCTCTCATTCAAACTGATTCAAAGTGGTTTTGAAGCCCAACTCATTGCCAAAACACTAAAAACAAGCAGGAATTTTTTTTTTTAGTTGCGGAAAAAATTGCTTGTTGGTGGCTTTGACCACCCACCCACCCCGGCATACGTGCCGGAAGAATTTTGTTCACCCCCCCCCCCCCTGTGGTATCGTGCAAAAAGACACGCATGATATCTCAAACAAAAAAGACACCACCCATGCAGGATCTCTAAATGTGCAAAAAGTCACTGAGTATCTCTAAATGTGCAAAACGTCACTGAGCATCTCTAAATCTCATAAATAAAAACGACTTTAGATTAGTAGTCTGCTAATTAGTACTACGTGTATTATAAGTATTTGTTTTGATCGGAGTGGAATTTCAATGGACGTTGAATGGGCATTTCGTTCGTTTTGGGTGACTGGCACCTCAGTTCCGTATCCTTGAATCGACTTTGATATGCTGGGTGATTTTTTACACATTTAGGAGATCCTGTTTGTCTTCTTGAAGTTGATGACGTTTGTGTGTCTTTTTGCACGAAATTATGCGACAATGACCAATTCAGCCAAAGTAACGGGGGGGGGGCAAGAAAACTATCTTACATGTATACATAACCATTGTTGACATTTCGACATAAAACGCCCGACACTGACGAGTGAACCATGGGTGGGAAATTAGTGAAATGGAATGTATTTCTTCCGATCTAAGCCAATAGATGACTTTAAGATAAATGTATAACAACTAAGTTATGGTATCATCCAAGTATTTTAAATGTGTCAAACGCTAAATATAACACAATTATTGTAGAATCATTTGCGGCTGCACTCACTTGAACTGGCACAACTTAGTTTAAACATACTTCATTGCAACACAATAGACATACATACATATACATAACTTGATTGAGACACAGTAATTGGCATATATATTGTAATGCCCTAAATAATCGACTCCTTAACCACAGCAGAATTATGGCTAACTTTTCAGGAGAGCTTTCCGATGAATGGCAACAAGCCATATTTCCGACTAAATCCTGAAAAGTCACCCATAATTATGCTGTGGGTAAGGAGTCGATTATTTAGGGCATTACTGTAGCTTTGCTGTTGTATCTTATCGGAGATTTGGAGGCATGTTATATCTGTATCTGTATCTGTAGTTGTTACGTCCTAGTGACAGGACGGGATCGAGTAGATCCATAATTTTTCCAGGAAGTTTTTTCGTAGGGATCTTTAACGTGCGCACATTGTTGCACACGGGACAGCCATTAGCGTCGGCTCCCGATCCGACGGTGTGCCATGTGTAGTGTCATCCCTGGCCATGACATCACGAGAGGAGCAGAGGTACGAAGTTAGTCCAGTACGCATTTTTTCAAATTTTGTCTGAGACTCTTTGGCTTCTTGGGAATCTTTCTCAGATCACTGATCGTGGCATCGATGATTGATTTGTGATGCCCATGGTACTGGGAATGCAGATGGCGACACAAAGTCCGACCGATATTTTGTCGGATTTGAACCCTCGACCGTGTCGAAGGTGTAGCTCAAAGGTCGGCCCACAAACCAACTGAGCTATCCGCTCCTCCATCGGTTGGACACTCATACGACAGTAAACTGTCAGCCGTGTATGGAAGATGATACCCAATATTTTTAAGATGGTAACATGTATACAATATATTGGCACCATGCTGCCTCGTGAATACCTCACTAAAGCAGAATGGGACCAATATATTGTATATGGTGGTATATTGGGTATAAAGTGGCTGATTGTATATGTGCACAACTTACCAAGTCATAGTTCCCATCACTCACTATGCACATGCCGTTTTGCAGTAGAATACGCTCACCGAGTGTTTTATCGTCTGTCCCTCGCATAACGAGCTCTCGTACTCAACTCTTTGGCAAACTTTCGAAATTCAGGAACATAACCCTCGACCAATATAGTGTTTTAAAAGGGTAATATGAATGATGTCGAAAACGAATTCATATTTGTAGCTGTCCATAGACGTTTTTCACAGTCAACGTTGAGCTCAATTTATCACAATCAAAGTTTTTCACAGTCAACGTTGGGACAAGTTTCATGGAAGCAACGTATGACATTGTTTGAACTTAAGATGGCATTAAGTTAAAACTTCAGCATAAGTGAGTTTCCTGAACAAGCTGGGTATAAACTTATAAGAAGGTCTTAAAGGGTTTCAACGCCTGAGCTATGTCAGAAGATGCAAAGTTTAGATGGACCTACACAGAAAACTACTTAATTGTTAGCTAGTACACCACATGGAGTATACTATATATCTGAAGACCACTATGTATACAAGCATTTATTCCACACCCATTGGTGTGAGTCACGTGTATTCAACGGAATCCCAGCCATTGAATACATATTAGTATATACCTCTTGTGGAATACAAGCCGGAACTATTCTTGTTGACGTTGTCACAACGAAAGATGACGTACATTACGTCGACCATCCGCTTCCGGTTATCCCCCAATAATTACTGGTTATTATATCCTTGCGCCATCCGCAACTCATTCGATAAAAGAGTCTCGATTAAGAAGCGCGTTGTGTTCTGTCTATATATTCATTAACATATATAAGAGCCAATTGTTTATCTGCATGTGTTTCCATTGGTTACTCTGTCTCGCATTTGGCGCGTTAAAAATATATATATCAGCCTCATGTCCGATTGCGCCCAAATTTTGGCCATGCTGCACAAGCCTTGATATAGTGTGTCTGTCATTTGCAGAATTAGGTCCCCAGAGGGTGAATTTAGTGATGCTACCCCGCATAGCGGGCTAGCATCACCAAATTCACCCTCTGGGAACCTCATTCTGCTGAGGTGTAAGCAGAATGAGGTTCCAGATGATTAATTTGGTGATGCTAGTCCGCTATGTGGGACCTCTGGGGACCTCATTCTGCAAATGACAGGTACACTATTTCAAGGTTTGATGCTGCACATTTTAAAATGCGACACGAACAATTTCAGGCGAATTGATTCAAGATGAGCTGAGATATAGACAGAACACAACGCGCATCTTAATCGAGACTCTTTTATCGAATGAGTTGTGGATGGCGCAAGGATATATTGCGCCGTCCGCAACGAGTTCGATAAAAGATTCGAGATTATGATGCAAGTTGTGTTCTGTATTTATTCTACACCGTTCAGTCAGATAAGTTCAACCCATGAATGTCACCTCCATTGTTACTATAGCTATCTTTTAAGTTTATTGTGATTTAAGTCTGACAAATAACCAGTAATTATTGGGGATCACCGAAAGCGGATGATCGACGTAATGTACGTCATCTTTCTTTACGACAACGTCAACAAGAATAGTTCCGGCTTGTATTCCACTAGAGGTATATACTAATATGTATCCAATGGCTGGGATTCCGTTGAATCATGCCTCACGTCAATGGGTGTGGAATAAATTCTCACCTCGGATTCTTGGGGACTTTTAGTATGTTGTTCTAAACATGTTCGCCTACATCTCTTCTGTAGTATTTTTTCCCCTTAATTTACCCTAATATTCCTGAACTAATAGCAATATTTCTATACTTGTATTAACTGTTCGGCTATCTGTCGTCTGCTTTCATTTCCTGAATACCCATCCAGATGAATAATTGAACATTCCAATGTATACTTTTATGTCGGAGTGGGATAATCCATTCAGTCAAGAAAGGTTAATTACAACGAGGAGAGTTCATGTTTTTGGTCACTCTTTTACTGTAATAATATTTCATTGTTTTACACATTTGAATAGTATTGTGTATACAATAATTCACGTGATTTGAAAAACACAACTTCATTGTTGTAGACTAAGCCAGTGATAGTACATATGTATCTGGGTTCAAGACGACCATTATTCTGTAATACATATTGTTTTCAAAAAGATTGTAAGTACTTTATGCTGTAAATGTAAGAACAACTATTGACAATACAAACAAAGAAAAGAACCGGGTAGTTACTACGAATATCAACAAGTTTACAAATGCTACCCGTATCCAACTGTATATTGATTGAATTAACACACTTTTTTTTTTCATTCAATCCAGTATCAAGTTGTCCATCTGGACAATGTTCCACACAAGTTCCAACGATTCTACATGTATATAACTGGCCGTTGATTTCAAATATAGCCTTCAAACAGCTGGCATGAATCAATTAACCCTTCCAGTGCCAGGGGCCGATCTCACCGGCCCTAATTTACGGTCTGTAAAATCGGCCCTAAAAACAATTTAAAATAAAAAAATTGATTGGGGGTTGAATTTTTTTTGGGTATGCTTAAGCATGCTATAGCGAATTTAAAAACAAACCCGGGGCATGTTATAACTCAAAACTATCACCAAGTATTCATAGTAATATTTTTGGTGCCCATGAAAAACGTAATATTCCCTGGCACTAAACCTATAAAATACTGAAAAAGTTAAAGAATATAAGAAAAAATTGTTAAAATTGTAAAAACAATAATAACACATGATGAAAAATTGTTAGGCCAAAGCATTCTCTTATATATGCGAGGCGACCTATGGTCGACTCGCTTATATAAGAGAACTTGAATGCATTGGCACAGGGTATATGGGTTGATTCAAAAATCGGACTTGGCACTGAAAGGGTTAAGCAACAACTCATGATATCGTATGACTCTTATCATATATACGACAATCGAAGTAGCATACTCAATAATTCCGTTGCCAATTATTTGAGGCCGCATCTGCGACCATCATTATCAACGAATCAGTCATTTCCGTTTCGCTGTGAAATATAACCTCTTCCGTAAATATAAACCATATTCGCACAATGCTACAATAGATGGCCCTGGTAATAAGGTGATGACCTTGACTCGTTGATGCATAGATGCGAATGGAGCAGAATTAATTCACTGTATGGCTGTATCAAACTCGACAATGCATTAAATAGTGATAGATAGTAATCAATGTCAATGATTAGTTCAAGTTTAACAGACGAGTCTCCCAGTGAACAGACGTATTTTTCGGCAGTATGCACATGATCAATCACGATTGGTTGAAATAGACCGGCAGATATTGTGAACATTTACGGGAGAGGTTATTTTCATGTGAAAACAGAAGTGGCCGAGCAGGTTGGGATTGATGCTACCAGTTGTTGACCATTGAATTCTGGTGTTTATAGCCAGTTTCAGATATGCTTCCGTGTAACATATGACGTTTACAACTAAAGACTATACTATTGATAGTTGCATTGCGCCAATGATGAACCGATTGATCCGACGTCGCACTGTTTATACCGTCAAGCAATAGTCACTCCCATGTGTTAGTATTTTACTGGATACGGACTTTAGCTACCTTGACAAACTATGATGAAATATAGGTACGGCAACTGTCAGCATAGACTGCATGTAACCACAACTATGCATGCTTGAAAATTAGAAGAGCATAGCTGTTTTCCATTGGGTGGGTTTTCCCGTCTTAACACAAGAATGGTTATAGTCTATAGATCAGCACGTCAGACGTTACACGTACAGCAATGCTCTAAGTAATCGACTCTTTAACTACAGCAGAATTATGGGTAACTTTTCAGGATTTAGTCGGAAATATGGCTTATTGCCATTCATCGGAAAGCTCTCGTTGAGAGCTTTCCGACGAATGGCAACAAGCCATATTTCCGACTAAATCCTGAAAAGTTACCCATAATTCTGCTGTAGTTAAAGAGTCGATTACTTAGGGCATTACTGTACATGTAACCGAACCGGTCTGATGATTCTCAAATGAACTATTTCAGCCGCGGCCCGGGCATCCCCCGTATGCGTTACAGAACAGTCTCTTTAACGATGTTATGCCACTGTTCGATGGTACAATGTCATGAAGATTTCTTTCCATTTCCTCCGTTCGCTTGCTCATACAACCGACGAACGGATTGCAGAATGCTTTCTTGATTTGTCTGATTTTGTCCATATTTCTTATTCTGAGTGGTCGCTTCCACCTACGACCCCAACCACGACAACCAATGAATCCATTGCAGAAAGCCTTCTTTAGTCGAAGTCTTTTAGCAGGTTGCGGATCCTTGATTACGTCACTGGGCAGCTTGAATATGTCTGCAGTCTGGTCTATTCCCGTATATGGGATGTCCTCTCTGTCGCTCGGGTATGCATCAATATCATCGACATCGAATCGCCCTCTGTCGCCGACTGTCTGTAACTGGATAGAGAATATCTCGTTTATACGTTTAGTTTATTTGAGTTTATCGTCGATTCAGCCACAAGACCATATAACGACGTTGTCAGTTTCATGGGGGGGGGGGTCATAGCTCAGAGGATTAGTTTCACCGGGAGATTAACTTTAATTTTGCGATATTCATGTTTGCTTTTAAATGTATTCAATCCGATCAGACGGTCCCAATATCATCAAGATACAACAACAACAACATTTCTCCAAAATAAGCTTTAGTTATCAGAATCGATGCATTGCAACAACATAATGCTAACCACTGTCAACTAGTGTATCAAATTTCCCAAAACCTGTTATTTATCAACATTTTGTTCAACGAAATATTAGATTTTTCACTTGAGTATCACGAAATTTGCCATATTACCACTTGATTTTAGAGTTATCCATCTTCATCCATAATTTTGTCCAAGACCGTCCGTTTGACGGCTCTTTTCTGGGCCACAAATAATTGCACATCTCGAGAAATAACAAATTTCAAAATTCGATATCTGATCACTCTGAGCTTTGATGGGTTCCTCGACTCAATCAAATATGTTTTACTCCGAAGCCAAAGAAATAGTAATTTAGGAGCGTTAATTTGGACAATGCATCATTAAGTTTACTTTTTAATTCACAGTGTGTACACGTCTTGTGGTGTAACTGCCTTGACACTCAATTGTATTCAATATTCTTGTCATGCATTTAATGACTAGATACTAAGTCTTGCTAACGGTTAATTCACTTTGTATATGTTCAGATAGTAGGTTCAACAAAAGTCGTGTGTGGAAACTAATCTGAACATTCCATGCATGCGAATGAATAGGACTCCTGTGGGGTTTTTTTACCCTGTGCCAATGAATTCTCTTATATATGAGAGTCGACCATAGGTCGCCTCGCATATATTAGAGAATGCATTGGCCTAACAATTTTTTATAATTTTTTTAAAAATAAATGTTTCTTACATTTTTTAGGACATAAAATAAAAAACCATCCATTACCCTGCAGGGAGCCCCACACATATATAGAAGCATATAGAAGAGTGTCGTCTGCTCATGTTTCTCTGGTGCTTTGTATGGGTAAAATTATAAAATTGTTAAAGAATACAAGAAAAAATTATTAAAATTGTAAAAAATTGTTAGGCCAATGCATTCTCTTATATATGCGAGGCGACCTATGGTCGACTCGCATATATAAGAGAATGCATTGGCACAGGGTAAAATAAAACTAAGCTAGTGGAACTACTAATCTGAACATTCCATGCATGCGAATGAATATGACTCCTGTTCTCTCAACCACAGTTATATGGGCGGCGTTGGCGATGGGTATGCTGTTAAACTATTCAGCTCCGTCAAAATCCGCCATAAACAGAAAGAATAGTAAAATATAGATAGACCTTGTTCTTATACCAATCAGAAAAATGGCATAAACAGTATGTTATTGTCAACTGTGTTTCCTTTGTTATGTAAACATAAGCAACAAACGTTACTGAACCTGGCTTTTGTTTAGATCCGGAAATATGGTAAACATAAAGAGCGTTATTTGTTACTGTTTTCCTGATATGGAAATAATAAAGAGCGTTTATATCATTTGTGTGTGATTAACCAATAGAATTGCGCTGTGTTATGTAAACAGAAGCAAAACTTCTGTAACACGAGAAGGTTCTTGTTTATGTACACCATCGTACGTCTTGACGACAATATACTATTTACGCGCTGATTATGTTTGGCATATGAACAAACTATATATATTTTGATATTCCTTCCGTTGATGGCGATTTGAACAAATATGAATATTTCTGCAACGAACGCCGGCCGTGCCTTTAAAGGGCTGAATGCATTTGAATAGCTCTAAATAGTCTGCAGGGTGATTCCGTGGTACCGCCGAGCTTCAACCCGCAAAATCGTCATAATTTCAGAGATCTTACACTGAGATGAAATCAAAGACTGTGCCGTATGCCCAAATAATGTTCGAGTTTCTAATACTTCTACTGAGCCATTGGTGTGTATATATTATTCTGAGGATCCGTTCCCCAAAATAGGAGTCAAAATATTTATTCCACCAACATACCGAACTTCTGTGGCATTTAGTGTCCATTCGACTTTAGGAAATCGCTGCATGTGAGATTTCCCCCGTTTTTCTTAAAAAATGCACTGCGCGTCGCCGAAATGCTGTACACATGCATTTGTGTACGGAATAGAGTAGTCTTTATTTATTAAATACTAAATACTCGTTCCACTAAAAGATGGACGAGAACAAATGACTGGTGGTATATACATGCACACATGTATATGATTAGATGAAAGATATCTTTGACTCAGCTATCGAAAAAAGCTCACCCAACATGATGGCAACATCAGTGACTATTTGGGAGTACTCGAATTGGTTGATTGCGACTTGTGGACCAACATCCATACTGGCACCTGACTATTCGTACACCGAGAACCGGCCAACAGTTCTCGGATTACCTGTTTCACGTATATAATGTAGTTAGTGTTGTCGCCTAAACAGTTTATGTTATGGGGATTTGGCATTTATTGGACTCGGCAGAGCCTCGCACAGTAGATATTTAAATCCCCATACGGACATATATAACTCGCAATGTTTTTAGTTGGCTCTTGATCTGCATAATCTCGGTGTTCATATCATCTAGTGCAGATATAGTCAATCTATTGTGGGCGAAAGTCGATTTTAATACAACCTAGAATAAATGTCCGAGTCCATAATAAAGTCAGTAAATAGTTATTTCGTACGAATCAGGAATCACCTAACATAACTGATAATTGGGGGCAATGCCCCCACACAAAGATTAATCGTGAGAATAACCATGCACGCTTATAGTGAATGGACTATGTATGTAGTAACATGATGAGTTATATACCACATATCACACTCTAGTGTGTCTCATTATTTCTACATGATATTAATCAGCTATCGTGTTATACCTGATAGCTGGCTAGCGCGTCGCACACGATGCGATATATATCGTACGACAAAATTAATATCGGGCACCGGTTACGGTCAAATCGTAGCGTGTGCTGTGGAAAATCGCAGGACATTTTGTCGCACGACCGGCCCTGCAAGGAATCAAATAATTTTTATTTTCTACGATCGAGTCGTACGATTTATTCGAAGTAGCCAATCAGATTCAACTATTAATATGATCACGCGGCGATCACATGTTTTATTTCACAACAACATGGCGTCCATGCAGTGTCCTTCAAAGTCAGAGTAGCGGGATATTTTGGACGGCGGAATACATTCATGCCTCTACAATACAACTACAATTGAAACAGGTGGACTGGACACCAGCAAATAATATCTTATTGTGAATTTGTGTGGGGAATTAAATCAGGTATAGGGCCTTCTAGTCTATATAGAACTACAAGCACGTAATATTAAATGTACGGTTGGCCTTGGCGGTGGGTATCCTGTCAAAAACCGCCACAAACAGAAAGAACATCAAAATGTAGACAGACTTTGTCCGTATACAAACAAGAAATATCGCATAAACAGTATGTTATTGTCATATTTTTTACCATTGTTATGTAAACAAAAGCATAGAAAGTTACTTTTCTGGTGTTTGTTTATATTATGATGGTATACATAAAGAGCGTTCTTTGTTGGTGAATTCCATATATGGCACTAATAAAGAGCGTTTATGCCATTTTTGTGTGATTAGCCAGTAGCACTGTGCTGTCTTCTGTAACACAATCAGGCTCTTGCTTAGGTAAAATATAGTATGTCTTTATGATAACATGCTGTTTACGCGATAGTCATGGTATATATGAACGAAACTGTATGCATTTTAATGTTTTTCTGTATACGGTGATTGGAACAAATATGAATATTTTCGACAACTAAGGCCTCACGTGCCTTTAAATTAATATTTATTGGAAATTCGTATTTAATATCTGCAATAAATACAAATATAGACCTATACCTATAGCATATATACCACGTTAATACGGTAACCCATTGCATTAAACAACCAGATCGTACGATCCGATCGCAACGTGTGCGGTGGTCTACCGTAAGTGATAAAAACAGAAGTCGCACGACTAAAATCGTACCGTGAGCGCACACAGATCTTACGTCGCAATGGTCTGCGACAAATATCGTGCAACAAATATCGCATCATATGTGGCGCGGTCAACACACAGGAGAGTAGATGGGCGCGAAGCGCCCGGGATGGTCGAAAAGGTCGAGTGATCTTCTCCTTCACCATCACGCTAGGAACTATATATAGTCCATATACACACGTTTATGTTTATCAATGCATGTACATGTAAGTACTGGATGGCGCGCCACCTTACCACGCATTTTTTTTACGATATCATAATGCTGAACGGGTCATTTTCGCCACGTGTTTTGTTCCCAGCTTGGGGAATCGGTGAATTATGGTACCCATGCAGATTAACATTTGCAATGTTTTGAGGCCGTGACTTCTTTGAGCGCATTTACTTGTTGCAAAAAGCTTGCATCCGACCACATGACACATGGGTTGCCATCTTCGAACTCGGCATTCTTAGCTAAAGTTTAGCTTTTTTGCGATATTAACTTTACGACGGCTAATTTATTATATATACGCTAATATAGTGTGTTTTGAAATGTGCTTTATCTCAATTAGTTAGAATTATGATTTTTCGCGAGGCTCTGCCGAGCGAAAAAATCATACTTCTAACGAGTTGAGATAAAACACATCTCAAAACACATTATGCTATTGTTGTATTTATCTTATGCCAACCGACACTATAATTTTTTGGCAAATTAAGCTAAATTTATGTCAGTTTTGAAACAAAAACAACCTACATTTTTGGTAATTTCGAAGAGTAATGTGGTAATTTCGATGAGCAATTCCCGTTACGCATGAATACGCAGTTACAGTACATGTGATGAGGTCGTGGACTTATGGAACATGGGGGTGATTTGTCAGCAAGAAACAAGATATAAGTCCTGATCTAATATTAATCCAAGTTCAGAAATCGGAACTGTGAAATTCTTTCAATCAAATGTCAATGTTCTCAAACAAAAAGTAAAGTCTTTCAAACTGTTATAGTTCAGAATTAGCTAGATTGAAAATAACCACGCAAATTCTGAGAAAAGTGTACATCGTAAATTTTGCAAATTTTGTGCAGTGCAAGCTTTCTAAAATGAAGGGGAGAGAACAGTGAGTTAAAATTTAGTCATATTAGGGACATTTAATCATGTTTCATCGAATATGTAGCTACATTAGTATTTTATTCCTCTTGCATGCATTAATTTATTCGTTTAAACCATCCGAAATGCTAAAATTTCGAGGCGAGAGTTTTTGTTGATACGTCGCTGAGGCAGCAACGTCGTGAGGTGAAAGGTCACGTTGCGCATATAGTCCTTTCTTGGAGTATAATACACATATGTAAGATATAGCTAAAATTTAATACATAGTATATAACATTAAACCGGTATAAGATAAATACCAGTAGCATATACAACAACAAAGGTCAAGCTGGCTACTAAACTCAGCTATTCCCAATGATGAGTATATAACAAACAATAAAAAGGCGACAATTATTACCTATAATGTGAGTCACACACTTGAAAATCATGATGACAAACTACGTACACGTATGCAATGCTTGGGTTGGGCTTGGGATGCCTCCCCCACAACTGATCAGTATAATTGGATATTTCATGCTTGAAATTACAGGCTGAATCTAGGCGGAGATTGTTCTGGTTTAAACAATATTTACTCTACCCTCAAAGAACCTATATTTTTTACAAATGTTATTATTTAGAATAGATGAGGGTAAAGAAGATATAACAACAAGCGAGTCATCGCTTATCTTGAGAGCGGAGATTGTGCTGATGTTTAATTCCAGCCAGTATATTTTGTGTAAAACTATTATGAGTTACAACGAGTTTACTATTTTATTTTCGTTGTTCCATTTTGATTTTATTGTGAAATGATTATCATTTGGGAAATATCAAACTTTCTGGAGTGTTTTAGGTTGAAAATTTCCAAGATTATAACGCTTGATAAGTTGATATACCAGTTAGTAAATTCCAAATCAATGGGTGTGCAATAAAAAATTTAATGTCCCAGAGTTTCAGT
Source organism: Siphonodentalium dalli (assembly GCA_032622095.1). Lineage (NCBI taxonomy): Eukaryota > Metazoa > Mollusca > Scaphopoda > Gadilida > Siphonodentaliidae > Siphonodentalium > Siphonodentalium dalli. Next base: position 199,682,263 of record CP136062.1, read on the forward strand.
TAATGGTCTGACTCACTGCAGTTGGAAAACCGAAGTTGGACATCCATAAACGATGACCCTCAGTGTGCGAAATAATAGTACAAGGTGGACAATTCTGCTGAAGTCAATACAAGCGGGGTTGAATAACAGTACAGGATGGCAAGTCAACTTGCTATATTATTTACCATCAAGCATATATATTTATCCAACTCATGCAAGATTACACTGTTCCGCTGATACGTGTATATGAAAAAATTACATCTACAGGCACTATAATATTAAAATATATATTTAATATCAGACTAAACCAGTCTACATGTCGGCTATATGAAACAACTAACAGTGGCAAGTGAAAGCTAGAAATGAGTTGCGCTCAGATTCAAAACTCCTGTTTGTGATATGGGATTCCAACCGACTTCCATTAACCATTTACCCAACAGAAGGGCCCTGTGCCAATGCATTCTCTTATTTATGCGAGTCGACCATAGGTCGCCTCGCATATATAAGAGAATGCATTGGCTTAACACACATTAAAAATTATAAAATTGTTAAAGAATGTAAGAAAAAATGGCATATATAAGAGAATGCATTGGCACAGGGCATAACTGTAACCATCACAATGTGGTCAAGGAGCCGGTTCCAATGATATCCATATTTGTATGGCTCTATTGAGACAGACCGAAGATATTTTAGGCTGTTGAAGCTTTATTTGGCCGGTTTTGGCCGGTTTGTTGGGTAAAGGGTTAACATCTTCGCTTGCCACATAAACAAGAGTTGTTTCTCAAATATTATGATGATGTGTAATTGGAAGTAATCATGTTTTCTAATGTTGGTAAAACAACCAGTTTGCATTCTTCCGATTAAATCTAAACACTGTAATAAAATGTATGTTTTCCTTACTAAAATCCCGTATGAATTGACAATAAGCGAGATCACTGAGGTTCCGTGGTTTTAGTGCTACAGTTCTAGAGTAGCATTTCCATATATGGAGCTTTTGAATATTCATGACTTCCATATTTGGAAATGCTACTCCCGAACTTCGACCTGTAGCACTAACACCACGGAACCGAGGCTGGATGGATCCAATATGGCCGCGAGTTAGTGAATTTAATGAAGAACAGATGTTATATATTCTATGGAATAAACACATTACTGGGTTTAAAGTGACATTTTATAAACGGCATCCGATTTTTTTTAAATGTGCCGGTCATGCATATGGCTTAAACTCCTGTATATAGGAGAGTAATGGATCGGCAGGGCTTCGAGGTAAACCATGTAGACCGACCGATATCACAAGCTGGTTTAAGGCGAATGAAACTTGGACTAATCGAATTAGAATCATGAGTTGTATATACACTATTTATATGTACACAATGTACCTGGTTGGAACCTCGCATTGAAATTCGATAGGAATACACTCCAGCTATGAAGTAATATAGAACTCCGATCCAATATGGCGTCCTCATACTGTTTGTCCTTCGGAACTTGCTCGGTGTCGCTGCCTGGAAAATAAAAATCGGAACTTGAGGTCATGCCTGTAAAGTTACATTCAAACAAGCATTCGCTCTGTCGACTTTGAATGTAGGATGTTGGTTGGTTGAAATCGTCTCAGGTGACGCGGTTAATTGGTTGAAATCACGTCATGTAATGTCGCGTGCAGGACAATAATCACGTCATGCATGTCGCGTGCAGGACAATACAATATTTTTTCCATATTGTATGGAAGCAACTTGCAACGCCTTACTAGAATATTGTTGAAATTGTGCGCTACGTACGGTACCAGTATACGATTTCACGGGTTGTAGGAAGGCCTGAGCATAACAGCCAGCGCAGCATATGTTGAATGTGACATTACTGGTTTTATGGTTTAATTATTTTTACAATACTGTTCTCAATAAAGTGGAAAAACATGTATGCGTAACACGATTTCCGTATTTATTTCAGGCCAATTCCGTTTTTTTTTTAAAGATGCATAATCCGAATTAACGCTCCCAAATGACTGGCGTTGGAGGTGAAAATGTTGTATTCGAGTCGAGGAACTCACCCGCCAAAGCTCAAAGTGATCAGATATCGATTTTTGAAATTTGTTATTTCTCGAAATGTATAATTATTTCTGGCCCAGAAAAGAGTCGTCAAACCGATGGTCTCGGACAAAATTACGGATGAAGATGGATAACTCTAAAATCAAGTAGTAATAGGGCAAAATTTCGTGATACGCAAGTGATAATACCGCCATATTTCGTTGAACAACATGTTGATAAAGAACACGTTTTGGGAAATTTTATACCATAGTTGACAGCGGTTATAGCATTATTTTGTTGTAATTAATCGATTCTGATAACAAAGGTGTATTTTGAAGAAATGTTATTGTAAGACCAAATATATATGTGTACATTCTACAAGTATACAATAACTGTAGTTTTCAGTGTTATACTTGGAGGTGAAAGACACTCAGGACCATGCGGAACGAAGCGTGCTTTATCTGGAACACATAATCCTATTTTTTTATTCCAATATCTGTGACTTTTGATTTTAAAGTAAACAACCACCTCTTACAGAATATGAAATATTCCGTCATCTATTCTTTGTATCGGATAATACATCATGACACTGCACAAAGGTCTGATCGATCGAGAAACGAAGATGTTATTGCGAACTTCCCAAATATCAATCCCTCAAGTTTGTTGTATCTCGAATTCAATAGCCCTGACTGCGGTCTTCTTGGCGAATACTCATGCGGGGATAATTGCGACACAACCATTGTTGCAAAATTCAATCCTATTATCGGAATCAATCCCTGCTGTTCAAAGTAAATTATGCATATATAACATGGCTTAGTTTTTATCTTGATTTGTTATCTTCACAATACCATCATGCCACATGCATGTTACATATATCTCTATGACTCTATCTGCATTCATGTATCTACCTCCAGTGACGGAATTCTTGTAATAGTTAGGCGGCAGGTCAGAGAAAAGGTGACTAGAAAAATTATTGCTAAACATCTTAATACAAAATCCCAGCAATGCTAGTAATGTGCTATGGGATATACCAATAGAATAAATCATAGTTGGCAATTTTCTAGTCACCTCTGTCAAGGTAAAATGTCAGGGTCAAATGGGATGTGCCAAATTTGTATAATCGGACTCAAAAACATTTGTTATCGATTTTCGAGTGAAATGGCTTAGACCACCAGAAACGTTGTACCCACATTAAAGATTCGATCCCATGCAGTTGCTCTCACGTTGGTTATAGGCAGTCAAATATATGAAGTTTCCCATAACAACCGTTGCTATGCAATTAAATTACCCTAGCAACGAGACCAAATTCTAACACGCCTCCTGTGTCGTCCCCGTCTGTGTACCCCTGTAATGGTAGCCACGGTTACACAGTCAGTAAGGTTCACGGAGCGTGATGTCGTCTTTTGCAAAGCAAAGCTGGTTCGATTCCACGATATGGTAATACGTAAAGTTAGGGTGACCTGATTCGTGTTAGTCGTTTGCTTATCGGCGGTCGGTGTTGTTTGTGTGTATAATGGGTGCTTTTCCAGTTAAATTAACCTCATATGCGGCGTTTCTTCCGCCGTCAAAACTAATATTTCACAGAAGCTGAAACTCCATTAAAAACCAGTAATTGTGGTGTATGCCCCCAACTCAGTTTGGATAGTGGGCAATGCCAAACGTTTGCATAAAAGAAATATATTGCTGTTTTCTTCGTCCTAGAAAGTTCGTAAATCTGGCGAAAAATAATTACAGGAACGCATTGGAGTATCCTTTCCTTTATAATGATCCATATACCCAAATATATTCAAATCTAGCTGCTTGGGACTTGAGTATCTATTATAAATTTGTTAACCAGATGGAATACCTTGTTATGTTCCATGTCCAACGAGGGCAATAACTGACAAAAAAATCCATGCACGAAACTTGATCCATGTTATAGCATCTTGCCAGTGTGACCATTGATATTTGAGTTGGTTTGTAAGCTTAATTTTAGCATATGAAAATTTGGTGTCATTAATTTCTGGAAGGGAATATTCCCGATTAGCCAATAATACTCTTCGAGCAGATGGCGAACAAACAGGTCGGGTGTGGAATGATTGACATCAACCAAAGAGAAAGTGATGTTGAGACCGTTTCAAATTCAATCACGCGCTCGTAGCGGATGTCACAGCTTGTGTGAGAACTGACAGCAAGAACTGCGGAAATATTTACACAGCGAAACAAGGGGCCTTCTACAGTAGAAAGTGACTCACCGTATAATACTCATCAAAATGAGTAAAATTTAGAGGCACGAAAAGTGTTCCCACTTGAGAGTTTGTTGTCATTGAAACGTGTAGTTAAATCAGTCACAGGCATGAACATTTAACCCTCCAACAGCTGCCAATCAAATAATTATTAGCAGATATTTTCTACCAATCAGCGATTGAGGTGGTCGCTTGTTGCATTGAAAATTCTTTATTCTCCCTAATGTTGATATCCGCGCACATTTTCAGTGTTAAATTGCCTATTTTCAAACAAATGTTTGTTGTCAAATCATAATATTCTGAAATTTAGATTTGTGCAACAATGTTGGAAATGCATCAATGATTATAACACTGTATTTATTTTTTACGATTTCCAAAGGTTGGCTATTCCGAAGGTTCTCTATTCCGAAGGTACGCTATTCCGAAGGTTCGTTATCTTTCACGTTTAAAGTAGAAAATAAGGCATGTTCTCCGTATGTATAATAGCATATAGACAGACGCTGTAAAACTAATTAAACTACTTCTGCAGACGCATTGTCTCCAAGCAACCGTACGCTCCTTCCACAAATGAATATGTGCGGAAACCTCAATTTCTTATATATGTCTATTATTGAGTCTAATATATTTATGAAGTGTCATTTTCTAAAGTTTAAATGACTCATATGTAAAAAAAAAAATCCTCAATTCGGGACCAATTTTTTGCCGACAAACAAACGGCCATTATTCCTAAAGTCGCTGCATATAATTTATATATAAGAACGAAATTGTGGGCAGCCAATTTGGATATAAATTTAAGAAAATAGCTATTCTGTATCCCATTCGATCACCCAGTTGAGTTAGATCATGCCATGAATCTCTACTCTGGCTAACGCCCGTAGAGATCATAATCCACCAGTGCAAACCCTTGGAACTTTTTAAAGTTTGGACAGGGAATATTATAAAGTTGAAAAAATAACACGGGGAATATATTGCTTAGTTATTATCTGGTCCTTGATAATGTACTTCACTGTAGGTGACGTGGGACGCCCAGGGCAATCGGACATCCCCTTATTAGCGGGCTGAAACCCCATCAACACTTTGCTTAGACCAGGCATGAGGATTTGTAGTATTTGAAATAGATCAATATATTATATGTATGCTTGTCTATAAAATAGCGGAAAATTACCGAATCGTAGGTCATCGTATGTATCTCTTATATACAGTGAAATAATATTTTGTTATTTCACTATAGATTTTGTTATTTCACGGTAGCTTTTTAGAAATTTTTTCTTTCCGAGTATTGTTCAATTTATTGTACTATTAAAAGTGAAAATGGCGCACAATTGAACAATTTGAACATTAATAAAGCGCACATAATAAAAAGAATACATACAGTTTTTTGTTTGAATACCTGAAACATCTCATCGTGTTTGGAAAGAAATATCAAATTTTCTCTTGCAGTCGCTCGTGAAAATTTGATATTTCTATCCAGACAATCATGATATATTTATATCCAGACAATCATGATATATTTCTATCCAGACAATCATGATATATTTCTATCCAGACAATCATGATATATTTCTATTCAGACAATCATGATATATTTCTATCCAGACAATCATGATATATTTCTATCCAGACAATCATGATATATTTCTATCCAGACAATCATGATATATTTCTATCCAGACAATCATGATATATTTCTATCCAGACAATCATGATATATTTCTATCCAGACAATCATGATATATTTATATCCAGACAATCATGATATATTTCTATCCAGACAATCATGATATATTTCTATCCAGACAATCATGATATATTTTTCTATCCAGACAATCATGATATATTTCCGTATTCAAACACAAACTGTAGAGATTCTCTATATATATCTTTTACAAAAATAGAAAGGTGAGGGAGAAGATCATTCTATTTTTCCAAGCACATTGTGCGCTTCTCGCCCTATAATCACTTCCTCCCAGGTTTTAGGCCGGGTGTTCTCCAAATTTCCCTGCAAATATTGTCTGATGGACCATGCTCTGAAATTCAACGGTATGTATTTAACACAATATAATCAACGACACTTCAATTATGTAGAGCCAGCTCATCGTTTAGCTAAAATTTGATTTTGCAATGATTACGAAGTCGATGAACAGGCTTTGGAACCTATCTATTCAGCTTGGCTTGGAATTCATTACATCGCCGCCACAGCAAATGAGATAAAAAATACATGTCTCGAAGTCGATAAGAATTTACATCGACATCAAGACACTCTCATCGCCTGGTTGTAAGTATCCACTAAATATCCACTGACAATCCCTTTGACAGCCTCTAACGGGAGAAGACTTCGATAGTCATTAAGGAAGCGTAGGTCTTAACGGTGTCTTTATTGGGAACTGTCATATGAATAAGGCGAAAGTGGCGACATTAAAAGGATCTGCATCAGGAACCCAGTGGGAGACATTCTAAAATAATATCATGAACAATAGGGACCAGCGTTCTAGCGAATTTCATATCACTGTAGGTGTGAATTCATTTCCGATTGCAATGAAAACGTGGAAATAAACGTCCGCGCCGAGAGTTCCTGGCTCAATGATATCGAGCCGTTCACGTCCTATAAGGGGTGAATATCAACCATAGTCAAATGGTCCTGCTAATTTATTACGATGCTGGTGAGTCCTGCTCTATTGCTATGATGATGGTTGGCCAAAGCTATCTGTTAACCCTTTACCCAACAAACCGGCCAAAATCGGTCCATATAAAGCTTCAACAGCCTAAAATATCTTCGGTCTGTCTCAATAACACCATACAAATATGGATATTATTGGAACCGGTTCGTTGACCACATTGTGATGGTTACAGTTATGCCCTGTGCCAATGCATTCTCTTATATATGCGAGTCGACCATAGGTCGCCTCGCATATATAAGAGAATGCATTGGCCTAAAAAAAAATTCTTATAATATTTTCTACATTCTTTGACAATTTGATAATTTTTAATATGTGTTAAGCCAATGCATTCTCTTATATATGCGAGGCGACCTATGGTCGACTCGCATATATAAGAGAATGCATTGGCACAGAGCCGTTCTGTTGGGTAAAGGGTTAAGAAAAAGTACCGTTATTGTTCCTCAGGTTGTCTTTTGCGGTGTTTGGCTAATCCGAGCGATATGAGAAAAAGCCAGTGTCTGTTTACACATTCGAGAACATATGTGACCCGCCATATCAAATCCAGTCGGAAGTCGGGATTTTTTTACCCTGTGCCAATGCATTCTCTTATATATGCGAGTCGACCATGGGTCGCCTCGCATATATAAGAGAATGCATTGGCCTAACAATTTTTTACAATTTTAATTTTTTTTTCTTGTATTCTTTAACAATTTTATAATTTCACCCATACAGAGCCCCAGACAAACATGAGCAGACGACACTCTTCTGGGTGCTTCTATATATGTGTGGGGCTCCCTGCAGGGTAATTGATGTTTTTTTATTTTATGTCCTAAAAATTGTAAGAAACATTTGTTAGGCCAATGCATTCTCTTATATATGCGAGGCGACCTATGGTCGACTCGCATATATAAGAGAATGCATTGGCACAGGGTAAAAAAATCCCGACTTCCGACTGGATTTGATATGGCGGGTCACATATATGTTTTCAAATATTTTAATCATAGTGGTGCTGGTTTCAGCGATACGACAGCGATGGCCATCTGAATGATAGCCAGGTTACAACAACCAACACAGCCATTATTCAAATATTTCACAATTCCAACTGCTGATTTTTTGAGACACATGCCGGGGGTGGGTGGGTTGGTTATGCCGGGCCGGGAAAAATGAGGTATGCAAATTTGTTCCTATACTGAAATTTATTCATGTTTCTCCTCTTTCAACATTATATAGACTCTTATCTGTATACATGAATATATAATTTAGAACACATTTCGCTATATATGGTCTGAGGTTTCAATATCTGTTCAAATGCAGGCATTCTGGCAGACATACCTCGATGTTTGGTCAATCACTTGATAAATAAAGTGCGTTTGCCTATACAACCGAATACAAAACACCCGAAACAAAAACGACTTTACATATTTGCGTTATTTGGTTTGTGTACTACAACTGTTAAGAACACGGGGCTAATTGTTTCGTGTGACTGAAGCAATATTTTGTCGGCATTATCTTGTTTATAGGTATGTTAATTGTTATCAGTCGTTGTACTCAATGATTACAAAAAAGATAAATTATAATTCATTCCCACTTATAGTAATAAGATTACAGTTAGACAACATACCTTATGAACTGTGCTCATGACAACGTGTTGAATCTGTTTCAGGGTTTAATTGGACAATTTACCTCATCAAAACTCGATATCGTGGTCAGTATTCACGGGGAGACTGTCGTGCAGATTGAAAATTCAAATATGAGCCAACATGAGCGAAAGTTTATTGAGTAAGTTATATTTGGCGGCGAAAGTTGGAGGTCGAAGTTATACCTGTACAATATATTGTATATATATATAGGTTTCCTATCTTAATATTTTATATTTTTAAGTGGCGATATAATTTGTTTTTGTTTAAAATTAAAGGCATATCCTAACTCGGTTATCATTGTTGTGAAATCTCATCGGCATAATATGGCTCTATAGTCCCATAAACGATCAGCCCCGTGTGAGTGGCAGGCGTACCACACAGAGTAACGCAAAATGTAAACACGAGGCTAAACCCATATACCGTGCATGGTGCCACCTCATCCTTCCAGACATCAAACCATAGTTTATAGCATACTGGCTGGCTATGGACCTCCGATCAGTCACCATATTGCTACACAAATACACACAATACAATATCATTTCACATCCACGAATGGACCTGGAATTTACCTGGTTTTAACACTGGAGTGTGCAACAATAACACCATATAACACGCTGAAAATTTTGTCGGGTTTAGATTTGGTGTTTAGGTAGGTTTGTGCATAGTTATTTTACAGTATAAAGTGCCTGTATTAAATAATTAATATGATTGAAGCAGACTGGGATAGAATTGTTTCACGCCATTTATTTTTATCAATAGTCAATAATAATGGTGGAGACTAAATGGTATGGTAGGATATGGTACATATATTTAGTGACTTGTAAAATAGTTAGTGGAACAGGATTGGAAACAGAAGTGAGCAAGTAGGGGCGGCGATGGGTACCTTGAGGTCGAATAAAAAAATATGGACCTTTTTTCTAACACGCCCCCCCCCCCCCCCCTCCTCGCCCCTGATTCGAAGGGAATTTTTTTTTTCAAATTAATGGAAGAGGCAGATATTTGTATTTAGAGTTTATATATATATATATATATATATCCCTTATTCAACAAAACAAAAATACTAAATATAGCAAATGTACTGAATCAGGACTACTGGCCATCATATTTACCATGCATTGATGTCAAATTCACAGATTTGTAATAAAAAGTGTGTGTTTTAAGTATTACTCGTCAAATTAGGAAACTTCATCTGTAAAAAATCGAATTTGTCCTCCGGATCTAAATAAATCAGCTCGGAAAGCGACAATGAAGTGGATATACATGGGCTGGAGTAGTATATTAATATATTTATTTATTCATTACATGCCATAAATATGTAAGAGGTTAAGGTTTTTTTGGGGGAGGGGCCGGGATTTCCACGATTTCCATGAGGAACGAACTATTTTGTTTATCTGGCCTGAACATAATTTGAAAATCCGAAAACTAAGTGCCTTTAATGTGTGCACTTATCACAAAATGTACTGCTTAGTGCAAATATACAATGAAGACATTCAATTTAATGTGATTGATTGGGAACAATGTTCAATCATGAATAAATTATTCTTCAATCAATAGCATCATAAGCCTTGCCAAACTGTAGTATATTATTTGTCGGTCAGGGTGTCATATTCTTGCTTTATGCACGCATCCGAACATAATAAATTATGTGGATTACAGCAATGAAATAACGGTCATATATATGCAAATATCATGCCCTGTGTATATTATGTTAAACGGGTGTGGCTCATTTGAACCTCGGAAACATTTATTCGTACATTTGGTAATAGGGACAATATATTTGAAGGGATCATTTTGGTGCTTTGTGACTGTATATATACAACTTTCAAAGTTGTTTATCGGCATCAATCTCAAAATTATATCATTGAATAACTTATATATTAGCTATATGTTTATATAGACAAACATTGTTCTTATACCAATCATAACTATTGATTAAATAGAGTGTTATTGTCAAGATCATACGCGGTAAACAAAAGAGAATTCCTGTCACAGAAAGTTTGTATTTTAACAAACGCTCGGAACCAGCCGAAGTTCGACGAATATCATATTCATGCACGGCAGTTTCATTCAAATCACATCAAGTCTCATTTTAATCGACCCATACTACCCGTTGTCAATTAAACATCCAGCTAATGTACGTTAATTCGTGATTGGGGAATGATCGGTCAGACAGATAACGTGTACCGACGATAGCGTACGTAGTAAATTGCGCACGCATGTTCTAAGGCTGCGTTTACACTGCTGTAGAAATGTATACAGATCTGTATGAAGTCACGTGTCGCGCATTACTGTGATCACAACATGATTACTAATATTGAATGCTCGCTGATCAGTACTCTGGTAATTGACAATTCACTGCGAGTCGTGTCAGTTTAGGCCAGACATAAAAATGTATCAACTATAAGCAGATAACAGCGCTTCGGTATGTACCGCATGTATTTAAAGTGTATCATTATACCACTTGATAATGGTTCGAAGAAAGAATGAAAATCATGCAGTTACCCTACAACATCCTTTGTTTGACCAAATGTAGTAAAATTTCCAACTGATGACAATTCCAATGACAATGTTGACCAATGTAGGACAATATTGTTTTCTTAAATTACATGCAGTTTGTATATATAGCTGTTAGACAATAAATATGATGATGACTGGCCACGGGGAGGGACCAGGACACAATCTTTCCAAGTGTTGGACATTTCCAACATGACACCCGCCCCTATGATAAGGTTGAAAATGTTCCAGCCATTCAAGCCCAAAATGTTGATAAAGAGTAGGAAATTATGCAAATATTGGTCCGAAAACAATACCCCCCCCCCCCCCCAAATAAAATGTTTGAAAATCAAACTACAAGATCGTTTTCAATCTATTGTTGGTTTGGAAATTACAACTAATGTTGTGTCAGGTATGAAATTTCCAACCGTTGAACAAGTTGCCACGTCCCTGTCCGTGTTCAATATTCGAAATACACGGGTTGAAATGACAACAAAAACATTCGCCAAGCCCGAGTAACAATTAATCAAAACTGATTTGCCTGTCGCAATGCTTCGGCGTTGACCGTGACGTATAGCGGACACGATGTTTGCTCACACGAACTAATACCGTTTTCTTTCTGTGTGCATTTCTATATCAACCTGTTTACACTAGTCTGCGTGTAGATCTGTGTACATTTCTATAGCAATGTAAATGCACCCTAAATGAAATATATACTTACGTCACACACCAAACAAGGAATTTACTACTGATGAGAAACAAACCAACGAAATAACGAAATAACAAAATCGAACTGTATTTTCTCTCACTCAAAGTGTGTTTTGTGGATAATATCGCATTCATACTATCATTATACTGTAATATTAGTATTCTTGAGGAAATGTTCATAATTTGGTAACTTTTTCAGAAAGAATATTATATTATAAACAAATGTCGTTCTTATACCAATCATAAATATCGCGTAATTTGCAGTTTATTGCCATGACAATACGCCATGTTATGTAAACAAACAGTACGTAAAGAGTATGCGATAAGCAAAACACTCAACACCGGGGAGATCCCACTATTTGAACTTTGATCAGAAATGCCACCAAGTTGTTTACAACATATCGGTATAGCGCTCGCTTATCTTCGCCTCTCAATATTTCGCTGTTGAATGGGTCACCGTGAATCACTCTCCCATAAAACTCGACACGGTGTTGAGTGTTTATAATCAAACGCTCGGCTCACACAAAGTGTGTTTTGTGGATAATATCACATTCATACTAGAATTATACTATTCTATTATAGTATATATGCTTGGGGAATTTTTCATAATTTGGTAACTTATATTTCTGAATTATAACATAATAGAGACCGATTAACCCACGCATGTGGAGGGGCCACGAAACATCGAAAACTGCGGTCGAAACCAATGTTTAGAATTTAGATTTCTCAATGAATACGCTGGAATAATCAATAATTATTAGGTAGTCACCGGCCCAAACGAGCCATCCACGTGCTATATTTCTCGAGATATCGACCGTGCCACGCAATTTCAAATTCTGTTCCGCATATTGTCATTCTGTTCAGCATTCCATCCCATTTCGCAGATTGTCATGTCCCCACTGTTTTTGAATTATTGTTGTGTAATATTATTTTGGATTATCCCTCTTTTATCGAATTCACAAAACGGCAATATCCATATTACACTATTATAGTTAAATATAACTATACTAGCTGAATTCAGGATGTTCCTGGCCTGACAAGTAATTGAAATATGTTATCCTCTTCTGCAATTTGACATATTCAAGATCGGCACATCATCCTGTAATAATAACAATATACACACACGCAGAAGAAGTCTGATACAATGGATAATCGTGCAAGCGAATTCAAGCACGACAAATAAGGAATGACTGGAAGATCGATTGAGGTATTTTGATTTTGATAGGCAGAGTAATTAACCCTTTACCCAACAAACCGGCCAAAACCGGCCAAATAAAGCTTCAACAGCCTAAAATATCTTCGGTCTGTCTCAATAGAACCATACAAATATGGATATCATTGGAACCGGCTCCTTGACCACATTGTGATAGTTACAGTTATGCCCTGTGCCAATGCATTCTCTTATATATGCGAGTCGACCATAGGTCGCCTCGCATATATAAGAGAATGCATTGGCCTAAAAAAAATATTTTTTTAACACTTTTTACCATTTTTTCTTACATTCTTTAACAATTTTATGATTTTTAATGTGTTAAGCCAATGCATTCTCTTATACATGCGAGGCGACCTATGGTCGACTCGCATATATAAGAGAATGCATTGGCACAGGGCCGTTCTGTTGGGTAAAGGGTTAAACAAACTGTGTGAATCCCGATGCTCCACACGGACTGTGTTTAATTACTCTGACGATCAAAACCAATTACGTCAATCAATATTTCAGTCATTCCTTGTGATAGATATCAGTACATTTTAATAGAACGTTTATAACAAAATTGCCAGAACAATTGTAAGTATCATATATCAAATTCTAACACAGTCTCCCAATAACAACACGCAGCGAGCGCGTTCACATGACAGCTTGGAGTGGCGTAGGTGGTTAATCGCTTTTTATGCAGTTGATGCTTGATACACCTTGGAAATGTTCATGTAAATCGTATTGTGATTTGTACTGATTCTTACGGCACTAATTGTGTGAATGTAGAGGGTGTATCTCAATATCATGTAAAATTTGATAAGAGAATAAAGCATATATAATATGTGATTATATACGTATGTATTGTGTGCACCAACAATGATCAACCGACCCGTGGGGGTCTATAAGATTTATGATTCTATTATACTTATATGTGATATTGAAATCACTGAGTTACCGTACTTGGTGTGTGCTTGGAGATACCTTGCAGTATAACATTAGGCGGGCGACAAAAACAATGCCACACTGGTCAGCCGGCGACAGATTTGTCGCCCGGCATATGACAGGACTTGGTCCAATAAGAAACGGGTAAAATACGGAGAATGGTAACAATGGGCATTGACGACCGTGAGATGAAAATATGTATTAAATTAGTTGACGTTTGTTCAAGTAATCGCGCATACGGACATAACATTGCTATAAATAGACACACGTGACATAGCTGTCACACGGGACAATAAACGCACATACCAAAAAATGTCAGAAACCATCAATAAATGGCTATGTTATAATTATATAGGTTTGGGTCCGCCCGGTCGTTCGCCCGCCCACCAATCGTCACTAGCCAAACCATAGGCCGAATTTTGATAATAAAAACATGACTAAAAATAGAGGAATATACCATTCTTCCATAGCTGTGTATCAATGGACGTATCGGTGGGAACTACGTGTATCAAATAAATTTGCGCGGAAAGGCACAGTAGATTATCTCGTATACGTTAACGTTTGCAACGCTTTCCGCGTTACGTATGCATCAGTATGAACTTGGCAGAGCTGCGTAGGAACGTTCAAGATGACATTGACAATGTCATTATCCTACGCTGTGCTATACTGACAGCAAGTCAGGTTATTGTGTCGCCGAATTTTCAGCTGCGTTCGGTTAGCACTGAGAAATTAAGCCTCCATAGTGTTCGTCCATTGAGATCTTTTGACCAATTTGCGCCATAGAAAAAGTCAAAACCTGCTAAAATTGTATCTGTTCATCCTTTCTTCACTAAATGGATTCTCCCAGTCAGTTATAACAATATGGGGTGGAATTGGATATTACACATCCGAATGGATGTGCAGGATGGAATTGACCATATTACTCATCTGAGGGGATGTGCAGGAAATACAAACAGACGACAGACAGGCGAAACGTTAATACCAGCGCAGAAGGAATCATATTCATTGGTGAAAAATGTTCAGATAATACGTTCAACGGCCATAACTTATAATCTGAACATTTCTTAAAGGAACTACTCGTCAAGTAGTGCTTAGTAAAAAGAAAGGTTTGGTGTATGTATTGATTGTGACCCAAATGTGCATAGCTTAATTACATAACGGTTTAGAATTACAATTTGAAATGTGGGTGAACATTGGGTCACAAGTTATGGAAATTTTGGGAGCCACTCTCCCCTTGAAAGCAGCTGCTTGTGAATATGACCATGGTGGAAATCTAGTAAATTAAGGTGCTGTTGAGTTCCATTGGAGAGCGGTGACCCGTGTGTCCACGGTGTCAATTGAAATACAATGAACACCGTCCTTCAGCCAGGACACACCATTGTGCACGATGGTGTGGCTTCATGGATGTGAACGATGTGAACTCAGATTGGAGATGTAATAACCGCGAGAAAGTTATGAGAATTTTGAGAAATTGAGTGAAACGGTTTGTCGATGAGAAGTATGGTTGGGCTGTCTCGAAAGTCGCACATTCAGGGATACAACAGAGGATATCAGTGAATGAGGCAATCGCTATATATATAGTAATGCTCTAAATAATCGACTCCTTAACCACAGCAGAATTATGGGTAACTTTTCAGGATTTAGTCGGAAATATGGCTTGTTGCCATTCATCCATGTTGAATGGCAATAAGCCATATTTCCGACTAAATCCTGAAAAGTTACCCATAATTCTGCTGTGGTTAAGGAGTCGATTACTTAGGGCATTACTATATATGTTCAGGTCATTGACGGCAATGCATGCACTCTTATAAGTTCATCCTCATTATTTTCTTGTATTGAAATCGTACACATTGTCTTGCTGAGTGAAATCGAATGGGGTAGCTTTACATGTCTCACTCAATGCCATGCAGCATTCCTCGTGTCCCAGTGTCATGTGCGATTATTCTCTTTCGCGGCACGTCATGTGACATTAAGATGACGTGTATCCACTTAACAGCAGACAACAATCCAGGAATTTCCATTTGTTCTGCTAGAGGATACAAGGAACTCAATATTTTCCATGGTCGACATTTCTAACCTTTGAATATGGTTTAATAAATTATGAGAATCATGGTCCATTAGGAACTGTGGTGCTAATGAGGCTTCCAGTTAGCATCTCTAAATCGTTCAAATAAAATTTATGCTATATGGTTATGGTAACAGTACGTAATTTCTCAACTTACGAAAATACGAAATTATGGCAGCGCAAAAATTGTTAATTTCAGCATTGATGATCAACGCATTCCCCCTAGAAACTTAAAGGGACATAATGCATCCGCAGGGTATATATGAGAAATCATGAAAATTATCATCACGAAGAAGAATGTGTGAAAAAATATGTGTCAAGATTTTGTTTTCATATTGACTATAAATAAGTCTCATAATAACAATATTTCCCACATATCCCCGCGCAAATATGTTCATAATCGACCTTATAATATTAACATAGGTTCATAATCGACCGTATAATATTAATATAGGTTCATAATCGACCGTATAATATTAATATAGGTTCATATTGGATTATTTGATTCTGAAATAAGGCCATAGTGGTCTTATATCCTTTATTCAGTTTAATTGCGCGGGCCACAGCGAAAACATATTTTAAAGAAAAAACATCTGGTAAGTCGATGGTTGATCTATTCGTATTATTTTCCGCCCATCATGAACTGATAATAAGTCATTATAAGTCGATAATGGCACTAAAATGCTCTCACTATCAGAAACCTGTTCCCTGTGGACAAAACTGAGGCGATTCTAAGCCGATTATAAAACTAAAACAAATCCATCTCGACCAGACACGACACGACCAGGCTTGAGTCCATGTAGCGCCATCGAATCTCTTCTATCCGAGCACATCTACCTGAGATCTTGACATCAATGATGTCAGTTGCTCTCATGTTAAATATTATTTCAATGTAGTTGCCAACTTGCCATAATTACGGATTACAGTTGACTTAAAGGCCCACTTAATTTTCGAATCACCAGATCACATTATATACAACATATACCATATTATATATAATTTGAAAGAGGAAGATCCTAAACATTGTATTATTAACTGATCCGGTCGAATAAACTGGAAACATGTTATTTTTGATTAGGTACCGATGTGTGTTCTGTGCTTAATTTTTATCCGGACTACATTGTTAAAGTCTATTATTTTCAATGAAAGGGGAATAACTCTATCTCTTAGTTTGAATGCTGATGCATTCTGGGTTGACAACGGGGTAAGTCTTGGAATGAATCTGAAAATCTCTATCACTTGGTGGACACTCCTAGGCCACATCTTCCGTATTCTGGTGGAATATATGTTTTGGTTCCTCTTCCAAGTGATAGAATATGATGTGTATAATTATATCTGGGCATTCTAAAATGAAGTATGTCTTCCATTACATTGTCTGCATGATCTTGTATAGCGATACAGATGTTTTTTATCGCCAATCCGTTATCGCCAATTGTATCAGGGAATTTCTTGGGAAATGGTTGATAAAATTGATTGTGACACGATATTTAGGAGCCATTGACCCATTTGGGAGCATGTATTATAATATCATTTACTGTACTTTAATGGCATGACAAATATTTAAAATTTCACTGTTTTCAGGTACAAAGAACTTCTGTAAAATAGATTTTTGTCAAAAGTGAAGTTCATATATCCATGATATCATATCTGAAGATCATGGGTTCATAACCAAGTTAACCCTTTACCCAACAGTCAGGATTTTTTTACCCTGTGCCAATGCATTCTCTTATATATGCGAGTCGACCATAGGTCGCCTCGCATATATAAGAGAATGCATTGGCCTAACAATTTTTTACAATTTTAATAATTTTTTCTTGTATTCTTTAACAATTTTATAATTTCACCCATACAGAGCCCCAGCCAAACATGAGCAGACGACACTCTTCTATATGCTTCTATATATGTGTGGGGCTCCCTGCAGGGTAATGGATGTTTTTTATTTTATGTCCTAAAAATTGTAAGAAACATTTATTTAAAAAATATATATATATATATTTAGGCCAATGCATTCTCTTATACATGCGAGGCGACCTATGGTCGACTCGCATATATAAGAGAATGCATTGGCACAGGGTATTTTAGGCTGTTGAAGCTTTATTTGGGCGTTTTTGGCCGTTTTGTTGGGTAAAGGGTTAAAGCTGCACGACCACCATACCTCATACCTGCTTGAGTGGACCACACTGCATATCAACATTTGTTTTTATTGGGCTGGATAGTTGTGACTGCTTTATTCTTCATTATACTAATATGGGGGTGTGATGCTATATTTCGCATATATCTAAGTTAACATTATGATACAAACGAAACCGCCTCTCATGGAGCCAAGACAATAAGCTATTTGGTTACTGAAGTGTTGGGTGAAAATATTAATTATTTTAGCAGTTCTTGGTACTGAAATGGACAAAAATACTAATTTCAACCTCTCAAATGTATTAAAATCCATTGTTTTTGTCGTCTGTTAATAATTGCTCGGATTCTATACAATGAAGATGATTTGTGAAATTCAAGATTTTTCGTCAGATAGATCCAGAAAAATTCTTTGTTGACAATCTCTTGCTATATTTGGCTATATTTATGCAAAACGTGCGTCTCCCCCTTAAACCTGGGTCCTAGCTGGTCTGATTGCGGACGGTCGACTTTTCGTTTAACCCTTTCTTACCAAGTGGATTCTCCCATCA
This sequence comes from Siphonodentalium dalli, assembly GCA_032622095.1. Lineage (NCBI taxonomy): Eukaryota > Metazoa > Mollusca > Scaphopoda > Gadilida > Siphonodentaliidae > Siphonodentalium > Siphonodentalium dalli. The sequence goes on from CP136062.1 coordinate 199,700,866, forward strand.
GTTATAAAAGTATATATTGGAATGAGCTATCATCTGGCGGGAGGGTTGTTCGGGAAATATAAGCAGACGTCATTCTTACGAACATATAATACCAAGTGTGAAAGGATTGTTTTCCATTAGTGGGAAATGTTGAGATAATAACTTCAACAATGGCCGTTAAAGGCACGGGCGGAGTTCGTTGCAGAAATATTCATATTTGTTCAAATCGCCATCAACAGAAGGAATATTGAAAAAATATATATAGTTTTGTTCATTTGCCAAACATAATCAGCGCTTAAATAGTATATTGTCATCAAGGCGTACACTGTTCTGTTTTTCTTCTGCTTACATAACACAACGCAATTCTATTGGTTAATCACATACAAATGATATAAACGCTCTTTATTATTTCCATATCGGGAAAATTAACAGTAACAAATACCGCTCTTTATGTTTACCATATCCGGATCTATACAAAAGCCAGGTTCTGTAACGTTTTTTGTGTGCTTTTTTTTTACATAACAAAGTAAAAACATTTGACAATAACATAATGTTTAACAGTTTATGCCATATTTCTTATTGGTATCAGAACAAAGTCGGTCTATATTTTACTATTGTTTATGTTTATGGCGGTTTTTTGTTTACAGAGGTGAATATTTTAACAGCATACCCACCACCAACGCCGCCCGTATCTTTAACGTTTTCCCTTCAATCTCCAAATTCGGAAACGCCAACGCCGCCCGTATATTTAAAATCTGTTACATTATCTGAACATTTCCTGTTGGAGCTACTCTTCAAGTTTTTTGTTTTTTTTATAATTTATTCATTTTTTTGTTACAATTTACATTCAAATATTAACATACATATATTTTCTGCAAAAGAAATTGAATGGTATATGGATCATATACATGTATGTTTCTTATTATTACAACTAATCAATGCCAAGTTGTTGGAATTAGTTCAGTGGAAGGCATTGTTGCTTCTTTTACAGTCACGAAGCTACTAAAAAGTGTGTCACTCATTTACATACATACATACACACACCCATGCACATATATATACCCTTATATATATATATACTAGAAGGTGACCCGACTTCGTCCGGGCTTTGACCTTGAATTGTCTATTTTGAAGGCCAAGGTCAAGTGGGGTCACGATTTGACCCGTCCAAAACACAGTGCCCGGACAAAAGTACCCGACAAAAGTACCCGTCGAAATCCATCCCGATTTGATTTCCACTGAAGTATATAAACGCGCCTCAAGTTTCAACGTAAAGATAAATTACCATCGGTGCCCGAGATATCGCCAAGACGTCTGAAACAGTCAAATGCATCGGCCGGGTAAGAGTTAACGTGATCTAACTGTATGACCTCTAACGACGTCATAGAAGTTACGCATTGTTTTTACCCTGATAGAAGATCGTACCACTTCTTCTTAATAATTGAGGCAGATAACTAAAACGGATACATACATATTATATATCGTTGGAAAGAGGAAACACGAAAGATTCTCATAGTGTCATTATTATGACTGGCATGTTATTATTCGCGCTGTTTCGAATCGATTTGTAAGCACCGAACTGAAATATATTAGCGCAAAACGGCGTAAAAACAGATTTGACCTCGGCACGTGAAAATTTGACCTCGCACGGACAAATTAATAGGCCTATGTTAGTCCTGACCCGAAAATACCCCCACATACCAAGTTTCATCGAAATTGGCTCAGCTGTATTTGAGTCCATCGATTACTGACAGACAGACAGATAGATACACACACACACACACACAGATCTTTCAAAATATATAATAGACTAGCCGATGAGCCCGACGTTGTCCGGGCTATTAAAAAACAAAATTTCAAGTCGATAGCTCTACCCGTTTCCGAGATCTGGTCTGCGCATGCGCGAAGCTGGCGTCGCACGGACTCGGCGACCCGATAAAATTCGTATCCGGGGCAAGATACATTCACATAGCAAATTTCAAGTCGATAGCTCCACCCGTTTCCGAGATCTCGTTTGCGCATGCGCGAAGCTGGTGTCGCACGGGCTCGGCGACCCGATAAAATTCGTATCCGGGGCAAGATACATTCACATAGCAAATTTCAAGTCGATAGCTCCACCCGTTTCCGAGATCTCGTCTGCGCATGCGCGAAGCGGGCGCCGCACGGGCTCGCCAATACGACAACGTTCACCGCCTGGTCAAACTACACACACGTACCAAGTTTCGTCCCGATCGGTCGAGAATCGTAGATTTGTATTAATGACAGACAGACAGACAGACAGACAAACAAACATACAGACAGAGGTCTTCAAAATATATATGAGATATACATATATATATACCTATATATACAAATACATATGGACATATACATATCCATACATTTCTGAGATAATGTTTTCGACTGTATAATGCTGTTTAGGTGAGAAGGATATGGGTCTTGTAGAGTTCTGGCTTTATGTGGATTCTATTTGTGATAGCTCTTTTTTTGGCAATCCTTTTTTTTTCTATTCTCTTTTTTTTTTTTTTTTTTGTTAAAATTTTATTTTTTATTTATAAATTTACAATAAGGACATAACTGTAAGGACACTGTCCCATTTTTTCCCTATGGTTCTATTCAAAGACATATTCCATTTGGTTGCTAGTGTTTCTGTTTGGTACTCTTGCTTTAAGAAATGACATGCAGATTCAATGCTTAAGACTTTTTTCATACATCTGGTTACATATATGTAACGCTTTATCAATAATATGATATTGTTTATCGGCAAAGGGTTTGTCATTGTTTTAATTCCAAATATGATATCTTCCGTTTTAGTGAGTACTCCAAATCACAATACAGATTTAGTATATTTGAAAAAAAATCCCATAATGGTTTTACTTCGGGACAGTTGACTAGTAGATGTTCTGTGCTCTCTATTTCTTTATCACAAAATGAACACAAGTTAGATGTTATAATTTTGAATTTTTATAGAAATATATTTGTAACTATGATATTGTGATTAATTTGGAAGGCTTGTAATTTTGTATTTTTTGTAATTTTAAATGGCCTTTGGTATATTTCACCCCAGTCAGGCTGGTCTAGATTTAACTTTCTGTTCCATCCAAATTGCCCGCAAGGCTTGCTTGTTACAATGGTATTAATGTATTTCCAGTATAGATATTTGTTCAGTTTTTCTACTTGTCGAATATCTTGTAAAAGTTTACTGTTTTTAATATCATTTAATTTGCTGTTCACATTATTTTTTTTTTTTTTCCACAATGAAGGTATTGAGGTTATCACCCCTTGAAGAGTAGGTAATTGACCTTCAGTCCGTACATGTTCTGAATGTCTCTACTATTCATAAAAGTGCCATCCTGTTATAAGATATCATTAATGAACAAGACCTGGTTATCTATCCACTTTTTAGATTGGCTGATGTTGTATCTTAATATGGAGATTATGAAAGATTGGTTGGCTCATATAGTTCTCGGCTGATTTGGGCTCTTGAGATAACAGGGCATATGTAGATATTACTTCTTTCCAGAAAGGGTTGAAATTTGTTGCTAAGCGTGTTAAGCTGCCTTTATTTAGGTTGAGCATTGCTGCTCCACCGTATGTGTGAGTCTTATCGAGTAGTATCAATTTCCACTCTGAGAAGTTAAGAGGGTCCAGAAATGTTTTCAGCCATGTAAACTTTAATGATTTTGAAAAGCATTTAAGGTCTGGACTTTTGAGTGCCCCTTCTGTTGTGTTTTGAATAATTATATCTCTTTTTATTCGGTCTCTTTTTCCATTCCAGAACAATTTAAATAACAAGCCTTGCATTTCCTTAAGAGTGTTATCTGTTGGATCTGGTAGTACAGTCAAACATTGGATTAAGATAGGTAGAACTAACATTTTTATGACAGTTACTTTCCCGACCAGGGACAGTGTCCTTATGGCCCAGTGCTTTAATATACACTCTATATTTTCTTTCTTTTTCTTCCAATTATCTGAAATTAGATGTGGGTCTTCTAGATCATAAAGGAGTCCTAATGATTTAAATTTTCCTTGAAAATTCCATTTCAGATTTATCTCAGTTTCTAACGATTTTGTGTAACCTCTCCTTGTTCCAAACCACACCGCTTCAGTTTTGTCAAAATTGGATTTTAAACCAGATACTTTTTCAATTTCTTTTATAAGTTCAATAGCTCCTTTGAGAGATGACTTACTACCATCCAGCCATAATATCGAGTCGTCTGCATATTGGCTTAATTTGTGTTCTCTTTCATTTAACATGACCCCTTTAATATTACTATCATATTTAAAAGCAGCTGAGAATGTTTCAATACAAAGAATAAAAAGATACGGTGATAGTGGGTCGCCCTGCCTTGCTCCTCTTTCAATTTGAAATGATTGTGACAGATGTCCATTATTTATAATAAAGCTATTTGCGTCATTGTATAAGGTTCTAACCCATCTACAGATAGAGTCACCAAAACCCAAAAAATCTATTGTTTTTTGTATAAAATCCCAATTTATTGAATCGAATGCTTTTTCATAATCCAGCAGGAGCATCAAACCAGGTATTTGTTTTTCTTCGCATTCTAGTAGCAAGTCATAAGTAATACTTGTGCATTCCCCGATATAACGACCTTTTAAAAAACCTTTTTGAGTGTCACTTATCATTTCTCCAATTTGTGTTTTTAATCTATTAGCTATCGTAGAGGCTGCTAATTTATAATCCACATTTAATAGAGTGATAGGTCTTAAATTTTTTATATATGATTTATCTTTCCCTGGTTTTGGTAGGCATGTTATCATTCCCTGACGTTGGATAATTGACATTGCTTCTTTCCCATATGCTTCATTAATTGAATTAAGTACAAAGTTTGAGATGTCCTTCCAGAAAAATTTATAGAACTCGGTATTGTAACCATCAACCCCTGGTGATTTGTCATTTTTCATTTGTTTTAATGCTGTTTGCAGTTCTTGCATATTTATAATACCTTCACACGATTTTGTTTCTAATTTATTTTTGTTATCTATAAAAGGGTTATTCTGATCCAGAAACTTTTTATAGGAATATTCATTCTGTTCATTTATTCACGTTTGCTTTATACAAGTTTTTATAGAATTGTTTTTGTTCTTCTAAAATTTCATTAATGTCCGTTGTGCAACTATTATCTTCACGAATCACTTTGGAGATAAGTTTTTCAGTATAATTCCTTTTTTCCAAATAAGCGAAGTATTTTGTGTTTCTTCCCCCCCCCCCCCTGCATACCATTTTGGATACATTGGATCTGGTTATTAGGCCCATACCTTGATTTTGTCTTAATATTTGGAGTTCACTTTCTAATTTATCAATTGATTGTTTGTATTTATCGTCTTTTGTTTCATCAAATTCCTTCTGATTATTTAAGATTTCTTTCTCCAACTGTTCCTGTGTTTGTATTAAAGTTTTCTTTTTATTTGCACAATAAGCAATTGTTTTTCCTCGAACGCTCAATTTAATCATTTCCCAAAGCATTTGATGATCCACTGTATACTTGTCATTATTGTTTTTACATGTATACATATTGACTGTTTCAATTATTGTTTCCTTTACTTGCTGCACATAAGCAGAGTCTTTTAATAGTGAATTTTTGAACTTCCATGTACCTTTACCTCTCTTTTGAGTATTGAATGTTAGTTCCAGGTTTATAGGAGCATGATCTGATTTATATTTTGGCCCAATGTTAGCTGTTGTCACGAATGTATCTAAGTCTTTTGAAATCAGAAAATAATCAAGTCTGCTACACTTTTTATTGGGACCATACCATGTGTATCTATTTTGATTTGGGTTCTTATGTCTCCATATATCAATCAGCTCTAGTTCCTTCATGACTTCCTTTATCTTATCTTTATTTTTCCTATTATTTTGTCTTTCATAATTGTGCGTGTCCAAGTCATAATTTTGTACTACGTTCCAGTCACCTACCCAGATAGTTGACAGGTTACCGAGTTCTATAACTTTCTCTTTAATGTTTTCAAAACAAGTTGGATCCTCTTTATTGGGTCCATATATTGCAACCAGTGTTAACCTCTGGTTGTGTATTGTAATATCGAAAATAATGAAGTTTCCTTTTGTATGTGAGTGCAATTTATGTAGTTTAAAATCAAAGGAGCTATTGAAACCCACTGCGATTCCTCTGCTGTTGCTACTGAGAGAAGAAAATTTCATTTCCTGTCCCCATTCATGTTTCCATATGTTTTCACTTTGCGGTGTGGAGTGGGTATCAATGAAGATACATATATCGTATTTCTTGCGAAATGTATTAAAAAAATCTCTGCGTTTTGTTTGATCCGACGCCAGTCCTCTACAATTAACCGCCACTATCTTCACCGACATGTGAGTTCTTGAGCATGAAATAGGTATTGTGAAAGTATAGCTTGCAAATTGAAATTACATATTTTTTCCCCTCCCTTTCCCAACGCATTAAGCAAATATATAATGAAATTAAAGTATGTGTGTCTCACACATTTAATAAGTAGTTTTTGCATCCAATACTGGCTTCAAGCTCTGATTGATTGGGTAGCAAAAATCACAATGTAAGCCTATTAAATTAACATTGTCGTTTCAAATGACTAATGTGGGCACACAAGTGTGAGTTTCTATAAATTAATGACCATGAAACATACATTTGGTGGATCAGAGCTTTGAAATCATGCAAAGCCAGCCGTGTCAGACTCCACAGCAAAGTGGTGCAGCCTCCACAGAACTCAGGTTGAAAGCTGTGTCGCTACCTCTCACCCCGCCAAGAACCCGACAGTGCTGAACATGCATGATAACAACTCAGATTCAGGATCTTACAAGTCAACAAAGAGTTTTATGCTGAAAAATAGAGAATATATATATTATTTGTGGAACTATCTAAACTACCAAGTACAATGTAGATGTAGGTGGATCAAAAGTTTAGTTTAATGATCAAAATCCTTTTTTCCTCTCTAGCTTCAAAAACGGCACTTTCTTCAGATATACCAGCTTTGTTTTCCTTTTCTCGTCTTCAGCCATCTCACTTCTTTGTTTTAACAAGTCTGAACGCAATTTAGACAGGCATGCTGGTAGGTCTACTGAGATACCATAACCAGAGCCTACACTGAGTTTTCGGGCTTCATCAATAATTCGGTCCCGATCATTCAAGTCAAGTAATCGAATAATGATGTCAGGTGTTCCCGGCTTTCCCGTAGGGAGCCTGTGGCAAGCTGCAATTCCCATTTCGGATGTTGTTTGTTTTGAGATGTTCAGGTTTTTTTCGAATGATTTTAACGTTTTGTTGAGAGTCTCGTCCGAACTTTCGTTGTTTTTTTCCTGCTGTGCCTTTGACTATCAGATTCCACTTGCGTCCCCCACAAGTCGATCTTCGTTAACGAATCTTCCATTTTTCCTGTTTTATCATCCAAACGAATGATCCTTGAGCAAAGATTTTCCAGTTTGTCTTCCACTTTTTTTAGTTTGGTCTCATACTTAGTTTCCAGTTCCACAAAACGTTCCTCTAGTTCCCCAATACGTTTGTCTATTGCTGGAACAGTTTTAACTTCGAATGTTTCCACTTTCTTCGTAGTTTTTTCGGCCGACTTTTCGAGATCTTCAACTTTCTGTGTCAACTTTTCAACTCTTCAAGTTCAATGAGTATTTAGTAAACGCTATGGGTCACAAGTCCTAAGATGAAAATTTACACCCGCACTGTGAAATCATAATCAATGCGCTCAAAAGCTTTTGATCAGATCAATGATTAGTGAGACATGGGCGGTGCAGAAAGGACGATTTCCAATGAATCGAGCCGAGTTTAAGATTTATCAAGTACGCTTGAAACGGTTGGCGCCGGATTTAGTTTTGCATGTTCCAAGCCTTCGGATACTAAAATCGCACTTGGAAACCATATTCGATCCAAAAATTGATTCGAAAGTTTGGACAATTCGGATCAATGTCAAAGCCAACACACGGGCAGCGTGCTTCGCGGCAGATGAGAACAACAGAAGAGCACGTGACTGGTGTTGGCAAACAGTGCTTGCGGTTATCCCATGACACTTGGCATTGGGCTGTTTTTATAAGGCTGTTTTCATTCATATTTTCGTGTAATTAACGTCAGAGATGGTTTGGTTTTCCTTTTAGGGATTTATCGTTCCGTTTGGTTTGGTTGATCGTCGTACCATCCGCTACAGTATGTGTAAACACACTCAGAGTCATAGTGACATGGTGAGTCTAATAGTCTATCGTATACAGTCTCGTTGAAATTACATTAGAAAAGGTCAGAGCATTGAAACAGTATCTGCAAAAACAGATTTTGAAACAATACATGTCACATTTGATTTGCAATTTCCTTCGGCGGTGTGTGTTGATAAAATGGCTGGCACTGTAACAGTAATGTGTTTACATGTAGACATGTAACAATGGTTTCAACGCGCAAAATTTCGTTATTGGAGAGTTATCAATAATAAATATAAGAACAACTTTTATCTATTTGCCCATGTTCATCTTGGTGGTGATGTTTCAGACTTCTGTGGGGGGGGGGGTGAAAATTGTATTGACTTAGTCATCTCCCGGAAATGTGAACCTTAAACAGTACTATCACGTGATAGCATGGCTTATCGTTATCCCATAATAAAAATATTGGAATCTTATTGCTTGCAAATAATGGATTGTTTCTAATTAAAACATCAATAACACGCGTCATTATACATTATGGTTCAAAGAAGACTTCCGTGATATACGATCCAAGTTTTCGGGAGATGACAAAGTATTAACCCTTTACCCAACAAAACGGCCAAAACCGGCCAAATAAAGCTTCAACAGCCTAAAATATATGGATATCATTGGAACCGGCTCCTTGGCCACATTGTGATAGTTACAGTTAGCCCTGAGCCAATGCATTCTCTTATATATGCGAGTCGACCATAGGTCGCCTCGCATATATAAGAGAATGCATTGGCCTAAAAAAATGTGTTAAACCAATGCATTCTCTTATATATGCGAGGCGACCTATGGTCTACTCGCATATATAAGAGAATGCATTGGCACGGGGCCCTTCTGTTGGGTAAAGGGTTAAAGCATACTGAACCCATTCAGTTAACAGGGAGACACCACCCCTGGATGCATGATATAGTATATATATTCAAATCGCGTTTGACGACGGAGTGCCCATTCGTTGGTGATTTTACTGTTCGTTGATGAAGCGGTTCGTTAGTGATTATCTACACCTGTCTACACATAGCTATCCACCAGCGAACAAATGATACCTGTTTGGGTGGGGTAAATAGTTTCCAGGCATCATGGAACTTAAAACAGCGACATTGACTCAGACTCATCATGAATATGATATTTAAAAACAGTATTATAGTGCATCACTAGATGATTAGTTAAATAAATACATATCGGCTATATCCGCGGCATTACAAACTGCACTATCATAAGCCTAAATGGAAAATTTATTTCGCATGCCCCGCCATTGAGGTTAAAATTCTCGGCTGGTATACTTCATTCTATCCAACTGATAGGAAATTAGCAAATTGGTTCAATAATGTGACTGTAAGTAAGAATAGGTAGTTTTTAACACGTGAATGAACACACGATTCCCTTTCTTCCATTTAGAGGAAATGTTCAAATAATTTTAAATCTTTTGTTGAACTTATATTATTCAGAGGTTTCACCTGCGCATTTTTGACCGCCCATAAAAGAGGCCCCACCCCCATGGAATACGGAATACCACTTAATACAGAGGGTGGAATACGGAATACCAGTTAACAGCCATATGGAATACATAAAAACATATGAAAACTTCATTTTTTGGAAGGTCGGCGTACGAATACCGGTATATTTGGAATACCGAATACCTCCCAACAGAGGGGCCGGAATACGGCGTACCTCATAACAGGGCATGGAATACGGCGTACGAAAAGGGGGGTGGGGGGCTCATAAAACAGGTAAATTTCCCACGAAAAAGTCGATACTCGATATATAGCCCTGAATTGGCGTAACACGGGATCATACCTCATCGCGCCAACATTGCAATGTATCTTTCAATAAATTTAACCATATAGTTGAAATGCTATATTAATGGCGGGGAACCTTCCGGTTGAATCTGCCGTAGAAAGTTTAACCAATCACCAGCCCAGACCAGCCTACTCAATGTCCACAAACAAAATGTAACAATGTTAGGCAGCTAGAACGAGGCTTCATCGTCAACATGTCCTTTACGTCAATTATATTGTTTTGAATGCCCGTGTCTCATTGGGGTTGACTACATTCGTGGCGATCTTAGAAGATATGTGGTATGGAGATGAGCGGACATGATCAGGTTCATTGGCAGATTTTGACATCATTTAAAGCCACATGGCGATTTGCGCTCCAAAATACGAATAATATTATTCGCTTTTGAATTTTTCCCGGTATCGGAATAGGTCGATAAATATCTTAACTACCTTTCTACGAGAATTCTGTAACCCAAAAAGACATATTGAAGTAGTGAAAAATGCAACTATATTGTATTGTAGCAATAAAGAGCGTTTGGTCTGACTTCGGCCGAAAAATTTAAAATGATTGTGACTTTGGCAAGTGTTTTTCAAAGCATATCAAGCCGGCATACCAATATTTCATTATTTATCGACCTATCGTATCCGTCCCTCCAAATTACGTATACACAATTTGGAGGTTCGAATGAGCCATGTCCGTTTAATTGGTCACAGTAGACACATCTAACACATATTGACCATTGGTGAGTTGTGTTGTCCGCACAACTTATCTGTCATTAATTTTGGCTTCTCGTCACACATTATGATCGCCACTTCCTGTTCAGGGTGGTTTGCCGATAGAGTCGTTATTTGGTAGGAGAATCTGGATTCAGATTATGGATTAGACCTCGTACGGCGTGGTTCGGTAAACGAACAGACCAGAATCAGTAAACGAACAGACCGTACTCGTAATCAATCGTTATTTCGTCGTAATCCGGATTCAGATTGCGATTCCGATTACGGACTCAAACGTTCATAATGTAAACAAACAGAGATTTCGCCACCTCGGAGTTTAAACACACAATAAAACATAAGAATACGTCCCTTGTGTACAAATTATTGCAGAATATAAACGATCTATATCAAATAATTTTAAATGCGGAGACAAATTTGTGTTATCAAGTGCAAACGGGGAGAATATTACATTTTGGCTGGAAGAACGCAAAATTAGTCTTTACAACTAGATGAGTACGATCAAAATGAAAGGAACATTGAAAGACACTTGCTCTGTTCCATTCCAAAGGAATAATACTTCAGCCAGACACTGTACCTATGATAAAGTAATACTAAGCCCAGTCCATGGTAAACCGCCATGTGTGCAATAAGTTTGGATACACCATTCCGTTATTTCAAAATACCATTCCATTTCTCGTTGTCGTTTTATGACTTAAATTACAGCTATATATAGGGGCGGCAGGAAGACGGCCCATTTTGGCCATGCCGCTCCTGTACAACATACCTATGTTCACTTTTGTATATTGTATTGTTACAAATATCTATATATTGTACAAATAAATACTACTACTACTACTACTACTACTGAAATTAGCCAAATAATAGTGTTATTGATAGTAACGCTGGGGGGGGGGGGGCACTTCGGTTGATGGCGAACTTGAGCAAATCATTGTCAATTTCATTGTCACTTTGACAAGTCGTTATTTCGTGAGAATTTGGATTCAGAATCCGAATCCGATTACGGGGGCGGGGCTAATTCCCGATTCTAGGTCAGGTTTTGAAATCCACGTGGTCTCCGATAATACGTTTAATGTTCTCCCAGCGTCAAACATGGCTCATATATTTGACACAAGTATCATTTGTATCTTATATTTATAATGTTCATGTTTGTTGTGAAAGTCATGTTTTTCTTCTATATGTATATACATGGCACCCAATTAGCTGCAATCCGACTTAATCGCATCCTTTTTTCAAGTTAAAGTGTGTTTATTGATGAGGGCAAGAATTTCTAACAGCTCTAGATCTCCTGAATCAAATTGTTACAGGGACGTGGCGACATCTATCTAGTCTAAAAGCAAGTTCATATTTAAAATGTTTTGTTTCGTTAAATGCAGTTGTTTTGCACAATAGTCTCTGTAAAGTGCAGAAACACGGGCATTTTTTTGGCCAACGTGCTGCACATTATTTGGAAAATAAAGTTTTGCCCATGAAGCTAATGTTGCGGTCTTGTGATCACACGTGAACTGCATCTCCCAATCGCACAAATACAAATGTAAAGCTTATTCTAGGATCTCAGGACTATAAAGTGGAACTGTCAGCCAATTTATTGATTAAGTACCCACACGTACACGTTTTAGGGACGTGGCTAGAGTTTTCCCATGGGAGTGTGCTCCATCAGATTTCCAGCCAATTGCACCCCCCCCCCCCCTTGAATCAAACTCACAGGTTCGCAGAATTCCATTTGCACCCCCCTTGGAAATATCCAACCTGACACACCCTAAGATTGGAAAATTACCAACTTTTACTGGTTGAAAAATCAAACAATGAGAACATTCCAACCTATATATGGTGCCAAATTAATATCCAACTAATGTTGTGTCAGGCATGAAATTTCCAACTGCTGGAAATGTACCAAAGTTTAGTTTAAACATATTTATTTGTCAAATTTAGATAACACATGATATATTACACATACATTTGTTTATACAGACAATGGGGTTGGAGGACACGTGCTGACTCACTTAAGGGTACCCCCTCTCCTATATGTTATTACACTGAAAAATATATAATTAGTAATGACAAAGCAACATGACTACCAAAACAAGTTGAACATATATACAGATCACCGGTCACCCCCTCCCCTGAGTTAGTCATAAGTTTGTATATGTGTTTGTTTAAAACCGGGTTTGTTTGTTGCGTTTGCTGGCTTGTACGTATCATTATTTTGAACTTATTTCTATATTTAGTTCAGGTTTTTTTTCAGACAAAATGGCGATACCGCGATCGACCAAAGTCAAGTTTCCTATGTGCTTTGAGAAAATTAGAGCCGTAGTTTTGTTGACAATTTTCGCACACTCCTTAGTAAAATGGCAGCAAATTAGAACTCGTTTAACTTGCCATGAATGTTGTCGTCCGAGTGCATTTTGACTTTTGTGTTGATAAAGAAACCGGAGAACTAAATCACACCGTTTTGCAATATAATATAGTTCTTTGGTTCTAGAGGGACTTTCCTAACTTAAGGTACGAAATTACACAAATGTTGTTCGATATTTTTGTGCTTAAAGATACGGACGGCGTTGGCGGTGGGTATGCTGTTAAAATATTCACCTCCGTAAAAAACCGCCATAAACAGAAAGAATAGTAAATATAGACAGACCTTGTTCTTATACCAATAAGAAATATGGCATAAACAGTATGTTATTGTCAATTTGTTTTTCATTTGTTATGTAAACAAAAGCATACAATAGTTACGTTTCCTGGGTTTTGTTTAGATCCGGATATGGTAAACATAAAGAGCGTTGTTTGTTACTGTTTTCCTGATACGGAAATAATAAAGAGCGTTTATATAATTTCTGTATGATTAACCAATTGAATTGCGATGTGTTATGTAAACAGAAGCACAACTTATGTAACACGAGCAGGCTCTTGTTTACGTACACCATCGTACGTCTTGACGACAATATACTATTTACGCGCTGATTATGTTTGGCATATGAACAAAACTATATATATTTTAATATTCCTTCTGTTGATGGCGATTTGAACAAATATGAATATTTCTGCAACGAACGCCGCCCGTGCCTTTAATGTGGGTAAAATGTCGCCGGTAGCAGCGGTCTTATCGAATCATCAAGGCAGGTAAACCCTGCATGGAGTTTGGAACTGCTCGTACTATACTAGTTCTATGAGGACATATAACAGTATGGTAACGGGGTGAAGCTATACTCGTCCTTGACCTCAATAAATGGTATACTCGTAGGGCGCGCATCTATAATCTCAAATCGACTCCATCCCACCCGCATGTGCAATTTGACTTATATATCAAGATGTTCCACCCACTTTGGTGTTCTAGAAACCACCCGAAAAAGACCCGTTAATTAGTTGAATATAACGTGACTGCAAATTATGAGGTGAAGGTAGAGTAGAGGTCTTGCGACATTACCCCACTACCTAACAGTATGACCCTTAAAGATGCCCTGTCCGTTTGACCTCAAATTAGTCAAAATTTACTACATTAATTCTCAGATTACCTGGCAAAAGAAAACTGAAAAATACTTGCAATCACCAACATTCATAGACAGAGATTGCAAAAATCCACAAAGTAATTCATAAGTAACACGTCGAAAACGACCAGAGATGCTCTTTATCGAGAACGCTCTTCATTATCTACCGGTTTTGGGTGACGTAGGCATGGACGTTCTTTGTCAGAGGCGATCGTTGGAATTTTTGCTGGGCTTACAAAATTCAAAACGTGTCAAAACCTCCTTCCAATGAGTCACTAATGCTGAATAGGTCACTCTCACCGGTTTTCTGTGATAAAGTTACCCAGGTTGGAGAAGAATGTGATAAAGTTACCCAGGTTAATAATAGTTCATGTTTAGCAACAAATTATTGATTTTTGTGATCAAAATGACGAACTACAGTACTAATATGTCTTAATTTATGCTTGATAAGGGCTATTACTTGCCAAAACTGAACAATATTTCCCTCTGTCACTTTTAAATCGAGTTGATATTATGAGATTTGCTTAACCTGGGTAACTTTATCACAATTCTCACCAACCTGGGTAACTTTATCACAAAATTAGGAACCTGGGTAATTTTATCACATAAAACCGATGAGAGTGACCTATTCAGCGTCACTAATGGGCTCGTAGCCCTTATTATTTCTGGGTATAGAACACGTACAAATGATGGTTTTATCGTGTCAAATCGGACAGCGCATCTTTAAATGTACACACTTAAACTGACCATATTACGTTGTGGGTAATGACGTATATATAAGAGAATGCATTGGCACAGGGCATAACTGTAACTATCACAATGTGGTAAAGGAGCCGGTTCCAATGATATCCATATTTGTATGGTTCTATTGAGACAGACTGAAGATTTTTAGGCTGTTGAAGCTTTATTTGGCCGGTTTTGGCCGTTTTGTTGGGTAAAGGGTTAAAATGCGGTATATTTAATATTATAATGACGTTTGCTACAAGATGAAAGCTATCCTATGGACACTGAATGATTTAAACTAGTTTCGACACAACGGGGCCATCTGCCGATCACGTTAATCAGCTTACCACCATAACTAAAAGTGACCCAAGTTTGAAGTTTGTCATTTTAAAATTAAAACCTCCTTATTTTGATCACCGGAACGTGGCAAAGCAATAAATCAATATGTGACCCGCCATATCAAATCCAGTCGGAAGTCGGGATTTTTTTTACCCTGTGCCAATGCATTCTCTTATATATAAGAGAATGCATCGGCCTAACAATTTTTTACAATTTTAATAATTTGTTCTTGTATTCTTTAACAATTTCACTCATACAGCGCCCCAGACAAATATGAGCAGACGACACTCTTCTATGTGCTTCTATATATGTGTGGGGCTCCCTGCAGGGTAATGGATGTTTTTTTTATTTTATGTCCTAAAAATTGTAAGAAACATTTATTTAAAAAAACATGATAAAAAATTGTTAGGCCAATGCATTCTCTTATATATGCGAGGCGACCTATGGTCGACTCGCATATATAAGAGAATGCATTGGCACAGGGTAAAAATAATCCCGACTTCCGGCTGGATTTGATATGGCGGGTCACATATAGTTTTGGGCTGAAAGTTTCAGATTAGTGGTCGCCTTAAATACATTCCAGTAGTCTTGCAAATATAACAGCAAAGATGCTTAGCTATATCCTATTCATATACTGATTTATATGTCTAGTAATTTCCTGGTCCTTGGGACCAATATAAGGATGAGGGCTAATATCAACATTTAAGAATCGACATATGAGTCGACATGCACCAAACTATTCATTTTTAATTTCCCCATAAAAAATGATTCAAACACTCTGGAAATAGGAAGGGCCCAACATTAATTCAAAATAATACAAGCATGATAATTTGTAACACGACCTTGACTAAACCTACACGCAAGGCTCGTTCTGATCGGTCAGTATCATGTATTCTTCTAGATAATCTGAATTGTACCACAAAAAAATGTGGTACAACCAGTGACATGATGCCAACGCCTCAAACCTTGCAGAAGTCAAACCACACGGGCATTGGTTAATGTCATTCTATAGGCTGAAGAAAGATACATAAAATGACTACCTACTGTACTATACTGAGTATTATTTAATGAGATGTTACGTGTATATATATATGTATACAATCAGCAATGCATTATTGGTACACTGTCAAGTATGATAAGAATTATTCATTATTCATTAACTACAATTTAAAATTAAACAAATGTTCTCCTTAAGTATATCTTCTTTGGAAGAACTTACCTTCCTCGCAAAAGTATCCACTAAAACTACTCCCGCTCTCTATTAAGATTCCGGGTGGCTACGAGAGTAAAAGAACCATAACGAGAGTGTGTGATTCTGTTGTTCCGTTTCCGCGTTATGGTTATTGAGGACTATCAGTCTCAGACAGCGACGATCGACTCGGCTTTCTGCAATCAGTTCTTGATGTTTCCAATACTGATCCAGAGGGCGTCACCCCGACGCATCTCTCAATCGAACAGTGGGTAGATCAAACCGGAGTGGGCGTATCCATGGCTATATATGGCGTATAATAGTGTTCAAACGGTGTTCTTGTTACTACCAATTACAGTAACATCGCAGTTAATTGTTCCTTAATTATATGTTCCACATGAGTAACGTTAATGTAATGCTAAAGTGATGTGAAACACACAGGTAGGGTGATCAATTAAGAAATAGTCCACAAGAAAACCATAGTCAGAAATGGTAACGCCCTCAAGATCATATTATTGAGCACATATCAAATATATTGCAGCTTTAATCTAGTGATTGTAAGAATATGTATATAGGTAACGGCTATGTACTATGTAGTTCATTATATGTGATATGTTTTGCATGTGTGTATACTGTTCACTTGGTGAGAAAGGTTGTGAAAACATTTTAAAAATCGGGCGTGCCAAACTAAAGTTTAAGTTCAAATATATAAACACCATGATATGTGTTCACAAAGGGCGCATACGTTCCAATTGGCCTTACGCCTCAATAAAACTACATATGACAATAATGTTCTGTGTCTTAAGTGTGGTTCGAGATACAGCAATGAATTGTGCACGTAATTTGGACATGTAGCTCGGATGCGATTATCCAGATGCGATATAATTATTGGAACCGTATTATTGACAAATATGGTATTCCAATGTATATGTTCCTGGATAGCATGTCGCTTCAACAATTGATGGCGATTATCCTCTGTGGCTCCTGTGTGCATATTCCATTGGAGTTGGCACCAGCATTTGACAATGTAGTCATTGAAACAGCATATTTTTTGCTATTTTCTAGCAGAATCGTGAAGACAAGCACCTGATTGACTAATATAATATGTATATCTATTTACTAACATCAGGGGTGCTATTCACCAAGCGAGACTGTTTTATAAACCAGGTAGTTTATATGGTAGCGGCTGAACGCAAAGGTATCTTTGCTTTAGCGCAAATGACACACGCTGTCGATGGTGTGATTGATCCAATCTATCAGATTTGTCACCTGTCAATTGACGCCGTCTTACGACTAATTCACGAACACTCACCGG
This sequence comes from Siphonodentalium dalli, assembly GCA_032622095.1. Classification (NCBI taxonomy): domain Eukaryota; kingdom Metazoa; phylum Mollusca; class Scaphopoda; order Gadilida; family Siphonodentaliidae; genus Siphonodentalium; species Siphonodentalium dalli. Next base: position 199,718,597 of record CP136062.1, read on the forward strand.
CCACAATCGGCATGTATAGCGGTATAATTTTTGGGTATAATTGTGTGGAGACTCATGCTTGCGTTTATATATCTGCAGAATGAGTTTCAATGATATTAATGAGGTTTTTTTTTAATTAGCACAGTGTGAAAATGAAGAGCCAAGAAGATAACGTCTCAGAAGAATTTTTTTTGTGTTTTGGTTCTGCAGTTTGGATATTTCCCTGCTATTTCTTTCCATGCATCATTTTTCAGGCGATGGTGAATGGTGCAGGTTTCTTTGTTCTTTAATATTTTGATTCTTCTCTCCACAATGCCCAAAAAAAGTGTTACGCTCGTCGGCAGTGGGGGGGGGGGTCTGGTAAACAATCGCACATATAGGGCTCAAAAAGTTTTTTCCGACCCCGAGGAACCCACCACCCCATTTGTGCAAATTTGTTCCTCCAAATGTTAGGGACCCACCCCCTTTCTCATGTTTTTATCAAAATTTCAGAGTTTTTTAGCCGTTCTTCAATAACTGTGTTAACTGCGAAAAATAAACTGTATTTCCAGGTGTTTCCTGGTGTTTCCAGTATCTAACAACAATAATAAAGCATTGTGTGGGTACACTGTATGTCACAAATTGCCCTAGACCGCCATTATAGCCTTAATATATCGAGCGTGTTTAGTCTGACAGAGAACACTGGCCAGTGTAAATAGTAGTAAACAGGTCAGGGGTTCTACAATTAGTTGTGCATGATCAAAGAACTCTTTAGTCTTATTTACCAGGGTGGGGAATTGTGTTGGTTAGGTATACACATAGATATATGGTTATTATACCCCCGATATTAGTCGGCGGGTATATAGTTGACGTCTCGAGCCGTCCGTGTGTCCGTCCGTACACACATTTTGCATCATAACTCAAGAGTCGGTTGTCATATTTTGATGCTCTATGACATGTGACGGACCAGAAATGGGGAACGAATATGCATAATATCACGGATTGTGAGTACCAATGCCTACCAGAGTTATCCATGGGCCCTGTTTATGAAATTAAATCCGTACAAAGTTTTTGCCATATAAGTTGAAGTGTCGGTTGTCGAATTTTGAAGTGGTTTGGTATGGTGATAGACCTGAATGATACGGGAATGATGTGTGCAGATATTACTGCATATCACAGGTTTTGCCTGTCGATGCATACCAGAGCTACCAACTTGGTTCCATCCGTAAACACATTTTGCATTATTATAACTCAACCATTTGTATGTATATTTGTGCGCTAGAGTCTGCAGTATAGTCTCAGTCAGATTTTATTCTTGATTTTAGTTTGAACTTTGAAGACATTGAAGAATGTCATTTCTCAAAGCATCTGAATGCATCACATTATTTCAGTTCATATATTTGTAAGCGATAACAGTATACAATTAGTATTGTAGTTTAGTCTTGTTGAGCAGTATTTAAGCTTCAAGATGAAGTTCGTCAATTCAAGGAGAATAGCGTCACCTTCAGTTGGGATTGTCTGAACAATAAACAGTAACGGCCATTCATTATAACCAATTCAGTTTTATTTGGATAAGTGCTGCAAATTAACATTACTTGCAATCATTAAAAAGATGAGAAATAACCAGAAGGAATGAAATTGATTGCATGCCAGAACAAGACAGTATTTCAGACATTAGAAATTTATGAGACACCCTTTTCAATTTCATGTTATGCAACAATCGGGTCAATGATATCTAGTCATCATTGAGTATTCACCATGTAGTATTTGTGATACAGTTTTTTTTATTTTATTACTTTTATTCGGGTAATATATGGTATGCTTTAATGAACTCAATCGTGAGTCAACACGCATTAGAGTTGCCAAAACATATTTACACTGGGTAATACATTAATTTTTTTTACTAAATTACGGTTTTCCACTGAGAAGTGGGACGGGATCCTGTGAAATCCAGAATGTTGCTAAATCTGAGGCTAAATAGTCACTATAGATGTCCATATAGCCATATGCCAACAAACATGATACTAGCATGCTTACAAACAACATTACATGGTCAGTACTTGTAAATTGTTTGAAAAAAAACCCATTTTGGAAAAATAATTACAAGCACGATTGTTTCGGCCTCTGGACCACCCACCCAACCCGGCCCTATATACGGATTTTTTTTGTAGACCCCCTCATGTCGTCGGTGGTATATTTTGCCCCACGTCCTTTTCCTCGGTTGCTCATTGTTGAAATGTGTACAAACGTGTACTGCTACACGCAGCATGTTTATGTGACCGGTGGTCAATCTATGATTGACGCCAATCACCTTGATTGGATAATCCTATATGGCGCGGCGATGTCTTCCCATCGATATGTCCACCGATAGCTTCGCATTGAGCGTCGCCTCGTAAAACTACCTGGACTATATTATAAACCCAGCCGGTGAATAGCACCCCAGATGTCTGCCACTGTCATGAGATTGATCTATTCGTACACTAAGACCACCACACCTGTTAATCGATAACTAAATGAATATGTGCTTATCCCACGCACAATATTTCTGCCGAATTGCCGGCACGACCATACCAATAATTGTATATGTACCTATTATATTGTATATAATTTGCACCTGTAAATATCAAACACACTGTCATGCTCTACATGTACACTCTCTCCCACGAGGAGGCAATAAAGAATATATGTATACTGTTCACTTGGTGAGAAAGGTTGTGAAAACATTTTTTAAATCGGGCGTGCCAAACTAAAGTTTAATTTCAAATATATAAACACCAGACGTCACTTATGATATGTGTTCACAAAGGGCGCATACGTTCCAATTGGTTGAAATGTTCATCGCCAAACATGCAACGGCCATTGCATTGATACACCGATAACCACACACCCATTGCCAAAAAAGTGACGAACGCCTTGACGATTGACACGTTATTATGTTGACGCGTTGCCAGTTTGTGCAAATACATTAAACTTCCGGTTTCGCGGTTCTCTTATACGACATTTGAATTGTTTTCGGCTGGCTTGTATCTTTTCTTTGTTATTTGTTCTAATTTCTTTTAAAACATAGAGCTATGAATAGTGCACTAAACAACATGCAGAATAATAATCAGACCAAAAGCTCTTGATCTTCGGTACAGGTACAAGTACGCAAATACCAATCACATTTAGTCCATACAAGTACGCAACTACCTGTTCTAATTTCATTTGAAATAGAGGTCTGAATAGTGCATGGAATAGCATGCAGAATATTAATCAGGCCAAAATCGATATTCGTTACATGGTCGAAGTACGCAAACACCAAGTACGTTTCTAATCACATTTAGTAAATGAATTACGCAAATACCGAGTACGTTATAATCGCATTTAGTCCATCACCTCCTACGACAAAGGTGTCAGATATACTTGCCAATATGCACCCCACGAGGGCGTAATGATGATCTAAGAATGGCATCAGGCAATGCACTCCTGATATAAACTTTGAAAATATGGCCTATCAAGAGGATTAATTAAAATACTTGTATGGTTCCACGAGGGTTAATTAAAATATGGTCACATCCAGATAGGGTTAATTAAAACATGGTCCGATGAGGGTAAATTAAAATATGGCCACATGAGGGTTCATTAAATATGGTTCAATGAGGATTTTAAAAAATATGGTCCCATGATTGTCAATTAAATTGTTAATTAAAATATGGTCCCATAACTGATCAGGGTTAATTAAAATATGGTCCCATGAGGGTTAATACAAATATGGACCCATGAGGGGGGGGGGGGTAATTGAAATATGGTCCCATGAAGGTAAATTAAAATACGGTCAATTAAAAACACGAGAGTTAATTCAAGTTAAAATATGGTCCCATTATGAGGGTTCATTAAAATTAAAATATGGTGTCATCAGTGTTGATTAAACTACTGTTCCATAGAGGGGGGTTGATTAAATTACGGTTCCATGTGGGGGGGGGGGTAAATAAATATAGTTTCATGAGGGTCAATTAAAATATAGTCCAACGATGACTAATTAAAATATGCTCCTTTCCCCCATGAAGATAAATTAAAACATCGTCCCATGAGTGGGGGGGGGGGGGGGGGTAATTTCTGAACATTCTTCAATTCATATAGCATTCTGGTATATGCTCCGTACACAGAAATAAAAATGATGTGTAGAATAAGGCCACATTGTATGATAAACAACCAATGTTAAGGGTTAGTGTTGGAACTGCTCTTAATAACATCTCTTTTCATAGCTCAGATATATTCCGCATACAAAGAAATGAAAAAGAAAAAGTTTAGAGTCCAAGACTAAAGTTCACTGAACGTCAATATTTACAAACAGCACGAAGGAGTAACGTGGCAATTGGTTAATAATTACCATCCCAATTCATTTTGAATATAACATGCCGATATTTTTCGCGTAAAACTAAATGAAAAAGTTCACTAAACGATGTTAAGTAACATGTTAAACACCGATATAAACAAACAGCACGAGGGGTTCATGTGCGAATGAAATTTCTTGTACCATCCTCAATTTCACACGCAGTATCATATAGTAGATAGCATTCCGATTTATGTCACGTGGAAATAAATGAAAAAAATTCAATTAACAATGCAACAAGGCAGGTTAAAGAACAATAGAAACACACAACGCGCAGTGCGCTAAGGGTTAAGGGTGGATACACACTTGTATGTAATTTCTGTAATTTCCATGTATTCCATGTATTTTACACGGTCACACAAATCATTGATAGCATTAACTGCCTGTGAGCGATCGATCCATTCCAACAGGATAGACAAGTGAGTAGTTATAAGCCATAATCAAACTAACTGCTATCAAGTAATTTCAGGCCAGTCATAAACATGTCTTCTTTCGTGGACGCCGACATGAATAAATCCTGTCTGATATCTGTTGCTGTTTTTCACGAGTTTTAAATCATTTCGAATTGGATTTGAGACGGTCGAATTAATACTTGATTTTTTTCTCGTCATTTCTTTGAAACAGGGTCATCCACAAAAAAAATATGCAGAATTTGAAGCTCTTTTAGGACGATAACGGGTTGTTGAGATTGTTCGGATATATAATTTGAGAACGAGCTCATGTGATAACATTTAATTGGGATTTCCATGCAAATATCCATTACAGCGCCAAAAACATTAATGCAGGTACAGCATTGAAATTAAAAAGAGTGACACCCGGCCCCATTTTCACCCATAATTTACAGAACAATACATTGTTTCTCAAGCCAAAGGTTGAACAAGTTCCTATAACTGTCACAATTTTAGCCTGAATGATTGGTGTGACCATGTAAAATAGAAATTACATACATAGAGGATATCTACACTTTTGTATTGGATATGGGAATTATCTCATGAGTGATGACCAAACAAAAATGAATTTCCACGAGTGGCTCTGTCACGAGTGGAAATTAATTTTGTCATTACGAATGAGATCATTACCATATCCAATCAAAAAGTGTAGATGTTCTGTTTATTATATGCTCCGCTCAATTGGCCAACATTTGACTCAACTCGAAAGACAAGTAAAAAGTGCAAATTTGTATACCCAAGCACAACTGTGGTAGTGAGCTTGTGCACATAAAAATAGTTCCATTTTTCAGACAGATTGGTTAAAGGATAAAGGGTTAACATCTAGTATGTTTAACAAAATAATTTAATTCATCACATATTACAATTGTTTCAACCTGAACACTCAGGGACTTTAGCATAGTCTTCCATCAAGAAACCTAATCACTTTTAATTTTAGCGCGGATGGATACGAGTGAGATATCGATATCTCACTAGACGGATAACGGTTTGTATCTGATGCAAAAATAATGCTATTTAATAGCTTAGCATATAATAAAAGTGTGTATCCAACCTTATTCGGCGCGTACTTTTTAGCATGAAGCCATGTTTCAATAAAGCATATCGAGGCGCCCGCAGAAATAACCGCAAAGCGATACGTAAATATACATCGCGACAGAATCGATTATGCTCTCTCTGAAATAGAAACGAGTACGAAGTACGAAGATACTCAGGTACCTTTCTAATCATATTGTTCGAGTATCGTACGAAAATATCCAAGTACACTTAAATCATACTTCGCCCATTGACAAGTTAACCCTTTACCCAACAGAAGGGCCCTGTGCCAATGCATTCTCTTATATATGCGAGTCGACCATAGGTCGCCTCGCATATATAAGAGAATGCATTGGCTTAACACATTAAAAATTATAAAATTGTTAAAGAATGTAAGAACAAATGGTAAAAAGTGTTAAAAAAAGATTTTGTTTAGGCCAATGCATTCTCTTATATATGCGAGGCGACCTATGGTCGACTCGCATATATAAGAGAATGCATTGGCACAGGGCATAACTATAACTACCACAATGTGGTCAAGGAGCCGGTTCCAATGATATCCATATGTGTATGGTTCTATTGAGACAGACCGAAGATATTTTAGGCTGTTGAAGCTTTATTTGGCCGGTTTTGGCCGGTTTGTTGGGTAAAGGGTTAAAAATGAAACAACTGCTGGGGAAAACACCCATAGGGCGTAATAATCTTGCTTGGAGTTATTTTTACAAATATTATATCCACCGTCATTCTTATATATCAATTACATGCAGTGATTTTCGATGGCGAAATCGTTTTCGTTTGTTTATCGCCGACATTTTCGTCCCGAATCGAGAAGTAAATATTTACAATTCATCGTATTTCAGACGATGTTTTCTATGAAGTGGTACGGTCGATTTGCTTGAGATTTTCGGCGATGTTAATAGAATGACACATTCCTCCAATTGGCATAGTCATGAATACTAACTTATCATTTTCGTGCATCCGAACAAGTCCATAATATGTCTTTAATTATGCTCTACATTTTCCTGGAAGCACTGCCAACAATATAAACAAAGTTTCTATGGATACGTTCATACAGTCTCAAATTTGCCAGGCATTCTTTTGCGGACATTTCGGTATATAAAGCTGCAATGTGCCAGAAACCGAATGCTAATATGTGACCCGCCATATCAAATCCAGTCGGAAGTCGGGATTTTTTTTACCCTGTGCCAATGCATTCTAGAGAAAGCATTGGCCTAACAATTTTTTATCATGTTTTTTAAATAAATGTTTCTTACAATTTTTAGGACATAAAATAAAAAAACATCCATTACCCTGCAGGGAGCCCCACACATATATAGAAGCACATAGAAGAGTGTCGTCTGCTGATGTTTGTCTGGGGCTCTGTATGGGTGAAATTATAAAATTGTTAAAGAATACAAGAACAATTTATTAAAATTGTAAAAATTATTAGGCCAATGCATTCTCTTATATATGCGAGGCGACCTATGGTCGACTCGCATATATAAGAGAATGCATTGGCACAGGGTAAAAAAAATCCCGACTTACGACTGGATTTGATATGGCGGGTCACATATGCTTATAACATTCATCTGTACCTCTGCTAATTACATGATAAGTAAAAACTATGTAGTTCCACTAGTATCGATGCTATCGATATATGCCTGCAAACAGCAAGCAATTATCTCGCAAGAATCAATCATTTTAAGGCAATGTGTTAGCAATCTCTACCAGAGCGCACCAGTCATGCTTCCTTTCTGACTCTGTAACCGGTTGGGTACTAGTCCGTGTTTCTATATTTAGCATGGGATTTTTCAGCAAAAATGGCGAAACCCGATCGCTATATACAAAGTCAAATTTTCTATGTGTTTTGAGAACAATTCCCACACTAAAACATAACAAGAAACCCATAGTCAGAAATTGTATAACGCCCCCAAGATCATATAATTAGCCATAAATATAAATTATAATATAAAATATATTGGTTACATGAATGCACCGCCTCAGAATTCCGTTAAAACAACTAATCCTTAAAATTATTTTAAAAAAACTACGGCTTATTACTGCAGGTTTTTCATTCACCAAACCAGAAAGCTTCTAAATGCGGATAAAAAATTGTCTTCCCGCCATAAAATCTTCAAGTGTACATGGCCCAGCCATTGTTCATACCTAAACATCGAACGCAATTAACGCGGTTATAATAGTTATATAAGACATCCAGCGAATACACAGTTACACACCCCACGAAAACCCGAAATGTGTTGTCCTGCGAGATATCCCATCGCTATAGCTCAATTTGACATGGCCAGATTAGCCTTTCTACAATATCCTAAAACAATAAAGCTTCTCAACTCATCGGCATAGTCAATAGAACTTTCACGAACTTGGACATTCCAACTACAGCTTTTACCGGACTCAGGGTCGCAGTACAACTTTAGCGCGTCCCAAAATAACCGGAAAACCCAATTATCTATTTATAAAATCCCCATAGGACCACAGATTTCTAAAATTTGTAGAACAGTATACACCGGTAATTACAGAATGGAAAATCAGAGCGGTAATTTTGTTGAGGATTTTCGCAAGCTACTCGTCAAAATTGCAGCAGATTAAAACTCTTGTGTTTGACTTGTTCGAGTTGTGACAATGTCGTATACGTGCGTTTATACTTTTGTGTGTGATAAAATAATCGGAGAACCGAATCACACCGTTTCGAAATATAGTTCTTCGGTTTTAGTGGGACTTTTCAAACACAAGGTCCAAATTTATACAATTTTTGTTCGATATTTTGTGTGCTTAACAAGGGCGACATGTTGCTCTGTTCGCTTGGTATATATTTTAATATCGCGGAAGTCCACCAAATGTGGGTGAAATGTCACCGGTAGCAGCGGTCTTACCGAGTCATCGGGGGGGGGGGGGGGTAAACACAGCATGGAGTTTGATGTGTTAGTAGCACCGTCACATGTGTAACTATCGAAATGTTGTTACTTCTCATGTCGTTAGCTTTGGTAAAGAATGCATGTTGCCGTTCATATATTCTGGCACCATTGGGTTTTCTATGAGAAATTGTCTGCAAAAACATGCCGTGCAAACGTTCCAGTGTATGAACGTACCCTTACCAAGACACCATTCAATTAGTTTTACCAAAACAACAGGGGGTCGGGGTGGGAATTCCAGAATACAAGGTTTTAATTTGTTTTTTATCCATCATCCCGGGCACACCACTCATAGTTTGGTGGCAAATGGTGAATCTAGCAGGATAAGAAGGTAGACGAAGGGTGTGAAATGATTTAAATGCCATACTATTATTTTAACTCACGCAGTACAATTGTTGGCGCACAGGCGTGGGCAATCAATCTCAACGCCCTTATTGATATACACAATCAAGTAAAGCAATAAATAATGCATGGTTAGATCTGAATTTTTGAAATAGTTTCCAACTCCCCGTCCCCTTGAAGCAGACCAATTCCACGAGTTTGCATAATTCCATTTGCACCCCGCCCTTGGGTTTTGATTTTCCCATCATTTTACTGTTCCCTCACAGGCCTGAATGGTAGTGGTATCCTTATCTTATTCTGAATGTTTAAGTAGTCCTGTTGATACTAGCCAGATGGAGGAACAGAATCAACTTGGTGGATCATGGGTCTGCCTATTGTGAGAAATTTAGATATTTGAACCTGGAAATGTCCAAAATCCTAACATCCAGTGGTCTAACTCGTGAGAGAGAGGCGTTTCTAAGTTATTTTGTATTAAGGTTGGAACATTTCCAACTGATTGTCGTTATTTACCAATAATAGGAAAATATGCATATATTGGTCTGAAAATAACAAATTTCCCAATAATAAATTGTTGGAAAATCTAACTACAAGAAAAATTTCAACATATATAGTATCGGTCGGCGTGAGATTTCCAAACAAATGTTGTGTCAAGTATGAAATTTCCAACTGATGAACTTTTTTTTACCAAATTAGGTGCATGAGACCCCCCACCCCCCTAAAACGAAATCCCCCTCCCGAGACTACAGGAAACACGACGCACAATTTCAGAAAGCTTTATCAGATATTATGTGTCACTCCGCGATTCCTGGCTTCTGGTTGCGAACCGAGTTTCTGATTTCGGATCAAGTAATATGCAAAATCGTCCCAGATGGTTGATCGGCCATATACCAAGTACTTAAATGTGATCACCTTCTTGAAACATCTGATACCGGCCATGTCGAATAGATTCAATACGTGGGTTGAACTGACAAAGATTAAGCACATAGACGCCAAGCGAAATAACGATTAATCAAATCCGATTTGCCTGTCGCAGTGCCTCGGTGTTAGCCGTGACTTTTTACCGATACGATTTTTGCTCATATGAACGAATACCGTTTTATTTCTGTGTGCATTTATGTATCTACCCGTTTACACTAGTATTTGTGTAGAAATGTACACATATCTACACCAGTGTAAACGCACCATTATTGTATTGGTGTCGAGTGGTGCTTCATTTGTATCATAACGTTCAGTAATTTTTTTAATAAAGCAGTCACAAATATTCCAGCCCAATGAAAATAAATGCAGTGTGATCCACTCAAGTAGGGGGCAATCAACTGTAATTAGGCCACGGTGTTAAAGGTTATCAATCTGATCAGACGGTCCCCATACCATCAAGATACAACAACACCAAAATTTCTTCAAAATACGCTTTAGTTAACAGAATCGATTTAACTCAGACTGAATATGGTCATGTTCTCACTCCAGAGTGGTGAATATGAGGTCGTACTTTCGTAGTAAGATATGTGATATCACTAAATGCTTAAAATGTTATGAGATCATATATTCGATTATGTGATATCATATATTCATTTTGTGATATCACAAAATAAATTATTGATATCACAATATCTAGGTAATAAATAGAAGAAGGGCGCCCCATACTTATCAAACCCCATTGTTTGGCCGTATACTTTTCGCGAAAAGTGGTAGGCCTGTATACATGTAGTAAAGTTCTAAATTCAGAAACGAATGATAACTTTTTGGGTAGGGGTCGAAACTCACTATATTTACTATTATGAGTCAGTTTTGCGCTTAAGATTGAAACTGAGTTTGAGTCATATATCACACATCTCGAAACCTGAAAGTTTTAAAGAAGCGATAACATATACGAGCTATATGATAATGTGGTGTGATGCTTCAAAGTGCCCTTTTGTCAATGTCGTAATTACGTGCGCTCGCGCACCAGTATGGCGATCAGACAGATTCGTTCGTAGCAAACGGTAGCTTGGTGTCACTCTGTTCCGTTTCATTCCATGACGTCACCAAAAACGACGTAAAACCTCGTGGCGTTCTGACATTTTTACTGTGCCGCGTTTTTGCTATGTTTATTTTATGTGTTGTTTTCGATTATTTGTTTGTCGCCGATATCGCCATTTGTCGGGATTCCCTGTTTCTATATTTAAAACTGGTATGCTCGTAGTGAGCCTCGATTTCGATTTGTTCTCCCAGTTCAAAATACGTCAGAGTTATGACAAAAATAGATCGACCTACATTTTCTCCATCAGAACTCTACATCAAAGAGTCTATAGACTCCTTCGGGACCTACATAGACTCCTTCATTTGGGTATTTTTACTTATAATTGGGAAGTTTTATCATTTTTGGTTCGTGCGAAGACCTCTTTTTATCGTGCGGGAAAAGAGAGACATTCAAAACGCGATTTCGTAATTCGACGCAATAGGCTGAATAGCCCAACCTTCAGCCGAGTTCCGGGTCAAATACGACGAATGACGTAACACAAAACAAAACGCATTTGTTGACACAAACACCGTTTGAAGAGTTTATTATTACATAAAATGATCGTTATTGATTAATTATTGATTAATTATTCATATTTATTGTTGCATATTGGCTGCTATCAATATTTACACAAATGGTATTAATTATTTCTTATAATTGCTCCTTTGGTCAACTTTGACTATCGGAAAATGAAAATGAAAATATGCCGCTGAAAAAAATGTAATCGACATTAAAGGTACGGTTGGCCTTGACGGTGGGTATCCTGTGAAAATATTTCCAACCGTCAAAAACCACCACAAACAGAAAGAACATCAAAATGTAGACAGACTTTGTCCGTATACAAATAAGAAATATCGCATAAACAGTATGTTATTGTCATATGGTTGACCATTGTTATGTAAACAAAAGCATAAAAAGTTACTTTTCTGGTGTTTGTTTATATTATAATGGTAAACATAAAGAGCGTTCTTTGTGGGTGAATTCCTGATACGGAACTACTAAAGAGCGTTTATGCCATTTGTGTGTGATTAGCCAGTAGCACGTGCTTTCTTCTGTAACACAATCAGGCTCTTGCTTAGGTAAAATGTAGTAGGTCTTTATGATAACATGCTGTTTACGCGATGGTCTTGGTATATATGAACGAAACTGTATGCGTTTTTCTGTTTTTTTTATGTTTACGGTGATTGGAACAAATATGAATATTTTCGACAACTAAGGCCTCACGTGCCTTTAAAGTCTCATCCTTTCGGCAACATGGAATTGGTTTTAATTACTTAAATGATTAATATAGTAATTTGCCTTTTATCTGTGATGAAATGAGAAATGGTAATTGTCTTTTTTTGCTAACATTAAATTAAATAAAATAAATTAAGTAAAATACAGTGAAATTATTTTTTTAATTATTTTTTATTACATTTTTGCGCACGTTGGCATCTCTCTGAGTGCATTCTAGTTGGTTTGTTATTCAGTCAATTCGCAGTATCAGAGACGTGGTTAGCGATCTCACGTTGGGGGGTCCCAACCAACTCTAATTTCCAAAGGCTTCTACCCACCTCTTAGTTGAAGCTGTTATAAGTTCAAAGTTCAAGAAAATCGGTGTACCCATGCATGATTTCGGGACTAGTTTGTGACTTTATAGCCCCAGAATTTCCAGTGGTGCCGCTGGTGGCTCAATTGTTATCAGTATAAGTGTATCTCGTACTATATGCCCACGTATACATATAACCCGTCCAACGAGGTTGATGCTCGATCGAATCCCGATAAGCGAGGATTTGTGATCCATAAACGGGAAGGTAAATTTGGTAATATCATTTGGGTATCTGGGAAGTCTGTCAGTTGCTTTCGGGGGTCAGGCTGTGGAATGCTTTCCCGGTTAAATTAACCTTTTGTGCGATATTTCCTCCGCCAGCAAAACTTACAACGTCGTGATATGGCAGAGCAGCTGAAAGACATAAACCACAACGAAACAACTCAAATTCTCCACCTTTTTACACAGATACACGAAGACCATTGAGCGACCACCCCCACCACATGGATATAGGTACCTGCACGTCAGACACGTTCAGCATCATTTTTCTGTGATTGAATAAATCATGCCAGCCATATACTCTTCGTATAATTATATAAATCTTCTTCGTCGCAATACTATATTAGGGATCACCATATCCCATACTTGCTGATGTGTTAAGAGCAACCAAATACATTAAGCATTAGCACAATTTGTTACATCCGGGCTGTTGATGCATTTTGCACAAACAGATACGACATAAGATTATTGTGAGGATAGTCTCTCTCATATAAATGAGATTTACGCGAGATAGCCCTGAATGAGCCGCATAGATTGTATCTGACACCATCCATTTAATGAAGAACTATCAACATACTTAGTACATCTCCATGCATAACCATTCCCATACAGCGCCGGCATAATGTCCATTTGACGCCTACGCATTCGAATCTTCCAGATCAAATTAACGATCTATCTATCAGATGTCAAACGAGATGGATAAATCAACCTGCTTCAAACTCGGCTTTATATCAACACATTTTCTTTGTCACTGGAATAAAATTATGGTTGTTTTAATTTTCTCAAAGACGGCGAACTTTTGTCGCTGTCTGCGTCATTGCCCATAACGGGACAGTCAATATTTGCGATGATAGCGTCCAATGATGTCAAACTGTGTTCGCTCTCTGAGCGCATCACATTCGGAACTTCAGGACAACTTGCATCCCGTGGATTCACCCGGTTCTTACGTTTGGGAATTATTGGGTACCTGACTTTGAGCAAGCCATCCTTCCTCTTGCGAAGTTTCCTGTGATCACACTTTTCTTTAACACTCGAAATCCGCCGGCGGATACAAGAAATTCGTTCACGAATATTGTAATCTCCTCCTTCTCCTCCTCCTCCTCCTCGAACACCTGTAACAACCGATGGCACATTTTCGTCGTGTGAGTCAAAGTCTCTGACTGATTCTTTTGTCTCTTTGACAAGATCTTTATCAGAAAAATCCTTGAGTTGGATGTCCTGTTTGCGATCATTTTCGTCTCCAAGTCCATTGTGCCTTTTACGATGAGTTTTAATTGTATTGTTATGAAATCTTACCCTGCTTGAACTTACATCTGAATAATGGTCCTGATTTTGAATATCACTATGATCACATCTATGTTCTAAAACATCAGAATTGTCCACGAAAGGTACTAATGGTACATACCCATCATTGGTTCTCATAAACGGAACCAAGACTCGGTTATCTTCTTGCTCACTCAAGTCCTTCAATAATGGTTTGCACTTGTTGCAGAAACATATGAAAGGTTCGTCTCCACCCATCTTGAATCGGCACTCATGTGTTCATAAACGTTGTGCGTTCACGATGACGTAAATTTATAACGTTGCTCCCGACGATATGCAAGTGACCAGAGAACTGCATGTTCCGGTACCAACCTATAGCTGCCGTCTTCGTATCTTTATGTTGTACTGATCACTTTCTCACTCGCCGCATGTGTGTGTCTTCCTTTCTGTTCTTTCTCTTTATAATCTATGACATCGTGTTATATTATATATATATATGTATTAGGGTCAGCGTAAGTTCAAGTCCAAAAGCCTAAGAATGCAAATTCTGGAAAGAATGGTTCTAATATTAGGGCCCATTCGCATTGCGCATTAACTTGCCTAGAGCCTGCGCGCAATTTGTCGATCTAATTGTTAACTCATTGCCTTTAATTTTCGCCTAGGATTATTTGAAGGAATTGAATAAATCGACGTAGTTACAAATTGATCCAGTAATATTTGCTAAGCCCATGGCTTCTTAACCTAAGTGTGGATATATAAAGCACACGATTGCCCACAGAACAACAATCAGCTTCCACGGACTCTCGATCCGACGGAGTATCTAAAGTAATGTCATCCCTTGATATTTACTGTTCATAGTAAAATACGATCGTGTCGCAATATGTGGGCGGTTACGTCACCATTATGAAAAGACAAAATCGCCAAAAGCCGGACTCGGTGGGGCGTAGTACATGTGTAAATATAGCTATATATATAGGTTCACATATGCGGTTTTGAGAACTAGATATCAGACCGATCTGTATTAAAATCAACTCCATTAATTTCCCAAATTTGAGCTTGGGGTACGAATGCATCGACATCTTTAAAATGTGATATCGTGGTGTTTTGTGGAAAGGGTGGTAACCATGTATACGGGCGGCTGTCCCCGCGTATAAGTAGTCGAATAGAAACACTCAAACATAAACCAGTAGTGTTACATGAAAGTATACTAGCCACATAAAGTAATAGTAATTATTCTGAGAAACGTTGGTATAAGAGTATGCATGTCACGATGCGCACAGCGGAAACAGATGTTGTATAGAACATTAATTCTCTGTCAAAAGTTTAATATTTTAAATATACCAAGATTTATTTTGAAAATCCATGGCATGTTTCACTTGATTTTGCCAGTTTTCAACTCTTTATCCCAAATTTGGACAAGTTATTGATATTGATACCACTGATTGGGATTGACTCACATTTCTGGACGAATCTGTCTTGACAATTATATAGTTCCAAGCACGAATGGCGATTTTATTCCATGCATCTATTTATTGTAAAATTCCATTTCTCATCGATATCTTGTCATTTTAAAAACCTTTTACCTGAAATTGGACAAGGTATTGGTATTAAGACATCAAAATAGCCCACAAATGGATAAAATTTTGGATTCATCTGTATTGCAAACAGGAGTTCCAATCTTCGCCAATTGTTCCTCCATTCTGTAACTTTTCCCTCAAAAATGTTATTGCATTGTTTTGAGGTTAACATGCGAATTTATCAATCTTTGGAAGTTAATATTCACCGATGCCGCATGCCGAAATGAATATTAAATTCCAAGGGTTGATAAATCCTCAGGCATGTCAACCTCGAAACAATACATTAAGTGTATTATAATATGATCTATATGTTATCAAGCCCATTATAGGCCTGAAATACATTACTGACCCGCATGTATATGTATCCATCGAATGCACAACAATGTGATTGAACAAGTCAAAATTTAACCCAGCGATGTATATCAACCTACAATTCCTGTTAATAATAATGACCAGTGCGTGAGCTTTTAATTTACCCATCATTTCTATTTATAGAAGATCCAGTAGATATCGTGATTTATCAACTCCTTTTCCGTATGATTTAGTATGGGACTTTTTAGAAGAAAAGTTTATGATCATATAACAAGAAAACCATATAATCATAAATGGTAACGCCCTCAAGATTATTTTATTACGCATAAATATAAATTAAAAAAAAAAAATGTAAAATATATTGGTTACATGAATGCACTGCCTCAGAATTCAGTTAAAACAACTAATCCTTCAAATTATTACAAAAAACTATACGCCTGTTTCGCTGCAGGTTTCTAATTCACCACACCAGAAGTCTCTAAATGCGGATCAAAAATCGGAGTCATTGTGTTCCTGCTATAAATCGTGTCGTTATTTGTTTAAAATACGTATCAATTGACATATGCGCACCCGTCCCCTCATTAAAATCAACATATTTCGACAATTTTAGGGGAACTCCGCGAATTCGGGGACTTCCTCAAATAGACTCCGCAAATAGGGACCTACTGCGAATTGTCAAAACTGGAAAAACCGATTATCTATTTATAAAACGTCCACAGACACACATCGATCTAAAATTTGCCCACCAGTATACACCCGATGGGCGTTAATAATGATAATTATACAACAAACTGATCCATATTTTCTGGACACAACGTTATGATAACGTTTACATGTCCACATATGATAATTTTACTACTATACATCAAGAGTTATTGGAAAATTCCAGTTTGTATTAAAGGTACGGTTGGCCTTGGCGGTGGGTATCCTGTGAAAATATTTCCACCCGTCAAAAACCGCCACAAACAGAAAGAACATCAAAATGTAGACCGACTTTGTCCGTATACAAATAAGAAATATCGCACAAACAGTATGTTATTGTCAAATGTTTGACCATTGTTATGTAAACAAATGCATAAAAAGTTACTTTTCTGGTGTTTGTTTATATTATGATAGTAAACATAAAGAGCGTTCTTTGTTGGTGAATTCCTGATATGGAACTAATAAAGAGCGTTTATGCCATTTGTGTGTGATTAGCCAGTAGCATTGTGCTGTCTTCTGTAACACAATTAGGCTCTTGCTTAGGTAACATATAGTAGGTCTTTATGATAACATGCTGTTTACGTGATGGTCATGGTATATATGAACGAAACTGTATGCGTTTTAATGTTTTTCTGTTTACGGTGATTAGAACAAATATGAATATTTTCGACAACTAAGGCCTCACGTGCCTTTAACTGTTCACGTTTTCTACTGTTTGTCACCAAAAGGCCGTTTTGTTTTTGTTTTTGTTTAATTTGTTTTGAAGATCACCGATAGTGCCCTGAACATAAATAAAGAACCAAATATTTTCTGTTGCAATAGTTCCAGGTTCAGCCATATTTTTTCCATAAATTCCATGGTCTATCTAAATTCAAATTTAAAAAACTCAAGTTTCGTAAATATGAAACCGGAACCTGAATACATCTTTAATATATCATGGATGGATGGCAGCAAGCAGATCATGACATTAATCTCTACTCTGGCTACGTCCGCGGATATCGTATTCCACCCGTTCAAATCCTGGCCACTTCTTGATGTTCTGACTGGGAACTTATAGCATTGAACTAATGTATTTCACAGTGGGGGGGGGGGGGGGGGGGGGGGGTTACAATAAACTTTGAATTGATAAACTGGGGGAATTCCATAATTGTAAGCTTCGTAAAGCGAATATGCTGAGACGCCACCTAAATCATGCAATCTCCAACTGGCCCCTTTACCTACTGTGGAATACATTAAGGAATTGATATTAATTGATAAATATAATGTAAGTGTTATATTTTCAATGTTATAAAGTGTCCGGTAAAAACATCAAAGTTCCCAGGTTTTATTATGAGCTGATGAAGTATGATATCGATGGGTATAACCAGAGTAGAGATTCATGGTACCATCTAGGGGGATGCTGTCAGTGCAACCTGTCGAATCGAAACACTCCAAACGTAAATACCGTAGCTGCCATACAAGTATACGAGCTACTAAAAATAACAATTATTCTCGCACGATGGGAATCTTTGTTACAAGAGTGTGTCCGGTGATTCGCACAGCTGAACTAAAAGCTCATTGGAAATACTTATATTCATGGATCGAATCCATAAACAGCGAAATACATTAAAATATCGATACTTTAAAAAGGACACAATGAAGAGCGTACGACGGTTAACCACGGATGTGCAAGCCTTTTGTGGTGAAAATAACCGGTGTTCTTCACAAAAGGTAATTAAACTGATCAAATCAATTCAGTCAAACACTCCGGCAAACCATCCACTCATTCATTTAGACCAACAGCAGGCATATAAAAAGAGGAACAATATATTGTTTGCACGAACGTTATCCAAAAACCATGACAACACCGTACGATCACCATCAATTTAGAGTGGTGGGCGATTCGACAATAAGGCTTGGGTGAGGGTGTCGTCACTTCATTCCGAAGGGTCGATATACAATTATTTCAAAGACTGTATACTATCACATATGTAAGCACTCAGTGACGTCACGACAGTGGGGTTGAAGGATCGAGTCCCACCACCTATGTAGCCACATGCCCCTGTGGTGGATACCAGCATATATATTACATGTACATGTATATACCATAAGAGAGAAAAGGCTCACAAGTCCATTATTTGAAGTTTATAACTGGATAAATATTGGTTGGGGTTGTACCGAAATATTTGAACAAATACACGTATTCTTAGTCAAACTGCAACTAAGAGTTCAACCCCCTGGTATAATATAGAGTACAAGTAAATCTTACATTTTTTTATTTTAATACTTTTGTAGATTACAATTCATTCTGCATTAATCGGGGAGACTATAAACTGTCCATATTCATTTGGAAATTGACCAGATCAAATCAGAATGAGTTGTAACTAACAAAAGCCTTAAAGACATATTATGTACTTGTTCCAGTGCGTGAAACTGATCAGTTAGTATTCAGGCGCTATGCTAGTCCAAGTCTTCTTGTACTAAAACCAGCTAAGATATTGGGATGGCGATGCTGGCGTTTGTAAACATCGCCATCCCAATATCTTAGCTGGTTTTAGTACAAGAAGACTTGGATTAGCGCTATGCCAACTGGGGGAATGTACCATTCTACTAACATCGCCGGAAATCTGAAGCAAATCGACCGTATATACCACTCCATAGAAAACACCGTCTTAACTACTCTCAAATGTAAATATTTACTACTCGATTCCGGACGCATCTATCGGCGATAAACTAACGAAAACTATTTCGCCATGGAGAGTCACTGCATTTAATTAATATATAAGAATAACGGTGTGTGTTGTCAATTTAGATATAATATATTTGTAAACATAACTACTTTCATCAAGATTATTCTCCATTTATATTTGATCACCATACCGGAGTGTTTCACATCACTTTAATTAAATGAAAGTTTAAATTGCACTGAAGCTCAACTTGGAGAGGAGCTAATGTCAAATGTTACAGTTAATGGAGCGATAAGGAATGCGGAAGGTTAGAATGTCTATGTAATATTAGATGTCAACTGACACCGACCACGTTTTTTAAACACAATTCGGAAATTTTGTATGGCTCATATCTTGTGGTCACCCAAACTAGAGGTCAACCCGAAGATTCCTATGAAGTTTAGGATCAATTGCATGAAAACTGTTGGTTGCATAGGTCATGCCAAAGTATTTAGTGATGCAAAGAGTAAAATCCAAGATGGCTCCATCCCAGTGGCCATTTTTAAAAACACATTTTGGTCAAAAATAGATGGCTACCATTTAGAGGTCACCCCGAAGTTCCATATGAGGTTTGGTAATGATCGGATGAGGGATGTGGCCTGTAGGACATGCCAACATATTTAGTCATGCAAAGAGAAAATACAAGATCGCCGTTGGGCCATGTTTTTCCAACGAAATTCTGAAAAATATGATGGCTCCCATCTGGAGGTCACCCCGAAGATCCATATGAAGTTTGATGATGATCGGATGAGAGATGTGGACAAAGGATTTAGTCATGCAAAGAGTAAAATCCATGATGGCTGTCGGCGGCATTGTTTTTCATCGAAAATTGTTCAAATTTGATAGCTCCCATCTAGATGTGATCCTAAACATGCCTGTCAATTTTCAAAACTATTCTCCAAAAATGAGGTCTGCATGGTATTCCGATGGATTAAAATTTTAAATCCAAGATGGCTGCTGGTGTCCATGTTTTTAATGAATTTCGGAAAATAGGTTCATATGAAGTTTGGTGATGGATCGGATGAGAGATGTGACCTGTATATTGTGCGGTGGGAATATATGTAACACCACAGAATATTCAATTAACTTTTGATTGAATAGTAATTAATACGTAATCATCATATTGAAAGTGGCTCAATTCTGTTGGCCTTGGGATGTGAATCGATTTATAAATATGTCATAACCCGCTCGGGTATCTGTACAAGAAATACAGACCGCGGCGCTAAACGCGCCTTGGTCTATATTTGTTGCACAGATACCCAAGCGGTTTATAACCTAAAACTTGTTGGCGGGCCACGGATGACGGACGCCAATCCATAGCAATAGCTTAACTTTGTCAAGTTGAGATAAAAATGGTGACGAGTGGATGAGGGATGTAACCTGTAGGGCATGCTAAAGGATTTGGTCATACAAAGAGTAAAATCCAAGATGGCCACTGGGGCAATGTGTTGTAACATAATTCAAAAACAAGGTATGACGTCTGTAGGGTGTACCAAAGGATATATGTCTTACAAAGAGTAAAATGAGATGAATAAATGTGGGCTGCAGGGTGTGCCGATTGATTTAAATGTGAAATCCAAGATGGCTCCAGACGGCAATGTTTTAAAACAAATTTCGGAAAAAATTGAGGGCTTCCATCTAGAGGTCACCCAAAAAAACCATATGGAGTTTGGAAGATGGTGTGGCATGTAGGGTGTGCCACAGGATTTAGTCATGAAAAGAGTAAAATCCAAGATGGCCACTGGCAACCATGTTTTTCAACAAAATTCGAAAAATATCGTTGACTCCCATCTAGAGGTCACCCAAAGATCCTTATAATGTTTAGAGACGATCAGATGAGGGATGTGGCCTGTTGGGAATGCCATGTTTTTAAAAAGAATTTCTGAAATAATCAATGGCTCACTTCTAGAGGTCACTCCGAAAATCCCTATGAAGTTTGGTGGCGATCAGATGAGGGATGTAGTCTGCAGGATGTGCCAAATAATTCAGTCATGCAACGAGTAAAATACAAGATTGCTGCCGGCGGTCTGTACTGTAGGCCTGTTGGGTGAGCCAAAGGAAATAATTATTGTTGACGGGTGGCCCAACGGACGACAACCATGGTTGGGATAAAAATTGATAGCTCCCATTTAGTAGTCACCCAAAAGATCCAGATGAAGTTTGGTAATGATCGAATGAGGGATGTGGTCTTTAGGGTGGGCCAAAGGATTTAGTCATGCAAAGAGAAAAATCCAAGATGGCTGCCAGCAGCCATGTTTAGCCACGTTTTACATCGAAAATTGTCGACAGTTCCCATATAGTGGTGATCCTAAACATGCCTGCAAGTTTTCAATACAATTCTCCAATAAATTCAGGCTGCAGTGTGTGCCGATGGATTCTAATGTGAAATACAAGATGGCTCCACTGAGACAGGCATGTTCTTTTAAACAAATTTCGGGCATATTCCATGTAGAGGTCACCCCAAACTGAGAACTATATGAAGTTTTGACGAGTAATGTGGCATGTAGGTTGTGCCACAGGATTTTAGTCATGAAAAGAGTAAAATCCAAGATGACCGCTGGCAGCCATGATTTTATAGCGAATTTCAGAAAAAATGTTGGCTCCCATCTAGAGGTCACCCTGAATATGCATATACAGTTTAGTGATGATCGGACGAGGGACGTGGTCTGTAGGGTGTGCCAAAGGATTTAGTCAGACAAAGAGTAAAATACAAGACGACTGCCAGCAGCCATGTTTTTCATCGAAAATCGTCCTAACCATGCTTGTAAATTTACAAAACATTTCTTTGATATATGCAGGCTGCAGGCTGTGCCGATGGATTCAAATTTGAAATCAAGATGGCTTCTGGAAGCCATGTTTTTTAACGAATTTCAGAAATAATCAAGGGCTCCAATCAAGAGGTTAGCCCGAAGAAACCGTATGAAGTTTGGTGATGGTTGGATGAGGGATGTGGCCTGTTGGGTGTGCCGAGGATTTAGTCATGCAAAGAATAAAATCCAAGATGACTGCTGGAGGCCATATTTCTTAACAAATTTCAGAAATAATTGATGGCTCACATCAGAATAAAATCCAAGATGACTGCTGGAGGCCATATTTCTTAACAAATTTCAGAAATAATTGATGGCTCACATCAGATACCAACCCATGGCAATAGTTCAGACTTGACTTTGTCAAGTTGAGCTAAATATGTAAGACTTCCTTACATTCTGTGTATGTGAAGGCAGTGTTCAGACCAGCATAGCGAAATGACTGAACTATATCTTGCAGTTTGATATATTATTTAGATATGTAGTGTGGTTTCCACCACATTTATTATCGGATCGTTGTGTTCACAAGTTGAACCTATCAGCAAACAGCATGAATGCAAGAAAGGGGTTTGCGCTTGTCTGAGGAATATAGACTGATTTCTAAAATTACGACAATCAAGGTATGCATGTAGTGAAACCCGCCATTACCTTCAAAACACCTTCTGAGTATCGGACCTTACGATTTATAGGTCTTCAGAGTATTAGACCTTCAGACTTTTACCCCTTCTGAGTACTAATACTTCGAACTATTGTGCATTAGGAGTATCTAGCCTTCGGAATATCGGACTTCATAGTATTGGGCCTTCGGAATATCGGAGTATTGGTTCTTTGGAATAAAGGAAAGTAACCTAGATGATCGAGGGCTATATACTCTTAGATCTGAAATGTTTCCCTTTATGTGTGTGACTTCCTTTTTTGCAAGTCTCCAACGGCTTCAGGGGTGACGCTAGATTTAAATATTTTATCCACACGCCAAAATAAAGGGAATTATTCCAAGATAGAGATTTTTCTTTCAATATATTCAAATGTTCTTATATTACTGCCATTCAAAATTGAGAAAATAACCTTGTCTAAAATTTTAATATTTAATTATATTTAATGTAATACCACTAGTAATTGTTTAAATCAGGGAACTGTGGTGGTATAGACATATGAATGGATAACTCTAAATGCATACAACAAGTCTGATGAAGGTGAGAGGGTAAAATACCAATATTTACAGAGACTATTTATTATATGGCACCATATTTCTTTGAACACAATCAAATAGCAGACATATCACTGGACATATTGAAATAATAAATAAATAAATCTTTACATATGAAACATGCATGTTGAATTACAATGAATATTTAAAATGTGTACCTATTCCCTGAAATTTCTGTATAGATTCAGAGATATAAAATAATAATTTAGAGGCAAAGACACCAATCAACAATGCACAAATCTGAGCTAATAATCTCATACCCTCTGAACACAGTTCAGAAAACTGATGGTGCAGTCAGTGGAACATGACACACTCAATTTTGATGCCATTACAGTTAACTCCATAAGTGGCATCACCGTTCATGGAGTGATAAGTCATGACGTTTTGGACGTGAGCAAACTTAGGAGAGTTGGCATTACATCAATTTCTCAGCTTCCCAACATAATTTGGGTATCTGTCAATCAAGTTTCCCAGCAATAAATCTAACCACTCCGTATACACATTCCTGACCAACTAAGCTCATCTGGGTCAAGAATGTATTTTTCGTATGATTTTGGACCAAAAATAAATAGAATAAAAGATCGCTGAATAAAATGTTCCCCAACGAAGGTGGCAGGTTTGAAGGATATCTATGCCAAACATTGTTAAAATCGGTCAATATTTGTTCCAAGTTATTGTGCTAAAGAGCTGAAAATAAAGGAAAATGGCAAAAACTCCGCAAAAATGGGTCCAACCAAACTTAGAATTGCAGGTTCCAATGATGCTTAATAAGTGTTAAAGAAATTGACTGGAAAATGACACAATACAGGTTCAGACAAAAGATGTGTCCCAGGATGTACGATTCTATGTAAAAAAAATGGCAATAACTCAGCCAAAATAACTCCGACTGAACTCAAAATCACAGGTGCACAGTTCCCATGCTGGTTGACATCTGTGCCAAGTTTTTAAAAAGTTGTCTGGAATTTGACGGAATACAGGCTCAGACAAAGTTCCAGATGGACGAATGGACGAGGGTCATTACTATAGTCCCGCCACAGAGTGTCGGGGGACAAAAATATGAAGACCAATCATAGGCCTATCAGAAAGGTGAAGGGCTTAGCATCCATTGCAACTTGAGTTTATTGAGGACAATCATGACATATAGGCAAGTCACTCTCATGGAGGGTTTGCGCAATGTTGCATTGAATTTCTATCTAGCTGTGCCATGTCGAACATGACTGTCAATCAACGTACAACAAACCCCATGGCAATCACTTGTCTACATTACTTAATAAATATTTGACACATTCGGACACAGCTTTACTGTTCAGCTACATGTATATAATTGTTGTAGTCCAATGGTAGCTTTCTGTTCAGCTTTTCACCCGACAATTGATCAAATACCTACATGACAGTAGTTATCTTCCCAGAGGAGGATCCAGAAACACAAAAATAACTATGGTTAAATTTGATAATTTATCATATCGAAACTTCAGCCAACATGCTCGATTATCTGGTAGATAAACAGAAACTGAATGTAGGACATTACAGGAATTCTGTCACAATAACTGGCCGTACAGAATGACGTTCATTCAAGAACGTAATAGACTGGTTGTTTTAAGGTTTCTTTTGTTTGTACTATGGTGTATCGCTCATAACGGCAGCTATATGCGAAATTTTTATTTTAATTGAATTCATATAAAAAATATTGGGGTATCTCAATTTATTATCACAATCAATTGAGTTCAGAATCTAGCAACCACACACCTTGTATAGAACCCATAAAGTGTCGATACCAATTACAAATGTATGCGGCGATTGATCACTATCACAGGTTGAGATCGAAACACATCATTTGCATAATGCACGTCAATTTCGAATGGGATACATGATTACATGTAAAATCAAAATTACTAACGTTGCCTGCTTCAATTTTTGTGATTCCAGACGCTTTGTCGTGTGTTATCTAGACGCAAAAATCAGCGGACCGATTCGGTGTCGATCTCGAATCAGGAGACTGATATCAACATCGAATCGAATCTCGAATATTCGCAGATCCCTACCAATATCGCGATAAACATTGAAAAATTACCCAGGAGAAATTCAATAATTGTAAGCGACGCAAATCAAAATCGCTCATAAAGTCACTTAAATCGTGCAATTTTGAGTTGGGACCTTCACCTACAGTGAATTACATTATTAAGGAACAGGTAATAACTAATAAATGCATTGATGCATTATTTTTTCAACTTTATAAAGTTCCCTGTCAAAACTTCAGTTTTGAATTCACAATGATGATGATGATGATGGCCTACAACGATAATGTTGATGATGGTAATGATGATGACGATAATGATGATAATGATATTATTTATATAATGTGAATATGTTAGTTCTTCATTGAGTCATTAAAGCATTACGGCACTTCATGTATCATACAGTCAACAGAGCAGTCCAATAGAACTCCATATCTTGATACCCATTTCCGTCACCTAGAAATTAAAAACCACACTGAATCAACTGGAAGGAAAGTATGTGGTGAACAAGCCTGCAAATAGTGTGTCTGTCATTTGCAGAATGAGGTCCCCAGAGGGTGAATTTAGTGATGCTATCCCGCAGAGCGGGCTAGTATCACCTAATTCACTCTCAGGGGACCTCATTCTACTTAGGCCTCATCTTTTAGGAAGTATATATAGTCTCAAATTAACATTGTTTTAGTTACTTTTCCCTTCTTGGAAGTTTCTATATTCCCTAAAAAATATTCAGAAGATAAAATGCATTTATAATCGAGGTAACTAATGGATGAACATCACCAACTTCAGTGGGGAAATTCAAACTGATCCTAGTTCTCCCATAGCAGTTGAGGACAAAGCAAAATTAGGTTCCCAGAGGGTGATTTTGGTGATGCTAGCCCACCATGTGGGATAACCTTATTCTGCAAATGACAGACACACCATTTGCAGGTTTGGTGGGGAAACAAACTAAGATCATCAAAGATATGTAACCACACTCTCAAGCAATTACACAAGACAAATTGTACATGTGAGGAAGAAATTTTACTTTTATATCAGAGAGATTCCATGTCCAGGGATTGTGAGTGTGTGGGTGATTGGAACTCAAATGTCATATATCATGCGATTTTAAGTCTATAAGCAACATGTGCGTGTATAACTTTCTCCACTTGTAAAGATGGGATGTAATTCTATATTAAAAACATTGTTGATAAAATCTCCTTTAACCCTTTACCCAACAAACCGGACAAAACCGGCCAAATAAAGCTTCAACAGCCTAAAATATCTTCGGTCTGTCTCAATAGAACCATACAAATATGGATATCATTGGAACCGTCTCCTTGACAACATTGTGATAGTTACAGTTATGCCCTGTGCCAATGCATTCTCTTATATATGCGAGTCGACCATAGGTCGCCTCGCATATATAAGAGAATGCATTGGCCTAAAAAAAATCTTTTTTTAACACTTTTTACCATTTTTTCTTACATTCTTTAACAATTTTATAATTTTTAATGTGTTAAGCCAATGCATTCTCTTATATATGCGAGGCGACCTATGGTCGACTCGCATATATAAGAGAATGTATTGGCACAGGGCCCTTCTGTTGGGTAAAGGGTTAATAATTCTGTATCAACTTTTTTGATGAAAGTATTACATTGTGCCGTGCAAGTTAAAAGTTGTGTGTCCATATAATCAACAATTGTGGAGGCATACATTAAGGTAACATTATCCACATCTAGCCTCATCCACATGACACCCGAGAATATCTATGTATTTCACAGTTACCAAGGATACACACGCACAATCCCTGCACTCCGTAGAAATGTAGTATTAATTTCTTCAACTTTCCAAGTAATCTGATAGAATCACTCTTATAACTTTAAGCCATAACATTCTCAACATAAGCCTAACTAAATTTCCAATTGTGGAAAAATAGGCAATGGGATACTCAAAATGTTGAAATGAAACTTTTTGATGAAAGGCCCTCTGTATATATGAAGAGGCTGGAAGGCCAGATAGAGAATGAGTCATACAATAAGATTATATGCGTTTGTGTATCTCCACTGTCTTTACAAACAGAACACATAAGCAGCTGATGTGTAATAAAATTTATTTTACAAAATCTAAAAACATGATTAAGGGGATTGTTCCACTGAATAAAATGCCTAAATTTCACTATTCAAGTAAAAATCATCTAATAAAATTTATTTTAACACTGGCTTTGCTAACCTGTCAAAGTCCAAAATTGGAATTTTCTCCATCTCAGCTTCCTTTGAAGTTTTCTGATGCTTTGGTTGTGGAGATGGCGTGAACTTGGGAACATCTGGTAGTTCCATGTCTGTCAATTAAGAATAATATCATTTTGAAACACAGTTATGGAAGGGGTAAGAATATATATTTAGTTTTAAGAAAAATAGATTCTAATTCAAGAAAATTTAATTTTAAAAACAAAATTTTCTTTATTTTTCCGTTATTCACTGCTTACATGATGTGGGTTGTCTGAACTCTCTACCAAAGACATGGCTCATTTGAACCACCAAATTATGTCTAGGTAATGGAGCTGTCCACAGCTGTCAATCAACTAATTATTAGCAGATATATTCTACCAATCAGTGACTGAGCTGGTCGTTTTCTGCATTGAAAATTCTGATGTCATCATTGTTCACGCTCATCCTTGTTATAAATACTCATTATTCACCTATGAATGCCATCTTAATTATACATATAAAGGTATATAACAGGGGTGACAGAAAGACGGCCTGTATTGGCCATGTCACCCCTGCACATGCAAATTTTTATACATATATGTACCACAGATGCATTGTATAAATGTGCAAATAAACATTCAAACATTCACCCTAATCAGGATATCAGTGCATGCATTCAGTGTTAAATCGGCCATGTTCAAACAATATTTTTGTTGTCAAATTATAATATTCTGAACTTACGATTTTTTTACTGACGTTGGTAATTTATCCATGACAATAACAGTGTCGTTAATTTTGATGACATTAGTTAATTTGGATACATTTAAAGAAGAAAACAGGTTAAGTTTTTTTGAGTGTGTAAACCAACATAAGTACATGCTATAAAACCATTTAATTTATTTGAGCAGACGAGTGTCTCCTAGCAAAAGCTATACCCCGCCCCCTAAGACTGGCTGTGGAATCATCCATTGGAAGGATCTCAAAACATACAAACACCAGCCCTGTTAACTAGCAAAAAATTGCCCAGGCCAGTTATATGCTCTATACATACAAGTATAATTTCTGATCACTAATATTGGTTCTGGCTTTAATACAATGGCTGATTATCATTGTTATCTCAGTGGTCCGTGGCATTCAACAAGGAATTTGTTTCTGTCTGCAGTGCGAAACTAAGATAATGTCTGCAGAAATTTGTTTCAATTTTGCACAAAACATTGACAGGTTCTGAGATTTGCCTCGGCCAACAAATAGCAACAAAATTTCTTTTTGCCTAGGATTTGCCTCAGCTCAGCCAATAGCCGACCCTAATTAACCCTTTACCCAACAGAAGGGCCCTGTGCCAATGTATTCTCTTATATATGCGAGTCGACCATAGGTCGCCTCGCATATATAAGAGAATGCATTGGCTTAACACATTACAAATTATAAAATTGTTAAAGAATGTAAGAAAAAATGGTAAAAAGTGTTTTTTAGGCCAATGCATTCTCTTATATATGCGAGGCGACCTATGGTCGACTCGCATATATAAGAGAATGCATTGGCACAGGGTATAACTGTAACTATCACAATGTGGTCAAGGAGCCGGTTCCAATGATATCCATATTTGTATGGTTTTATTGAGACAGACCCAAGATATTTTAGGCTGTTGAAGCTTTATTTGGCCGGTTTTGGCCGGTTTGTTGGGTAAAGGGTTAACAGGACTGCAAACACAGAATATTTCCGACCAACCTCATTCTGAAATATGGCACCAATGGCAAGAATATACCTTCTGTCTAAAATTTACCATGCCAACCATCAAATATGCCAAGAAGAAAAGGGTATCCTTTATTATCTCCAAAGTGGTAATTTATATGACTTATTTCCTAGGCTTATAAGGTCTCTGTATGATCATTTAACATAGGTATGGATCAGGGCCCTGTACTATAAAACTTCTATACATGTAAATTATAAAACGGTGGAAATGAATGTCAGTGGTTTATACCCCTAGGTCGCTTCTATTAATATTGTGCGAAGATAAAGTATTACAAATAATAATCCCATCCTAAGAAAGCACATACGATGTGTAGCATTGCAGATTATAGAACTCAAAATGTAACCATCTTGTAAATTACATGTGTAGAAGTTTAATAGTATTGGCAGGCCTGTCATTATGAGATGAGCTATCAATGCCCCTGCCTAAACTTAAATTTGCGGGAATAGGTAAATGCCCTCCTCGCAACAATTGAAAGGGTGATAAATTTGTATCACTCAGTCAAACGCTGTTCTGCATGCTTCCATTCAAGTGTATGCAATTGTTGACAACTAACTGGATACAGACTATATTTAACTAGAGATGGGCTGTCCCAGGTAGTATACCCCCCACCCCCCCCCCCCCCCCCCCCCCCAAGTCGAAAAAGGGGGATAACTTCACAAAAATAAGTTGGACATACCTCATAATCACAGGTGCACAGGTTCCCGTGGTACTAAAAATCTGTGCCAAGTTTTAGAAAAAATTGACAAAAAAATGTAGGAATGTAAGCTCGGACAGGTATATCCCATAATTGAACATTTTCTAGTCGAAAAAGGGGGATAACTCCACACAAAAAAGTTGGACAGACCTCATAATCGCAGGTGCACAGGTTCCCATGGTACTAAAAATCTGTGCCAAGTTAACATGTGGAATCCATTTATATTCCAATTCAATAATAAAAAGAATCTTGTGTCAACACGGGAGCTCACGGCTCTGCAACAGACATTTACTGGGATAATAAGGAAAATTATCTGCAAACCTGGCACAGTACCTATTAAGGGATATAATAAAATCGCTCTCCTTGGGTCATTTTTAAGGTGGACCATTATGGACATATGGACATAGCCTCCAACCTAAGACTAACAAACCCAATAAACAATTAGCATCAGGAGGCTCAACATTTCAACCAATCAGCATTGAGTATACCCACCAACCAATCAGAACACAGCATGCCCAGTCAAAGGGTATATAAGCGAGACCCAAATCACAATTCATTCTACCACAAACTGTCTCTGAAGAAGTCTAATCCAGACGAAATTGATAAGACAATAGGGAAAACATAGTAACAGAGGGTTTTCCCCCTGGGAAAGTATAACTTTCCGATTCTGCTTACTAGATAAATGTTTAGGCTTCAGATAGCATCTGCCTTTAATATCGGATGCCTGACAATTTTATGTTGTGTTAACTCACCTTGATTGCTGATAGATAAGCCAGCCAAATTGCTGAGAATGTCATCTGATTGCTCATCCTGTATTATATCATTCAGTTCCTTCTCAAACTCGCTGTCATCATATCCAGCTATAGTAGAGTTGGCATCAGAAATGGTCTGATTTATGTCAGCATGCTCATCAAGAACCTAGACGAGAAAAAGAGATTTGTGTTTATAAGGGACATAAGGCATTCACTCACAGTAGGTAAATATACAAAAAATACAATATTTTCTAAATAAGTAAAATATATATCTCCTAGAAGTATCTTGCCAACTGAACTATATGGTATATCCTATTCTAAGTAGAAAGAGTTAACAGAACTCACTACCCTGCAGTTGTCGGAAACCACAAGAAGAGGCACATGTGCTAAGACTCCCTATTAATGGGGAAAATAATAAAACACTGGACTCAGACTACTGGCTGAAACGTATGAAATGTCCATACTGATATGAGAACACTCCTGGGCCAGTGTTGTGAAGACTTCTTTGTTCACCAAGAAGACCCTATCATGTGTGAAACCAATTTTGTGGACATTGTCCAAAGCCTAATACTGTGGATGTAGCGAGAGCTCGTCCTGATCCCAAGCTCCATCTGTCCATACTGGCGATGGGCTGTTATGAGAAGCAGAGTTCCGAGAATGCCACTGACTGAGTCGGGGAACAACGTCTTTTTCATGAGGATCATTGAGAAATCATTGGCTGCTGTTTCCTTGACCTGAAGGCAGCCAGGAACTGAGATCCCTACGCCATGGAGTGTGGAGGAGGCAAATATACGAGAAGCATGCTCGGTTATTGTGGCAACAGCCCCAAACCGAGCAGGGACAGAGGGACATGTAGGAAGCGAAATACAGAGGATAAGGCACACCAAGCCCCCAGCCATTCTTGCTCTTCTGGCTGACCCTGGTCAGGTCGATGGTTCAAGGTATCCCTTTTCAACTCAGGTGTTTTACTTAAAATGGGATATACCATATAGTTCAATGGGCAAGATATCTTAGATGGAGATATAAAAGTCTATAAAAACATCACAGAAAAACATGGAGATATTGTTTGCTATTGTATTCATTATTGATAGTTCTCCAATAACGACATTTCATGTGGTGAAACCATTGTTATGTAAACAAAACTATTAAAGTGAATTTGTCAACAAACATTGCCAAACGTGTAGCTAGTTAAAATATTTTAGAATGAATATTATTATGATTTTCAGAATATTTTTCAATGCTTAGACATTTTCCAATGTTTACTGTCAAGTTTTAATTAAACATTGGTATCTCAGTGAACTAATTGGACTTTTATCAGTAATTCCACTGTAACAGTAATGTTTACATAACAATGTTTTGATATGCGAAATCTTATTGTCTCATTATCAAAGAATTAATCAAATTAATGAAGTCAAATATACATAACAATGTTTTGATATGCGAAATCTTATTGTCTCATTATCAAAGAATTAATCAAATTAATTAAGTCAAATGTACAAAACAATATTATTGCCTAATCTGAAGTTTTCAGAGACCATGAAGCAACTTTTTTGCTCTGCATGCACAGATAATGGCAGGGGTGCAGAGGTTACACCACCCATGGCTACAATGTTAACAAGAGCTTGCACGAGCGGTGCTGGCATACCAGATCCAAACCAAATTTCATTCAGATCCAGACGGAGAGAAAAACAGCTTGATAGTGGGGGGTACAATTAACCCTTTACCCAACAAACCGGCCAAAACCGGCCAAATAAAGCTTCAACAGCCTAAAATATCTTCGGTCTGTCTCAATAGAACCATACAGATATGGATATCATTGGAACCGGCTCCTTGACCACATTGTGATAGTTACAGTTATGCCCTGTGCCAATGCATTCTCTTATATATGCGAGTCAACCATAGGTCGCCTCGCATATATAAGAGAATGCATTGGCCTAAAAAAATATTTTTTAAACACTTTTTACCATTTTTTCTTACATTCTTTAACAATTTTATAATTTTTAATGTGTTAAGCCAATGCATTCTCTTATATATGTGAGGCGACCTATGGTCGACTCGCATATATAAGAGAATGCATTGGCACAGGGCCGTTCTGTTGGGTAAAGGGTTAACCCTGATAGCTATTTACCTGATTCACATTGATTCAATTGTAGGGATGCACACCTTATAAATACAAGAACCAATCGCCCTACAACTGTTTCTTAAACTTATTACAGTAATGCCCTAAATAATCGACTCCTTAACCACAGCAGAATGATGGGTAACTTTTCAGGATTTAGTCGGAAATATGGCTTGTTGCCATTCATCGGAATGCTCTCAGTGAAAGCACAACTACATTTAGTCGGAATTCAGTCAGTGAGAGCTTTCCGATGAAAGCCATTCATCCGACTAAATCCTGAAAAATTACCCATAATTCTGCTGTGGTTAAGGAGTTGATTATTTAGGCCATTACTGTAGGTCCGTACAAATATAACTTTAGAGTGTTTCTCTGACTATCTTCGGATATATTATCTGAATATTTCTTCAAAGGAAGAATGGACCATAAAGTGAATATTGCTGAAATTATTAACCCATACCTCCTGTAAGTTGTCCAATGTGGATTCAACTCTATCCATATTAAGGTCCTTCTGTGTCTGCTTCAGGGCAGCAGTACTTGCCTCGTATGCTTTTAGAACCTGCCAAAATTAGTCAAAAGTATAAAACTTCTTACTTCTCTGATGACATACATGTACCAGTCCTCATATTGTGGATTAACCCTTTACCCAACAAAACGCCCCTGTGCCAATGCATTCTCTTATATATGCGAGTCGTCCATAGGTCGCCTCGCATATAAAAGACAATGCATTGGCCTAACACTTTTTACCATTTTTCTTACATTCTTTAACAATTTTGTAATTTTTTCTTACATTTTTTAACAATTTTTATAATATTTTTCTACATTCTTTGACAATATTATCATTTTTAATATGTTAAGCCAATGCATTCTCTTATATATGCGAGGCGACCTATGGTCGACTCGCATATATAAGAGAATGCATTGGCACAGGGCCGTTCTGTTGGGTAAAGGATTAATGAATCTTCCAGTAAGGATGCTAATAAGTGATATCATACTTGAATGGAAATATCAGTTTGGTAACTTTGGTTGCATGTACAACGAAGAAATTAAAGTAATGTGAAACACTCTATTGTGGACCCCAGTGAGGTATTTCAATAAATTTTGTATCAAAATTACCAACACACAATGCCATTCTTACATATAACTTAAAGACATATTATGTACTTTTTCAGGTGCATGGAACTTCCAAGTTTGTACTCGTGCGCTATGTCAACTGGAGGAATGTAGCATTCTATTAACATCGCCAAAATCTCAAACAAATCGACCGTACAACTGCATAGAAAACATCATCTGAACTACGCTCAATTGTAAATATTTAATTCTCGATTCAGGACGCATCTATCGGCGATAAACTAACGAAAAGGATTTCGCCATCGTGAGTCACTGCAATTAATTAATATATAAGAATGAAGGTGTGTGTGTCAATTTTGATATACTATTCATAAAATTAACTACTTTAATCAAGATTATTCTCCATTTCTATTTGATCACCCTAACAGAGTGTTCCACATCACTTTAAATAAATTCTCGTCTGTGTATTGGTGATTTTATTAGTTCAGATGTTGTGTTTTCAAAATTGCACAGCCAATGTTGTTGAATATTTTGACAGTAATAGTTTAAAGACATATTATGGACTTGTTCGGGTGCGTGAAACCGATAAGTTAGTACCCATGCACTTTGCCAACCTGGGGAATGTAGCATCCTACTAACATTGCTGAAAATTTCAAAGAAATCGACAATACCATTCCATAGAAATCATCATCTGAACCGCACTCATTTCTAAATATTTACATCTGGATTCGGGACGCAACTATCGGCGATAAAAAAACACAAATGATTTCGCAATTGAGAGTGATTGCATTTAATTAATATATCAGAATTACGGTGTGCATGTTGTAAATTTGGATTAATATTCCTAAAAATAACTACTTTGTGTAAGATTATTCTCCATTTCTATATGACCACTCTACCAGACTGTTTCATATCACTTTAATTATGCATTCTTCAGATGGGTGTAGTGGCTGAGTAGCAACATAATAGATTGATGTAATGAAATAAGCGCATTATCAAGTCTTGAAATAGTGTCTGACATTTGCAGAATAAGGTCCCCAGAGGGTGAATTTAGTTACGCTATCCCGCACAGTAGGCTAGCATCACCAAATTCACCCTCTGTCGACCTCATTCTGCTTATGCCTCTTCTTCTGGGAAGTATCCATAGTCTCAAATTAACATTATTTTAGTTACATTTTCCCTTCTGTTCAGTTTCTATATTGCAGAATATAAAATGTACTAATGAGGTGACTAATAGGTGAACATCACCAATTTCAAGTGGAGAACTTCAATCTGATCCTAGGTCTCCCATAGCAGTTGAGGCCTAAGCAGAAGTAAGTTTTAGTTGCAAATTGCCGATCAATTCGGCACAGGAGGTGTCCTTTTTATTCCTCTCAGCTAAATTGTTGGCTATTTTCGTATGCATAAAATTCGAATACAGTGTGACCTTTATGCAAATAAACGATTAAAAAATAGTCTTTTTATGGGAAAATGGTTTGGTGCATGCATATTTTATGCAAATATCCGAATTATGCATTTAAACGATATGCAATTTACTGAAATTGACTGTACTTATATATGGACCTCATATGCCATCCAGCATATCTTGCTAGTCTATTCCAAATATAGTAAAAAATAAAGAGTGGTTGTCTCACTTCTGTATGATAATTTACAAGAGCTGAAAAATTACAATGTCTTTGGCAGTTTTTTGCAAAGTATATAAATCCCGTAGATCGATATCTTGTGTATTATCAACTTAGTTTGTTGTCCTCGCAAACTGCGTAGACATAATTTGGAAGTTCAAATGAACCATGTCTGGAAACTCTTACGCATTATCAAGCACGATACAGTAATGCCCTAATTAATCAACTCCTTAACCACAGCAGAATTCAGGGACCAGCCGAGAGGGCGACGTGGGCGAAGAAGTCGCCCTATCGCCGTCCACTTCGCCTTATTTTTGCAGTCGGGCGAAGTTTAAGTCGCCCTCCAATTTTGAGAATTTTTTTTTTTTTTTTTTTTTTTTTATTTTTTTTTTAATTTTTCAATTTTGAGAAGTCGCCTAACAAAAATGGCTAAGTTACTAGCAAACACTGTCTGCAGTAGTATCTCAGTGGTGTCCGTTTGAAGTACCAACACCTCTAACATCAATCACAACGCACCACTCACATATGATCATTGGCACGCGGCGTATTATATGAAACACGTGGCTTCAATTTAAACACCCATTTTGAGCCCCAGTCATTCTTTATTAATACGTCGATAATACGTATTTTCTACTTTATAATGTTCATCAACAGTATAGCACGTGGTTTTAAACACGCATCGATTATATGAAACACGTGGCTTCAATTTAAACACCCATTTTGAGCCCCAGTCATTACGTCGATAAAACGTATTTTTCTACAATCTGTTTATCAACAATATAGCACGTGGTTTTAAAACACCCACGATGAGCCCCACGCATTCTTTATCACAGTGTCGTGACGACATGAAAACAAACGAGCATATTTCCCCCCGTTGGAACCTCCTAATCTCTTGCCACAATGTCTCATTGTCTGTATCTGCTTTGTGCACTTGCTTTGTTATTTTAGCGGATTAATGACGGTGAATTCTTTTGATAACTTTATGACTTCAGACAATAAATTGCCCTAATTAAACCACACCTTGCAATAAAAATTACAACTCACACCTCTCACAATGTGTCAATTCATCACTCCATCTATGGAGTTTGGTTAAAGAAATTTTAAAACAAATTCTTTGTGAAGCATATTAAAATTTCAAACGGGATTACTAACAGAGCGCAGTAAAAGTGTTCATGATTTCGTTTCGTTTCGGTTTGATAAATATTGTTGGCATTTTTTAAAACCCGAAAAATATGAAATAAAATCCTGTCATTCTCCGGAATTTCTCCCACAATTACGATATAAAATGCTGCTATCCTCTCACAATTATGTTTGGGTATTATTAATAGTTATTAGGGTCATGAAGTGAACATAATGACTCCATATTTCAACCATTGTTTCATAAGTTTAATTGACACATTTCATCTCTCCTATTTTCGTTCTATAGGCTATAGCGACTCCTGTCGTAGTAATGATCAATTTAAATTTTGTAGACTCACTTCGCCCTATAGAACGGCCACTTCGCCTTATTTTTATAGTAGGGCGAAGTCATTTCGCCCTGAAAATCGGGTCTAGGCTGGTCCCTGGCAGAATTATAGGTAATTTTTCAGGAAAATTACCCATAATTCTGCTGTAGTTCAGGGACCAGCCTAGACCCGATTTTCAGGGCGAAATGACTTCGCCCTACTATAAAAATAAGGCGAAGTGGCCGTTCTATAGGGCGAAGTGAGTCTACAAAATTTAAATTGATCAGTACTACGACAGGAGTCGCTATAGAACGAAAATAGGAGAGATGAAATATGTCAATTAAACTTATGAAACAATGGTTGAAATATGGAGTCATTATGTTCACTTCATGACCATAATAACTATTAATAATACCCAAACATAATTGTGAGAGGATAGCAGCATTTTATATCGTAATTGTGGGAGAATGACAGGATTTTATTTCATATTTTTCAGGTTTTTAAAAATGCCAACAATATTTATCAAACCGAAACGAAACGAAATCATGAACACTTTTACTGCGCTCTGTTAGTAATCCCGTTTGAAATTTTAATATGCTTCACAAAGAATTTGTTTTAAAATTTCTTTAACCAAACTCCATAGATGGAGTGATGAATTGACACATTGTGAGAGGTGTGAGTTGTCATTTTCATTGCAAGGTGTGGTAATCACGGTAATCTAAAAATAACAACAACCAGATTAACACTTGAGGCCTGACGATGTTTTCACAGCTGCCAGTAATCAGACTCCGTTGTCAACATGCTTCCAGATTGGAGCAATACAGGTGTTAATTGTTTTATAACACCCTGATACACCCTGATAGTGGAGTATTGTGTGCAATCACAGTTGACAGTTGTAAATTATCATAAATTATTTAGGACATTTTGCCGATTTTCGTCAGTGAACTTTGGAATTTTCAGGGCGACTTGAACTTCGCCCGACTGCAAAAATAAGGCGAAGCGGACGCGCTAGGGCGAAGAAGTCGCCCACGTCGCCCTCTCGGCTGGTCCCTGCTGTGGTTAAGGAGTCGATTAATTTGGGCATTACTGTATACTGACAAGATAAAAACCACTGAATCGATAAATATTTTGTAACCTTGTTATCTCCTCATAATGATAAATCGATAAGGAAAAATAAAAAAAATTAACTCTTTCATGACGGGATCTGTGCTGGTGCAGCATTAAAGTTCCTGTGCCAGTCCATTCTCTTATATATGCGAGTCTCCCATAAGGAGCCTTGCATATTTAAGAGAATGCACTGGCTTACAAGGTCAAGGCAAATATTGTTAGGCCAATGTATTCTCTTGTATAAGCGAGGCTCCTTATGGGAGACTCACATATATAAGAGAATGCATTGGCACAGGGATTTCGCAAAAATTCAGGAAATTCCATTCATGGAAGAGTTAAACCTACCATATCATTTGTGTATGTATCTTTTATTTTGTGAAGCAGTTCCGAGATATTGAGAGATGATTGCTGCTTTTTATCCAGACTTCTCTCAATCAGTTTCTTTTTCTTCATCAATTTGAGAGCCTGAAACAGAAGCATCACGTAATGTTAAATCGCAATATATTCTATAGACAATCATGTTGCCTCCCGCATACTAGTAGTACATTGACATAACTGCACATGCTTGTGAATGTGGGGATAGTTACTAGTATCACACGAGTTTGTTGTGGCACAATATTACAATGAGAACCGTCAGGCAGCATAACAAACAATTGTGATAAATTTCACCTCCTTCACACGACAGAGTGGACCTGTGTATATTACACACCAGCAGTCAATATTCTTTAGTATAAAACAATTGTTTCTGTTTGGCTTCCAGGCTAGTTAAAGGTACTCAATCCGATTCGATGGTCCCCATATCATCAGATTCCAACAACAACATTTTTTTAAATGCCACTTCAGTTATCAGAATTGAATAATTGCCCAAAAATAATGCAGTCAACTATAGTATAAAATTGCCCAAAACCTGTTGTTTATCAACAATTTGTTCAACGAAATTTTGCCGGTTTGTCAAATATCTGACACAAAAAAGCCACTTTATTTTAGAGTTATCCATCTTCATCTGCAATTTGGTATGAGACTGTCTTCTCGTCAACTTTTACTGGGCCACTAAATATTATTGGTGGTGAAAAATAATAGAATTTAAAAATTGATATCTGATCACTCTGAGATTTGATGGGTTGGTTCCCCGACTCAAATCAAATATTTTTTACCCCTGAAGCCATGGAAATAATAATTTGCGAGTGTTTATTCAGATTATGCATCTTTAATAATCTACTCATTACAGTACGAGTTTGAATTATTCTTGTAGTACTGGTTGGGTTTTCGGATATCAGGATTGCTCTAGTGCATTTAGGTAAAATTGCCTTCCAGGCCAGGCTGAAGAAAAGTAATCAACTGAAAGATAGCAGTAGGAGTGCAATAACTGTATTTCTTAAATGTGTCTATGATAGAACTGTTGTTGAGGAACATTTTTCAAGGGGTTTTCAAATTTGTGGTTTTGGCCACCATGAAAATATATATATGTTCTGTTCTCATATAACTAACAGATTTATTGACAAGGATGTATTTCCCTGTAGCTAATGTCTATTTTGAATGAAGTTTAAAGCAACAAATATTTTGACATTATTACATCAAAACAAGCCTACAATAAGCCTTGAAATAGTGTGTCTGTCATTTGCAGAATGAGGTTCCCAGAGGGTGAATTTAGTGAGGGTGAATTTAGTGATGCTACCCCGCATAGCGGGCTAGCATCACCAAATTCACCCTATGGGAACCTCATTCTGCTGAGGTGTAAGCAGAATGAGGTCCCCAGAGGGTGAATTTGGTGATGCTAGCCCGCTATGCGGGGTAGCATCACTAAATTCATCCTCTGGGGACCTCATTCTGCAAATGACAGACACACTAATTCAAGGCTTGAGCCTACAAGAACAATACCTCTCGCTTATCTCCTTTCTTTAGCACTTCCAAAGCTGATCGCTTCAACCTGCAAGAATATAGAAAGAACAAAATATCAAAGAATGAGAGAAACAAGGAGATCTAATAGAAATTAATAAGATCTTGGCAGTGAAATATGACATAACTGTGGAAGAATCAATTGGGTCATGCAAAAGGTCTGAATAAACAACATATGTTAGAGGCCAACAACTGTAGTTAGAGAAAGTAGCATTCTTCAGAGGCATTCATAAATATATTTTCAACAAATAAATCAGTTATAGATAATATATCCTGTCCGATTTAACACCCCTAAATTACTATTTCTTCTGCTTCTGGGGTGAAAAAACTATTTGATTTGAGATGAGAAACCAACCTTCCAAGCCCAGAGCTATTATTATTTGAAATCTATTTTTTATCTACACCTCAAATTGTTGTCAGCCTAGCAAAAATTCCATTAGAAATATGTACGGACATTCGTGGACACTGTAATGAGATTTGGGGAGTCGTGTTTAGCAGTGATCAGAAATTATTCTCAGAATAAAAGACGACAAAATTTATAGGTAGAAACAAAATTTACATTATCTTGTGATACACATGTAATTTGGGATGTGGTATACTTATTTCCTACTCAGTAATCATGTTTTATGCATGAACATAGACAAGTTATAATACCATGCTGAACACATGAGAAAGAAGATGTTTGTTTACCTTTTTTATGACACCTTTTTGGGATTTCCAGTTAGAACCAGGCATCCCCATATATAGTAGAACTTGAGGTGTAGAAATCAAACATTGTTCACCCCGAAGCCAAATTAGTAATTTGGAGGCTAAGGTAAGGCTAATGCTTAAGATATATCTCGGTATATGTGAAATGATTACATTCAATGGCAAAGATTTTCTTAAATTTACTTGCAGTTTAAGGTCGTTGAAAGCAGGATTGGCGTTGCCATTTGCCAATGTAAAAAAATATATATTTGGCTGTTTGGCAAAATCAAACTTCATTGGCAAACATTTTGGCAAGTGGGCTTTTAATTCTGTGATATGAACGATCTAGTTAGAATACATCTTCAAAGGTGGATTATCCAATACATGTGCATGAATTAAATAGACGGACAGAAATTACCAACCAGATCTCGAACAAGCATTCAAAAGTCGCTAACAGATTGACACAATTGACAAAACAGACATTCAAAGATGCATGGACAGTTTATGACCTGTTGTTAAAATATGTCAGTCAGAAAAAGCAATGTTTTGTAAAGATTTCTTGAGGATGGGATAAGTCTCTCAAGAAAGATTACCAGTACTTCACGAAACAGCAAAAAATTATTATAAAACTGTTTTTACATTTAATTCTCTTTGTCTGTTTGGGTCATGCACACAGCCATTGTAAAAATCCATATTAAAGATGGCATTGTATTCCATGTATTAAAGATGGTCGGTGTTTTATGACAAGCGAGTATAAGACAATAGGTTAATCAGCCAAATGTGATTGATTATTTTTTGCTCCGTCAGCAACAACATTACAGTCGAAATAGTATGTACGCTTTAATGACAGATACTTCCATTAAATTTCATAACTGTGTAGCAATGTCGAAAGCATTTATTTTTTGTATATATGCAGATACATTTTATTTTCAGGCATAAAGTTGGGCATCATATAATACAGATGAAAATTTTAGAATTTGTCCCCAGTTAGACCCTCATTTCAATTTGGCAATTACTTTTGGATGAGAAAATTTTAGTCCAGCACCAACTCCGGTTGACATTTCATGTAACAAACAAACAGTCGAAGTTACTACTAAACTGAGTAAAATTTAAACTGATAAATTTATCAAATTAGTGCTGTCACAATTAATAAGCAAGATACGGATGCAACATTGGCTAGTGTACCCGTATATTAGACTCACTGTTCAATTTTTTCTGTAAGACTCTCTATTTCACTCTCAAGTAGAAGCTCTACATTTTTAATCCTAGAAAAGAAAAGTGCTGAAAAGTAATTGATTAAAGTGAGGTTAAACACTCCAGTTAGGTAATCTAATAGAAATGGAGAATAATCTTGCTCAAAGTAGTTATTTTTATGAACATTAATCCAAATTTACAAAACACGCCATCAGTATTATATATTTATTAAATGCAATGAGTATCGATGGCGAAATCATTTGCGTTAGTTTATCGCCGATTGTTGCGTCCCAAATCTAGATGTAAATATTTACAATTGAGCGTAGTTTAGACGGTGTTTTCTATGGAGTTGTATGGTTGATTTCTTTCGATATTTTGGGCAATGTTAGTAGAATACTACATTCCCCCAGTTGGCATAGCGTCTGAGTACTAATTTATCAGTTTCATGCACCCGAACAAGTCCATAATATGTATTTATAGTCCATATACATAATATGTATTTAAGAACTTATCTCCAAAAATGTGGATTCTAAATGAATAATTCATTGTGCAAACACCAAGAGAACATCCTATAGGTGAAAAAAAAATAATAATACATAGAGAGGCTTGACAAATTCAACTTACAAACAGTGTTGCATATTTAACAGTTAATTCACAGGATAGCAGTGTGATAAGATAATTATTTCTACATGCATTTTCACAGGATTCCGAAATTTTCAGCCAAAGATGGTTGATCAGTTTTACAGATTTAATCTTTATAAATAATATACATTGGCTGATTTGTGACTGAGTGGTCAATTGGTTTGGATACAGTTTGGTTTGTAGATTGTTTGATTTGGGCAGATTTATTATAGTTGAGATCACCCCACTTTTTATTATACGCCAGACTGCGGGTGTTTTCCTTGTGCCATATTCCAATTGCACAGGATCCCATTAATTTTTAGCAGAATTTTACAAATGTCAGTCATTTTATTTTGATATTTTCAACAAATTTCACATTTGCCAAATATGAAAATTCATAGGTATGACTTTAGAAGGCAACCAAAGTAAGATAAATTCAGTCCCCAGAATATGGACACAGATGCCATTAACCCTTTACCCAACAGAAGGGCCCTGTGCCAATGCATTCTCTTATATATGCGAGTCGACCATAGGTCGCCTCGCATATATAAGAGAATGCATTGACTTAACACATATTAAAAATGATAAAATTGTCAAAGAATGTAGAAAAATATTATAAAAATTGTTAAAAAATGTAAGAAAAAATTATAAAATTGTTAAAGAATGTAGGCCAATATGAAAACAGGTTTCGTTAACCCTTTACCCAACAAACCGGCCAAAACCGGCCAAATAAAGCTTCAACAGCCTAAAATATCTTCGGTCTGTCTCAATAGAACCATACAAATATGGATATCATTGGAACCGGCTCCTTGACCACGTTGTGATAGTTACAGTTATGCCCTGTGCCAATGCATTCTCTTATATATGCGAGTCGACCATAGGTCGCCTCGCATATATAAGAGTATGCATTGGCCTAAAAAAAATCTTTTTTT
The DNA here is from genome assembly GCA_032622095.1 of Siphonodentalium dalli. Lineage (NCBI taxonomy): Eukaryota > Metazoa > Mollusca > Scaphopoda > Gadilida > Siphonodentaliidae > Siphonodentalium > Siphonodentalium dalli. The sequence goes on from CP136062.1 coordinate 199,762,150, forward strand.
AACACTTTTTACCATTTTTTCTTACATTATTTAACAATTTTATAATTTTTAATGTGTTAAGCCAATGCATTCTCTTATATATGCGAGGCGACCTATGGTCGAATCGCATATATAAGAGAATGCATTGGCACAGGGCCCTTCTGTTGGGTAAAGGGTTAAATTTAATGCCTGCAATGTTTGTTTTTTCTCCTATATAGTCCCATATATTCCTTATTATTACACATGTACCTAAACATGATTCTGGATCATGTGCCTTTCTAAGGCAGGATTATGAATTCCAGGGGGGTGGTTTTGTACTTACTAACCTCATTATATTGATATCGATCTCTGTTACAGGTACTGCCTTGTTCTCTCCTTTTTTTGCAAATTTCACAACCTATTAAGCATAAATATTACTAGAAATAAGTATGATACAAGACTTGTTTATGAACATTCATAGTTATGATTTTGGAAGCCAACTAAAGTAACATAATTGTATCCCCAGAATATAGGCAAGAAATAAGTACATGTAAGATACACCTTAAAGATGGTCTATCTCTTTGTAAACTTGTGCTATATAGTTATCGGGGTATAAAATATTAGATATGAATCGAAGACTCCTGTCCGGAAATGCTTCTATCGATAAATATACTGATTATATTTTGAATATTTTCTGGTCTAAAAAGGTGTGGTTATTTAGCTAACGAACAATAGTGGTTACTGTCAACAGAGCCCAGAAATTTTATTGTGTAATAATTGTCACAAATAAATGTTAATTAGACTCATTATCGTTTATAACTATGGAATAAAACAATACAAACAATCAATCTGGGACATCTGACAAATGGAACGTACCGGGTAGCTATGGGAACACCCTAATAATCTCTATCGGTATATGGTAACACCTGAATGATCTGTTCTAAAAATAGAACAATAAAGTGTCCCAATTAATTATCTCATTTCATAATAAAATATTCTAATTAAAATCAATATTAATTGATAGAAGCGTTTCCGGACATGGGTCTTCAATTCATATTTATTATTTTATACCCACGCAACTATTTCAAATCTGTTATTTAAAGCGATAATCTATCTTTAAGGTGTATCCTACTTATTTCTTGCAACTATCAGAACAGGATTGTATGGCTGTACATATACTTATTCAGCATAAAAATATCATCATTATATTAGATGTCAAACCAATGGAAGACAACTGGTAACTGATTAAAGATGATGTATCTCTTCCTTGAACTTTCTATAGTGATTCTTAAAGGCACGGGTGGCGTTCGTTGCAGAAATATTCATATTTGTTCAAATCACCATCAACAGAAGGAATATTAAAATATATATAGTTTTGTTCATATGCCAAACATAATCAGCGCGTAAATAGTATATTGTCGCCATGACGTACGATGGTGTACGTAAACAAGAGCCTGCTCGTGTTACAGAAGTTTTGCTTCTGTTTACATAACACATTGCAATTCTATTGGTTAATCACAAATAAATGATATAAATGCTCTTTATTATTTCCATATCAGGAAAACAGTAACAAATAACGATCTTTATGTTTACCATATCCGGATCTAAACAAAAGCCAGGTTCTGTAACGTTTTTTTGCTTTTGTTTACATAACAAAGGAAAAACATTTGACAATAACATACTGTTTTTTGCCATATTTCTGATTGGTATAAGAACAAAGTCTGTCTATATTTTACTATTATTTCTGTTTATGGTGGTTATTGACGGAGGTAAATATATTAGCAGCATACCCACCGCCAACGCCCGCCATATATTTAGGTATAACATTAAAATTTTGAGTTGCAAATTTTGAGAACAGTCAGCAGCAGCTTCAGTCAATAGGAAATAATTTGTTCCATGAACTGGGACAGGACATTCTCACACTGGTCATCCTATAATCCCCGCTGCGGGCGTCAGTAAACTGCACATCGGGCTATAACAATTAGAGTTTTCCACACCAGGGCTACTGTAGTCTAATTAGTTAAAAGTAGTCAATTTAGCAGTTATACCGACGAATGGAAGACGTATATGATAGGCAATGCCTATTTATGCTGTGGCAGGAGTTCAGAGAAAATTAAGATATCAGTTCTCGAGAAAAACACACAATCTTAGTCGAGCACATTCGGAATTTCGTGGTAAATTTAATATTCATTCAGCAAAACTTTCACTGCAGACACTTCTTGAGAATTTGTTTTTAAAACATGGATCATTCTATACAGGACACTCTACCCGTGACGTGCTTTGATAATAAAAACCCCAAATCCGTATCCAGTAACTCGAATAAAGGCATCTTTCCAAACATGTGGGCAGGAGTAAACTCCGACGTGGGCAAAAAAATTGCCCGCGTCGGGTTTACCCCGACACTGTAGATTGTCACATGCAATTGTCAATATTTTACAACTTAAATGCAGCAAATTCCACTGTGATTGTAGATTTAGTTTCCTAAACTATCTATATCAATGGAACGTTGACAAAGTTGTCCAAATATATCACCACGATTTATCTTGAAGCTGAAAACACACAAAATTGAAACATGGAAGCTTAATATTCTCACACTTCATCGCGCATTTCGTCACTTTATTGAGCTTTATTCGTTGAACTGATAACATTTAGTTGAAGCTGGGTTTATCACGCACCTCGTGGGTCCGGAGTTGTGTCCAAAGAAAAACAATTAAATAAAATATCCCTCAACACAAACCTACCTGTACTCTTCACTCGTGCCCGCAACAGGGTTTACTCAATTTTGCCCGCAGCCGGTATTATAGGATGATCAGCGTGATTCTATATTAAGAACATTTTGGACTGAAGATATATCTTTTAAAATAGGTGTAATACATGTACCTTATATTTATCATGAGTTTTGTGGTAATGGCTTTGCAACATGACATCAGAAAGAGGTTCATAATAGTTTTTATTGTTGTTGGGAATGTCATTGGGAAGAGAGAGCATCTTTAAAAAGCAAACTTAATATATATTACAATATACAGTAATGCTCTAATTAATCGACCTCTTAACCACAGCAGAATTATGGGTAACTTTTCAGGATTTAGTCGGAAATATGGCTTGTTGCCATTCATCGGAAAGCTCTTGGGGAGAGCTTTCCGATGAATGGCAACAAGCCATATTTCCGGCTAAATCCTGAAAAGTTACCCATAATTCTGCTGTGGTTAAGAGGTCGATTAATTAGAGCATTACTGTACCAGGTACAATAGCAGATATTAATGTGAAGAATTCAATATATATGGACAACAAATTATGGTAGATGCCATGTAGGCTTTATATAATCACAGCACAATTAATCTCTATAAGTTTTTCCATGTCCTTTAGTTAACTCCTGTAAACAAATAAGTGTTCTGTTTATATGACATATGCCATAAATGTGTTATTAGCCTGGTTGATAATTAGCCACATGTACTTGTCAGGTGTGTTGCTATGGCATTGCACTTGGTTGGAAAGTTCACATGACTTTCGACGCCAAACCTACACATTTATAGATATCTGCCCAATGTGTAGCATAGGGAGTAATCAACAATCGGGTGGTGAGGATGAGCTGTCAACATTGCAACCGGCTAACGCTTAATTTGCTTCAATAAAAATAAGATCTTTTTCAGTGCAGGCTGATCCCATTCTCCCACTGCCTGCATGGTGTTGGTCGTTCATTCGAAAATCTTACATTCGTACATAAGGTACATGTATGCATATATTATATCGAAAATATTCCACATAAAACTGCATTGTGAGAATTAGATTACCATCATCCTCCATATCGATCAAATCATCAATTGAACCAGCCATTTTCAATACAGTTGAAACTGAGAATACAGAATGAATGTAAATCATTATTATGTTAATCTTTTCCTCATTTATTAGAAGATTGGATTATTCCTCTACAAGTTCTATATGCTACAAATTGGACACAGAATTTCTAAATGGAGTGAAGGTGTATGAATAGCTGAAATGGTCACATGTGTGAGTCAGGTGATATTGATTGGAAAATGGCAAAACACGTTACAAGTTACACATACAGTAATGTCCTAAGTAATCAACTCCTTAAAAGCAGCAGAATTATGGGTAACTTTTCAGGATTTAGTCGGAAATATGGCTTGTTGCCGAGAGCTTTCCGATGAATGGCAACAAGCCATATTTACGACTAAATCCTGAAAAGTTACCCATAATTCTGCTGCGTTTAAGGAGTTGATTACTTAGGGCATTACTGTATGTGTGGCTCAACTTGGCTATTATTAGCCAGCTTACCTTCTCGTTGTCATTATCATATGCCGTTACTATCTTCTCCCTTGATTCCAACTCACAGAGAATTACACTTAACTCCCGTTCATCACCACAAATATCCTTATATTTTTCGAGAAGTAATGAGTATTTCTCTATAGAATCACTAACGTCACACATCAAGTCCTTATAGTGAGCCTCTAAGAAGCATGTACATTTGTCCTGAAAAATTAAACACAATGAAGGCTGAAGAAAAATTCAAATGACACTGCATTACTAAATTTGACAAAGACAAGTGTTAGAAGGCCTGCCAATAAAAGTGGGGCCAAAGAGAAAAATGTTTTTACTCCAGCAGAAATATCAGAACTGAAAATACTAAAGATTTAATGTCACAGATTTTTTATACATTTATAAATAACTGTAAATCATCACAGGTCCCCACCACAAAAATTGCCCTCAGTAATACTTAACCCTTTACCCAACAGAACGGCCCTGTGCCAATGCATTCTCTTATATATGCGAGTCGACCATAGGTTGCCTCGCATATATAAGAGAATGCATTGGCTTAACATATTAAAAATTATAAAATTGTTAAAGAATGTAAGAAAAAATGGTAAAAAGTGTTAAAAAAAGATTTTTTTTAGGCCAATGCATTCCCTTATATATGCGAGGCGACCTATGGTCGACTCGCATATATAAGAGAATGCATTGGCACAGGGCATAACTGTAACTACCACAATGTGGTCAAGGAGCCGGTTCCAATGATATCCATATTTGTATGGTTTTATTGAGACAGACCCAATATATTTTAGGCTGTTGAAGCTTTATTTGGCCGGTTTTGGCCGGTTTGTTGGGTAAAGGGTTAATCCTATAGACTATGTATTACTACTAAATCCTATAGATTAATTATTACTGTGGGTGGGGTCAATTTTTGTGCTGGGTACCTGTGTAAATCATTGCTGAATTATAAGCATTGTTTAATTTCAAAGGGAGATAATTCAGATTCCTATTTTATAGTAATAACAAGAGCATGCCGTCGGGGCGTGGCATAATACCCGTTTCTGGAGTAGAGTGGGGCAAGGTTTAATTAATTTGTTTGAATCCTTTGACTTAAGATGAAATAAAAACAAAAATAAAACACAATAATCTGGAAACCACATATCAGGTAAAATCAAAAAAGGGGCATAACCATATTCGAACTTGATCTGTATTTTGGGGTGGTAAACTAATATACATAATTTGGTTCAGTTCACTTGATTCAATCTAAACTTATCATCCGGAAACTGCAAATCAGGTAAAATCTAAGTCGAAAAAGGGACATAACTCAGTCAAAATAATGCGGATGAAACCCATATTCCAACTTGATCTGTATTTTGGGGGTGGTAAACTAACATACCAAATTTGGTTCAGTACACTTGATTCAATCTAAAGTTATCATCCGGAAACCAAAAGCAGACGGATGACAGATGGACCCATTTACATGTACATAATACGACCGTTTTTTTCAAACGGGCATATAATAATAAGCAGAAAGTTGAAAATTGATAATTAATTTCTGTCACTTAGTTACATCTTTTCAAGAGTATCTAGAGTGTGCATGAATGTCGAACATCTGCATAGTGTAGCAGAATAGAGAATTTATTTCTGTTAGTGGGCATCTATTTGGCAAGCGTTCTTTAAATACCGACCTAGTTTAATCATCAGAATGTGACCAAAGTGAACAATGACTAGGTTTAATTTGTGGTATGAACTTTAAGAGTCCCTTTAGTTCCTAGAAACGTGCATGTCGGTGGAGGCAAAGGTCATCACATCATCAAACTATGATCCCACAATTTGAATATAGCCAACAGTATCAAGATGATTTATGGGGTTAAGGGGTTTATTGTCGTCACAGCAATAGGTCATATCATGTCAGTTTTATGGGTAAAGGAAAGAACAATGCAGAGGATTAATTTCATATAGAAATCACACCACAGCACATAGAAACCACCGGCCCCCAGAAACAACTACCAATTGCCAAACTTGGCCAGTTACATGAATCTGGTTACCTTCTAGCTTCTATGAGCAAAGATTACAATTCTGCAGTTATTGGTGTAACAGCAAGCTTTACCATCACTGGATGGTTATGTTGACCTAATGCACCTTAACAACTGCAGCCCTCAAAATTAGGAACAAGAGCATCGTTACAGAATGGCAAAATGATATTTTTAAAAATATAATATATATTTCCTTAAAGAAAGCCTGAACACTGAACTATATGGATAGATGTCCTGCGTTTGTAAATCCATAGTAGAAAAGGGGTTAACTTTTTTGTGGTCGCCTACGGTACCTCGCGGTCTTTAGTGGCTTGCTCGTATTAGTCACGCATGCGCAGTCCCAATATAACTGACTGAATACGCCAGTTTATTTTCAACTCAATCAGGAGATTGGCGAGTTGCGGGGTTGGGAATGGCACCGCCATGGGAGGGCCCTATGATAGTTCAGTGTTCAGGCTTTCTTTAAGGAAATATATATTATATTTTTTTAAATATCATATTTCCGCTAAAGGAAGCCGTTCACACTGAACTATATGGATTAGAATGCAAGCCCAGGAGGAGGCACGAGCAATAAAGTTAATAGCCAAATTTTGGAGGGAATGCACTCTTCTAAAACAGATTGTACCTAAATATGAACTCTTTAATGAATCTGTTATGATTAGGTACGTGAAATAACTCATATAATTAGAGTGCTATATTGCCCAAACATGTACCTCCCCCCCTTGTTTTTGGAAGCAACATCCCAGGTGGTGCCATTCAATTCGGAATTGCGAGCGAACCGAGCAATTCTCTGTTCTTCATCCGTCAGTTCTAAGAATCCAGCCGATTTGAGATTCGAGGAGACTAACTCCCTCTCCGCCTTAGCGACATAACGACCTGCACTGGAGGAGGCCCACTCCAAAGATGGCAAGACAACCAACATTAAGAGTTTAACTAACTGCTGTTCACCAATGAAAACGGCAGATAACCTGATGCCCAATGTATGGCACAGGTATCAAATGGAGAGCCCATTAGCCCAAATGGGTTATACAACTATAAGCGAGTCAAGCCATCGGATCAGAGGGAGCCCCCCACCATCGCATGCTGCAGGTGGTCATGCCCAAGCTAATATCCTGACCAAGCTGGAGGGTGGGGAGAGGTCATTTTTCTCCGATCCCTTCACGGAGGAGTGGCAGGCAAGGCCGTGTCGTTAATTCGATCGTGACCAGGGGGACTCGGCGCTTTACCTCATGGGTACGTCCCCTGCCCTACGCTTAAGCTGCCTAAGGCCATCCAGCCGGTGTCGATACGTACGCACTCGATTTTTGGCAGCTTTAGCGCCCAGAACCGCTAGCGTCTGGTGGGGGCCAAATGGCCTGGAGGTCCCAAGTACCCCTGCAGCTCCACCAGACGTATCCCCACGAATTGGTTGAACCGTCGATACGTAACCGGAGGAGCGTGAACTGGTCCTGCCCTTAGAACAGTTATCACACGTTCACATGTCCCTGAGGTACCTATGTATCACAATATACACATTGCGTATATATATATATAAAATGATATAATATATATATCCGGGGGATATACATATTAAGTTTTCCTCATGAGACCATGTCAGAAGGCCCTTCCAAAGCTGCGCCCATCAATCTAATGGGCGGAGCCAGATCACAGCTCCCTGTCATGATCCAACGTATCACTAAATATAGATACACAACCCCACAGAGAACATGTCTCATGTCGCTGAGGTACCTATGTATCACCGTTTCACAAGATATCATTGCAGAAACCCGGTGACACAAATCTTTCGCATATATAGATATATAAAATGATATAATAGATATATCATGGTGATATATAAGTCATCATGAGATCATGTCAGAAGACCCTACTAAAGCTGTGCCCAACAATCCAATGGTCGGAGCCAGAGCAGAGATCCCTGGCACAATCCAATGTATCATTAAAGATATATATATAGCCCCTCAGAGAACATGGCCGAACACCGCAGGTGACCAGAGCATCCGATGAGAAAGCAAACCGCTACTCTCAGGTGCCAAAACAATAGTGTCGGTACGAGTATTAATTTTGGAGAAATTTCCCAACGAGCACCATCCTTTGGAATGGAGACAGACAGCAAAATGTGCAATCACAAGTAAATCCACACACATTACTATTATTAGGCCATCACGACCACTAGGCACCTGAGAGCAGTCCGCGTTCCCAGCGGAATACCCACCGCGATCCGATTCTAAGAAATGAAGGTGCGCCTTCTACAACCGAAATCAGTTCAAATGATGTAAAATGTAGTCAGATGATGAACACAGGTAAATTTTCACGGTCACCATACGGAATATTCAGGTCTGAGCCTCTGCCCCCCCAAACATGCAGCAGAACGACCTAGGTGTGTGATAGGTCAGTTAGTGTGAAGCATGCAGCAAACTAGGGGAAGACCCGCTCTAAAAATGGCTCCCCTAGGAAGGAAACGAATGAAATTATCATCCTCCTAGTAAAGGAAACACATCCCTTTATAATGTTGTTTTATTTTAATTTGAAGAGCCAAGATAGAGAGGAACTCCCCCGACCTAAGTGGTCCCGCTTATGGCATGTTTAAGGAAGAGAGGACAGCATAGACCGAAATGCGCAGTTGGCAGCATGGCTTCAGGCCCTTATGATCGGGCATCTGTGCCATGGGGATGGGATGCCACTCGAACGGGGTGGTCCCCTGCCTGCGTCTTAGGAAAGGTCGGTAATGCTGGTCAATGAGCTTCCTCGATAGCTTAGCTGGACAGCGCAAACGTCTTTGCCTGTTTTATTGTCTATGTGCCAGATAATCAAATTGATATGGGCAATAGAAGTATGAAGAGCCATGCTGATGGCCTCTTGTCGGAAAGACTATTGGCAGTGGTCGTGGGACACATGGCAATATAAATGCTTTCCATGTAAATATGCTTCATTCGTGTGTGAAGCATATTCGCCATATCAACGGTATGAAAGGTCGGGACACGTATATATTTTAAAATTCATTGAGACTCCAACTAGTCCATGAATACCTTCAAAACACCTACCATGCCCTTTATGAACAATGCATGCTGTATTGGATGTACAGCCTGTTCTTGTACCAAGCTCACATTTGATATGATTACTTGCCATAAATAATGTCTCCCCCCCACCTTCCTTGTCTTGGAATACCACTGCTATTATATCGTTATTCATTGGGGAACGTCATCCAGGCACGGTCGCCAGTTATTTCCAGTGGGCCAGTTACATGTACCTGGATGGGTCAAGTCACCACGACTCTAAATACCTGTCAGGCTGGAATCATTCTCATAATTGAATCAAGAAGGGGAAAGGTTGTTCAAACCAAAGTATCTTCAGATATATTTGTATATAGTGAAACCATGATTAAACAGCGTCGATAAGAGTGACCTATTAAACAGAGTGACGATAAGCTTCTTGCCTTACTCTAGAGAATGCAAACCGGAGCACCCATGATTTGTAATTTTGTGTCCCAATTAGAGCCATATCCAGAATCGTAGTAACCCAGCCCCCCCCCCCCCCCCCCCCCCCCCCCCCCCCCCCCGCTTCTTTTCGGTAAACCTACACAGGAAGGAAAGCAATTATGTTTGTATTCCGGAAGGAGACACCATTTAGTCGAGAAACAACCCAGCAATTTTGAAAAGATGGGTTAATTTTGGATACAATTCAGAATAATAACGAAAATCTGGAATTGAGACAATAGTGAAACTGTCATCACGATTAATTTTAGTGTCATGCTTGCAATCATTAAATGCTAGCAGTTCAAAATTTGACAGTGAAGTTGAAGCACTGTACGAGAATCGAATCATGTACTCAACAGAATTCTGACTCCTGTCAGATGTCAATCCCTGTCTGAAATTAATGACACTTACCGAATCTTAGTACGACAACAGTCATTATTTTTCTGATATTGATAAACTGTAGTCTGATAACTTCAAGCGTCGACCAACACATCGAAATCATAGGAGACATGTGTGACAGTATTAAAACAGAAAACTCAAAGTATTTTGTGAAAGCATGTTGTTTTGATGAGATCTAGTGACTCCAGTAGTGTTCTGTAACATGCACACACCTCGGTGTGTACATGGGTCAGCCATCAAGTTTTTATTGTCCACACCCGATCGCACAGCGTAGTGCACCCACGACAACATACCTGAACAAGTGTTGTAATGGGGAAAGTCGGCATTTGCATTCGGATTTTATTCAGTAATCTCGAATGGGACTTGTTATAGCACTTGTCCAATATCAATCTCTGTCGATTTATTAAAGTAATAATGACACTACTGTTTTGACATTGATAAACCCAGATGTAAATTGTAATCAACTTTTAAGTTCAAATGTGACCAACACATCTGTATCAGTTGTATTGAACCATAAAACAACAAAGTATTATAAGAAAGAATGTTGTTCACAACATTATGATAGATAGCGTCAGTAGCGATGGTAATTATTGCTAAATAAATGTCCACGCGTAAATAAATTCCCACGAAATTAGGATACTTCCGGTAGCGAATCACGTGGCATTTATATCTGACAAATTATATCATACCTTATAGGTTCTATAATAATTACATAGATGCATTGCTCACAATAATCTATGCGCCTCGTAAGGCCTTGAAATGGCGGCTGATTATGGCGAAATGTCGATTTTCATATTCAAATTTTTTTTAAGTCCGCCGCCTTTTCGAAAACCCGGACAATTTGTATGTTTGAAGCGAAACGGTCCGTGAATTCGAAACAATAATTCTAAAAACTAACGCGTAGGCGACCAGTAATTATTGTATCGATAAATTGAATTTGTTGTCTAGTTGTTAAACGACAAATTCGGAAAAATACTCCCTTCTCGTTCGGTTCGTAGCAGAAAATAAACTGGCGTATTCAGTCAGTTATATTGGGACTGCGCATGCGTGACTAATACGAGCAAGCCACTAAAGACCGCGAGGTACCATAGGCGACCACAAAAAAGTTAACCCCTTTTCTACTATGGTTTTACAAACGCAGGACATCTATCCATATAGTTCAGTGTGAACGGCTTCCTTTAGCGGAAATATATGCCTGCGGTAATTTCAACAAAGGGCCATAACGAGTAATCCATATATCAAATTTGAATACTATCAGAAAAATAAAACTAAAGTTATCACCGGGAAAGCAAAAGAGTTATCATCCGGGGCCCTAGCCTATCATGAAGCAGAGCTTGTAATCATGAATATTGCAAAGTTTGTCAGACTATAACCTTGAAAATAAATGATAAATAGATAGAACGACAAAAGTGTGTGAACTGGTTAACATTATTGCATGAGTGTGTTGTAGCGCGATGGTAAAACAAGAACCGGAGGTTCGAGTTTTACCTCGCAGCATGACAAACGAGTGCAATAACGTTAACATGTTCACAAAACTGTGTTGTTCTGTTTATTGCACACTCTGAAGTGTGTAGCTTGTATTATACTAAAATTTAGGTCGATATTTTTTTACTTATTTGAACAAACATGTGCTTAACGTCTTAACCCTTTACCCAACAAACCGGCCAAATAAAGCTTCAACAGCCTAAAATATCTTCGGTCTGTCTCAATAGAACCATACAAATATGGATATCATTGGAACCGGCTCCTTGACCACATTGTGATAGTTACAGTTATGCCCTGTGCCAATGCATTCTCTTATATATGCGAGTCGACCATAGGTCGCCTCGCATATATAAGAGAATGCATTGGCCTAAAAAAAAACTTTTTTTAACACTTTTACCATTTTTTCTTACATTCTTAAACAATTTTATAATTTTTAATGTGTTAAGCCAATGCATTCTCTTATATATGCGAGGCGACCTATGGTCGACTCGCATATATATATATATAAGAGAATGCATTGGCACAGGGCCCTTCTGTTGGGTAAAGGGTTAAGGCCAAAAAAAAAATTTACCTGTGTTTAGGTTTTCCCTACCTACCCTAGAAAAAGGTGCCTACCCAAAACATTTTATTGGACTGTAGACACAGATACATTTTGTTTTGTTCAGTGGGAAGGGCATCAAAATGTATCTTACCCATTTTCAAACCTCTCCTATAAAAACTTTTTGAAGTTTTATTAGTCTAGTGCTCTGACTAATTTAAGATAACAATATTTAGTTTTGAACCATTCAATTTTACCTGAATTTTGAAGCTTTCTAGATTAAATTGTCAATGACCCAATGGAATTCAGAATAAAAAAATAATTATTTTAGACCATGTAACCCTAAACACATCTATTATTTTGGTTGGCCTAATGTAGACTATACCTCACAATTTAGTGAAGAAATGTTCTGTTAAAGTTGACGTCGCAAGTGACGTTGTTGTCATAATAGGTTTATATTGTTCAAGAACAATACACAATGTTTTATTGAACGTTTTGAAATCTTCTGTATTTTGCAAAAATAAGCCATTGGTGTGCAATAAAGGTATCCCCCGCCGAATTGTGCAGTTGGGGAAGTGCATTCTCAATAATGTTTGCGTTCTCAGTATGTGCTAAACAAGAGGTGGTATTTTGTCAAAAAGCCTGGCTTGCGAAATCATTTTAGGTACTGGTCATGGGAGCGAATATACCAAAAATCTTTTAAATCCGTTGACATTCGTGGAAATGAGCCCTGTGACATCGTCCATTTGTACACAAAAAAATAAACAAAGTCCAATAACTCTGCTGAAAATATCCGGCCGGACCTGGTTTGCGAACTCATTCTAGGTAATGGTCAGGTGAACTCATATACCAAATATCTTTTAAATCCGTTGAGATTTGTGGAAATGAGCCCTGTGACGTCGTCGATTTGCTATTTGGTAAATTCGACAAAAATAATAAACAAAGTCCAATAACTCCGGTAATAATATCTGGCCAGACCTGGCTTGCGAACGCATTCTAGGTAATGGTCAGGTGAACTCATATACCACAAATCTTTGAAATCCATTTACATTTGTTCAAGTTATGACTCTTACAAATCGGGACAGACGGTCCACTAAGAGCGGCTCGACAGACGGACGGACAGAACCCATTACTATATCCCCCGCAAATTTTTAATTTGGAGGGGGATAAAAAGAGCACGCCGTCGGGGCATGGCATAATATTCCCATCTCTGGAGTAGGGTGGGGCAAGGTTTAAAGGCACGTGAGGCCTTTGTTGTCGAAAATATTCATATTTATTCCGATCACCGTAAACAGAAAAACATTAAAACGCATACAGTTTCGTTCATATATACCATGACCATCGCGTAAACAGCATGTTATCATAAAGACCTACTATGTTTCACCTAAGCAAGAGCCTGGTTGTGTTACAGAAGACAACATAATGCTACTGGCTAATCACACACAAATGGCATAAACGCTCTTTATTAGTTCCATATCAGGAATTGACCAACAAAGAACGCTCTTTATGTTTACCATCATAATATAAACAAACACCAGAAAATATAATATTTATAAATAATATTACTTTTTCCTTAAGGGAAGCCCGAAACTGAACTATATGGATTACGTCTCCGGCCTTGTGTCAATCAGGAGGGTTAAAATTTTATTGCTGTGCCGATCCCACTCACACCCGTGTCCGGATTAGTCTCGCATGAATACACCCGCATTCTATCTATTGTCTAGTCAGTTTTTTATTTCCGACTTAATCATGAGATTTGCGAGTCGCGGGGTTGGGAATGGCACCACCATGGGAGGGATCTATGATAGTTCAGTTTCGGGCTTCCCTTAAGGAAAAAGTAATATTATTTATAAATATTATATTTTTCCGCCAAGGAGAAGCCCTCAACTGAACTATATGGATTAGAATGCAAGCCCAGGAGGAGGCACGAGCAATAAAGTTAATTAATATCCAAATTCGATGGGAATGTACTCTTCCGAAACAGGATTCATGTAAATGTGATTTAGTCATGAATCAGATATGATTATGTTACGTGAAAGAGCTCCCAATTCAGATTACGACATTGCTCAAATGTGTACCGCCCCCCCCCCCCCCTTGTTTTTGGAATAAACATCCCAGGTAGTGCCATATAATTCATGCTAGCGAGACAACCGAGCAAGTATAACTTTGCTGCATCCAATTCTCTTTGTTATCTTCTTCACTCTCTCGACAGTTCACATTATGAACTGATGTCACATGCAGCCATTGTGTATGCCATAAGATATCAGAATGCTTATGATACACCAGGGAGCAAATTAACTGGAATCGCATCGCGATTTGCCACTGAAATGTGGATACCGGTAATAGCGAGGAATTTATTATACATGTATGATGTTATAAAAATGCTATCTAATCATGTCAATGTGAGATTATTTGCTAATCAGAAATCGAAAGTAAATTGCTCCCTGTGATACACAAACCAGACATAAAAATGATATGCTGCAGATATCAGAGCGAGGTATGAGGTTTCATTATATCATGCCACACCTCTGTACTCCAGCCTCGTATAATGTAGAGAGCAGGGAACGCCATCATGATCCAAGGTATCATTGCATACCAGTATATATGGGATTAGAGAACACCACTGAGGACTTGATGAACAAGCATAGAAGCATCAGTGATCTATGATGGCGCACATAACGAGTGTCGGGTACATTTCGAAATGATCAAATGTAGCAGAATGATCAAAATTGCAAAATGACCGGTGAAGGAGTGGCCTGGAGGTATCCCGAAGGTATTACGATTCCAGGAGATTGGACCCCATCGTGTGGAGATGTGGGCCACTGCACAGTGGGGAAGAGATAGAAGGCTGGTTGGTGCAGCTCTTGGAGGCACGCAACAAGTCTTCCCCACCCAGATCATTCAGCCTTTCTTTCCTACCGGTGAAGGAGTGGCCTGGAGGTATCCCTAAGGTATTACGATTCCAGGGGATTGGACCCCATCTTGTGGAGATGTGGGCCACTGCACCATGGGGAAGAGTTAGAAGGTTGGTTGGTGCAGCACTTGGAGGCACGCAACAACAAGTCTTCCCCACCCAGAACATTCAGCCTAACGGTGGAGGAGTGGCCTAGAGGTATCCCGAAGGTGTACGATTCCAGGGGAGTGGCTGGACCCCATCTGTGGAGATGTGGGCCACTGCACCGTGGGGAAGAGGCAGAAGGCTGGAGCAGCTCTTGGAGGCACGCAACAACTCTTCACTTCCCCACCCAGAACATCCTCCAAAGGCTACAGTGCTGGATCTTTCCTGACTGAGATAAATACTTGTACTTATCGCAAATTGTTGAATTAAATGAAGCAATATAAGATATCAACCTGTATCCTCATCCTGTACAAAATCACTTACCAGCGGAACATCAGAATCCTCGTCCGACAGTGTGCCTGGTGACCCACTGTCGACCCGCGATTCTTGCTCATCGTCGTCAAACCTGCCGACGCCACGCGATGCAGAGAAGCATGTTAAGATCGACGCCAGCCAACAGAATTGGCTGCATCAGGTTGGGATACCAGACTGTGGAAGAGGCCTACTCTGAAATGGTTCGACGCAAGACAAATGCTCTTGCATTTGGGATAAGTAGCTATGTCCTGTCCAAGGTCACCCCCTCAAATTCTGGGGCATCATCAAGCTGCGCCCCCAAGGCCAGAGGGAATAAGTTCTGATGAGCCATTTTGATCAGAGGAAGCCCCTTCCATGGAATCCCCCAAATGCAGGTGGTCCTGACCAAACTGGAATAAATGTCGATGACATACCACTATGATCGCATGACGGCGGAGGAGCAGGCCCGGATGTATCCCGAAGGTATTACGATTCCAGGGGATCGACTGGACCCCATCTTGTAATGATGTGGGCCACTGCACCATGGGGAAGAGTCAGAAGGCCATTTGGCTGGTGCGCTATGTCAATGAGAGCAAGAGCGTCACGTGACAACGAGTCTTCCCCACCCAGAACAGCCGTCAATCATTTTCGTCATGATTGTATCGAATCGTTTTTGTCACATAATCAGTGGATATGTGACAATAGACGAAGAGCCATGTCTTGGCCGGTTTCGGAAATATATTGGCAGTAGATGTGCGCAATATAAACGCTGCGCATGTAAGCTCGCTTTAGACATGTAACAATACAAATGCAGTCCTTTCTGATATTCTGCGCAATATAAATGTGTTGCATGTAACTGCGCATCATACACGAGTGAAAGCTATTTGGCAGAATATCGTTTTGATAGAAGTGGAAATAGAAGTTAGTGAGCCAAGTGATGGTCTCTACTGGAAAGACTATTGGCAGTGAATCTGGAGCACGTGACAATATGTATTCTTTCTATTTCGCTGTTTGCCGTTATCATTCACTGACGAAACTGCAAAGTATGTCAGTATTGGGATGAAAACTGTTCACCATATGTAAGCATACTAGTAGTCAGTTCTGACAGCATACATGAGGCCCTGATACCATATGATTGTCATGTACAATGTATGGAACTATTACGGCGTGCAATACATTAGTCCAAGCTCGCCCATGCCGAGGCATATTAGAGCCTACTAGTACGGTAAGATGGCTTAGTGTCAGGCTACAAAGTTTTCACTTCATTGCAGTTGGTGAACAATTACATACATGGATGTAAATTTAGAACGTCAGACAACACATCAATTTGAAGTGTGGTTATATATGTGATAACGAATACCATCCCCCTGTGACGGAGTGTTAGTAACTATTGTACTGATGATACAATGAGTTATATGATATTTAATCGTGATAGACAAGGCAGAATTTTCTAAATACCTTGAAGTCGATGTAATGTGTTATTACATTAGCCATGTGTCTAACAAGACCACGCGCTCATACATACTGGCGGGCGTAGATTCGCAGGTATTGATCGTTAAAACAATGTTACAGATCGCTCATTCGAAAGAAATGTGAATTGTCATCTGATAGTGATAACAAGTACTATCTTTCGAATTTATTCATGTAAAGTATGACAAAGGAGGAAATGGCTGTCCTGTGCAACTTTCTGCGAATTAACAGAGCAGTGCCATGTATGATTTGGCAGTATACATTAGGATACAAAGCAACGGAACTTACGAAATAACCGAAGCGAGTCGACGGAAACTTATGGAAAGTGAAACACGTGTAGCACGAAAATAGGAGATATCGCATACCGTACTACATTGCGTCCTCAATTGTAAGTCATGATAGTCATCACGCCGTATGTGTGGCACAATATGCACTATGTGGTTTTGCCACAAGTAAGCTATGTGCTTCATTAGTCGTTGTCAAGATGGCCATCTGAATTCCAATTGTTGGAAGATAAAGCCGTCTTGAGGAAAACAGAAAACACGGAAACAAATTACGGATACAGTGAAACGAAAAAAGTTCCCGTTTCGGATGTGAGAAATATTAATTAACTATCGGGTACAATAAATTGCAAGTTTGTAATATCAACAATAAATATTGAGTCGATAAACTCGCAACACAGAAAGATACAACCTTGAGAAAATAGAAACGATCCTGTCCTGGCGAGGAGGAATAAAAACTGACTAGACAATAGATAGAATGCGGGTGTATTCATGCGAGACTAATCCGGACACGGGTGTGAGTGGGATCGGCACAGCAATAAAATTTTAACCCTCCTGATTGACACAAGGCCGGAGACGTAATCCATATAGTTCAGTTTAGATATAGACATATCTAAATAGTCATTTACAGATAGCCTATATATATATAGTTAGGAATATACTCAGACCACGTTCTGGGGTTGGTCAATGCTGGCCGTAAAGACACAGAAGATGTAAGATGTAAGATGTAAGTTGAGGGCTTCTCCTTGGCGGAAAAAGTAACTTTTTAAGCCTTTGTTTACATAACAATGGTCAAACATATGACAATAACATACTGTTTATGTGATATTTCTTATTTGTATACGGACAAAGTCGGTCTATATTTTGATGTTCTTTCTGTTTGTGGCGGTTTTTGACTGGTGGAAATATTTTCACATGATACCCACCGCCAAGGCCAACCGTATCTTTAATTCATTTGTTTGAAACCTTTGACTTAAGACGAAATAAAAATAAAACACAATAATCTGGAAACCGCATATCAGGTAAAATCTAAGTCGAAAAAGGGGCATAACTCAGTCAAAATAATGCGGATGAAACCCATATTCGAATTTGATCTGTATTTTGGTGTGGTAAACTAACATGCCAAATTTGGTTCAGTTCACTCGATTCAATCTAAAGTTATCATCAGGAAACCAAAAGCGGACGGATATTGTCGGATAATGGACGACGGACGGACGGACAACCCATTTACATAATACGACCGTTTTTCAAACGAGCGTATAAAAAGTCAAATTCGAATTTGACTTCTGGAGACACAATCTGAATTAGTATCACCAGAATTTTAAAGAGACTGGATTGCTACCTCTAGTACTTCAAGGAGAATGTATTCTTCTGGTTCTTGGGTTGTTGGTGCCCAAACTTTGCTCACGCTCCAAGAGACTGGTGCTTTAACCAGTTTGTTGTAAGTCCATTTCATCCAGCCTGCATCCTGTCCTGAGTTGTACGGTGACTGATATGATGAGAACTTTTTCAGCTTCCCATGCCTGTGAAGAAGATACTGTTGTTATATCCCTAAATTGTTTTGAGTCACATTCCATGTACACATTAGGCTGAAAAACATATTGATTTGATTCGATGCGATTCGAAATCATTTGTCTGATTCAATTCGAAATTGGCTGTCCTGATTTGGATTTCGTTTTTTGCTTGGTACTAACCAACAACTACACATACAGAAAACAGTGTCGCAAATGATAAATCAACTGTACAATCTCTGTAATAATGACTGCTGGGATTTCATACGAAATCATTTAGCAAACCTCACGATTGGCAGATTTCAGTATATAGTACAGTCTGATAAAGTTTGCCGAATTTGAAAATTATGATTTACATTAAACAGAGTTACTCCCTATCCACCACTCATCGCAGTCACATTCATCTGTATTTGTGGCAAAATAAGCTGTATGCATATTCTTAGTGGTAATACTGTCTTTCTTGTTGCTTCTGGTATCACGACATTAGCAGTTCTAGATGGTGTATTGCACAAAAGACACATTAATATGGTTAGATAATACAAGATCTATTGACGATCTCTTTATATCTGTATGTTTTTGATTTGTTATGGCTACCGATGTAACTCTTTATACACTCGAGAAAACGATTCAATTTGAGATTCAATGTGATTTTGAATCTTATGCACACTTCTAGATTTGATTCGAAATGAAATGGCGGCCCTGCTTCGTCATACTCACCTTGTCTCCAGTATATGAGTTTGTTCCTATCAAAATACCTCAAATAGCCCAATTAATATAGTTATACATGTGAAGTTATAAATAACAATAATTGAATATCCATGTAAAGTAGGAATTTCCCCCGAGATCCAAAATACATTAGAATTTCTATAATTAAAATTGGACTGTGAGCAGGAAGGGGAATCTCCAGCATGCAAATATGTAGCTGAGAACATTATTCACGCCACTCCCGAGGCCAACCAGATCACAGAATGAATTGTGCGAATTGTCAATGATTGACAGGTGTCGTATTTCTCAACGTCTGCTTTGTCCGCCATTTTGTTATAATTTCCAAAGCATGGCAATGTCTTTGGTGGTGTGAATATTCACATTACATATATTACCAGGTACCGTTGTGTTGTGCGACCTTTCGGCATAGAAACCTTGCACCTGCACAAGTTATGTCCAAAACATATGCGATCAATATGAATGAAATTTACAGAGATTTCTAACTTATAAAGCATTTAATGGCCAAATTATGAAAGAATTTATCGCACTAGCAGCATATTATGATCGTCTGAATAGAACTCGCCAGGAAGCCAATAAAAAACCTGGTCTGAAATTCTCTGGGAAACAAGATTAATTTTGATTTTAAACTCCCAAGAGAATCTCTCCAGACACTGAATTTTCTATGCCTTTAAGTTTTGCCATGTACAAGACTACAAGTACGGTAGGCCTAGCTCATTTCGAGACCGTTTCTACTCAGCACAATTTATATGCGCTTAAGTCCAATTCATATTAATAAATATGAACTTACTAGTAGACCAGGCAGGCATGTGAGTGTCACTGAACCGGTCCGTGACTACCTGACTTTCCATATTTGCGGAATTGCAGTGCCTATCCGGGAGTCTCACGGACAATCCGTGAAACTTAACAGCTCTGCTACCCATCCAAGGCGAACCTGCTCAACTGCAAATTTTCGGGCGGTTTTGCTCAATAAATGCAGGCAAGTTTGCTCGAAATTGTTGATAGTAAATATTCTTTGCTGATATATTATTAAATGTTTTGACAAATAAAACATATGCTTATTCATTTATCATGTATTTTTATGCCAAAATATGGATTGCCAGTGTAAAGGATGGCACGATGTTTTGATAGCCTATAATGTATACCTAAACTTGTGATGACTATAATTAAATGGGGTGTCTTGTTTTTCAACACAAGACACTTGGTATTGGAAGGGCTTCATTATCACAACTCACTAAATATGGGTTAACTCAATCAGTGCATGTGATATTCACGATTTTTTTCTGTTGTATATGTATTATCTTATATTCTTTTGATATACATGTACATGTACGACTGAATATGGTTGGATCATGAAGACTCAGGCTGAAGACAACTCGCCCACGAGGGTGATTTCGGGGTGATTGTCTGACATATCTGGGTGGTATGTGAGGTGAATGACTATTGTTGATTGTGTTGAAACAATTAGGGGTTTCCTGAAGTCGACTAGTCAACAGCAGTAGTCGACTACAAGTTGATTAGTCAAACCCCGTCTCCCAAGGACATGATTGAAAAAGGAATGTTTATGCAAACGATATTATTAAAACTGTTATTTGTAAGTTTCTAGCTGATTTACATTTAATCTATGTGAATAAAGAGTGTCTGAAGGTAAACATAAATATGTTTTTAAGAAATCGGGATTTCCAAAATATGTAAGTCCAAACAAAATCAGGAACTGGTGAGGCGGTGACCGGTGCTAGAAGTTTCGTTGAAAAACATCTGGGTCTATGCCTTGTTTATTAAACAACTACATGTACTTGAAAAAGATCCATAGAACTTGAGAAGGATCAGTGTAGCGAACTATATTACAATATACAGCTAATTAAATAAACAAAATGCCGATTAGCTCACCAGCACAGAGTTGTCAGCGCCTTTTAAGATAAACTAGGTCACTGCGCATGATCAACTGGGCACTCGATCTGCACATTTTACACCTGTGGTAATACACACCGGCACTTCGGCGTCATCAAAGTGTCACTACATGGAGTAATAACAGGATCTCTGAATGGTACCGTACCTTTTTATTGCAGGTTGTTCATCTTTTTATGTGATCTTAGCACATCCTAGTTTATGTTGTTTATGGTAATCAGTAGGTCATGTTGGGATTTGTTTCGACTGGCGGATTTCAGCGTTGAAATGTTTAATAACACTATGGATGACCACAGGGGCCTGGAATTTGGTCAAAAACCCTCTTTTATTGGCGGAACCAGCACCGGGGGCGACCTGCGGTCCCGGATGCTGGTTCCGCAAATAAAAGAGGGTTTTTGACCAAATTCCAGGCTCCTGTGGGATGACCATATAATATTTCTTTTTTGTTTGTTTTATGAGTTATTTTATTTGTATTTGCTTTTTTTTTTACCCTTTAAGTTTAACTGTTTAATCGGATGAAATTATTATGTTACACTTCAGACACTTGCCGTCTTCGGCCCGACTCGTCTGAGGTACTCAAAATACACACATACCGGGTACTTCCATGGCTCAATGATCCAGCCTTCTTAATTCAGATTGTTTGGCTTCGGCAATCTGCTATATGACAACCCTTTGCCGCGGCCCAGTTTCAGAGTTTGCTTCAGCAAATTGCTTCGGCATTGCTGATAGCCAATTATGAGATTGAGCTTTGAGGGCTGATAATCGAACAAAGTAACACACCTAAACATGTCTTGAATAACCTCAGTCATGCATTGTGGAGTACTGCCTTTTCTTCTGAACTCATCTGATAACAGTCCAATGCTCAAGACCAAACAACCAGATCGAATGCAGTGATCAGAAATGATGTTGCTCCAAAAAAGCATTTTCTTGTCAAATGATTGTGGATTCAATGATCTGTTCCGGAACGGTGACATAAGAACAGCCATTCTTTTGTCGTCGGTCCATACATCTGGATAATTTGTGGACATTCTTCTCGGGGGACTAACGAAGACCTTGGTGAAGTTGGTCTTAAGTCTTTTTGCGTCCCGAACTTTGAAACGGTTACCGCTAATAGATACGAAGCTTCGGTACATTAGTTATTATTCATATATTACTATATTTAAATCAGATTTATGCATACAGTTGGCGTCGAAGCAAAAACATGGATGTAACCATTATTCGTAACATTCAAGTTAAATGTTCAATAACATGTGGCCCTGGGGACTTATCCCCCCAACGCTGTGGCAAAAACATGCAATCTTGCATCCTTAACCCTAAGTCTATGGCGGTTTTTCATCCAATGTACCGAAGCTTTGTGACATATAGACTACCGAAGCTTCGTGACGTGTCAGAACTCCAAGAATATAGCACCATCGGGACATCAAATGGTATATAACGTTGAATGATCACCAGAAACCTCGATATTAGTCATTTCAGACCATAATTATCATCGCATCATATATTAACCCATCGAGAAATATGTCAAAATCACACACTACATGTATATTACACCCACCCATATATAACTGCGTCCTCCCTGACACACTCAGGGCTCCATACAAGTAATTTATCCATGTCTACTTAATGAAAGTATACTGTTCTGTCAAAATCTGGAAAAAAATGCGACCTTGCATCATTAACCCCAAGTCTGTGGCGGTTTTCCATCCAATGTACCGAAGCTTCGTGACATGTACCGAAGCTTCGTGACGTGTCAGAACTCCAAGAATATACCACCATCGGGACATCAAATGGTATCAAAAGTTGAACGGTCACCAGAAACCTCGATATTAGTCATTTCAGACCATAATTATCATCGCATCATATATTAACCCATCGAAAAATATGTCAAAATTACACACTATATTACACCCACTCCTATATAACTGCGTCCTCCCTGACACAGGGCTACATACAAGAGATTTTTCCATGTCTACTTAATGAGAGTATACAGTTCTATCAAGATCTGGCATAAAATTCGACCTTGCATCATTAACCCCAAATCTGTGGCGGTTTTCCATCCAATGTACCGAAGCTTCGTGACATGTACCGAAGCTTCGTGACGTGTCAGAACTCCAAGAATATACCACCATCGGGACATCAAATGGTATCAAAAGTTGAACAGTCACCAGAAACCTCGATATTAGTCATTTCAGACCATAATTATCATCGCATCATATATTAACCCATCGAGAAACGACAGACTATATTACACCCACCCCTATATAACTGCTTCCTCCCTGGCAGAGGGCTACATACAAAAAGTTTATCCATGTCTACTTAATGAGAGTATACAGTTCTATCAAAATCAGGCGAAAAATGTGACCTTGCATCATTAACCCCAAATCTGTGGCGGTTTTTCATCCAATGTACCGAAGCTTCGTGACATGTACCGAAGCTTCGTGACGTGTCAGAACTCCAAATATATACCACCATCGGGACATCAAATGGTATCAAAAGTTGAACGGTCACCAGAAACCTCGATATTAGTCATTTCAGACCATAATTATCATCGCATCATATATTAACCCATAGAAAAATATGTCAAAATTACACACTATATTACACCCACCCCTATATAACTGCGTCCTCCCTGACACAGGGCTACATACAAGAAATTTATCCATGTCTACTTAATAAGAGTATACAGTTCTATCAAGATCTGGCGGAAAATTCGACCTTGCATCATTAACCCCAAATCTGTGGCGGATTTCCATCCAATGTACCGAAGCTTCGTGACATGTACCGAAGCTTCGTGACGTGTCAGAACTCCAAGAATATACCACCATCGGGACATCAAATGGTATCAAAAGTTGAACGGTCACCAGAAACCTCGATATTAGTCATTTCAGACCATAATTATCCTCGCATCATATATTAACCCATCGAGAAACGACAGACTATATTACACCCACCCCTATATAACTGCTTCCTCCCTGACAGAGGGCTACATACAAAAAGTTTATCCATGTCTACTTAATGAGAGTATACAGTTCTATCAAAATCAGGCGAAAAATGTGACCTTGCATCATTAACCCCAAATCTGTGGCGGTTTTTCATCCAATGTACCGAAGCTTCGTGACATGTACCGAAGCTTCGTGACGTGTCAGAACTCCAAATATATACCACCATCGGGACATCAAATGGTATCAAAAGTTGAACGGTCACCAGAAACCTCGATATTAGTCATTTCAGACCATAATTATCATCGCATCATATATTAACCCATCGAGAAACGACAGACTATATTACACCCACCCCTATATAACTGCTTCCTCCCTGACAGAGGGCTACATACAAAAAGTTTATTCATGTCTACTTAATGAGAGTATACAGTTCTATCAAAATCAGACGAAAAATGTGACCTTGCATCATTAACCCCAAATCTGTGGCGGTTTTTCATCCAATGTACCGAAGCTTCGTGACATGTACCGAAGCTTCGTGACGTGTTAGAACTCCAAATATATACCACCATCGGGACATCAAATGGTATCAAAAGTTGAACGGTCACCAGAAACCTCGATATTAGTCATTTCAGACCATAATTATCATCGCATCATATATTAACCCATCGAGAAACGACAGACTATATTACACCCACCCCTATATAACTGCTTCCTCCCTGGCAGAGGGCTACATACAAAAAGTTTATCCATGTCTACTTAATGAGAGTATACAGTTCTATCAAAATCAGGTGAAAAATGTGACCTTGCATCATTAACCCCAAATCTGTGGCGGTTTTTCATCCAATGTACCGAAGCTTCGTGACATGTACCGAAGCTTCGTGACGTGTTAGAACTCCAAATATATATCACCATCGGGACATCAAATGGTATCAAAAGTTGAACGGTCACCAGAAATCTCGATATTAGTCATTTCAGACCATAATTATCATCGCATCATATATTAACCCATCGAAAAATATGTCAAAATTACACACTATATTACACCCACCCCTATATAACTGCCTCCTCCCTGACACAGGGCTACATACATGAAATTTATCCATGTCTACTTAATAAGAGTATACAGTTCTATCAAGATCTGGCGGAAAATTCGACCTTGCATCATTAACCCCAAATCTGTGGCGGATTTCCATCCAATGTACCGAAGCTTCGTGACATGTACTGAAGCTTCGTGACGTGTCAGAACTCCAAGAATATACCACCATCGGGACATCAAATGGTATCAAAAGTTGAACGGTCACCAGAAACCTCGATATTAGTCATTTCAGACCATAATTATCATCGCATCATATATTAACCCATCGAGAAATATGTCAAAATTACACACTATATTACACCCACCCCTATATGACTGCGTCCTCCCTGGCAGAGGGCTACATACAAAAAGTTTATCCACGTCTACTTTATGAGAGTATACAGTTCTATCAAAATCAGGCGAAAAATGTGACCTTGCATCATTAACCCCAAATCTGTGGCGGTTTTTCATCCAATGTACCGAAGCTTCGTGACATGTACCGAAGCTTCGTGACGTGTCAGAACTCCAAATATATACCACCATCGGGACATCAAATGGTATCAAAAGTTGAACGGTCACCAGAAACCTCGATATTAGTCATTTCAGACCATAATTATCATCGCATCATATATTAACCCATCGAGAAACGACAGACTATATTACACCCACCCCTATATAACTGCTTCCTCCCTGACAGAGGGCTACATACAAAAAGTTTATCCATGTCTACTTAATGAGAGTATACAGTTCTATCAAAATCAGGCGAAAAATGTGACCTTGCATCATTAACCCCAAATCTGTGGCGGTTTTTCATCCAATGTACCGAAGCTTCGTGACATGTACCGAAGCTTCGTGACGTGTTAGAACTCCAAATATATACCACCATCGGGACATCAAATGGTATCAAAAGTTGAACGGTCACCAGAAACCTCGATATTAGTCATTTCAGACCATAATTATCATCGCATCATATATTAACCCATCGAAAAATATGTCAAAATTACACACTATATTACACCCACCCCTATATAACTGCCTCCTCCCTGACACAGGGCTACATACATGAAATTTATCCATGTCTACTTAATAAGAGTATACAGTTCTATCAAAATCAGGCGACAAATGTCATCTTGCATCATTAACCCCAAATCTGTGGCGGTTTTTCATCCAATGTACCGAAGCTTCGTGACATGTACCGAAGCTTCGTGACGTGTCAGAACTCCAAATATATACCACCATCGGGACATCAAATGGTATCAAAAGTTGAACGGTCACCAGATATTAGTCATTTCAGACCATAATTATCATCGCATCATATATTAACCCATCGAAAAATATGTCAAAATTACACACTATATTACACCCACCCCTATATAACTGCGTCCTCCCTGACACAGGGCTACATACAAGAAATTTATCCATGTCTACTTAATGAGAGTATACAGTTCTATCAAGATCTGGCGGAAAATTCGACCTTGCATCATTAACCCCAAATCTGTGGCGGTTTTCCATCCGATATACCGAAGCTTCGTGACATGTACTGAAGCTTCGTGACGTGTCAGAACTCCAAGAATATACCACCATCGGGACATCAAATGGTATCAAAAGTTGAACGGTCACCAGAAACCTCGATATTAGTCATTTCAGACCATAATTATCATCGCATCATATATTAACCCATCGAGAAATATGTCAAAATTACACACTATATTACACCCACCCCTATATGACTGCGTCCTCCCTGGCAGAGGGCTACATACAAAAAGTTTATCCACGTCTACTTTATGAGAGTATACAGTTCTATCAAAATCAGGCGAAAAATGTGACCTTGCATCATTAACCCCAAATCTGTGGCGGTTTTTCATCCAATGTACCGAAGCTTCGTGACATGTACCGAAGCTTCGTGACGTGTCAGAACTCCAAATATATACCACCATCGGGACATCAAATGGTATCAAAAGTTGAACGGTCACCAGAAACCTCGATATTAGTCATTTCAGACCATAATTATCATCGCATCATATATTAACCCATCGAGAAACGACAGACTATATTACACCCACCCCTATATAACTGCTTCCTCCCTGACAGAGGGCTACATACAAAAAGTTTATCCATGTCTACTTAATGAGAGTATACAGTTCTATCAAAATCAGGCGAAAAATGTGACCTTGCATCATTAACCCCAAATCTGTGGCGGTTTTTCATCCAATGTACCGAAGCTTCGTGACATGTACCGAAGCTTCGTGACGTGTTAGAACTCCAAATATATACCACCATCGGGACATCAAATGGTATCAAAAGTTGAACGGTCACCAGAAACCTCGATATTAGTCATTTCAGACCATAATTATCATCGCATCATATATTAACCCATCGAAAAATATGTCAAAATTACACACTATATTACACCCACCCCTATATAACTGCCTCCTCCCTGACACAGGGCTACATACATGAAATTTATCCATGTCTACTTAATAAGAGTATACAGTTCTATCAAAATCAGGCGACAAATGTCATCTTGCATCATTAACCCCAAATCTGTGGCGGTTTTTCATCCAATGTACCGAAGCTTCGTGACATGTACCGAAGCTTCGTGACGTGTCAGAACTCCAAATATATACCACCATCGGGACATCAAATGGTATCAAAAGTTGAACGGTCACCAGATATTAGTCATTTCAGACCATAATTATCATCGCATCATATATTAACCCATCGAAAAATATGTCAAAATTACACACTATATTACACCCACCCCTATATAACTGCGTCCTCCCTGACACAGGGCTACATACAAGAAATTTATCCATGTCTACTTAATGAGAGTATACAGTTCTATCAAGATCTGGCGGAAAATTCGACCTTGCATCATTAACCCCAAATCTGTGGCGGTTTTCCATCCGATATACCGAAGCTTCGTGACATGTACCGAAGCTTCGTGACGTGTCAGAACTCCAAGAATGTACAACCATCAAATATCAAATGGTATCAAAAGTTGAACGGTCACCAGAAACCTCGATATTAGTCATTTCAGACCATAATTATCATCGCATCATATATTAACCCATCGAGAAATGACAGACTATATTATTGTCGCAACCCTGCAACGATTGTTCCAAACCACAGTGCTTGGTAGTGCCCCAAACAATGCAACTGGTGTTCCAATCCATATATAGGTTTGGTCCCAATCCACATCGGTTTTGTCCCAAACGTGTGCAAACCATATGCACCTGATTCACAGCCCACACAGATAGTCCCTCAAACCATGCATCTGGTTTCATATCCCACACAATGAGTGTCACATACAAGCTGTCCAAAATGAATGTTTCGATTCACCGATTAGTGTCGCAACCCTGCAACGATTGTTCAAAGCCATAGTGCATGGTAGTAGCCCAAGCAATGTAACTGGTGCTCCAACACATAGGTTTTGTCCCAAACTAACAAAATGAGTGGCCCTAACCATCCAACGAGTGCTTCAAATGGTACAACGAGTTGGTCAATCCATCCAATAATTGCCCCAAACCACACACAATGAGTGTCCCAAACCATCCAGCTAGTGTTCGAAAAGAAAAGAATGTATAATATGCACCCAATACCTCACAACTAGATTACCCGCCATCCGATGAGAGTCCTATGCCATACAACAGGTGTCCCAAACCACCAAAAGTCGTCTCAATACAGTCAACGGCCCAATCAGTTAACAAATCGACAAATTAGTGTCACATTCCACCACACGTGTGTCCTATATCCACAGCGAGCGCCCAAAACGACCCAATTTGTGTCTCAAACCATCCAATGGGTGTCACAAACCACCCAGCGAGTGACCCAAATCATAAACCTTGTATCACAAACCAACTATTGATTTCCCAATCCATCCCAATAGTGTCACAACACATCTACTAATTGGCATCTCAATACATCTAAAATAGTGTACAAACCCCTCCATCGAGTATTTAACCGTTTCATGACGGGTGCTGTTCTGGTGCAGCATTAATGATCCTGTGCCGTGCATTCCCTCATATATGCGAGTCTCCCGTAGGGAGTCACGCATATATAAGATAATGTACTGGCTTACATGGCCAATGTATGTATTGTTAGGCCAATGCATTCTATTATATTTGCGATGCGCCCTATGGGCAACTCGCATATATAAGAGAATGCATTGGCACAGGGTTTTCGCAACATTTCAAGAAGCTCCGGTCATTAAAGGGCTGAGATCATCATATGAGTGTTCCAAACCCGCCAACGGGTTTCCCAAACCAAGAGACACTCGCTGGGTGGTTTGGGATAATTATTCGATGGATGATTTTGTACAATTCGTTGGGACAATCATGCATTCAATGGTGTGTGACATTCTGCGTTGGGTGGTATTAGACAATCCTGGTCCTGGTGGTTTGAGGCAATCGTCATGTTGCATGGGACGGCCATTGGATGGTTAAGAACACGCATTGGTTGGTTTGTGACACCCATTGGTTTCAGTGGGGTTCTCCATTGATGGGTTGAGACGCTCGTTATGAGGTTTGTGACACTGCGTGCAAGATTTGGGACATTCTCTGGTTGACATATGTCAATCGTTGGATGGTTTGGATTACTCATTATGGCGTGTTTGGTTACCATTTGGATGGTTTGCAACACTAGCTTGGTTTATTGGGATACGTAGTGGTGGTTCGGGACAATGGTTGGCCAATTTCGGACGCCCGTTCTATGGACTGGGTTGGTTTGGTATACTATATTAATTAAGATGGTGGTTTGAGATCCCAATTGCCTGGATTTACGCTCCTTAAATTATTTGGGACACTCGTTAAATGGTTATGGGCACTCATTGGATATATCTGGATACAAGTTTGGTTTCTTTTGACACTCATCTGATGGCATATAGAACTATTGGCTATAAATTATATTCGACATGAGAAGCTTTAGTTACAATTTAAATAAATGAAAATATCTATATTTTTTTAATTTCCGATCGCCAATTTTTTCGATGGCATGGAAACAGTCTGGTGAACTTTAGCGAAAGCCCAATTTTATTGCTGCCGGTCACCATTTTGTCCCTATTTTGGATATTGATGCCCTCGTTTCTGCTCAAATGGGCACTAATGGTTCATTTCTGTCATCTTTTTAGTATTCAGTAGTCAGTACACTGGTGAGTTCAACTCCATTCTGGGCATTAAAATAATAATAGATTTTTTCTTCGAAATTGGGTTTTAAATCTATTTTTATTTGATGGACGCTGAAGGGCCAAATCCTCCGGATATGGCTCATTATTATCAGATATCGATTTAGCATGGTATATGTTAAAAATGGAAACTATCTGGTAGAATGTAGCGAGATTTGCCCAATTTGACCACTTCCGAACACCATTTTGTCCGCTATTTTTGGATTTTGTAATGGCAACAAATAATTTGTTGTTGTTGCATGATTGTTGCTACCATCTTAATAACATAAATACAAATTTCATTGAAGTTTATATTCCACAAAGGAACGAAATATCTGACAATAAAGCCATACATGTAAATTGCGATAAACTTGCCAGGTAAATTTGACAGCGTGTGAACGTACGGGGTCCATAACATTTTATTGTTTCACAATTTTCTACACGCTTTTTAATGAATTCTCCGGGTGATTTTGTTTTTTTAACGGTTTGGTCTGTGAATAATGGTAGTGGAGATAGTATTAAGAAAAATATAATATGTGCGTACGGCAGTGCAATTAGAACTATTTTTCGGGTTTTGGTTGGGTACGTTAGTTCAATCTCACTATCCCCTTCTTAACACAGGTCCCCAGAACAAAAGTCTACCCCACCCCAATAATACTTACTCAAATAAGAATTATTGGGGTAGGGTTAATGTTTTTTTTTCTGAGGACCTGTGCTTCTTAAATGAAAACGCCAAGGAATTTCGTTTCTTAAACGAGGTTTTTATGACCAGCCAAAGAAAACTATTGGGGAAGAAAAATCAGCTTTGTCTTCGACAATATGTGCAAATAAAATGGGGGGGGGGGTACTTTCAAATATGCCCATTCTGAAATGAAAACGCCGGGGAATTTCGTTTTAGAATTGTGAATTATTGATCAGTGATGACTAGAGCACTATTAGTATGAAAATCAGCTATACTCGAACGTGCAAATAGAAGTAATTAAGGGGGGTTTTGGGGGTATAGGCTTACTTTCAAAACCCCCTTCTGAAATAAAAAAAAAGCCAGGGAATCTCGTTTCTGAAATGATGTATTGTTGATCAGTAATTGCTGAAGCACTATTAATATAAAAAGCTTTGTACTGCAAGTATATAAGTCATTTCTTGTTTTGTTTTGGGGGGGGGGGGGTCTCTGGTCCCTAAACGCCAGGAATGCTGAACTTAAGAAACCGGAAATGGAATACTATACTTCCTATATATATAATGGCGCTTTCGGGTTCAGAAATCGACAAAAAGTGCGCCATTAGTAACGCGCCGAAAGCGACAAAATGTGCGATATTAGCGCATGTTTCGGCCGAAAGCGACAAAATGTTATGGCGCACAGGTGGGGTGCATGTACAAGGGTGAAAACGTGTATGTTTGTTTGTGTTTTATGTTCTAAACTTCTAATGTCATATTACTAGTTTTGGGCTAGTCTGTGTTATTCGACATTATAGGCCCGGAACTGTACAACGAATGGAAAAATTAAATCAGTGTAAATCATGAGTTAGCAGGGACGTGGCTAGAGGGTCCCTATTGGGGGTGCATGTTCACCTATAGTTTCTGAATGCACCCCCTTCCAGTAACTTCTATTTGCACCCCCGTGTTAGGTTCGAATTTTCATCGATTTTGCAACGGGTTCTTCTAATTGTTGGATATGAAAACCTTTATGTTTAGATTTTTTTCATCTGGTGACCATTTCAGTTCATAAATATGGCCGAAACTATTTAAATTATCGAAATATGCGGGTTTTTGTCTGAAAACGATTTACACACTTTAAATTTATCGGGGTGAAATCAAACTATGGTCGCTATCCCATTGAGGCAACATTCCGTTTTGCGAAATTATGTTTTTAATAGTGGATATCACCATTTAACTGGGAGATATATTATATAGATTCATCTTAGGGAAGATACGTTCATTTATCAAAACCGCATAGTCTGGTTTGGTGATACCCTCGGGTTTTGGCGATACCACGTACACGGGGGTGATTAGGAAGTGGCCCTAATAGTATTCCATAGATTTCTGTGAAGTTCCTGGGGTGTAACAAATCTGAGGCACCAAATCTTTCGTACGCTATTGTGCAAATAGAACACAGCAGGCTCCCTGATTACATAGTTTGGTCACCATCGGGGATTAGCATAATATTGGCGTAATTATTGGCCATCGCGCGTTTTGGTTGTTGGTGTATTGTGACCTATAACAAAATAATTCCAAATTACTGTACAGAGAGAATACCTCCTACATACTTTAGTTGATATTTATTGCCTCTACACAGCTTCAAGTCATTAAAAGTCATCTTCTGATAAGACAAAATGGGTCGGTACCCATTTGCATTCACAAACAGGTCAGAGATAATCGGTGTAAAACTTAACGATTGACATGTGTTCACATGGTCTGTTCTGAACTTGGAGGAAAACATGCGATAAATCGAAACATGTAAAGGCACTGTAACATAGAAATGTATCCATGTCTACTTAATGAGAGTATACAGTTCTGTAAAAATCGGGCGAAAATGTGACATTGCATTCTTAACCCCAAACTTGTGGCGGCTTTTCATCAAATGTACCAAAGCTTCGTGACATGTACCGAAGCTTCGTGACGTGTCAGAACTCCAATAATATACCAAAACCGGGACATCAGATGATATGGAACGTTGAATGGTCACCAGAAACCTCGATGTTACTCATTTCAGACCATAACTATCATTGCATTATATTAACCCATGTTGTAATTATGTCAATTATGCACTCTGTTACACCCACCACTATATAACTGCTTCCTCCCTGAAACAAGGCTACAAATAAGAAGTTTATATATGTCTACTTAATGAGAGTATACAGTCCTGTCGAAATCGTGCGAAAAATGTGACATTGCATCCTTAATCCCAAATATGTGGCGGTTTTTCATCCAATGTTCAGAAGCTTCGTGACGTGTCAGAGCTCACAGAAAATATACACCATGCACCATCGGGACATCAAATGATATCAAACGTTGAATGATCACAGTTTCGACAGAACCGTATACTCTCATTAATAAACATAGATAAACTTCTCATATATAGCCCTGTGTTAGGGAGGAAGCAGTTATATAATGGTGGGTGTAACAAAGTGTGTAATTTTGACATACATGTATTGCACGATGGGTTAATATATAATCCGATGCTAATTATGGTCTGAAATGACTAATATCGAGGTTTCTGGTGACCATTCAACGTTTGATAACATTTGTTGTCCCGGTTTTGGTATATTCTTGGAGTTCTGACACGTCACGAAGCTTCGGAACATGAAACGAAGCTTCGGTACATTGGACGAAAAACCGCCACAGCTTTGGGGTTAATGATGCAAAGTAACATTTTTCGCCCGATTTCGATAGAACTGTATACTCTAATTAATTAGACATAGATAAACTTCTGATATGTAGCCATCTATTAGGGAGGAAGCAGTGATATATGGGTGGGTGTAACAAAGTGTGTAATTTTGACATATTACACGATGTGTTAATATATAATCCGATGCTAATTATGGTCTGAAATGACTAATATCGAGGTTTCTGGTGACCATTCAACGTTTGATCTTCTGATATGTAGCCATTTATTAGGGAGGAAGCAGTTATATATGGGTGGGTGTAATATAGTGTGTAATTTTGACATATTTTTCGATGGGTTAATATATGATGCGATGATAATTATGGTCTGAAATGACTAATATCGAGGTTTCTGGTGACTGTTCAACTTTTGATACCATTTGATGTCCCGATGGTGGTATATATTTGGAGTTCTAACACGTCACGAAGCTTCGGTACATGTCACGAAGCTTCGGTACATTGGATGAAAATCCGCCACAGATTTGGGGTTAATGATGCAAGGTCGAATTTTCCGCCAGATCTTGATAGAACTGTATACTCTTATTAAGTAGACATGGATAAATTTCTTGTATGTAGCCCTGTGTCAGGGAGGACGCAGTTATATAGGGGTGGGTGTAATATAGTGTGTAATTTTGACATATTTTTCGATGGGTTAATATATGATGCGATGATAATTATGGTCTGAAATGACGAATATCGAGGTTTCTGGTGACCGTTCAACTTTTGATACCATTTGATGTCCCGATGGTGGTATATTCTTGGAGTTCTGACACGTCACGAAGCTTCGGTACATGTCACGAAGCTTCGGTACATTGGATGGAAATCCGCCACAGATTTGGGGTTAATGATGCAAGGTCGAATTTTCCGCCAGATCTTGATAGATCTGTATACTCTTATTAAGTAGACATGGATAAATTTCTTGTATGTAGCCCTGTGTCAGGGAGGACGCAGTTATATAGGGGTGGGTGTAATATAGTGTGTAATTTTGACATATTTTTCGATGGGTTAATATATGATGCGATGATAATTATGGTCTGAAATGACTAATATCGAGGTTTCTGGTGACCGTTCAACTTTTGATACCATTTGATGTCCCGATGGTGGTATATATTTGGAGTTCTAACACGTCACGAAGCTTCGGTACATGTCACGAAGCTTCGGTACATTGGATGAAAAACCGCCACAGATTTGGGGTTAATGATGCAAGGTCACATTTTTCGCCTGATTTTGATAGAACTGTATACTCTCATTAAGTAGACATGGATAAACTTTTTGTATGTAGCCCTCTGTCAGGGAGGAAGCAGTTATATAGGGGTGGGTGTAATATAGTCTGTCGTTTCTCGATGGGTTAATATATGATGCGATGATAATTATGGTCTGAAATGACTAATATCGAGGTTTCTGGTGACCGTTCAACTTTTGATACCATTTGATGTCCCGATGGTGGTATATATTTGGAGTTCTGACACGTCACGAAGCTTCGGTACA
The DNA here is from genome assembly GCA_032622095.1 of Siphonodentalium dalli. NCBI lineage: Eukaryota > Metazoa > Mollusca > Scaphopoda > Gadilida > Siphonodentaliidae > Siphonodentalium > Siphonodentalium dalli. The sequence goes on from CP136062.1 coordinate 199,797,597, forward strand.
TGTCACGAAGCTTCGGTACATTGGATGAAAAACCGCCACAGATTTGGGGTTAATGATGCAAGGTCACATTTTTCGCCGGATTTTGATAGAACTGTATACTCTCATAAAGTAGACGTGGATAAACTTTTTGTATGTAGCCCTCTGCCAGGGAGGACGCAGTCATAATGGGGTGGGTGTAATATAGTGTGTAATTTTGACATATTTTTCTATGGGTTAATATATGATGCGATGATAATTATGGTCTGAAATGACTAATATCGAGGTTTCTTGTGACCGTTCAACTTTTGATACCATTTGATGTCCCGATGGTGGTATATTCTTGGAGTTCTGACACGTCACGAAGCTTCGGTACATGTCACGAAGCTTCGCTACATTGGACGAAAAACCGCCACAGCTTTGGGGTTAATGATGCAAAGTAACATTTTTCGCCCGATTTCGATTGAACTGTATACTCTCATTAAGTAGACATGGATAAACTTTTTGTATGTAGCCCTCTGCCAGGGAGGACGCAGTTATATAGGGGTGGGTGTAATATAGTGTGTAATTTTGACATATTTTTCGATGGGTTAATATATGATGCGATGATAATTATGGTCTGAAATGACTAATATCGAGGTTTCTGGTGACTGTTCAACTTTTGATACCATTTGATGTCCCGATGGTGGTATATTCTTGGAGTTCTGACACGTCACGAAGCTTCGGTACATGTCACGAAGCTTCGGTACATTGGATGAAAAACCGCCACAGATTTGGGGTTAATGATGCAAGGTCACATTTTTCGCCTGATTTTGATAGAACTGTATACTCTCATAAAGTAGACGTGGATAAACTTTTTGTATGTAGCCCTCTGCCAGGGAGGACGCAGTCATAAAGGGGTGGGTGTAATATAGTGTGTAATTTTGACATATTTCTCTATGGGTTAATATATGATGCGATGATAATTATGGTCTGAAATGACTAATATCGAGGTTTCTTGTGACCGTTCAACTTTTGATACCATTTGATGTCCCGATGGTGGTATATTCTTGGAGTTCTGACACGTCACGAAGCTTCGGTACATGTCACGAAGCTTCGCTACATTGGACGAAAAACCGCCACAGCTTTGGGGTTAATGATGCAAAGTAACATTTTTCGCCCGATTTCGATTGAACTGTATACTCTCATTAATTAGACATAGATAAACTTCTGATCTGTAGCCATGTATTAGGGAGGAAGCAGTTATATATGGGTGGGTGTAACAAAGTGTGTAATTTTGACATATTACACGATGGGTTAATATATAATCCGATGCTAATTATGGTCTGAAATGACTAATATCGAGGTTTCTGGTGACCATTCAACGTTTGATAACATTTGTTGTCCCGGTTTTGGTATATTCTTGGAGTTCTGACACGTCACGAAGCTTCGGTACATGCCACGAAGCTTCGGTACATTGGATGGAAAACCGCCACAGATTTGGGGTTAATGATGCAAGGTCACATTTTTCGCCTGATTTTGATAGAACTGTATACTCTCATTAAGTAGACATGGATAAACTTTTTGTATGTAGCCCTCTGCCAGGGAGGAAGCAGTTATATAGGGGTGGGTGTAATATAGTCTGTCGTTTCTCGATGGGTTAATATATGATGCGATGATAATTATGGTCTGAAATGACTAATATCGAGGTTTCTGGTGACTGTTCAACTTTTGATACCATTTGATGTCCCGATGGTGGTATATTCTTGGAGTTCTGACACGTCACGAAGCTTCGGTACATGTCACGAAGCTTCGGTACATTGGATGGAAATCCGCCACAGATTTGGGGTTAATGATGCAAGGTCGAATTTTCCGCCAGATCTTGATAGAACTGTATACTCTTATTAAGTAGACATGGATAAATTTCTTGTATGTAGCCCTGTGTCAGGGAGGACGCAGTTATATAGGGGTGGGTGTAATATAGTGTGTAATTTTGACATATTTTTCGATGGGTTAATATATGATGCGATGATAATTATGGTCTGAAATGACTAATATCGAGGTTTCTGGTGACCGTTCAACTTTTGATACCATTTTATGTCCCGATGGTGGTATATATTTGGAGTTCTGACACGTCACGAAGCTTCGGTACATGTCACGAAGCTTCGGTACATTGGATGAAAAACCGCCACAGATTTGGGGTTAATGATGCAAGGTCACATTTTTCGCCTGATTTTGATAGAACTGTATACTCTCATAAAGTAGACGTGGATAAACTTTTTGTATGTAGCCCTCTGCCAGGGAGGACGCAGTCATAAAGGGGTGGGTGTAATATAGTGTGTAATTTTGACATATTTCTCTATGGGTTAATATATGATGCGATGATAATTATGGTCTGAAATGACTAATATCGAGGTTTCTTGTGACCGTTCAACTTTTGATACCATTTGATGTCCCGATGGTGGTATATTCTTGGAGTTCTTACACGTCACGAAGCTTCGGTACATGTCACGAAGCTTCGCTACATTGGACGAAAAACCGCCACAGCTTTGGGGTTAATGATGCAAAGTAACATTTTTCGCCCGATTTCGATTGAACTGTATACTCTCATTAATTAGACATAGATAAACTTCTGATCTGTAGCCATGTATTAGGGAGGAAGCAGTTATATATGGGTGGGTGTAACAAAGTGTGTAATTTTGACATATTACACGATGGGTTAATATATAATCCGATGCTAATTATGGTCTGAAATGACTAATATCGAGGTTTCTGGTGACCATTCAACGTTTGATAGCATTTGTTGTCCCGGTTTTGGTATATTCTTGGAGTTCTGACACGTCACGAAGCTTCGGTACATGCCACGAAGCTTCGGTACATTGGATGGAAAACCGCCACAGATTTGGGGTTAATGATGCAAGGTCACATTTTTCGCCTGATTTTGATAGAACTGTATACTCTAATTAAGTAGACATGGATAAACTTTTTGTATGTAGCCCTCTGCCAGGGAGGAAGCAGTTATATAGGGGTGGGTGTAATATAGTCTGTCGTTTCTCGATGGGTTAATATATGATGCGATGATAATTATGGTCTGAAATGACTAATATCGAGGTTTCTGGTGACTGTTCAACTTTTGATACCATTTGATGTCCCGATGGTGGTATATTCTTGGAGTTCTGACACGTCACGAAGCTTCGGTACATGTCACGAAGCTTCGCTACATTGGACGAAAAACCGCCACAGCTTTGGGGTTAATGATGCAAAGTAACATTTTTCGCCCGATTTCGATTGAACTGTATACTCTCATTAATTAGACATAGATAAACTTCTGATCTGTAGCCATGTATTAGGGGGGAAGCAGTTATATATGGGTGGGTGTAACAAAGTGTGTAATTTTGACATATTACACGATGGGTTAATATATGATGCGATGATAATTATGGTATGAAATGACTAATATCGAGGTTTCTGGTGACCGTTCAACTTTTGATACCATTTGATGTCCCGATGGTGGTATATTCTTGGAGTTCTGACACGTCACGAAGCTTCGGTACATGTCACGAAGCTTCGGTACATTGGATGGAAATCCGCCACAGATTTGGGGTTAATGATGCAAGGTCACATTTTTCGCCTGATTTTGATAGAACTGTATACTCTCATAAAGTAGACGTGGATAAACTTTTTGTATGTAGCCCTCTGCCAGGGAGGACGCAGTCATAAAGGGGTGGGTGTAATATAGTGTGTAATTTTGACATATTTCTCTATGGGTTAATATATGATGCGATGATAATTATGGTCTGAAATGACTAATATCGAGGTTTCTTGTGACCGTTCAACTTTTGATACCATTTGATGTCCCGATGGTGGTATATTCTTGGAGTTCTGACACGTCACGAAGCTTCGGTACATGTCACGAAGCTTCGCTACATTGGACGAAAAACCGCCACAGCTTTGGGGTTAATGATGCAAAGTAACATTTTTCGCCCGATTTCGATTGAACTGTATACTCTCATTAATTAGACATAGATAAACTTCTGATCTGTAGCCATGTATTAGGGAGGAAGCAGTTATATATGGGTGGGTGTAACAAAGTGTGTAATTTTGACATATTACACGATGGGTTAATATATGATGCGATGATAATTATGGTCTGAAATGACTAATATCGAGGTTTCTGGTGACCGTTCAACTTTTGATACCATTTGATGTCCCGATGGTGGTATATTCTTGGAGTTCTGACACGTCACGAAGCTTCGGTACATGTCACGAAGCTTCGGTACATTGGATGGAAATCCGCCACAGATTTGGGGTTAATGATGCAAGGTCGAATTTTCCGCCAGATCTTGATAGAACTGTATACTCTTATTAAGTAGACATGGATAAATTTCTTGTATGTAGCCCTGTGTCAGGGAGGACGCAGTTATATAGGGGTGGGTGTAATATAGTGTGTAATTTTGACATATTTTTCGATGGGTTAATATATGATGCGATGATAATTATGGTCTGAAATGACTAATATCGAGGTTTCTGGTGACCGTTCAACTTTTGATACCATTTTATGTCCCGATGGTGGTATATATTTGGAGTTCTGACACGTCACGAAGCTTCGGTACATGTCACGAAGCTTCGGTACATTGGATGAAAAACCGCCACAGATTTGGGGTTAATGATGCAAGGTCACATTTTTCGCCTGATTTTGATAGAACTGTATACTCTCATAAAGTAGACGTGGATAAACTTTTTGTAAGTAGCCCTCTGCTAGGGAGGACGCAGTCATATAGGGGTGGGTGTAATATAGTGTGTAATTTTGACATATTTCTCTATGGGTTAATATATGATGCGATGATAATTATGGTCTGAAATGACTTATATCGAGGTTTCTTGTGACCGTTCAACTTTTGATACCATTTGATGTCCCAATGGTGGTATATTCTTGGAGTTCTGACACGTCACGAAGCTTCGGTACATGTCACGAAGCTTCGCTACATTGGACGAAAAACCGCCACAGCTTTGGGGTTAATGATGCAAAGTAACATTTTTCGCCCGATTTCGATTGAACTGTATACTCTCATTAATTAGACATAGATAAACTTCTGATCTGTAGCCATGTATTAGGGAGGAAGCAGTTATATATGGGTGGGTGTAACAAAGTGTGTAATTTTGACATATTACACGATGGGTTAATATATAATCCGATGCTAATTATGGTCTGAAATGACTAATATCGAGGTTTCTGGTGACCATTCAACGTTTGATAGCATTTGTTGTCCCGGTTTTGGTATATTCTTGGAGTTCTGACACGTCACGAAGCTTCGGTACATGCCACGAAGCTTCGGTACATTGGATGGAAAACCGCCACAGATTTGGGGTTAATGATGCAAGGTCACATTTTTCGCCTGATTTTGATAGAACTGTATACTCTCATTAAGTAGACATGGATAAACTTTTTGTATGTAGCCCTCTGCCAGGGAGGAAGCAGTTATATAGGGGTGGGTGTAATATAGTCTGTCGTTTCTCGATGGGTTAATATATGATGCGATGATAATTATGGTCTGAAATGACTAATATCGAGGTTTCTGGTGACTGTTCAACTTTTGATACCATTTGATGTCCCGATGGTGGTATATTCTTGGAGTTCTGACACGTCACGAAGCTTCGGTACATGTCACGAAGCTTCGGTACATTGGATGGAAATCCGCCACAGATTTGGGGTTAATGATGCAAGGTCGAATTTTCCGCCAGATCTTGATAGAACTGTATACTCTTATTAAGTAGACATGGATAAATTTCTGATATGTAGCCATGTATTAGGGAGGAAGCAGTTATATATGGGTGGGTGTAACAAAGTGTGTAATTTTGACATATTACACGATGGGTTAATATATAATCCGATGCTAATTATTGTCTGAAATGACTAATATCGAGGTTTCTTGTGACCGTTCAACTTTTGATACCATTTGATGTCCCGATGGTGGTATATTCTTGGAGTTCTGACACGTCACGAAGCTTCGGTACATGTCACGAAGCTTCGCTACATTGGACGAAAAACCGCCACAGCTTTGGGGTTAATGATGCAAAGTAACATTTTTCGCCCGATTTCGATTGAACTGTATACTCTCATTAATTAGACATAGATAAACTTCTGATCTGTAGCCATGTATTAGGGGGGAAGCAGTTATATATGGGTGGGTGTAACAAAGTGTGTAATTTTGACATATTACACGATGGGTTAATATATGATGCGATGATAATTATGGTCTGAAATGACTAATATCGAGGTTTCTGGTGACCGTTCAACTTTTGATACCATTTGATGTCCCGATGGTGGTATATTCTTGGAGTTCTGACACGTCACGAAGCTTCGGTACATGTCACGAAGCTTCGGTACATTGGATGGAAATCCGCCACAGATTTGGGGTTAATGATGCAAGGTCGAATTTTCCGCCAGATCTTGATAGAACTGTATACTCTTATTAAGTAGACATGGATAAATTTCTTGTATGTAGCCCTGTGTCAGGGAGGACGCAGTTATATAGGGGTGGTGTAATATAGTGTGTAATTTTGACATATTTTTCGATGGGTTAATATATGATGCGATGATAATTATAGTCTGAAATGACTAATATCGAGGTTTCTGGTGACCGTTCAACTTTTGATACCATTTTATGTCCCGATGGTGGTATATATTTGGAGTTCTGACACGTCACGAAGCTTCGGTACATGTCACGAAGCTTCGGTACATTGGACGAAAAACCGCCACAGCTTTGGGGTTAATGATGTAAAGTAACATTTTTCGCCCGATTTCGATAGAACTGTATACTCTAATTAATTAGACATAGATAAACTTCTGATATGTAGCCATGTATTAGGGAGGAAGCAGTTATATATGGGTGGGTGTAACAAAGTGTGTAATTTTGACATATTACACAATGGGTTAATATATAATCCGATGCTAATTATTGTCTGAAATGACTAATATCGAGGTTTCTTGTGACCGTTCAACTTTTGATACCATTTGATGTCCCGATGGTGGTATATTCTTGGAGTTCTGACACGTCACGAAGCTTCGGTACATGTCACGAAGCTTCGCTACATTGGACGAAAAACCGCCACAGCTTTGGGGTTAATGATGCAAAGTAACATTTTTCGCCCGATTTCGATTGAACTGTATACTCTCATTAATTAGACATAGATAAACTTCTGATCTGTAGCCATGTATTAGGGAGGAAGCAGTTATATATGGGTGGGTGTAACAAAGTGTGTAATTTTGACATATTACACGATGGGTTAATATATAATCCGATGCTAATTATGGTCTGAAATGACTAATATCGAGGTTTCTGGTGACCATTCAACGTTTGATAGCATTTGTTGTCCCGGTTTTGGTATATTCTTGGAGTTCTGACACGTCACGAAGCTTCGGTACATGCCACGAAGCTTCGGTACATTGGATGGAAAACCGCCACAGATTTGGGGTTAATGATGCAAGGTCACATTTTTCGCCTGATTTTGATAGAACTGTATACTCTCATTAAGTAGACATGGATAAACTTTTTGTATGTAGCCCTCTGCCAGGGAGGAAGCAGTTATATAGGGGTGGGTGTAATATAGTCTGTCGTTTCTCGATGGGTTAATATATGATGCGATGATAATTATGGTCTGAAATGACTAATATCGAGGTTTCTGGTGACTGTTCAACTTTTGATACCATTTGATGTCCCGATGGTGGTATATTCTTGGAGTTCTGACACGTCACGAAGCTTCGGTACATGTCACGAAGCTTCGGTACATTGGATGGAAATCCGCCACAGATTTGGGGTTAATGATGCAAGGTCGAATTTTCCGCCAGATCTTGATAGAACTGTATACTCTTATTAAGTAGACATGGATAAATTTCTGATATGTAGCCATGTATTAGGGAGGAAGCAGTTATATATGGGTGGGTGTAACAAAGTGTGTAATTTTGACATATTACACGATGGGTTAATATATAATCCGATGCTAATTATTGTCTGAAATGACTAATATCGAGGTTTCTTGTGACCGTTCAACTTTTGATACCATTTGATGTCCCGATGGTGGTATATTCTTGGAGTTCTGACACGTCACGAAGCTTCGGTACATGTCACGAAGCTTCGCTACATTGGACGAAAAACCGCCACAGCTTTGGGGTTAATGATGCAAAGTAACATTTTTCGCCCGATTTCGATTGAACTGTATACTCTCATTAATTAGACATAGATAAACTTCTGATCTGTAGCCATGTATTAGGGAGGAAGCAGTTATATATGGGTGGGTGTAACAAAGTGTGTAATTTTGACATATTACACGATGGGTTAATATATGATGCGATGATAATTATGGTCTGAAATGACTAATATCGAGGTTTCTGGTGACCGTTCAACTTTTGATACCATTTGATGTCCCGATGGTGGTATATTCTTGGAGTTCTGACACGTCACGAAGCTTCGGTACATGTCACGAAGCTTCGGTACATTGGATGGAAATCCGCCACAGATTTGGGGTTAATGATGCAAGGTCGAATTTTCCGCCAGATCTTGATAGAACTGTATACTCTTATTAAGTAGACATGGATAAATTTCTTGTATGTAGCCCTGTGTCAGGGAGGACGCAGTTATATAGGGGTGGGTGTAATATAGTGTGTAATTTTGACATATTTTTCGATGGGTTAATATATGATGCGATGATAATTATAGTCTGAAATGACTAATATCGAGGTTTCTGGTGACCGTTCAACTTTTGATACCATTTTATGTCCCGATGGTGGTATATATTTGGAGTTCTGACACGTCACGAAGCTTCGGTACATGTCACGAAGCTTCGGTACATTGGACGAAAAACCGCCACAGCTTTGGGGTTAATGATGTAAAGTAACATTTTTCGCCCGATTTCGATAGAACTGTATACTCTCATTAATTAGACATAGATAAACTTCTGATATGTAGCCATGTATTAGGGAGGAAGCAGTTATATATGGGTGGGTGTAACAAAGTGTGTAATTTTGACATATTACACAATGGGTTAATATATAATCCGATGCTAATTATTGTCTGAAATGACTAATATCGAGGTTTCTTGTGACCGTTCAACTTTTGATACCATTTGATGTCCCGATGGTGGTATATTCTTGGAGTTCTGACACGTCACGAAGCTTCGGTACATGTCACGAAGCTTCGCTACATTGGACGAAAAACCCCCACAGCTTTGGGGTTAATGATGCAAAGTAACATTTTTCGCCCGATTTCGATTGAACTGTATACTCTCATTAATTAGACATAGATAAACTTCTGATCTGTAGCCATGTATTAGGGGGGAAGCAGTTATATATGGGTGGGTGTAACAAAGTGTGTAATTTTGACATATTACACGATGGGTTAATATATGATGCGATGATAATTATGGTCTGAAATGACTAATATCGAGGTTTCTGGTGACCGTTCAACTTTTGATACCATTTGATGTCCCGATGGTGGTATATTCTTGGAGTTCTGACACGTCACGAAGCTTCGGTACATGTCACGAAGCTTCGGTACATTGGATGGAAATCCGCCACAGATTTGGGGTTAATGATGCAAGGTCACATTTTTCGCCTGATTTTGATAGAACTGTATACTCTCATAAAGTAGACGTGGATAAACTTTTTGTATGTAGCCCTCTGCCAGGGAGGACGCAGTCATAAAGGGGTGGGTGTAATATAGTGTGTAATTTTGACATATTTCTCTATGGGTTAATATATGATGCGATGATAATTATGGTCTGAAATGACTAATATCGAGGTTTCTTGTGACCGTTCAACTTTTGATACCATTTGATGTCCCGATGGTGGTATATTCTTGGAGTTCTGACACGTCACGAAGCTTCGGTACATGTCACGAAGCTTCGCTACATTGGACGAAAAACCGCCACAGCTTTGGGGTTAATGATGCAAAGTAACATTTTTCGCCCGATTTCGATTGAACTGTATACTCTCATTAATTAGACATAGATAAACTTCTGATCTGTAGCCATGTATTAGGGAGGAAGCAGTTATATATGGGTGGGTGTAACAAAGTGTGTAATTTTGACATATTACACGATGGGTTAATATATGATGCGATGATAATTATGGTCTGAAATGACTAATATCGAGGTTTCTGGTGACCGTTCAACTTTTGATACCATTTGATGTCCCGATGGTGGTATATTCTTGGAGTTCTGACACGTCACGAAGCTTCGGTACATGTCACGAAGCTTCGGTACATTGGATGGAAATCCGCCACAGATTTGGGGTTAATGATGCAAGGTCGAATTTTCCGCCAGATCTTGATAGAACTGTATACTCTTATTAAGTAGACATGGATAAATTTCTTGTATGTAGCCCTGTGTCAGGGAGGACGCAGTTATATAGGGGTGGGTGTAATATAGTGTGTAATTTTGACATATTTTTCGATGGGTTAATATATGATGCGATGATAATTATGGTCTGAAATGACTAATATCGAGGTTTCTGGTGACCGTTCAACTTTTGATACCATTTTATGTCCCGATGGTGGTATATATTTGGAGTTCTGACACGTCACGAAGCTTCGGTACATGTCACGAAGCTTCGGTACATTGGATGAAAAACCGCCACAGATTTGGGGTTAATGATGCAAGGTCACATTTTTCGCCTGATTTTGATAGAACTGTATACTCTCATAAAGTAGACGTGGATAAACTTTTTGTAAGTAGCCCTCTGCTAGGGAGGACGCAGTCATATAGGGGTGGGTGTAATATAGTGTGTAATTTTGACATATTTCTCTATGGGTTAATATATGATACGATGATAATTATGGTCTGAAATGACTTATATCGAGGTTTCTTGTGACCGTTCAACTTTTGATACCATTTGATGTCCCGATGGTGGTATATTCTTGGAGTTCTGACACGTCACGAAGCTTCGGTACATGTCACGAAGCTTCGCTACATTGGACGAAAAACCGCCACAGCTTTGGGGTTAATGATGCAAAGTAACATTTTTCGCCCGATTTCGATTGAACTGTATACTCTCATTAATTAGACATAGATAAACTTCTGATCTGTAGCCATGTATTAGGGAGGAAGCAGTTATATATGGGTGGGTGTAACAAAGTGTGTAATTTTGACATATTACACGATGGGTTAATATATGATGCGATGATAATTATGGTCTGAAATGACTAATATCGAGGTTTCTGGTGACCGTTCAACTTTTGATACCATTTGATGTCCCGATGGTGGTATATTCTTGGAGTTCTGACACGTCACGAAGCTTCGGTACATGTCACGAAGCTTCGGTACATTGGATGGAAATCCGCCACATATTTGGGGTTAATGATGCAAGGTCGAATTTTCCGCCAGATCTTGATAGAACTGTATACTCTTATTAAGTAGACATGGATAAATTTCTTGTATGTAGCCCTGTGTCAGGGAGGACGCAGTTATATAGGGGTGGGTGTAATATAGTGTGTAATTTTGACATATTTTTCGATGGGTTAATATATGATGCGATGATAATTATGGTCTGAAATGACTAATATCGAGGTTTCTGGTGACCGTTCAACTTTTGATACCATTTTATGTCCCGATGGTGGTATATATTTGGAGTTCTGACACGTCACGAAGCTTCGGTACATGTCACGAAGCTTCGGTACATTGGATGAAAAACCGCCACAGATTTGGGGTTAATGATGCAAGGTCACATTTTTCGCCTGGTTTTGATAGAACTGTATACTCTCATTAAGTAGACATGGATAAACTTTTAGTATGTAGCCCTCTGCCAGGGAGGAAGCAGTTATATAGGGGTGGGTGTAATATAGTCTGTCGTTTCTCGATGGGTTAATATATGATGCGATGATAATTATGGTCTGAAATGACTAATATCGAGGTTTCTGGTGACTGTTCAACTTTTGATACCATTTGATGTCCCGATGGTGGTATATTCTTGGAGTTCTGACACGTCACGAAGCTTCGGTACATGTCACGAAGCTTCGGTACATTGGATGGAAAACCGCCACAGATTTGGGGTTAATGATGCAAGGTCGAATTTTCTGCCAGATCTTGATAGAACTGTATACTCTCATTAATTAGACATAGACAAACTTCTGATATGTAGCCATGTATTAGGGAGGAAGCAGTTATATATGGGTGGGTGTAACAAAGTGTGTAATTTTGACATATTACACGATGGGTTAATATATAATCCGATGCTAATTATGGTCTGAAATGACTAATATCGAGGTTTCTGGTGACCGTTCAACGTTTGATAACATTTATTGTCCCGGTTTTGGTATATTCTTGGAGTTCTGACACGTCACGAAGCTTCGGTACATGTCACGAAGCTTCGGTACATTGGACGAAAAACCGCCACAGCTTTGGGGTTAATGATGTAAAGTAACATTTTTCGCCCGATTTCGATAGAACTGTATACTCTCATTAATTAGACATAGATAAACTTCTGATATGTAGCCATGTATTAGGGAGGAAGCAGTTATATATGGGTGGGTGTAACAAAGTGTGTAATTTTGACATATTACACGATGGGTTAATATATAATCCGATGCTAATTATTGTCTGAAATGACTAATATCGAGGTTTCTGGTGACCGTTCAACGTTTGATAACATTTGTTGTCCCGGTTTTGGTATATTCTTGGAGTTCTGACACGTCACGAAGCTTCGGTACATGTCACGAAGCTTCGGTACATTGGACGAAAAACCGCCACAGCTTTGGGGTTAATGATGTAAAGTAACATTTTTCGCCCGATTTCGATAGAACTGTATACTCTCATTAATTAGACATAGATAAACTTCTGATATGTAGCCATGTATTAGGGAGGAAGCAGTTATATATGGGTGGGTGTAACAAAGTGTGTAATTTTGACATATTACACGATGGGTTAATATATAATCCGATGCTAATTATTGTCTGAAATGACTAATATCGAGGTTTCTGGTGACCATTCAACGTTTGATAACATTTGTTGTCCCGGTTTTGGTATATTCTTGGAGTTCTGACACGTCACGAAGCTTCGGTACATGTCACGAAGCTTCGGTACATTGGACGAAAAACCGCCACAGCTTTGGGGTTAATGATGTAAAGTAACATTTTTCGCCCGATTTCGATAGAACTGTATACTCTCATTAATTAGACATAGATAAACTTCTGATATGTAGCCATGTATTAGGGAGGAAGCAGTTATATATGGGTGGGTGTAACAAAGTGTGTAATTTTGACATATTACACGATGGGTTAATATATAATCCGATGCTAATTATTGTCTGAAATGACTAATATCGAGGTTTCTGGTGACCATTCAACGTTTGATAACATTTGTTGTCCCGGTTTTGGTATATTCTTGGAGTTCTGACACGTCACGAAGCTTCGGTACATGTCACAAAGCTTCGGTACATTGGACGAAAAACCGCCACAGCTTTGGGGTTAATGATGCAAAGTAACATTTTTCGCCCGATTTCGATAGAACTGTATACTCTCATTAATTAGACATAGATAAACTTCTGATATGTAGCCATGTATTAGGGAGGAAGCAGTTATATATGGGTGTTGTAACAGAGTGTGTAATTTTGACATATTACACGATGGGTTAATATATAATCCGATGCTAATTATGGTCTGAAATGACTAATATCGAGGTTTCTGGTGACCGTTCAACGTTTGATAACATTTATTGTCCCGGTTTTGGTATATTCTTGGAGTTCTGACACGTCACGAAGCTTCGGTACATGTCACGAAGCTTCGGTACATTGGACGAAAAACCGCCACAGCTTTGGGGTTAATGATGTAAAGTAACATTTTTCGCCCGATTTCGATAGAACTGTATACTCTCATTAATTAGACATAGACAAACTTCTGATATGTAGCCATGTATTAGGGAGGAAGCAGTTATATATGGGTGGGTGTAACAAAGTGTGTAATTTTGACATATTACACGATGGGTTAATATATAATCCGATGCTAATTATGGTCTGAAATGACTAATATCGAGGTTTCTGGTGACCGTTCAACGTTTGATAACATTTATTGTCCCGGTTTTGGTATATTCTTGGAGTTCTGACACGTCACGAAGCTTCGGTACATGTCACGAAGCTTCGGTACATTGGACGAAAAACCGCCGCAGCTGTGGGGTTAATGATGTAAAGTAACATTTTTCGCCCGATTTCGATAGAACTGTATACTCTCATTAATTAGACATAGATAAACTTCTGATATGTAACAAAGTGTGTAATTTTGACATATTACACGATGGGTTAATATATAATCCGATGCTAATTATGGTCTGAAATGACTAATATCGAGGTTTCTGGTGACCATTCAACGTTTGATAACATTTGTTGTCCCGGTTTTGGTATATTCTTGGAGTTCTGACACGTGACGAAGCTTCGGTACATGTCACGAAGCTTCGCTACATTGGACGAAAAACCGCCACAGCTTTGGGGTTAATGATGCAAAGTAACATTTTTCGCCCGATTTCGATAGAACTGTATACACTCATTAGATAAGTTATCGTATAATTCATAAAATTGTGCTATTTGTTTACGAGCAATTTTTTTTGATTCTTGCTGTACTCTAAAACATGAGCTCATTAGAATATGCAATACATGCTCCCCGTAGTCATTACTTCCAAATATAGATTATTTATAGGTGCTTGACAACATTTCCATATGTAAATAAGGGTATGCATATTTATAATATTATTTTGAATAATAATTAATGTACCGAAGCTTCGTACCGCTTAGTTGTAATCACTTTGAAACGTAAGTAAGCAGTAAGTATATAACTATAGAGTTATCTGTCTTGTCACAAGAAACGTACTGTATCAATCACGTACTGTCGGTTGTTTTCCGCGCACTTGCTTATCTGGAAAACTATCTTCTTATTCTTCTGGTTACAATCGTCGGTCATTTGCTGACCATTATTAGCCGTTGAGCGGATTTTTTTTGGGTATTTGTATACTATTAAAAGGGTAGTTTTCGCATTAAAAACAGTTAAAACTATGTACAATCTCAGTTGCTTACTTGTTGGTGTGGTCTAGGAGGATAAGAGGCTTCAAGACATCGGGCGACAGCGTCGACTTGAAGCCCCCTACATCCTCAGAAGACACAGAGTCTTGTGTTAAATTATTCCATTGAGTGACAGTTCGGGGGTAAAAAGAGTATTTGTAATTGTCTGATGTTGTGCCTATCTGGATGAAATTTGCTTTGTTAACAGAGGATCGTGTGGTTTTGGATTTTGGGATGAGTACATTATTTGAATCAGAAAAGACAAGATTGTTATTAATTTTGTAAAGCATTATGCAAGTGTGGTACTATATAATGAAATAATAATTATACAGGGGCGGCGATTAGAGTGCATGTAGGGGCTCCTGTCTGACTCTTGTACAAATGCATCATTACGCCACATGTGGTGTATCTAGTTTCTGTGATTTTGATATTGTGTGGTGGACAGGGCGAATGTATTCTTGGAGATTTTTTGTACCTTACTCAATCGTACCGATAGAATCACGTAGATGCCGAAATTGTAAAGTTAACGCCACCGGTGTATAATATGTTTATGAAAATATGATAAATCGTATCGATAGAGTCAGGACAGGCTGAAATTGTAAACTTAAAGTCACCGGTGTAATAATATGTTGTTGAAAATATAAATAATTTGATAGACTGAAAATAATATAACCCATTGGGAGCCCCTAATGTATTCTTGGACATTTTGTTTTGTACCATTACTCAATCGTACCGATAGAATCACGTATGCCGAAATTGTAAAGTTAACGCCACCGGTGTATAATATGTTTATGAAAATATGATAAATCGTATCGATAGAGTCAGGATAGGCTGAAATTGTAAACTTAAAGTCACTTGTTGTTGAAAATATAAATAATTTGATAGACTGAAAATAATGTGTAACCCATTGCGAACCCCCCTGGTGTAGTGAAGTGAATTGTGGGTAGTTTCATTGTGATTCTCCGCCATCTTTATTTTCTGGAATTATCACCAAGATTTCTCCACTCGATTCTCTTAAACAACACCCGAAACGGTCAAATT
Source organism: Siphonodentalium dalli (assembly GCA_032622095.1). Classification (NCBI taxonomy): domain Eukaryota; kingdom Metazoa; phylum Mollusca; class Scaphopoda; order Gadilida; family Siphonodentaliidae; genus Siphonodentalium; species Siphonodentalium dalli. Next base: position 199,813,630 of record CP136062.1, read on the forward strand.
CTTTTGATAATTCTATCTAAATACATCTTAGCTACTATTCGGAGCTGCTGTCCCGGTCTAAAAAGGGATAGTTTGACCAAAACGACTATTGACAAAACTTTGTTTACAAATTGAGCGCACTCGATGACCGGGTTGACCCGTCCACGCTGCAAATTTATTATCGAAAACAAATTCAATTTCTTCCATCTAAAACATAATTACGCACTGGACTCTGTCATTTTAGGAATATATATGTATCCCACGCACATACACCAAGTCTCAGCTTAAAATTTGGAAAAATGAGTTTTATCGACATAAATCGATTTTAATGGCAAATGCCATGTCATTGTTAAATTTTATCATTGAAAAAAATTCATTTCTTCCATCTAAAACATAATTACGTGCTGTACTCTGTCATTTTATGAATATATAACTATCCCACGCACAAACACCAAGTCTCAGCTTAAAATTTTGAAAAATGGCAGTTTTATCGACATAAATCGATTCTAATGGCAAATGCCATGTTAAATAAATTTTAGGGCCCTGCAAATATTTTCTGAGCTGTTCCATATTGGGCACTAGAGTCCATATTTGACCGGTTACACCTGATAATTGTGCGACAGTACAGTCGCGTTACTTTATACATCAACATTGGTCATTATCACCTGACAAATTTATTTTGGTCTATCGTATCAACCCTTATTTTCTCCCGCGTAGCCTGACTAAGTGTCAACATTGGTCTTTATCGCTCCACTAATTTGTATTGTTTCATCGGTATGAATTCCATATCCAATTATCCACATATAACCAACTCAACCTCTAATCCCAGTCCAATTTATTTATTTCTTTCATCGGTATAGTCACGTTACGTAATATTTTATCGCGTGATACTTGTACTTATATGTCTATGGTATTACTATAGTATACCGTATACGTATATCAATTGCTATTCCTTTCTATATAATCCTGGTGCCATCTATAGACATAGAGATAATTTCATACCCCCCCCCCCCCCCCAATTTTATATCATTGCTGCTTTAGTACAGTCGTTATACATTACATGGCAACATCGCTCCACTAATTTATGTCAGTTCATCGGTACAAACCCCTTTTTCTCCGAGTCCATATAACCAACCCAACATCTTATAGAAGTCCATAAATGACTATTCTGGCACTATATAGAGATGACACCCCCTATTTGATAGCCTTGTAGCAATGTTCAGTAGAGTTGAGATGCATAATATGTCAACATTGGTCATTATCGCTCTATAAATTTATATCGGTTCAACCCTTAGTTCCCTGTATCGCCCACCCCTCCCTGAATTTATTTTTTCATTTGTATTATAGTCTCGTTACGTACACATTTTATCTCTTGTAACTTTTGCTTCAAAGCGTCGAGTTCCGCTGCAGAGAATACAAAACTGACAACATTTTGAAATGTTAGCAGGCTTCAAACTCATCTTATCCAAGAAAAACTCTGGTTACATAAGAAATTTGTGTATATGGTGTACGCGCATTTGTTGAGTTAAAAACCAAGGGTCCCAAGTCAAGGTCCAAATCCCCAACACACTGTTGTGAGGTTTAACTCCATCTACATACAGTAATGTCCAAAGTAATTGATCACTTAACCACAGCAAAATTATGGGTATTTTTTCATGATTTTAAATCCTGAAAAATTAACCATAATTATGCTGTGGTTAAGTGGTCAATTACTTTGGGCATTACTGTAACCAATATAAGGATTTGAGGTTTAATGATAACTCAATCCTCATACAGTAATGTTTAAAGTAATTGACCACTTAAGCACAGCAGAATAATGGGTAATTTATCCGGATTTTAAATGCTGAAAAAATACCCATAATTCTGCTGTGGTTAAGTGGTCAATTACTTTGGCTGAAGGGGTCACTCTCACCAAAACAAGTGCTGAATGGTACACATGGTTTGAAAATGTGCTGAAGGGTACACAGGATTTGTGAATCGGCACAGAAATCATGGCAGATACGAAAACTGAATGCCTTTAGAATGACATTTCAAACCCTGTGTACCCATCAGCACATTTTGAAAATCCTGTGTACCCTTCATCACTTTTTTGGTGAGAGTGACCCCTTCAGCATTACTTTGGGCATTACTGTAACCAATATAAGGATTTGAGGTTTAATGATAACTCAATCCTCATACAGTAATGTTCAAAGTAATTGACCACTTAACCAGAGCAGAATTATTTGTAATTTTTCAGGATTTTAAATCCTGAAAAATTACCAATAAGTCTGATGTGGTTAAGTGGTCAATTACTTTGGGCATTACTGTAACCAATATAAGGATGTGAGGTTTAATGAAAACTCCATCCACATAACTAATAAATATGTGTGAAAATTAAAACAAAACAAAATAAATTCCATGATGGCGTCCAATATGGACTGCCTAATTCTGCTCCAAAACATGTATATTGAATATATGGATGTTTATTGGGGGAAACCGATTATTTCAATGATATTTTCATTAACTGGGATCCAAAACCTGACTTACGGGAGCATGCTTCGCGCGCGACTGTATCTTAAGCATATGTGCATATTTAATAAGCCAACAATTGGAATCACAACAGAAGATTGGCGTGGGTCCCTTGTGCGATCTGTCCATCGAAAACTATTTAGACATCTCAAGACACGTAAGACCCAATAACTTAATATACAGAATAGATACATATATTGCCTGAGTGACTAATATTTATATTTGTTACAATGAGGTCAAATAGTTGCGAAGCCAGCACCACAATTCTTTCCCTCCATAGTAAATCTTAAAACAACTTCTAAAGAATTATTAATTTACCTTATATTTGGTATGGAGCGTCCTTGGTTTACTGGAGTTCAGAATTGTTAACATCACGTCACCAAGTTAATTACTTGCGAAGCCACAGCCATAACTATTTCCCTCCATAGTAATTCTCAAAACAACTTCTCAAGAACAATTGACCAGGTCAGTCGCGCAATTATTGGAAGAGCCACGGTCAATCATTTTTTTAAAACCAAATGTTACATTTAAATTATTGCTTTATTTAACCAAAAAAAAAATTTAATGAGAAAATTAACTTTTACTACTTGCTAAATTTTATCTTTTAATTATTTCATTTAAATTTTAGTATTTACAGTATACTAAGTCCAAGTCTTTATAATCTGTTGAGTGACCCCACAGTCGTTTACTTGCTTTGTTAGTAATAATTTGAAGGATTACTTGTTTAAACGCAATTGTTATCAAAATATTTTTTATAAGTTCTATTTATATGTAATACTATAATCTTGGTGGCGTTACCATTTCTGACTATGGTTTTCTTGTTTATATTGGGGGAAAGTAGTGACAATTCCTTCGCTTCTATCTTTATGACTTTAAAAAAGTTCCACTCTCTGATTTTACATGCATGTGATTACCTGTGATCTCCGGTCTTCTTAAGCCTAGAGGCTTGTATTGACCTCTTCGTTAGTGTCCAAATACATTTATAACTAGCTGTGGCGTTATTGGCGACGTGCTTGTATTTACAGTGCGTTAAAATGTTTTTGTTTTTTATCGTCATTGAATTTAAAATAAAATTTGTTGGGACATTTTCTCCAGTGTCATTCGGCCAGGCTATTCCAACAGTTTGTAATGCGAGGTACAAAGCTGTTGGCTGATCGCGACCTGATTTCCAGGTTGTCCTGATTGCATTTTTTATGTTTTTGAGATAATCGATTTTTAAAGTTTGAATCTCCGATGCGGGTAAACTAGTCTCCGCCATGGTGACGGACCAGAAATGGGGAACGAATATGCATAATATCACGGGTTGTGACCATCAATGCCTACCAGAGTTATGGGCCCTGTTCGACTTTATGAAATTCAGTCCGTACAAAGTTTTTGCAATATAAGTTAAGTGTCGGTTGTCGAATTTTGATGTGGTTTGGTATGGTGATAGACCAGAATGAAGAACTGAATATCATTTCTTAATGCATCTGAATGCATCACTTTATTTCAGTTCATCTATTTGTAAGTGATAACAGTATACAATTAGTATGTTAGTTTAGTCTTGTTGTATGAGCAGTAAAGCTCCAAGATGAAGTTCGGAAATTCAATGAGAATAGCATCACCTTCAGTTGGGATTGTCTGAGCAGTAAACAGTAACGGTCATTCATCATGACTAATTCAGTTTTATTTGGACAATTGTTGCAAATTAACATTACTTGCAATTGTTCAAGATGAGAAATAACCAGAAGGAATGAATTTTATTACATGCCAGAACAAGACAGTATTTCAGGCATTATACATTCATGAGATACCCTTTTCAATTTCATGTTATGCATGCAACAATCAGGTTAATGATATCTAGTCATCATTCAGTATTCACCATGTAATATCCAATTTGTGATACAGTTTTTTTGTTTTATTACTTTTTATTCAAGTAATACAACTGGGTAATATATTAATTTTTTTACTAAATATTTCTTCCGTTGATCATAAGTTTCCTGAACGCTATTATGGTGGTCCACTGTGAAGTGGTCCGCGGGATCCTGTGAAATCCAGAATGTTGCTAAATCTGAGGCTAAAGAGTCACTATAGCTGCTATATAGCCCTATATACCAACAAGCATGGTACTAACATGCTTACAAACAAGATTCCATGGTCAGTAGGCCTACTTGTAAATTGTTTGAAAAAAAAAACATTTTGGAAAAAATTTACAAGCACGATTTTTTCGGCCTCTGGACCACCCACCCAGACCCCCCCCCCTGCTTAGAACAAACAATATAATATCACAGGTCTGAATCTTAACAGGACATCTTGGAATTCAGAGAGCATATTACATATAAGTCAGTGTTCTATGTTTATACGCTAACCCAGATGATATATTTTTTTATTTCAACTAAGGTATTGTCTAACTTTGGTATGTATGTCGGTATTTGATCAACTAGAGCGTTAACATGACACCGTGTCACCCCCTATAAATATAAAACCGACTAACTTGACACTCTCCCCGAAACGGAGGCCACTATATATTCTAGTCGTTGTTAATTTAGACTCCATTTTGAAGTGAACCTAGAACAAATAGGTAATAAGCTGTTTTCGACGTGAGAAGTGCCTTGGGGAACATTTTCTACAGCTCTTTGAAATAAGTATTATTTATGGCTTTTACGATAAAAAATTTTTTGTCAAAAGACAAGAATATGTAAAAACAAAAAATGGTGTTAAAACCTCCTCTTTTAAAAGTTGATAGCACGCCAAGCATATAACACCACTGAGCGTTGTTATATATATAATTAGACTTACATTCCGGTAAAATAACTTTGTGGAATACATGGATACTTGGGTCTATATGTGTGTGCGTATAATATGGTGACCATTCACTAGATGAATTTTACCAGAGTAAAATTACCTGGTTCTAATCACCCTGGTAGAATACCACAGAATACCAGAGTGGTTTTACCGTGGTTTACAAGAGTACGCGTTGTTTTTTTTACATAATGGATATCCCAGGCTCCTATAGGCTATATTCACATCAATCACCAGTGAACATGTCGTTATCAAAGTAGACCAAGGCTTATGTTGTTAAATTTTACTTTAAATCGTCTAATTGTATATATTACTGCGACATCAATAATATAGAAGTGTCGCTTTAAATTTTAATGACCGGCCGAAAACGTTTGGGTCGAATATTTGGATCCGGGCCCACTCGCCCCAGGGCCAGCTCGCCCCAGGCCGTTTTTGGGGCGAGCTGGCCCACCTTTCAGGGGCGAGCTGGCCCGGGTATTACATTTGTATTAAAGTTGTAAATAAGTTAATATATATTGATATATTATAATTTCTTAAGTTCAGATTATGATATATTTCAGAGTTATGTCCATCAATTTTGACATTTAGATTACTTTAGGCACGTTTGTTAGCAAAGATAATAGCCATGCAGTATATCACACTAGTTGGTTTGAACGACGAACCGGCGAATTCATAAATAACAATAATGAACTGTTTTCACAATCTGGATATTAAAGTTTCTCTTATTCTCTGAGTTCATCTCACTATCTCTGGAAATTAAGTAAGCAGTGCAATATTTATCTGACATCATAACCACAAATATGTTCCGTTGTATCTGCGAATATATACAACGGCAGTGGCTCGACTCAAGCACATTTTCGATCGAGGAATGGAGTATATTCCGACATGACGTTCGGACAAATAATGATCTCGAATGTGTGTATATTTAACTCAACATTCCAAATTCAATGATACACATCTTGGGTATCAGTTGACCGATTTGTGTATCACTTTGTATTTTATCACTTGACTCGGGTATCGCTTGACTGTAAGCCAGAGAAAGCAAGCAAAACGACCCCAAAACGACAACTTAAATAAGACATTATCCCTTGGGGCGAGCTGGCCCGGGGCGAGCTGGCTCGGGGCGAGCTGGCCCATGTCGACTGGGGCGAGCTGGCCCTGGGGCGAGTGGGCCCGTTTCCGAATATTTTGTCCAATTTGTTATTCGGACAACTTACCGGCAGTCTGGCCTTGACCTTCGCGAAAATGTGCCGTTTCTGATGCAATTGATGAAACTTTTACAGTTGTTTTCGTCAGACGGTATATAAAGCCCAACGCACAAGATTCATCACTTTTTCAGTTTCACGGTTTTAGTAGTTCAAGGAATTGTGTTTCAATCATGGCAGAAGACGATTTGGTTAGTAAACTTGTGTGATAATGATATATTTGTCTTGACTCATTGGCGCGCTGAATTATTTTTACACAGCGTTTCTTTTAGTTTTACTGAATTGAATGGCGACGCGATCAGCTGATTAAAATTAAATATTCAAATAGTAATACTGTTGATATTGGTTTCCTCAATGATTCGATTTTATTCCCAGTGACCCGACCAATTTTTATAGTTGGTGATCAGTCCAGAATAAAATGAAATAATGTTTTCCAATTCGGACCAGTAGTATTCCTTCTGTCTAATTTCCAACCGACCATGTGGAGTGTGTCCACCGTTACCGGACATAAACTGATAAAGTCCCAAAAATAAGGTTTTAATCGAGTTTATAAATCGGTATCCCTATATAGAGAGCACAAGTTGTGCATCTATTACCATGTGTCCGGACAAACATATCTCAAATAAAAGCACTAATCACAAAATACCGCCCATATGTCGCCTGTTTACTATAAATAACATACTCACCTACAACTCTGGCTCTGCAGCGATAAAATCGTTCCGGACGCCAAATTAACCGAGTTTAAAACATTTTTCACCGTTATCGGCCAGTGACTCGTCACCATCCATGAATTCTTAATCGAAATTCGAAAGTATTATAAATCGAAAGCCGAAAAAACTGGCAAATGAAAAATGCGAACCCATGAAAACGGAACATTTGGGAGATCGCAATTTTTCATTTTGGACGTCAGAAGGAAAAATTAATCTACTATATAGCTTTATCGGAGGCCGAAAACAGGATTATCTCACTAGTCGTTTGTGAATTATAACAGCGAATTATTCAAAAGTTGTAGTTATGTAGTGTAATAGGTGTTGACTATAGAATTAGATGAGATTGTGCATGGTCATCGTCAAATAAAGTGTTAACAAATCTCCATTTTAGGCCTATTAATATTTAATATACGCCATGTGGTCGACCTTTTTGTCTTTCCTTAGTTTGCTTGGTTTGTTGGTATAGGTAAACCGACATACAGAGGTAACTATTACTATATAGTATCCCCCCCCCCCCCCCCCCCCGATTCGAGAGGTAGGCCCTATCACATGTCACTCAGTAACGAGAACAATGGTAGGCCTACTAGGGGAGGCCAAATTCACATTTATTAATAATTGCGCTTCAGTGCAATTGAATTGCGCTTCACCGCAATTCATTTTCCATATTTGGTCAAGTTATAGGGGTGTTTGTGAATTATACCCGCATTAATTTTGTATAGCTCTATACATTTTAATTTGTTACTCGCGTGTATACATGTACATGCTACCATCGTAATTATGTCTTTTGTGAGAGTATATACTACTAGCCGATGAGCCCGACGTTGTCCGGGCTATTTCAAGTCGATAGCTCGACCCGTTTCCGAGATCTGGTCTGCGCATGCGCGAAGCTGGCATCGCACGGGCTCGGCGACCCGATAAAATTGGGTCCGGGTCCGTTTGAATTGGGAAAATGTGTTTTTACAGACCAAAATTGGGAATTTTCCATGTTTTAGAACAATTCAATTAATCACTGTTGCACACAAGTAAATAGTACTAATACCGTAATTTTCGGTGTATAACGCTACTTAAACATAGGTTACTCAAAGATGGAGTAAAATCCCAGCCCATTGAGGTCCATTTCTCAGTCTCAGGTAAGTTGAAAATTCACAGATAACAACGGAAGGATGCAAGTCATCCACCAAACTTCGACAGAAAAACGGTAATGAAACACCCAAGGATGGATAGGTATCTAGATGTAATTCAATAAATAAAATAAGATAATTAATACCACATCAATGTGTCCATGTTATTCCCACATTCTCCAAATAAAATGTGCAGACCCAAATAATAGTGCAGGGGGGAATTTCCAGCAAATGTTTATAAAATTAACAGTGAGGACGTGAAATTTTTATATTTTATACATACATGTAACTCGGCAATATTTTATATTTTATACATAACTCGTCATGGATACACAGCTTAATGATTAATCGTAAACCGATGAGTCCACTTTTTAAAGGCATGCGGGGAGGGGAAATGTGTATTCTGGAAGAACATGGTGCGTCCCCCTGATAATGAGATAATCCTAGCAATTTATTTGTGGGAATTCCTCTCAAGCGAGTGACGTATTTACTATAATAACTGTCAAACTTTGATAATTATTCAATAAACCCGATGGTATTATATACCTGTCTGCAATTGGGAATTTTGTGGTTGAAAATTGGGAATAAAAGTGCCTTTTTCCCATTGGGAATGGGGCCGTTTACCGGACCCTGAGGACACCTAAAAAAAATCCGTTACTCGTTGGGCCTAAAAAAAAATACATTTGTTTCCGCTAACGAGCTGAAAAAAATTAGGGTAGATAGGTAGGTAGGCTTAATTTTTTATTTTTTTTAACCTTTTTTTTTTCAGTATCTTTAAAAATAACTGTATAATACTTGTCAATAACCCAAACTATGCACTTCTTAGTCCCAATCAGGTTAACCCAAATGACAGAGGAACTAGAAACTCCGATTCATTCTTGCATATGCTTCAATATTTACATATATACTAGTCTATATACTAATATAGTCTTTGATAATCCTAATATTTCCCATATGGTCTGGCTACAACTGGAGTCAGCCCAGCACCACTGCACTGTCACATATTGGAGTGACCGTCTTCTACCGATCTCTTAATGGTGGCTTCACAACCCCACCTTCTCCTCCGCATTCAGTGAAGGATCTAGGTATTTTTTGGGGACACCTGTTTTTGGGCAATGATATGCCAAAGGCATAACCTGAAGGCCTGAGCGGAGGAAGGTTTGGGAGGGGTGACCCCCTGCTGATGGTGGGGGTTCTCCCCCTGGAATTTTTTGAAAATCCTTTGCATTTAGAGCTAATCTAGGGCACTTTGAGTCAGTATTTTGAATTTTACTGAGAGGTCAATTTGATCAAGTTTCTCAAGCACAACTTTAATTTTTTTTATATATGTATGGATTGGAAATGCTTATAAGTTATTGTCAGATATCTTTTGGTTCAATGGATTATGCTTATCCTGCTTGAAATAAGACTTACCATTTAATATCACTCTAATTCATATAATAGGCTATTTTATATAATTCAAGTGAGACACATACATAATATACTACATGTAGTACAGAAACAATGTCTATTAAGTTAGTAATTACTATTTATAGTACTAATCTCTATGTTAATTTTTCATTTGGTATTATGAGATCCCACCTGATAACCAGGTTGATTCGATCAAATTGTTAATGTTCCTGTACTGTATTTGATTGAAATACTGAAGTCTGAAGGCTGAATGATAACAAACCTGAACTGAAACTATTTGAAGTTTTCACAGATGAAAGCTAGATAAAGCCAAACATACTTTACAGTATGATCCCAACTGTTAAACTTAAATCTTTTTGTAAACTTAAATTTCTTATGTCAATGGGGGGGGGGTCATTAGCTCCTGCGTCTGGTGAAATCCTGGCGCCACCCGGTAGGCATATTATTAAAAAATACGTAGGTCTATTTCGTCAACTCTCATTAGTTTGAATAAAAGTCTGCCCACTTCAATAATCTTCCATGTATTATGGCATATTCAGCAACTTTTATACTGTTTTTGGTTGGTTCTGTTTTAAATGCTTGATATTGTATTTAGAGGTAATGAGCGAATTAATTACAATAACTAAAATGGCTTTTGGTGAGATACCGGTAGGCATACCGTTGTTCTTGTTACTGAGTGATACGTGATAGGGCCTACCTCTCGAATTGGGGTGGGTGGAGGTATACTATATGGTAATGGTTACCTCTGTATGTCTGTTTACCTATACCAACAAACCAAGCAAACTAAGGAAAGACAAAGAGGTTGACCACATAGCGTATAATATTAATATCAAACTCAAAATATTAGCATAAAATCTATCATTATACCCCCCCGCAATGAAGTTAGGGGGGGGTATACTGGAGTCAGCTTGTCTGTCCGTCGTCCGTCCATGGACACAAATTTGTCCTGAGTTTTTCTCAGTTGTTTTTTGATCAATTTCCGTGAAACTTGGCACAGACATCAACCACCATGGGAACCTGTGCACCTGCGATTATGACGTCTGTCAGACTTTTTTTGGTGGAGTTATCCCTCCTTTTCCGACTTAGAATTTTTTTGCAACATGTATACTTTTGTCCGAGCTTTTATTCCTATATTTTTCTGTCAATGTTTTTTAATCTTGGTACTGATATTTAGTACCATGGGAACCTGTGCACCTGCGATTATGATGTCTGTCCGACTTAATTAGTCATTTTTCACGAATTTTGAGCTCGTTAGCGCGATAACTTCAACAAACGTTATCCGATTTGATTGAAATTTGGTATATAGGTGTCTCCCAAGAATATCTCAGATGAGTTCGAAAACCGGCCTGGTCCGATAAAATTTGATGAGTTATGGCCCTTAATTAGTCATTTTTCATGAATTTTCAGCTCGTTAGCGAGATAACTTCAACAAATGTTATCCGATATGATTGAAATTTGGTATATAGGTGTCTCCCAAGAATATCTCGTTCGAGTTCAAAAACCGGCCAGGTCCGATAAAATTTGATAGAGTTATGGCCCTTAATTAGTCATTTTTCACGAATTTTGAGCTCGTTAGCGCGATAACTTCAACAAACGTTATCCGATTTGATTGAAATTTGGGATATAGGTGTCTCCCAAGAATATCTCGGACGAGTTCGAAATCCGGCCTGGTCCGATAAAATTTGATAGAGTTATGGTCCTTAAGTAGTCATTTTGTACGAATTTTGAGCTCGTTAGTGCGATAACTTCAACAAACGTCATCCGATTCAACTAAGATTTGGTATATAAGTGTCTTCCAATAATATCCTGGACGAGTTCGAAAACCAGCCTGGCCCAATAAAATTTGATAGAGTTATGGCCCTTAATTAGTCATTTTTCGTGAATTTTTAGCTCGTTAGCACGATAACTTCAACAAACAACCTCCGATTTGTTTAAAATTTGGAATAGACATACTTGCCAAGAATATTCCGGACGAGTTCGAAAACCAGCCTGGCCCGATAAAATTTGATGGAGTTATGGCCCTTAATTAGTCATTTTTCGATTTTACCTATTAATTAGTCTACCGATACTGATGCACACCAATTGGCGGTAGCCACCGGCGGTAAGCCACCGAAAACGAGACACAGCATCTCTGATGCCACCTCTTGTTTTATTATTTTAACTAAATGTTTACTGACATGTGAAACATCTTAGTATTTTAAAAACAGGGGGGTATCCTTAGCTCATTGTATATATAGCTCAGATCATATATATGCCGGTTATATTCTGGCACTTATTGCAATGGTATCATGGAATCTTTCGCCCATAGCAGGCAAGCTAATGGAAACACCTATCTTATATGAGGCTTGCCACCAGTACAACTCAATTTCATCACAATTCATCTGTTTGTTTTTCAGATGTCCTTTGATTCCTCTATGAAGAAAAAGAAGAAGAAAAAGAAGACTCCTTTTGACTTGGACCAGGATGGAGCCAGTGAAGAGGCCGCGACTGATGGCACACCAAGTACTTCAGCATCAACTGCTACTCAGCCTCAGGAGCAGAAATCAGAGCTGGTTGATGACGGTAAGTTAAGAATCAACGTGTTTACAATACATGAGAATAAGGCAATTTCAAAAATTGCAAAAATTATTTATTTGATTCACGTGCCATATCACCACTTTTATTTGCTTAATGGGTAATAATTTTAGTGGAAGAATAGCAAATTCGATAATTATTTGGAAAATTTAGTCCGAGCACATGTTTACAATGAGAAGTCTCATTTTCAAGGTAAATTTCTTATTTTGTTTTGTCATACATTTGCCGCCTACATACTGTAGTACTGCTGTTGAAGATGTATTCAGGATTTCAGGCCTTTATACTGAAAGTTGTTTTGCATCTCAGTTCCATTCTAGTACATAAAACAAAGCCCCCTTTTTATCTACGAAAAGGTCATTTCTATAAGAATGCCAATAGGAATGATTTGAGAGAAATTGTTTGCGAAGTAAAAATTCCTTTGTGATATAAGTCACATTTTCGCCTGTACATCTATCAGGCATAACAATCAATATCTTTATCATCAAGTCTGTGGTTTACTGCAGCTTCCTGAAATTTTGCGAAAACCCTGTGCCAATGCATTCTCTTATAAATGAGAGTCTCCCATGGGGAGCCTCATATACATAAGAGATTACAAAGGGCCTAACAATACTTGTTTAATTTCTTTGCATCCTCACTATCCAACTTGGTGTGGTTGTCTTTCCTCCATGCGGAGACCATGGGCTTTACGGGCTTAAAAAAAAGGCCCATCATGATCAAGTGCCATGCACTTGGGTCTTTATGTGGCTTCAGCCTGCAGGACCCGCCAAAATGCAAATAACAAAATATATATTGTTTACGCAAATCGAGTTAAATTGACTCTTGATATTATTACATTTGCATTACAGATCTATCCTTAGATTTCTCTGGTCTCAAAAAGAAGAAGAAGAAAAAGAAAGCCTTTGACTTGGATGAGGTAGCAGATGCATTGCCAGTAAGTATGGTGATCAGTCTTCAAAATTGGCCAAGGCAATAAGCAACGCCGTTGGAAATATACCATGGCAACATGTGGAATCTATAATGCCACAGCATTAAATTTTTCCTAATTTCGAGGGCTGGCTGTTCGTGTAAGCTCAAGACTCAACTTCAGGGCTTGGAATGTTCCGAAATTTATAGTTGTCTCAACTTGTCTGTGTCACAGAGGACAGGTGTAAATATTTCCTACCTGTCATCTAATAATTTTATCTGTGCACAGACTTATATGCGATATGATAGTATGTGTTTGGGGTGTGGACGTATCAGATTATTCAATAATTATCTTAATCTTATACAACCAGTATAACTGTACTGTGAATTATTTAATTAAAAATATCCAGTTTATCTTCCAAAATCTCTCCCAACAGTCTAGATAAATCCCAGCAAACTGATCTGGAGATGTCGATTTAGGATCAGAGATGTCTCAAACTACATAAGTATTCTAGAGTCCAAACAGAAACCAATAATTTACCTCGTGCCATTAAATACCATTGTTTTTATGTTTACCCATACCATAGTATGGTAAACATAATGTTGACGTCCGGATTGACCACTCGTCGTGCGTCCGTCTGTCTGTCTGTATGTAGACACTTTACACATGGTGTGATAACTCAAAAATTTCTATCTGATCAGAACCAAATTTTGTATATGAGTTTCTCAGATCGAGTTCGAATATGGGTTTGATCCGAGTTTTTTTTACGGAGTTATGGCCCTTTTTCGATTTCGAATTTACGCATGCTGTCATACATGTAACTCAAACAATTTTTATCTGATCGGAACCAAATTTGGTATGCGAGTTTCAGAGCCCAAAATACAGATCGAGTTCAAATATGGGTTTGATCCTATATATTTTAAAGGAGTTATGACCCTTTTTTCGAAAATAAAATTGAAAAAACAAAAATCCGATGCTATAACCGAAGTATATTTTGTAGAGCTGAAACGGTTAGACGGTTAACCGGTTAGCATCCGGTTAGAAAAAAATGAACCGGACGTAACCGCATCCCGTTGTCAGTTGAATGTGAACGTGAATAATCCTCAAAATATTAGGTTAAATGATGCAAAACTAATACTAAATCCTGTGTCACCGATAGTAGAGTGCAATGCAAGCATTAATTGGTACACGCGGTAGTATCAGATACTTAGTAGCATGTCTGGAAATGTCGGCGACCTTCAATCAATTCCGACTCTTTGATGTTTTCTCTGATCTTCCGACAAAAGCATGTGTGCAGTCACTGTGTATCAAGTCTGAATGCACACAAGGAAGTGACAACGTAAAAGTGGCGTTGTGTGGCAATGCGTGCTTTCGTAACTTAATAGTGAGTTCTGATTGGTACTACTGGTGTGGAATCTCAAGGTTCAGGAAATAGAAAGTCTATGACAAGTAATCAAACCCCCCGATTTACAGTAATGCTCTAAGTAATCGACTCCTTAACCACAGCAGAATTATGGGTAACTTTTCAGGATTTAGTCGGAAACATGGCTTGTTGCCATTCATCGGAAAGCTCTCGGGGAGAGCTTTCCGATGAATGGCAACAAGCCATATTTCCGACTAAATCCTGAAAAGTTACCCATAATTCTGCTGTGGTTAAGGAGTCGATTACTTAGAGCATTACTGTGTATGTGGGTCTGTCGTTATCTTAGACTGGATTCACTCAGCTGGTTTAAATGGGTACATAGGAACGGGGAATTAAACAATATTTTAAGTAATGGCCTGCATGATTGGTTTTCAGGAGCCAAGTAACAACACATCAGCTGATAAAGAGAATGAGCCAGAAGCTGTTGATCCAGAGGGAGACATCACAGAGGAACTTAATCTACAACTACCAGCGAGAAAAAAGAAGAAGAGGAAAGTCAAAATCGAAGATATTGATGTTAATGAAGACGATGATGGCATGGATGGTTAGTTTTGTTAATATCAGTATCTCTTCAGCAGGGTTTCCGTTAGTATGGCTCATCGTCCGTAGGACGGCCTCATTCCCCTCGCAGATGATCTGTTTGATTCATACATGTACCAAAAGTCAATAGCAATATGCCGTAAAAAAATCGACTGCAACGGGAGTTAGGGGGGTTAACAGAATACTGGTGAAAAAGCGGGCCAATTGCGCACAGTGTGTTACCGGTACAGGTATAACCCTTTGAAATAAAAGCACCAAAACAACAACGTAATGGTTGGTGTGTATTGAAATAGCGACGTTATATACATGGACACAGTGTAATACATGTCGAGGTGACATCAAAGAATGTCGGGAGTGCTGAGTACGGATATTTTTGTGCGCGGGATTTCCGTGGACGAAACTACTCATGCTCGGAGATCCCTTGCTATGGTACGATTACATAATTTGATCAAAGAATGTCGAACTGCTGAGTCGGGAGATTTTTGTGCACTGTATTTTCATGGATGAAACTACCGATGCTCCGAGATCCCGTGCTATGGTACTATATAATTAATGGGTCCCTCTGCGGAGTTCTTATTCTGCAATTCATTTTGATTTTACAATGACGCACGTGTTCACATTTCCCGCCAAAATTGAATTATATTTTATAACACGTTGGCTAAAACTCTGTTCTATAGCAGCGGTCATCACTATAGTTATTGGTCTAATGCAAGCTATTGAACAAGCTACGCATTCCAATTTCGTTTGAAATTCACATTACGCCGCTATAAATATCCCCTGTAGATAAACTCTGATAAAACCTTACATGGGTCATTCTATCGTTACGTGTGTGACATTTAGAGGTTTTTAGAGCCTTTATAATCAAGATAACTTTAATTTTATAAAATTATTTTAGTCAAGGGATGCTGCATTTTATTTGACAGAGGCCAGTCCACGACTTTTGAGACATATTTTAAACTCATTGTGTACCATAAATTTTTGGCAGGACATTATTTGGTGCGTTACGTGTGTGACGCACAAAAATAAGTTTTTTGCATGTCCTCTTTTTGAGTCTATATTCCTGTGAAATAGTAAGTCTAGAATATACAATAAATGTCACGTTTGAATGGAAATATGTTCAGCTATTCAAAAAATAGTTTCTGAATTGTCAACACCAAACCACCTTCCATTCCAAGGCTTATAACCACCAAAGAGGCAGCGTTACGTGTGTGACACAAAAACGTTACGTGTGTGACGCTGTGAAATTGCTATTAGATTATTGGAATTCAATACCCTCAATGATATATAATTTGGCCAATAAGAGTAGTGTGATCATGTACATGTGAAAGAGGGCATTAAGTTGGGTTAGATAGATCCTGGGTTTTAAATTTATGTAATGTTAAAAGTTTTTTAAGTAGTGGACAAAAATGGTCATGCAAATGTTTAAAATTGTACAACCATGACCGCAGTTACAAACTCAGCCGTCAGGACCATGTAAAGGTACTAGTAATCCAATTAATTTGCACTATGAGCATGGGATAGGTTATCGAATTATTGATAATCAAAAGATTCTATTGTTTGACAATCAACTTAATATTCATCAACATGTACATCTAATTCACTTATAAGTGATCCATGTGGAAATCCACAGAACATACCCACATATATCAGGTAGGAAGGGGTGGTACAACTGATGTAAAAACATATTCTGGGGGTGTTTGCGTCATAAAAAGGGCTAAATTCTCCTTTTCACACCTTTTTAATTTTGAGATATAAAGCCAACACATCATCTCAATAATAGTTTAAATGACATTCAGAAACACTGTATTTAAGTACCCAGGACCCCATGGATGCTTTAAATGGGTTACTATTAACCCTGGTCATGTCTGCATTGAGTTTAAACTGAACAGTGCCTTATGCTTAAGACCCATCAATGTGCCCTTATTGCGCACAATTACTTCAGAATGATAAAATGAATGAATTTAAGATAAAAACATGTGTAAAATACATTTTCTTGATATTTAGAAGTTTCTTCAATAAAATAAAGCCAAAAAGAAACCTGAGTTGACTGGTAATGGTTAATTGTATAATGTCACACACGTAACGTTACGTGTGTGACAGATATCGGAAGCACTGCAAAAGTCGTAAAAAGTATTAATATCTTATTTTATGATGTTCAGTGCTTCATCCAAACCATGGAGTCACAGAATATAGAAAACTACGATGTATGTTCATGTAGTTTTTGAAAAATTAAAACTTTAATGTTAAATCGTTACGTGTGTGACCGATGATTAGTCATGGAGATGTTGATGAATAAATGTTCAAAATTTTGAAAATGTGGGTATGTTTTATATTTGTTTTTTATATTGGAAAAATATACACAATGTATTGCCGCAAAATTCTAATGTTTACTATCAATAACCTTCATGTCACAGCTTACGTGGCCACTCTGATAATTATGCAAAAATAACAGAGTTGGGTACTAATATTTCAAACAAACCAAATATATACAAACAGGTAGGCAACAATATAGTTTAATACCATTTTTGGAAAGCTGAAAATCTGTACTTTTGAACGAATCAAGTGCCAGGATTATTCAGCATGTTTGAAATATTGCCATTTTTTACAATTTTGGGATACCTAATGGTAGAATGACCCACATGTGTAATTACATGATTAATGATCTGGATACCATCAATACAATTAATGCACCCACGGAAATGATCGACTTGCGTAACATACTTAGCTTTGGATTGCTTTGTGATTATCTCAGGTGCAAGGAAATGGCTACTTTTCAGTGACAAATAACAAAATTTGCGCCCAACGGGACGAACCATGGTCTTCCCGTTGAGTTATATGTTTGCCCAATACGGACTCATTAAAAACACCCTGCCGGAAACCCTGCTTCAGTTGACCTTAGTTCTTCAAATATCAGTAGGTAGGAACAGAATTATTCAGATAATGGGCATAATATTTATTTTAGATTACATATCACCAGGTTAACCCTTTACCCAAAAAAACAGCCAAATAAAGCTGCAACAGCCTAAATTATCTTGGGTCTGTCTCACTAAAACAATACAAATATGGATATCATTGGAACCGGCTCATTGACCACATTGTGATGGTTACAGTTATGCCCTGTGCCAATGCATTCTCTTATATATGCGAGTCGACCATAGGTCGCCTCGCATATATAAGAGAATGCATTGGCCTAAAAAAAACAAACTTTTTCTTACATTCTTTAACAATTTTATAATTTTTAATGTGTTAAGCCAATGCATTCTCTTATATATGCGAGGCGACCTATGGTCGACTCGCATATATAAGAGAATGCATTGGCACAGGGCCGTTCTGTTGGGTAAAGGGTTAAATGTTGACTATTAAATACTTTGAGAAAATGACAAATACGTTGAAGAGTTAGCATAGTTAATTCATATTGCATTCCAAACTTATAAACTTTGTAGAAATTTTGCATTGAACTCGAATATTAAAGGTACTCAATCCGAATCGATGGTCCCCATACAATCAGATTCCATCAACAACAACATTTTTAGAAATGCCACTTCAGTTATCATAATCTATTAATTACCCAAAAATATTGCTAACCACTGTCAACTATAGAATAAAATTGCCCAAAACTTGTTTTTTTATGGCCAGGGATCACACTATGCTGGACACACTGTCTGATCAGGAGCCGTCGCTACTGGCTGTCCTGTATGCAACAATGTGTGTACGACGTTAACCCTTTGAGTGCCAGGTCTGATTTTTGTATCAACCCATATACCCTGTACCAATGCATTCTCTTATATATGCGAGTCGACCATAGGTCGCCTCGCATATATAAGAGAATGCATTGGCTTAACATTTTTTTTTTTTTTTTTTTTTTTTTTTTTTTTACAATTTTTTACAATTTTAATATATTTTATTTTATTCTTTAACAGACTTATTGTGTAGGTTTAGGGCCGATAATATCGGCCCCTGGCACTCAAAGGGTTAAAGATGCCTACTTACTGTGGCTAAAAAGTCATGGATTCGGCAAAAAATATCCTGGACAAATTGGGCAAATTGGGTGGTTTATCTACTCTATGCATTTGCAAGAGTCTTCAATATAAGAAAGTTGGTGAATTATCCTATAAATAGATATATAGAGTATATTATCCTATAAATAGATATATAGAGTATATTATCCTATAGATAGATATATAGAGTATATTATCATATAGATAGATATATAGAGTATATTATCCTATAGATAGATATATAGAGTATATTATCCTATAGATAGATATAGAGAGTATATTATCCTATAGATAGATATATAGAGTATATTATCATATAGATAGATATATAGAGTATATTATCCTATAGATAGATATATAGAGTATATTATCCTATAAATAGATATATAGAGTATATTATCCTATAGATAGATATATAGAGTATATTATCCTATAGATAGATATATAGAGTATATTATCCTATAGATAGATATATAGAGTATATTATCCTATAGATAGATATATAGAGTATATTATCCTATAGATAGATATATAGAGTATATTATCCTATAGATAGATATATAGAGTATATTATCCTATAGATAGATATATAGAGTATATTATCCTATAGATAGATATATAGAGTATATTATCCTATAGATAGATATAGAGAGTATATTATCCTATAGATAGATATATAGAGTATATTATCATATAGATAGATATATAAAGTATATTATCCTATAGATAGATATATAGAGTATATTATCCTATAGATAGATATATAGAGTATATTATCCTATAGATAGATATATAGAGTATATTATCCTATAGATAGATATATAGAGTATATTATCCTATAGATAGATATATAGAGTATATTATCCTATAGATAGATATATAGAGTATATTATCCTATAGATAGATATATAGAGTATATTATCCTATAGATAGATATATAGAGTATATTATCCTATAGTTAGATATATAGAGTATATTATCCTATAGATAGATATATAGAGTATATTATCCTATAGATAGATATATAGAGTATATTATCCTATAGATAGATATATAGAGTATATTATCCTATAAATAGATATATAGAGTATATTATCCTATAGATAGATATATAGAGTATATTTTGGCAATAGTGATAGACCTATACGTAGGGAAGGATATCCCCATAACATCGAGTTTCATTCATTGATTTTCACCAGAGTTATGGATCTTCTTGAACTTAGAAAATAGCAAAACATATCTTGCATACAAACGTTTAGCATTGCCTACTTTCTAAACTGACATTGCACTTATTAACATCAGTTTATGATGAACCTTTACTATACTAAATATTCATTAATGAGTAGCCCCATTAGGAAATGTTCCTGTAATAATGTCAACAGACGTTTGTTAAACTTATTATCTGAACATTTCCCACTAATGAATAGGAATCCTGCTTTTGTATTATCTTTTCATCGCTCGGTATTCTGCTAAATTTACCTGAACACTCCTCCAAAATGCACAATAGACTATTCCAAAGTATACAGTTATAAATGGGTGGGAGAATCCATTTAGTGAAGAAAGGGTTAATAGATCTCTATGTGTCATCTTTCTATTTTTCAGAGCAGGATGGCGGAGAGATGCATGAGAAGTCATGGATGGGGTCTGATCGCGACTACACATATGATGAGGTATGTATAGGTCATGGATGGGGTCTGATCACGACTACACATATGACATTTGCTGCAGCTGCCATTTCTCAGAAGGGTGGTTGAAAATATTGTATGAAGTCATGAATGGTTCTTATCGCGACTACACATATGATGAGGTATGTATAGCACTAGCATTTGCTGTAACTGCCATTTCTCGATAGGGTGGTTGAACATATTGTTAGATGTCATGTATGGGGTCTGATCGTGACTACACATATGATGAGGTATGTATAGCACAAGCGTTTGCTGCAGGTGCCATTTCTCGGGAGGGTGGTTGAAAATATTGTAAGATGTCATGTATGGGGTCTGATCGCGACTACACATATGATGAGGTATGTATAGCACAAGCGTTTGCTCAGTCTGGGTGAACGTCGACTCTATATTTGAAATCTAGAGTCTGGAGCTAATGTCGCCAAAACCATTTCTATTCAGCGAAGAGCTCCCCAAAATGACGTCACGGATTTAAAAAAATACATCGATGATTGACAGGTGTCCCCACGTGTTATTTGTTGTGCTTCGCAAACAATGGCCTGTGTCGCGACATGAACTTACAGAAGATAATATTTGTCGTGTGCGACTATTCTTTTTCGGGAGATGAACTCGCTGCATCAACCGGAAAGCTGCATCCGAGAGTAAAAAATAAGGTCATCATCAAAAATGATGCTTTAGAACTATTTAAAAGCATAAAATTAAGTCATTTCCTCGGTGTTTAACTTTCAGATGACTTTTTTACGACAAATAATTTGATTTGCAAACCATGTTACAATAAAGTAAATCAAATACACGGACATGAGTGAGTTCTATTTATATTTATGGGAGGCCAAGTTGGTACCATGCGCAGGCCTATCTATCAGGTCTAGCACATCCTTCAAATTAATCCGAATCGTACCGAATAATTTCGAAGCCATTTTTTCTGTCTGTTGTATTTGCAAGCATCGCTTTCGATCGGAGAAATACCGACGAAATTCCGCTCTGTTACTATATTTAGAGGTGACATTGTGGGAGTCTCCGCCCACTAACACTTGTTTATTAACCCATACGGTTTCATTGGACGGAAAATAATTTACGCAATCAATCAGATTACGGAATCCCGAGGACTTGGAAATGAGATAGCGATGTTATCCGTCAGACCTAATATTCAATGTTGTAATGAATATTTAGGTATGAGTTTACTCAGACTGGTGTTTGCTGTAGTTGCCATTTCTCAGGAAGGTGGTTGAAAACTTCAAATTTTTTAGTTTGCCTCAGAAATTCGCTCGGTTCCCAGATGACAAATTTGACCTTCACATCGTTATTGTTTGTTTTTGTATATTTCTAATTGGTATAAACTTAATAAATAATTAAATGTTCTTCTGTGTTCAAGACTGGTCAAGACAGGAAAATCCCGAAATTGAGGCAGATGATATTCTAAAAAGAAGTTCAATAAAATATAATGATTAGAGCATGTATTGTCGATGGCCGCTCTAATTTAGTGCCCCTCCGCTCTGCATCGGGAACCTCATCACTTCCTCAAGCATGTATTGTCGATGGCCACTAATTTAGTGCCCCTCCGCTCTACATCGGGAACCTCATCACTCCCTTGAGCATGTATTGTCAATGGCCACTCTAATTTAGTGCCCCTCCGCTCTGCATCTGGAACCTCATCACTCCCTCAAGCATGTATTGTCGATGGCTACTCTAATTTAGTGCCCCTCCGCTCTGCATCGGGAACCTCATCACTCCCTCGAGCATGTATTGTCGATGGCCACTCTAATTTAGTGCCCCTCCGCTCTGCATCGGGAACCTCATCACTCCCTCAAGCATGTATTGTCGATGGCCACTCTAATTTAGTGCCCCTGTGCTCTGCATCGGGAACCTCATCACTCCCTTGAGCATGTATTGTCGATGGCCACTCTAATTTAGTGCCCCTCCGCTCTGCATCTGGAACCTCATCACTCCCTCAAGCATGTATTGTCGATGGCTACTCTAATTTAGTGCCCCTCCGCTCTGCATCTGGAACCTCATCACTCCCTCAAGCATGTATTGTCGATGGCCACTCTAATTTAGTGCCCCTCCGCTCTGCATCTGGAACCTCATCACTCCCTCGAGCATGTATTGTCGATGGCCACTCTAATTTAGTGCCCCCTCCGCTCTGCATCGGGAACTCCCATCAATCCCTCGGGCACTAAATTGGCGTAGTCAACTCCAAGCCATTCTTTAGTCCTTAAATAAAAGCCATTGATTAAAAAGAATTGAGCAATCATCAAATCCTTGGAAAGGTGGTTAAGTCGTCATTGAATTGTTTTACTTTAACCCTTTACCCAATAGAACGGCCCTGTGCTAATGCATTCTCTTATATATGCGAGTCGACCATAGGTCGCCTCGCATATATAAGAGAATGCATTGGCTTAACACATTAAAAATTATAAAAAAAAGGATTTTTTTAGGCCAATGCATTCTCTTATATATGCGAGGCGACCTATGGTCGACTCGCATATATAAGAGAATGCATTGGCACAGGGCATAACTGTAACCATCACAATGTGGTCAAGGAGCCGGTTCCAATGATATCCATATTTGTATGGTTCTATTGAGACAGACCGAAGATATTTTAGGCTGTTGAAGCTTTATTTGGCCGGTTTTGGCCGGTTTGTTGGGTAAAGGGTTAAAACCTAGGCAAACTCGAATTAAAATTGCATTCCTAATTTGAAACTTATATTCCCTTCTCCTACATTTTGTAAGTTGGCTTCTCTTTCTTCTTGTTCAGCTACTTGAGAGAGTATTCAACATTATGCGGGAGAAGAACCCCGACATGGTGGCTGGTGAGAAGAAACGATTCATAATGAGACCGCCACAAGTTCTCAGGGTCGGTGCCAGGAAAACTGCATTTGCTAACTTCTCTGAAGTGTGCCGATTGTGAGTAAATAATAAGTGAAATAAATATCCTCCAAAACCTAGTCCAACTTTTCTGGGAAGATTCTTTGGGTGGCTAGGGTGAACTCTGTTGGATCAAGTGGTATAGGCTGGACAATTACACGCTGTCCAATTGCAAGGCCAAATAAATATAGAATTCAACTTTCTCCCCATCTATAGTTTCATGTGTATACATATAAAGCTACACCTGTAAATATTCTCAGTGTTTATTTGACTATTTAGTGGACTCTTGCTAATCGGGAGGCAAGATTTCACATCGAATCGAAACAAACCACCGTAATTGAAAGTTCAGCATCATCGGAATCAACAAGATGTGTTTTTATCATAATAGTTGATACGTGATGGTTATCTCCTGTCTATTTAACCACTATAGTTTGAAATTTTATCGATTCATCACGGTCATTTAATATTGATGCAAACATTTTGCAAATGTTTTGCATGATTTTACATCACATCGAATCTCAAGCATTCACAGGAGTCTTTTATTTAGAGAATCTGGAATAGTGTTGTCTAAATGTTGGGTCTATATATTTAAAATTATTTTACTGATTATATCTATTTATATTTATAGGTTACATAGGCAGCCTAAGCATGTGTTAGCCTTCCTCTTAGCTGAATTGGGTACAAGGTGAGCAATGATTTTTGATACACAACTCAATTCTCCACATGATTTGTGCCTGCAGTTTGACAATTAACTGGCAAAAGTAAACCCACAAAGCTCTGATGCTGATATTAAATGCAAAACAATAACACAAAACCACACTATCAGAAAAATGGAAAATGTAGAGGGAACTTATTGGCATATACAGTCATTTAATCTGATATAAAAATTACATTGTGCTACTAGTATACCTGTATGACATGGCGATAACCAATATTGATCTAATACCCCTGATTATTCACAATTGTTATTGTCTGTAAATTGACACCTCTCCATTATAACATGTGATCCTAAATTTCCTCCAGTGCCTGTCAATTGTTCTGGAGTTACAATTAGTACACTTTAATGCTGCACCAGTGCTGCTCCCATCATGAAAGGGTTAACCCTTTACCCAACAAACTGGCCAAATAAAGCTTCAACAGCCTAAAATATCTTCGGTCTGTCTCAATAGAACCATACAAATATGGATATCATTGGAACCGGCTCCTTGACCACATTGTGATAGTTACAGTTATGCCCTGTGCCAATGCATTCTCTTATATATGCTAGTCGACCATAGGTCGCCTCGCATATATAAGAGAATGCATTGACCATTTTTTCTTACATTCTTTAACAATTTTTAATGTGTTAAGCCAATGCATTCTCTTATATATGCGAGGCGACCTATGGTCGACTCGCATATATAAGAGAATGCATTGGCACAGGGCCCTTCTGTTGGGTAAAGGGTTATGTGTCTCTTCTCAGCATTTAGCACGGGTCTCATGCTATAAAGTGGAATTGAAATTGATTCGGGCAACAGACTAGTCAGCACTAGCATCTGTTGATTTCTAAAATATTTTATAGATGAGAGAAATAATATTACCTACTTTATTAAATAAGTCCTTTATTCTCCTCCTACCCGCATATACACATTTTAATGAAGTTGATTTCAGTGTTACCCGTACTTTGAATGTTTATCGTCCCAGAATTTGTGCTTTTTGAAAGTTTTATTGCCATGGAAATGATCTTAAAATTATGGCAAATAAACACCTAAAAAAAATAAGTTTCCCCTCACATCATACCCTGTATCTCCTATATTATTTATCAAATCATTAATTATCCAAATCGACAGAGATGACCAAGCGCAACTTTGGCTGAAAATCCTTACTGAATGAATATGTTGAAGTTCACTCTCTCCCCAGTTGCACATAAATTTTATAATTTAAATTTAAATTTAAATACATGTATCTGGACAACTGTTTTTTTTTCACTTCCGTTTTCTCTGCATTTAATGATTGATTCTTTATTCAGAATCTTATAAATCTCTCTTTTCAGTGGTTCAGTGGACGGTATGAATCAGCTAATCATCAGAGGCAAATATAACCAAAAACAGATTGAAAACGTCATCAGGAAATATATTAGTGAGTTGCTTATTTAATATATGCACCTTCCATGTTTAAAATCTCTACTTGAGTAAACTTACTACAGTAATGCCCTATATAATCGACTCCTTAACCACAGCAGAATTATGGGTAACTTTTCAGGATTTAGTCGGAAATATGGCTTGTTGCAATTCATCGGAAAGCTGTATATGATAAGTTGTTATACCCTCTGCAACAAATTTATAGGGGATATTCTGGAGTCGCTTGTCTGTCCACCTACAGTAATGCCCTAAATAATCGACTCCTTAACCACAGTAGAATTATTGGTAATTTTTCAGGATTTAGTCGGAAATATGGCTTGTTGCCATTCATCGGAAAGCTCTCAGTCGATTATTTAGGGCATTACTGTATCCATCCATAGACACAACATTGTGTGAGATTTCTTCGTTTTCTTGTCCATGGTTTCGGCACAGATATTTTCCATCATGGGAGGAGACTCAGTTACCTGTAGTTATGTATCCTGTGATTATAGGGTCTTTGTTATGGAACTATAAGTCCCCATTGTTAGCACATTTGTACATGGCAGATGGCCAGGATGGGTGATGTATTTTTAATCCCATTGTGACAGCCACACCTCTAATTTTTAGCACATAATCTGGGAATGATTGTAACAATGGGATTGTGCTCTGAAAAAATGGAGACACTTTTTCATCGTACCTAATCACAATCATATATCCTTCTATTTGCAGAGGAGTATGTCACGTGTCACACATGCAGATCACCCGACACTGTGTTACAAAAAGACACTCGTTTGTACTTCCTCCAGTGTGAAACGTGTGGATCACGGTGTTCTGTAGCAACTATCAAGACAGGTTTCCAGGCAGTCACAAGCAAACAAGTTCGACAGGCTATCAGAGCCAAGACTGCTTAAAACTGCGATATCTGTGATTCTCAAAAACCATTAATTCATTGGAAGTTCATTGGAAGAATTTGTCTACCTGAAGAGAATGAAATTTCACTCAAGTGTTTTTTGCGAGGAATGTGTGAATTGTCCCCACCTTGTTCAGGAAGTATACTATTCTACCTGAAGGCAGAGCTGACACTATGAAATAAAGTAGCAGTTCGGTATCAATCGGTTCAGATGCATCACCACTCTACATTTAGACAGAGAAATTTCCATATTTGTCACCAGATTAAACATGCATAGGTTAAAGCTCTATATAACTATCAACAATATTTTTTTCAGCAATTTTATGGTTTTGTAAAGTAGCTGAAATTGAGCACCTATTGTGAAGATGCATACATTTCCCTGTGTAAGCCATTCTTTCATGCAAACAGACATCATCGGGAATTGCAAAAATAGACTGTTTGCTCTTGAGATTATTTTACCAATTTGGAGAATAGTTTCTTATATTGGCTAAATTCTACTCTGGGAGTTTAAAATTTAAATTATGATTATGCAATGGCAGAAATCATATTTATTAATTTTGAACACTTGTCTATAATTTGGGTATAATGGTATTATATATTTATATATATATATATATATATAATGATTTATTTCAGGCATGAAATGCCCATATATAGGTTTACAATTACATAAACATATATTATAAAGTTATTATACAATGTTGTTTACAGTATGTGTTTTTCTTGTACGAGTCCAGGTTGTGGTGAAAAGTCATATTGGACGAGACACGCCAGTCGTTTTCACCACAACATGGGACGAGTACAAGAAAAACTCATACTGTACACAACATTGTATAATGACATTTTTATTATCCATCTGTATGTTTATCCAAATTTTGGAAATAAAACTTTTGTGGTTATTTTTGGTATATGTCGGCACTTAATTCTCTATAAAAGCCTGTACCGTATATTGATCATCAGAAAGCATGATTTGGAAAAGTAAACACGGAAGTGAGAACTGAACTCAATGCGGAAGTGAAACGTCTGCTAAAATCCATCAATGTTGCGCGCGCATCACAATTTCACCGATTCATTTCGCAATAGAGTTAATTCGTGACGTCACGGAGTCCAATATGAGAAGTCATATTGTACAGTCGGGAGTCCAATATGACTTTCGGGAGTCCAGTATGACTTTTTCCAGGACTATCACGTGGCGGCTTTTGCCCAATCGGAAATGGTGTTAGTTAAGGGATGGATAATAAATAACATTAATGAGTATCTAAAGACTTATCTGAAGAATATATAATATAGATGAAGCTTGTTTTTCTTTAGTAAGAGGACATCTATAAGAAAATGCATATTTCGACTTGATGCATACAGATGATACGATAATCAAAATTTGATTCAACAGATGTCTTTAAACACTAGGGTCGTTACATTTGCATTTTTTTATTGTGACACACATGACTTGTGAGATATTTGTGAGACTTGTGAGTGTGGAGTATGATGTTATTGTGATCCTTCTGTGATGTATATAAATCATGTAAAAATTTTCATATATATGAAATTCGAAAACCTGTCATCGTCACTCTCTGAGGGGGAGGCCATAACTAGTAGAAAATTATAAGTCAGATACGGGGATGTCCATCTTGGAGAATTTGTGCATGCATCGGGGTCTGCCCACAGGGCCTTGTTAACCCTTTACCCAACAAACCGGCCAAAAATGGCCAAATAAAGCTGCAACAGCCTAAATTATCTTGGGTCTGTCTCAATAAAACCATACAAATATGGATATTATTGGAACCGGCTCATTGACCACATTGTGATGGTTACAGTTATGCCCTGTGCCAATGCATTCTCTTATATATGCGAGTCGACCATAGGTCGCCTCGCATATATAAGAGAATGCATTGGCCTAAAAACCATTTTTTCTTACATTCTTTAACAATTTTATAATTTTTAATGTGTTAAGCCAATGCATTCTCTTATATATGCGAGGCGACCTATGGTCGACTCACATATATAAGAGAATGCATTGGCACAGGGCCGTTCTGTTGGGTGAAGGGTTAAGCGAGCAAAAATATAAGTAAAAAAATTTAAATGGGCAAATTTCTTTATTGACAATGCTATACAAGGGGAACTACAAAATTGAATACATCCTCAATTTAATTGGCCACAATACACGAACACCTAAACTAATTCTTAATATTCCAACACCATTCACTCGAGTGAACCACAATACACGAACACCTAAACTAATTCTTAATATTCCAACACCATTCACTCGAGTGAACCACAATACACGAACACCTAAACTAATTCTTAATATTCCAACACCATTCACTCGAGTGAACCACAATACACGAACACCTAAACTAATTCTTAATATTCCAACACCATTCACTCGAGTGAACCACAATACACGAACACCTAAACTAATTCTTAATATTCCAACACCATTCACTCGAGTGAACCACAATACACGAACACCTAAACTAATTCTTAATATTCCAACACCATTCACTCGAGTGAACCACAATACACGAACACCTAAACTAATTCTTAATATTCCAACACCATTCACTCGAGTGAACCACAATACACGAACACCTAAACTAATTCTTAATATTCCAACACCATTCACTCGAGTGAACCACAATACACGAACACCTAAACTAATTCTTAATATTCCAACACCATTCACTCGAGTGAACCACAATACACGAACACCTAAACTAATTCTTAACCCTTTGAGTGCCAGGTCGATTTTTGTATCAACCCATATACCCTGTGCCAATGCATTCTCTTATATATGCGAGTCGACCATAGGTCGCCTTGCATATATAAGAGAATGCATTGGCCTAACAATTGTTTGTTTTTTTGTTTTTTTTTACAATTTTAATAATTTATTCTTATATTCTTTAACAGACTTATTTTGTAGGTTTAGGGCCGATCTCATCGGCCCCTGGCACTCAAAGGGTTAATATTCCAACACCATTCACTCGAGTGAACTGGAATGGTCCATTATTCATTGGAGGGATGTTAAGAAATTATAAGCAGATGACAGACAAGCAAGCAGATTATACAAGTGCAGAGAAGAATTGCTATTCATTTGTGGGAATGTTAAGATAATCCATTTAATTAATGGCCGTTAGTTGAACTTATTAACTAAACAATGTTGAAGGGAACTACTTATCAATGAGTATTTAGTAATGAAAGGGTTAAACTGTTCGAAAAAACAACACAGACTATGAACAAAACATTGTTCCAGAGCACCGGCTGCTATGGACAGACTGTATTACGAGACAAAATACACCATCATTTCCAAACACAGAATTTACCGCTAAAACTCTGCATTTTGTCCAAACTGCTACATGGACTGAGATCAAATGTCAATTGACAAAAATCAATCACATGTTTGTATCAAAGGGGGAGATTTCAGACACAATCATTCGACTTGCATGCACTTTAATTTGGAACACTAGTGCAGTATCCTGCTACCACCTTCCTTTGGCTCTTTGGTGACATCTATTTTGGTAATACATGTTTATTATATGACCTTGCCAAAGGATACAACAATAAAATGGCCTGGTTTACGAACATTTGTAAAGATGCAGGAGGGGGAAAATATGCATCATAACAATTGACAAATAGCGGATTTTTCCATGAATTTTATGATATTTTTAGTACTAGATTTTTACTCAAATTTATAAATATAAACTTATTAATGGAACAGAAGGTGAAAGCAAAACTAGAGATTCTTCACCACTGACCACACCCTTCATGTTCAACATGAACATACGTGTATTACCACCTTATACATAAGGTAATAAAAATAGGATATTGGGGAAAAAAACGTTGTAGGATGTGTTCGTTAACCAGGCTATTAAATCATTGTTGCCTAAAGCCGTTTCTCATCCTGATTGGCCAGCAGTACTCATATTTTCCTTCAACTACATTTGTAGATCTTTTCAGTTGACTATTTGACCTCAATAGACAACAAAAATAAAACTTAGTGTTGGGGACATAGCAGAGCAGCTGTTTGAATCCTAATTTACTACGGAGCCCATTATACATATTCCAACCAAAAGGTAATATTGAGGTAATATTGATCTCTACAGGTATGCCATGATTGAAAGCTCTTGATTATAAATTAGCTATAATATGGAGAGCTAAAATTAATACTGAGCGAACTATCAGATTCACACAAATGAGTGCAGCATTAGATTATAGGAGTATGTCCTACAATCAGTTTCCATATGATCAAATTTGAATATTTACATACTAAGTGTTGTCATCACTAAATCCAGCATTCTGATTGGTCGGCGCCCACGTGGCTAGTTGCAATTATTTCTCGGTGAATGCGCAACAGCTAATAACTGCAAGCTCATAACAACATCGATACGTCATTTGGGTTTGGAAAGACGAACGCGTAATGTTTTGGGCGCATTTGGATTCGCGCAGGATTGACTTAATAAATCATCGGGTTTCAATTGTTCCTGTTAACTTTTGCCAAGGGTGCTATCGGATATTTTGGGCTGGTTTTGTCACGATACACTTTTCGATTTAAATACATTTACAAAAGTGGCTTTTTCGCTAAATGTATATAAATATAAGGATCAACTGTCATGTGGACTGTTTTTATGGAGATGTAACCGTGAGGTAAGTGGTCATAACTTGTATGTAAAACCCTTTGGGTTTTACACAAGTTATGACCACTTACCTCACAGTTACATCTCCATAAAAACAGTCCACGTGACAGTTAATCCTTATATTTATACACCAAGGAGCAGTGTATTTATTTATTCCCTGAATGTTCTCCGATTTATTGAGTGTCTTATAATGAAGGTTTCCATTTTCTTCATTTTTTGCCAGCTGTTCGCTTGAGATAGAGTATTCTCTGTCCATCTCAGCAAACGATATGTTAAAGATACATAATCCAAATTAACGCTCTTTTATTACTATTTCTTTGGCTTCGGGGTAAAAAATATTTATTTGAGTCAAGAGACCCACCTATCAAAGTTATCAGATACCGATTTTTGAAATCTGTTATTTTTCACCTATTTTTCACATCATTGGCGACCTAGCAAATATTTGATGAGCTAATCGACATACTCTCGATACCAAATTGCGTTGAACAAAATGTTGATATACAGTAATGCCCTTAGTAATCGACTACTTAAACACAGCAGAATTATGGGTAACTTTTCAGGATTTAGTTGGAAATATGGCTTTTGCCATTCATCGGGAACGCTCTCAGTGAGAGCGTTCCCGATGAATGGCAACAAGCCATATTTCCGACTAAATCCTGAAAAGTTACCCACAATTCTGCTGTGGTTAAGGGGTCGATTACTTAGAGCATTACTGTATAACATGTTTTGAAATCTTTTATACAAGAGTTGACAGTGGTTAACATTACTATTTGGTAATTAATCAATTCTGATTATTAAAGCATCTATTGAAGAAATGTTGTATCTGATAATACAGGCACCATCGAATCAGATTGTGTACCTTTAAACATCCACGGTCCAATTAGACACCATAAAACCAAAAAGATGCAGTGTATACTCATATCTATTAATAAACACAACAGTAACGGGGTTGTGATGGTCGGATATTAACTTTCAATAGGGGACGTTTTCAGTTATTGTCAGGCTAGCAGAAAATCAGATGATCGTCTCTGGTAAAGAGTATCCATGCCAACGTTTCCCAAAAGCAGTAAATAATAATACTAAAGAACATTCTAAATCAGTGTTCACACTGGGCAGAAAATGATTTTGGTAATTTATGAATTTTTTTTGGCCATTTTTCAGAAACTTTGGCCAAATTGAACAAGATCATCGTTGGAGCATGGCAAAATATGCCCATTAGCCATTTCGAATTGTACTACTGCTAAATACAATAACAATTTGACTCTTTATTTGAGTTTACAAAGAATATCTGATATACCCCTAATTTCAATGCCAAATTGCAGTCAAAGTGTAAGTCGAACAAGGGCCATAATTCATGTGAAAATAATTGAACAGAACCCATATTTGAAATTGGCCTGCATTCTTATCTGGGAAATACACATACCAACTTTGGTTCCGAATCAAATAATCCAAATTGGAGTTATTGGTTGGAAACCAAAAATGTTAACAGACAGTCGAATTCTAAGTCTAACAAGAGCTACGCTGGGCGTGCAAAATACGCCCTCTCTTGGGTCGGCGGAAACTGGTAAAAAAGGGCCATAACTCTGGTAAAAATTGGTGGACGGAACTCAAATTTGAACTTGACCTGTGTTTTGGTGGGAGAAAGTAATATACCAAATTATCATTGAATCCGATAAGCTCTAGTAAAGTTATCATCCGGACAACAAATTTCAGGGATTTTCTAAGTCAAATTACGTAAAAAAAGGGGCCATAACTCTCGCAAAAATTATCGGATTAAAACTAAATTCGGACTTGAGCTGTATTTCGATATATGTAATCCACAAAAAAACGGGTTTTGCGTATAAACATTCCAAAATCGAGTTATCATCCGGAAACCAAAAAACATAAGAAAAACTGAATTTTCCGAGTCGAAAAAGGGGCATAACTCTGCCAAAAATGGTCGGACAGAACCCAAGTTCGAACTTGACCTGTGTTTTGGTGGGAGAAAGTAATATACCAAAATTGGATTCATTCCGATAAACTATACTAAAGTTATCATCCAAAAACGTCAAATAAGGGGCATAACTCCGGTGAAAATTGTGGGCGGAACCCAAATTCGAACTTGAACTTACTTTTCGGCTAATAAACCCACATACCAAATTTTATTAAATTTGGTTCACTCTAACTAAAGTTATCATCCGGAAACCAGGTTAACGGACGGACCAATACTATAATACGGCCGTTTTTTCAAACAGGCGTATAAAAAGGGCTGGGCATAACTCATGTAAAAATAATTAAACCAAAAATATTAACAGACATTTGGAAGGACGGTTGCCCACAGACAAACTGATTACCCAATATGACCTTTTTTTCTTCTTCAAAAGGCTGCTTAAAG
Organism: Siphonodentalium dalli; assembly: GCA_032622095.1. Taxonomy (NCBI): domain Eukaryota; kingdom Metazoa; phylum Mollusca; class Scaphopoda; order Gadilida; family Siphonodentaliidae; genus Siphonodentalium; species Siphonodentalium dalli. The sequence goes on from CP136062.1 coordinate 199,847,344, forward strand.
ACTTTTTTTGAACTTGTTCGGGTATGTGAAACTGATAAGTCAGCATTCAGGTGCTATGCCAACTGGAGGAATGTAGCATTTTAGTAACATCGACGAAAATTTCAAGCAAATCGACCGTACCACTCCATAGAAATCATTTTCTGAACTACCCTCAATTGTAAATATTTACTTCTCAATTCGGGACGCAACTATCTGCGATAAACTAATGAACACGATTCCACCTTCGAGAATCACTGCAATTAATAAATATGTAAGAATGACGATGTGTGTTGCCAATTTGGATGTAATATTTGTAAAAATAACTAATTTGAGCAAGATTTTCTCCATTTCGATTTGATCACTCTACCGCAGTGTTTCACATCACTTTAAAAACCGCAATGAAATCATCGAGAAAACTGGAACTAAATGAAAAATATAAAGAAACACTCACAAAAATGACTGATAATTTCGAGTTGGACAAAAGTGATAATGGAAATGTGCATCACAAACACTGAGTTAGGTCTAAAGCTGGCAATGTATACCAACATAAATGAGCACTGATTCACCTACATTGTCTTATGAAATTACAAAGCAGTAAAGTACATGTACATGTACACTGTAGAGTTTAGTGTCACTTGATTAAAAAAAGTATGTTATTCTAGCAGCCCATCATCATTGTTTTGATAAGGAAGCATGTGTGGCTTTTGATAAATTGTTATTCGTATACAGGCGAGCAACTGCTGATTACCTGGTAACGAATTAAGGGTTTCCTGGAAAGCTGATGATAATTTGAGAGGTCATTGCTGACTTGAAATGTTTTGGCCAAATTTTCCGAAACAATTGGCCATTGGCCAATTTGGCCAGACAGCATGAACCATGTTCTCATTTAATTATTTGTACTTTTTATACCCCCCCCCCCCCCCCGCAACGAAGTTAGGGGGGTTATACTGGAATCAGCTTGTCCGTCCGTCCGTCCGTGGACACAAATTTGTCCTGAGTTTTTCTCAGTCGTTTTTTGATCAAGTTCCGTGAAACTTGGCACAGACATCAACCACCATGGGAACCTGTGCACCTGCGATTATGACGTCTGTTGGACTTTTTTTGGTGGAGTTATCCCCCCTTTTTCGACTTAGTAAATTTTCGCAACATGTATACTTTTGTCCTAGCTTTTATTCCTACATTTTTCAGTCAATTTTTTAAAAACGTGGCACAGATATTTAGTACCATGGGAACTTGTGCACCTGCGATTATGACGTCTGTCCGACATTTTTTGGTGGAGTTATCCCCCTTTTTCGACTTAGAAACTTTTTTGCAACATGCATAATTTTGTCCGAGCTTTTTATTCCTACATTTTTCGGTCAATGTTTTTTAATCTTGGCACTGATATTTAGTACCATGGGAACCTGTGCACCTGCGATTATGACGTCTGTCTGACATGTTTTGTGTGGAGTTATTCCCCTTTTTCGACTTAGAAATTTTTTCGCAACATACATAATTTTGTCCAAGCTTTTATTCCTACATTTTTTGGTCAATAGGTTTAAGATTAGTGTTATGGTTGTACACCTGCAATGGGAACTGTTATTTTAGTATTTCAACTAAATGTTTACTGACATGTGAAACATCTTAGTATTTTAAAAACAGGGGGGTATCCGTAGTCCCATTGGGACAGTCACACCTCTAGTTTCACATAAAACTGATCGATGCTTTTGCAGATTTTCGCGATGCCTGTGCCATACATTTGATGATTGAAAGTAATTTTCTTTTGCCTGGTAAGCTGAAAATAACCTGAGGTAAGTTTGACAAATTTGCTGTAAACTTGGACCATGTATCTTTAATACTTCGCAGGAGAATAACGTAGTAACCCTGGATGGCCTGGACCATATTCTTCTCTCCTAAAGTTGACAGTCAGTCTGATGATATGAGATATATACCAGATGACGAGACAAAGCGGTTCAGAAGAACAAAGTTGTTACTTCCTCGCTAGTATTCAGTATTCTCATTATTGAAGCATGAGAGTCCTGATCACCAATATATATTCACACAAATGGCACCCAAAGGAACTCTGACAGTGTCCACCAGAAACTCAGATCATGTGTACAAGACACCTGGACAAACACAAGAATCCTGGATAAAATGTTAATATAGGTCTGGTTTCTTGTGGATAATGTTACCAGAGTTCTTGTGTACATGATCAAGGTTTTTTTATTATTTCAGTGTGATATTGGGAGGACGTAATAGATTGTTGGAACTTTCATCATCATTGAAAATATTGGTGGTGATCGGCCAGTATTCCGATGACACATTTGCTTCAGTCATTATCGATCATAATGGGTTCAGATGAGTAGCCCATGCAGGGACGTGGCTAGAGGTTCTCCATTGTGGGGGGGGGGGTGTCTACCTTGAAATTTCCAACTGCACGCCCCTTGAACCAGACCAGATGAAATTCCATTTGCACCCATCCCCCTTTGGGTTGGAAAATTCCAACTGGTACCTCAATCTTTCCAACTGTTGGAAATTTCCATCTTGACCTAAGGTTTGATAATTTCCAACTGATTTCAGACCAAAAGTAGAAAACTATGTTGGTGTTGGTCCAAAAACAATATATTCCCCACTGATTACTGGTTATAAATTCAAACGATGAGAACAATTTCAACTTTTATATATGACTAGCAGGTGACCCGACTTCGTCCGGGCTTTTACCTTGAATTGACCATTTTGAAGGTCAAGGTCAGGTCGGGGTCACGATTTGACCCGTCGAAAACACTCCCCCGACAAAAGTATCCCTAGGTATCAAATTTCGTCGAAATCCGTTAATTGTTTAATTTAATTTGAGTTAATTCTGCCTTTTTAATCAAGAGAAATGATGGTACCCGTCCCTAAAAGAGGTACGTTTGTGGGTACCCGTTTCAAGGTGAAGTTCACCTCGGGCGGAAAAAAACTTAACCGATGAAAATCTGCCCCATTCCTTGGAACCCCTAAGGACGAAGACAGACATAAGAATCACACAACACGCTCATGTCTTGATACAGACACACTCACGTCTGGCCCCAGACATAAGAATCACACTACACGCATACGCTCTTTATCAATGACACTGGGGATACGAATGCTCTTTAACTATCAACGCGATTAAGCCTACAGTGCCAAGGACGGTAATTTTGGTGACTGAGAGTGGAGAAGGGGTGCTCGGAGCTTCTCCAAAACAGTGGTAAACACTGCCCGTGTGTTTTTAACGTTAGATTGGAAGTTTGAGCTCAATCGGTCCAGCAGTTAGCTAACACACAGACAGAAGTCCCAAAATATATATTAGATGTAAAATACCCAACTAATGTGTCAGGAATGAAATTTCCAACTGTTGAAAATTTTGACCAAAGTTGGGGGAGGGGTACCCCTAAACCCCCGTCGCCAAGTGCCTCATTGTTAATTCACCCGGACAAGTTCTGTTCAGATTTAGGCAACTGGATTTAGAACCCTGAGTAATTGACAGGTAATGAACAAGATTTTCTGTATAACACACTTGTTTAATATCAAATTTTGAATAATGCCATAAAATGTCATGTTTTAAAACAATCAGACCTATGATATAACACTCAGATGCATTGTGGGAAAGCAGACACCAGGATCAGCCTGGAGGCATTGAAATGTGTCACTTCTTCATTTTACAGTTAGAGTTGAGTTTGATGATTCTAATAATACTAATACAAGAGGTATGCATCAGAGATGCTGTGGTCGAGTTGTGGCTGAAGAAAATATGAACATACAAACCAAATTTTGTCAAAATCAGTTTACGTTTGTTACATATATCGAGATGAGTAGCAAAATAATTTCAGACATGCAGTAAACAATCCAAATTAATGTGCTTTCGTCGCAAAATAAACACAGGAAACAATCAGGAGGTCGAACTCCTGAATAAAATTATTCGGGCAGGATTGGTTCAAAAACCAACTCATCCAAGAGATTCATGAGTAGAAGCCATGTTTAAAATTTTGTCAAAATAGAATTACATTTGGCGAAGTTATCAAGCATACATTGCGACAGACCGACGCCCACCATAATTCCTCAAACCATTAGTTACACAACTCAACCAAAAATTGAAGAAGGCTGCTATTGATGTTTAACTTCAGCCTTGGATTTCTTTGATGACAGTCCGCTTCTCCCACTCAAATAAATTATAGTTAGAGAGGAGTGACTTATTTCAACTTGAAGCCTCCAGGCTGGTGTTTGAGCTGGTTATATAGAAAAGCACAAATAATGAGATCCAAACCTTTTGCAATTGATTTTTTTTCCCTTCTAAAAATATTTTTGACTCACGGTGAGTCACCGTCACCAGCTGCCATCTGTTATATTTATACAATACTAAAGGCTTAACCCATTTATAATTAAATACTTACTGATTATATAACTGTGAACATCCATCCAAATGAATAATAGACCATTCATTGTATAGATTTATAACTGAATGGGAGAATTATCCATTCAGTCATCAAAGGGTTCAAGATGCATAATCCAAATTAACGCTCCCAAATTACTATTTCTTTGGCTTCGGGGGTAAATAATATTTGATTTGAGGTGAGGAACCCACCCATTAAAGCTCAGAGTGATCAGATATAAAATTTGGAAATTTGTTATTTCTTGAGATGTATACTTATTTGTTGCCTGGAAAAAGTCGTCAAACCAACGGTCTCGAATAAAATTGCAGATGAAGATGGATGACTTTAAATCAAGTGGTAATACGGCCAAATTTTGTGATACTCAAAGATAATATGGCCATATTTCGTTGAACAACATGTTGATCAATAACACATTTTGGTAAATTTTATACGATAGTTGATTAGATTTATTTTGTTATAATTTATAATTAATAGATTCTGATAACTGATGCGTATTTTGAAGAAATGTTGTTGTTGTAACTTGATGATATGGGGACCGTCTGATCAGATTGAGTACCTTTAAAAGACTGTGTGGCTTTAAAATATCATTCACTTGCATCTCATTGAAGGCTACCATTTAAAAAAGGTGTACTGTACACCAAATCTGGCCATTTATGGGACCATCTCCTTTTATGTTCAACATAATATATGCAACAAATGAATGAATTTGAGCCATGGATTAGTGAAAAATATGCTCATGTGCTCTATGAATGATGCAAACAACATGGTAATTTTAATAAAAATAAGTTTATGACTCGAGACCATCCATGGCTCAAATTCATTCATTTGTTTCATATGTTCTGTTGAGAATAAAAGGAGATGGTCCCATAAATCGCTGGATTTAGTGTACAGTACCCATTTAACCCATTTGCTCCTGAATGAATAAATTCTCCCATTCAATACTAAAGGAAATTGGGAAAAGTCTATTCTTCATTAAGGATGTACTATTGATGGAAGTTGATGTCTGGGAGACAAAAACCCTGTGGATTCCCATTGTTTCATTTGTAGGGATGTTTAGAAAATAAGTTCAATAAAAAGCCGTATGTGTGAACATCCCTACAGATGAATGGGAAACATGTAGCTACTCATCAGCAATTATCCAGATAACAAATGGTTAACGCTTTCATGAAGAGAGCTGCGCCGCTGCAGAATTAAAGATCCTGTGCCAGTGCATTCTCATATATGCGAGTCTCACATATATAAGAGAATGCACTTGCTTACAAGGTACATATTGTTAGGCCAATGCATTCTCTTATATATGTGAGGGAGATTTCACTAAATTATAAACATAAGAAGGTTAACCCTTTCTATACTAAATGCTCATTGACGAGTTGTTATCCTGTAGGAAATGTTCAGACAATAAATTCAATAAAACGACCATATTGTTGAACTTATTATCAGAACATTTCACAGCAATAAATAGGACTCCTTCTGTACTTGTATTACCCATAGGGAGCCTCACATATATAAGAAAATGCAATGGCTTACAAGGTCAAGGTAAATATTGTTATGACAATGTATTCTATTATATATACGAGGCTCCCTATGGGAGACTGGCATATAAAAGAGAATGCATTGGCACAGGGTTTTCGCAAAATTTCAGGAAGCTCCAGCCATGGAAGGGTTAATAAAGGAATACTTATTTATAGGTAGTTACATGATTGCAAATGATTTATATGTAAAGATGCTCAAGGTAATAAGACCAAGAATAGCCTGTCTGTTGCCCTTATACATCTACTAAACAGCCCTACATATGAATTGAAAACTGTTCCTCTGCCTGCTGTTCGCTAACATTGTCTGAATATTCCTATAAGAAACAATCATATATTCCATTGCATATTCAATAACTGAAGTGGAGTCCATTCAGCAATAAAAGGGTTAATCTCCCATTCAGCTATAAAACTATACGCCGGAATGGTCTACTATTCATCTGGAGGGATGTTCAGGAAATAAATGCAGATGACAGGCAAATGAACAGATAATACAACAGCAATAAAATTGTATTCCTAAACCCTAGTGGGAAATTTTCAAATCATAAGTTCAACAAATGGCCTATGTCCATTCGTTGAAATTATTATCTCAGCATTTCCTAAGGGAACTACTCATCAATGAGTATTTGGTAAGGAAGGGTTTAAAGGGGTACTGTACACTAAATCTGGTCGTTTTTGGGACCTTCTCCTTTTATACTCAACAGAATATATGCAACAAATGAATGAATTTGAGCCATGGATTATTGAAAAATACACTTGTGTGCTCTATGAACGATGCAAACAACATGGTAATTACATGTACAGTAAAACCTCTCTAAACCGTACACCCTTCGGACCGGCCCTTATGTTCGGTTTAGAGAGGTGTTCGGTTTACAGAAAATCGCAAAACCATCGGAATATATTGCTGCCGTCAGTAAGAGTTATCGAGACCCGAACACCTCATCACTGGTTACTTAAACTTTATTCAATAAACTACAAAATAAAACATAAATTGCAATAGATAAACATGCTATAATAAGAAATAAATATATGTATAGATAAACCAGGAAACACGGAAATTATACATTTTATGGTGATTCGCGGGTTTTTTAAATGTTGTTGATGTTAGATTTAAACTCTGAGCTATCGTTTTCCTGACGGCTCATTAATTGTGATAAGTTGATTTAATAAAACTGTGATGGTAACAATAAACCACTGTCCTGTACTTTTAGCGAATTAGTGTTTAGTTTGGACAACTGTTGTGAAAACAAAGAGTCCATTCCAGCACAATAGCTGATGTAAAAACAACGTGTCACTTCTCTAATTATCTGTGAAGTCACCATTGTTCAATCAGTTTGTGATCTAAGCAAACATGTATCTATCTGTTTCTGCATGTATCCGAAGGTGGTGCAGTGCAGTATACCAATTCTGGTTTAAGCGCATCTAATTAGACACCTGTTGTTTTAATCCATTTCAAAACTTTGCCGATAGAAAGACCGCTAATTAAATTGGTATGCTGTGTGCATGCGCGTTCGTCTGGTATCACTTTCGGAATTTATTTAGAATAAGATTAAATATAAATATGGCAGTATCTTTATTCTCAGGCATTATATTCGTTTTAATTTGTAAATAAATTTGATTAATGTACCAAGAACACTTTGTCCGTTTGTAACTAACTGTTGTCACTTGACGGTGATCGAGGTCACACACATGTCAACTCAAAAGCGGAAACGTTCACATCATTACCTTTTAACTGATTGCGTTCAGTCTAGCTCTTCCATCGCTTTAAGCGTTCGGATTTTGGAGGTAATCATTAATGTATTTGTTCACTTACGGACTAATAAAGCTGTCCGGAATTCGGAGTACAGAGGTTTCGGTTTACAGAGGTAATAATTAGTGACAATGCACTTAGGTAAATTCGGGACCGAACAATTCGTTCGGAATTGAGAGGGGTTCGGATTGTAGAGGGTCCGGTTTGGAGAGGTTTCACTGTATAATGAAATTGATTTTATGACTCCAGCCATAAAATCATTTTCATTATAATTACCATGTTGTTTGCATTGTTCCGAGAGCACGCGAGTGTATTTTACACAATACCATGGCTCAAATTCATTCATTTGTTGCATATATTCTATTGGGTATAAAATGAGATGGTCCCATAAATGGTCGGATTTAGTGTACAGACCCCTTTAATTTAAGTTGCAAACAATCAAAATCAGTTGCAAATGATTTGGTATAACTCATGGTATATCACTTTGTGTAGTTATAATTAATTGCTATCACCAAACTAGCACAACTACATGTAACATTTAAAGCTGTAACCTCAAGAAACAACGGAAATAGATTATATACAATTGGGAGAAAGTGGGAAATCAAACTCTGCCACTCAACATTTAGTGTTTACCTGGATTGTGTGAAAACCTTGGTAAAACTTTGATACAAGGTTTACTAAGCTTTACCAAGGTTTTAGTCAACTCGCGTGTCAGTCGAGGATTCATGTGAAAACCTTGGTAAAGCTTTGTAAATATTAGATCCAAGCTTTACTTAGCTTTACCAAGGTTTGGTTGACACTGAGTCAAGGATTTCCAAGGTTTCACTTTATGTGACAACCTTGGTAAACCTTTGATCCAAGCTTTACTTAGCTTTACCAAGGTTTCAACCAAGGATTTCCAAACTTTGTTGAAGAGTACATTTTTTCATTCAAAAGCTTGGTTCAAACCTTGGAAATCCTATGAATTCCTAGGATTCCCAAACTTCTTTAAAAAAGCTCAGATTTCTTTTTGCAAGGGTAAATTGGTTGTTTTTAGATCAGAAGTCAAATTTTCAACCATAAGCGGAGGGTGTGTTAGATTGAAAATTTCTAACTGTTGGAACGTTTGAGGTACATACCACCACAAGAAGAGGGGAAGGGGTGCAAATGAAATTTCTCAGTTGGAAGTTCCAAGTTGATACCCCATGGAGATCCTCAAGCCACGCCCCTATTGGGAGTAATACATCCCCTTCATTTAATACAATACTTTGCCCTCAGGTTTCACAATATAACGTATTTGAACCTTCCATGACTGGAGCTTCCTGAAATTTTGAGAAAACCCTTTGCCAATGCATTCTCTTATATATGCGAGTCTCTCACAGGGAGCCTTGCATATATAAAATACATTGGCCTAACAATATTTACCTTGACCTTCTATGCCAATGCATTCTCTTTTATATGCGAAGCTCCCTATGGGAGACTCAATATATAAGAGAATGTACTGGCAGTCTGGCACAGGATCTTTAATGCTGCACCAACACAGCTCCAGTCATGGATGGGTTAAAGGCCCATATATTGTTCACACTTCTGATATATATAGCCAATAGCCATATAAAGCCATTAATATGTAAGTTAATTGATGTCTTAAATCAGGGGCTAAAATATATATTTCACCACGAAACAGAAAATCTATGCCCTAAAAGGATAGAAAATCAAAGTCCATTTAATTTCCTAAACTAACCACCACCCTCCCTTTCAAACAAGATGCATTGCGTGACATTCGCAAGTGAACTACAAGATAGAGTTATGGTCCAAACGTCATACGATGTAAATGATGTTCGCTTTGATATTGAGACCGTATTTTTAAAATAAAATCATCACACATGACAAGATCAGAAAATAACATGGAATAATTCTTCGGTAAACATCCAAAATGATTGTTAGGAGATGTCGGTCGGCATGTAATAAACAGAACCGCACATGTGTGATACTGGCCGATAGTTTATGGCACTCATGCGATCCAATCTCTCGTGCTATCTCTACGCCATCGCATTTTCCATAAACATGATGTCCAGGAACATGTGTGTAGTTCTGTGTATTTATTCCACACCCATTGACATGAGTCACATGTATTCAACGGAATCCCAGCCATTGAATACCTATTATTGTATACCTCTAGTGGAATACAAGCCGGAACTATTCTTGTTGACGTTGTCGCCAAGAAAGATGACGTACATTACATCGATCATCCGCTTCCAGTGATCCCCCATAATTACTGGTTATTTGTCAGACTTAAATCACAATATAGGTAGCTATAGTAACAATGAAGGTGACATTCATGGATTGAACTTACCTGACTGAATGGTGTAGAATAAATACAGAACACAACTTGCATCATAATCTCGATTCTTTTATTGAACTCGTTGCAGACGGCGCATAGTTACATTTCGATCGAGATACGCTCTCGCGAAATATATCCTTGCACCATCTGCAACTCATTCGATAAAAGATTCTCGATTAAGATGCACGTTGTGTTCTGTCTATATATATATATCTATGTATGATATATATACAATGCAAATTGCAGCTTCAAAGATTAAGTGGACATTTAAATAAGTATTCGGGTCCTACCAGTAGGATGACAACAACTACGAATGTTTAACTGAATATAGAGCATGCAACATATATGGCTTTTCTTTTCCAAGTTTACCACATGTGTCTCTACCAAGGAATAATATAAGCAGACCAATGAGCTATAACCCTTTACCCAACAGAACGGCCCTGTGCCAATGCATTCTCTTATATATGCGAGTCGACCATAGGTCGACTCGCATATATAAGAGAATGCATTGGCTTAACACATTAAAAATTATAAAATTGTTAAAGAATGTAAGAAAAAATGGTAAAAAGTGTTAATTTTTTTTTTTTTTTAGGCCAATGCAGTCTCTTATATATGCGAGGCGACCTATGGTCGACTCGCATATATAAGAGAATGCATTGGCACAGGGCATAACTGTAACCATCACAATGTGGTCAATGAGCCGGTTCCAATGATATCCATATTTGTTTTGGTTTTATTGAGACAGACCGAAGATAATTTAGGCTGTTGCAGCTTTATTTAGCCGTTTTTGGCCGGTTTGTTGGGTAAAGGGTTAAGCTGATGGGAAGTTGCGAATGAAAGAAGCCTCAACAAGGCATGTCTGGTACAAACAGAGTAATAGGAGCAGAATTTGATTTCCCACTGTCTTTATGACAGTATATGTAACATGGCAAGTCATTTGACAAGTAAGTCAAAATAGCAATTCAAGCACTTAAATTTGAACATACTCAATAACGTAACATATTTTATGTAGCACCTATCTTTTGTGTAAATAACTGATCTAGACGAGACAATAAACATGTGCATTCACAGGATCTGTATGAAATAACTACAGTAATGCCCTAATTAATCGACTCCTTAACCACAGCAGAATTATGGGTAACTTTTCAGGATTTAGTCGGAATGGCTTGTTGTCATTCATCGGAAAGCTCTCACTGAGAGCTTTCCGATGAATGGCAACAAGCCATATTTAGGGCATTACTGTATGATCAATAAATGATACTTCAGCTGCATTTAAATGAGCATGTGTATTTGGCACATGTATATATGAGTGTGTTGCATTTGACACATGTATATATGAGTGTGTTGCATATGACACATGTATATGAGTGTGTTGCATATGACACATGTATATATGAGGGTTCATACAATGATCAAATTCAAGGACTTTATATGGACAAAAGTTACAACATCCCTGGATTACTAATAATAAAATCCCACAGTCATGCAGTTATTACTGTAACAAGAAGTTTTTTCGGTCTTCGTAAATATACAGACCATATATATGCTGGTTAAACGCCACAACTGATATATTCAATGACCCCACTAAAAAACTGTTTCCAATCCAAGAATAAAACAGAAATGAAATTCAAGCACTTTTTAGGTTTTCATGCACATATGAACTCTGATACATACATTGGTGATTAGGAAATACTTAAACTTACTTATAGCCTTCAAGGTTAACTGTATGCCTAGCATTTGATTTATTTTGTCACATTCCATGAATCCAATTAAGCTGATACACTCTGAAATTATTACCTATTTGAAATGATGAAATTATCGATTCAAAAATTCCTTGGGACCCGTTGATTCTCCAGTATGGAACAATTGAGAGCATTTAAATTTTTGCTCGCATTTTTTTAGTGTCATTTCTACTTGGAAATTTTAAAGAAAAGTTCAATAAAAGAAAGTTCAAAATAAACTTTGATAAATGTGAAGTGGTGTTTCGGAATTATCTCAAGTGTATATAATATGCAATTATTAAAGTAATATATGCTTGAAGGTTATAGCTCATTTAAGCCCACTGATTCAATGACATTACATATCATAATTAGTGATGTATTAACTTAAGGCAAAAGAAAAAAATATTTGTGGTTCTGGTTTCCTTAGCTATCCTATTCTAAACCCCCTACCCTCAAGTTTATTCATGGATTTCAAGATATGTTTTTATAAAAAAACAAAAATTAATGATCAATCTCAGAATGGGTTGTCAAACCATTGTTTATTACAGTTTATGCAAAGAAAATCAATATTAATGTTAAGTTGCAGATGACACGAAAAGCCTATTTTTTTCTGACATGTAATCCGAACCAGACATTTATTTTTCGTTAGCCTAAATTGTTGAACTAGATGTTAGAGAATTTGAATTCAAGATATGTCAGAACTTTTTATGAAGAACAATGGTAAAATATTTTCAAGATCAGTTTTTTTTTAAATCTACAATATAATTATTTGTACATGGAGATTCTATGAAAGGGTTTCATATTTAACATGAAAAAATAAACAACGTTATTTGGATTTAATGTGACATACAATGTTCAAGCCTCAAATTAAAGCTAGTAACTACATGCCTTCAATCCTTTCATGACAGGAGCTGCCTGGTGCAGCATCAAGACCCTGTGCCAGTGCATTCTCTTATATATGCGAGTCTCCACTCGCATATATAAGAGAAGGTAATTATTTCTAGGCCAATGCACACTCTTATATATGCAAGGCTCCCTATGGGAGACTTGCATATATAAGAGAATGCATTGGCACAGGGTTTTCGCCAAATTTCAGGAAGCTCCAGTCATGGTAAGGTTAACACATTTCGTGGCTCAAAACAAGTCGATAGGTACATGAAATATTTACCATATATACAGACTACACGCACGCGTCTCAGATAAAAATCATGGAATGGAAAGTAGAAATTTATTAAAGTGAGGTGAAACACTCCGGTAGGATGATCATATGGAAATGGAGAATAATCTTGTTCAAAGTAGTTATATTTACAAATATTATATCCAAATTGACAATACACTCCGTCATTCTTATATATTAATTAAATGCAGTGACTATCGATAGCAAAATGGGTTTCGTTAGTTTATCGCCGATAGATGCGTTACGAATCGAGTAGTAAATATTTACAATTGACTGCACTGCTTGAGACTTTCGGCGATGTTGTTAGAATGCTAAATTTTTCCAGTCGGCATAGCGCCTGAACACTAACTTAACAGTTTCGCACATCCGAACAAGTACATAATATGTCTTTAATTGTTTTGAACAATTTAAACAGAAGTAAGACAAACTCTCTTTATAATTACTGTATCAGGAAGATAGTAACATAAACAATTTTTATTTTTACCTGCTGCAGAGAAAACTGAGTCAGAGAAATCTGGACTAGGAGTATACTGGACTCAATTTTCTCTCTGAGGTGATAATATATATTAATACTTCAATAAAGATTTCACAAATGTGACAAAAAGGGAGGAATTTCTGTCTTTAATTTGAGGCTTGGAATTTGTATGTAGCTATAGCCACAGAATAATTATAAAACTAAATACCATCCATACACAAAACCTATTTGTGACAATATTGTTACATCTATGTCATATTTGAAGAGTTAAATGCTATGAGGTAAAATAAATGCTTGACTAGGTTGGAAGTGAACAAAAAATGCTTAATCATTTTCAACAGAAAAAACAACGGGTTCCAAGCATCTGGACACATCCATTGTCTGCTCTATGACATCTGAATGTGTCTGCATATGCTTGTTCAGATCTGGCTTCGATATCGTCTCATATCCACACTGACAGCAGCGAAATGTGACCCAGCACACTTTAGAATACTGCTTCGAATCCACCATGAAATTGTCGTTGTCAGCACATTTCTCACTTGTGTCTGATTTTGCATCTGCATCAATTATTTCGTCATCATAATTCTCAGAAATATCCATTATGCAGCCATTACTTTCGAGCATCAAATCATAATCGATCGCAGAGTTGATTATCTCATTGGTGTATTCATAGCTGTAGTCTGCGTTACTGGCATGTCGCCACATGTGCGATTTCAACGAAGGCAGATGATGACATATATAGCCACACAGGTTGCATTTATACTGCTCAAGTGGCTGCTGAACATAACGTTGGTCATTTATATGTCTTTTCATATGTGACTTGAGACTGCGACTAGAAACAGCAATAAACTCACACATACCACACTTCAATGATTTTGACTCATTGGCATGTTTTTTGGCATGATTTTCCAAAGTGGTGTAAGAATTAGTTAAAAATCTACATTCACTGCACCTGAAAGTAGTCTGATCTCCAAAGTAGTCCTCAAATGATTCTTCTTTGGGCGAGATTGAATCGATGACTGTGGGCAATGCAGGAGATTCTTTACCACTGTCCGACTCCACAACCTGTTTCATTTTAAACAAAGGATGATTCTCTGCATGCTTTTTAAAGCTGGTAATGTTCGTGGTCTGAAACTTACAAATGCTGCAAGAGAAAGCAAACTTCTCACTATGTGCTCGCATGTGAGCACGCAGTTGGCTTTTGTAATTGAACACAGCAGGGCAAGTTTTACATTGATAAGTCCTAACCTTGCAGTGCTGAATCATATGATCCTGCAAATCCTCACTAGATTTAGCGAGAAAATCACACAACGAACACTCAAACGGCTTCTTAATTTTATGTAACTTCATGTGCTGTTTCATCACTAGGGAACAGCTGTTGCTATAGTGACAGAACTTGCATCTATATTTCAATTGCTCGTTCATCTTCATCACCTCAACATTATCATTGTTCTCTAAGAACTTTCTATCAACATTGACCATGCCTCCTTCTTTGCGTTTATATTTCCTCGTTTTCTTGTTTGGTGGTTCATGCACACTTGCACTTGTGTTACTTGAGTCGCTCTCCTCGGTTTCAGAACGTGAACGCTCTCTAAGTTGCTCGATGACGGCAAGTAAAGATGATGAAATTCCAGACTTTGGTTTGCTAGATGAGTCAGTATCAGATACAGTATCTCCACTCGTACTCATTGAAATGTCAACTTCAGTGTCTTCAGCAACGGCTGTTTGAGGTGGAGAGAGGCCAGGAATTGGACATGCTGGATTATAATTGGGTCCTTTCTTCAGAAGCTGAAGCAAAATTAGGGCAGATTCATCATGGGCTGATAAAGAGACATCATCAATTTTCCGTTTCTGTGACATTTGTGTTATTTTATAATCACTATCATTCTTTCCATGATGCAGTTCTATTTCGAGTACGTCGTCATCGAGTTCACCTGCACTTGACACTGTTGCATTCCCAGGAGAAAGTTCAATTCTCGGAACATGTACAGATTCTACAAGTTCCAATGCTGCCAATTTTTCACCACCATCCAATGTGCTCACAGATTCAACAACGACATTTGAGGCTACCTCAGGAAGATTATCTTCAGCTCCAATTAACTCAATCTCAGCCATTTTCTGACTATTTGGTTCAAGTTCTGTGTTAGGTCCTTGATCTACGATTCGGCCAAATGAATCAATGGCAGAAATTGGGCTGTCCTGTTTCTCAGTATCACCCTGTTGAGGATTAGTAGATGAAAAGCCTGATTCTCTAGTTGAGACTGGAAATGATTGCAGACCAGTTTCCATGGCAATACACTCCACAGTAGGATTTTTTTCAGCAGCCTCTGTCCCTGATGTTAAAGAAGACCTCACTCTTTGGATCATATGTCCTGTGTTTGTTTTCGATCCAAAATTTACCTGGATTGGCACCAAGTGTGGCATAAGTTTTGCAGCCTTTATTCCATGAGTTTCCATGCTATTGGAGGAAACAGTATTCTCACCATCTTTCTGTGACATAGCGCCACTTGTTGTCATAGCAACGGCACCAGATTTCTGTTGTGTGATCGGAACTATAATCTGAGGTACAAGATATTTCAACAGAACACTGTTGTTAAGCGATGTATTGCTAACAAGCTGAACAATTTTGGGCCTTGAACTGTCATCGACGGCAGGAGTATTTACAGACCCAGTTGTGCTGACCTTCAGGACCTCAGATTTTGAAGTGATCCCCTCACTGATGTCAGATTTTTCTGGTCGAATGAGCTCAGGAACAGCAGGGTTCTCGTCACTATTTTTCCCATCATGCTTTTCTTTATCTCTAGTCGACTCTTCCTCATTTAGTTTTGAAGAGCCATTCTGAAATATAAAGTTACACCTTTGTATTGTTAATCGGCTATGGTTCATTTGAACCTCTATATTAGGCCAAATAACTAAAAATTCTGTGTTCTCAGGCTCCTCCCTCATCACTTAAATTTTCTTTTAAAAAGCCTTGTCAAACATTTTATTTTAAAGGCCTTATCAGTATGTATACAACCGTTCTGGGAGGAGGGACATCAAATCATACTAACAATGAAGATTTTTCTACCAAACTCATTGATTTGTCACTGAAAACTTGTTTCTTTCTCTTAATTATAATAATGTCATAAATTTGAGAACATTACATTTGCTGGTCTGAACTTTCAAACTGTCGTCAACAATCATCATACAAAATTTCTTCCCCAAAATTATTTGTAAGTACATACACATGTACCTACATGCAAGTTTCTGAATAAACTGAATATAGTGCTAAAAAACAAGTTTTGTTTCTTATAAATTGCCATATACATGTATTAGAAGTCGATCTAGTTGAGCAGAATAGAACTTTTTATGTTGTGAGCGATCAAGATTGCTGTTAAGAAAAATGAGGATGGATGATAAGCATGGATAACTCAAATCACTTGAATGTGTACGGTACTCTACTACGAATTGTGGATATCAGTGAATATATTTTTGTCCTTGGGAAAAGTGACTTCTCTCTGCCATCCCAACATGCATATGTCCAAACATTGTATTTGTTGATTACAATGATTGTCCCTACTGGTTATAATGGGACAATAAATATACCGAAAATACTTGTTGGAGTATAGAAGATTACTGTTGGGGGTGTTACTCGAACCTCAGCCTTGATGAATTTCCTTGATAACACAGGGGTACTGCTAGGGGAATGGTACCCCATCAACAATCTGCGAATATCTAATAGTATTTTGTAAATTAGTTGATAATTTAAGCGAAGTTCTGAATGTATATGGAAATAGAAGTAGAGAAGTCAAGAAATTGTAATTGTGTTTTAATTTTAACAATTTAAAGGGTTAAGTAATCTAAGGATGTTGTCATTAGGCACTGCATATAAACATTGATATTGTATAGCTACCGTAAATTTTGCGACAAAAGTCAAGTTAAGGTAAAATAAGTGTATTGACAATTTTTCATACCGTCGCCAACAAATGGTACGGGAAATTGTTAAAATTCACAATTATAATATTGCAATGTCTGGCTTCACTGCATTCATGATAACATGTAATACCATTGCCAGTTCCATGAAATACTCTGGATCGTCCTTCAGTGACTAATATCCGGATCTAATCTCCATAATCATAAATCAGAACCAGTCAGAACAGTGTGTTATTTGAGAATGCAATCGCGATTTAACCAGGCAGAATCAACACCGTAGCATTTAACAATTTCCACTCTGATATCTTCCAGAATAAGGCAATAATTATTGATGTATGCAGTGTTTCCACTACGGTTAAAATGTAGAACCAAGGATAGGACGGGCCAACCATGGTTTTGGCCTGTCGTATGTAAATTTTTAAATTCCGTGTCCAAAAAAATCACCACTATTTCCTTGCACCAGAGAAAAGTGTTGGGTCCTTGTATTACCGCTGCAATTTTAAAATCACACCACATAACACTTGGTGACATGCTATTTCCATTAATATTAAGACATTTTCACTGAATTTATCATTTACATGTATGAGCAGAAGACAACTCTGATTATATGTCATGGTAATCTCAGATCAATCTAATCCTGATAGCAGAATTATTATTTATGAAATTGTCAACGGAACTATTTTATCAAAGTTAATATGCATGGCACACAATTAATATACATTCCACTTTATATTTCATAATTTTCTAACAGAAATACATGGATGGATTAATAGATAATATTGCAGACGTTAGACCAAAAACTAGTGCTGGGCAGTTTCCCGATTAATCGACAATACCCGGTTAAAATTTCAATATCGTCAGTAATATCGTCTAAACTAAAATAATCGTAATATCGTCGTCAATCAGTGGGTGCCAGCCCATCATAAACGTGTACAAAGAAATACTTGTAATTTAACACGAGTCTAAATCGAGTTAATTAAGTTTTTAAATCCCAGCGTAACATCCACGTGTGCAATCAAAACACACATATCTAAAACAGGGTTAAATCGGGAAGCATTGGGCTTGAATCAAGTATGTACGGTCCACATTTTGTATGTTGATTGAGAATTGAGAACACAGTTCATGCAGTACAGAATCATTGTTCAATACTAATTCCCGTGTCCTAATTTTTCAAAATTCAATCATATTAAACAACGTTCAGAACGACTGACGAAATTACATGCAGGGAAGGGAACCCATAACACGCCCCCCCCCCCCCCTTTCGCTCACAATATTACACAAACCATCCAACTTCCCTGCGTAATATTAATTACAAGAGAATGCACCAAAATGAATCGATGACTGATCAGGTGATAGATCGATTGTCAGTTATGCCATGCCTCTTCCTTCAACACAATGATCCACGTATGCACCGTCAATCATACTAATCAATGGGCCAATTTGCTACCCTCTTATCGTCGAGAAGAAATCATTCACTGCGATTCCGGGTTAAAAAAATTAATTGAATTAGAGCTTCAAACCCGCCCAAAAATACATGGTGCCCATGCTTGACCGAATTCCAAAGATTATGTACTACGTGTGTTTGAACTTCGCTGAAAGGCTGACCCTCATTATCAACGTTGTCTTGTCAGTAAACCACATTTCCATTTATCAAGCGACCCGAGTGTCATCGGGAATAACATATATATTTACTCAACATACCGTAGTAGAACAACATACCGATTTAGAAAAGGATACATACTGGTAGTATGGAACGGTTTTAGGTTTGCAATAGACGAGATAATGGTTTTACTACTTACCGATATAAACCCAAATTTGTCAATTATTCCCGACGTTAACTTGTTAAAATTAATGCCAATGATGTGTTTCTATCGAATAGAGACAAATTTTTTTCAGTTTCCAGTATCTGTTTTTTTTTTTAAGCGATTATATCGTTAATCGCGGTTTAAATTTAGAAAAAATCGCGGTTTTTATTTTCGTTAATATCGTCCACCCTTACTAAAAACTTATAAAATTCATGTTCAAACTTGCCACAGGTTTTTCCGCAACCTGTCAGCCACATGGTCTTTCTCACCAAAATCATACTTTTGATAATGAAAGTTAAGTTTGTATTTGCCTTTGTACCCTGACCCCCTGATATTTTTGCATTTACTAAGTATTGTTTCCCTCATTTTTAAGAATGACTCTTTGAATTTGTTGTGGATGAAATTTAAGTAGTCAACACAGACAGCCGCTTTCCTATGATATGTTGTGGTTTGTGGCATTGGTGACCAGTAATCTTATATCAAATCACAACTGAACCTGTGCAAAACACTAGTGATCAGTGTTACTTAGCAGGTAAATAAAATTTATCTTCATTAATCGCTCCTGCTGCCCCTATAGCGGAAACCCTGGATAACAGTTCACATATCTATATATATATATAAAGAGTAGGAACTTTATATCTGTTTGCAATTTTTCTCCCAGAGTGCTGCACTGATTTCAACCAAATTTGGGGTGGTGACTCGGAGTACCCAGGCGCATGTTATAACAGTGTTAGTTTTTCCAAATTTTGATTTAAATTTATAGAACAAAAATTTAAAGTTAAGAAACGAGTTCCACCTAAAAAAAAAAAAAATGTTTTTAAATATTTTTTTTTTTTAAATTAATTCTGTTTTTTAAACCCTTTCTTTTCTAAACGAATACCCCCATCGTATCAGTTATACGAGTATGCATTGGAATGGTCTATTTTTCATTTGGAGGGTATATGAGCAGACGACAGCCAGACAAAATGATAATACAAGTGCAGAAGAATTAATTTTCATTTGTGGGAAATGTTGAGATAATGTTGGTTAAACAAACAACCTACGGCCCCTAATAAACAAATACAAGTAAGGAGAACACGGTGGGGAATCACGTCGTTTCGAGTTGATGAGTACCACGCATTCAAAATGGCCAAGGCGATCGCAAACACGACTAGAAACAAGGAAAAAGGTAATAAATTAGGATAATTATATATTACATGGTATTTTGACAGCTACGAGCATATGTTATACTATTTTTCAAACATGCTGATACCAAATTTGTGTCGAAACTCAGAGTTGTGTGCGCTAACATTCTGACCAAAGTTGCCAGTCGAAGGATTCTCCTAGAAGTATTATCTTGTGTATTCCACGAACCTCCGACTGGAAACTTTGGTCAGAATTTTACAGAAAATTACTGAGTACTTCAGAACAAATAATGTATCAACTTGTTTTAAATATAAACTAGCATATGCTGGTAACAGTCAAAGTGCTATGTTTTGTGCCAATTCCTCATATATTATGTTTTTGTGCATTCGCACATTTTGAGTGCGTGGTACTCACCAACCTCGAAACCACGTGATTCCCCACCGTGGAGAAGTGACCTCTCTCAATTTGAAATCTCAAGGCTGGTACCTGGTGTATATCCAATACTTACATATGATGAGTTCTCCTCATAGACACTCAAAGGCCCATTACAAAACATAGGATAGTCAATGTCCTTCCTGCCAGAGTGCTTCCAGATATGCGTCTTGAACTGCCGTTGATTAACACAAGAGTACCGGCAAACGGGACACCTATATACATCTTCTTTGATTTGAGGAGGTTGTTGTGGACTTTTCAATTGCTTTTCTTTGCTTACTGCTTGTTCCTTGGCTGTAGCATTAGCTCTGGCAACAAGTGTAGATAAGTTGACAATTTTTGAAAGATTAACCATCTGTAAAGCTGATGCAGACTGTGGAGATGAAGACAATTCAAAATTATGCAAATGTTCCACTTTTTCCCCAGAAGACAGATGACTAGATTTCAGAGTACTTGGGTCTTTGTGATCAGCCAGAAAAGTGACATGCGAACTGGTGGCCATTGGCAATGACATCTTCACAGTTCTTGAGGGTGTGACATCTGCAACAGACCTATTATCAGCAACATTAAAAAGCAACTGTGTCTGTGTGTTTTGATGCAGGGATTCTCGACTGCCCTCTATAGGAGTAGGAGTAGTAACTACTTTAATCACATTAGAATGGCCTCCGGATTGTAAGTTTGATGTGTCAATTTGTTTACCCTGCATCATAGGAATCTTCATAGTTCCAGTCTGTTGACTTTGGTCACACTTGATATGATTCCAAAGATGAAGTTTCATAACGACCTCTTGATCGGAAACGAAACTGCACTCTGAACACCGAAAACTAATATCATTTGAGGCAGCTGTCCTCTCAATATTCTTTACTTCAGATGCCCTCTTTTTAATACAGAACTTCGCATGTTGTACGAACAGATCATATCCTCGACAAATGACATCACAGTCAGTGCACTTATAAAGACCTTTGTCATCCTGGAGGGTCTTATCTTCTACTCTCGCTGGAGATGCTGCTTCATGCTGGTTCATCACACTATCATGACTAGATTCAAGATGTTTATTCAAACTATAGGTGTCAATGAATTGTTTGTCACATTCATGACACTTCAGATCTTTCATGCTGTTGTGCATCTTATTATGGTTAGTCAAATGTCCCTTTTTACGAAATGTAGCATTGCAGAAGGAACAGCAGAATGGACGGTCTTTTGAGTGGACAATCATGTGTTCCTGTAAGGAGTGATTCCTCTTGCCTGCGTAATCGCAGTATGGACACTTATATCGACGTTCTGACTGGTGAACAAGCTCCATGTGTTGCCGGAAATATTTCTTATTGTAGCTTGTATACTCGCAGCTGTCACAGCGAAAGAGCTCACCCTGGGAATCTGTAAAAGCATCGATAGGAGATGTTAATAGAAGTCTTCAACATAATGCTTCGAAACTCTTGATCGAAGACACACAAGAATACAAGACAAGGGTTGCGCATTGAATATGGCTTTCAACACATTCTTTTTTCTTAAAGAAAACAATTTCAAATGGGTTGTTATTGGTTTTGAGATATTATTATGCAAGAGGTATCAGTTGATATTTGCTGGAGTTATCTTGCTCACAGTTAGGTTTCCAAAATTAGCCCAAAGAAGCTTCAACATTAAGATAATGTCCCGAAATTAAAGGTTAGGTTTCCAACATTATTTCAATGTTGAGTGAACATCCCAAAATTCAACATTTAATAGGTTTCCAATGTTATTTCAATGTTGAGCGAAAATCCAAATATTCAAAATTAGGTTTTCAGCGTTATTTCAACCGTTTATTCTACATAAGGGTCCATGAGCAAACTGGACCAATCACCAATGTTATCTCAACATGATTTCAACGTTGAACCAATGTTGAGCCAACCATTGACTTTACATTGGATCAATGTAGGGATGCTATCTAGGTATAATTTAAGTTAAATCTGATGCCCTCATGTCCATGGCCCTGTGAATATTTCGAGATTCGATGTCGATATTGCCAGTGTCGACACCAAATATGATCCCCCCCATTCATTTATTTTTGAATATCCAATACATGTATGTCCTCATTGATGCATTGTTGTGGATTTTGCACAGAGTGACGAAGAAACATGAATGATGCATATGCAGTGTTTATCTCAACACTCGTTTTGTGTTAAATTTTCAGTGGACAAAATTGACAGACTGCAAAGAGGTCTAGCATTTGATTATAAATCGATATCTGGTTAATTGTGTTTCCAAGATGAGTATTCATGTGCCCTACATGTATTTTTCAAACAGCACAAGCGGCAGGTGTTAGCATTATATCGCACTGAGTTTCCTCTTGTTCTAGTTGGAGTGTGGTCATGCGATGCATTACACCAAACGCTACTCAATATTTCCCAGATCCCATATATATAAGAGTTGCCAATTGAAATGCATAATTCTAACAGTGATTTAAGAAAGGGTTTTGAGATGAAAGTGTCATGACACTGTAGCTCAACTTGGGAAGGAGTTAATTTTTTGCTGAGCAATGATTAGAATAATAATGAAGAAGGAAAGAAAACTAGAGGTCACCCAAAAATCCACATGAAGTTTGGTGATGATCGGATGAAGGATGTTATCTGTTGTGTGCGCCAAAGGCTTTAGTCATACAAAGAGTGAATTCCAAGATGGCTGCTGGCAGCCATATTTTTCAATGAATTTCAGTTAAAATATGAGGCTCCCATCTGGAGGTCACCCAGAAGATCCATATGAAGTTTGGTGATCATCAGATGAGGAACGTGTTCTGTAGGATGTACCAAAGGATTTAGTCATGCAAAGAGTAAAATCCAAGATGGCTGCTGGCACCATGTTTTTTTTTCTCCAAAATTTTTTCAACTTTGATAGCTCCCATCTAGAGGTGATTCTAAACATCCCTGTAAATTTTCAAATTAATTCTCCTATAAATGCAGGCTCCAGAGTGTGCCGATGGATTCAAATGTGAAATCCAAGATGGCTGCTGGCGGCAATGTTTTTCAAAAAAATTCGGTCAAAATAGGAGGCTCCCATCTAGAGGTAACCCCAAAGGTCCATATGGTGACAATCGGATGAGGGATGTGGTCTGGAGGGTGTGCCAAATGATTTAGTCATGCAAAGAGTAAAATCCAAGATGGCTGCTGGTGGCCATGTTATTTATCGAAAATTGTTCAAATTTGATAGCTCCTATCTGCAGGTGATCACAATCGTGCCTGCATAATTTAAGAATGATCCGGCCATAAATACGGGCTGTAGGGTGTGCCAATGGATTCAAATTTGAAATCCAAGATGGCCATGTTTTTCATCAAAATTCAGAAAATTTGATAGCTCCCATCTGAAGCTACATATGAAGTTTGGTAAAGATCGGATAAGGGATGCGACCTGTTGGGCATGCCGAAGGTAATTGTTGATGGACTGACGCATGCACGTGGGTTGGCATGGACGGCAACCCATGACAATAGCTCAAACTCAAAAGTTGAGCTGAAAAACGAAAGTTAATTTAACCAAAAACATTTTATTTAAAAAATAATATTTAGTTTCATTCAAAATTCTTACACTGCAATTAACCGACATCTTATAGCAACAAACTCGCAACCAACTTCTAGGACCTATATGGCAGCTGGCCAAATTGATTTCGGATTTCAACTCGATATCGGATTTTGAATCTGGAAAAGTGCTGACCGCAATGGTCACATTTGGACAATTTTGAGCTAAGTATTGCAACCGTTAACAGTTATCTAAATTGTTGACACTTATATAAAGGGACAGAATACACAAGTCATGTAATGACCAGCCTCTAACCCTGGCTATAGACTCTTTAGCCAGGGGCCAGTTACAGAAAAGTATGTAGACATAAATCAAAATAATATCCTCACCATCTTTGACTTTAATAGGTGATCCGGAGTTCACGACTTCGGATTTCACAGTAATATGAGGTACCATCAGCGCCCCTTCTGTTTCATTGCTTTCTTTGGTCCTCAGCAAATTACTGCTACCACGATTTCCTACCAAAAAAATAAAATTTTAAAACTTAAATGTGGAATATTGACCGAAGGGATATCATCTTGATGGATCAATTGAAAAACTCTTGTTTCTGACATTTTCTACCTCATGGAATTCTTCAGCCAGATAATAAGTACATGTTAAATTTTGCAAATAATATATTAGAGACTTTATGCAGTGTGTACATGTTGTACATTTCACTAGCCTCTCTGATTTTACCTTACTTACTGGTTATGTCTACCTAGAGATGAATGACAATTGGAATATATCTGCCGATTAGTCCAGATAAACTGAAGCAAACACACTCCCAAGTTCGTAAAATTTCTTTGCACATTATGGGGGAAGAGATATGTCCCTGGTCTCTCCATACCAAATATAATCTGAATAGGCCAGATGGTTCTTGAGAAGATGTTTTAAGAAATACTATAGAGGGAACAAGTTATGTCCCTGACTCCACCTGGTGACCCATTTGAAAAAATCTCAATCCCATTCACCCAAGGACTCTCTCTCCATACCAAATATAAGCTGAATATGCCTAATGGTTGTTGATAAGAAGATGTTATAAGAATTAAAGTACAATGGATGGACAAGTTATGTTGCTGGCTCCGCCCTTATTTGACCAGGTGACCCTATTTGAAAACATCTGTATCCCAGTCACCCAAGGACACTCCGTACAATATATAAGCTAAATAGCACCGATGATTCTTGAGAGGAAGAATTACTATATGTATGGAAATAGTTATGTTCCTAGCTCTGCCACTTTTTGACCCGGTGACCCCATTTGAACAAATCTGAATCTCAGTCACCTGGGGACCATCCACACCAAATATGTCTCAATTCTGACTTTATGGGTGCTGGAGAAGAAGATGTTGAAGGACAGATGGGCGGACGACTGACAAGGAGTGATGACTATAGATCCACCAGAGACTTCATCTCAGGTGAGCTAAAAAACCCTCCCTCTATCACCCAGTTTCCCATAAGTAATTTCCTGAGAACACATAATTATTTTTAATGGCTTACATGTAACTGTCATATTTATACTTGGGATGGGGCAACATTGGTCTCTATGAATATACCAAGATTGAGAATTTAGATTGGAACTAATTAGTTTTTATCAAACTAGGGTTGTCACAACAAGCAGATCAAATTTCAATCATAGCTGCTATGGATTGTTTTGTTAACACTGGAGAATCATTGATATCTCAATAATTTATAATCACCTTATGCCAGAAAAGTGCGACTTCTATGTACATGTAGTTATTTAAAAATTCTGTGTTCTCAGATATCTGAGATAGCTGGAGTATCTGCTGTTTACATACATACCGGCCCATAGCCTCGTTAAACAGGTCGCTTAATTCGAGCATAGCTGTATGTTTTCGCTTTCAGACTGATTTAAACCAAATTTGATGTAGTGACTGGGATATAATGGTGTTAGTTTTTCAAATTTAAAAACAACATTTAAATTGAGGTTAGAGTTTTTAAAGAGTTATGTCCCTGACTCTGCCCATATTTGATCTAGTGACCCAATTTTAACAGATTTGAATGTCAGTCATACACAAGGAACCTCCATACCAAAAATATGTTAAATTGGCCTGATGCAGTACATACTCAGTCACAGGGAGGAATTCACCTAATCAAATCGGACAGTGATTAATCAGTCAGATGCCTCAGAAACAACAAAGAACATAATTGTAGTCACACTTTCATAAAATTATCATCATTGCTACAAATTGCTGAACTCATTAAAATAACATTTCTTCAATCAGAAATATTTATACTTTCCAAATTATCACATCTGATAGGGGATACTCGCATACTTGTCCCAGTTGATAAGACAGCTAGACTAGTTATAAAGACTTCAAATGAATTCACATTCCTTGAATTTCTTGCAGCTGCAATCTCATGACATATATACATGTAATACTCCATAGTCAATTAGTCATGTCAATTTCCTTACCGAATCGAATTAACCCTGCAACCAGCTTTGTTTTTTTTTATACTGGTATATACATAATAATGATATTCTGAAATCACATAAAATAATCACGAATATCACATCGAATTGTTCTCAAATCATAGATGTGTGGATAAGAACCTACAGAAAAGTGTCTGCTAGAAAATGTAACACTAAGAATATTGCTTAGAAATGGTGGAAGAAAAATGACAACTCATGACTTGAAGTGTGCGATGGAATAATCTCATGCTTCAGGGTGGATATTCGGTCCAGCAAAGAAAGGGTATCATACCTTCGACAGGACTTCTCTTTGGAGGAATTTCTTCCTCATGTCTTATCATGCATGTCTCATCACAATCTGTTTCAAATCTAACATGTGCTCCCTCCACGATTGTTGGCTGTGAAGATTTCTCTTGTTGTTCAGCAATGTTTGGTCGTGAACTCTGGTTCAGGAACAGTGGTTCAACGCTAGCGCTCTGTGTTCTATTTTGCAGACTTTGATACATTAGTATCTTTTCACAGCTTTGGAGAGCTCTCTTAAAGTTTTATTTTAAATCATTCAATTATCGACTAAATAACATATACAAGTGTTAGCTGAAGTAACGTTCACTCTGGTAAAAGTTTAATCAGATCAATGCTCTACAGCTGAATGAAAGTAATATGAGATTCATGATTTGAGGTATCTATGTTACAGTAGGTCAGATCTTTATTTTAGAGACAGTGTCATTTTTCCCTCAAAATCGCATGTTATATAGTATAGACATGAAGATATCTACACCAATGTTATTGTCTTAACTTTCTGTGATAGATGTCTGTACATGAACAAGTACATGTAGCATCAGTTCAGTTTGCTGAAATTCTGTACTCCTCCATACTGTCCCTGGAAAATAATGAATGTTTCTCTATTAATATTAAAAAATGCATCACCGAATCGATTCTCGTAATGATTCTCGTGTAACTTTTCAATCTTCAGTGCTTTATGACTAACTTGATTCAGCATTTGTTTCTCGCAAAATTAAATGTATTTTAAGCTCTGAATTACATGACAGAAAGACAATAAGGTGGGATAATCAGGATTTAACATGGCATTACATGAATTACAACAGTGCTGTTTCTTGCTGCACATGTGTGATTATTAAGTACAATGACTAAATGGTGCACAGAATGCATATTATGAAACTTCTACGACAAGAATTCTTCCTCATGTATGGCAGAGGAACCAAGCCCACTAACCGACTGGTACATCTGGTAGCCAAATGAATACCTCAAAAAATTTTGTGATGACAGGGGATCAAGAATTCGGAAAAAATATACATCAAAGATGTTGATTATTCAATACCAGCCATTGTTTTAATATCAGTGATATGCAGAGAGAACTTCAGAGAAACAGCGCAAGAAAATAATGATCAACTTATGATCAAGCGACGACCTCCACACTATTACACAGCCATTCAGCACTTGCTTGTAAAAGGGCTTTCTCGATTGCTGGTCTGATTCTTTGGAATTGTCTCCCATAATATGAACTACGGTGTCTGGAACAGATCGATCAATTCAAATTGGACCCTTTGAGTGCCAGGGGCCGATCTCATCGGCCCTAAACCTACAAAATAAGTCTGTTAAAGAATATAAGAATAAATTATTAAAATTGTAAAAAAAAAAAAAAAACAACAACAAAAAATTGTTAGGCCAATGCATTCTCTTATATATGCGAGGCGACCTATGGTCGACTCGCATATATAAGAGAATGCATTGGCATAGGGTATATGGGTTGATACAAAAATCGACCGGGCACTCAAAGGGTTAAGACATTCCTATTTACAGACGCTTACATCTGCAAATGCCTTATTTTACCATACACATCTTAGGTGTTATATTCATGTCTAGTGTTTTACTGATTTTTGCCTTGATCCATGTGGTCAAAGACTTTTCTTTTTGGTGAAACTTTGCTCATTACTCTCATGCACATGGCTTGCCTACATTTATTTGGAATTGTCTTTAATTAGATTTTAGTCACACGCTTTGTATTGCTCTTTATTTGATTTTAATGTCCATATATTATACATCAGTGATTTCTTTTACCAATTTTCTTATTTAATTCTCAGTTGTTCTTTCTCATATATTTTAATATCGGCTTCCATATGATTTTAACTTATTCCGTTTCATACTGCTCAGCTTTTTAAAAATCGTGCACCTCATATACATGTGTATATTGTTTCACACCTCTTCAAAATGTTTTCCTCACTGAACTGTATCTTTTTCTTATATCAGCAAACTGTCTCCTTTATCAAATATTTTTTTAAACTGTTAACATGCATTTACATGCAGATGGTCTTTCATCTCATGTATTATTTTAGATTACTTCTATGTACATATTTGATCACAGTTTGTAAACCCTTTTAGAGCACATGTGTGGTTTTACGGTATATAAAATAAATTATTATTATTCAGTCCTTCCCACGAGAAAAACACAGAGAGAGCATTTATTTGCTCCCATAATTCAGAAGAAGGGTGTAATATTGAACCCATACTATAATTGTAAGGTGGGTTTTTCTCAAATAAAAAGTCATTGTGGAATAGACTATTAGACCTATGTCAAGTTACACTTTAAAATGCCATAGTTGAACTGAGATGGTAAAGGATCTAAATAAACCTTCAAATAGTTCACTATTGAACCAACAATTACAGTCTCCATTAGTATTTTGAGATGAAGGACAGGTGCGAATTCTAGCACCATAGATTTGAAAATTACGAGTGCGTACGGGTGCGAGAGCAATCACTCCCGTCTCCTGGGAAGGACTTATTATTATTATTATTATTATCATTATCAACATGATAATGGTACATTTTTCCACAATGTTTGCGCAGAGAATTTTTGCCTTAAGTCATTCTGTTGATCTGATATTGTGAGGTGCTTTAGGTTGGTTCAATATAACTCCCACACCCCTCCCCCCCCCCCCCCCCCCCCCCCCCCCCCCAGGAAGACATATGACATTCTTCACAATCCGAAAGAAATCAAGAGTGCAAACATTTTCCATTTCGATATGTTGTTGAGAAAGTATTACTTGAACAACAAGTAGAAATATATATTAAGACTGATTGAATAAAACATAAAATTTGCTTTATGCTTAATTCACATACCACATTTTCATCATTCTGGCTATATTACTTGGTACGAAATTGATGTCTCTAACGTTTGATGATAATTTTTACCCATATAAATACCACCATTATACCAGTACTTGTATTGTGACAACTACATCCCATTGTCTGGAGGTAGCCAGACATGTACACCCAACCTACTACATCCCATTGTCTTGAGGTAGCCAGACATGTACACCCAACCTAGTGAGTCCGTTTTTTGGAAATATTAGCTACACCCCTACCATGTGATAACCTCTATATATATATATGTACAATAAATTTTTTATTTTATTTTTTAGAAATTTTCGGCTTTTTCTCAAAATATCAATAGAAAGTTTAGGGTCGCCGGTAATTTTAGGGTCGGTCGATGTACGGAAACATAGTATATATTTTTTGGCCTAAGTATCCGTGAAGGATGAACTGAAAAATGAGGAGAGCTCCTCAGTGGGTGCTGATAAACTTATCAGGCTACTAGTTCCCATGAAGAATACATGTAGATTGCTCTTCTTAATTTCTACTCTTAGTTGGGCGAGACCCAAATAATTAGGCCAAATGTCCCCCGAATAAGGTGGCTTTTTTGAACAGTGGCTTTTTTAAACATAAGAAATTTGACTATGGGAACAATCATTAAATCAAACTGAGTTATGCCCCTTTATTGACTTAGAATTTGCGGATTATTATTTTGATATCTAATCAAATATGTTAAGTAACGAGAGGCCGATCACGATCGGCAGATGTTTAACCCATACCTTGGCGATAGCGACTAGCCATAACTGATAATTTGTCAAAGATATGATCACAGGAATTAATCCATATATCAGTACCCAACTTGAAATCAAAAGCTCAAATAATTTGTCTTAAGAAAAGGTTTAAGTATTTGGGTTGGGGAGGAGTAGTTTTAAATCTCATAACTCTGTCCCTATTCTCACTGTGAGATCCAATGGTTTAGTGATTTCGGAGGACATGTTTAGGAGTTTAAGTTAACTCATTGGAAGCAAAAGTGATAAATCCCTATCTTTGCCACTTTTGACTTGCCAGATATTCAAAATTTATTATTCACTTCTAAAGAGAAATTATAATTGTTGACAAGCCAGACTGCTTAGAACGACATATATGTAGGGGATTCCATCTCGTATTTAAATGGTACTTTAATTACCCCCCCCCCCTTCCCCCATTCTCCCCAGTTATTTGTTTATCAAACATGGACAAATATAAGATCAGATCTGACCTGTGTATTAAATAAGATTAAGTGTTTCATAACAGGGGTGTATGGTTTTCAAAAATACATGTAGTTTATACAATTCAAAAGTATTATCTATATAATGTTATACAGACATAATATGATGGGGATGCTGGCCCCTATGACCACTAAATCGTTCATATAAAAGAAAGTAAGTTAGCCCTCATTTGAATGGTTTCACACATTACAATGTTTTACAAGTAGCTTGGGCACTAAAAGCCACACCCTTCAATGTTAATCTTCTAAGTGCTCTGTGGCCCCTAAAATTCAATCAACCATGAAAATGTGAACAAATGGGAAAATAAGGTTCCTGGAAATACTAACATCTACCATATTGATTTTCAAAACAAGTCATCACTTACAATAGTCATGTATATTTATCTGCCTGTTTCCCATTGCATAGATAAATCATATTGGCTATCAGCTGTTGTTTTAATTTCAAATTGAAAGCACGTGTCTGAAGGGTTAATATATTTTTCAAAAATCAATTAATCCGTCAATACCAAAATTGATAGAAGTGAAAAGTGTGCAAAGATACCCAATAGATATTAAGAGATATGAGGAAGAGTCCATGTACATTATAGCATGTGTCTATGGAAACCTTGGAAAGGGTTAATTATTTTTGAAGCAAATTAATGGAATTTAGAAGACACTTATATAGGTGAGGGGGCCCTTATCTCACCCTGTAATGAAATTTTAAGAATAGGAAAAACACCAGTCTTGTGCTGCCATTAATCAATTTGACAGTTAGAATAAACAAACAGCCAGCCACCAGTGTTGTTTATCTTGCTTGACCCACCAGAGCTCTGTATCATATGTCATCACTCATTTCATAACAGATTTCACTTGGAATGACAACATCTATAAATATCCTCTCATATACTCTGGATGTTGGATGATCACATGGTAATTTATTGATATCATTATATTACATGAAACTATTGCAATAAAATCTTCATATTTTCAAAACAGGATATCACACCTAATTAATCGTATAAAACTAAAATAAATGAAAGTGTCAATTTTTTGTTATTATTTTTTTTTTTTTTTTATTGTTATTAAAGTTCAAACAAAATTTAATATTTGTATATGCTAAATTTAGCAAGGAGCTAAATCAAAAAAAATTGATTTAAAAAAAAAAAATAATAATTCTCGAAAAAGGGTCACAACTCCTTTAAAATTAATCGGATCAAACCCATATGCGGACTCGATCTGTATTTTGGGCTGTGAAACTCACATACCAAATTTGGTTCCAATCAGATAAAAAATGTTTGAGTTATGGCAGAATGCGTGAATTCTAAGTTGAAAAAGGGCCATAACTCTGTAACAAAAACTCGGATCAAACCCAAATTGGAACTCGATCTGTATTTTGGGCTGAGAAACCCATATACAAAATTTGGTTTCGATCGGATAGAAAATGTTTGAGTTATCGCATTACTCGTAAAGTGTCTACGGACAGACAGACAGGCGGACAGACAGACAGACGGACGACGAGTGGTCAATCCGGGCAACGACACTATGTTTACCATACTATGGTATGGGTAAACATAAAAAAGGGGCACAATTCAGTCAGAATGGTCAGACCAAACCTAAATTCGAACTTGACCTGTATTTTAAAGTGATTAATCCACATACTAAATTTGAAACCTATCAGATAATTTTGTATCATCCGGACAATGAAATAATAAGCAAATTCTAAGTGGAAAAGGGGCATAATTCTGCCATAAATATTTTGACCAGATCCAACTTTGACTTGTTTGGGACTTTCTCAAATGAAGGCCACATACCAAGTTTCATCAAATTCTGTCAAAAAATATTCAAGCTGTCATCCAGACAACAAACATTTCTGACCGACAGATGGCTAGACGGACATGCAGATGGACTGACAGACACCTACAATTTCGATAGATGCCCCAAAATTATTTTTCCCCAAGGGACAATAGCTATAAAATAACCCAAAATAGTTTGTCAAACAATTATATTTTTGGTGTACATGTGTTGATTGTATCCCAAAAAAGTTTCTGAGAACTACATGTATTGTAATCAGCCGTGACTGTTCGTGCATATGTCTGATCTCTGAATCCTTGTCCGGATGTTAACTCCAGTTCAAATTATCCGATCGAAACAAAACTTTGTATGAGGAGTAACCATCACATAAATGAGGTCAAATTTGATTATGGTCACAGTTCGATGAATTTTGATGGAGTTACATGTATAAGAAATCGCAGTTTTTGCGTTACATGGAAGATAACTTGAGCAATATTCAACAGTAGTTCTTGATATTTGGAAAGTGAAATTGGCCAGGTTCGCTCATGAGCAGGTAGTCCCATTCCCAGATCAGTTACAATCCATGTACATTAACTTCAAGAGATTGAAATTCAGAATGCAGTAAACTTAGCTGAAATTCAGGAGATTTTTCATGTCTGGCTAAAACCTTTCTAGTTTTACTCAATTTAGAGCCATATAATACCATATAGCCTGATAAGACATTAAAGGACTCAATCCGATTAAACACCCCTAAATTACTATTTCTTTGGCGTCAGGGGTAAAAAATATTTGATTGAGTCGAGGAACCTACCCATCAAAGCTCAGACTGATCAGATATCAATTTTTCAAGTTTGCTATTCCAATTGTTTGTGGCCCACATACACGCTGTCAAACAGATGGTCTCAATCCATATTAAAGATGAAGATGGATAACTGTAAAAACAAATGGTAATACGGCCAAATTTAGTGAATACTCAAGTGATAATACAGCCGTATTTCATTGAACAAAATGTTGATAAATAACATGTTTTGGGAACTTTGATACCATATAGTTGACAGTGGTTAGCATTATTTTGTTGCAATTAATCGATTCTGATAACTAAAGCATATTTACTTGCGCCAGTCCATGCTGGACGCAAGTAATGTTTTCGGCTCGGATGTCTGTCCTTCCGTGAATATGTTACGTCATACCGGAAGTACATATTGTAAAAAAATGAACACGCGCTAATATGAAATGGTTGCATCAATTGTAATTTAAATCCATATATATACTTAATTTGCATTGTTATCTGGTTTTATTTTGGTAATAAATCGTTCATAAATGAACAATATTGAAAAATTTCAAAAATTTCAAAAAGTTCAAAAATTTCAAAAAGTTCAAATATTTCAAAAACTTCAAAAATTTCAAAAACTTCACAAATTTCAAAAAACTTAGTAATTTTTATAGGCGCCAAATTACCATCCAAGACGTATACCCTTATAAACTGCGGGTCAGTCCTAGTAACGCGCACGTCAACGCGTTTGAAGATTTTGAAGTTTTCAATGCGAATGTCACTTTAACATTATCCCACAGTGAGTGCCTAGTGTCACTTTAACATTCATCCATAGTCAGTGCCTTGTGTCACTTTAACAATCATCCCCCGTGATTATTTTTCATAATAATAAATAGTGTTTATAAAGTGTGTCTGGAAAATCAACACTTTGTGTGTTTATTATAAAACGCTATGACATGTTTTAATATAAACACTAGTGTTTATTCATGTCCCTTTAATATTCAAATACTGAGTGCATTTTGTCCCTTTAATATTCAGGGCGGAAGCTGCCCATCGTTCATCGAGGTCATCACGTGATATACATGTAGATAATACATCGTTCACATGGAGAGACTTCGTTCAGCGAGCGCAGTGTGTCACTTTAACATTCAAGACTGAAGCTATCCCCATCAAGGTCCTCACGTAATATACATGTAGATAATACACCATGCATCGGAGTGGCCTAAATCTGATAGTTGGTTAACAGGTAAAAAACACTACCAATATGTCTCACCTGTAATTAGATCGGATAGAGTTATCGTTCCTAATATGCAGCCAACTGGGGTCCATATTATCATAACAGGGATATTATGTCCGTACACACAACTATTTCAGCTATGGATGAACAGAGATTTGATATCTAGATTTTTGTTATCAATCTCTCAAACGAGGGGCCAGCACCCGTGGTTCAAACTGTTGTTGGCAACATGCCAAATGTGTGATGGGCGCAAGTATAGGCAGCTCCAGTGAGTGCATTCTAGTTTGAAGAAATGTTTTTGTTGTTGTTCTATCTTGATATGGGGACCCTATGATCGGATTGAGCACTTAATATATATTATTAACACAAAAAAAGCTCAAATTTCAATGAAAATAATAATTTCATTTCTTTGTTTGGATCTGTGCGAAAAAACGGATTGTCCATTTCATCCATTTTCACTTTGAATAGTCGTGCCATTTGAATTGATGATATGTATAGGTTCAATAGACCATTTTACAGATAGCCATTTTGACTGTTGCAATGTGGGCCAGAAAGTATCCAAACAAAGCCATGTGCTCTACGGCCGCATGCATTTACTATGGGGGATTTAGGGTGGGTCTATAAAACTAATTATAACTTTGGTATCTGTTATAGTTTACGCGACAAATTTTAAACATATATCAGGGACATGTACCCCTTCTAGAATGTTCAAAAACATTTCCAGTTGCTTGTCGTATTTTAATTGATTTTATGCGATGAAATAATGCGAAAATTCAGAAAATTGCACTATAATCTCTCAATATTTTGCGGTTTTAGTAAACGCCTGATAAAAGTTTCAGAGAATATAGAGTAAACACAGTACTATCGGAATATCGTCAAGGAGTTCTGTGCATTTGGTATTAATTAACCCTCAGACTGCCGTCAATAAATTCGTTTTTTCGTGTTGGACGAAAATGAAACTTGTCCGTTTAAAGGTCCCATTTTCGTGTCGAATGGTGATAGAATCTCCATTTGTCAAGTTCATGGATAAATTACATCACACTTAACCGGCTTATGTCCGCGGCCATAAACCTGTGTTTTTATAACAATTTATTTGAGACAAACTGTTGCGCGCATACGTAGCAGACGGCGCTTATCAGTTGAAGTTAATAATCGTGAAGCCTGTGTAACAAATGTTCAAATACAACAGAAAAAAACTACGTAAAATAAATAGCGTGACCAATGAGCATTCACAAAACAATATACATCAGTTTTGAAAACGATTATAAATGAAAACGCTCTTTATCGTGTACCGGCGCTTTTGCGCATGAAGGTTTTTAATATTCTCAATATTTTGCGGTTTTAGTAAACGCCTGATAAAAGTCGTTCTATTGGGAACTTTTACACCAATTTTTTAGAGAATATAGAGTGAACACAGTACTATCGGAATATCGTAAAGGAGTTCCGTGCATTTGGGATTAATCACCCCTCAGACTGCCGAAGCTGCCGTCAATAAATTCTCTCTTCGCACATCTGGCTTCGCATGCGTTTCACGAAAATGAAACTGTTTAATTTTTACCTGTGATTTACCTGTGATCTTCAGGCCTATTTTAAGCTTTCGCTTGTATTGGCCAATTGTCGTAGTATAACATCATATTTACTCTATTTTACAGTGCGCTCAATTCAGAATACATAGCAGAATTTGTTTGGCTTGCCTCGCCACTGGTCATTTAAAATTGATTTAAAATCGTTCACCGAACCGGCCGACACCAAATGTTCAGGGAGACTGTTCCAATTGTTAGTACTTCTGGCTGTAAAATTGTTCTTGCATAAAGTGGTGTTATATCCTTTCTTCCTAATCTTCTTACTGTGACCTCTTGTTTTGCTTCCTCCATTATTTGTATGTAACTCCATCGTTTTCAGCTTGACTTCATCTTTCTTCTGCATTATCTTATACATTTGGATCATATCGGTCCTCTCTCTCCGATATTCTAAAGTTGGTAATCCTAATTCTTTGATTCTTTCTTCATATTCCTTATTTTTTATCCCCTCCACTATTTTAGTTGATCTTCTCTGCACTCTTTCTATCATTGTTCTGTATTTTTTATAGTGAGGTGACCATATAGATGTCCCGTATTCCAGCTTGGGTCTGATAAATGCCTTGTATAGTGTGGTAACATCTGTTTATCCATATATCTGAATGTTCTCTTTAGAATTCCGAGTTTCTGGTTGGCCTTATTCACTGTTGTTGCAATATGTTTGTCAAATTTCATTCTATTGTCAAATGTCACTCCTAAATCTTTTTCTTCCATTGTTTCTTCTATGATGTTGTGTTTATCTCCCTCTGATACTGTGTAGGTTTTTGCTGTATTTGTGCTTTGTTTCCCCAGGTGCATCACTTTACATTTTGAAGAGTTGAATCTTAATAACCACTTATCCGACCACTTTGACAGCCTATTTAGATCTTCTTGTAGTAATTTCTCGTCCTCTGTTGTCTTCATGTTTCTATATACCTTTGTGTCATCTGCAAATATCTTGATTGAACTTGTTATCCCTTCAGTAATATCATTTATGAATATCAGGAACAATATCGGCCCGAGTACAGATCCCTGTGGTATGCCACTTGTAACATTTCTGTGTCCAGATGTTTCGCCTCCTACTCTGACTGACTGTGTCCTTCCTGTTAAAAATGCCTGGATCCATTTATGTATGTCCCCTCTGATTCCATAGCTATCTAGTTTGTTCATCAATCTTTTATGTGGTACTGTGTCAAACGCTTTTCTGAAGTCCAAGTAAATTGAGTCTATGTTGTTTCCTTCATCTAACGCCTGGTACCAATCATCTTGGACTTCTAAAAGTTGTGTGACACATGAATGCTTTGATCGGAATCCATGTTGTTCTTCTGTAAAGAGGTTGTTGGTCTCCATATGATTGACTATTTCATCTATTATAATGGTTTCCAATACTTTGCATACCACACTTGTTAGACTCACAGGATGATAGTTACCCGGAAGACTCTTTTTACCCTTCTTGAATATTGGTACAACCTCGGCTTTCTTCCATGCTTTTGGTATCTGCATTTCCCTGATGGTATTATTAAATATGTGTGTCAATGGTTCTTTTATGAAGCTAGCTGCCTGCTTTAACAGTGAAGGGTGTAATCCATCCGCCCCCGGAGATTTCGTTGAGTCCAGCTTGAGCAATTTTTCCTCTACCTTCTATTTATGAAAAACTTCATGTTTTAACTGACAACTAAAGCATGTGAGAGGGCGAGGTGATACTCGTTCATGTCTATTATGACATGTTGAACATAATCCATATGCTAGGGTTTCTTCAAAAGTTGTCTGAAAATGCTGCCACTGCCTGCTATATATGCGACTTGGTTTGGAGAACAAAATCACCGGGGTGAAGGAGAAGATCTCTCGATCTTTTCGACCATCCCGGGCGCTTCGCACCCTTCTACTCTCATTCAACAAAATCACTTCACTTCGTGCCCATCTACTACCCTTACAAAATCATAAATTGAAAATGCCTTCAAATCGCTGTGCAGTTTTCGGTTGCAATAATGACCGACGTAACCCAGAAACTGTGAGTATTATTTAATTTGATATGAATATTCGTACATGTACTATAAGTTTATTGATTTCCTACAAAAAACTTTCAAGTTTAGTGTAATTCGGAAGGTCATTTTATACCATATAAAACGGAACCAATAAAGAGCGTTTATGTTCTCAATACATGACCGCAAATATGTCGTTTTCAATCTACATTGATGTGTTAAGATGGAGATGCACGTTTTGCATAAATACAGCAAAATATGGCAAGATATTTCAACAAAGTATTTCTTTGGATCTATCTGGCGTAAAATCTTGAATTTCACATCTTCGTTGTATCTAGAATCTGAGCATTTATTAAGAGACAACAAAAACTCCAGGCATAACAACTTCGCTTTTTGGGTATTAACAGTTTTCTGTTGATCATCTGTCGACTGAATAACTGGAAATTTCTGTAACTCGGCTAGCTGCACTTCCTCATCTTTT
The DNA here is from genome assembly GCA_032622095.1 of Siphonodentalium dalli. Taxonomy (NCBI): domain Eukaryota; kingdom Metazoa; phylum Mollusca; class Scaphopoda; order Gadilida; family Siphonodentaliidae; genus Siphonodentalium; species Siphonodentalium dalli. The sequence continues at coordinate 199,886,092 of CP136062.1, forward strand.
TTTTTCGTCTAGTTGATGGAACACCACGGTCGTTTAGGAAGGTTTTTAGTTCGCTGTCTGTACATCAACTGGCCATGCTTCTATTTTATATACCCCATAAAACTTCCGTTAGATGTTCTCACTTGTGTTTCAACAATTCACCGAAAGTGACGACGTGTCATGTATACTAAACATGTGTGATATTATATACGGCATGAATTTGGCAAAGTATGACTTGTGTTCACTGCGTGCTCACCAAAGAATCACAATAGACTGTAACAACACCCGTGATGTTTTACTTCAACTTTCAAAAGAGGAAGTTTGAACACATTTTGTATTGTTTTTTTTTTTTTAGCCTAGAACAAAATCCAATGATTGCGTCCATTAAAAACCTTCTTGCGCAAAAGCACTGGTACACGATAAAGAGCGTTTTCATTTATAATCATTTTTACTCGTTTTCAAAACTGATGTATATTGTTTTGTGAATGCTCATTGGTCACGCTATTTATTTTACGTATTTTTTTCCCGTTGTATTTGAACATTTGTTACACAGGCTTCACGATTATTAACTTCAACTGATAAGCGCCGACTGCTGCGTATGCGCGCAACAGTTTGTCTCAAATAAATTGTTATAAAAACACAGGTTTATGGCCGCGGACATAAGCCGATTAAGTGTGATGTAATTTATCCATGAACTTGACAAATGGAGATTCTATCACCATTCGACACGAAAATGGGACCTTTAAACAGACAAGTTTCATTTTCGTCCAACACGAAAAAGCGAATTTATTGACGGCAGCTTCGGCAGCCTGAGGGTTGGTTAATACCAAATGCACAGAACTCCTTTATGACATTCCGATAGTACTGTATTTACTCTATATTCTCTGAAAATTTGGTGTAAAAATTCCCAATAAAACAACTTTTATCAGGCGTTTACTAAAACCGCAAAATATTGAGAAATTAGTGCAATTTTCTGAATTTTCGCATTATTTCATCGCATAAAATCAATTAAAATACGACAAGCAACTGGAAATGTTTTTGAACATTCTAGAAGGGGTACATGTCCCTGATATGTGTTTAAAATTTCTCGCGTAAACTATGAGAGATACCAAAGTTATAATTAGTTTTATAGACCCACCCTAAATCCCCCATAGTAAATGCATGCGGCCGTAAAGCACGTGGCTTTGTTTGGATACTTTCTGGCCCACAATGCATCATTCTCGCTATCTGTAAAATGGTCTATGTGGGATTCATTAACTTGAAATCACATATACATGTAGACCTGCTGTACATCCATGAAGAAATTGTCTTTAGACACCACCGCATTCTTCCCCTGATGCCGCTGATTACGTCATATTCAGGTTGGTTCGCACTGTTAATTATATTATGGGGCTTTTGAGATGTCCTCAAGTAAGGGGCTTTTGAGATGATGTCAAGTTTAGTTTATTGTTTCTTTGTAGAAGGGATATCTAGTGGTATACAACTAATGGAAGTCAACTTATATTTGCGCTTTTTTATGCGCCCAAATTCGATAGACATGTAAATTACATTAAAATGTAGCTTAATGACTATAAGATAGACAAAATGAGCTACATACTAGTACCGGTACTAACAGTAACATGTAGGCTGTTTTGGATGTGCCCGACCTGATGACATATTTGATACAACTGTTTTCTGTGTTTATTCGCTCTGATCGCGGTAACTCTGTATCAGGTACAGTGAGTAAATTTATCTTATTTACGCTGTTTTTTTCCACATTTAAAAAAAAATCTATTAGGCCTAGGCTATATAGCCTATATTATAATTATGTATGCTGCCTGGTAATGGTATGATGAACTGTTGAACGGAATAACAAAACGTCAAAAGTTAACTGGACAGTCTGCCATTAAATGGCGCACAATTGAACAGAATATGGTACATATTTTCTTGAAGAGTATGGTGTTCGTTTGGGATAATGTAAAATTTAATAAACACGATATTCAACTCAACATATATGACACGATAACTTACCATTTTTATGTAAAATCACGCAATTTATTTAGTTCTGTTAAACATGGCGAATATGGAGATCACGTGATCTTGTTCGTACGCCAAAGAAAGTCACATGGTACCATAATAGGCGTTATTTTGGTTGATTGACGTGCATATTTCGCACGTGCTCTTCGGCGTTAAAGTGACACCATTATCTCATTATTTATTTAGCTCTACCGACACTGGACACTGGTGGTGGTGGTAGTGGTGGTGGTTTTTAGACGTACATTGCTCATATATGATCTGATATCATCGGTCTTATATGCTCTCTATTAACGAAAGATTTGGTATTTAGGGCGAGACGAGTCGTTCTTCTGCTTTGTGTAATTCGGACACATTTTTCGGACCAAAAGTTTTCTTTCGGCCAACTCGGTTATAATAAAGCAAGCTCTCCCAGCATAATACACAGGATTTGTTTTTCTTTTGGTGCCATAAACTGTCAAAAAGACACCCAGGATCTCAAAGTCTCACCAAACAACGGGAATTTTGTTTAGTCGTCTGCTATTAATATTGGTCCAACTATCAAGGTTGCGGAATTGCGCTGTCAGTCAGACTCAAAGCCGAATTAAATTTCGTTGATATTTCATTCCGATCACAAACAAATAATTATCAATAATAGCAGACGACTAAACAAAATTCTCGTTGTTTGGCGAGACTTTGAGATCCTGGGTGTCTTTTTGACAGTTTACGAGATCCTGGGTGTCCTTTTGACAGTTTAAGAGATCCTGGGTGTCTTTTTGACAGAAACCATGCAACAATGACAAATTCAGCGGTACTAACCGGGCTCGACGTTGCTTAACTTCAGCTGTCGGACGAGAACCTGTGGTTTCAACGTGATATGGCCGTAGACATAACGAACATGACAATTGGAACTTATTCCCTATTCCTTATTTTCAAAAATGTCGCTTTCGACCGATTTGACGGCATGGGTGGGTGGCCGACCCAAAATACCACCTAGAAACTCCCCGACCCCCCCCCCCCACCCATCACCCCGGGGGTGTCACCAGAGGGGGTGAACACTGGGGTACGGACCATTTTCGAGAACGGTAAGGATTTCGATCGATTTGACGGCATGGGTGGGTTGCCCGCCCCAAATACCACCTAGAAACACCCGACCCCACCCCACCCATCACCCCCGGGGTGAAAATGGGGTAAGGCGCATTTTCGAGAACGGTAGGGATTTGGGCCAATTTGACGGCGTGAATGGCTAGAATTCACTAGAAACACATCACCCGTCACCCCGGAGGCTATCTCGGGTTTGAGCCATTTTATTCCTGATACCTTATCCGCAAAAATGTCTCTTCCGGCCCGCCACAAATACCACCTAGAACGCCCACCCAACCCTCACACCAAATACCCCATAGAAACACCCCACCCTCACCCACCGGGGTCATGCATTCTGATGCAGCCGGTATCAAGTTCTGATCAAAGGGCGGCCGGTGTCCTTCGATGTAGCAAAAATAGATTCCTGTATTTGACGTCATTGCAACGTTCACAGACAATTTATTAACTCATTGAGCGCCGGCGACGAGATAACTCGTCGCCCTGGAACACAAACCGTTTGTAACATTCTGCCTTCTAATCCAATCTCACAATTTCAATCTGTTTGCACATGTTTAGAACCCTGCATACTACAAGTCACATTTTGGGAGAAGCGTTTGTTTAATTTTCAAGGGGGGGGGGGGGGGGGGGGTTCTGTATATACGCGCATGCGCAGATTCAACTTGTACATCGGGGTATAGCCCAGCATGTCTCCGTTCAAATGACGCATCAGGCAGCTCCGCATGTCGAGGCGTTTAGGAGATATACAGTCGTATGAAAACAGGTGGTGAAAATTTATGTGATCTGTGGGCGTGACTTAGACTTGCAGAGTTCAAACCCTCTAAGAGGTCAACGGATACAGCGTACATATCTGTTAATTGGAAACCGATTTTAATTGAGTAAATTAGGTCGATTCCTATAAAGTCGGGCATGCCCTGATCCATCGTAAACTTGGTTTGACACCAAACGACACAGGAACGCTGATGTCGACAACGTACACAATATGTCAATCAAACTCTGTACCTTAAGGGGTTCGCCAAATTACAATGAGAATTTACTATAGAAACAAATTGTCAGTATATTGCTCTTACATTATTTACGATATCGAACTGAAATTTGGTATGGAGGGGGGGGGGGGGGTGTTGATGCGCTGATCGGATATAATCGTCACCGGGTTAATCCGATGTACTAATATGTGGCATTGTCACCTAGATACAGTACAAACTGGAAGTACGTCCCACCGCGGAAAGTGCGACTATTATAGGCCTTTAAGAACGAAACAATACATTTCCAAATAGTTTTCAATTTAATAATCTGCTTTTCTCGAAGACTGTTCATTG